>JALAZF010000048.1:1308333-2616666 GCA_022829125.1 Lathyrus tuberosus | reverse complement strand
ACAAATTAACGTTTTTTAAAAAAACGGTGCGTCCGGATGTGCACATTCGGCAATTGGGGGCAAAAACGAATTTCCGCGTGGTGTCTAAGAAACATGGGTGGTGTATTAAGAAATGCCCTTTAAAAACATGGGTATGTTCAAATCGTTGAAACTCCAATCACATGATAATAATGGTTTCATAAACATGCATACACATTTAGTGAAGGACAAATATTCAAAAATCGTGAAAAGTAAAACACACATAAGAAGAACAATGATGATTTCAAAAACTCTTAGTAGTTCACATTAATTATTTAATCAAAATATGAATAAACACTATGTTATATGAACACACAACACAGTCTTTCCCAGATGACATACTTAGGGGTGTAAAAATAAAACTAATTCTTCCAAACCAAATTCATAATTAATTTGTTCTATTTATAATAAAATCGAGGGCCAGTCCAAACTTTTTAGAGGCTCTGGGTAAATAATAAAAATTGAGCCATTATAAAGTACTAAGCAATTAACCTTGAATTTTTATTTTCCCTTTTATTTCATAAAGAGAGAGAGAAAAACGTCACTTTGTAAGACTCAAAGGGAAGGGCGGTGGTTGTGATTGACATCGGAGGTGGCGGCAGAATTGTGCAGTGGTGGTGTGATAGCTGACGCATGGGAAGCAAAGGTTCGACAATAAATAGGTAAAGGGAAGAGAGATACATGAAAATGTGAAAACGTATTGAGAAAAGAGATGTAAATTTTATATTGCCATCAATACAATCAAATCAAATCAATGTATTAAGTTAGAAAGTGTTACACAAAAACCGTTGTTGAATATCCACTTCCACAAATGATAATGAATTATATTTAATCATAAAATTTTGATAATAAATCATATTGTTGTATGGTGAATTTATCAATCACACGAATGACTTTGCCAATTAAATTTCTCTCATGGTTTGACGTGTTTGTCAAATTTCTCCCTATTAATTTATCTAAACACTAAATATATAAAGCACACATGGCTAGAATGATACATTTTTTTATTCTTTTCTAAGGCCGTCTCAAACAAATCAGAGTCCATGTTTGAGTTAAAAAAATTGACTTCTAATATAAAAGAAATAAATTTAAAAATAATTTTTATATTTAAATTATAAACAACATTAAAAATTAAAAAATAGTTATGAGTATTTAGATAGAGCTCAAAATTTTAAGGCAGTAAGAGCCTCAATATTTTATTAAAATTGAGGGGACAACTTCATTATCCATCACAAAAAGGCGCTTTCTCTTTAATAGATACACCCAAGATAAGAGCGAATTCCTCTAAAGTCGGGACCAGAAGATAATCAGGAAACAAGAAACACCGTAGAGGAGGGTCATGGAACTGCACTAGAGTGTACAGAGCCCTATACTCGTATTCAGTGATGTTACGGACAAAATTCAAAATTTTTCCATATTAATTTTAATTATATTGGTTTTAGTTATATTGAAAAAAATCATTTAGAAGTAAATACCATATTAATCATTTAGATTTTAATTTTAATTATATTGGATTTAATTATATTTAGAAGTAAATAATTTTATGGAATACTTTTGATATTATTCGGATCTGCTAATCAGGAAATGATTTTATGGATTTTTTTTTTCCGGATCTGCAGATCAGGAATTTTTCCTGATTTACACATCCGGAACAAATTAACATTTTTTAAAAAAACGGTGCGTCCGGATGTGCACATTCGGCAATTGGGGGCAAAAACGAATTTCCGCGTGGTGTCTAAGAAACATGGGTGGTGTATTAAGAAATGCCCTTTAAAAACATGGGTATGTTCAAATTGTTGAAACTCCAATCACATGATAATAATGGTTTCATAAACATGCATACACATTTAGTGAAGGACAAATATTCAAAAATCGTGAAAAGTAAAACACACATAAGAAGAACAATGATGATTTCAAAAACTCTTAGTAGTTCACATTAATTATTTAATCAAAATATGAATAAACACTATGTTATATGAACACACAACACAGTCTTTCCCAGATGAAATACTTAGGGGTGTAAAAATAAAACTAATTCTTCCAAACCAAATTCATAATTAATTTGTTCTATTTATAATAAAATCGAGGGCCAGTCCAAACTTTTTAGAGGCTCTGGGTAAATAATAAAAATTGAGCCATTATAAAATACTAAGCAATTAACCTTGAATTTTTATTTTCCCTTTTATTTCATAAAGAGAGAGAGAAAAACGTCACTTTGTAAGACTCAAAGGGAAGGGCGGTCGTTGTGATTGACATCGGAGGTGGCGGCAGAATTGTGCAGTGGTGGTGTGATAGCTGACGCATGGGAAGCAAAGGTTCGACAATAAATAGGTAAAGGGAAGAGAGATACATGAAAATGTGAAAACGTATTGAGAAAAGAGATGTAAATTTTATATTGCCATCAATACAATCAAATCAAATCAATGTATTAAGTTAGAAAGTGTTACACAAAAACCGTTGTTGAATATCCACTTCCACAAATGATAATGAATTATATTTAATCATAAAATTTTGATAATAAATCATATTGTTGTATGGTGAATTTATCAATCACACGAATGACTTTGCCAATTAAATTTCTCTCATGGTTTGACGTGTTTGTCAAATTTCTCCCTATTAATTTATCTAAACACTAAATATATAAAGAACACATGGCTAGAATGATATATTTTTTTATTCTTTTCTAAGGCCGTCTCAAACAAATCAGAGTCCATGTTTGAGTTAAAAAAATTGACTTTTAATATAAAAGAAATAAATTTAAAAATAATTCTTTATATTTAAATTATAAACAACATTAAAAATTAAAAAATAGTTATGAGTATTTAGATAGAGCTCAAAATTTTAAGGCAGTAAGATCCTCAATATTTTATTAAAATTGAGGGGACAACTTCATTATCCATCGCAAAAAGGCGCTTCCTCTTTAATAGATATACCCAAAATAAGAGCGAATTCCTCTAAAGTCGGGACCAGAAGATAATCAGGAAACAAGAAACACCGTAGAGGAGGGTCATGGAACTGCACTAGAGTGTACAGAGCCCTATACTCGTATTCAGTGATGTTACGGACAAAATTCAAAATTTTTCCATATTAATTTTAATTATATTGGTTTTAGTTATATTGAAAAAAATCATTTAGAAGTAAATACCATATTAATCATTTAGATTTTAATTTTAATTATATTGGATCTAATTATATTTAGAAGTAAATAATTTTATGGAATACTTTTGATATTATTCGGATCTGCTAATCAGGAAATGATTTTATGGATTTTTTATTTCCGGATCTGCAGATCAGGAATTTTTCCTGATTTACACATCCGGAACAAATTAACATTTTTTAAAAAAACGGTGCGTCCGGATGTGCACATTCGGCAATTGGGGGCAAAAACGAATTTCCGCGTGGTGTCTAAGAAACATGGGTGGTGTATTAAGAAATGCCCTTTAAAAACATGGGTATGTTCAAATCGTTGAAACTCCAATCACATGATAATAATGGTTTCATAAACATGCATACACATTTAGTGAAGGACAAATATTCAAAAATCGTGAAAAGTAAAACACACATAAGAAGAACAATGATGATTTCAAAAACTCTTAGTAGTTCACATTAATTATTTAATCAAAATATGAATAAACACTATGTTATATGAACACACAACACACTCTTTCCCAGATGAAATACTTAGGGGTGTAAAAATAAAACTAATTCTTCCAAACCTAATTGAAAATTAATTTGTTCTATTTAAAATGAAATCGAGGGCCAGTCCAAACTTTTTAGAGGCTCTGGGTAAATAATAAAAATTGAGCCACTATAAAATACTAAGCAATTAACCTTGAATTTTTATTTTCTCTTTTATTTCATAAAGAGAGAGAGAAAAACGTCACTTTGTAAGACTCAAAGGGAAGGGCGGTGGTTGTGATTGACATCGGAGGTGGCGGCTGAATTGTGCAGTGGTGGTGTGATAGCTGACGCATGGGAAGCAAAGGTTCGACAATAAATAGGTAAAGGGAAGATATATACATGAAAATGTGAAAACGTATTGAGAAAAGAGATGTGAATTTTATATTGCCATCAATACAATCAAATCAAATCAATGTATTGAGTTAGAGAGTGTTACACAAAAACCGTTGTTGAATATCCACTTCCACAGATGATAATGAATTATATTTAATCATAAAATTTTGATAATAAATCATATTGTTGTATGGTGAATTTATCAATCACACGAATGACTTTGCCAATTAAATTTCTCTAATGGTTTGACGTGTTTGTCAAATTTCTCCCTATTAATTTATCTAAACACTAAATATATAAAGCACACATGGCTAGAATGATATCTTTTTTTATTCTTTTCAAAGGTCGTCTCAAACAAATCAGAGTCCATGTTTGAGTTAAAAAAATTGACTTCTAATATAAAAGAAATAAATTTAAAA
This sequence comes from Lathyrus tuberosus, assembly GCA_022829125.1. Lineage (NCBI taxonomy): Eukaryota > Viridiplantae > Streptophyta > Magnoliopsida > Fabales > Fabaceae > Lathyrus > Lathyrus tuberosus. The sequence goes on along the minus strand of JALAZF010000048.1, from coordinate 2,612,215 downwards.
ATAATTTTTTATATTTAAATTATAAACAACATTAAAAATTAAAAAATAGTTATGAGTATTTAGATAGAGCTCAAAATTTTAAGGCAGTAAGAGCCTCAATATTTTATTAAAATTGAGCGGACAACTTCATTATCCATCACAAAAAGGCGCTTCCTCTTTAATAGATACACCCAAGATAAGAGCGAATTCCTCTAAAGTCGGGACCAGAAGATAATCAGGAAACAAGAAACACCGTAGAGGAGGGTCATGGAACTGCACTAGAGTATACAGAGCCCTATACTCGTATTCAGTGATGTTACAGACAAAATTCAAAATTTTTCCATATTAATTTTAATTATATTGGTTTTAGTTATATTGAAAAAAATCATTTAGAAGTAAATACCATATTAATCATTTAGATTTTAATTTTAATTATATTGGATTTAATTATATTTAGAAGTAAATAATTTTATGGAATACTTTTGATATTATTCAGATCTGCTAATCAGGAAATGATTTTATGGATTTTTTTTTCCGGATCTGCAGATCAGGAATTTTTCCTGATTTACACATCCGGAACAAATTAACATTTTTAAAAAAAACGGTGCGTCCGGATGTGCACATTCGGCAATTGGGGGCAAAAACGAATTTCCGCGTGGTGTCTAAGAAACATGGGTGGTGTATTAAGAAATGCCCTTTAAAAACATGGGTATATTCAAATCGTTGAAACTCCAATCACATGATAATAATGGTTTCATAAACATGCATACACATTTAGTGAAGGACAAATATTCAAAAATCGTGAAAAGTAAAACACACATAAGAAGAACAATGATGATTTCAAAAACTCTTAGTAGTTCACATTAATTATTTAATCAAAATATGAATAAACACTATGTTATATGAACACACAACACACTTTTTCCCAGATGAAATACTTAGGGGTGTAAAAATAAAACTAATTCTTCCAAACCAAATTCATAATTAATTTGTTCTATTTATAATAAAATCGAGGGCCAGTCCAAATTTTTAGAGGCTCTGGGTAAATAATAAAAATTGAGCCATTATAAAATACTAAGCAATTAACCTTGAATTTTTATTTTCTCTTTTATTTCATAAAGAGGGAGAGAAAAACGTCACTTTGTATAACTCAAAGGGAAGGGCGGTGGTTGTGATTGACATCGGAGGTGGCGGCAGAATTGTGCAGTGGTGGTGTGATAGCTGACGCATGGGAAGCAAAGGTTCGACAATAAATAGGTAAAGGGAAGAGAGATACATGAAAATGTGAAAACGTATTGAGAAAAGAGATGTAAATTTTATATTGCCATCAATACAATCAAATCAAATCAATGTATTGAGTTAGAAAGTGTTACACAAAAACCGTTGTTGAATATCCACTTCCACAAATGATAATGAATTATATTTAATCATAAAATTTTGATAATAAATCATATTGTTGTATGGTGAATTTATCAATCACACGAATGACTTTGCCAATTAAATTTCTCTCATGGTTTGACGTGTTTGTCAAATTTCTCCCTATTAATTTATCTAAACACTAAATATATAAAGCACACATGGCTAGAATGATATATTTTTTTATTCTTTTCTAAGGCCGTCTCAAACAAATCAGAGTCCATGTTTGAGTTAAAAAAATTGACTTTTAATATAAAAGAAATAAATTTAAAAATAATTCTTTATATTTAAATTATAAACAACATTAAAAATTAAAAAATAGTTATGAGTATTTAGATAGAGCTCAAAATTTTAAGGCAGTAAGATCCTCAATATTTTATTAAAATTGAGGGGACAACTTCATTATCCATCACAAAAAGGCGCTTCCTCTTTAATAGATATACCCAAAATAAGAGCGAATTCCTCTAAAGTCGGGACCAGAAGATAATCAGGAAACAAGAAACACCGTAGAGGAGGGTCATGGAACTGCACTAGAGTGTACAGAGCCCTATACTCGTATTCAGTGATGTTACGGACAAAATTCAAAATTTTTCCATATTAATTTTAATTATATTGGTTTTAGTTATATTGAAAAAAATCATTTAGAAGTAAATACCATATTAATCATTTAGATTTTAATTTTAATTATATTGTATTTAATTATATTTAGAAGTAAATAATTTTATGGAATACTTTTGATATTATTCGGATCTGCTAATCAGGAAATGATTTTATGGATTTTTTTTTCCCGGATCTGCAGATCAGGAATTTTTCCTGATTTACACATCCGGAACAAATTAACATTTTTTAAAAAAACGGTGCGTCCGGATGTGCACATTCGGCAATTGGGGGCAAAAACGAATTTCCGCGTGGTGTCTAAGAAACATGGGTGGTGTATTAAGAAATGCCCTTTAAAAACATGGGTATGTTCAAATCGTTGAAACTCCAATCACATGATAATAATGGTTTCATAAACATGCATACACATTTAGTGAAGGACAAATATTCAAAAATCGTGAAAAGTAAAACACACATAAGAAGAACAATGATGATTTCAAAAACTCTTAGTAGTTCACATTAATTATTTAATCAAAATATGAATAAACACTATGTTATATGAACACACAACACACTCTTTCCCAGATGAAATACTTAGGGGTGTAAAAATAAAACTAATTCTTCCAAACCTAATTGAAAATTAATTTGTTCTATTTAAAATGAAATCGAGGGCCAGTCCAAACTTTTTAGAGGCTCTGGGTAAATAATAAAAATTGAGCCACTATAAAATACTAAGCAATTAACCTTGAATTTTTATTTTCTCTTTTATTTCATAAAGAGAGAGAGAAAAACGTCACTTTGTAAGACTCAAAGGGAAGGGCGGTGGTTGTGATTGACATCGGAGGTGGCGGCAGAATTGTGCAGTGGTGGTGTGATAGCTGACGCATGGGAAGCAAAGGTTCGACAATAAATAGGTAAAGGGAAGATATATACATGAAAATGTGAAAACGTATTGAGAAAAGAGATGTGAATTTTATATTGCCATCAATACAATCAAATCAAATCAATGTATTGAGTTAGAGAGTGTTACACAAAAACCGTTGTTGAATATCCACTTCCACAAATGATAATGAATTATATTTAATCATAAAATTTTGATAATAAATCATATTGTTGTATGGTGAATTTATCAATCACATGAATGACTTTGCCAATTAAATTTCTCTCATGGTTTGACGTGTTTGTCAAATTTCTCCCTATTAATTTATCTAAACACTAAATATATAAAGCACACATGGCTAGAATGATATCTTTTTTTATTCTTTTCAAAGGTCGTCTCAAACAAATCAGAGTCCATGTTTGAGTTAAAAAAATTGACTTCTAATATAAAAGAAATAAATTTAAAAATAATTTTTTATATTTAAATTATAAACAACATTAAAAATTAAAAAATAGTTATGAGTATTTAGATAGAGCTCAAAATTTTAAGACAGTAAGAGCCTCAATATTTTATTAAAATTGAGGGGACAACTTCATTATCCATCACAAAAAGGCGCTTCCTCTTTAATAGATACACCCAAGATAAGGGCGAATTCCTCTAAAGTCGGGACCAGAAGATAATCAGAAAACAAGAAACACCGTAGAGGAGGGTCATGGAACTGCACTAGAGTGTGCAGAGCCCTATACTCGTATTCAGTGATGTTACGGACAAAATTCAGAATTTTTCCATATTAATTTTAATTATATTGGATATAATTATATTGGTTTTAATTATATTGAAAAAAATCATTCAGAAGTAAATACCATATTAATCATTTAGATTTTAAATTTAATTATATTGGATTTAATTATATTTAGAAGTAAATAATTTTATGGAATACTTTTGATTTTATTCGGATCTGCAGATCAGAAAATGATTTTATGGATTTTTTTTTTGGGATCTGCAGATCAGGAATTTTTCCTGATTTACACATCTAGAACAAATTAACGTTTTTAAAAAAAACGGTGCGTCCGGATGTGCACATTCGAAAACTAGGGGCAAAAACGAAATTTCGCGTGGTGTCTAAGAAACATGGGTGGTGTATTAAGAAATGCCCTTTAAAAACATGGGTATGTTCAAATCGTTGAAACTCCAATCACATGATAATAATGGTTTCATAAACATGCATACACATTTAGTGAAGGACAAATATTCAAAAATCGTGAAAAGTAAAACACACATAAGAAGAACAATGATGATTTCAAAAACTCTTAGTAGTTCACATTAATTATTTAATCAAAACATGAATAAACACTATGTTATATGAACACACAACACACTCTTTCCCAGATGAAATACTTAGGGGTGTAAAAATAAAACTAATTCTTCCAAACCAAATTCATAATTAATTTGTTCTATTTATAATAAAATCGAGGGCCAGTCCAAACTTTTTAGAGGCTCTAGGTAAATAATAAAAATTGAGCCATTATAAAATACTAAGCAATTAACCTTGAATTTTTCTTTTCCCTTTTATTTCATAAAGAGAGAGAGAAAAACGTCACTTTGTAAGACTCAAAGGGAAGGGCGGTGGTTGTGATTGACATCGGAGGTGGCGGCAGAATTGTGCAGTGGTGGTGTGATAGCTGACGCATGGGAAGCAAAGGTTCGACAATAAATAGGTAAAGGGAAGAGAGATACATGAAAATGTGAAAACGTATTGAGAAAAGAGATGTAAATTTTATATTGCCATCAATACAATCAAATCAAATCAATGTATTGAGTTAGAGAGTGTTACACAAAAACCGTTGTTGAATATCCACTTCCACAAATGATAATGAATTATATTTAATCATAAAATTTTGATAATAAATCATATTGTTGTATGGTGAATTTATCAATCACACGAATGACTTTGCCAATTAAATTTCTCTCATGGTTTGACGTGTTTGTCAAATTTCTCCCTATTAATTTATCTAAACACTAAATATATAAAGCACACATGGCTAGAATGATATCTTTTTTTATTCTTTTCTAAGGCCGTCACAAACAAATCAGAGTCCATGTTTGAGTTAAAAAAATTGACTTCTAATATAAAAGAAATAAATTTAAAAATAATTTTTTATATTTAAATTATAAACAACATTAAAAATTAAAAAATAGTTATTAGTATTTAGATAGAGCTCAAAATTTTAAGACTGTAAGAGCCTCAATATTTTATTAAAATTGAGGGGACAACTTAATTACCCATCACAAAAAGGCGCTTCCTCTTTAATAGATACACCCAAGATAAGGGCGAATTCCTCTAAAGTCGGGACCAGAAGATAATCAGGAAACAAGAAACACCATAGAGGAGGGTCATGGAACTACACTAGAGTGTACAGAGCCCTATACTCGTATTCAGTGATGTTACGGACAAAATTCAAAATTTTTCCATATTAATTTTAATTATATTGGGTTTAGTTATATTGAAAAAAATCATTTAGAAGTAAATACCATATTAATCATTTAGATTTTAATTTTAATTATATTGGATTTAATTATATTCAGAAGTAAATAATTTTATGGAATACTTTTGATATTATTCGGATCTGCTGATCAGGAAATGATTTTATGGATTTTTTTTTTCCGAATCTGCAGATCAGGAATTTTTCCTGATTTACACATCCGGAACAAATTAACGTTTTTTAAAAAAACGGTGCGTCCGGATGTGCACATTCGGCAATTGGGGGCAAAAACGAATTTCCGCGTGGTGTCTAAGAAACATGGGTGGTGTATTAAGAAATGCCCTTTAAAAACATGGGTATGTTCAAATCGTTGAAACTCCAATCACATGATAATAATGGTTTCATAAACATGCATACACATTTAGTGAAAGACAAATATTCAAAAATCGTGAAAAGTAAAACACACATAAGAAGAACAATGATGATTTCAAAAACTCTTAGTAGTTCACATTAATTATTTAATCAAAATATGAATAAACACTATGTTATATGAACACACAACACACTCTTTCCCAGATGAAATACTTAGGGGTGTAAAAATAAAACTAATTCTTCCAAACCAAATTGAAAATTAATTTGTTCTATTTATAATGAAATCGAGGGCCAGTCCAAACTTTTTAGAGGCTCTGGGTAAATAATAAAAATTGAGCCACTATAAAATACTAAGCAATTAACCTTGAATTTTTATTTTCTCTTTTATTTCATAAAGAGAGAGAGAAAAACGTCACTTTGTAAGACTCAAAGGGAAGGGCGGTGGTTGTGATTGACATCGGAGGTGGCGGCAGAATTGTGCAGTGGTGGTGTGATAGCTGACGCATGGGAAGCAAAGGTTCGACAATAAATAGGTAAAGGGAAGATATATACATGAAAATGTGAAAACGTATTGAGAAAAGAGATGTGAATTTTATATTGCCATCAATACAATCAAATCAAATCAATGTATTGAGTTAGAGAGTGTTACACAAAAACCGTTGTTGAATATCCACTTCCACAAATGATAATGAATTATATTTAATCATAAAATTTTGATAATAAATCATATTGTTGTATGGTGAATTTATCAATCACACGAATGACTTTGCCAATTAAATTTCTCTCATGGTTTGACGTGTTTGTCAAATTTCTCCCTATTAATTTATCTAAACACTAAATATATAAAGCACACATGGCTAGAATGATATATTTTTTTATTCTTTTCTAAGGCCGTCTCAAACAAATCAGAGTCCATGTTTGAGTTAAAAAAATTGACTTCTAATATAAAAGAAATAAATTTAAAAATAATTTTTTATATTTAAATTATAAACAACATTAAAAATTAAAAAATAGTTATGAGTATTTAGATAGAGCTCAAAATTTTAAGGCAGTAAGAGCCTCAATATTTTATTAAAATTGAGGGGACAACTTCATTATCCATCACAAAAAGGCGCTTCCTCTTTAATAGATACACCCAAGATAAGAGCGAATTCCTCTAAAGTCGGGACCAGAAGATAATCAGGAAACAAGAAACACCGTAGAGGAGGGTCATGGAACTGCACTTGAGTGTACAGAGCCCTATACTCGTATTCAGTGATGTTACGGACAAAATTCAAAATTTTTCCATATTAATTTTAATTATATTGGGTTTAGTTATATTGAAAAATATCATTTAGAAGTAAATACCATATTAATCATTTAGATTTTAATTTTAATTATATTGGATTTAATTATATTTAGAAGTAAATAATTTTATGGAATACTTTTGATATTATTCGGATCTGCTGATCAGGAAATGATTTTATGGATTTTTTTTTTCCGAATCTGCAGATCAGGAATTTTTCCTGATTTACACATCCGTAACAAATTAACGTTTTTTAAAAAAACGGTGCGTCCGGATGTGCACATTCGGCAATTGGGGGCAAAAACGAATTTCCGCGTGGTGTCTAAGAAACATGGGTGGTGTATTAAGAAATGCCCTTTAAAAACATGGGTATGTTCAAATCGTTGAAACTCCAATCACATGATAATAATGGTTTCATAAACATGCATACACATTTAGTGAAGGACAAATATTCAAAAATCGTGAAAAGTAAAACACACATAAGAAGAACAATGATGATTTCAAAAACTCTTAGTAGTTCACATTAATTATTTAATCAAAATATGAATAAACACTATGTTATATGAACACACAACACAGTCTTTCCCAGATGAAATACTTAGGGGTGTAAAAATAAAACTAATTCTTCCAAACCAAATTCATAATTAATTTGTTCTATTTATAATAAAATCGAGGGCCAGTCCAAACTTTTTAGAGGCTCTGGGTAAATAATAAAAATTGAGCCATTATAAAATACTAAGCAATTAACCTTGAATTTTTATTTTCCCTTTTATTTCATAAAGAGAGAGAGAAAAACGTCACTTTGTAAGACTCAAAGGGAAGGGCGGTGGTTGTGATTGACATCGGAGGTGGCGGCAGAATTGTGCAGTGGTGGTGTGATAGCTGACGCATGGGAAGCAAAGGTTCGACAATAAATAGGTAAAGGGAAGAGAGATACATGAAAATGTGAAAACGTATTGAGAAAAGAGATGTAAATTTTATATTGCCATCAATACAATCAAATCAAATCAATGTATTAAGTTAGAAAGTGTTACACAAAAACCGTTGTTGAATATCCACTTCCACAAATGATAATGAATTATATTTAATCATAAAATTTTGATAATAAATCATATTGTTGTATGGTGAATTTATCAATCACACGAATGACTTTGCCAATTAAATTTCTCTCATGGTTTGACGTGTTTGTCAAATTTCTCCCTATTAATTTATCTAAACACTAAATATATAAAGCACACATGGCTAGAATGATATATTTTTTTATTCTTTTCTAAGGTCGTCTCAAACAAATCAGAGTCCATGTTTGAGTTAAAAAAATTGACTTCTAATATAAAAGAAATAAATTTAAAAATAATTTTTTATATTTAAATTATAAACAACATTAAAAATTAAAAAATAGTTATGAGTATTTAGATAGAGCTCAAAATTTTAAGGCAGTAAGAGCCTCAATATTTTATTAAAATTGAGGGGACAACTTCATTATTAATCACAAAAAGGCGCTTCCTCTTTAATAGATACACCCAAGATAAGAGCGAATTCCTCTAAAGTCGGGACCAGAAGATAATCAGGAAACAAGAAACACCGTAGAGGAGGGTCATGGAACTGCACTTGAGTGTACAGAGCCCTATACTCGTATTCAGTGATGTTACGGACAAAATCCAAAATTTTTCCATATTAATTTTAATTATATTGGGTTTAGTTATATTGAAAAAAATCATTTAGAAGTAAATACCATATTAATCATTTAGATTTTAATTTTAATTATATTGGATTTAATTATATTTAGAAGTAAATAATTTTATGGAATACTTTTGATATTATTCGGATCTGCTGATCAGGAAATGATTTTATGGATTTTTTTTTTCCGAATTTGCAGATCAGGAATTTTTCCTGATTTACACATCCGGAACAAATTAACGTTTTTTAAAAAAACGGTGCGTCCGGATGTGCACATTCGGCAATTGGGGGCAAAAACGAATTTCCGCGTGGTGTCTAAGAAACATGGGTGGTGTATTAAGAAATGCCCTTTAAAAACATGGGTATGTTCAAATCGTTGAAACTCCAATCACATGATAATAATGGTTTCATAAACATGCATACACATTTAGTGAAGGACAAATATTCAAAAATCGTGAAAAGTAAAACACACATAAGAAGAACAATGATGATTTCAAAAACTCTTAGTAGTTCACATTAATTATTTAATCAAAATATGAATAAACACTATGTTATATGAACACACAACACAGTCTTTCCCAGATGACATACTTAGGGGTGTAAAAATAAAACTAATTCTTCCAAACCAAATTCATAATTAATTTGTTCTATTTATAATAAAATCGAGGGCCAGTCCAAACTTTTTAGAGGCTCTGGGTAAATAATAAAAATTGAGCCATTATAAAATACTAAGCAATTAACCTTGAATTTTTATTTTCCCTTTTATTTCATAAAGAGAGAGAGAAAAACGTCACTTTGTAAGACTCAAAGGGAAGGGCGGTGGTTGTGATTGACATTGGAGGTGGCGGCAGAATTGTGCAGTGGTGGTGTGATAGCTGACGCATGGGAAGCAAAGGTTCGACAATAAATAGGTAAAGGGAAGAGAGATACATGAAAATGTGAAAACGTATTGAGAAAAGAGATGTAAATTTTATATTGCCATCAATACAATCAAATCAAATCAATGTATTAAGTTAGAAAGTGTTACACAAAAACCGTTGTTGAATATCCACTTCCACAAATGATAATGAATTATATTTAATCATAAAATTTTGATAATAAATCATATTGTTGTATGGTGAATTTATCAATCACACGAATGACTTTGCCAATTAAATTTCTCTCATGGTTTGACGTGTTTGTCAAATTTCTCCCTATTAATTTATCTAAACACTAAATATATAAAGCACACATGGCTAGAATGATACATTTTTTTATTCTTTTCTAAGGCCGTCTCAAACAAATCAGAGTCCATGTTTGAGTTAAAAAAATTGACTTCTAATATAAAAGAAATAAATTTAAAAATAATTTTTATATTTAAATTATAAACAACATTAAAAATTAAAAAATAGTTATGAGTATTTAGATAGAGCTCAAAATTTTAAGGCAGTAAGAGCCTCAATATTTTATTAAAATTGAGGGGACAACTTCATTATCCATCACAAAAAGGCGCTTCCTCTTTAATAGATACACCCAAGATAAGAGCGAATTCCTCTAAAGTCGGGACCAGAAGATAATCAGGAAACAAGAAACACCGTAGAGGAGGGTCATGGAACTGCACTAGAGTGTACAGAGCCCTATACTCGTATTCAGTGATGTTACGGACAAAATTCAAAATTTTTCCATATTAATTTTAATTATATTGGTTTTAGTTATATTGAAAAAAATCATTTAGAAGTAAATACCATATTAATCATTTAGATTTTAATTTTAATTATATTGGATCTAATTATATTTAGAAGTAAATAATTTTATGGAATACTTTTGATATTATTCGGATCTGCTAATCAGGAAATGATTTTATGGATTTTTTATTTCCGGATCTGCAGATCAGGAATTTTTCCTGATTTACACATCCGGAACAAATTAACATTTTTTAAAAAAACGGTGCGTCCGGATGTGCACATTCGGCAATTGGGGGCAAAAACGAATTTCCGCGTGGTGTCTAAGAAACATGGGTGGTGTATTAAGAAATGCCCTTTAAAAACATGGGTATGTTCAAATCGTTGAAACTCCAATCACATGATAATAATGGTTTCATAAACATGCATACACATTTAGTGAAGGACAAATATTCAAAAATCGTGAAAAGTAAAACACACATAAGAAGAACAATGATGATTTCAAAAACTCTTAGTAGTTCACATTAATTATTTAATCAAAATATGAATAAACACTATGTTATATGAACACACAACACACTCTTTCCCAGATGAAATACTTAGGGGTGTAAAAATAAAACTAATTCTTCCAAACCTAATTGAAAATTAATTTGTTCTATTTAAAATGAAATCGAGGGCCAGTCCAAACTTTTTAGAGGCTCTGGGTAAATAATAAAAATTGAGCCACTATAAAATACTAAGCAATTAACCTTGAATTTTTATTTTCTCTTTTATTTCATAAAGAAAGAGAGAAAAACGTCACTTTGTAAGACTCAAAGGGAAGGGCGGTGGTTGTGATTGACATCGGAGGTGGCGGCTGAATTGTGCAGCGGTGGTGTGATAGCTGACGCATGGGAAGCAAAGGTTCGACAATAAATAGGTAAAGGGAAGATATATACATGAAAATGTGAAAACGTATTGAGAAAAGAGATGTGAATTTTATATTGCCATCAATACAATCAAATCAAATCAATGTATTGAGTTAGAGAGTGTTACACAAAAACCGTTGTTGAATATCCACTTCCACAAATGATAATGAATTATATTTAATCATAAAATTTTGATAATAAATCATATTGTTGTATGGTGAATTTATCAATCACACGAATGACTTTTCCAATTAAATTTCTCTCATGGTTTGACGTGTTTGTCAAATTTCTCCCTATTAATTTATCTAAACACTAAATATATAAAGCACACATGGCTAGAATGATATCTTTTTTTATTCTTTTCAAAGGTCGTCTCAAACAAATCAGAGTCCATGTTTGAGTTAAAAAAATTGACTTCTAATATAAAAGAAATAAATTTTAAAATAATTTTTTATATTTAAATTATAAACAACATTAAAAATTAAAAAATAGTTATGAGTATTTAGATAGAGCTCAAAATTTTAAGGCAGTAAGAGCCTCAATATTTTATTAAAATTGAGGGGACAACTTCATTATTAATCACAAAAAGGCGCTTCCTCTTTAATAGATACACCCAAGATAAGAGCGAATTCCTCTAAAGTCGGGACCAGAAGATAATCAGGAAACAAGAAACACCGTAGAGGAGGGTCATGGAACTGCACTTGAGTGTACAGAGCCCTATACTCGTATTCAGTGATGTTACGGACAAAATCCAAAATTTTTCCATATTAATTTTAATTATATTGGGTTTAGTTATATTGAAAAAAATCATTTAGAAGTAAATACCATATTAATCATTTAGATTTTAATTTTAATTATATTGGATTTAATTATATTTAGAAGTAAATAATTTTATGGAATACTTTTGATATTATTCGGATCTGCTGATCAGGAAATGATTTTATGGATTTTTTTTTTCCGAATCTGCAGATCAGGAATTTTTCCTGATTTACACATCCGGAACAAATTAACGTTTTTTAAAAAAACGGTGCGTCCGGATGTGCACATTCGGCAATTGGGGGCAAAAACGAATTTCCACGTGGTGTCTAAGAAACATGGGTGGTGTATTAAGAAATGCCCTTTAAAAACATGGGTATGTTCAAATCGTTGAAACTCCAATCACATGATAATAATGGTTTCATAAACATGCATACACATTTAGTGAAGGACAAATATTCAAAAATCGTGAAAAGTAAAACACACATAAGAAGAACAATGATGATTTCAAAAACTCTTAGTAGTTCACATTAATTATTTAATCAAAATATGAATAAACACTATGTTATATGAACACACAACACAGTCTTTCCCAGATGACATACTTAGGGGTGTAAAAATAAAACTAATTCTTCCAAACCAAATTCATAATTAATTTGTTCTATTTATAATAAAATCGAGGGCCAGTCCAAACTTTTTAGAGGCTCTGGGTAAATAATAAAAATTGAGCCATTATAAAATACTAAGCAATTAACCTTGAATTTTTATTTTCCCTTTTATTTCATAAAGAGAGAGAGAAAAACGTCACTTTGTAAGACTCAAAGGGAAGGGCGGTGGTTGTGATTGACATCGGAGGTGGCGGCAGAATTGTGCAGTGGTGGTGTGATAGCTGACGCATGGGAAGCAAAGGTTCGACAATAAATAGGTAAAGGGAAGAGAGATACATGAAAATGTGAAAACGTATTGAGAAAAGAGATGTAAATTTTATATTGCCATCAATACAATCAAATCAAATCAATGTATTGAGTTAGAAAGTGTTACACAAAAACCGTTGTTGAATATCCACTTCCACAAATGATAATGAATTATATTTAATCATAAAATTTTGATAATAAATCATATTGTTGTATGGTGAATTTATCAATCACACGAATGACTTTGCCAATTAAATTTCTCTCATGGTTTGACGGGTTTGTCAAATTTCTCCCTATTAATTTATCTAAACACTAAATATATAAAGCACACATGGCTAGAATGATATATTTTTTTATTCTTTTCTAAGGCCGTCTCAAACAAATCAGAGTCCATGTTTGAGTTAAAAAAATTGACTTCTAATATAAAAGAAATAAATTTAAAAATAATTTTTTATATTTAAATTATAAACAACATTAAAAATTAAAAAATAGTTATGAGTATTTAGATAGAGCTCAAAATTTTAAGGCAGTAAGAGCCTCAATATTTTATTAAAATTGAGGGGACAACTTCATTATTAATCACAAAAAGGCGCTTCCTCTTTAATAGATACACCCAAGATAAGAGCGAATTCCTCTAAAGTCGGGACCAGAAGATAATCAGGAAACAAGAAACACCGTAGAGGAGGGTCATGGAACTGCACTTGAGTGTACAGAGCCCTATACTCGTATTCAGTGATGTTACGGACAAAATCCAAAATTTTTCCATATTAATTTTAATTATATTGGGTTTAGTTATATTGAAAAAAATCATTTAGAAGTAAATACCATATTAATCATTTAGATTTTAATTTTAATTATATTGGATTTAATTATATTTAGAAGTAAATAATTTTATGGAATACTTTTGATATTATTCGGATCTGCTGATCAGGAAATGATTTTATGGATTTTTTTTTTCCGAATCTGCAGATCAGGAATTTTTCCTGATTTACACATCCGGAACAAATTAACGTTTTTTAAAAAAACGGTGCGTCCGGATGTGCACATTCGGCAATTGGGGGCAAAAACGAATTTCCGCGTGGTGTCTAAGAAACATGGGTGGTGTATTAAGAAATGCCCTTTAAAAACATGGGTATGTTCAAATCGTTGAAACTCCAATCACATGATAATAATGGTTTCATAAACATGCATACACATTTAGTGAAGGACAAATATTCAAAAATCGTGAAAAGTAAAACACACATAAGAAGAACAATGATGATTTCAAAAACTCTTAGTAGTTCACATTAATTATTTAATCAAAATATGAATAAACACTATGTTATATGAACACACAACACAGTCTTTCCCAGATGACATACTTAGGGGTGTAAAAATAAAACTAATTCTTCCAAACCAAATTCATAATTAATTTGTTCTATTTATAATAAAATCGAGGGCCAGTCCAAACTTTTTAGAGGCTCTGGGTAAATAATAAAAATTGAGCCATTATAAAGTACTAAGCAATTAACCTTGAATTTTTATTTTCCCTTTTATTTCATAAAGAGAGAGAGAAAAACGTCACTTTGTAAGACTCAAAGGGAAGGGCGGTGGTTGTGATTGACATCGGAGGTGGCGGCAGAATTGTGCAGTGGTGGTGTGATAGCTGACGCATGGGAAGCAAAGGTTCGACAATAAATAGGTAAAGGGAAGAGAGATACATGAAAATGTGAAAACGTATTGAGAAAAGAGATGTAAATTTTATATTGCCATCAATACAATCAAATCAAATCAATGTATTAAGTTAGAAAGTGTTACACAAAAACCGTTGTTGAATATCCACTTCCACAAATGATAATGAATTATATTTAATCATAAAATTTTGATAATAAATCATATTGTTGTATGGTGAATTTATCAATCACACGAATGACTTTGCCAATTAAATTTCACTCATGGTTTGACGGGTTTGTCAAATTTCTCCCTATTAATTTATCTAAACACTAAATATATAAAGCACACATGGCTAGAATGATATATTTTTTTATTCTTTTCTAAGGCCGTCTCAAACAAATCAGAGTCCATGTTTGAGTTAAAAAAATTGACTTCTAATATAAAAGAAATAAATTTAAAAATAATTTTTTATATTTAAATTATAAACAACATTAAAAATTAAAAAATAGTTATGAGTATTTAGATAGAGCTCAAAATTTTAAGGCAGTAAGAGCCTCAATATTTTATTAAAATTGAGGGGACAACTTCATTATTAATCACAAAAAGGCGCTTCCTCTTTAATAGATACACCCAAGATAAGAGCGAATTCCTCTAAAGTCGGGACCAGAAGATAATCAGGAAACAAGAAACACCGTAGAGGAGGGTCATGGAACTGCACTTGAGTGTACAGAGCCCTATACTCGTATTCAGTGATGTTACGGACAAAATCCAAAATTTTTCCATATTAATTTTAATTATATTGGGTTTAGTTATATTGAAAAAAATCATTTAGAAGTAAATACCATATTAATCATTTAGATTTTAATTTTAATTATATTGGATTTAATTATATTTAGAAGTAAATAATTTTATGGAATACTTTTGATATTATTCGGATCTGCTGATCAGGAAATGATTTTATGGATTTTTTTTTTCCGAATCTGCAGATCAGGAATTTTTCCTGATTTACACATCCGGAACAAATTAACGTTTTTTAAAAAAACGGTGCGTCCGGATGTGCACATTCGGCAATTGGGGGCAAAAACGAATTTCCACGTGGTGTCTAAGAAACATGGGTGGTGTATTAAGAAATGCCCTTTAAAAACATGGGTATGTTCAAATCGTTGAAACTCCAATCACATGATAATAATGGTTTCATAAACATGCATACACATTTAGTGAAGGACAAATATTCAAAAATCGTGAAAAGTAAAACACACATAAGAAGAACAATGATGATTTCAAAAACTCTTAGTAGTTCACATTAATTATTTAATCAAAATATGAATAAACACTATGTTATATGAACACACAACACAGTCTTTCCCAGATGACATACTTAGGGGTGTAAAAATAAAACTAATTCTTCCAAACCAAATTCATAATTAATTTGTTCTATTTATAATAAAATCGAGGGCCAGTCCAAACTTTTTAGAGGCTCTGGGTAAATAATAAAAATTGAGCCATTATAAAATACTAAGCAATTAACCTTGAATTTTTATTTTCCCTTTTATTTCATAAAGAGAGAGAGAAAAACGTCACTTTGTAAGACTCAAAGGGAAGGGCGGTGGTTGTGATTGACATCGGAGGTGGCGGCAGAATTGTGCAGTGGTGGTGTGATAGCTGACGCATGGGAAGCAAAGGTTCGACAATAAATAGGTAAAGGGAAGAGAGATACATGAAAATGTGAAAACGTATTGAGAAAAGAGATGTAAATTTTATATTGCCATCAATACAATCAAATCAAATCAATGTATTGAGTTAGAAAGTGTTACACAAAAACCGTTGTTGAATATCCACTTCCACAAATGATAATGAATTATATTTAATCATAAAATTTTGATAATAAATCATATTGTTGTATGGTGAATTTATCAATCACACGAATGACTTTGCCAATTAAATTTCTCTCATGGTTTGACGGGTTTGTCAAATTTCTCCCTATTAATTTATCTAAACACTAAATATATAAAGCACACATGGCTAGAATGATATATTTTTTTATTCTTTTCTAAGGCCGTCTCAAACAAATCAGAGTCCATGTTTGAGTTAAAAAAATTGACTTCTAATATAAAAGAAATAAATTTAAAAATAATTTTTTATATTTAAATTATAAACAACATTAAAAATTAAAAAATAGTTATGAGTATTTAGATAGAGCTCAAAATTTTAAGGCAGTAAGAGCCTCAATATTTTATTAAAATTGAGGGGACAACTTCATTATTAATCACAAAAAGGCGCTTCCTCTTTAATAGATACACCCAAGATAAGAGCGAATTCCTCTAAAGTCGGGACCAGAAGATAATCAGGAAACAAGAAACACCGTAGAGGAGGGTCATGGAACTGCACTTGAGTGTACAGAGCCCTATACTCGTATTCAGTGATGTTACGGACAAAATCCAAAATTTTTCCATATTAATTTTAATTATATTGGGTTTAGTTATATTGAAAAAAATCATTTAGAAGTAAATACCATATTAATCATTTAGATTTTAATTTTAATTATATTGGATTTAATTATATTTAGAAGTAAATAATTTTATGGAATACTTTTGATATTATTCGGATCTGCTGATCAGGAAATGATTTTATGGATTTTTTTTTTCCGAATCTGCAGATCAGGAATTTTTCCTGATTTACACATCCGGAACAAATTAACGTTTTTTAAAAAAACGGTGCGTCCGGATGTGCACATTCGGCAATTGGGGGCAAAAACGAATTTCCGCGTGGTGTCTAAGAAACATGGGTGGTGTATTAAGAAATGCCCTTTAAAAACATGGGTATGTTCAAATCGTTGAAACTCCAATCACATGATAATAATGGTTTCATAAACATGCATACACATTTAGTGAAGGACAAATATTCAAAAATCGTGAAAAGTAAAACACACATAAGAAGAACAATGATGATTTCAAAAACTCTTAGTAGTTCACATTAATTATTTAATCAAAATATGAATAAACACTATGTTATATGAACACACAACACAGTCTTTCCCAGATGACATACTTAGGGGTGTAAAAATAAAACTAATTCTTCCAAACCAAATTCATAATTAATTTGTTCTATTTATAATAAAATCGAGGGCCAGTCCAAACTTTTTAGAGGCTCTGGGTAAATAATAAAAATTGAGCCATTATAAAGTACTAAGCAATTAACCTTGAATTTTTATTTTCCCTTTTATTTCATAAAGAGAGAGAGAAAAACGTCACTTTGTAAGACTCAAAGGGAAGGGCGGTGGTTGTGATTGACATCGGAGGTGGCGGCAGAATTGTGCAGTGGTGGTGTGATAGCTGACGCATGGGAAGCAAAGGTTCGACAATAAATAGGTAAAGGGAAGAGAGATACATGAAAATGTGAAAACGTATTGAGAAAAGAGATGTAAATTTTATATTGCCATCAATACAATCAAATCAAATCAATGTATTAAGTTAGAAAGTGTTACACAAAAACCGTTGTTGAATATCCACTTCCACAAATGATAATGAATTATATTTAATCATAAAATTTTGATAATAAATCATATTGTTGTATGGTGAATTTATCAATCACACGAATGACTTTGCCAATTAAATTTCACTCATGGTTTGACGGGTTTGTCAAATTTCTCCCTATTAATTTATCTAAACACTAAATATATAAAGCACACATGGCTAGAATGATATATTTTTTTATTCTTTTCTAAGGCCGTCTCAAACAAATCAGAGTCCATGTTTGAGTTAAAAAAATTGACTTCTAATATAAAAGAAATAAATTTAAAAATAATTTTTTATATTTAAATTATAAACAACATTAAAAATTAAAAAATAGTTATGAGTATTTAGATAGAGCTCAAAATTTTAAGGCAGTAAGAGCCTCAATATTTTATTAAAATTGAGGGGACAACTTCATTATTAATCACAAAAAGGCGCTTCCTCTTTAATAGATACACCCAAGATAAGAGCGAATTCCTCTAAAGTCGGGACCAGAAGATAATCAGGAAACAAGAAACACCGTAGAGGAGGGTCATGGAACTGCACTTGAGTGTACAGAGCCCTATACTCGTATTCAGTGATGTTACGGACAAAATCCAAAATTTTTCCATATTAATTTTAATTATATTGGGTTTAGTTATATTGAAAAAAATCATTTAGAAGTAAATACCATATTAATCATTTAGATTTTAATTTTAATTATATTGGATTTAATTATATTTAGAAGTAAATAATTTTATGGAATACTTTTGATATTATTCGGATCTGCTGATCAGGAAATGATTTTATGGATTTTTTTTTTCCGAATCTGCAGATCAGGAATTTTTCCTGATTTACACATCCGGAACAAATTAACGTTTTTTAAAAAAACGGTGCGTCCGGATGTGCACATTCGGCAATTGGGGGCAAAAACGAATTTCCGCGTGGTGTCTAAGAAACATGGGTGGTGTATTAAGAAATGCCCTTTAAAAACATGGGTATGTTCAAATCGTTGAAACTCCAATCACATGATAATAATGGTTTCATAAACATGCATACACATTTAGTGAAGGACAAATATTCAAAAATCGTGAAAAGTAAAACACACATAAGAAGAACAATGATGATTTCAAAAACTCTTAGTAGTTCACATTAATTATTTAATCAAAATATGAATAAACACTATGTTATATGAACACACAACACAGTCTTTCCCAGATGACATACTTAGGGGTGTAAAAATAAAACTAATTCTTCCAAACCAAATTCATAATTAATTTGTTCTATTTATAATAAAATCGAGGGCCAGTCCAAACTTTTTAGAGGCTCTGGGTAAATAATAAAAATTGAGCCATTATAAAGTACTAAGCAATTAACCTTGAATTTTTATTTTCCCTTTTATTTCATAAAGAGAGAGAGAAAAACGTCACTTTGTAAGACTCAAAGGGAAGGGCGGTGGTTGTGATTGACATCGGAGGTGGCGGCAGAATTGTGCAGTGGTGGTGTGATAGCTGACGCATGGGAAGCAAAGGTTCGACAATAAATAGGTAAAGGGAAGAGAGATACATGAAAATGTGAAAACGTATTGAGAAAAGAGATGTAAATTTTATATTGCCATCAATACAATCAAATCAAATCAATGTATTAAGTTAGAAAGTGTTACACAAAAACCGTTGTTGAATATCCACTTCCACAAATGATAATGAATTATATTTAATCATAAAATTTTGATAATAAATCATATTGTTGTATGGTGAATTTATCAATCACACGAATGACTTTGCCAATTAAATTTCTCTCATGGTTTGACGTGTTTGTCAAATTTCTCCCTATTAATTTATCTAAACACTAAATATATAAAGCACACATGGCTAGAATGATACATTTTTTTATTCTTTTCTAAGGCCGTCTCAAACAAATCAGAGTCCATGTTTGAGTTAAAAAAATTGACTTCTAATATAAAAGAAATAAATTTAAAAATAATTTTTATATTTAAATTATAAACAACATTAAAAATTAAAAAATAGTTATGAGTATTTAGATAGAGCTCAAAATTTTAAGGCAGTAAGAGCCTCAATATTTTATTAAAATTGAGGGGACAACTTCATTATCCATCACAAAAAGGCGCTTCCTCTTTAATAGATACACCCAAGATAAGAGCGAATTCCTCTAAAGTCGGGACCAGAAGATAATCAGGAAACAAGAAACACCGTAGAGGAGGGTCATGGAACTGCACTAGAGTGTACAGAGCCCTATACTCGTATTCAGTGATGTTACGGACAAAATTCAAAATTTTTCCATATTAATTTTAATTATATTGGTTTTAGTTATATTGAAAAAAATCATTTAGAAGTAAATACCATATTAATCATTTAGATTTTAATTTTAATTATATTGGATTTAATTATATTTAGAAGTAAATAATTTTATGGAATACTTTTGATATTATTCGGATCTGCTAATCAGGAAATGATTTTATGGATTTTTTTTTTCCGGATCTGCAGATCAGGAATTTTTCCTGATTTACACATCCGGAACAAATTAACATTTTTTAAAAAAACGGTGCGTCCGGATGTGCACATTCGGCAATTGGGGGCAAAAACGAATTTCTGCGTGGTGTCTAAGAAACATGGGTGGTGTATTAAGAAATGCCCTTTAAAAACATGGGTATGTTCAAATCGTTGAAACTCCAATCACATGATAATAATGGTTTCATAAACATGCATACACATTTAGTGAAGGACAAATATTCAAAAATCGTGAAAAGTAAAACACACATAAGAAGAACAATGATGATTTCAAAAACTCTTAGTAGTTCACATTAATTATTTAATCAAAATATGAATAAACACTATGTTATATGAACACACAACACAGTCTTTCCCAGATGAAATACTTAGGGGTGTAAAAATAAAACTAATTCTTCCAAACCAAATTCATAATTAATTTGTTCTATTTATAATAAAATCGACGGCCAGTCCAAACTTTTTAGAGGCTCTGGGTAAATAATAAAAATTGAGCCATTATAAAATACTAAGCAATTAACCTTGAATTTTTATTTTCCCTTTTATTTCATAAAGAGAGAGAGAAAAACGTCACTTTGTAAGACTCAAAGGGAAGGGCGGTCGTTGTGATTGACATCGGAGGTGGCGGCAGAATTGTGCAGTGGTGGTGTGATAGCTGACGCATGGGAAGCAAAGGTTCGACAATAAATAGGTAAAGGGAAGAGAGATACATGAAAATGTGAAAACGTATTGAGAAAAGAGATGTAAATTTTATATTGCCATCAATACAATCAAATCAAATCAATGTATTAAGTTAGAAAGTGTTACACAAAAACCGTTGTTGAATATCCACTTCCACAAATGATAATGAATTATATTTAATCATAAAATTTTGATAATAAATCATATTGTTGTATGGTGAATTTATCAATCACACGAATGACTTTGCCAATTAAATTTCTCTCATGGTTTGACGTGTTTGTCAAATTTCTCCCTATTAATTTATCTAAACACTAAATATATAAAGAACACATGGCTAGAATGATATATTTTTTTATTCTTTTCTAAGGCCGTCTCAAACAAATCAGAGTCCATGTTTGAGTTAAAAAAATTGACTTTTAATATAAAAGAAATAAATTTAAAAATAATTCTTTATATTTAAATTATAAACAACATTAAAAATTAAAAAATAGTTATGAGTATTTAGATAGAGCTCAAAATTTTAAGGCAGTAAGATCCTCAATATTTTATTAAAATTGAGGGGACAACTTCATTATCCATCACAAAAAGGCGCTTCCTCTTTAATAGATATACCCAAAATAAGAGCGAATTCCTCTAAAGTCGGGACCAGAAGATAATCAGGAAACAAGAAACACCGTAGAGGAGGGTCATGGAACTGCACTAGAGTGTACAGAGCCCTATACTCGTATTCAGTGATGTTACGGACAAAATTCAAAATTTTTCCATATTAATTTTAATTATATTGGTTTTAGTTATATTGAAAAAAATCATTTAGAAGTAAATACCATATTAATCATTTAGATTTTAATTTTAATTATATTGGATCTAATTATATTTAGAAGTAAATAATTTTATGGAATACTTTTGATATTATTCGGATCTGCTAATCAGGAAATGATTTTATGGATTTTTTATTTCCGGATCTGCAGATCAGGAATTTTTCCTGATTTACACATCCGGAACAAATTAACATTTTTTAAAAAAACGGTGCGTCCGGATGTGCACATTCGGCAATTGGGGGCAAAAACGAATTTCCGCGTGGTGTCTAAGAAACATGGGTGGTGTATTAAGAAATGCCCTTTAAAAACATGGGTATGTTCAAATCGTTGAAACTCCAATCACATGATAATAATGGTTTCATAAACATGCATACACATTTAGTGAAGGACAAATATTCAAAAATCGTGAAAAGTAAAACACACATAAGAAGAACAATGATGATTTCAAAAACTCTTAGTAGTTCACATTAATTATTTAATCAAAATATGAATAAACACTATGTTATATGAACACACAACACACTCTTTCCCAGATGAAATACTTAGGGGTGTAAAAATAAAACTAATTCTTCCAAACCTAATTGAAAATTAATTTGTTCTATTTAAAATGAAATCGAGGGCCAGTCCAAACTTTTTAGAGGCTCTGGGTAAATAATAAAAATTGAGCCACTATAAAATACTAAGCAATTAACCTTGAATTTTTATTTTCTCTTTTATTTCATAAAGAGAGAGAGAAAAACGTCACTTTGTAAGACTCAAAGGGAAGGGCGGTGGTTGTGATTGACATCGGAGGTGGCGGCTGAATTGTGCAGTGGTGGTGTGATAGCTGACGCATGGGAAGCAAAGGTTCGACAATAAATAGGTAAAGGGAAGATATATACATGAAAATGTGAAAACGTATTGAGAAAAGAGATGTGAATTTTATATTGCCATCAATACAATCAAATCAAATCAATGTATTGAGTTAGAGAGTGTTACACAAAAACCGTTGTTGAATATCCACTTCCACAAATGATAATGAATTATATTTAATCATAAAATTTTGATAATAAATCATATTGTTGTATGGTGAATTTATCAATCACACGAATGACTTTGCCAATTAAATTTCTCTAATGGTTTGACGTGTTTGTCAAATTTCTCCCTATTAATTTATCTAAACACTAAATATATAAAGCACACATGGCTAGAATGATATCTTTTTTTATTCTTTTCAAAGGTCGTCTCAAACAAATCAGAGTCCATGTTTGAGTTAAAAAAATTGACTTCTAATATAAAAGAAATAAATTTAAAAATAATTTTTTATATTTAAATTATAAACAACATTAAAAATTAAAAAATAGTTATGAGTATTTAGATAGAGCTCAAAATTTTAAGGCAGTAAGAGCCTCAATATTTTATTAAAATTGAGGGGACAACTTCATTATCCATCACAAAAAGGCGCTTCCTCTTTAATAGATACACCCAAGATAAGAGCGAATTCCTCTAAAGTCGGGACCAGAAGATAATCAGGAAACAAGAAACACCGTAGAGGAGGGTCATGGAACTGCACTAGAGTATACAGAGCCCTATACTCGTATTCAGTGATGTTACAGACAAAATTCAAAATTTTTCCATATTAATTTTAATTATATTGGTTTTAGTTATATTGAAAAAAATCATTTAGAAGTAAATACCATATTAATCATTTAGATTTTAATTTTAATTATATTGGATTTAATTATATTTAGAAGTAAATAATTTTATGGAATACTTTTGATATTATTCAGATCTGCTAATCAGGAAATGATTTTATGGATTTTTTTTTCCGGATCTGCAGATCAGGAATTTTTCCTGATTTACACATCCGGAACAAATTAACATTTTTAAAAAAAACGGTGCGTCCGGATGTGCACATTCGGCAATTGGGGGCAAAAACGAATTTCCGCGTGGTGTCTAAGAAACATGGGTGGTGTATTAAGAAATGCCCTTTAAAAACATGGGTATATTCAAATCGTTGAAACTCCAATCACATGATAATAATGGTTTCATAAACATGCATACACATTTAGTGAAGGACAAATATTCAAAAATCGTGAAAAGTAAAACACACATAAGAAGAACAATGATGATTTCAAAAACTCTTAGTAGTTCACATTAATTATTTAATCAAAATATGAATAAACACTATGTTATATGAACACACAACACACTTTTTCCCAGATGAAATACTTAGGGGTGTAAAAATAAAACTAATTCTTCCAAACCAAATTCATAATTAATTTGTTCTATTTATAATAAAATCGAGGGCCAGTCCAAATTTTTAGAGGCTCTGGGTAAATAATAAAAATTGAGCCATTATAAAATACTAAGCAATTAACCTTGAATTTTTATTTTCTCTTTTATTTCATAAAGAGGGAGAGAAAAACGTCACTTTGTATAACTCAAAGGGAAGGGCGGTGGTTGTGATTGACATCGGAGGTGGCGGCAGAATTGTGCAGTGGTGGTGTGATAGCTGACGCATGGGAAGCAAAGGTTCGACAATAAATAGGTAAAGGGAAGAGAGATACATGAAAATGTGAAAACGTATTGAGAAAAGAGATGTAAATTTTATATTGCCATCAATACAATCAAATCAAATCAATGTATTGAGTTAGAAAGTGTTACACAAAAACCGTTGTTGAATATCCACTTCCACAAATGATAATGAATTATATTTAATCATAAAATTTTGATAATAAATCATATTGTTGTATGGTGAATTTATCAATCACACGAATGACTTTGCCAATTAAATTTCTCTCATGGTTTGACGTGTTTGTCAAATTTCTCCCTATTAATTTATCTAAACACTAAATATATAAAGCACACATGGCTAGAATGATATATTTTTTTATTCTTTTCTAAGGCCGTCTCAAACAAATCAGAGTCCATGTTTGAGTTAAAAAAATTGACTTTTAATATAAAAGAAATAAATTTAAAAATAATTCTTTATATTTAAATTATAAACAACATTAAAAATTAAAAAATAGTTATGAGTATTTAGATAGAGCTCAAAATTTTAAGGCAGTAAGATCCTCAATATTTTATTAAAATTGAGGGGACAACTTCATTATCCATCACAAAAAGGCGCTTCCTCTTTAATAGATATACCCAAAATAAGAGCGAATTCCTCTAAAGTCGGGACCAGAAGATAATCAGGAAACAAGAAACACCGTAGAGGAGGGTCATGGAACTGCACTAGAGTGTACAGAGCCCTATACTCGTATTCAGTGATGTTACGGACAAAATTCAAAATTTTTCCATATTAATTTTAATTATATTGGTTTTAGTTATATTGAAAAAAATCATTTAGAAGTAAATACCATATTAATCATTTAGATTTTAATTTTAATTATATTGTATTTAATTATATTTAGAAGTAAATAATTTTATGGAATACTTTTGATATTATTCGGATCTGCTAATCAGGAAATGATTTTATGGATTTTTTTTTCCCGGATCTGCAGATCAGGAATTTTTCCTGATTTACACATCCGGAACAAATTAACATTTTTTAAAAAAACGGTGCGTCCGGATGTGCACATTCGGCAATTGGGGGCAAAAACGAATTTCCGCGTGGTGTCTAAGAAACATGGGTGGTGTATTAAGAAATGCCCTTTAAAAACATGGGTATGTTCAAATCGTTGAAACTCCAATCACATGATAATAATGGTTTCATAAACATGCATACACATTTAGTGAAGGACAAATATTCAAAAATCGTGAAAAGTAAAACACACATAAGAAGAACAATGATGATTTCAAAAACTCTTAGTAGTTCACATTAATTATTTAATCAAAATATGAATAAACACTATGTTATATGAACACACAACACACTCTTTCCCAGATGAAATACTTAGGGGTGTAAAAATAAAACTAATTCTTCCAAACCTAATTGAAAATTAATTTGTTCTATTTAAAATGAAATCGAGGGCCAGTCCAAACTTTTTAGAGGCTCTGGGTAAATAATAAAAATTGAGCCACTATAAAATACTAAGCAATTAACCTTGAATTTTTATTTTCTCTTTTATTTCATAAAGAGAGAGAGAAAAACGTCACTTTGTAAGACTCAAAGGGAAGGGCGGTGGTTGTGATTGACATCGGAGGTGGCGGCAGAATTGTGCAGTGGTGGTGTGATAGCTGACGCATGGGAAGCAAAGGTTCGACAATAAATAGGTAAAGGGAAGATATATACATGAAAATGTGAAAACGTATTGAGAAAAGAGATGTCAATTTTATATTGCCATCAATACAATCAAATCAAATCAATGTATTGAGTTAGAGAGTGTTACACAAAAACCGTTGTTGAATATCCACTTCCACAAATGATAATGAATTATATTTAATCATAAAATTTTGATAATAAATCATATTGTTGTATGGTGAATTTATCAATCACATGAATGACTTTGCCAATTAAATTTCTCTCATGGTTTGACGTGTTTGTCAAATTTCTCCCTATTAATTTATCTAAACACTAAATATATAAAGCACACATGGCTAGAATGATATCTTTTTTTATTCTTTTCAAAGGTCGTCTCAAACAAATCAGAGTCCATGTTTGAGTTAAAAAAATTGACTTCTAATATAAAAGAAATAAATTTAAAAATAATTTTTTATATTTAAATTATAAACAACATTAAAAATTAAAAAATAGTTATGAGTATTTAGATAGAGCTCAAAATTTTAAGACAGTAAGAGCCTCAATATTTTATTAAAATTGAGGGGACAACTTCATTATCCATCACAAAAAGGCGCTTCCTCTTTAATAGATACACCCAAGATAAGGGCGAATTCCTCTAAAGTCGGGACCAGAAGATAATCAGAAAACAAGAAACACCGTAGAGGAGGGTCATGGAACTGCACTAGAGTGTGCAGAGCCCTATACTCGTATTCAGTGATGTTACGGACAAAATTCAGAATTTTTCCATATTAATTTTAATTATATTGGATATAATTATATTGGTTTTAATTATATTGAAAAAAATCATTCAGAAGTAAATACCATATTAATCATTTAGATTTTAAATTTAATTATATTGGATTTAATTATATTTAGAAGTAAATAATTTTATGGAATACTTTTGATTTTATTCGGATCTGCAGATCAGAAAATGATTTTATGGATTTTTTTTTTGGGATCTGCAGATCAGGAATTTTTCCTGATTTACACATCTAGAACAAATTAACGTTTTTAAAAAAAACGGTGCGTCCGGATGTGCACATTCGAAAACTAGGGGCAAAAACGAAATTTCGCGTGGTGTCTAAGAAACATGGGTGGTGTATTAAGAAATGCCCTTTAAAAACATGGGTATGTTCAAATCGTTGAAACTCCAATCACATGATAATAATGGTTTCATAAACATGCATACACATTTAGTGAAGGACAAATATTCAAAAATCGTGAAAAGTAAAACACACATAAGAAGAACAATGATGATTTCAAAAACTCTTAGTAGTTCACATTAATTATTTAATCAAAACATGAATAAACACTATGTTATATGAACACACAACACACTCTTTCCCAGATGAAATACTTAGGGGTGTAAAAATAAAACTAATTCTTCCAAACCAAATTCATAATTAATTTGTTCTATTTATAATAAAATCGAGGGCCAGTCCAAACTTTTTAGAGGCTCTAGGTAAATAATAAAAATTGAGCCATTATAAAATACTAAGCAATTAACCTTGAATTTTTCTTTTCCCTTTTATTTCATAAAGAGAGAGAGAAAAACGTCACTTTGTAAGACTCAAAGGGAAGGGCGGTGGTTGTGATTGACATCGGAGGTGGCGGCAGAATTGTGCAGTGGTGGTGTGATAGCTGACGCATGGGAAGCAAAGGTTCGACAATAAATAGGTAAAGGGAAGAGAGATACATGAAAATGTGAAAACGTATTGAGAAAAGAGATGTAAATTTTATATTGCCATCAATACAATCAAATCAAATCAATGTATTGAGTTAGAGAGTGTTACACAAAAACCGTTGTTGAATATCCACTTCCACAAATGATAATGAATTATATTTAATCATAAAATTTTGATAATAAATCATATTGTTGTATGGTGAATTTATCAATCACACGAATGACTTTGCCAATTAAATTTCTCTCATGGTTTGACGTGTTTGTCAAATTTCTCCCTATTAATTTATCTAAACACTAAATATATAAAGCACACATGGCTAGAATGATATCTTTTTTTATTCTTTTCTAAGGCCGTCACAAACAAATCAGAGTCCATGTTTGAGTTAAAAAAATTGACTTCTAATATAAAAGAAATAAATTTAAAAATAATTTTTTATATTTAAATTATAAACAACATTAAAAATTAAAAATTAGTTATTAGTATTTAGATAGAGCTCAAAATTTTAAGACTGTAAGAGCCTCAATATTTTATTAAAATTGAGGGGACAACTTAATTACCCATCACAAAAAGGCGCTTCCTCTTTAATAGATACACCCAAGATAAGGGCGAATTCCTCTAAAGTCGGGACCAGAAGATAATCAGGAAACAAGAAACACCATAGAGGAGGGTCATGGAACTACACTAGAGTGTACAGAGCCCTATACTCGTATTCAGTGATGTTACGGACAAAATTCAAAATTTTTCCATATTAATTTTAATTATATTGGGTTTAGTTATATTGAAAAAAATCATTTAGAAGTAAATACCATATTAATCATTTAGATTTTAATTTTAATTATATTGGATTTAATTATATTCAGAAGTAAATAATTTTATGGAATACTTTTGATATTATTCGGATCTGCTGATCAGGAAATGATTTTATGGATTTTTTTTTTCCGAATCTGCAGATCAGGAATTTTTCCTGATTTACACATCCGGAACAAATTAACGTTTTTTAAAAAAACGGTGCGTCCGGATGTGCACATTCGGCAATTGGGGGCAAAAACGAATTTCCGCGTGGTGTCTAAGAAACATGGGTGGTGTATTAAGAAATGCCCTTTAAAAACATGGGTATGTTCAAATCGTTGAAACTCCAATCACATGATAATAATGGTTTCATAAACATGCATACACATTTAGTGAAGGACAAATATTCAAAAATCGTGAAAAGTAAAACACACATAAGAAGAACAATGATGATTTCAAAAACTCTTAGTAGTTCACATTAATTATTTAATCAAAATATGAATAAACACTATGTTATATGAACACACAACACACTCTTTCCCAGATGAAATACTTAGGGGTGTAAAAATAAAACTAATTCTTCCAAACCTAATTGAAAATTAATTTGTTCTATTTAAAATGAAATCGAGGGCCAGTCCAAACTTTTTAGAGGCTCTGGGTAAATAATAAAAATTGAGCCACTATAAAATACTAAGCAATTAACCTTGAATTTTTATTTTCTCTTTTATTTCATAAAGAGAGAGAGAAAAACGTCACTTTGTAAGACTCAAAGGGAAGGGCGGTGGTTGTGATTGACATCGGAGGTGGCGGCAGAATTGTGCAGTGGTGGTGTGATAGCTGACGCATGGGAAGCAAAGGTTCGACAATAAATAGCTAAAGGGAAGATATATACATGAAAATGTGAAAACGTATTGAGAAAAGAGATGTGAATTTTATATTGCCATCAATACAATCAAATCAAATCAATGTATTGAGTTAGAGAGTGTTACACAAAAACCGTTGTTGAATATCCACTTCCACAAATGATAATGAATTATATTTAATCATAAAATTTTGATAATAAATCATATTGTTGTATGGTGAATTTATCAATCACACGAATGACTTTGCCAATTAAATTTCTCTCATGGTTTGACGTGTTTGTCAAATTTCTCCCTATTAATTTATCTAAACACTAAATATATAAAGCACACATGGCTAGAATGATATATTTTTTTATTCTTTTCTAAGGCCGTCTCAAACAAATCAGAGTCCATGTTTGAGTTAAAAAAATTGACTTCTAATATAAAAGAAATAAATTTAAAAATAATTTTTTATATTTAAATTATAAACAACATTAAAAATTAAAAAATAGTTATGAGTATTTAGATAGAGCTCAAAATTTTAAGGCAGTAAGAGCCTCAATATTTTATTAAAATTGAGGGGACAACTTCATTATCCATCACAAAAAGGCGCTTCCTCTTTAATAGATACACCCAAGATAAGAGCGAATTCCTCTAAAGTCGGGACCAGAAGATAATCAGGAAACAAGAAACACCGTAGAGGAGGGTCATGGAACTGCACTTGAGTGTACAGAGCCCTATACTCGTATTCAGTGATGTTACGGACAAAATTCAAAATTTTTCCATATTAATTTTAATTATATTGGGTTTAGTTATATTGAAAAATATCATTTAGAAGTAAATACCATATTAATCATTTAGATTTTAATTTTAATTATATTGGATTTAATTATATTTAGAAGTAAATAATTTTATGGAATACTTTTGATATTATTCGGATCTGCTGATCAGGAAATGATTTTATGGATTTTTTTTTTCCGAATCTGCAGATCAGGAATTTTTCCTGATTTACACATCCGTAACAAATTAACGTTTTTTAAAAAAACGGTGCGTCCGGATGTGCACATTCGGCAATTGGGGGCAAAAACGAATTTCTGCGTGGTGTCTAAGAAACATGGGTGGTGTATTAAGAAATGCCCTTTAAAAACATGGGTATGTTCAAATCGTTGAAACTCCAATCACATGATAATAATGGTTTCATAAACATGCATACACATTTAGTGAAGGACAAATATTCAAAAATCGTGAAAAGTAAAACACACATAAGAAGAACAATGATGATTTCAAAAACTCTTAGTAGTTCACATTAATTATTTAATCAAAATATGAATA
Organism: Lathyrus tuberosus; assembly: GCA_022829125.1. NCBI lineage: Eukaryota > Viridiplantae > Streptophyta > Magnoliopsida > Fabales > Fabaceae > Lathyrus > Lathyrus tuberosus. The sequence goes on along the minus strand of JALAZF010000048.1, from coordinate 2,581,264 downwards.
AACACTATGTTATATGAACACACAACACAGTCTTTCCCAGATGAAATACTTAGGGGTGTAAAAATAAAACTAATTCTTCCAAACCAAATTCATAATTAATTTGTTCTATTTATAATAAAATCGAGGGCCAGTCCAAACTTTTTAGAGGCTCTGGGTAAATAATAAAAATTGAGCCATTATAAAATACTAAGCAATTAACCTTGAATTTTTATTTTCCCTTTTATTTCATAAAGAGAGAGAGAAAAACGTCACTTTGTAAGACTCAAAGGGAAGGGCGGTGGTTGTGATTGACATCGGAGGTGGCGGCAGAATTGTGCAGTGGTGGTGTGATAGCTGACGCATGGGAAGCAAAGGTTCGACAATAAATAGGTAAAGGGAAGAGAGATACATGAAAATGTGAAAACGTATTGAGAAAAGAGATGTAAATTTTATATTGCCATCAATACAATCAAATCAAATCAATGTATTAAGTTAGAAAGTGTTACACAAAAACCGTTGTTGAATATCCACTTCCACAAATGATAATGAATTATATTTAATCATAAAATTTTGATAATAAATCATATTGTTGTATGGTGAATTTATCAATCACACGAATGACTTTGCCAATTAAATTTCTCTCATGGTTTGACGTGTTTGTCAAATTTCTCCCTATTAATTTATCTAAACACTAAATATATAAAGCACACATGGCTAGAATGATATATTTTTTTATTCTTTTCTAAGGCCGTCTCAAACAAATCAGAGTCCATGTTTGAGTTAAAAAAATTGACTTCTAATATAAAAGAAATAAATTTAAAAATAATTTTTTATATTTAAATTATAAACAACATTAAAAATTAAAAAATAGTTATGAGTATTTAGATAGAGCTCAAAATTTTAAGGCAGTAAGAGCCTCAATATTTTATTAAAATTGAGGGGACAACTTCATTATTAATCACAAAAAGGCGCTTCCTCTTTAATAGATACACCCAAGATAAGAGCGAATTCCTCTAAAGTCGGGACCAGAAGATAATCAGGAAACAAGAAACACCGTAGAGGAGGGTCATGGAACTGCACTTGAGTGTACAGAGCCCTATACTCGTATTCAGTGATGTTACGGACAAAATCCAAAATTTTTCCATATTAATTTTAATTATATTGGGTTTAGTTATATTGAAAAAAATCATTTAGAAGTAAATACCATATTAATCATTTGGATTTTAATTTTAATTATATTGGATTTAATTATATTTAGAAGTAAATAATTTTATGGAATACTTTTGATATTATTCGGATCTGCTGATCAGGAAATGATTTTATGGATTTTTTTTTTCCGAATTTGCAGATCAGGAATTTTTCCTGATTTACACATCCGGAACAAATTAACGTTTTTTAAAAAAACGGTGCGTCCGGATGTGCACATTCGGCAATTGGGGGCAAAAACGAATTTCCGCGTGGTGTCTAAGAAACATGGGTGGTGTATTAAGAAATGCCCTTTAAAAACATGGGTATGTTCAAATCGTTGAAACTCCAATCACATGATAATAATGGTTTCATAAACATGCATACACATTTAGTGAAGGACAAATATTCAAAAATCGTGAAAAGTAAAACACACATAAGAAGAACAATGATGATTTCAAAAACTCTTAGTAGTTCACATTAATTATTTAATCAAAATATGAATAAACACTATGTTATATGAACACACAACACAGTCTTTCCCAGATGACATACTTAGGGGTGTAAAAATAAAACTAATTCTTCCAAACCAAATTCATAATTAATTTGTTCTATTTATAATAAAATCGAGGGCCAGTCCAAACTTTTTAGAGGCTCTGGGTAAATAATAAAAATTGAGCCATTATAAAATACTAAGCAATTAACCTTGAATTTTTATTTTCCCTTTTATTTCATAAAGAGAGAGAGAAAAACGTCACTTTGTAAGACTCAAAGGGAAGGGCGGTGGTTGTGATTGACATTGGAGGTGGCGGCAGAATTGTGCAGTGGTGGTGTGATAGCTGACGCATGGGAAGCAAAGGTTCGACAATAAATAGGTAAAGGGAAGAGAGATACATGAAAATGTGAAAACGTATTGAGAAAAGAGATGTAAATTTTATATTGCCATCAATACATTCAAATCAAATCAATGTATTAAGTTAGAAAGTGTTACACAAAAACCGTTGTTGAATATCCACTTCCACAAATGATAATGAATTATATTTAATCATAAAATTTTGATAATAAATCATATTGTTGTATGGTGAATTTATCAATCACACGAATGACTTTGCCAATTAAATTTCTCTCATGGTTTGACGTGTTTGTCAAATTTCTCCCTATTAATTTATCTAAACACTAAATATATAAAGCACACATGGCTAGAATGATACATTTTTTTATTCTTTTCTAAGGCCGTCTCAAACAAATCAGAGTCCATGTTTGAGTTAAAAAAATTGACTTCTAATATAAAAGAAATAAATTTAAAAATAATTTTTATATTTAAATTATAAACAACATTAAAAATTAAAAAATAGTTATGAGTATTTAGATAGAGCTCAAAATTTTAAGGCAGTAAGAGCCTCAATATTTTATTAAAATTGAGGGGACAACTTCATTATCCATCACAAAAAGGCGCTTCCTCTTTAATAGATACACCCAAGATAAGAGCGAATTCCTCTAAAGTCGGGACCAGAAGATAATCAGGAAACAAGAAACACCGTAGAGGAGGGTCATGGAACTGCACTAGAGTGTACAGAGCCCTATACTCGTATTCAGTGATGTTACGGACAAAATTCAAAATTTTTCCATATTAATTTTAATTATATTGGTTTTAGTTATATTGAAAAAAATCATTTAGAAGTAAATACCATATTAATCATTTAGATTTTAATTTTAATTATATTGGATCTAATTATATTTAGAAGTAAATAATTTTATGGAATACTTTTGATATTATTCGGATCTGCTAATCAGGAAATGATTTTATGGATTTTTTATTTCCGGATCTGCAGATCAGGAATTTTTCCTGATTTACACATCCGGAACAAATTAACATTTTTTAAAAAAACGGTGCGTCCGGATGTGCACATTCGGCAATTGGGGGCAAAAACGAATTTCCGCGTGGTGTCTAAGAAACATGGGTGGTGTATTAAGAAATGCCCTTTAAAAACATGGGTATGTTCAAATCGTTGAAACTCCAATCACATGATAATAATGGTTTCATAAACATGCATACACATTTAGTGAAGGACAAATATTCAAAAATCGTGAAAAGTAAAACACACATAAGAAGAACAATGATGATTTCAAAAACTCTTAGTAGTTCACATTAATTATTTAATCAAAATATGAATAAACACTATGTTATATGAACACACAACACACTCTTTCCCAGATGAAATACTTAGGGGTGTAAAAATAAAACTAATTCTTCCAAACCTAATTGAAAATTAATTTGTTCTATTTAAAATGAAATCGAGGGCCAGTCCAAACTTTTTAGAGGCTCTGGGTAAATAATAAAAATTGAGCCACTATAAAATACTAAGCAATTAACCTTGAATTTTTATTTTCTCTTTTATTTCATAAAGAAAGAGAGAAAAACGTCACTTTGTAAGACTCAAAGGGAAGGGCGGTGGTTGTGATTGACATCGGAGGTGGCGGCTGAATTGTGCAGCGGTGGTGTGATAGCTGACGCATGGGAAGCAAAGGTTCGACAATAAATAGGTAAAGGGAAGATATATACATGAAAATGTGAAAACGTATTGAGAAAAGAGATGTGAATTTTATATTGCCATCAATACAATCAAATCAAATCAATGTATTGAGTTAGAGAGTGTTACACAAAAACCGTTGTTGAATATCCACTTCCACAAATGATAATGAATTATATTTAATCATAAAATTTTGATAATAAATCATATTGTTGTATGGTGAATTTATCAATCACACGAATGACTTTTCCAATTAAATTTCTCTCATGGTTTGACGTGTTTGTCAAATTTCTCCCTATTAATTTATCTAAACACTAAATATATAAAGCACACATGGCTAGAATGATATCTTTTTTTATTCTTTTCAAAGGTCGTCTCAAACAAATCAGAGTCCATGTTTGAGTTAAAAAAATTGACTTCTAATATAAAAGAAATAAATTTTAAAATAATTTTTTATATTTAAATTATAAACAACATTAAAAATTAAAAAATAGTTATGAGTATTTAGATAGAGCTCAAAATTTTAAGGCAGTAAGAGCCTCAATATTTTATTAAAATTGAGGGGACAACTTCATTATCCATCACAAAAAGGCGCTTCCTCTTTAATAGATACACCCAAGATAAGAGCGAATTCCTCTAAAGTCGGGACCAGAAGATAATCAGGAAACAAGAAACACCGTAGAGGAGGGTCATGGAACTGCACTAGAGTATACAGAGCCCTATACTCGTATTCAGTGATGTTACAGACAAAATTCAAAATTTTTCCATATTAATTTTAATTATATTGGTTTTATTTATATTGAAAAAAATCATTTAGAAGTAAATACCATATTAATCATTTAGATTTTAATTTTAATTATATTGGATTTAATTATATTTAGAAGTAAATAATTTTATGGAATACTTTTGATATTATTCAGATCTGCTAATCAGGAAATGATTTTATGGATTTTTTTTTCCGGATCTGCAGATCAGGAATTTTTCCTGATTTACACATCCGGAACAAATTAACATTTTTAAAAAAAACGGTGCGTCCGGATGTGCACATTCGGCAATTGGGGGCAAAAACGAATTTCCGCGTGGTGTCTAAGAAACATGGGTGGTGTATTAAGAAATGCCCTTTAAAAACATGGGTATATTCAAATCGTTGAAACTCCAATCACATGATAATAATGGTTTCATAAACATGCATACACATTTAGTGAAGGACAAATATTCAAAAATCGTGAAAAGTAAAACACACATAAGAAGAACAATGATGATTTCAAAAACTCTTAGTAGTTCACATTAATTATTTAATCAAAATATGAATAAACACTATGTTATATGAACACACAACACACTCTTTCCCAGATGAAATACTTAGGGGTGTAAAAATAAAACTAATTCTTCCAAACCAAATTCATAATTAATTTGTTCTATTTATAATAAAATCGAGGGCCAGTCCAAATTTTTAGAGGCTCTGGGTAAATAATAAAAATTGAGCCATTATAAAATACTAAGCAATTAACCTTGAATTTTTATTTTCTCTTTTATTTCATAAAGAGGGAGAGAAAAACGTCACTTTGTATAACTCAAAGGGAAGGGCGGTGGTTGTGATTGACATCGGAGGTGGCGGCAGAATTGTGCAGTGGTGGTGTGATAGCTGACGCATGGGAAGCAAAGGTTCGACAATAAATAGGTAAAGGGAAGAGAGATACATGAAAATGTGAAAACGTATTGAGAAAAGAGATGTAAATTTTATATTGCCATCAATACAATCAAATCAAATCAATGTATTGAGTTAGAAAGTGTTACACAAAAACCGTTGTTGAATATCCACTTCCACAAATGATAATGAATTATATTTAATCATAAAATTTTGATAATAAATCATATTGTTGTATGGTGAATTTATCAGTCACACGAATGACTTTGCCAATTAAATTTCTCTCATGGTTTGACGTGTTTGTCAAATTTCTCCCTATTAATTTATCTAAACACTAAATATATAAAGCACACATGGCTAGAATGATATATTTTTTTATTCTTTTCTAAGGCCGTCTCAAACAAATCAGAGTCCATGTTTGAGTTAAAAAAATTGACTTTTAATATAAAAGAAATAAATTTAAAAATAATTCTTTATATTTAAATTATAAACAACATTAAAAATTAAAAAATAGTTATGAGTATTTAGATAGAGCTCAAAATTTTAATGCAGTAAGATCCTCAATATTTTATTAAAATTGAGGGGACAACTTCATTATCCATCACAAAAAGGCGCTTCCTCTTTAATAGATATACCCAAAATAAGAGCGAATTCCTCTAAAGTCGGGACCAGAAGATAATCAGGAAACAAGAAACACCGTAGAGGAGGGTCATGGAACTGTACTAGAGTGTACAGAGCCCTATACTCGTATTCAGTGATGTTACGGACAAAATTCAAAATTTTTCCATATTAATTTTAATTATATTGGTTTTAGTTATATTGAAAAAAATCATTTAGAAGTAAATACCATATTAATCATTTAGATTTTAATTTTAATTATATTGGATTTAATTATATTTAGAAGTAAATAATTTTATGGAATACTTTTGATATTATTCGGATCTGCTAATCAGGAAATGATTTTATGGATTTTTTTTTTCCGGATCTGCAGATCAGGAATTTTTCCTGATTTACACATCCGGAACAAATTAACATTTTTTAAAAAAACGGTGCGTCCGGATGTGCACATTCGGCAATTGGGGGCAAAAGCGAATTTCCGCGTGGTGTCTAAGAAACATGGGTGGTGTATTAAGAAATGCCCTTTAAAAACATGGGTATGTTCAAATCGTTGAAACTCCAATCACATGATAATAATGGTTTCATAAACATGCATACACATTTAGTGAAGGACAAATATTCAAAAATCGTGAAAAGTAAAACACACATAAGAAGAACAATGATGATTTCAAAAACTCTTAGTAGTTCACATTAATTATTTAATCAAAATATGAATAAACACTATGTTATATGAACACACAACACACTCTTTCCCAGATGAAATACTTAGGGGTGTAAAAATAAAACTAATTCTTCCAAACCTAATTGAAAATTAATTTGTTCTATTTAAAATGAAATCGAGGGCCAGTCCAAACTTTTTAGAGGCTCTGGGTAAATAATAAAAATTGAGCCACTATAAAATACTAAGCAATTAACCTTGAATTTTTATTTTCTCTTTTATTTCATAAAGAGAGAGAGAAAAACGTCACTTTGTAAGACTCAAAGGGAAGGGCGGTGGTTGTGATTGACATCGGAGGTGGCGGCAGAATTGTGCAGTGGTGGTGTGATAGCTGACGCATGGGAAGCAAAGGTTCGACAATAAATAGGTAAAGGGAAGATATATACATGAAAATGTGAAAACGTATTGAGAAAAGAGATGTGAATTTTATATTGCCATCAATACAATCAAATCAAATCAATGTATTGAGTTAGAGAGTGTTACACAAAAACCGTTGTTGAATATCCACTTCCACAAATGATAATGAATTATATTTAATCATAAAATTTTGATAATAAATCATATTGTTGTATGGTGAATTTATCAATCACATGAATGACTTTGCCAATTAAATTTCTCTCATGGTTTGACGTGTTTGTCAAATTTCTCCCTATTAATTTAACTAAACACTAAATATATAAAGCACACATGGCTAGAATGATATCTTTTTTTATTCTTTTCAAAGGTCGTCTCAAACAAATCAGAGTCCATGTTTGAGTTAAAAAAATTGACTTCTAATATAAAAGAAATAAATTTAAAAATAATTTTTTATATTTAAATTATAAACAACATTAAAAATTAAAAAATAGTTATGAGTATTTAGATAGAGCTCAAAATTTTAAGACAGTAAGAGCCTCAATATTTTATTAAAATTGAGGGGACAACTTCATTATCCATCACAAAAAGGCGCTTCCTCTTTAATAGATACACCCAAGATAAGGGCGAATTCCTCTAAAGTCGGGACCAGAAGATAATCAGAAAACAAGAAACACCGTAGAGGAGGGTCATGGAACTGCACTAGAGTGTGCAGAGCCCTATACTCGTATTCAGTGATGTTACGGACAAAATTCAGAATTTTTCCATATTAATTTTAATTATATTGGATTTAATTATATTGGTTTTAATTATATTGAAAAAAATCATTCAGAAGTAAATACCATATTAATCATTTAGATTTTAAATTTAATTATATTGGATTTAATTATATTTAGAAGTAAATAATTTTATGGAATACTTTTGATTTTATTCGGATCTGCAGATCAGAAAATGATTTTATGGATTTTTTTTTCGGGATCTGCAGATCAGGAATTTTTCCTGATTTACACATCTATAACAAATTAACGCTTTTAAAAAAAACGGTGCGTCCGGATGTGCACATTCGAAAACTAGGGGCAAAAATGAAATTTCGCGTGGTGTCTAAGAAACATGGGTGGTGTATTAAGAAATGCCCTTTAAAAACATGGGTATGTTCAAATCGTTGAAACTCCAATCACATGATAATAATGGTTTCATAAACATGCATACACATTTAGTGAAGGACAAATATTCAAAAATCGTGAAAAGTAAAACACACATAAGAAGAACAATGATGATTTCAAAAACTCTTAGTAGTTCACATTAATTATTTAATCAAAACATGAATAAACACTATGTTATATGAACACACAACACACTCTTTCCCAGATGAAATACTTAGGGGTGTAAAAATAAAACTAATTCTTCCAAACCAAATTCATAATTAATTTGTTCTATTTATAATAAAATCGAGGGCCAGTCCAAACTTTTTAGAGGCTCTAGGTAAATAATAAAAATTGAGCCATTATAAAATACTAAGCAATTAACCTTGAATTTTTCTTTTCCCTTTTATTTCATAAAGAGAGAGAGAAAAACGTCACTTTGTAAGACTCAAAGGGAAGGGCGGTGGTTGTGATTGACATCGGAGGTGGCGGCAGAATTGTGCAGTGGTGGTGTGATAGCTGACGCATGGGAAGCAAAGGTTCGACAATAAATAGGTAAAGGGAAGATATATACATGAAAATGTGAAAACGTATTGAGAAAAGAGATGTGAATTTTATATTGCCATCAATACAATCAAATCAAATCAATGTATTGAGTTAGAGAGTGTTACACAAAAACCGTTGTTGAATATCCACTTCCACAAATGATAATGAATTATATTTAATCATAAAATTTTGATAATAAATCATATTGTTGTATGGTGAATTTATCAATCACATGAATGACTTTGCCAATTAAATTTCTCTCATGGTTTGACGTGTTTGTCAAATTTCTCCCTATTAATTTAACTAAACACTAAATATATAAAGCACACATGGCTAGAATGATATCTTTTTTTATTCTTTTCAAAGGTCGTCTCAAACAAATCAGAGTCCATGTTTGAGTTAAAAAAATTGACTTCTAATATAAAAGAAATAAATTTAAAAATAATTTTTTATATTTAAATTATAAACAACATTAAAAATTAAAAAATAGTTATGAGTATTTAGATAGAGCTCAAAATTTTAAGACAGTAAGAGCCTCAATATTTTATTAAAATTGAGGGGACAACTTCATTATCCATCACAAAAAGGCGCTTCCTCTTTAATAGATACACCCAAGATAAGGGCGAATTCCTCTAAAGTCGGGACCAGAAGATAATCAGAAAACAAGAAACACCGTAGAGGAGGGTCATGGAACTGCACTAGAGTGTGCAGAGCCCTATACTCGTATTCAGTGATGTTACGGACAAAATTCAGAATTTTTCCATATTAATTTTAATTATATTGGATTTAATTATATTGGTTTTAATTATATTGAAAAAAATCATTCAGAAGTAAATACCATATTAATCATTTAGATTTTAAATTTAATTATATTGGATTTAATTATATTTAGAAGTAAATAATTTTATGGAATACTTTTGATTTTATTCGGATCTGCAGATCAGAAAATGATTTTATGGATTTTTTTTTCGGGATCTGCAGATCAGGAATTTTTCCTGATTTACACATCTATAACAAATTAACGCTTTTAAAAAAAACGGTGCGTCCGGATGTGCACATTCGAAAACTAGGGGCAAAAACGAAATTTCGCGTGGTGTCTAAGAAACATGGGTGGTGTATTAAGAAATGCCCTTTAAAAACATGGGTATGTTCAAATCGTTGAAACTCCAATCACATGATAATAATGGTTTCATAAACATGCATACACATTTAGTGAAGGACAAATATTCAAAAATCGTGAAAAGTAAAACACACATAAGAAGAACAATGATGATTTCAAAAACTCTTAGTAGTTCACATTAATTATTTAATCAAAACATGAATAAACACTATGTTATATGAACACACAACACACTCTTTCCCAGATGAAATACTTAGGGGTGTAAAAATAAAACTAATTCTTCCAAACCAAATTCATAATTAATTTGTTCTATTTATAATAAAATCGAGGGCCAGTCCAAACTTTTTAGAGGCTCTAGGTAAATAATAAAAATTGAGCCATTATAAAATACTAAGCAATTAACCTTGAATTTTTCTTTTCCCTTTTATTTCATAAAGAGAGAGAGAAAAACGTCACTTTGTAAGACTCAAAGGGAAGGGCGGTGGTTGTGATTGACATCGGAGGTGGCGGCAGAATTGTGCAGTGGTGGTGTGATAGCTGACGCATGGGAAGCAAAGGTTCGACAATAAATAGGTAAAGGGAAGAGAGATACATGAAAATGTGAAAACGTATTGAGAAAAGAGATGTAAATTTTATATTGCCATCAATACAATCAAATCAAATCAATGTATTGAGTTAGAGAGTGTTACACAAAAACCGTTGTTGAATATCCACTTCCACAAATGATAATGAATTATATTTAATCATAAAATTTTGATAATAAATCATATTGTTGTATGGTGAATTTATCAATCACACGAATGACTTTGCCAATTAAATTTCTCTCATGGTTTGACGTGTTTGTCAAATTTCTCCCTATTAATTTATCTAAACACTAAATATATAAAGCACACATGGCTAGAATGATATCTTTTTTTATTCTTTTCTAAGGCCGTCACAAACAAATCAGAGTCCATGTTTGAGTTAAAAAAATTGACTTCTAATATAAAAGAAATAAATTTAAAAATAATTTTTTATATTTAAATTATAAACAACATTAAAAATTAAAAAATAGTTATTAGTATTTAGATAGAGCTCAAAATTTTAAGACTGTAAGAGCCTCAATATTTTATTAAAATTGAGGGGACAACTTAATTACCCATCACAAAAAGGCGCTTCCTCTTTAATAGATACACCCAAGATAAGGGCGAATTCCTCTAAAGTCGGGACCAGAAGATAATCAGGAAACAAGAAACACCATAGAGGAGGGTCATGGAACTACACTAGAGTGTGCAGAGCCCTATACTCGTATTCAGTGATCTTACGGACAAAATTCAGAATTTTTCCGTATTAATTTTAATTATATTGGATTTAATTATATTAGTTTTAATTATATTGAAAAAAATCATTTAGAAGTAAATACCATATTAATCATTTAGATTTTAATTTTAATTATATTGGATTTAATTATATTTAGAAGTAAATAATTTTATGGAATACTTTTGATTTTATTTGGATCTGCAGATCTGAAAATGATTTTATGGATTTTTTTTTCGGGATCTGCAGATCAGGAATTTTACTGATTTACACATCCGGAACAAATTAACGTTTTTTAAAAAAACGGTGCGTCTGGATGTGCACATTCGAAAACTAGGGGCAAAAACGAAATTTTGCGTGGTGTCTAAGAAACATGGGTGGTGTATTAAGAAATGCCCTTTAAAAACATGGGTATGTTCAAATCGTTGAAACTCCAATCACATGATAATAATGGTTTCATAAACATGCATACACATTTAGTGAAGGACAAATATTCAAAAATCGTGAAAAGTAAAACACACATAAGAAGAACAATGATGATTTCAAAAACTCTTAGTAGTTCACATTAATTATTTAATCAAAATATGAATAAACACTATGTTATATGAACACACAACACACTCTTTCCCAGATGAAATACTTAGGGGTGTAAAAATAAAACTAATTCTTCCAAACCAAATTCATAATTAATTTGTTCTATTTATAATAAAATCGAGGGCCAGTCCAAACTTTTTAGAGGCTCTGGGTAAATAATAAAAATTGAGCCATTATAAAATACTAAGCAATTAACCTTGAATTTTTATTTTCCCTTTTATTTCATAAAGAGAGAGAGAAAAACGTCACTTTGTAAGACTCAAAGGGAAGGGCGGTGGTTGTGATTGACATCGGAGGTGGCGGCAGAATTGTGCAGTGGTGGTGTGATAGCTGACGAATGGGAAGCAAAGGTTCGACAATAAATAGGTAAAGGGAAGAGAGATACATGAAAATGTGAAAACGTATTGAGAAAAGAGATGTAAATTTTATATTGCCATTGTTCTGGACTGGACCAATGGATAGAATTGGCCCAATAAGCCTCTGCTACAAAGCGGCCCAAATCGCCTCAGTCCAATCCGCAGGAGGACAAAAGTTACCTTTCTGCCCCTCCTACCAGGCAAGGAACATAACGTTCCTCCCCAGACATTCTGCCCAATGTGCACAGCTTCAGTGCTCCTCGACAGCCATGGGCAGATGCCCGAAACTAAGCACATGCCCGACATAACGGCTAGTTTGGGCAGCGACCGATTCTTTAGGGAAAACGGTTATTTCGCCCCGAAAATAGGACCGTTAGCCACGCGCTCAGAGCCCTATATAAGCCCTCTCACTTGAGAGGGTCAGGTATCAAATATTCACCCTACGAACTAATACTTTGTACTTGCCCCTTTTTCTGACCCTTTCTTACTTGAGCGTCGGAGTGCCTTGCAGGTACACCACCACCTCTCCTCAATCACTTACCGGACAGCCAGTACGACTAGCACCCATCCGGACACCTCAATAACGACCAGCCCTCGTGGACCCGTTCGAGCACATAGGATCAGTGGCGCCGTCTGTGGGAACTTCTTGTTCTCCCCTTCTTTCATTCCTCCTCGGAAATCGAAAGATCAAAACATATTCTCTTTAATCCGCCCACGTATGGCTGCCCAGAATTCCGCGATAGGTGCTGACACCACTGTTCTCGTCCCCGTCAACAAGGTGGACGTTGACGGCCATTCTTTGTTACCTTCTGACCCCCGTTTCCGTCGGGACGGGGCTACTACATCTCCAACTCCTCCTCCCACCGGGCAGGGAGACGTACAGATCCCATCGGAAGACCGGCCAATTCCCGGTCCACCCAGCGCCGATTTGGCCGTGGCAGCCCTTCTGGAAGCTGTTAACCGCACCAACCTCCTCATCCTACGACAAGGAGAAAGTATAGGAGCTCTTGAGGAGGCATCTTTCCCAAGATCCTCTCCTCCCCGGAATAAAGCCCGAAGATCCAAAAGCCCACCACCTAGGCGCGGAGAAGACCGTGCGGTTAGGCACGGGCCTGAGATACGACCCACTCGCAAGCGCGACCAGATCTCCCCGCGAGATCGATCCCCGTCGAGAAACAAAAGAACGAGGCAAGATAGGCCCTCCCCGCCGGGCAGACCTCATGACCGGTCCCGCTCACCCTCACCTCGCAGAAACCGTCACCGCGAGCGCAGACGACGGTTACCATCAGAGCCAAGTTCAGATAGCGACGACGAACCTCGCGGCCCGTTGCCCCGGGAGATCCTAGCAACCCGCCTTCCTAAGGGACTGGAGAAGCCTCCGTCGCTAGGGACATACGACGGAACCACCGACCCGGACGAGCATATAGAGAACATCGACGCTCTCTTGGATTACAGAGGGGTACGGGGAGCCATCAAGTGCCGCCTGTTCCCGACCACGCTCCGTAAAGGAGCAATGATGTGGTACAAGCAGCTGCCCGAGGAATCCATCACGTCATGGAGACAGCTGGGGAGGATCTTCTCCAGTCATTTCACCGCTTCACGACGCCACCCCAAGACCGAGGCGTCCCTGGGAGCCGTCGTACAAGGCAAAGAGGAGCCTCTCCAGGCTTATATCGAGCGCTTCAACAAGGAGGCTGTCCAGGTACCAACGATCGACGCCATGAAGAAATTCTTGCTCGAGCAAGGGTTACGTCCTGGTTCCGATTTCGCGAAAACCATCGGCCTCGACCCACCGAGGAATCTCAAAGCACTTCTCCACCAGGCCCAGTCACATATACAGTACGAGGAGAAGGTCCCGGCCCACTCGGTCCGGACATCTCGCAACCAAGAAGGTGCCCGGACGTCCAGAGTCGAAGAACCCTCGATGTCCCGTCGAGGAGACAAGAGACGCGACGATCGACCTCGCGATACACGTGAGCAGAGAGCACCCTCCGGGCGATTCCATGATTATACCCCCCTCACTGCCTCGAGGAAGAAAATACTGTCCGAGTGCGCCAACTCGGAGTTCAAACAGGCGGGAGTCCGTTTCCCCAAGCAGCTGCCGGTCAGACCAGGGATGGACAAGTCCAAGTACTGCCGTTTCCACAAGAGTCACGGCCATACAACGGAAGAGTGCATCCACCTCAGAGATGCCATAGAGATCCTCATTCGCGACGGCCATCTGAAGCAGTTCGCAAAAAATAAGGACGCTCCCCAGCAAGAGGCCCAGGAAAGCAAAAAGGTCGTAGAGGAAATTCCGCCCTCCGACGACGCCAACATCCAGGTCGCTATGTCCGTGACCCGACCAGAGGACTTTCGCTTCCCGGACGATCTGCACGCCTCCACATACCTCGCTGCCAGCAGCCCATGGGAGGCCTTCCCGTCGGCCATGGTGATCTCCGGGGGCGGATTCAACAAAGTCACAGTAGGCTCGGTCAAAAAGAGATTCGACCAACTGATCAGCAAAAGCTCCAACGAGGTCACCACGCTGGACACCACGCACAAAGGGTCCGCTCCCATTTCCTTCTACAAGGAAGAACTCCTCGGCGGGGCACCGAATTCGAACATCCCACTGCTTATCCGGGCCAGGATGGCGAATTTCGATGTCCGAAGGATACTCGTGGACCAAGGCAGTTCAGTTGACATAATGTACAACCACCTGTTCGAGACATTGCAGCTGAACGACTCTCACCTCACTCCATATGTCGGATCCGACCTACAAGGGTTCAACAGAGCGGTGACAAAGCCCCGAGGTTACGTAGAGCTCATCGTAACCTTCGGTTCAGGAAAGACAACCCGAGCAATCAAGGCACAGTTTCTGGTAATCGATTGCCCGTCACTATACCAGTGCATCTTCGGAAGGCCAACCCTGGCAGAGTTGATTGCAGTACCTTCCACCGTACATCTCAAAATGAAGTACTACACTTCTGAAGGGATGGTCGCCACCCTCCACGGCGACATCGAGACTGCCCGCCGCTGCTTTGAAGCAGCGTCGAAGGGACTTAACACCATCTCGGCAAAGCCAAGAGCATCTGGTCGTCCCCCCCTGCCCAGCAGCTCCGAGCAGCCAAGACCTCTTCCCCTGGTCGAATCAATCGATCTAGACAGCCGGTTCAGCGAAGAAGATTGCGCCAAGGTTCCAACACCGTCGGGCATTAAGTCCGACAACAGCTTCCACCTCCTACGACCTGTCCCAGATGGAAACTTCGAGATCGTTCCGTTAGGAGAAGATCCCCAACGGGGGGTGAAGATCGGAGCAGATCTGCCCGACCTGGCCAGAAGATAGCTGAAAGCGTGCCTCCGCGAAAACGCAGACCTGTTCGCTTGGAGTGCTGCTGAGATGCCCGGATTGGACCCCTCCGTCGCCTGCCACCAGCTCACGATCGACCCAACCGTCAAAGTCGTTGCCCAGCGCAGAAGGAAGCAATCCCCGGAGAAGACAGAAGCCGCGGAGAAAGCTGTCAAAGACCTTCTAGAAGCTAGGTTTATTTCCGAGGCCAAATACACTACAT
Source organism: Lathyrus tuberosus (assembly GCA_022829125.1). NCBI lineage: Eukaryota > Viridiplantae > Streptophyta > Magnoliopsida > Fabales > Fabaceae > Lathyrus > Lathyrus tuberosus. Next base: position 2,565,626 of record JALAZF010000048.1, on the reverse strand, counting down.
GGCTCTCTAATGTTGTACTTGTACGAAAAAATAATGGCAAATGGAGGATGTGCGTTGATTATACTGATGTTAATAAGGCCTGTCCGAAGGATGCCTACCCCCTCCCCAATATAGACAAACTCGTAGATAATTCGGCCGGTTTTAAACTTTTATCGTTCCTCGACGCCTACTCGGGCTATAACCAAATACCTATGGCCGCGAGCGATAAAACTTACACAGCCTTCATGACCGAATCGGGCAACTATTACTACAACGTAATGCCCTTCGGACTGAAGAACGCCGACGCTACATACCAACGAATGATGAACAAAGTCTTCCACGAACAGATAGGCGATATGCTCGAGGTATACATGGACGACATGATCGTCAAATCCCACAAGGAAGTAGACCATGTCGCCCACCTCCGAAAAATTTTCGAGCAGGCAAGGAAATACCAAATGCGTTTCAACCCGGAGAAGTGCACATTCGGGGTACGGGCAGGTAAGTTCCTCGGTTTCTACCTGACAGAACGAGGAATAGAAGCTAACCCCGACAAGTGCCGGGCATTCTCCGAATTCCCAACGCCCACGTCTAAAAAGAACATCCAATCCCTCAACGGAGTACTGACCTCGCTATCCCGCTTCGTCGCAAAGTCCGCCCAGCACGCCCTTCCTTTCTTCAAGCTCTTACGGAAACAAGCAGCATTTGAATGGACCGAAGAATGCGAGGCGTCCCTCCTCCACTTGAAACAAGCTCTATCGGAACCGCCCGTGTTATCACGACCAGATACCGGGGAGGTTTTGTTCCTGTACCTCGCCGTCTCCGCCGAGGCCGTTAGCGCCATTCTCATCCGCGAAAATCCTAGCGGGCAAAAGCCGGTATATTTCACGAGCAAGGCACTGCAGGACACAGAATTGAGATATCAACAGATAGAGAAGGTAGCATTGGCCCTCGTCAACGCTGCCAGACGAGTAAGACACTATTTCTTGGCCCACACGATCGTGGTGAGAACAGATCAACCCATCAAGCAGCTACTGGGACGACCAGACATGGCCGGGCGAATGCTCAGATGGTCGCTAGAACTGTCCGAATTCGACGTCTAGTACGAAAGCAGGAAAGCTCTTAAAGCCCAGGCCCTGGCCGATTTCGTAGCAGAAGTGACCTTTCCAAACTCCTCGCCCCACGTGACAAATAGATGGACCATCTATGTGGACGGGGCATCCAGCTCGAGCGGCAGCGGGGCAGGCGTAATTCTGGAAAACGACGAAGGGACCATAGTCGAGGCTTCTCTCACATTGTCTTTTCCCACGTCAAACAACCAGGCCGAGTACGAAGCCTTCCTCGCCGGGCTACGCCTAGCCGAAGACCTGGAGGCCGAGGAAGTTATCATCTGCACAGATTCGCAGCTCGTAGCCAACCAAGTGTCCGGGGAATATCAAGCAAAAAACGACAGTCTCTCCGAATACCTCACCCTCGTCAGAGAAAAGATGTCGAAATTCAGAACAGTAGAAGTAAGACACGTTCCACGCGAACACAACGTACGAGCAGACGTATTGTCAAAACTGGCAAGCACCAAGAGGAAAGGCGGAAACAGGTCAGTCACCTAAGATATACTTCCCCGGTCAAGCATCACTAAGGGATCTTCGACCCTACACGTACACGCGATCGGGGATAGCGATTGCTGGATGACGCCCGTTTACAACTACCTCACCAGGGACGAACTTCCCGAGGATCCCAAGGAGGCCAGCACCATAAAACGAAGGGCCTGCTCGTACGTTATCCTCGAAAACAAACTCTACCGGTGGGGCTTCTCCATCCCACTTCTTAAATGCATAGAAGAGGAGGTCATCCCCCACGTATTGCGAGAAATCCATGAAGGCATCAACGCCCAACACCTCGGAGGAAGGTCCCTTGCCCGTAAGGCCCTCCGAGCAGGGTACTATTGGCCGACCATGCAACAAGACGCCAAGGAGCATGTGAAGAAATGCGACAAATGCCAACGACACGGGGATATGCACCTAGCTCCGCCAAACGAACTAAAAAGCATGACCTCCCCGTGGCCATTCGCCTGGTGGGGCCTGGACATCCTAGGACCCTTCGTGACGGGGTCCAGCCAAAACAAATACCTGATAGTAGGCGTAGATTACTTCACAAAGTGGATAGAAGCAGAAGCTTTAGCCAAGATAACAGCGCTCAACATTCTGCGCTTCTACAAACGCAACATCCTTTCCCGGTTTGGGATCCCCCAAGCAATTGTCACGGACAATGGAACACAATTCACAGACAAAAAATTCCAAGACTTTGTCGCACACCTCGGAACGCGGCAGCACTTCGCTTCCGTGGAGCATCCCCAAACCAACGGGCAGGCAGAAGCGGCCAATCGTGTCATACTGCGTGGCCTCAAGCATAGACTGGACGAGACAAAGAAAGCCTGGGTCGAGGAGCTTCACAGTGTCCTATGGGCATACCGCACCACTCCCCAGTCCACCACCGGGGAAACACCTTTCCGTTTGGCATATGGCACCGAGGCGGTCATACCCATCAAAATCCACGTACCGTCCAGGAGGACGGAATCACCCCTAGACGAGGAAATGAACGACGAAGCGATAAGAGAGGAGCTCGACCTCGTCGAGGAAATCCGAACAGGAGCAGCCCTCCGCGAGGCATCTCTCAAGCAAAAAATAGCGATCAGGCACAACGCCAAAGTCTTGCAACGGGAATTCGACGTGGGCAGCCTCGTCCTGCGAAGAAACCACAATGACTCCCGCGAAGGTAAACTGGCGCCCAACTGGGAAGGACCATACCGAGTCCGCGCCAAAATGGGGAACGGCGCATACTTCCTCGAAAACCTCAACGGGGAAATGCTCCCTCGACCATGGAATGCTGAAAAACTTAAGCAATACTACAGCTAAAAGGCACAAGAAGCTTCCTCGCGTCACAAGGCCGTCTAACGACCATCACGCTCGTTCAGGTACAAACGACGCGTACGTACAAAGCGGAATCCCGCTCAAATAAACGAGCCGGAGCTCCGCTCGTCGGCGGTTCTCGATCGAGCACCGCCTTCGCCCAAGTACAGTGATTGGCAGAACCCCAGCTCGCGATGGGACGTTCACGCCGCGACCTCAGGCCTCAATCGCAACCTGAGATTCGCAACCTCGCCAGGATCTTCCCCGACTGTTCGACCAGTTCCCCACACTGGCGAATTCATAACGCAACGAGCAATCTGTAAAAAATAAGCCTTGTTGACAAACACACCCTCCGACGGGCAGTCACGCATACACAACTAAAACAAAATACAATAGTATAAGCAGAAGTTGTATAAATTAACCGGGCATTAAATTAAAAGGCCACAAGGGCCAAAGATTGTGCTCGTTACATTAAAAAGGGGCCACGCCCCCAGAACAAAAATAAGATTACAACGAGTTCAACGGCACGCAGGCCGGACAAGATACAGCTAAGCAACAAAAACTCTTCAGTCTTCCACACGCTCGGTTGACGCTGCTTCAGGCCTCGGCTCCTCCACGGGCTGCTCCTCGATATGTTCCTCAGGAGTATCGAGAACAAGACCCTCGGGCAGGACAATGCGGCCACCCTCCACACGAGCTAGGTAGTGAGTACCCCCGGTCAAAATCTCGAGCCCAGGGTTCACCACTCGCAACTGGGCCACCGCACTATCAAAAGACTCCGCGGCCACAGCAATACCATCATCCTCGGCCTGCAGAATGCCAGCGACCAGCTCTGCCCGAGTCTTCAACACTCTTATCTCCTCTGGTTCGTCATCACCTGGGACATTGGCCGCCATAAACTCCGCGTTCAACTCCTCGGACGCCTTCTTCTCCGACTTTAGCTTGGTAACTTCCTCCCTCAGCGTTGTCGCCTCTTCCTCGGCTTTCTTCTTCGCCTCACGGGCACTCCGGATCTCCTCCTTCAGCGTCGCTTCGGAGGCCCGAGAAGCAGTGAGCTCAGCCTCAAGCACGTGGTCCCCCTCAGCGTACACAGCTGCCATCTCGAGCATCCTCACGAGGGCAGAAGCATCCCTGGCCACCATCGCCCTTTTGCCCGCGCGATCCATGTTCCCCAAGCTAAGAGATTCAGCCCGAGGAACAACCAAGGCATTACCCTCAAAGAACCTCATATCGTTGATGCACGGAGGAAGTTCGAACTTCCCCTTCTCAACTGCCCCCCTCAGATCCACCGTATCTGTTGTCCGGAGGCGCTTCTGTCGCCCGACCAAAGGCAGCGGAGAATCCCGCGGACAGGGAGTGGGAGAACAGGAGGTCCCTGGAGCAGTTTGAACAGGGGGAGGCGCACGAGCACCAGCAGCAGTCCGGGTCTTGGAGGGGGTCGCTCCAGCCTTACCCCTCGCCACGGCGTTCCTCACCACACCGTCACGGGCTTGAGGCATCTCACCTGCACAAAGAAAACAAGCACGTCAGAAACGAGGAAGAAAGAATAGCAAATAAAGTCTAAGTAACTAAATCTACCGAGCAGCGCCGTGACATCCGCAGAAGTCTTGCACTCCAGCAGTGCCTTGACGGGGATAAACCGGCGCTCGACCCTTTGACTGCTATCCTCCTCGAAGATAGGATTACCCTTGCTCGTCCAACAGGTTGCGAGCTGAAAGGAGTTGACCCAATTCACCAGGGTCTCGTAAGACGCGGTATCCTGCCCGCGTAAAGCACTCGGCTCAAAAACATAGGCACTGGGCTTCTTTGAGAAGTGGTCGGGCGTCCAGCGGATTGGGAACTTGTACACTCTCTCCCCAATGTACTTCCCTTCCTCGTTAATTAACTCATCCCCGTTCTCATCACATTCCACCTCCCAGCAGTACGTGTTGTCCTTAGCAGCTTCGGACAGAGGCTCGACGATGTAGTACCGTCTCTTGAAGTTTCGGATGGACTCCGAGAACGGCTTGAACAGTTTTTTGGGCTGCTTCAAAGAGACCCATCCGTACCTCTTCCCCGTCAGATGCCGCTGTAGGTGGAAAACGGCAAAGAACAGTGGGATGGTGAGCCCCAAAGCAAGGTGCTCGCAATCCAACTCAAAAGCCCGTATAAAGGCCAGCGAATTGGGGTGGAGTTGGGAAGGCGCCAGCTTCAGATGATGGAACACCGACCGCTAGAAGTCAGTGAAGGGCAACCTCAGCCCCAGTTCTTTGAAGACATATTCGTACATCCCGAAGCAGTCCCCGAAGCTCGAGCATATTCGCTCGCCCACGCTAGGCAGAAGCACCCTCCATTCATCTGAAGGCCCCACCTCAGTAAAAGCATCCGCCGCAAACCTCGCAAACGTGGAAGTGTGTTCGAAAGGCTCGGCCACCTCCCACTCTTCCGGGCAGAACGCGTCTACGTCCTCTTCCATTACATCTTCCTCCACGACCCCCAGGTCATCTCCCTCCTCGGCATCACTCGCTTCCCCCTCGACGTCGCTCGAGGAATTAGAAGCCGACGAACTCGAGGCCGCAGAACTCGAGGCCGTTGCACTGCTGCTCTCATCAGAGACAGTTTCTTCGGACGTAACGGGTATAACCTCCCTCCCGGGCTCCATCGCCACTATGATCACCTGAAAAAGCAGAGAAAGGCAGTGAATTCGACAGGAAATCAAATCCACCCTTCCACCGCTAAGACAAGTGAAAGGGCGCGCGAAAGGCTAGGGACAACGTCCCCCGCCTAGGCCCCAACATCGAGCAAAGAAGAACAAAACATCCCCGCGAAGAGATGCCCGAGACATGTCAACTTCCTACGAGTAACCTCCCCGCGCATATGCCCAGATTCCGTTGAAGCTCCGCCAGGAATCGCACAACTCCACCGGAATCTGGAAACATCCTACTAGGAAACTCACCAAGTACCCCAGAAAACGATAAGACGCGCTGGTCACAACTCACAACCACCACGTGGACCACCACGCCCACCTAGCGCACTACCTACTCCGACGAGATGCTTGGCGCAGCAAAAGGGCAAAACCACAGCCCACCACCAACACTCGCCGGAAATCTGCCTATCTTGTCATCTAAAACTAACCCTAGCCACATGCAACCTACCACTAACAACAAAAGGAAGCAAAACAAACAGAAAATCTGAAAACTTACTTAATTTTACTGGAAGAAAAGCAACTGCTCGAAACTCGTTGCGGTGGCCAGTTGCCTGGAGTCGATGACGGACAAGAACAAAGGCGGCAACGGGGAAGAATCAGAAAGGGAAAAGTGAAAAATGGGACGGTTTCCCCCATTTTATACCAAGAGGCACGTGCACACACGCGCCCGTAGGTGATAATGACGACCCACTAGCCATGATTACCTACTTAACTGCTACACAGGTCTCGATGCACACGTGGCGACCCAACGTTTCCCATTCCATCTGACGCGTCACCTCCCCGAATACCGGGCAAGAGGGATTCGACCACGAGCATCGCGGACACGGAGAACCACGATACCCCGGGACAAGCGTCCTCGTATCCAACGACGACTTCATGATAGTCCCCCGGGACAACAAAGAGTCCTTAAGTCATCACTCCCATGCTCGGGAGCAACGACTTGGGGGGCTCCTGTTCTGGACTGGACCAATGGATAGAATTGGCCCAATAAGCCTCTGCTACAGAGCGGCCCAAATCACCTAAGTCCAATCCGCAGGAGGACAAAAGTTACCTTTCTGCCCCTCCTACCAGGCAAGGAACATAACGTTCCTCCCCGGACATTCTGCCCAACGTGCACAGCTTCAGTGCTCCCCGACAGCCATGGGCAGATGCCCGAAACTAAGCACATGCCCGACATAACGGCTAGTTTGGGCAGCAACCGATTCTTTAGGGAAAACGGTTATTTCGCCCCGAAAATAGGACCGTTAGCCACGCGCTCAGAGCCCTATATAAGCCCTCTCACTTGAGAGGGTCAGGTATCAAATATTCACCCTACGAACTAATACTTTGTACTTGCCCCTTTTTCTGACCCTTTCTTACTTGAGCGTCGGAGTGCCTTGCAGGTACACCACCACCTCTCCTCAATCACTTACCGGACAGCCAGTACGACTAGCACCCATCCGGACACCTCAATAACGACCAGCCCTCGTGGACCCGTTCGAGCACATCGGATCAGCCATCAATACAATCAAATCAAATCAATGTATTGAGTTATAGAGTGTAACACAAAAACCGTTGTTGAATATCCACTTCCACAAATGATAATGAATTATATTTAATCATAAAATTTTGATAATAAATCATATTGTTGTATGGTGAATTTATCAATCACACGAATGACTTTGCCAATTAAATTTCTCTCATGGTTTGACGTGTTTGTCAAATTTCTCCCTATTAATTTATCTAAACACTAAATATATAAAGCACACATGGCTAGAATGATATCTTTTTTTATTCTTTTCTAAGGCCGTCTCAAACAAATCAGAGTCCATGTTTGAGTTAAAAAAATTGACTTCTAATATAAAAGAAATAAATTTAAAAATAATTTTTTATATTTAAATTATAAACAACATTAAAAATTAAAAAATAGTTATGAGTATTTAGATAGAGCTCAAAATTTTAAGACAGTAAGAGCCTCAATATTTTATTAAAATTGAGGGGACAACTTCATTATCCATCACAAAAATGCGCTTCCTCTTTAATAGATACACCCAAGATAAGAGAGAATTCCTCTAAAGTCGGGACCAGAAGATAATCAGGAAACAAGAAACACCGTAGAGGAGGGTAATGGAACTGCACTAGAGTGTACAGAGCCCTATACTCGTATTCAGTGATGTTACGGACAAAATTCAGAATTTTTCCATATTAATTTTAATTATATTGGTTTTAATTATATTGAAAAAAATCATTTAGAATTAAATACCATATTAATCATTTAGATTTTAATTTAATTATATTGGATTTAATTATATTTAGAAGTAAATAATTTTATGGAATACTTTTGATTTTATTCGGATCTGCAGATCAAGAAATGATTTTATGGATTTTTTTTTTCGGATCTGCAGATCAGGAATTTTTCCTGATTTGCACATCCGGAACAAATTAACGTTTTTTTAAAAAACGGTGCGTCCGGATGTGCACATTCGGCAATTGGGGGCAAAAATGAAATTTCGCGTGGTGTCTAAGAAACATGGTTGGTGTATTAAGAAATGCCCTTTAAAAACATGGGTATGTTCAAATCGTTGAAACTCCAATCACATGAGAATAATGGTTTCATAAACATGCATACACATTTAGTGAAGGACAAATATTCAAAAATCGTGAAAAGTAAAACACACATAAGAAGAACAATGATGATTTCAAAAACTCTTAGTAGTTCACATTAATTATTTAATCAAAATATGAATAAACACTATGATATATGAACACACAACACACTCTTGCCCAGATGAAATACTTAGGGGTGTAAAAATAAAACTAATTCTTCCAAACCTAATTGATAATTAATTTGTTCTATTTAAAATGAAATCGAGGGCCAGTCCAAACTTTTTAGAGGCTCTGGGTAAATAATAAAAATTGAGCCATTATAAAATACTAAGCAATTAACCTTGAATTTTTATTTTCCCTTTTATTTCATAAAGAGTGAGAGAAAAACGTCACTTTGTAAGACTCAAAGGGAAGGGCGGTGGTTGTGATTGACATCGGAGGTGGCGGCAGAATTGTGCAGTGGTGGTGTGATAGCTGACGCATGGGAAGCAAAGGTTCGACAATAAATAGGTAAAGGGAAGATATATACATGAAAATGTGAAAACGTATTGAGAAAAGAGATGTGAATTTTATATTGCCATCAATACAATCAAATCAAATCAATGTATTGAGTTAGAGAGTGTTACACAAAAACCGTTGTTGAATATCCACTTCCACAAATGATAATGAATTATATTTAATCATAAAATTTTGATAATAAATCATATTGTTGTATGGTGAATTTATTAATCACACGAATGACTTTGCCAATTAAATTTCTCTCATGGTTTGACGTGTTTGTCAAATTTCTCCATATTAATTTATCTAAACACTAAATATATAAAGCACACATGGCTAGAATGATATCTTTTTTTATTCTTTTCCAAGGTCGTCTCAAACAAATCAGAGTCCATGTTTTGAGTTAAAAAAATTGACTTCTAATATAAAAGAAATAAATTTTAAAAACAATTTTTTATATTTAAATTATAAACAACATTAAAAATTAAAAAATAGTTATGAGTATTTAGATAGAGCTCAAAATTTTAAGACAGTAAGAGCCTCAATATTTTATTAAAATTGAGGGGACAACTTCATTACCCATCACAAAAAGGCGCTTCCTCTTTAATAGATACACCCAAGATAAGGGCGAATTCCTCTAAAGTCGGGACCAGAAGATAATCAGGAAACAAGAAACACCGTAGGGAGGGTCATGGAACTGCACTAGAGTTTGCAGAGCCCTATACTCGTATTCAGTGATGTTACGGACAAAATTCATAATTTTTCCATATTAATTTTAATTATATTGGATTTAATTATATTGGTTTTAATTATATTGACAAAAATCATTTAGAAGTAAATACCATATTAATCATTTAGATTTTAATTTTAATTATATTGGATTTAATTATATTTAGAAATAAATAATTTTATGGAATACTTTTGATTTTATTCGGATCTGCAGATCAGAAAATGATTTTATGGATTTTTTTTTCGGGATCTCCAGATCTGGAATTTTTCCTGATTTACACATCCGGAACAAATTAACGTTTTTTAAAAAAACGGTGCGTCCGGATGTGCACATTCGAAAACTAGGGGCAAAAACAAAATTTCGCGTGGTGTCTAAGAAACATGGGTGGTGTATTAAGAAATGCCCTTTAAAAACATGGGTATGCTCAAATCGTTGAAACTCCAATCACATGATAATAATGGTTTCATAAACATGCATACACATTTAGTGAAGGACAAATATTCAAAAATTGTGAAAAGTAAAACACACATAAGAAGAACAATGATGATTTCAAAAACTCTTAGTAGTTCACATTAATTATTTAATCAAAATATGAATAAACACTATGATATATGAACACACAACACACTCTTGCCCAGATGAAATACTTAGGGGTGTAAAAATAAAACTAATTCTTCCAAACCAAATTGATAATTAATTTGTTCTATTTAAAATGAAATCGAGGGCCAGTCCAAACTTTTTAGAGGCTCTGGGTAAATAATAAAAATTGAGCCATTATAAAATACTAAGCAATTAACCTTGAATTTTTATTTTCCCTTTTATTTCATAAAGAGAGAGAGAGAGAGAAAAATGTCACTTTGTAAGACTCAAAGGGAAGGGCGGTGGTTGTGATTGACATCGGAGGTGGCGGCAGAATTGTGCAATGGAGGTGTGATAGCTGACGCATGGGAAGCAAAGGTTCGACAATAAATAGGTAAAGGGAAGATATATACATGAAAATGTGAAAACGTATTGAGAAAAGAGATGTAAATTTTATATTGCCATCAATACAATCAAATCAAATCAATGTATTGAGTTAGAGAGTGTTACACAAAAACCGTTGTTGAATATCCACTTCCACAAATGATAATGAATTATATTTAATCATAAAATTTTGATAATAAATCATAATGTTGTATGGTGAATTTATCAATCACACGAATGACTTTGCCAATTAAATTTCTCTCATGGTTTGACATGTTTGTCAAATTTCTCCCTATTAATTTATCTAAACACTAAATATATAAAGCACACATGGCTAGAATGATATCTTTTTTTATTCTTTTCTAAGGCCGTCTCAAACAAATCAGAGTCCATGTTTGAGTTAAAAAAATTGACTTCTAATATAAAAGAAATAAATTTAAAAATAATTTTTTATATTTAAATTATAAACAACATTAAAAATTAAAAAATAGTTATGAGTATTTAGATAGAGCTCAAAATTTTAAGACAGTAAGAGCCTCAATATTTTATTAAAATTGAGGGGACAACTTCATTACCCATCACAAAAAGGCGCTTCCTCTTTAATAGATACACCCAAGATAAGGGCGAATTCCTCTAAAGTCGGGACCAGAAGATAATCAGGAAACAAGAAACACCGTAGAGGAGGGTCATGGAACTGCACTAGAGTGTACAGAGCCCTATACTCGTATTCAGTGATGTTACGGACAAAATTCAGAATTTTTCCATATTAATTTTAATTATATTGGTTTTAATTATATTGAAAAAAATCATTTAGAATTAAATACCATATTAATCATTTAGATTTTAATTTAATTATATTGGATTTAATTATATTTAGAAGTAAATAATTTTATGGAATACTTTTGATTTTATTCGGATCTGCAGATCAAGAAATGATTTTATGGATTTTTTTTTTCGGATCTGCAGATCAGGAATTTTTCCTGATTTACACATCCGGAACAAATTAACGTTTTTTAAAAAACCGTGCGTCCGGATGTGCACATTCGGCAATTGGGGGCAAAAATGAAATTTCGCGTGGTGTCTAAGAAACATGGTTGGTGTATTAAGAAATGCCCTTTAAAAACATGGGTATGTTCAAATCGTTGAAACTCCAATCACATGAGAATAATGGTTTCATAAACATGCATACAAATTTAGTGAAGGACAAATATTCAAAAATCGTGAAAAGTAAAACACACATAAGAAGAACAATGATGATTTCAAAAACTCTTAGTAGTTCACATTAATTATTTAATCAAAATATGAATAAACACTATGATATATGAACACACAACACACTCTTGCCCAGATGAAATACTTAGGGGTGTAAAAATAAAACTAATTCTTCCAAACCTAATTGATAATTAATTTGTACTATTTAAAATGAAATCGAGGGCCAGTCCAAACTTTTTAGAGGCTCTGGGTAAATAATAAAAATTGAGCCATTATAAAATACTAAGCAATTAACCTTGAATTTTTATTTTCCCTTTTATTTCATAAAGAGTGAGAGAAAAACGTCACTTTGTAAGACTCAAAGGGAAGGGCGGTGGTTGTGATTGACATCGGAGGTGGCGGCAGAATTGTGCAGTGGTGGTGTGATAGCTGATGCATGGGAAGCAAAGGTTCGACAATAAATAGGTAAAGGGAAGATATATACATGAAAATGTGAAAACGTATTGAGAAAAGAGATGTGAATTTTATATTGCCATCAATACAATCAAATCAAATCAATGTATTGAGTTAGAGAGTGTTACACAAAAACCGTTGTTGAATATCCACTTCCACAAATGATAATGAATTATATTTAATCATAAAATTTTGATAATAAATCATATTGTTGTATGGTGAATTTATTAATCACACGAATGACTTTGCCAATTAAATTTCTCTCATGGTTTGACGTGTTTGTCAAATTTCTCCATATTAATTTATCTAAACACTAAATATATAAAGCACACATGGCTAGAATGATATCTTTTTTTATTCTTTTCCAAGGTCGTCTCAAACAAATCAGAGTCCATGTTTTGAGTTAAAAAAATTGACTTCTAATATAAAAGAAATAAATTTTAAAAATAATTTTTTATATTTAAATTATAAACAACATTAAAAATTAAAAAATAGTTATGAGTATTTAGATAGAGCTCAAAATTTTAAGACAGTAAGAGCCTCAATATTTTATTAAAATTGAGGGGACAACTTCATTACCCATCACAAAAAGGCGCTTCCTCTTTAATAGATACACCCAAGATAAGGGCGAATTCCTCTAAAGTCGGGACCAGAAGATAATCAGGAAACAAGAAACACCGTAGAGGAGGGTCATGGAACTGCACTAGAGTGTGCAGAGCCCTATACTCGTATTCAGTGATGTTACGGACAAAATTCATAATTTTTCCATATTAATTTTAAATATATTGGATTTAATTATATTGGTTTTAATTATATTGACAAAAATCATTTAGAAGTAAATACCATATTAATCATTTAGATTTTAATTTTAATTATATTGGATTTAATTATATTTAGAAGTAAATAATTTTATGGAATACTTTTGATTCTATTCAGATCTGCAGATCAGAAAATGATTTTATGGATTTTTTTTTCGGGATCTCCAGATCTGGAATTTTTCCTGATTTACACATCCGGAACAAATTAACGTTTTTTAAAAAAACGGTGCCTCCGGATGTGCACATTCGAAAACTAGGGGCAAAAACGAAATTTCGCGTGGTGTCTAAGAAACATGGGTGGTGTATTAAGAAATGCCCTTTAAAAACATGGGTATGTTCAAATCGTTGAAACTCCAATCACATGATAATAATGGTTTCATAAACATGCATACACATTTAGTAAAGGACAAATATTCAAAAATCGTGAAAAGTAAAACACACATAAGAAGAACAATGATGATTTCAAAAACTCTTAGTAGTTCACATTAATTATTTAATCAAAATATGAATAAACACTATGATATATGAACACACAACACACTCTTGCCCAGATGAAATACTTAGGGGTGTAAAAATAAAACTAATTCTTCCAAACCAAATTGATTATTAATTTGTTCTATTTAAAATGAAATCGAGGGCCAGTCCAAACTTTTTAGAGGCTCTGGGTAAATAATAAAAATTGAGCCATTATAAAATACTAAGCAATTAACCTTGAATTTTTATTTTCCCTTTTATTTCATAAAGAGAGAGAGAGAGAGAGACAAAAAAATGTCACTTTGTAAGACTCAAAGGGAAGGGCGGTGGTTGTGATTGACATCGGAGGTGGCGGCAAAATTGTGCAATGGAGGTGTGATAGCTGACGCATGGGAAGTAAAGGTTCGACAATAAATAGGTAAAGGGAAGATATATACATGAAAATGTGAAAACGTATTGAGAAAAGAGATGTAAATTTTATATTGCCATCAATACAATCAAATCAAATCAATGTATTGAGTTAGAGAGTGTTACACAAAAACCGTTGTTGAATATCCACTTCCACAAATGATAATGAATTATATTTAATCATAAAATTTTGATAATAAATCATAATGTTGTATGGTGAATTTATCAATCACACGAATGACTTTGCCAATTAAATTTCTCTCATGGTTTGACATGTTTGTCAAATTTCTCCCTATTAATTTATCTAAACACTAAATATATAAAGCACACATGGCTAGAATGATATCTTTTTTTATTCTTTTCTAAGGCCGTCTCAAACAAATCAGAGTCCATGTTTGAGTTAAAAAAATTGACTTCTAATATAAAAGAAATAAATTTAAAAATAATTTTTAATATTTAAATTATAAACAACATTAAAAATTAAAAAATAGTTATGAGTATTTAGATAGAGCTCAAAATTTTAAGACAGTAAGAGCCTCAATATTTTATTAAAATTGAGGGGACAACTTCATTACCCATCACAAAAAGGCGCTTCCTCTTTAATAGATACACCCAAGATAAGGGCGAATTCCTCTAAAGTCGGGACCAGAAGATAATCAGGAAACAAGAAACACCGTAGAGGAGGGTCATGGAACTGCACTAGAGTGTGCAGAGCCCTATACTCGTATTCTGTGATGTTACGGACAAAATTCAGAATTTTTCCATATTAATTTTAATTATATTGGATTTAATTATATTGGTTTTAATTATATTGACAAAAATCATTTAGAAGTAAATACCATATTAATCATTTAGATTTTAATTTTAATTATATTGGATTTAATTATATTTAGAAGTAAATAATTTTATGGAATACTTTTGATTTTATTCGGATCTGCAGATCAGAAAATGATTTTATGGATTTTTTTTTTGGGATCTGCAGATTAGAAATTTTTCCTGATATACACATCCGGAACAAATTAACGTTTTTTAAAAAAACGTTGCGTCCGGATGTGCACATTCGAAAACTAGGGGCAAAAACGAAATTTTGCGTGGTGTCTAAGAAACATGGGTGGTGTATTAAGAAATGCCCTTTAAAAGCATGGGTATGTTCAAATCGTTGAAACTCCAATCACATGATAATAATGGTTTCATAAACATGCATATACATTTAGTGAAGGACAAATATTCAAAAATCGTGAAAAATAAAACACACATAAGAAGAACAATGATTATTTCAAAAACTCTTAGTAGTTCACATTAATTATTTAATCAAAATATGAATAAACACTATGTTATATGAACACACAACACACTCTTGCCCAGATGAAATACTTAGGTGTGTAAAAATAAAACTAATTCTTCCAAACCAAATTGATAATTAATTTGTTCTATTTAAAATGAAATCGAGGGCCAGTCCAAACTTTTTAGAGGCTCTGGGTAAATAATAAAAATTGAGCCATTATAAAATACTAAGCAATTAACCTTGAATTTTTATTTTCCCTTTTATTTCATAAAGAGAGAGAGAGAGAGAGACAGAAAAATGTCACTTTGTAAGACTCAAAGGGAAGGGCGGTGGTTGTGATTGACATCGGAGGTGGCGACAAAATTGTGCAATGGAGGTGTGATAGCTGACGCATGGGAAGCAAAGGTTCGACAATAAATAGGTAAAGGGAAGATATATACATGAAAATGTGAAAACGTATTGAGAAAAGAGATGTAAATTTTATATTGCCATCAATACAATCAAATCAAATCAATGTATTGAGTTAGAGAGTGTTACACAAAAACCGTTGTTGAATATCCACTTCCACAAATGATAATGAATTATATTTAATCATAAAATTTTGATAATAAATCATAATGTTGTATGGTGAATTTATCAATCACACGAATGACTTTGCCAATTAAATTTCTCTCATGGTTTGACATGTTTGTCAAATTTCTCCCTATTAATTTATCTAAACACTAAATATATAAAGCACACATGGCTAGAATGATATCTTTTTTTATTCTTTTCTAAGGCCGTCTCAAACAAATCAGAGTCCATGTTTGAGTTAAAAAAATTGACTTCTAATATAAAAGAAATAAATTTAAAAATAATTTTTAATATTTAAATTATAAACAACATTAAAAATTAAAAAATAGTTATGAGTATTTAGATAGAGCTCAAAATTTTAAGACAGTAAGAGCCTCAATATTTTATTAAAATTGAGGGGACAACTTCATTACCCATCACAAAAAGGCGCTTCCTCTTTAATAGATACACCCAAGATAAGGGCGAATTCCTCTAAAGTCGGGACCAGAAGATAATCAGGAAACAAGAAACACCGTAGAGGAGGGTCATGGAACTGCACTAGAGTGTGCAGAGCCCTATACTCGTATTCTGTGATGTTACGGACAAAATTCAGAATTTTTCCATATTAATTTTAATTATATTGGATTTAATTATATTGGTTTTAATTATATTGACAAAAATCATTTAGAAGTAAATACCATATTAATCATTTAGATTTTAATTTTAATTATATTGGATTTAATTATATTTAGAAGTAAATAATTTTATGGAATACTTTTGATTTTATTCGGATCTGCAGATCAGAAAATGATTTTATGGATTTTTTTTTTGGGATCTGCAGATTAGAAATTTTTCCTGATATACACATCCGGAACAAATTAACGTTTTTTAAAAAAACGTTGCGTCCGGATGTGCACATTCGAAAACTAGGGGCAAAAACGAAATTTTGCGTGGTGTCTAAGAAACATGGGTGGTGTATTAAGAAATGCCCTTTAAAAGCATGGGTATGTTCAAATCGTTGAAACTCCAATCACATGATAATAATGGTTTCATAAACATGCATATACATTTAGTGAAGGACAAATATTCAAAAATCGTGAAAAATAAAACACACATAAGAAGAACAATGATTATTTCAAAAACTCTTAGTAGTTCACATTAATTATTTAATCAAAATATGAATAAACACTATGTTATATGAACACACAACACACTCTTGCCCAGATGAAATACTTAGGTGTGTAAAAATAAAACTAATTCTTCCAAACCAAATTGATAATTAATTTGTTCTATTTAAAATGAAATCGAGGGCCAGTCCAAACTTTTTAGAGGCTCTGGGTAAATAATAAAAATTGAGCCATTATAAAATACTAAGCAATTAACCTTGAATTTTTATTTTCCCTTTTATTTCATAAAGAGAGAGAGAGAGAGACAGAAAAATGTCACTTTGTAAGACTCAAAGGGAAGGGCGGTGGTTGTGATTGACATCGGAGGTGGCGGCAAAATTGTGCAATGGAGGTGTGATAGCTGACGCATGGGAAGCAAAGGTTCGACAATAAATAGGTAAAGGGAAGATATATACATGAAAATGTGAAAACGTATTGAGAAAAGAGATGTAAATTTTATATTGCCATCAATACAATCAAATCAAATCAATGTATTGAGTTAGAGAGTGTTACACAAAAACCGTTGTTGAATATCCACTTCCACAAATGATAATGAATTATATTTAATCATAAAATTTTGATAATAAATCATAATGTTGTATGGTGAATTTATCAATCACACGAATGACTTTGCCAATTAAATTTCTCTCATGGTTTGACATGTTTGTCAAATTTCTCCCTATTAGTTTATCTAAACACTAAATATATAAAGCACACATGGCTAGAATGATATCTTTTTTTATTCTTTTCTAAGGCCGTCTCAAACAAATCAGAGTCCATGTTTGAGTTAAAAAAATTGACTTCTAATATAAAAGAAATAAATTTAAAAATAATTTTTAATATTTAAATTATAAACAACATTAAAAATTAAAAAATAGTTATGAGTATTTAGATAGAGCTCAAAATTTTAAGACAGTAAGAGCCTCAATATTTTATTAAAATTGAGGGGACAACTTCATTACCCATCACAAAAAGGCGCTTCCTCTTTAATAGATACACCCAAGATAAGGGCGAATTCCTCTAAAGTCGGGACCAGAAGATAATCAGGAAACAAGAAACACCGTAGAGGAGGGTCATGGAACTGCACTAGAGTGTGCAGAGCCCTATACTCGTATTCTGTGATGTTACGGACAAAATTCAGAATTTTTCCATATTAATTTTAATTATATTGGATTTAATTATATTGGTTTTAATTATATTGACAAAAATCATTTAGAAGTAAATACCATATTAATCATTTAGATTTTAATTTTAATTATATTGGATTTAATTATATTTAGAAGTAAATAATTTTATGGAATACTTTTGATTTTATTCGGATCTGCAGATCAGAAAATGATTTTATGGATTTTTTTTTTGGGATCTGCAGATTAGAAATTTTTCCTGATATACACATCCGGAACAAATTAACGTTTTTTAAAAAAACGTTGCGTCCGGATGTGCACATTCGAAAACTAGGGGCAAAAACGAAATTTTGCGTGGTGTCTAAGAAACATGGGTGGTGTATTAAGAAATGCCCTTTAAAAGCATGGGTATGTTCAAATCGTTGAAACTCCAATCACATGATAATAATGGTTTCATAAACATGCATATACATTTAGTGAAGGACAAATATTCAAAAATCGTGAAAAATAAAACACACATAAGAAGAACAATGATTATTTCAAAAACTCTTAGTAGTTCACATTAATTATTTAATCAAAATATGAATAAACACTATGTTATATGAACACACAACACACTCTTGCCCAGATGAAATACTTAGGTGTGTAAAAATAAAACTAATTCTTCCAAACCAAATTGATAATTAATTTGTTCTATTTAAAATGAAATCGAGGGCCAGTCCAAACTTTTTAGAGGCTCTGGGTAAATAATAAAAATTGAGCCATTATAAAATACTAAGCAATTAACCTTGAATTTTTATTTTCCCTTTTATTTCATAAAGAGAGAGAGAGAGAGAGACAGAAAAATGTCACTTTGTAAGACTCAAAGGGAAGGGCGGTGGTTGTGATTGACATCGGAGGTGGCGACAAAATTGTGCAATGGAGGTGTGATAGCTGACGCATGGGAAGCAAAGGTTCGACAATAAATAGGTAAAGGGAAGATATATACATGAAAATGTGAAAACGTATTGAGAAAAGAGATGTAAATTTTATATTGCCATCAATACAATCAAATCAAATCAATGTATTGAGTTAGAGAGTGTTACACAAAAACCGTTGTTGAATATCCACTTCCACAAATGATAATGAATTATATTTAATCATAAAATTTTGATAATAAATCATAATGTTGTATGGTGAATTTATCAATCACACGAATGACTTTGCCAATTAAATTTCTCTCATGGTTTGACATGTTTGTCAAATTTCTCCCTATTAATTTATCTAAACACTAAATATATAAAGCACACATGGCTAGAATGATATCTTTTTTTATTCTTTTCTAAGGCCGTCTCAAACAAATCAGAGTCCATGTTTGAGTTAAAAAAATTGACTTCTAATATAAAAGAAATAAATTTAAAAATAATTTTTAATATTTAAATTATAAACAACATTAAAAATTAAAAAATAGTTATGAGTATTTAGATAGAGCTCAAAATTTTAAGACAGTAAGAGCCTCAATATTTTATTAAAATTGAGGGGACAACTTCATTACCCATCACAAAAAGGCGCTTCCTCTTTAATAGATACACCCAAGATAAGGGCGAATTCCTCTAAAGTCGGGACCAGAAGATAATCAGGAAACAAGAAACACCGTAGAGGAGGGTCATGGAACTGCACTAGAGTGTGCAGAGCCCTATACTCGTATTCAGTGATGTTACGGACAAAATTCAGAATTTTTCCATATTAATTTTAATTATATTGGATTTAATTATATTGGTTTTAATTATATTGACAAAAATCATTTAGAAGTAAATACCATATTAATCATTTAGATTTTAATTTTAATTATATTGGATTTAATTATATTTAGAAGTAAATAATTTTATGGAATACTTTTGATTTTATTCGGATCTGCAGATCAGAAAATGATTTTATGGATTTTTTTTTTGGGATCTGCAGATTAGAAATTTTTCCTGATATACACATCCGGAACAAATTAACGTTTTTTAAAAAAACGTTGCGTCCGGATGTGCACATTCGAAAACTAGGGGCAAAAACGAAATTTTGCGTGGTGTCTAAGAAACATGGGTGGTGTATTAAGAAATGCCCTTTAAAAGCATGGGTATGTTCAAATCGTTGAAACTCCAATCACATGATAATAATGGTTTCATAAACATGCATATACATTTAGTGAAGGACAAATATTCAAAAATCGTGAAAAGTAAAACACACATAAGAAGAACAATGATGATTTCAAAAACTCTTAGTAGTTCACATTAATTATTTAATCAAAATATGAATAAACACTATGATATATGAACACACAACACACTCTTGCCCAGATGAAATACTTAGGGGTGTAAAAATAAAACTAATTCTTCCAAACCTAATTGATAATTAATTTGTTCTATTTAAAATGAAATCGAGGGCCAGTCCAAACTTTTTAGAGGCTCTGGGTAAATAATAAAAATTGAGCCATTATAAAATACTAAGCAATTAACCTTGAATTTTTATTTTCCCTTTTATTTCATAAAGAGTGAGAGAAAAACGTCACTTTGTAAGACTCAAAGGGAAGGGCGGTGGTTGTGATTGACATCGGAGGTGGCGGCAGAATTGTGCAGTGGTGGTGTGATAGCTGACGCATGGGAAGCAAAGGTTCGACAATAAATAGGTAAAGGGAAGATATATACATGAAAATGTGAAAACGTATTGAGAAAAGAGATGTGAATTTTATATTGCCATCAATACAATCAAATCAAATCAATGTATTGAGTTAGAGAGTGTTACACAAAAACCGTTGTTGAATATCCACTTCCACAAATGATAATGAATTATATTTAATCATAAAATTTTGATAATAAATCATATTGTTGTATGGTGAATTTATTAATCACACGAATGACTTTGCCAATTAAATTTCTCTCATGGTTTGACGTGTTTGTCAAATTTCTCCATATTAATTTATCTAAACACTAAATATATAAAGCACACATGGCTAGAATGATATCTTTTTTTATTCTTTTCCAAGGTCGTCTCAAACAAATCAGAGTCCATGTTTTGAGTTAAAAAAATTGACTTCTAATATAAAAGAAATAAATTTTAAAAACAATTTTTTATATTTAAATTATAAACAACATTAAAAATTAAAAAATAGTTATGAGTATTTAGATAGAGCTCAAAATTTTAAGACAGTAAGAGCCTCAATATTTTATTAAAATTGAGGGGACAACTTCATTACCCATCACAAAAAGGCGCTTCCTCTTTAATAGATACACCCAAGATAAGGGCGAATTCCTCTAAAGTCGGGACCAGAAGATAATCAGGAAACAAGAAACACCGTAGGGAGGGTCATGGAACTGCACTAGAGTTTGCAGAGCCCTATACTCGTATTCAGTGATGTTACGGACAAAATTCATAATTTTTCCATATTAATTTTAATTATATTGGATTTAATTATATTGGTTTTAATTATATTGACAAAAATCATTTAGAAGTAAATACCATATTAATCATTTAGATTTTAATTTTAATTATATTGGATTTAATTATATTTAGAAATAAATAATTTTATGGAATACTTTTGATTTTATTCGGATCTGCAGATCAGAAAATGATTTTATGGATTTTTTTTTCGGGATCTCCAGATCTGGAATTTTTCCTGATTTACACATCCGGAACAAATTAACGTTTTTTAAAAAAACGGTGCGTCCGGATGTGCACATTCGAAAACTAGGGGCAAAAACAAAATTTCGCGTGGTGTCTAAGAAACATGGGTGGTGTATTAAGAAATGCCCTTTAAAAACATGGGTATGCTCAAATCGTTGAAACTCCAATCACATGATAATAATGGTTTCATAAACATGCATACACATTTAGTGAAGGACAAATATTCAAAAATTGTGAAAAGTAAAACACACATAAGAAGAACAATGATGATTTCAAAAACTCTTAGTAGTTCACATTAATTATTTAATCAAAATATGAATAAACACTATGATATATGAACACACAACACACTCTTGCCCAGATGAAATACTTAGGGGTGTAAAAATAAAACTAATTCTTCCAAACCAAATTGATAATTAATTTGTTCTATTTAAAATGAAATCGAGGGCCAGTCCAAACTTTTTAGAGGCTCTGGGTAAATAATAAAAATTGAGCCATTATAAAATACTAAGCAATTAACCTTGAATTTTTATTTTCCCTTTTATTTCATAAAGAGAGAGAGAGAGAGAAAAATGTCACTTTGTAAGACTCAAAGGGAAGGGCGGTGGTTGTGATTGACATCGGAGGTGGCGGCAGAATTGTGCAATGGAGGTGTGATAGCTGACGCATGGGAAGCAAAGGTTCGACAATAAATAGGTAAAGGGAAGATATATACATGAAAATGTGAAAACGTATTGAGAAAAGAGATGTAAATTTTATATTGCCATCAATACAATCAAATCAAATCAATGTATTGAGTTAGAGAGTGTTACACAAAAACCGTTGTTGAATATCCACTTCCACAAATGATAATGAATTATATTTAATCATAAAATTTTGATAATAAATCATAATGTTGTATGGTGAATTTATCAATCACACGAATGACTTTGCCAATTAAATTTCTCTCATGGTTTGACATGTTTGTCAAATTTCTCCCTATTAATTTATCTAAACACTAAATATATAAAGCACACATGGCTAGAATGATATCTTTTTTTATTCTTTTCTAAGGCCGTCTCAAACAAATCAGAGTCCATGTTTGAGTTAAAAAAATTGACTTCTAATATAAAAGAAATAAATTTAAAAATAATTTTTTATATTTAAATTATAAACAACATTAAAAATTAAAAAATAGTTATGAGTATTTAGATAGAGCTCAAAATTTTAAGACAGTAAGAGCCTCAATATTTTATTAAAATTGAGGGGACAACTTCATTACCCATCACAAAAAGGCGCTTCCTCTTTAATAGATACACCCAAGATAAGGGCGAATTCCTCTAAAGTCGGGACCAGAAGATAATCAGGAAACAAGAAACACCGTAGAGGAGGGTCATGGAACTGCACTAGAGTGTACAGAGCCCTATACTCGTATTCAGTGATGTTACGGACAAAATTCAGAATTTTTCCATATTAATTTTAATTATATTGGTTTTAATTATATTGAAAAAAATCATTTAGAATTAAATACCATATTAATCATTTAGATTTTAATTTAATTATATTGGATTTAATTATATTTAGAAGTAAATAATTTTATGGAATACTTTTGATTTTATTCGGATCTGCAGATCAAGAAATGATTTTATGGATTTTTTTTTTCGGATCTGCAGATCAGGAATTTTTCCTGATTTACACATCCGGAACAAATTAACGTTTTTTAAAAAACCGTGCGTCCGGATGTGCACATTCGGCAATTGGGGGCAAAAATGAAATTTCGCGTGGTGTCTAAGAAACATGGTTGGTGTATTAAGAAATGCCCTTTAAAAACATGGGTATGTTCAAATCGTTGAAACTCCAATCACATGAGAATAATGGTTTCATAAACATGCATACAAATTTAGTGAAGGACAAATATTCAAAAATCGTGAAAAGTAAAACACACATAAGAAGAACAATGATGATTTCAAAAACTCTTAGTAGTTCACATTAATTATTTAATCAAAATATGAATAAACACTATGATATATGAACACACAACACACTCTTGCCCAGATGAAATACTTAGGGGTGTAAAAATAAAACTAATTCTTCCAAACCTAATTGATAATTAATTTGTACTATTTAAAATGAAATCGAGGGCCAGTCCAAACTTTTTAGAGGCTCTGGGTAAATAATAAAAATTGAGCCATTATAAAATACTAAGCAATTAACCTTGAATTTTTATTTTCCCTTTTATTTCATAAAGAGTGAGAGAAAAACGTCACTTTGTAAGACTCAAAGGGAAGGGCGGTGGTTGTGATTGACATCGGAGGTGGCGGCAGAATTGTGCAGTGGTGGTGTGATAGCTGATGCATGGGAAGCAAAGGTTCGACAATAAATAGGTAAAGGGAAGATATATACATGAAAATGTGAAAACGTATTGAGAAAAGAGATGTGAATTTTATATTGCCATCAATACAATCAAATCAAATCAATGTATTGAGTTAGAGAGTGTTACACAAAAACCGTTGTTGAATATCCACTTCCACAAATGATAATGAATTATATTTAATCATAAAATTTTGATAATAAATCATATTGTTGTATGGTGAATTTATTAATCACACGAATGACTTTGCCAATTAAATTTCTCTCATGGTTTGACGTGTTTGTCAAATTTCTCCATATTAATTTATCTAAACACTAAATATATAAAGCACACATGGCTAGAATGATATCTTTTTTTATTCTTTTCCAAGGTCGTCTCAAACAAATCAGAGTCCATGTTTTGAGTTAAAAAAATTGACTTCTAATATAAAAGAAATAAATTTTAAAAATAATTTTTTATATTTAAATTATAAACAACATTAAAAATTAAAAAATAGTTATGAGTATTTAGATAGAGCTCAAAATTTTAAGACAGTAAGAGCCTCAATATTTTATTAAAATTGAGGGGACAACTTCATTACCCATCACAAAAAGGCGCTTCCTCTTTAATAGATACACCCAAGATAAGGGCGAATTCCTCTAAAGTCGGGACCAGAAGATAATCAGGAAACAAGAAACACCGTAGAGGAGGGTCATGGAACTGCACTAGAGTGTGCAGAGCCCTATACTCGTATTCAGTGATGTTACGGACAAAATTCATAATTTTTCCATATTAATTTTAAATATATTGGATTTAATTATATTGGTTTTAATTATATTGACAAAAATCATTTAGAAGTAAATACCATATTAATCATTTAGATTTTAATTTTAATTATATTGGATTTAATTATATTTAGAAGTAAATAATTTTATGGAATACTTTTGATTCTATTCAGATCTGCAGATCAGAAAATGATTTTATGGATTTTTTTTTCGGGATCTCCAGATCTGGAATTTTTCCTGATTTACACATCCGGAACAAATTAACGTTTTTTAAAAAAACGGTGCCTCCGGATGTGCACATTCGAAAACTAGGGGCAAAAACGAAATTTCGCGTGGTGTCTAAGAAACATGGGTGGTGTATTAAGAAATGCCCTTTAAAAACATGGGTATGTTCAAATCGTTGAAACTCCAATCACATGATAATAATGGTTTCATAAACATGCATACACATTTAGTAAAGGACAAATATTCAAAAATCGTGAAAAGTAAAACACACATAAGAAGAACAATGATGATTTCAAAAACTCTTAGTAGTTCACATTAATTATTTAATCAAAATATGAATAAACACTATGATATATGAACACACAACACACTCTTGCCCAGATGAAATACTTAGGGGTGTAAAAATAAAACTAATTCTTCCAAACCAAATTGATTATTAATTTGTTCTATTTAAAATGAAATCGAGGGCCAGTCCAAACTTTTTAGAGGCTCTGGGTAAATAATAAAAATTGAGCCATTATAAAATACTAAGCAATTAACCTTGAATTTTTATTTTCCCTTTTATTTCATAAAGAGAGAGAGAGAGAGAGACAAAAAAATGTCACTTTGTAAGACTCAAAGGGAAGGGCGGTGGTTGTGATTGACATCGGAGGTGGCGGCAAAATTGTGCAATGGAGGTGTGATAGCTGACGCATGGGAAGTAAAGGTTCGACAATAAATAGGTAAAGGGAAGATATATACATGAAAATGTGAAAACGTATTGAGAAAAGAGATGTAAATTTTATATTGCCATCAATACAATCAAATCAAATCAATGTATTGAGTTAGAGAGTGTTACACAAAAACCGTTGTTGAATATCCACTTCCACAAATGATAATGAATTATATTTAATCATAAAATTTTGATAATAAATCATAATGTTGTATGGTGAATTTATCAATCACACGAATGACTTTGCCAATTAAATTTCTCTCATGGTTTGACATGTTTGTCAAATTTCTCCCTATTAATTTATCTAAACACTAAATATATAAAGCACACATGGCTAGAATGATATCTTTTTTTATTCTTTTCTAAGGCCGTCTCAAACAAATCAGAGTCCATGTTTGAGTTAAAAAAATTGACTTCTAATATAAAAGAAATAAATTTAAAAATAATTTTTAATATTTAAATTATAAACAACATTAAAAATTAAAAAATAGTTATGAGTATTTAGATAGAGCTCAAAATTTTAAGACAGTAAGAGCCTCAATATTTTATTAAAATTGAGGGGACAACTTCATTACCCATCACAAAAAGGCGCTTCCTCTTTAATAGATACACCCAAGATAAGGGCGAATTCCTCTAAAGTCGGGACCAGAAGATAATCAGGAAACAAGAAACACCGTAGAGGAGGGTCATGGAACTGCACTAGAGTGTGCAGAGCCCTATACTCGTATTCTGTGATGTTACGGACAAAATTCAGAATTTTTCCATATTAATTTTAATTATATTGGATTTAATTATATTGGTTTTAATTATATTGACAAAAATCATTTAGAAGTAAATACCATATTAATCATTTAGATTTTAATTTTAATTATATTGGATTTAATTATATTTAGAAGTAAATAATTTTATGGAATACTTTTGATTTTATTCGGATCTGCAGATCAGAAAATGATTTTATGGATTTTTTTTTTGGGATCTGCAGATTAGAAATTTTTCCTGATATACACATCCGGAACAAATTAACGTTTTTTAAAAAAACGTTGCGTCCGGATGTGCACATTCGAAAACTAGGGGCAAAAACGAAATTTTGCGTGGTGTCTAAGAAACATGGGTGGTGTATTAAGAAATGCCCTTTAAAAGCATGGGTATGTTCAAATCGTTGAAACTCCAATCACATGATAATAATGGTTTCATAAACATGCATATACATTTAGTGAAGGACAAATATTCAAAAATCGTGAAAAATAAAACACACATAAGAAGAACAATGATTATTTCAAAAACTCTTAGTAGTTCACATTAATTATTTAATCAAAATATGAATAAACACTATGTTATATGAACACACAACACACTCTTGCCCAGATGAAATACTTAGGTGTGTAAAAATAAAACTAATTCTTCCAAACCAAATTGATAATTAATTTGTTCTATTTAAAATGAAATCGAGGGCCAGTCCAAACTTTTTAGAGGCTCTGGGTAAATAATAAAAATTGAGCCATTATAAAATACTAAGCAATTAACCTTGAATTTTTATTTTCCCTTTTATTTCATAAAGAGAGAGAGAGAGAGAGACAGAAAAATGTCACTTTGTAAGACTCAAAGGGAAGGGCGGTGGTTGTGATTGACATCGGAGGTGGCGACAAAATTGTGCAATGGAGGTGTGATAGCTGACGCATGGGAAGCAAAGGTTCGACAATAAATAGGTAAAGGGAAGATATATACATGAAAATGTGAAAACGTATTGAGAAAAGAGATGTAAATTTTATATTGCCATCAATACAATCAAATCAAATCAATGTATTGAGTTAGAGAGTGTTACACAAAAACCGTTGTTGAATATCCACTTCCACAAATGATAATGAATTATATTTAATCATAAAATTTTGATAATAAATCATAATGTTGTATGGTGAATTTATCAATCACACGAATGACTTTGCCAATTAAATTTCTCTCATGGTTTGACATGTTTGTCAAATTTCTCCCTATTAATTTATCTAAACACTAAATATATAAAGCACACATGGCTAGAATGATATCTTTTTTTATTCTTTTCTAAGGCCGTCTCAAACAAATCAGAGTCCATGTTTGAGTTAAAAAAATTGACTTCTAATATAAAAGAAATAAATTTAAAAATAATTTTTAATATTTAAATTATAAACAACATTAAAAATTAAAAAATAGTTATGAGTATTTAGATAGAGCTCAAAATTTTAAGACAGTAAGAGCCTCAATATTTTATTAAAATTGAGGGGACAACTTCATTACCCATCACAAAAAGGCGCTTCCTCTTTAATAGATACACCCAAGATAAGGGCGAATTCCTCTAAAGTCGGGACCAGAAGATAATCAGGAAACAAGAAACACCGTAGAGGAGGGTCATGGAACTGCACTAGAGTGTGCAGAGCCCTATACTCGTATTCTGTGATGTTACGGACAAAATTCAGAATTTTTCCATATTAATTTTAATTATATTGGATTTAATTATATTGGTTTTAATTATATTGACAAAAATCATTTAGAAGTAAATACCATATTAATCATTTAGATTTTAATTTTAATTATATTGGATTTAATTATATTTAGAAGTAAATAATTTTATGGAATACTTTTGATTTTATTCGGATCTGCAGATCAGAAAATGATTTTATGGATTTTTTTTTTGGGATCTGCAGATTAGAAATTTTTCCTGATATACACATCCGGAACAAATTAACGTTTTTTAAAAAAACGTTGCGTCCGGATGTGCACATTCGAAAACTAGGGGCAAAAACGAAATTTTGCGTGGTGTCTAAGAAACATGGGTGGTGTATTAAGAAATGCCCTTTAAAAGCATGGGTATGTTCAAATCGTTGAAACTCCAATCACATGATAATAATGGTTTCATAAACATGCATATACATTTAGTGAAGGACAAATATTCAAAAATCGTGAAAAATAAAACACACATAAGAAGAACAATGATTATTTCAAAAACTCTTAGTAGTTCACATTAATTATTTAATCAAAATATGAATAAACACTATGTTATATGAACACACAACACACTCTTGCCCAGATGAAATACTTAGGTGTGTAAAAATAAAACTAATTCTTCCAAACCAAATTGATAATTAATTTGTTCTATTTAAAATGAAATCGAGGGCCAGTCCAAACTTTTTAGAGGCTCTGGGTAAATAATAAAAATTGAGCCATTATAAAATACTAAGCAATTAACCTTGAATTTTTATTTTCCCTTTTATTTCATAAAGAGAGAGAGAGAGAGACAGAAAAATGTCACTTTGTAAGACTCAAAGGGAAGGGCGGTGGTTGTGATTGACATCGGAGGTGGCGGCAAAATTGTGCAATGGAGGTGTGATAGCTGACGCATGGGAAGCAAAGGTTCGACAATAAATAGGTAAAGGGAAGATATATACATGAAAATGTGAAAACGTATTGAGAAAAGAGATGTAAATTTTATATTGCCATCAATACAATCAAATCAAATCAATGTATTGAGTTAGAGAGTGTTACACAAAAACCGTTGTTGAATATCCACTTCCACAAATGATAATGAATTATATTTAATCATAAAATTTTGATAATAAATCATAATGTTGTATGGTGAATTTATCAATCACACGAATGACTTTGCCAATTAAATTTCTCTCATGGTTTGACATGTTTGTCAAATTTCTCCCTATTAGTTTATCTAAACACTAAATATATAAAGCACACATGGCTAGAATGATATCTTTTTTTATTCTTTTCTAAGGCCGTCTCAAACAAATCAGAGTCCATGTTTGAGTTAAAAAAATTGACTTCTAATATAAAAGAAATAAATTTAAAAATAATTTTTAATATTTAAATTATAAACAACATTAAAAATTAAAAAATAGTTATGAGTATTTAGATAGAGCTCAAAATTTTAAGACAGTAAGAGCCTCAATATTTTATTAAAATTGAGGGGACAACTTCATTACCCATCACAAAAAGGCGCTTCCTCTTTAATAGATACACCCAAGATAAGGGCGAATTCCTCTAAAGTCGGGACCAGAAGATAATCAGGAAACAAGAAACACCGTAGAGGAGGGTCATGGAACTGCACTAGAGTGTGCAGAGCCCTATACTCGTATTCTGTGATGTTACGGACAAAATTCAGAATTTTTCCATATTAATTTTAATTATATTGGATTTAATTATATTGGTTTTAATTATATTGACAAAAATCATTTAGAAGTAAATACCATATTAATCATTTAGATTTTAATTTTAATTATATTGGATTTAATTATATTTAGAAGTAAATAATTTTATGGAATACTTTTGATTTTATTCGGATCTGCAGATCAGAAAATGA
This sequence comes from Lathyrus tuberosus, assembly GCA_022829125.1. Taxonomy (NCBI): domain Eukaryota; kingdom Viridiplantae; phylum Streptophyta; class Magnoliopsida; order Fabales; family Fabaceae; genus Lathyrus; species Lathyrus tuberosus. The sequence goes on along the minus strand of JALAZF010000048.1, from coordinate 2,535,745 downwards.
TTTTATGGATTTTTTTTTTGGGATCTGCAGATTAGAAATTTTTCCTGATATACACATCCGGAACAAATTAACGTTTTTTAAAAAAACGTTGCGTCCGGATGTGCACATTCGAAAACTAGGGGCAAAAACGAAATTTTGCGTGGTGTCTAAGAAACATGGGTGGTGTATTAAGAAATGCCCTTTAAAAGCATGGGTATGTTCAAATCGTTGAAACTCCAATCACATGATAATAATGGTTTCATAAACATGCATATACATTTAGTGAAGGACAAATATTCAAAAATCGTGAAAAATAAAACACACATAAGAAGAACAATGATTATTTCAAAAACTCTTAGTAGTTCACATTAATTATTTAATCAAAATATGAATAAACACTATGTTATATGAACACACAACACACTCTTGCCCAGATGAAATACTTAGGTGTGTAAAAATAAAACTAATTCTTCCAAACCAAATTGATAATTAATTTGTTCTATTTAAAATGAAATCGAGGGCCAGTCCAAACTTTTTAGAGGCTCTGGGTAAATAATAAAAATTGAGCCATTATAAAATACTAAGCAATTAACCTTGAATTTTTATTTTCCCTTTTATTTCATAAAGAGAGAGAGAGAGAGAGACAGAAAAATGTCACTTTGTAAGACTCAAAGGGAAGGGCGGTGGTTGTGATTGACATCGGAGGTGGCGGCAAAATTGTGCAATGGAGGTGTGATAGCTGACGTATGGGAAGCAAAGGTTCGACAATAAATAGGTAAAGGGAAGATATATACATGAAAATGTGAAAACGTATTGAGAAAAGAGATGTAAATTTTATATTGCCATCAATACAATCAAATCAAATCAATGTATTGAGTTAGAGAGTGTTACACAAAAACCGTTGTTGAATATCCACTTCCACAAATGATAATGAATTATATTTAATCATAAAATTTTGATAATAAATCATAATGTTGTATGGTGAATTTATCAATCACACGAATGACTTTGCCAATTAAATTTCTCTCATGGTTTGACATGTTTGTCAAATTTCTCCCTATTAATTTATCTAAACACTAAATATATAAAGCACACATGGCTAGAATGATATCTTTTTTTATTCTTTTCTAAGGCCGTCTCAAACAAATCAGAGTCCATGTTTGAGTTAAAAAAATTGACTTCTAATATAAAAGAAATAAATTTAAAAATAATTTTTAATATTTAAATTATAAACAACATTAAAAATTAAAAAATAGTTATGAGTATTTAGATAGAGCTCAAAATTTTAAGACAGTAAGAGCCTCAATATTTTATTAAAATTGAGGGGACAACTTCATTACCCATCACAAAAAGGCGCTTCCTCTTTAATAGATACACCCAAGATAAGGGCGAATTCCTCTAAAGTCGGGACCAGAAGATAATCAGGAAACAAGAAACACCGTAGAGGAGGGTCATGGAACTGCACTAGAGTGTGCAGAGCCCTATACTCGTATTCAGTGATGTTACGGACAAAATTCAGAATTTTTCCATATTAATTTTAATTATATTGGATTTAATTATATTGGTTTTAATTATATTGACAAAAATCATTTAGAAGTAAATACCATATTAATCATTTAGATTTTAATTTTAATTATATTGGATTTAATTATATTTAGAAGTAAATAATTTTATGGAATACTTTTGATTTTATTCGGATCTGCAGATCAGAAAATGATTTTATGGATTTTTTTTTTGGGATCTGCAGATTAGAAATTTTTCCTGATATACACATCCGGAACAAATTAACGTTTTTTAAAAAAACGTTGCGTCCGGATGTGCACATTCGAAAACTAGGGGCAAAAACGAAATTTTGCGTGGTGTCTAAGAAACATGGGTGGTGTATTAAGAAATGCCCTTTAAAAGCATGGGTATGTTCAAATCGTTGAAACTCCAATCACATGATAATAATGGTTTCATAAACATGCATATACATTTAGTGAAGGACAAATATTCAAAAATCGTGAAAAGTAAAACACACATAAGAAGAACAATGATTATTTCAAAAACTCTTAGTAGTTCACATTAATTATTTAATCAAAATATGAATAAACACTATGTTATATGAACACACAACACACTCTTGCCCAGATGAAATACTTAGGTGTGTAAAAATAAAACTAATTCTTCCAAACCAAATTGATAATTAATTTGTTCTATTTATAATGAAATCGAGGGCCAGTCCAAACTTTTTAGAGGCTCTGGGTAAATAATAAAAATTGAGCCATTATAAAATACTAAGCAATTAACCTTGAATTTTTATTTTCCCTTTTATTTCATAAAGAGAGAGAGAAAAACGTCACTTTGTAAGACTCAAAGGGAAAGGCGGTGGTTGTGATTGACATCGGAGGTGGCGGCAAAATTGTGCAGTGGTGGTGTGATAGCTGACGCATGGGAAGCAAAGGTTCGACAATAAATAGGTAAAGGGAAGATATATACATGAAAATGTGAAAACGTATTGAGAAAAAAGATGTGAATTTTATATTGCCATCAATACAATCAAATCAAATCAATGTATTGAGTTAGAGAGTGTTACACAAAAACCGTTGTTGAATATCCACTTCCACAAATGATAATGAATTATATTTAATCATAAAATTTTGATAATAAATCATATTGTTGTATGGTGAATTTATCAATCACACGAATGACTTGGCCAATTAAATTTCTCTCATGGTTTGACGTGTTTGTCAAATTACTCCCTATTAATTTATCTAAACACTAAATATATAAAGCACACATGGCTATAATGATATCTTTTTTTATTCTTTTCTAAGGCCGTCTCAAACAAATCAGAGTCCATGTTTGAGTTAAAAAAATTGACTTCTAATATAAAAGAAATAAATTTAAAAATAATTTTTTATATTTAAATTATAAACAACATTAAAAATTAAAAAATAGTTATGAGTATTTAGATAGAGCTCAAAATTTTAAGACAGAAGAGCCTCAATATTTTATTAAAATTGAGGGGACAACTTCATTACCCATCACAAAAAGGCGCTTCCTCTTTAATAGATACACCCAAGATAAGGGCGAATTCCTCTAAAGTCGGGACCAGAAGATAATCAGGAAACAAGAAACACCGTAGAGGAGGGTCATGGAACTGCACTAGAGTGTGCAGAGCCCTATACTCGTATTCAGTGATGTTACGGACAAAATTTAGAATTTTTCCAAATTAATTTTAATTATATTGGATTTAATTATATTGGTTTTAATTATATTGAAAAAAATCATTTAGAAGTAAATACCATATTAATCATTTAGATTTTAATTTTAATTATATTGGATTTAATTATATTTAGAAGTAAATAATTTTATGGAATACTTTTGATTTTATTCGGATCTGCAGATCAGAAAATGATTTTATGGATTTTTTTTCGGGCTCTGCAGATCAGGAATTTTTCCTGATTTACACGTCCGGAACAAATTAACGTTTTTTAAAAAAACGGTGCGTCCAGATGTGCACATTCGAAAACTAGGGGCAAAATCGAAATTTCGCGTGGTGTCTAAGAAACATGGGTGGTGTATTAAGAAATGCCCTTTAAAAACATGGGTATGTTCAAATCGTTGAAACTCCAATCACATGATAATAATGGTTTCATAAACATGCATACACATTTAGTGAAGGACAAATATTCAAAAATCGTGAAAAGTAAAACACACATAAGAAGAACAATGATGATTTCAAAAACTCTTAGTAGTTCACATTAATTATTTAATCAAAATATGAATAAACACTATGTTATATGAACACACAACACACTCTTGCCCAGATGAAATACTTAGGGGTGTAAAAATAAAACTAATTCTTCCAAACCAAATTGATAATTAATTTGTTCTATTTATAATGAAATCGAGGGCCAGTCCAAACTTTTTAGAGGCTCTGGGTAAATAATAAAAATTGAGCCATTATAAAATACTAAGCAATTAACCTTGAATTTTTATTTTCCCTTTTATTTCATAAAGAGAGAGAGAGAGAGAGAGAGAGAGAGAGAGAAAAACGTCACTTTGTAAGACTCAAAGGGAAGGGCGGTGGTTGTGATTGACATCGGAGGTGGCGGCAGAATTGTGCAGTGGTGGTGTGATAGCTGACGCATGGGAAGCAAAGGTTCGACAATAAATATGTAACGACCACCTATATAATACATGCATCAAATCATATATTATACGTGATAAGCACGTTTGGTACTGAAATATACAATAAGTTCCTAGATAACACATTATACACATAAATGCCTCTAATACAAAACACCTAAGTCTAAGGCATTATATATACAAGATGTTCCAAAACGATAAAATCTAAGAACTAGATCATCATAATGATCTCAAAATAACAACATAGCGGAAGCTAGCCATCAACATGCAAGGAAAGATCAAACTACCTTGTCCTTACCCTTCTCTGTACCTGAAGCACCTGAAATATCAACAACGTGGGGTGAGATACATCAAATCTCAGTGGGTTCCTATCTTATAGATTCTCTCGGATTAAAGGGGTTCTAATAATCCTAACTCAAGTCCGGGGAAAAAGGGAAAGGACTATTGAGTTCACATTACAATCCTCACACTATATGGAAACATGCCATGAGTTTATCAACTCAAAGTATCACTAATCGATAACCATACCAAGGTATCTCCTGTTCCCGCCCGCTTCTACGTCTAGAAGGCGATCCGAGTCATAGATCCCTGTAACCTACTTGACATACGAATGGATTCGGGTTCTACGGGCCTTATACCGTTATGAACCGTCACTTCTCACGGGCCTTATACCGTCACAAGCCTACCCTCCATGGGCGCCATTCGTACAGTACGGGGAATCAAACCTGTCAAGTAGTTGTGCATCTGTTTCAGAGGAGCTCGAGACCCTTGAAACGCACTCACAATATAACCGGTTACGATTACGCGATCAAAACAACAACACGATTGTTTTCGACAATCACAAGGCTATAATGCCTCCCGGCCTCACATGCCGGTTCAAACCCACAAGGTTAACCACATGTTCCATACTAGTGTTTCCAACTTCTAAATTCTCCTATAGTTCATAAGGGGTTTCCTCACTCTTCCTACGTCTTTTTCCATATTAACATGCGTTTTCAATTACAATCATGCTAAACAATAATAGGGCAGGCCAAATACATCATGGTACAATAATAGAATAGTTTAACACAATTTAAAACACAATTTTCATCATTTCGAACTTTCCCGATTATTTAATCGGTCGGTAAAATCAACATGTTTTACTTCCATTACGTAGAATATTTCATCGGCTTTACATCGATATAAAGAACAATCGAACCCGATAAACGAAACTAAAGTTATGAATTTTTCCGTCAAAAGTATAATTTTTCAACTCCCAGGTCGCGCTCAGCGCGCCCTGGTCCGCGCTCAGCGCGCAACTCCCTGCCACGAGAGGTTCCAAGAATTAAACACCGCGCTCAGCGGGCACCTGCGCGCTCAGCGCGCTCTGCGAAACTCAGAAAAATTCCCTGCGATAACAGAACTTCCTCCACCCTCCAAATCCACTTTGGGGCACATTTAAAAGTCAACAGAGGTTTCAACATCGCATTATAACAAGCTTTGATTTCCACTATCATCAAAACATCTTATTTCATAAAAACCCAATTATTCTAAAACCCTAACATTTCAAAATCATCAAACATTATATAGAACATGAAAATAATCATCCCCACATGATTCTATGAACATACCCAACATTAATTTCAATTTCTAACCGATTCTATCCGTTAAAACATCGATTTCCACGATTTCGACCTAAAACTCATAACACTAAAACCCAAAGAAAATGGTTTCTAGCTAAACCCACCTTGCAAAGATGATGAAAACGAGGAAGATGAGATGAATGGTTGGAGCTTTGAACAATGGATGATGATTTATCTTGGAGTTCCTCAACTTTTCCCTCTTCTCCACTTTTCTCCTCTTTTCTTCTTTTTCTTTCCTTCTTTCTTCTTTCTCTCTCTTTCTTACTATCTTTTTCTTTTATGTTTGGAAAGTGGAAGGAAAGGAATAAGTAGTAAACTAGTATTAGTAAATAATACTACTAAATGTCCAAAAAGTCTCTTTAGTCCAAATTAGTAAAATATCTCCGAAACAAATAATATTTATTGGATCAATTCTAAGTACCGAAGTTACTCTAATTATTTTATCAAATAATTTCTCAGAGCAACCGAACTCAATTAATCGCAATGCAATATTATTCGGTGCCATAAAATACGGGGTATTACAAAATAGGTAAAGGGAAGAGAGATACATGAAAATGTGAAAACGTATTGAGAAAAGAGATGTAAATTTTATATTGCCATCAATACAATCAAATCAAATCAATGTATTGAGTTAGAGAGTGTAACACAAAAACCGTTGTTGAATATCCACTTCCACAAATGATAATGAATTATATTTAATCATAAAATTTTGATAATAAATCATATTGTTGTATGGTGAATTTATCAATCACACGAATGACTTTGCCAATTAAATTTCTCTCATGGTTTGACGTGTTTGTCAAATTTCTCCCTATTAATTTATCTAAACACTAAATATATAAAGCACACATGGCTAGAATGATATCTTTTTTTATTCTTTTCTAAGGCCGTCTCAAACAAATCAGAGTCCATGTTTGAGTTAAAAAAATTGACTTCTAATATAAAAGAAATAAATTTAAAAATAATTTTTTATATTTAAATTATAAACAACATTAAAAATTAAAAAAAAAGTTATGAGTATTTAGATAGAGCTCAAAATTTTAAGACAGTAAGAGCCTCAATATTTTATTAAAATTGAGGGGACAACTTTATTACTCATCACAAAAAGTTGGGTAGTGTACCTTCAACCAATCCAGTAATGCCATATCATTTTATTATACTTAATTATTTATTTAATAATTTAAATTTTGTAGGTTTCCAATGCAATGTAGTCTAATTTACTCTATGAATAACTCTACCCAACTTTTTGAGGTGGGTAGATAAGAATTCACCTAAAATTGATATATAAGCATAAGGAAAGTTAAACTATTTGATCAAATGATAAAATCTTATAAATACTATATTAAATTAGATTAACTCTAATTAAATTGTTCATAAAAAATTTTAATTATTTAATTTATTGTCTATTTAATTATGTTGTCTTAATAAAAAATAATACTTAATTTCTCAAGTTTTAATTTATTATTATAAAATAAAATTTAATAATATTTTTTTTATAAAATAAAATATAAAGTAATAAAACTAAACACAAATAATAATATATTATATTTTATCATATAAATTTAATAACAAATGAATTTATTATATAATGGATCTTTTTAAATATAAATCAATTAAATATAATATATATATATATATATATATATATATATATATATATATATATATATATATATATATATATATATATATATGTATGTATTATTCAAAACTTATTTTTTTTAAATTGAAAATGTCTATGGGATGTATATTGAAAAGTTGTTTTTTTGGTAAAATAAAAATATGAAAAAAGTGCTTATGCTACGACTTGAAGGTCCGTGGAAGCATAACACATCCAAGTTTGTAAAAAAAAAAAAAAAGACAATTCATATGCTATGACCTGAACCTACAACTTTAGTATTCCAGGGTCATACTTGTACCGCTAGGCTACTATAACAAATTATCATAATTTTAGCAATCAATGTATTATTACATATTATTTATTATAATTTTTTTTAAGAGTAATGTTAACTTATGCCTTACGGTACAAGTTAAAAATAAAATGTAGAAATAATATTTTAGAAATTATTTACTACTTTTAATAAAAATAAAAATTTTAATTTTTTTTGTTAATGTTTTCAATACAAACTTTATATAAACTTTCTATAACCTAAAGCACAAGTTAACATTATCTTTTTATTAATTAATGATATTTAATGGAAACATCTATTATTATTATTATTCTCATAAAGATTTTTTATATCTCTTTTTTTTTTTTTTTTTTTGATAATCTAACAAAATATATTAATCAGGGATACAAAGGGGTATCTCAACCCGTATACATCAATAGACCTACTAGAAATCTAAGCCTACAAAAAATCACCTGGAGAAATTATCCAAGTATAATAATTACAAAGAGATGCATTCTTCTGCATCTTACCTATCCACCTCCAAGAGAATGTAATAATACGATTCGAAATTGTGTCCATATCCCAAAACTCATCCCTAAATATAATGTTATTACGTGATGCCCAAATAACCCAACAGATTATCAACCAAAGCCCCACAACATTAGAAATTTGGAACTTCCTTCTAACACATCCTGCCAACCAACAAGATAAGTGATTCATCATAGACTCTACAAGAATATGAGGTAATCCTACCCAACTACATACAGAATTCCACACCAACACCGATTTTTGACAGTAAAATAAAATATGTTCAACCGTTTCAAGGTGCAAGAAGCAGAAGGGGCAGGGTAATTCGTGACTATTGGTAATGATCCCTCTACGAAACAAGTTGTCTCTCGAAGGTAATCTTTTGTGCAACATCCTCCAGCCGAACACTTTCACTTTAAGGGGGGCTTGGGCTAGCCAATTGAGTTTGCACGCAGCTTTAAGTTCGACATTAACGCCTGAATCAGGGGCAGCCAGCTTATCCTGCAAATATTTATACAAAGATGAAACAGAAAAAGTATAGTCGTCATTGAGTAGCCATGATATTTCATCCACCGTTCCAATACACGGTTGGTACACGGACAGGAAGTTGTATAGCCGTGACAGCTGCCTTTGGTTTTGCTGCGAGAGAGAGTGAAACTCACCTAAAATGTTCCAAACCCACACTCCATTAACCCACATGCCGTTATCCGCCACTGAACAGCCCTTGTTTTCTACTAATAAAAATATTTCTCTAAACTCAACAGCAAGAATATTATCTCCAGGCCACCTCGATAGCCAAAATGGTGTTCTGACGCCATTTCCTAATTTATATGAAATGCAACCAGCAATTGTATCCAACCCACAAAAGATGCCAACCTGTACCAAATCGCGCCACCAAATAGACGCCGGAAGTGAATATTTAAGACTCACACCCGAATATAATTCGAATGAATGTTTAGGATACCTAACCGCAATTAAATGCCACCACAGAGTATCCCGACCAACCAAGATTCTCCACAACCATTTAAACATCAAAGCATTATTGAAAATTCTTATATCTTTCACTCCTAAACCTCTCTCTTCCCTCCTTTTGCATACCGTTTTCCAGGCAATCCATGACACTCCCTTTTTGGAGACCAACCCATTCCATAAGAAGTTCTTTTGGATAGAAGTGAGAATGCTGATAACTTTGGCAGGAAGTTTGTAAAATGACATATAATGTATTGGCAGGTTTGCAAGGACAGAATTAATTAGAGTCACTCTACCACCTATCGATAAGAATCTACTTTTCCAAGAATTCAATCTAGACCGGACCTTATCTATTAATGGTTTCCAAAATGCAATACTCCTGTGATTACCACCAATTTGAATGCCAAGAAAATTAAAAGGACAGGAAGACACCTTACAAGCAAGATAGAGACCTGCAGCAGACAGCATTACCTCATCTATGCCAATACCGAAAAAGGAACTCTTGTTGAAGTTGATATCCAGACCAGAAACTAGCTGAAACCCTTTAAGTATTGACTTCATTGCCAATAAATTCCTCCAAGATCCATCCCCTAGGATAACCGAGTCGTCTGCATATTGCAACAGGTGGAATTGCACATCAGGGCTGACTTCAAAGCATGAAAAACATCCATTGGCTATCGCTCTTCTCATTAATACAGCTAAACCTTCAGCAGCAATAGTGAACAGTAGAGGGGCAAGAGGGTCCCCTTGTTTAAGACCACGATACACACCAAAATATTGGGTAGAACTACCGTTAACCAAAACAGAAGCATAACTGTTGAAAACTCCATAATCCATGCACGACAACCATTTTCGACCAAACCCCATAATCTTCATGACGTCTCTTAAATAATTCCACTCAATACAATCATAAGCTCTGGTAAAATCAACCTTCAAAAGCATGAGCTCTTTCTTGGACCGCTTGGCAAAGTCGATAACTTCATTAAGGACGAGAACGCCATCAACCAAATTTCTACCTTCTATAAAAGCTGTTTGGGAATTGGAAATGATACCACCAATTTTTCTTTTGAGTCAGTTGGCTAGAATCTTGGATATAACTTTGTAAACAGAAGAAATTAGAGATATTGGCCTGTATTCATCTAAACACATAGGGCTGTCCACTTTGGGAATGAGAACTATGAACGAAGAAGCAAAAACTTTATGTAATTTCTCACCTTGGAAAAATTCCAGAATGCAGTTTGTGAAATCTTTTCCTACAATACTCCAACATCGTTTAAACAATTCAAAACAAAATCCGTCAGGACCTGGGCTACGATCACCAGCACACTCAAACACATTCCTTCTAACCTCTGATTCATCCACATCAACCTCTAACTCCAAACTATCGGTATAAGACAAACTCTTGAAGCCAGATTCACCAATAGCTGGATAAGGTCTTGAAACTCTGCAGAATCTCTTAGCAAAATGATCCTTGATAGCCCCTTTGACCTTCTTAACATCTTCCACCATCATACCATTGATACACACTGATGAGATGGTATTCATGTTTATACGGTTCCTCAAGGCAGCATGAAAAAGTTTAGTATTATCGTCTCCATCTGCATCCCATTTCATCCTGGATTTTTGTTTTAAAATACTTTCTTTAATCCTCAAAGATTTCCATAGGTCAGCTTCTGCTACATTCCTTGTTGAACTTTCCTCAGCTGATATGACTCTATTTAAGGCAAATAAGTCTTCAATCCTGTTTATAACATCAACATCCTTCTTGATTTTGGTATCAGCCCAACCGAAAACGTTATTATTCCACCAACGGAGCCTTTCTCTCAGATTTTGCAATTTTCTAGCCAGAATATAAGATGCCTTACCTTCAACCTGAAACTCCTCCCATTCTTTTTTGATAAATGGCATAAAGTTTAAGTGTTCAAACCAACATAACATAACTTTGAAAGGCTTGGGCCCCCAGTTAATGTTTTTTGCAGAGATCCACACAGGCCTATAATCAGAAATATCGCGTTCCCCTATCCTTTGGTTAACCATATTCCATTCGCTGAAGACTCCATGTGTGACTAAGAATCTATCCAACCGACTACAGACATTACCTTTCGACTGAAACCAAGAGTATTTGGAGCCAATAAGGGGCAAATCCACACACCCCATTGAGTTAATAAATTCAGAAAATTCCATCATATATCTTGAATTTAGAGAAGAGTAACCAATTTGTTCAGTAGCGGACTTAATAGAGTTAAAGTCCCCACCAAGTATCCATTCACCAGGTTCTAAGTTGTTTTTAAGATTAATGAGCTGAGACCATAAGTTCCTTTTCTCTATGATAGAACAAGGAGAATAAACGTTGAACATATAACAGTTCTTGCCTCTCCAGCTGACTTGTAAACCTAAATACCCCATGCCTCTATAACTGCATATAGGTTCCACAACTCCTTCCTTCCAAATAGTCAATAGGCCGCCCGATAATCCATTAGAACTATTCGCAGACCAACCACAGAATGAATCACCCCAAATGCTGTGCACTATTAAATCCGTCATTTCTGGTCGTTTAGTTTCCTGAATGAAACACATTTCAGCTCCTACCTTACGAAGGACTTCTCTGATTTTCATCCTCTTCGAAGTACCTCCACACCCTCTTATGTTGTACGTGACTAAATTCATTTTCCACCTGTGGCAGCCTCCTTCTTACCTTTCCTTGGCTTCCTATCCTTCTTCTCAAAATTTCTCAAAATACCCTCAAAAACTTCATCATCTTCCTCCGTTTCAATAGCAAGTGATTTAATAGAACCCCAAATCCTAGCAGGCAGGTTCTCCAGTTGCTTCTTAATTCTAGAGTTATTTTGAATGACACCAGAATCCGAGATAGAATTGTTAAAAGACTCAGCTGCTTTTTCAACCTGAGGTGACATCCTCTGCCTCATAGAACCCTCACCCTGACATGATTGATTCAGAACCGACCTGTGATTGTTACTCTCCGATCGTAGCAAAATAGCGTAGTAAGATGGACAAAAAGGAATCTTATTCTTTTGGTAAATGTCATCTATAACAATCTTTTTCTTCTTCTTAACTTTAGACCCCCCCAAAATCTCTCCTGAAAGAATACCATTACCAGCTGTATCCGGGCTCGTATGGGATAAAGGAGATTCTACTTGTCTAAACTCAACAGCTCCAGGAAAACTCTCAACAGGACAAAACTGACACTCAGATGAGCACGAAACATGAGAAGGAGCAGAGCCAGAAGATTGACAAATGTCCCTCAATTCCTCTACACAATCATCTGCCAATATATCTGTTGACTGATTCCCTCCACTAACATGAGGGAAAGCCTTGACTTGGAAAGGAGTGGATTGATCTCTAACTTCCACAATAGGAACACCAACATCCTCAGACATCAACCTATTTGGTAATTCCTTATCATCCTCACAACCTTGTGTCACCAAATCTTTAGAAAAACCCCTATCTTCTTGATCCTCCCACCCTTAGTTGGTAGGTCCAGGCGACTTAGACTGAGAGCTGAAAACCTCAGAAGACTTCTCCCAAAGTTCCCCATCATCCACCAGGTCAGAATCTGACTCGACAACATCTGAGCTATCTTCGTCAAAGTACGAAACTTTGTTCCTAGCTTGGTCACTCACATAAGGACCAAACGAATCTTCGACCAATTTGATTCTATACATACTGTCATTCACCTCTATATTAATAACTTCATTAAGAGAGATAGCGAACTTTGTGCGAATCAGGATTTTAGCTACATCCAATCTCGAATGTTTCCTCGTATCTTCATCCATCTTAACAAAAGCTCCAGTGGTTCCAGCTAAAAATTTAAAGAATTTTTCACCCCACACATGGCACGGCAACCCAAAGATCTTAACCCAGGTTAGTCTCTCCTGATCAACATCATCAGGGGACCACAGACAAATTTCAGAAAACCATTTAGAAATCCACTTGTGCTCTTCTGAAACCAGCTTTTTAATGTCGCCCGGGTTATCTTCCTCAATGAGACATAGGTTGGCCCCCATAGGGGTAATCTTAATGTTGAAAAAACCTTCCATTTGGAATGCTTCAGATACCTCAGCCGCAGATCCGGGTATCTCTAAAATTCCAGTGTAGGCCTGCTCAAACCTTTCCAATTCCTCTTTTGATACTTCAAAACTTAAGTGAGCATAGTTAGGCCTATCCCCAAGAAGAGGCTGCTTCGGGTTATTTGCCATCAGAGTGTGTCCTCCACTAGTCACTTGAGCAAAAGAGTTATTAAGGGCATACCTTTTGTTTAATCCGTGTTTGTGGGGAGGAGCAACATCTTGTTTCAGGTCCAAATTCCTTTTCTTGGAAATGAGATCATCACCACCTGCCTTAGAATCTCTTCGAAATCTTGGAAGATTAACAAATATCTTAGAACCATTAAGCACGATGTTGTCAAGCTTAATGGCTAGAAGATGTTCGTCTTCGACTCTAATGAATCTGACAAATCCAAAACGTTTACCCCTAATATCCAATCTCCCAGGGATAAAAACCTCAAGAATGAAACCAAATTCCTTAAAAACTTCAAACATCTGCCTAGCATCAAACGAAATTGGGATCTCAGTAAAGAAAAAGGACGAAACCGCTTTTAGGTCATCTTCATTGGGTTTTCCTCTAATGTTCTTCCAAATCGACATTCTCGGAGTATTGAAGTTACGAGTATGTTTTCTTTTAACCTCCACCCAAGTCTCTTTGTTTCGACTCGCCATTGATGAAGAACCAGAGCACCCAGAGTCTTTATAGCCACCACGAGAATCCAGCTTCCTCCGATAAAAATCCAACACTGTGAATTAAGACCCGCTGGGAGGAAGGTCCCTAACCCTAAGGTTAGGACTTTAAACCAAACCCAGACGACTCTAACAATGCTGAACCCTAACCAGAAGGAAGAAGGCGAAACATGCAAACCAGATTAATGCACTTGATACATTTTGTTGCCGGCGACAAGAGTTTGGAAAATGAGAAGGAGGTGACAACGGTGGAAGATGAATGGACACCGTGAGTTTAGAGAGAGGTGGGAGCTTCTCTCTCTAAAAATTTTAAAATTTGTTTTTAAATAAACAATATAGGATCAATTGCATAAAACATAAAATTATGTTCCTAAATCTCTTAGGCCCTTCAATCGCACCAATGAGTACATGTACATAAGCCTAAATCGCAGGACCCTGAACCCTCAACATGTGCAGCTTTGCACCTTTTAACACAATCTCCAGCTGGACCACATTCTCCCGTAGGTGTTGTACATGGCTTTGCACCTTCTACTTGTTGTAATTCCATGTTCCAAACTAGTGTCATAAAACATATTAGGGTTAATATTAAATATTTGAAATTCAAATAATAATCAAAATTTACATTTATTTTAAAAATTAAGAAGATAAAATATACAGTATCACAAATTCACAATGAATGATGAAGAACAAATATACTTACCAGCTACAACTAAAACTAGAATAACAAAAAATTGAGATAAGTTTGAGACGTGTTTCACCATTTTAGAAGATATTTTGTCAACTTTCTTCTTCTTTTCCTTCGTTTCAATCTACCTTTCCTGTGTTATTTATAGACACTTCATATTTTAGTCAATAAATTTCAATAAACTATTTTTATCTTAAACTTAACTATTTTTCGAAGTTATTCTTAAAACGATAAACATCCTAATGTTGAATCAAGAGTAATTAAGACCTTTGAAAGATATCTAATATAAGTATTTAAAAGAAATAAAAGAAACTAAATTTATTAATGCTCCTATATGGTAGATACAAGTATTTTTAGTAATATGCAAACCATTTCACTTTTATAGTTTATAATCCAAACCTTTTGTCACAAAAACTAATTCAAAGTGTTTAAATAAAAGTTTAATAAATGCTTTTAAAGGTATTAAACATTTCCATCTAATAAATAAATATAAAAATATAAATCATCACATCATTGACTCATCACTTTATATATCTACCATATAAAAAAAACATATGTCCTAGAAAATCTCATTTTAACCCTGCTGGTCCCAGACAGCGCCACGTGGCTAGTGTTGAAAAGTATTTCGGGGGGTGTTTTATCGTATCCACAGAGATTGCGTATATTGCCGCCATTCTATAGTTAAAAGCGTTTCAAATTTTCAATCGGATCGTTTGCATTAGAATTTAGGAAATCAACGGTAAAAAGATTGGTTTTAAAGATTTGTAAAAACATGCCAAAATTAGTAACCGGTAATCCGTTTCGTACGTATATCCTCGAAAAAGCGTGTGAACTTGCTAACGATAAATAAACTCACATATCCTCTCAACAAGTTTCTCTCGAACACTTGTTGTGGGATTTATCATATTGATCCTTTGTTGATCTCTCACACAAAATATCAATATGATAACATTAAAGAACAATATTTATGAACATCAACATTCAAAACTATCTCTAGCCTCATGAATATTGATGGATTGAAACTTAGGTCAAGTTTTAACACATATCTCTCAATCATGAATCAAAACAAAATATGAACCATAAAAACAAAGTTTCTTCTCTATATTTATCATTAACAAAGTTCACAAACTTAATACAAGATCAATACATACAAAAATGATGGATTACCTCCACTAATCTTGACACTAGAATTGCTTAGCTACCTATTGTCATGGTAGCTTGATCAACAAGTAATGTTGCAAAGCTTTTGGAGCATCAATCTTCAAATATTCAAGGATTGAAGCATAAAAGCTTTGAAACTAAGAAAAAGGGTAACAATGGAGTTTTTCTCCCCACACAAGGTTTTTGGTTACAAGAGTAGGTAATGCAAAATGATGATTCCCCAAAAATATCTAACAAAAGAGCCTAAATACAAGGTCAGCCCAGAAAGAAGCGTTGGGCGGTGCTTTATAGCGTCGGGCGGTGCCCAAAAGTCAGCCCACGTGACAGCTACAGTGTCACCTTGGGCTCAGAAAATATATGCGAGCGCCGGACGATGGAATTAGAGCGTCGGGCGGTGAGAGTAGCGCTGGGCGAAGCTTGAAGAGGCGCAGCATGGAACAATTCTGGAACTTAGTCAAATTAGGGGATCCAGCGCCCCTGCAGCGCCAGGCGATAAGGCCTTCCTGCGCCTTAGCAGGGTCGGGCGGTGCAGGGGCCTAAAATGCGACACGCAGCTTTTCCAAATGTTTCGTTTCCATGCGATTCGAGCTGCGATCTTTTCACCAAAATTGCTGCAAAAATTCACAAACACATCAAAATACCTAATATTCACAAAAATGCAAGAATCACTTAAATAATAAGTTGTTTCCCGATTAAAGCGATTAAAAAAGCTTAAAGGCGTCAAAATCAATTATGAAAATAAGCACTTCTTGACACCTAACAAACTCTCCCCAACTTGCATCTTTGTTTGCCCTCAAACAAAAGTAAGTGTCAACAACCACAAGCAAGATTTCCAAACACCAAATCAACCGAAAACATCAATGGTTCAAACTCGACAAATACACGTACAAAGTATTTCTAAGCACTCATAGGATCAAAACATGAATATGACTCAAATCTTAATCACAAAATCATACAATGCAACACCAAGTACCCTCAAGTTCGAATTGAATCACCTAATTATTTACACGCAATATTTACAAGAGACAAAACACACTCATAAGTAATTGTGCCACATCCAAAACAATTTATGCAATCATCTTACTACTCATGAAAACAATGGAAACAAAGATCACAAAAGGACTTTTATCGGTTGTAACCTGGCCGGGGTTAAAAAAACAAGGGACATATGTACACGGCCATTGAAACAAGAAAGGGTAAAAACTATGAAGAGCTTTTTTTTTTCAAAATTTCAATCTTGTTCAATCCTTATTTCTTTCATTCACAATGCATTATCTTCTTGTGCTTTTCTTTTCTTTTTGTTCTTTTTGCCCTTTTTCTTTCTCTTTTTTTTTTTCAATTGCATTGTCTTAGAATGCATTGTATCACCAATTCCTTTTTCTCTTTTAAAAAATAAATAAATCTCCCAACTTTAACATTGCCATAAGCTTAGTTTAAATTCTCTTCAAAACAGGTTAAAAATTCGGGTTCATGATTCAAATAAAAATCTTCTTTTTGGCTCAAAAGAGGTTTCAGATGCGCACACACTCACAAGGTTACTTGAAGTGTTTTTGCAATGGTGGTTATACTCAAAGTGCAAAAAAATTGCCTTGATCAATTCTATGTTTCCAAAATTTAAAATAACAAGCAAGATTAAACATAAACTATTTGAGTAAGCAACAACTACTTGAATCCCTCAAGAATTTGTGAACAATGGAGGCAACTCACATTTGTGGTAATGTCCTAATTGATTCAAAATGAACAAGAGTTTACAAAACATTGCATTAACCAATTTTACAAAAAGTAAAAACTTCACATTCACATTATGATTCTACAACTCAATTCCATACTTTGATTGTGCACACAATCAAGAATTATATCATTTCCATCAATGTTTAAGGTCAACAAGGTACTCTTTTCTCTTCTTGTGCTAACACACAAAATTTTCAAAATTTCAAGGACAACCATCACTTTCATTGTGCACACACAACATAAAAAATAAAAACAGAATTTAACCAAACTTGAAATACTATAAACTATGGTGTTAAAACACCGAAATTGTACTCGCCGAAGCGACAAAACACTACAACAGAAATTCTCGCCGAAGCGATCCAAAAGTACATACTATAAAAAACTGAAAATAAATTACATAAATAAATGACAAGACAAAATAAAATCCTTCACTTTGAAGCTTAATTAATCATATCATTGAGATCATCTTCCATCTCATCACCATCATCATCATCATCATCATCATTATCAACCTCAACATCATCATCATCCGCATTAACACCACCGGAGCTTGCCCCCTCCGAATAGAAAGGGCGCCTGTCCCCATGCCAATTTGCATAAGCGTCGAACGACTCCCTTGTAGAAAAAGGAGTGCACTCTGCCGGATGCGTCTGAAAATGATAAAGTTGCTGCATACAATCAAAATTAAATTGATTTGATCTGTGTAGTGACTCACCCATATCCCAAGTGTAATTAAACGCCGCTTTCATATCAAAAACGGATGAGCCACTTTCGTCCGCCTGACCACCTGAACTACTACCCATCTCAGCAGCTTTCTTCTTCTTCCTTTCTTCCTTGGACTTGCAAAACTGATCCAAATAGTTATCATCAACCAGAAATTTCAGTTTCTCATTAATCACACCTGGTATGAGAATGTTAGTCTGATAAATTAAAGCTTGAACCAGGCAAGGAAAGATGATGGGAGCATCATCATGCACTCCCGGCCTCCGAGTATTATCAACAAAAGTTTTCATCTCCCAAGCAATGATTTGGGCGATATCCACCTCCTTGTCCTTCATGATACAGTACATAAGGAGTCCTGTGTCAAGAGGGACAGAAGAATGGTGATACCGCGGCCTTACATTATAGCAAAGCAAGAGAAGAACGGCCTGAGCCTCCGGAGTCATGTTTATCCTACTGTATTTGATCAGCTCCCCTTTTGCATCCCGATCCACCTTGCAACCTGGTTTGAGAATCACACTAGCAACCATTTTGTGATCATGATTTGCTTTTGAAAGCTTCACGAAGTCATCGGTTTGCAGAATTCCTAAACTACTTGGACTGCCCAAGATCCTATTAATGGTGTCCTGGCTGAAACTGATCTCTCAACCCCTTACAAAGGTCTTAAATCTGTAGAATTCGCCTTCAGGCTGCAGCGCATTAGCATAGAATTCCCTAATCAGTTTGTAGCAAATGCGATCAGCCGGGTTCATTAGCTTATCCCACTTTTTCTTCTCGAAGATCGCCTGAATTCTTAGGTAGTCACCTTCACAGTTTATTAGAAACCTTTTTTCAGAGAGAACACTTCTGCCCTCGAGAGATTTTATTCTAGCTTCATGTTCAGCGGACGAAAAACGGATGCGGTCATATTCAAGTGGAATATCTAGAACATTAATTTGATGAGGTAGCAACATTCTTTTGCTTCTTCTTTGAAGCGTGTTATGGAGCAAAGCGGCCAGACATCTGCACAAACCAAACAAAAACAGCCCAACACAGACATATATACATTAGCACTATCAGACAAAAAAACAAAACAAACAGTGAAAACCCAAACTGGGCAAAACAGGGCTGCCGCCCTAGGAGCGCCAGGCAACGTAAGGGCGCTGTTGCGGCCCTCTACCGCTGGGCGGTACATGCGAAACCAGCAGACATGTTAAAACGCAGCACTGTTTCTTTCTAACATAATCTTCTTCAAACCCAAAACCAGTTAACAACAGGGATGGCAAAAATCAAAACATGCAAGAGCTAGGGCTTGTCTAAATCAAACATTCAACACAACCTAACCACATTTTTACTAATGAATAATGATGAAGAGAAGAGAGATACAAAGCAAAGTGAAGACATGCATACCTTGAGTTGGGAAGTTCTGAAACGAGAGAGAGTAAAGGATCAAAGAGTAAGAGAGCAAAGTTAGGGTTTGTAAATGAGAAGAATGAGAGAAAAGTTCCAACAATTTCTCTTAAGTTCCTTTAATAAACAGGGGTATTTTTGGAAAAATACCCAATTGGAGTCACTTTCCACTCAAAACCTCAGAAAACGTTTTAAAACTTCCTCCCCTTAACTCCCTCGCCTGGCCAATCATAGGCGAGGCCTCTGCTAATTTTTAAGCACCGTCGGGCGGTATAAACCAGCGCCGAGCGCTCCACACCAGATAGAAGATTTTTCTACTATGGTGCCGCAAACCAGTTTTTATGCATCAAAATTATACTCAACTCTCAACATGCAGAAAACTCACAATTAACTCAAAAGGCAATGCAAACAATAGTAACACTAAAAAGCAAGAAATACTTACAATGTTGGGGTGCCTCCCAACAAGCGCTTGTTTAACGTCGGCTAAGCTCGACGGTCCAAGATGATCAACGATCATCAAGAAACACATAACCAATCTCGCGATCAAAATCACCTCCAAGATACTTAACCTCCATAATGCTTAACCTCCTTGACAAGAAACATTCCAGACCATTTGGACTTTAATTTTCCCAGAGACAATTTCAAGCGGGAATTGAACAAAAGTACCATCTGACCAACCCGAAATTCTTTTTGAGAAACTGTCTTGTCGTGATATCCCTTCACTTTTTCTTTGTATATCTTACTTGAATGGTAAGCATTATTTCGCATTTCTTCTAATTCGTACAATTAGACTTTTCTCTTTTCACCGGCCAAACTCGGATCAAAATTCAACATTTTTAACGCCCAAATAGCCTTATGCTCCAATTCAACGGGCAAATGGCATGACTTGGCATAAACCATTTGAAACGGAGTTAGACCGATTGGCGCTTTGTAAGCGGTACGATTGCCCACAAAGTCTAATATAACTTTTGTGACCAATCTTTTCTCGAACTTGACACGGTTTTCTCCAAAATTCTTTTTACTTCTCTATTAGACACCTCGGCTTGACCATTTGTTTGTGGATGGCACGGAGTTGCAACTTTGTGCTTTACACCGTAATGCTCTAAAACTTTTTCGAGCGGTGCATTGCAACAATGCGAACCTCCGTCACTAATTAACACACGAGGGGTGCCAAAATGGGAGAATATGTTTTTCTTTAAAAATTTTATCACCGTATTTCCATCGACCCTCAGTGACGCAATTGCTTCCACCCACTTGGAAACATAGTCAACTACAACTAAAATATACTCGTTTGAAAAGATGGTGGGAATGGTCCGACAAAATCAATGCCCCAACAATCGAAAACTTCGACTTCTAAAATAGTATGCAAAGGCATTTCATTTCTTTTTCCAATCCCGCCACTTCTTTGGCAAGTATCACAA
Organism: Lathyrus tuberosus; assembly: GCA_022829125.1. Taxonomy (NCBI): domain Eukaryota; kingdom Viridiplantae; phylum Streptophyta; class Magnoliopsida; order Fabales; family Fabaceae; genus Lathyrus; species Lathyrus tuberosus. The sequence goes on along the minus strand of JALAZF010000048.1, from coordinate 2,514,763 downwards.
CTTTTAGCATAGAGGTTGGCATCTTTGAACAATGTAGGCCAATAAAAGCCTGATTGGAGGACTTTAGTTTCCGTTCTTAAACCATTGTAATGCCCTCCATATGGAGAGTTATGACAATTCCAAAGGATACTTTTGGCCTCACCAAGAGTGACACATTTTATTAACAAATTGTCACCTCCTAACTTGAACAAGTATGGTTCATCCCAAACATAGAAATTAGCATCCGCGAGGAATTTCCGTCTTTGATTCCAAGTTAGTTTCTCCGGTATAAAACCGGTGGATTTGTGGTTAGCGAAATCTGCTAACCACGGCCTAACTTGTACTCGAAAAAGCTTTTCATCCGGAAATTCTTCGCGGACCTCATTCTCACGGTGAGTTACCTCTACATTGACCAATCGAGATAAATGATCCGCTACCAAGTTTTCCGATCCTTTCTTGTCACGGATTTCCAAATTAAACTCTTGTAACAAAAGGATCCACCGGATGAGCCTTTGCTTCGAATCCGGCTTGGTAAGCAGTTATTTAATTGCTGAGTGGTCAGTGTAAACTACCACCTTAGAACCAATCAGATAAGACTGAAATTTCTCAAGTGCGTAAACAATAGCGAGTAATTCTTTTTCAGTGGTGGCATAGTTAACTTGTGCCTCATTAAGAACTTTACTTGCATAATGAATAACATGAAAATTTTTTGCCTTTCTTTGCCCAAGCACCGCACCAACGGCATGATCGCTAGCATCACACATTAATTCAAAATTCAAAGTCCAATTTGGAGCAACGATTATGGGTGCGGTGATGAGTTTCTCTTTCAAAATTTTAAAGGCGTTTAAACAATCATCATCAAAGGAGAAGGACTTATCTTTGTTGAGTAGATTACTCAATGGCCTTGCAACTTTGGAGAAGTCTTTGATAAACCGCCGATAAAAGCCAGCATGGCCAAGAAAACTTCGGATGCCTTTGACATTGGTTGGAGGACGCAACTTTTCAATCACTTTAATTTTTGCTTGATCAACCTCAAGGCCTTTAGAGGAGACTTTGTGGCCAAACACACCCTAAAAGCATCATTTCTTCATCTAAGAGGTGATCTTCATTAAATCGGAGCTGGATTCGCATCCATTATCGATTTTTCAACTTGGACGCACATTCATCTCCTTCCATTTCTTACGAAGCAAACTATCATGATTATGGGTAACTAAATCCCTTGTATCAAAGATAGATGTAATCTTCCTTAACTTGTATGTATTTTCTTTGATCTTTTGTATGTGAACAAAGTTTATGATCAATGTATGATGAATATCTTTGCTTTTAATGTTATAAATTTGATTTGAATCACTATTGAAAGGTATTTTTCAAACCTTGACCTAAGTTATTCGTCTATCAATGAACAAACTCTAGACATAGATTTGTGAGTTAATATTCACTTTGTATCAAGCTTTAAGATTATTTTGTTGATTGTTAGCATGAGACATCATCTAGTAATTTATATGATAATATTCAAAAAATCGCTTTAGAGATAAACGGTATTGAGAGGATGCGTGATTATATTGATCGTAACCAAGTTCACATGCTTGATTAATCGAATACATGCAATGTAGGTTGATAAAATCTATTCTTGATATGTCTTTTTAAATAAACATCTTTCAAACTTTACTCTTTGCTACAAAATCTTGTGAAATTTATGATACCAAACAAAACCCTTTTAAAACCCTCACTTAAGACTTTATAAACTGTAGAACGGCAGTGATATCACGATAATTCTTGTGGAGATGATAAAACTATTACCCATCTAATATACTTTCAACAATAACTCAATTTGTTAAGGAGGGTGATGTTAATGTTGTTTGGGATAACTTTTTTAGTTAGAAAATGAAGCAAAAACGAGTTGATGTAAGACAGATTGAGTTAGAGAGGTATGTTGAGGCTAAAAATAAAGATTGTAAAGATCCTTCATTTGATATTTTGGGTTGGTGGAAAGTAAAATCTATAAAATATTATGTCCTTTATCATATGGCAATAGATATATTGGCTATACTTGTGTATATCGTTATCTTATAGTCAACTTTTAGTATAAGTGGTTGGGCACTTGATCCATTTCATAGTTGTTGAAATTTCGCTACTATTGAATAATTGATAGATACCCAAAATTGGATGAGAAAACCCAAGATGATTGGCCTACATTAACAAATAAATGAAGCGTAACAACTTGAAGAAGGTATAGAAATTTAAAGTCTTTTTTTATTGCTTACTGTATTAATGAAATTATCAAACTAATCTTGTATGATTTGAGTGTATGTTTTAATTTTTAGAAATTTTTGAATTACGTCTAAATAGTATTATTTATTTCAATTTGTTTCAGGATGGTGAATTGGTGATTCGAGTTTAGAAATTTGATGGTGAACTTATATTTGTTTTATTTGTAATTTGACTATGAACATAATACCATAACTTTGGAGATTCAAGTTGGAAATGATGGTGACCTTAATTTCATGATCAAGAACTTATTTTGGTAGCTAGTTAGTTTGATATCTTAAAATACAAGCTACTACCACATGTATGAGCTACTCCTTACATATGATGAACCATCACTATATATATATATATATATATATATATATATATATATATATATATATATATATATATATATATATATATATATATATATATATATATTGTAATAATCACTTCATTAATGAACATGAGAAACTCTTAATCTTTATTGCTTTGTGTTCATCCATCATGTACGAACCCTAATGATGAGAAGATGATATTGGTAGCAAAAACACCATAGTTTCTCTTCAAGTCTTCATCTTTTCTTACATATATTACACATCTCTTCATCCTTCTTTAATTGTGCTTATTTTTTGGTCCTTTAACCATGTCTCCGCGTGTTAACAACCTTTAATTCATGTCTCCAATGGAGATATTGATTCAGTTAATTACATTCATTCATATAAGGGTCTTAATTTTGTGAAGCTCGCTCTTCCTTTAAATGATTTTAACTATCTTTCTTGGCCATACTCAGAGAAAAGAGACCTTGGTTCTAAAAACAAGCTTTCTTTCATTGATGTATCCATTAAAGTTCTTGAAATCCCTTTTTTTTAATAAGCAAAATATATTTATAAGGATACTAGGGGTATCCTAACCCACTTACAAAATTTGCACCAGCGAAAAATCCCGACAACTACAAAAATTCGCACGGTGCGATATACCACTCGTAATAATTACAAGTAAGAGATAAGCTACATGTTTTCCCTATCCACCACCAAGACACAAGGATAATTTTGTGAACAATGTCATCCAAATCCCAAATACCATCGTTAAACATTATACTATTTCTGCAAATCCACAAAGCCCACCCCACCACTAACCACAGCCCTATGGCGTTTTCAACATAAATGCCCTGCGAAATACAACCCTGCAACCATCTTCTAAAGTGACCATGGATATCATCGCTATGAAGTAAATCACACCCAACCAATTGGAAATATATTCCCACACCGACCTACTAATATGGCAGCTGAATAGGACATGAGAGGCATTCTCGTCTGATAAGAAACAAAACGGGCAGACAAGAGTGTTGGAAATAATACCTCTATAAGCAAGATTGTCCCGAGATGGTAATCTATTGTGAAGTCGACGCCATCCGAACAACAAAAGTTTTGGTGGAACGGTGGCAGCCCAAAGTAGTTTGAAAACCGGCACTTGACTGGAAGAAAACGAAGATGACAACCCTGCGTTTTTCAGAAACTGGTAGCCGGAGTTAGTCGTGTAAGACGGAGACTGATGAAACGGCCATACCAAGATATCATCCACATCCCTAATCAACGAGGTCTCGGCCAGAAATTGCAGCAAAGATGAAAAATCTTGTTGCAGCTCCACTTGAGAACCTTGTGCATCAACTATAATATCCCAATCCCAACTATCTTCATTCCAGGCGCCATTTTCCGCAATGAGGGAGTATCTATTGTGTACATTATGATAAACATTTGGGAATTGGTCTGCTAAACATTCATCACCTACCCAGCAGGAGCGCCAGAAAGATAGTTTCCTACCATTGCCAACCTTACCAATAATCAATTCGAAAAACGACCTGTGACCGAAAGAAAGCGCAGTGGAGTGTAGATCTCGCCACCACAGAGAAGCAGGAACATCGTACTTGTGAAGATCTCTAACAAATAAATGTTGGACGAAATGGGAGCTATATCTTGCCACTAAAACCTTGTGCCACAAGCTGTCTTTCTGGTTAGAACATTTCCATAGCCATTTGGAGAGGAGAGCTGTGTTAAAATACCGCAAGTCAAGAATTCCCAGTCCCCCTTCTTCTTTACTTTTACACACAGTACTCCAACTTATCCAAGCCGTGCCCTTCTTAATAGTTGAACCTGACCAAAGGAACCGTCTTTGGAGAGTTGTAAGGATTCGAACGACTTTACATGGCATTTTGTAGAAGGACATGTAGTGAATTGGTAGGTTGGACAAGACCGATTTAATAAGCGTTGTCCTACCACCCATAGACATAAGCCTTCCTTTCCATGTTGAAAGCCTCGCTTGGAACTTCTCAATGACCGGTTTCCAGAAGGAAACAAGTCTGTGATTGCCACCAATAGAAATACCGAGGAATTTGAATGGGGTATCTTGTATTCTGCATCCCAGAAATCTCTCTGCAGCCAACAACCAGTTGTGATCCAATCCAAGGCCAAGTAGGCAGCTTTTATTGTAATTTATATCCATCCCAGACAAAACCTGAAATCCTTTGAGTATTACTTTGATTGCCCACAAATTCTCCCATGTACCGTCACCAAGAATGATTGTGTCGTCGGCGTATTGTAGAAGATTGAGAGAGATGTTATCAGTCATATGGAAACTAGTAAAAAAATTAGCATCAGCAGCCCTTTTCAATAGCACCATAAGACCTTCAGCCACGATCGTAAAAAGATAAGGTGATAAGGGGTCACCTTGTCTTAAACCCCTCGAAACTTTAAATTCGCGAGAAGGGCTCCCATTGATGAGAACTGACATATAGTTGTTGAACACGCTACCCTCCATCCACTTCATCCATTTATCTCCAAAACCCATCAGCTTCATAATGCTCCGCAGGTAATTCCATTCGACGCAGTCGTAAGCTTTGGCGAAATCCACCTTTAAAATCAAACCTTTACTTTTACTCCTTTTTGCAAAGCCCACCACTTCGTTTAAAGCTAGCACCTCATCTAATAAATTCCTGCCCGGTAGAAACGCTGTTTGGGAAGATGATATGATTTTATTTAACACCTGCTTAAGCCTACCAGCCAACAGTTTGGCCACAACTTTATAGACACAACCAATGAGGGTTATCGGCCTATAGTCATCAAGGTTTTCAGGTTGCTCGCTTTTTGGTAAGAGTACGAGGAAGGAGGAAGTTAGGATCTTGAGGAGTTTTCCAACTTCAAAGAACTCCTGAACACACTTAGTAAACTCCAACCCCACAATGTCCCAGCAAACTTGGAAGAACTTCATATTAAAACCGTCTGGGCCTAGGCATCTGTCACCATTGCATTGCAACACCGCTGACTTGATCTCTTCATTACTGAATTCTGTTTCAATGGCGCAACTATCTATCTCCGACAAGCGTTGCATAGCTGCATAGGAGTGTTGCATCTATCTGGTTCTTTCATGGATCCTCAACTAGGTCACTGAATTGATTGCTTAGACTATTGTCTTTTTATAAAATTCTTTGGATATATGTTTAGATATAAAAGATGATTTTCTAAAGCTAATAGAGTTCACGTCTCTAACCTTTGAGCTGAGATCAATAATCTCAAACAACGTACACAGTCTATTCTTACTTTACTAAGATGCATGGATTATGGGTAGAACTTAACTCATATATTCCCTTACCAGGTATCTTACAAATATAACACAACAAGAGTGTTTTCCTTTTCTAGAAATGGTATCTTCGTAGGTTTCTGAGTTACACTTGTACTTTTTCTATATGACTTGAGAACCTCATTTTCTGTATGAACCAATAGTAGTCCGAGAGTCCATGACTTAGATTTTTGAGGTTTCATTTCTTTACTTTTGGTAATGTTAATCTATTGATGGTGGTCCACATCTCTTGAGTTCAAGCTCGGTGCCCCCTTTTGGAGGTGTTGGTGGTTGATCTTTTATTTTTGTTTTTTCGTGTTTCCCTTTGTTCAATCTCGTGTCTATTTTGGATTTTATTTGTATCACGAATTTTGTCTGTACTTGAATTTTTTTTTATATTTATAAAAACATATTTGCCTTTCAAGAAAAAAAGAAGAATGTTGAAGGAAGGAGACAAAACAAAACAACGACGACGAACAAAATAATTTTATTTTTGAAAGGCGTTATGTTTTTGGAACAATGCGTTTTTAGAATCGTGTGACTCAACATATTAAGTTTTCACTTTTTTAAGGGTGTGTAGGTTCGGTTTGGATAAGTTTTCACTAAAATATATCTTAGTCAATGAAGTATGCTTCAACCTAGTTCAGTTCAATTTTGATTGTTTTTTTAAAAAATGGAACATAACCAATCTAACTAGATTGGTTTGATTTGGTTTGTTTTTGTTGATCTCCTTAAAACACTTTTTTTTTCTAACAATATGTTCATCTTGTAACATTTATATTCTATACTATCATTTTGTTCAAACAAATCACTATATGATCTCTAGTATTTAAACAAATTCAAATTAAATTAAATAAATTCATACAAATGATAATAGTTCATCATCGAATACATTCACCATAAACGTCAATAAATCAGTACATATTCTAAATGATGATATAATTTTCACCATCAATACATGGTTGAAATGAGAATTATATGAGGTATATTATTGTTTTCTTTTTTTGTGTTAGGTTTATGGAATGTGTTGTATAGTTTTGGAAATTGTTGAATAGTTTTGGAAGTTGATGTATAGGTGATGGAAATGGTGTATAAGGTTTAGAATTGGTGCATCTTTAGGATGTTTGGTGTAATTACTTTTGGAAGTTGTTATTAGAATTTTGGATGTCTACTTGGATGTATGAGATTTGTATTGAGTTATATATATAATGGTTATTTTGGTGTATGAGGTTTGTGTTGAAATATATATAATGGTTATTACGGTTTATGTGTTTAATTATAATGGTATACAAGGCCTATGTGTTGAATTATAATGGTATACAAGGCCATGTGTTGAAAAAAAGGCTTGTGTTGAATTATACAGGTTTATTATACAGGTTTGTGTTAAAAAAATGACTTATGGAAAAAATACACAGTAGACAGCACTTTAGCAAATAAAACGCTCCAAAATAATTGATTTTTAAAAAATGCTTTTAAAAAGCACTTTTATAAAAGACAGCGCTTTTTAAAAAAAGCGGTTCCTAAAGGAGGTCCTAACGTATACATAAGACATCGCTTTTAAAAGTGTTGCTAAAGGAGACCCTACGAAAGCGATTTTCCTTGAAAAAAACGCTACCTAAAGGGGGTCCTACGAAAGCGCTTTGAAAAGCACTGCTAAAGGGGGTCCTACGAAAGCGCTTTTTTTTGAAAAAGCGCTACTAAAGGGGGTCGTACGAAAGTGCTTTTAAAAGCGCTACTAAACGGAGTCCTAAGGGAGACTTAAGACAGCGCTTTTCAAAGGAAAAAAAACGTTGCCTTTACCTACAGCAACGCCACCTTTGGCAGCGCTACTAAAGGGCAAAAAAAGCGCTGATAAAAGTCTTTTTCGGCATAGTGAAATATTTACAAATAACCTTCTCCAATGTAAATTGATACAATATATAATATATAAAGTGATGAATCAATGCTGTGATAATTCATATTTTTATATAATTATATATTAAATGGAAATGTTCAATAGCTTTGAATGTATTTACTTAAATTTTATTTAATCAACTTTGAATTGGTTTTAGTGACAAATGGTTTGGATTATAAACTATATTAAAAGTGAATTGGTTAACATCATTTGAGTTATCATGCATACCACTAGAAAGTACCTTTTCTATCATATAGGAGTTTTATGAAGAAGTCTGATGATAATAAATACGATTCAAGTGCACGAGCACCAATAAATATAATTCTTTTTTCTTTCTTTTGAATACTTATAGTAGATACAAGGAGACTGTATTACTTTCTTGAATGATTTTGAAGTTAAGGTGAAAATAGTATCAGGTTCTTCTGCTGGTATGGTTGTTTGGGGCACTGTTGCTTGGTTCTTATGGTATGACAGAAATTGTAGAGATTTTGATAATAAGAATAAGTCTGTTTTAGATATTCTAAATTTTATTAAATTTTTCAGTTGAAAATGGATATTTGAAAATAGAGTCTGTAATACAGTATCGTTTTATGACTGGTATATGGCACCTCTATTGTGTTATAAAGGGTAGTGGTGCTGGTTTGTAAGGGTTTTTGCACCCCTTGTGCAGTTTGGTTGTTAATTCCATTGCTTTTAGAAAAAAAAATTCAAAGTCCTTAATTCCATGTGAATATATATTAGGGTTAATATCATTTTACCATCTGCCATATAGGCTAATTCTGGTTTACCCCATGTAAAATTTTTTTTTAAAACCAACCTTGTCATATGAAGATTCTGTTGTTTTAGACCCTACAAAATTTTGTTTTGTAAAACCAACATTGCCATACGAAAATTATGTTGTTTTAGAGCCTGCAAAATTGTTTTTTTTTTGTAAAACTAACCTTCATACTGTATGAAAATGACAAGGTTAGTTTTACAAAAAAAAAAATTTTGCATGGTCTAAAACAATATAATCTTCGTATGGCAAGCTTAGTTTTACAAAACAAAATTTTGTAAGGTTTAAAACAACAGAATCTTCATATGACAAAGTTGGTTGTACAACAAAAAAATTTATAGGGGTAAAACAGAATTAACCTATATGACAGGGGGTAAAATAGTATTAACCCTATATATTATGATGTTTATTATTTTAAGGATAACACTTAGAAATAGGAAAATTTGAGATAATATAAATCATTGAAATATATTGACTAAAATATGAAATGTTTATACATGACAAATGACGAATATGAAGAAAATGAAAAGAAAAGAAAGAAGAAGAAATTTGAAAATACATCTTTTCAAATGGTGAAACGCATCTCAAACTTGCACCAATTTTTGGTTATTCTAGTTTTAATTGTTGTTGGTAAGTACATATCTTATTGTTCATTAGTCCTTGTGAATTTATGATACTGTATTTTTTCTTCTTCTTATTTTTTAAGATAAACGTAAATTTTATTTATTACTTTAATTTTAAATATTTAATATTAACCTTAATATGTTTTACGACACCAGTTTAATACATGGAATTACAAGAAATGGAAGGTGTGAAGCCATGTACAACACCTATGGGAGGATGTGGTTCAATTGGGGATTATGTTAAAAGTGCAAAGTTGTACAGGTTGATGGTTCAGGGTCCTGCGATTCAGACCTATGCACATGTACTCATTAGTGTGATTGAAGGGCCTAATATAAAAGGGAAATTAAGTAACATAATTCTGTTATATGCAGTTGATCCTATATTGTTTATTAACAATATTAGAGATATTAAAAAAAAGGCTCTATGATAAATAATAATAGATGTTTCCAATAAGCATCATTAATTAATAAAAGGTCATAGATGTTGTTGATACAATTCCCGAATAACCACAAGTGAATTCTCCATCTATACTACTACCAAAAATTAAGTAAGTTTAACTATAGATGAAAATGTTTTGAAAATATTCAAAATTAAAATAATTAGATAAATATTTAAACATAAGAAGATAAAATGGTAGTATGTCATTGGTTACGGGTACAATATTTAGAAAGAATAAAAAAATAGAATTTTGATTATTAGTAGAAAAGATATCATCATTATTTCATTTGTATGGGATAGCAACCACACTTCTAGTTACAGAAATTATGTTTTACTTGTAAAAAATATATATATATGCAGAAATTTCTCAAAATTTTGTTATTTCAAATAAAATTCATGAACCCAAACTTCACAACAAATTTTAAAGAAAATATTTATTTTTGCAGTTTAATTATTTTTGTAAATTCTATTTGGAATGACAGCTTATTGGATGAATATTTTTCCGATTCCGCAGAAGGTAATCTGTAGAAGTTACTTGTGGAGTGGCAAGGATGTTATAACCAAAAAAGCACCAATATCTTGGGAAAATGGAACCAAGCGACACTTGGTAAACTTCTTTGGAATATTCAGGCTAAAGCGGACAAGTTATGGGTGCGATGGATAAATACATACTATCTCAAGAACAATGATGTCATGCAATGGCAGGTGAATAAAAATTGTTCTTGGATTATGAAGAAGATCATCAAAGTTAGAGAGAAAATAAGAGATTTACCATATTTGAGGGATGTGGAACATGGGAAATGGTACCAAACTGGTGAAGTGTACAAAGCACTTCGAGGGGAAACCGAAAAAGTGAATTGGCATAAAATCTTGATGCAGAATTTGGCGAGACCTAGGGCTACTTTCACTCTTTGGATGGCACTCCATGATAAACTCCCTACAAAGGACAGGCTCATTCGTTTTGGCATGAACATGGACCCCAAGTGTGAGTTTTGTGATCATGAGGAAAATTTGAACCACCTGCTTTTTGAATGTCCACCTTTTATGAAGGTTTGGAAAGAAATCATGGGCTGGTTAGGCTATAACAGAGATCCTTGTAATTGGAGTTTAGAGAAAAGTTGGTTGATTTATGAAACTAGAAAGAAAGGATGGAAAAGACAAATCCTGAAAATTGCGAGTGCGGAAACCATCTATGAGCTTTGGAAAGGGAGAAATGATAAGATTTTTTCCCAAAAGAGCTTGGATATTAATTTGAAAGATAAGATTATAGAGAATATCATTGGTAGATGCAAGATGAATAGATTTTTAAGTACTCATGTTAATATAAGTACTCATAGTCTAGAGTAGGTTTGGGCCTGGATCCTTGTGATCGGTTTGTACTCATTGTGTTTGGTAATAAAAGATATGCTTTTAGTTCCAAAAAAAAAATTATTTTTGTAAATTATTTTGACATTTTAACAGATTTATTTATAAAAGTGTAACTAATTATTAAGAAAATTATTCTTATTAAAATTATTTTTTTTCTTCTTACTTGTTAGTTAGAATTTTTTTTTTCAATAATCAAAGCTTCATTCATTAAGGCAACTTAGTACAATTACAAAATGAATGAGACTTTTCTAAGCTCTAATAGCCCAACCATATACAAGGCTAAAAGAACAAAGAAAGCAAGAGATAAAACAGAAATTACATTAGCCTCAAGAAAGACTGAATAACAAATTAACCTATAGATCCACTATGCAAAGAATACCTTGATGCAAAACCTTCTTGCTTTCATAGAGATGCAATAGGCATCTTCACCCATTCATAGAAGGTCCCCTCATATCCCTTCATTTTCTGTTTCTTTCTCCACTTCCAAGTTATCATTTGGATTTCTAATAGAATTAATTGATAGTCTAAAAAAATTTATTTGTAAATTTAAATTAAATAATTTAAAAGATAATCAAATATATGAAGTGCAAAAATTGAAGAGGAGACATTTCTAATTAAATAAAGCATTAAGACCATAAAAATAAGTATTTAGTATACTTTAATCTCAAGTACTTAGGAGGAGCCAACTTGTTTAAGAGAAAGAGAATTAGTCAGATTATTTTTTCAGGTAATGTCGAGAACTTCTTTATCTAGGAATTTAAAGTCAAAATTGTAGATTCAATTACTACCAGTAGTATGTGGAGAAACCAGGAGGTTGGGTGGTCTAGGAGCAGTGCTAATGATCAATCGGGAGGCATCATCATCTTATGGAATAAGGATTCCATTAAGCCTTTTTATTCTTTCAAAGGGGATGGTTTTTTAGGACTGAAGTTGTTATGGAAGAATAGTTTGTATTATGTGATAAATGTATATTCTGCTTGTTGTATTAGATTGAAAAGAAAAATGTGGAGTGAGATTTTGGATCTTAAAATGAAGTTGGTATATGGGATGTGGGTTTTTGGTGGAGACTTCAAGTCTATACCTAACTCTAATGAAAGAAAAGGAAGCCTTTTAGTGAACATAAAATCTGAATATAAGAAATTTAAAGCTTTCATTAAGGAGTTGAGTCTCGTGGACTTGCCTTGTTCTGGAATTTCTTTTAGCTGGTTTAGTGCGGATGGGAAATCTATGAACAGGATTGACATATTCTTGCTGTCTCATTCTCTTATTGAGAGGTGGGGAGTAGTGGGTCAATTGTAGGGAAAAGAGATATTTCTGATCACTGCCCAGTTTGGTTGAAGATCGATATTGTTGACTGGGATCCCAAACCTTTCAAAATCAATGATAGTTGGTTTGATAATAAATATTTCTTGAAATTTGTGGAGAACGAATGGAATGAGATCAAAGTGGAAGGGATTAATGACTACATCATCAAAGAAAAACTCAAAATCTTGAAAGTCAGCTTAAGGAGATAGAATAAAGAGGTGTTTGGGTGATATGACTTGAAAGTTGAAGAAAGAGTGGAAGAGATCAACGATATGGACAGGTTATTGCTTAGTTGTGATGATAATGAAGTCGAAGAGTTAGTTGACAAAAGAAGTAAAGTTATTTGTTCTATGTGGAGGAATTTATCTATTAAAGATATCATGTGATTCAAAAATCTAGGGATTCGAGATGTTGACTTAAATACCAAATATTTACATAACTTGGTTAAGGGGAGGGCTAGGCGAAAATTCATGGGGGTTATGAACACAGATAGAGGCGGGGTTGAATCAGTCGATGAAGTCAATGATGTAATTAGGAGATTTTTCAAAAAGAAGTTCACTGAACCCGAATTAGATAGACCTTTACTAGAAGGGTTATCCTTTTGAACTCTTGATTAGGAAAATGTCAATTCCTTGGAGGCCCCTTTTTCTCTTGAGGAGATCAAATATGCGGTTTGGTGTTGTGAGGGATCTAAGAGCCCGGGTCTAGACGGTTACAACTTTGTTTTTATAAAGAAGTGCTAGAATATTTTGAAGAAGGATATCATTAGTTTCGTGAAGGGCTTTCATAGTAAGGCAATCTTATCAAAGGCTATTACCTATTATTTTCATACTCTCATTCCTAAGATTCCCCACCCTCAGAATCTTGAAGACTATAGACCTATTTGTCTTGTTGGTTGCCACTACGAGATTATAGCTAAACTTCATGCTGCTAGGTTGAAAAATGTCTTAGGTGGTTTGATTTATAAGTGTCAATCGGCTTCTGTTTCTGGAAGACGACTTTTGAATGGCGTTCTAGTTGCTAATGAGATAGTGGATCAAGCAACTAGAGATAAGAAGGAATGAATGCTCTTCAAAGTGGATTTTGAAAAATCCTACGACTGTGTTAGTTGGGATTTTCTAAGGTTTATGGTGCAGACAACGGGGTTTCGTATTATTTGGATGGGTTGGATGGAGACGTTCATATTCAATAGTCATTTCTCAATTCTGGTAAATGGTATTTCTACTCAGGATTTCAAGGTGGGCAGAGGATTAAGGCAGGGAGATCCTCTATCTCCCTTCCTTTTTATGATTATTGTTGAAGGCTTAACAGGTCTTGTCATAAAAGCTTCAGAAAGAGGAGATTTTGAAGGTTTTAGAGTGGAGGGAGTCTCGGTTGACATTATTCAATTTGCAGATGATACCCTTATTATTGGGAGAGATGGTTGGAAGAACTTGTGTGGAATTAGCTATTTTAAGTGGCTTTGAACTTGTATTAGGCTTGGGAGTCAATTATCACAAGAGTAGGTTGATAGGTATTAACATGAGCAATCACTTTCTACTAGCAGCTTCAAATTTCTTGGCTTTCAAGTTGCAGGATTCAAATTTTACTTTTCTTGGGATCCCTATAGGATCAAATCCGAGGAGGATTAAGGTGTGGTCACCTGTCATTGAGAAATTTAAATTGAAGTTGGCTTTATGGAGAAGGAGATTTCTATATTTTGGAGGAAGAATCACTCTCATTAATTCGCTCCTGAATAGTCTTCCCATTTTCCTCTTTTCTTTCTATAAAGCTCATGTGAATGTGTGGAGAGAAATTGATAAAGTTCACTAGAGAATTCTTTGGGGTGGCTCGGATGAGAAATCGAAGATTCATTAGGTTAGATGGAATCTAGTGTGCAAAACTAAATAGTCAGGAGGTCTTGGAATTAAGAGCATTAAAAAATTTAATTTGTCTCTCCTCACAAAATGGAAGTGGAGAATATTGGTTGAAAAGGAGACCGTTTGGATGAAGGTTCTCAAGGCTAGATACGAGGATTGAAAACATCAAATTCTTATGGATCAAAGCTGTAGTAGAAGAATTTTAATATCAATGTGGTGGAAGGACTTAAAAAAAAGAGCTTTTCTACTAACTTGGGGTTTGATTTTGCAAGTTCGATTTTTTATAAACTTGGAGACGGATTCCATATTCCTTTTTGGTTAGTTAAATGGTGAGAGTTCTATTTCATATAGCTTCCTTGACATGTATTGGTATAGCATGGAAAAAGGAGAATTTTTTGCTAATATAGGCTTTAGCACAATGGTATTTGGAGTTGAGGTGATTTTGGTATTCATCTGCAACAGCAGTCTTCTTCTTTTCAAAGCTTGCAGCAACTTCTAGGTTGTTTGTCTGCATTAACTCATGTGGTTGGAGTAGCTTATAAAGTGTTATGGAGCAATGTATAGAATTCAATTTATTCTGCAAAAGAATGTTATGAGCACATCATTGAGGCCAAGGCTCAAGATCCTTTGGACGAGGATCAGTGTCGAGCTTTCTGCTACCTTTGAAAGATGTCAGTTCTGGCTAGGATAAAAGCATTTGGTTGGAGTGCTTTCTTGAACATGTTAGCTCTGAAAGATCAATTAAAAACAAGAATTTTGTGCCTTTCGAATCATGAAGGGGTCTGTGTTTTTTGTTTTTAATCGGATGAAGATTTAAACCATCATTTGTTTTACTGTTCTATTTCTAAGAAAGTTTGGGATCTAAGGGGAAGTTGGATTGACTTCTCTGAGTATTTTGTAGGGGCCCTTGGAAGTGGTTTTTCTCTTGGTGCGGGTTTTTTTAAGGAAAGACTAAAAGAGGAAAAGATGGAGTCATTTGGTTGGCAGTCGTTTGGTGTCTGTGGAAAATTAGAAATGATATTCTTTTCAATGGTGTTGTTTACAATCTGAAAGATATTTTTTGACCAATCAAATTGTTAGCTTGGAGATGGTCTTTAATAGGAGAAATTTCTTATTCCAACTTTAATTTTCTAAATTTGAGTATGACGGCCATTAGTTGTTGTTGGTTTGAAATTATTCCTTGTTTTGAGCTGACTTGTATCGGTAAAAATACCCCTTATACTCTTTCATTTAATATTTTGCTTTAAGAAAAAAATGGTAAGATTCACTATATGTCAGATCCAAATAATATTATGGTTATGCATTAGAAATCTCAAGCTATCAATCAACTCTTAAATTTCAATGGCAATGTTTCAAGTCAAAGAATTACTATTGATAAATTATTGGTAAGTTTAAGTTGTATGTTGGTGTTATCCCTTATTCTAGACGTATACTACTATCACTGTTTTTTGTTTCCCTATAAAAATTGATATTTTTTGTTTTCCTATAGAAATTATTCCTTTTAATTATCCTCATCTCTCTATTCTTAAAGGTAAACCAAAATATGTTCATTTGTAACAAATAACATATAAAATTAAGTCTAAATTATCTTCTTGGAATGAACATTTTCTTTTCATTATGGGCAGAACTCAACTTGTGCAATAAATCATCTAAAATTAGGGGTGTTCATTGGTTCAGGTAAATCCGAATCAATCTAGAATCCAAATCAAATAATAGTGTTTGGTTTGGACATTTTTTTAGTTCGGCCAAAAAATGAAACAAACTAATGAAATTCGATGTTAATTGGTTTAGACAATGAATTTCTAAAACTCTACTCGCAAACCAATAATAATTAATTAGGATAATATATATTATCGTTATCATGAAAAATAGAATAATGTATTCATTCAACTTCAAGAAGAAGAAAATGAAACGCCATTTGTGATATTCAGAATCAATATAGAAAATAAAAAAATTAAATTTTTTTATATTATTTTAGAAAATTAATTGATGTGCTGTTATATTCATTGACAATATTACTCTATCCATATCCATATATTTATAAAAATCCACAAAAAAACTAAAGAATATGATGCTCAGAGATCCAAATCTCCAAAAGATATAGTGACGTAGACAATGGTTTCATGTTATGTTAATTATCTTGTGTATAGAAATAATTCTATGACAGATAAAAGGTAACAGATAAAATTAAAATATGCATCAATGTAGTTATCTATCCAAACACTCCAATCCAATTCAACTGCCCATCCAACTTCATATTTCTTCTGATAGATGTTCAGTAAACTCTCACATACTCCTTAAACAACAGTTGTGACAGAAAAAGATGGAAATACATAAATAAAATTTCACTTCCCTTACCAAGAAAAAGTATCAATTGTAAAGTTGATAAAATATCCTCTCAAGTCTAGGTAGGACAATGCCCGATCAATTAACGCGATACTGGGCGAGCGACCCTTGGCCTCACTGGAACCTTGGAAGGGCTTACCCTGCAGAATCAGAAGAAAAATCAAATAAGATCAACTTATTCATATTGAGAAGTTAATACAACAAAAATTATCCTCAGTGATAACATTATCAAACCTGATAGGTTGGGTTCCCTAGAGCATGTCGTTGCAGTTTAGTTTAGTGCAAGGATGACACTTTTTGTCTACGCAAGAAAAAAATGGTCAATCAATATATCATTCGTAATGGCGCCAAGTTACCATAATTATGGCAGAAGCAGCACTTCACAAATGATATTGCTAAATTCTTAAGTTCCTACTCAATTAATAACTACGCGTCAAGACAAAGAGCATAGAAAGTAAAATCTTACTATCCCAAATTCCACAAAAGCAATTCGAGCTGAATGCACCTGATAGCCCAAAAGCCTCAAGCGTGAAACTTAAGAAACAGATAGGCAGTGTTATTAACCAACATTTAACCTTTTATATAAATAAATTTAAACTAATAGAATGAATGATTATTATGGTCTGACCTCACCACAGGATGATTTTAAAAAATTATGGTTCACGATTTCTCTTTGAACATGCATGTTCATCCATCTGTAGTACACAAATATCAACAATAAACCAAACACACATACACACACTCACACAACACATAAAATGAAAAGGTAAACCATATAAGTACATTTTGAACCAAAACATAACATGGTGAAAACAATTTCCCAGAGTATCATAATTCCTCCTTAATATTGAACCTAGGAAAGTGAAAAACATGGTTGAATGAAACCATTCAGATCACTGTTCCTTTTTCCGTTTCGAAAAGTGAAAAAGATTTATTTGTTTGTGAGCATCATATTCTTTATAAATTATCCTTTGTTGTTGAAATCAACTCCATTACCGCAACTCCAACATCCTTTGTTATTACCAATGTTAGACCTGTCATACCTAAAATTTTGAACAATTTGCTTTGTATAGTTTATCTTTTCATTTAGAATGAATGAGATAGTCCAGTTGGCAGTGTATGAGAATGACAAGTGTGAGGTTTTGGGTTTGAATTTTATTGGAACCTTTTTTATTATTGAGACTTTTCTTACTTTTCTTGTTTTATTTTATTTTCTTTTTTCTTTTAAATAAAAAAAATCCTTTGTTATCATTTAGTTAGTATTAATTTTAATCATTACTATAGTATTAATCTTGTTATTAGTTTTAAAGAAAAGAATTAAAAAAATATTGACCAAAACATGGAACACGGTTGCTGCATTAGTCCAAGGCATTCCAAATAAGTCCCAAATCAAGGCTCCATTCATACCCCAATCACACGATTTCATCAATCATATCCCAAAAATTAAATCCAAATCATTGCATTCATCGATCTTTCTAAAACAAAAACAACAACAAAATCAAAGGCATTACTCAACTTTAATCCAGGAAATTTTGAGCTATCACTATAAAAAGGACATACACTGATAATGAAAACACGATCAAAAAGAAAACCAAACCAAATTCACAAAAAATTTTCCAATGCAAATTTTGAGCTATCACTATAGGATCACACGATTCAAAAAAGGAATTTCATTGTTTAAAATACCACATCCCTGCTACTCACAGACATAAACTGCAAGATTCAATTTCTTTATCAACTTTATATTCTGCAAACCACACAATATTTACAACAACACATAACACAATTAACAAATTAAAAATGGAGGATGAATATGAAAGAGTGACTTTTCGTTTTCTCTGTGTGATCTTTTTGCTTCAGTTGCATTGTATCTTAGGATACTAATTCAAGAACCCTAACAAGCTATGAAAACAACTATAAATCTAGAAAGACCTTAAAAGTAAACTAAAAAAATAGAGATAAAAGATAACTTTGATTTCATTCATTAATTCCAAATGTCTCTATGAGACTACATTATATAGAGCTAATAATAAAGAAAAAAAGGTTTGGTGGCTAAAAGCCCAACTAGACAATAAAAGCCCATTAAGATAAATTCTATCTAATATTTAAATTGTCTAAGCAAAACTCTTGCTCTTATCATTGACCAACCCCTTCAAAAACAACCTTGTCCTCAAGGTTGTAGATAAGAAAAGAAAAAAAAAATTGATCGAATAATGTCATGGATCCCACTGATAAGATATGGTGCTCCAAGAACGACTAAATAATCAATCAATAGTTTTTCCTCAAACATGAATGAAGCATTAAGGTAATGAATGCTACCAATGATGCTAACTTCAGCTCTGAACTCGTTTTTGCCTTGACCAATAACTTTTAGCTTCTTTACAGCTAATTGAGTCCCATCAGATAGAACACCTTTGTAAACTGATCCAAAACCTCCTTGACCAAGCTTCACAGAGAAGTTATCGGTAGCAACTTCAAGATCTTTATAGCGGAAACGGGTTGGCATGCCGGTTAAATTCTCTAAGAAAGTGTCGTCATCTGAATTCTCTCGAGCTAAACTTTTCTTTTTCAAGTAGTATCGAAACACGACAAAGAGCATAATTACAACCAAAGTTAATATAACAGCAACCCCAACCGCTATGATGATGTTCTGATTTCTTCCATTTCCATCACTTGAGACAACCTTAATTTAAGAAACATAACCAAAATCAGAATCATTGAATTTCTGAAAACTTCCAACACTGTCCAACAAGAAACAGTTCCCCGAGCTTGTATGGAAGAACATTGCAAGGCAGGAGCAATTTCCACGGCAAGATGTTTGACACCCGGCCAAATCAGTATTTGAATAGGGCGGAAGAAAATCAAGCCCGAAGTAACTAAGTCCATTATCAGCTTTAGGAACTCAATAGACTTTTCTGATTTATCATCACCACAAGGAGAAATAAAACCTGGTTTACAACTAGGAAGAAGAACAGAAGGACAACTACACTTACCACTATTTGTGCCTATGTTGTAAGGTTCACAAGGCTCGGGTGTTTGACAAAGATCTTGTGGTATTTGATCGTACCTGGATCAGACAGTTTCTGTGGCCAACAACGTCGTCAGGACTTCAGCTCCGGTGCGGTTGAAAGACGGCGGGGGAGGGGGGTGTACCTGCAAGGTACTCTGACGCTCAAGTAAGGTAACCGTCAGAGAAAAAGCAAGTATAAGAGAAGAAGGTTAGAGTGTTAAGAAGTGAGTAACCTGGCCCTCTCAAGTGAGAGGGTATTTATAGAGAGCCCCCAGCACGGGGCCAACGGTCACTAGCACTGGGTTGGATTGCCAGGCCCAATCCAAACAATTGCCAGGGCTTACGTGGCGTAGTGAAGACCAGCACGTGGTCTTCTCCCTGGGGTAACCGCTCCTAGATCTCCGGAATTAGGGCAGACCGATTCCATCGGGAGTGGGCAGTTACATGAGAATGTGTCCTCGCGGGGAGGAGTCTTGCGTGTCGGGGAGAGATGTGTCCTCGCGGGGAGAGACGTGTCCTCGCGGGGAGGACTCATTTGCGGGCATGGATGAGAATCTCGGGGAGGAGCACGTGGTCGCCGAGGAGAGGCGAGCTCGGAGAGGCTTAGTGCCTCAGTCCGGCACTCTATGCTGCCTGCGCCCGAGCACTGCCGAGGTTGTGGTATGTGCCTGACATAGTTGGTTCGAGCCTGCGCTCGACGTTGGTTGTGATAAGAGGCCCTTGTTGGGCCATCCCCAGATGAGTGGGTCGGGCCTACTCGATTGATGGGCAGACCCCGGCCCAGTCCAGAACAGGAGCCCCCCAAGTCGTTGCTCCGAGGTGTCGGAGTAATGACTTAAGGGCCAGCTAGGTCGAGGACTTGCCCAGTCGGGGAAGGGACTCAAAATGAGGAACAGTTGGTAAACCGAGCAGAACAAATAGATCTGCTCGCGCTAGACCGGCCGGAGACGGGCGACGTCGCGGGGACACGAGGAGTCAGGACCGAGGTGAACGAAAAGGCGTGTTGGGGAATGGAAAGACGTGCTTAGGGAAGCGTGCGCCACGTGTCACCCCTCATCATTCCCTAGGGTGGCTACGCTAGAGTATCGTAATCGATTGCCTAGGAAATCCTCGAGTTTCGTGAGGAGCTTATAAAAGGAGCGAGTTCGTGTCAGTTGCACGTTTTCACCTTTTTCGCTCCTATCTTCTTTCTGCCTCCTTTGCTGCTCCGCCGTCGCTCACCGTCGTACGCCTCCGTATCTTCTTCTCCGTTCAAGTTTCTACGCCATTCCAAGTAAGCTTCTGATCCTTTTCTTTTCCGTTTTACTTTCTATTTGCGGTTTTCCGGCGAACTGATGAAGTTCCTGGTGGTCCCTTGAGTTCTAGGTGGGAACAACGGGACATTCCTAGGGTTTCGGTAGGATTGGCGGAGGTTTGGGATGAATATCCCGAGAACTCGATGAATGTACCGAGGACACGATGAATGTCCCGAGGGCATGCGATGATTGTCCCAGGGAAATGCACAGGAGGGTTGGAGACCGAAGAAGGGAGGGGCAGTACATCGCGTCCCCGAGCATTTTCTTTGCCCTCGCTGCCCTTTCACTTGATTGGCGGTGGAAGGGTGGATTTGGTCGCGGCCAACGAATTCACCTATTTCCTCTGCTTTTCAGGTAAAAAATGGTCGTGAGGGTTCTGGGGATTCTCCAGATAGATACTGAACCCGGCGTGGACGGTCCCGCTCAGCTCCCTAGGGAGGAGCTCGTACGTCCGGCCGCTGAATAGGCCGGGGAGGAGGCTCTGCGTATAAAGTCGCATTTTGCTGCCAATGACACGGACGCGTTCGCTTTCGTCGAGGACGTCCCTGAAGGCGGGGAGGCGAAGTGGAAGGTTTTTCAACCTCGGGCCCACCACCGCATATGTTCGAACTACCGTGGGTTGAGGTTCCCTATGTACGAGTTTGCCTTCAAAGAGGCCGGTATCCGTCTCCCCTTCAACAGCTTTCAGTTGGGGGTTTTCAACCGTCTGCACTTGGCGTCGTCCCAGCTTCACCCTAACGCGCTTGCCTTCCTGCGGGCCTTCGAGATCGTGTGTGATTATCTCAAGATCGGGGCCACTCTTTTGCTCTTCTTCCGCGTCTTCCACCTCCAACGTTTAATGGACCATAGGCGACATAGTTGGGTCTCTTTCAAACAACCGAGGAAGCTGTTCAAGGCGTACTCGGATTAGATTAGGAATTTCAAGGATAGATTCTACTATGTCATGCCCGCGACGCACGAGGTTGTGGGTACGCTCTACGATATTGTGCCCGATGGCTCCGGGAAGGAAAGGTTTGTGTCCAAGTGTCCCCTGGAGTGGGAGGATGCTCACTTTACGCTCAGCACGGAGGACTACCTCGTGAAGCCAGGCGAGCTGTCGGAGGACGACAAAGGAGCGTACGTCACGCTGGTCGAGTACGTCAACGGCTTCAACCGGGCAGAGTGCGTTGGTAGGGATGGAAAGTACCTCCTCAACTCCCGAGGAAGGGTTGTGACCACGGCCCGGTACATAAACACCCGGGGTCTCCTTGAGTGCAAGTTTCCCGATGAGGCCAAGAGGTTCTTAGGTAGGAACTCCCCGTCCCGTTCGGACGTCCGTTTAGTTTTATTTCTTTGCGCTGACTATTTTCGTGTTTTCTCTTGCAGCTCGAATGTCGAACGCCATCGAGCCTATTCTGAAGTTGGCTGCTGAGCGGGCACCTAAGCGAACCAAGAGCCGAGTTCGGGATGTTATCCAGGCTGCGGCGACGAGTGGCTCAGGCTCTCCGCAGTGTAGCCAGTCTCCTCCTCCGGAGAGCACCCCTGCAAAGAAAGCGAGGACCGAGGAACCTGTCCTCGTGGATCTCGTGGACCCTGCCTCCCCGGAGAAGTTTCTGATGCCCGCTTGTCACCTCCAGCGGAATTTCTTCGGAGGGTGCCCCCTGTCATTGCTGATGTCGAGGTAAAGGCGATGCTGGGAATGGACGGTGCGGCCAGAAGAGAGGTGCTTGTCGAGGGCCTTGTGGCCATGATGCGAGTCTTCGAGACTGCCTTGGTGTTGAACGACGGGGCCCCCTCTGCCTCCGAGTTGCAGAAGCTGAAGGATGATTATACTGTCCTTGAGAAGGAGAAGGCCAAATGTGAGGACTACGCCAACGCCCTCCACGAGCTGAATGAGGCCAAGTCTGCCTGAAGGCGACTCAAGAGGAGCGCGATCGCTTTTGGACCAGGGTTGAGGAATTCGAAGCTGATGTCCGTCCCGCAGAGAAAGAATTTGCCGAGGAGAAAAGCTTCGTCGACCGTGCGAGCCTGATTGCGAAGATTCGGGAGCTTCAGCAAGATAGCCTGGATGCCCTCGAGATAGGTTTTAAGAATGCAGTGGAGCAGGTCGGTGCTGAGAATCCGGGTGTTCAGCTTGCCCTCGACAGGATCAGCCCGTTCATTCGTGTGGTCGATGGTAAGTTGGATCTGCCATAGGAGGAGGACGAGGATGATGGACGTCGGGTCGAAGATGAGATCGATGTTTAGTTTTGCTTGTTAGCCTACGTGCCACTTGTTTTTTGTAATGACTTGTGCCCGGCCTGCATGCCAGGGGCGTTTTTGACATTTGATTGTAATACTTCTACACTGGGCTTCTGCCCGTTTTAATGAACTTTTGTCTAACTGCTAGTGCGCTATTTATATTGTTTATACTGTGTGTGAAGCATTTGTTATACTTTGTTTTTGTCTAAGTAATAAAGACCTTGGGATTTGCTCGACCTTGATAGTCCCTGACCGCGTGGAGAGCTGGTCGGGTGGTCGGAGACGTATTCCGACCTTCAACGAGGCTAAGAGCTCGATCAAGGTCTTAGCTTCGTGGCGTGAACTTCCCATCGCGAGCTGGGTGTTCTGCCTGATTGGTACAATGATGGCGGAGCTGGGTCGAGGTATCCCCGTCGGATCAAAGTACTCGCGCACACACAACGCGATCTTTGATCATCGTGTTTAGTCTAGGGGTATCGCGCTCGTACCTTAGCGCGTCCCCGTAATCGCAGTGCTAGTGTGTCGGGGGCAGTGCTTAACTGTAATATTGTTTTAGCTTTTCAGCGTTCCATGGTCAAGCAAGTTCTTCCCCGTGCAGATTTTTGAGGAAATAGGCTCCTGTCCCCGTTTTCGTGCGGACGCGGTACGGGCCCTCCCAGTTCGCGGCGAGTTTGCCTTCTCGCGAGTTTTTCTGGTTCCTTCGTAGGACGAGGGTGCCCACCTGAAAATCACGTTTAATAACTTTGTCGTTATAACGTAGTGTTATTTTCTGCTTAAGTGAAGCTTCTCGGAGAGAAGCGCCCGAACATATCTCCTCGACAAAATCGAGCTCTTCCCTCAAGGCTTCATCATTCGCATCCCCGTCGAGGGGGGCTTCTGTCCTCCTCGAGGGTTCCCTGATCTCCACGGGGATCACCGCTTTGGTTCCGTAGGTCAGATGGAAGGGGGTCTCTCCTGTTGTGAAGTGTGGGGTCGTCCGGTAGGCCCAGAGGACATTGTGTAGCTCCTCGACCCACCGTTGTTTGGCGTCGCCTAGTCGACGTCTTAATCCTCGGAGGATCACCCTATTTTCCGCCTCATCCTGTTCGTTCGTTTGAGGTTGCTCGACCGACGTGAAGTGTTGCTTCGTGCCTAGTTTTGTAACGAAGTCTTGGAAGTTCCTGTCGGTGAACTGTGTTCCGTTGTCGGTGACGATAGCTTGAGGCACGCTGAATCGGACGAGGATATTTCTTTTGTAAAAACATAGTATGTTAAAGGCCGTGATTTTGGCCAACTCTTCCGCCTCAATCCACTTCGTGAAGTAGTCCACCCCGACGATGAGGTATTTGTTTTGATACGACCCCTGGACGAAAGGTCCGAGGATATCCATTCCCCACCACGCAAACGGCCACGGGGAGGACAATGGACTGAGCTCGTTGGGAGGAGCAAGGTTCTTATCCCCGTGTCGTTGGCATCTGTCGCACTTCTTGACGTGTTCTTTGGCGTCCTGTTGCATGGTGGGCCAGTAATACCCTGCTCGAAGCGCCTTACGGGCTAACGATCGCCCGCCGAGGTGTTGCGCATTGATTCCCTCATGGATCTCCTGGAGTATGCCGGGGACCTTGGTCTCCTCGACACATTTGAGGAGGGGAATAGAGAACCCTCGCCGATATAGCTTATCCTCGACTATAGTGTACGAGCATGCCCTCCTCTTGACCATTCCTGCTTCTTTGGGATCTTCGGGCAGTTTGCCCGTCATGAGATATTTGTATACCGGGGTCATCCAGCAATTGCTGTCCCCGATGGGGTTGATGTCCGAAACCATGGCCGGTTTATCGATGCTCGGGCGGGAAAGTACTTCTTGTATGACGGATTTGTTCCCGCCTTTCTTCTTTGCGCTCGCCAATTTGGACAAGACATCTGCTCGGGCATTGTGCTCGCGGGGGATGTGAGTTACTTCTGCGGTGGTGAACTTTTTCATCTTTTCTTTTACCAAGGCCAAGTATTCTATGAGGCTGCCGTTCTTGGCTTGGTACTCTCCTCGGACTTGCGAGGCCACGAGCTAGGAGTCAGTGAAAAGTTTGACCTCCTTGGCGCCGAGGTCCTCGGCCAGCCGGAGTCCTGCGAGGAAGGACTCGTATTCGGCTTGGTTGTTCGACGTCGGGAAGGATAGTTCGAGGGATACCTCGATCAGGATGCCTTCCTCATTTTCAAGGATGATGCCCGCCCCGCTTCCCTTCGGGCTGGATGCTCCGTCGACGTAGATCGTCCATTTTTGTGATCCGTTGGTCGAAGGTTCCGGGACGGTCATCTCTGCTACAAAGTCGGCCAATACCTATACCTTCAGGGCTTTCCTCCCTTCGTATTGGATGTCAAACTCGGCGAGCTCGAGCGACCACCTGAGCATCCTCCCCGCCATGTCCGGTCGTCCGAGGAGCTGCCTTATAGGCTGTTTGGTCCTTACGACGACGGTGTGGGCGAGGAAGTAGTGGTGTAGCCTCCTGGACGTGGTAACGAGGCCCAGGGAGAAAGGGCGACTTTCTCAATCTGCTGATATCTAAGCTCGGGAATTTGGAGGGCTTTGCTCGTGAAGTAAACTAGCTTCTGCCCGTCCGGGGTTTCCCGAATGAGGACGGCGCTGACTGCTTCACTCGTGATTGCAAGATACAAGAAGAGTGTCTCCCCATTCTCAGGCCGTGAGAGGACCGGGGGTTGTGATAGGACTTGTTTTAAGTGGACGAGCGCCCGCTCGCATTCCTCGCTCCACTCAAACTCCGCTTTTTGTCGAAGAAGTTTGAAAAATGGGAGTGCGTACTGTGCGGATTTGGCGACGAAGCGGGAGAGGGCGGTGAGCATCCCGTTCAATGATTGTATCGACTTCTTTGAGTCTGGAGTAGGGAGCTCGGAGAAAGCCCTACACTTGTTAGGGTTGGCCTCGATTCCTCGTTCTGTGAGGTAAAATCCGAGGAACTTACCTTCCCGAACGCCGAAGGTGCACTTGTCGGGGTTAAACCTCATACAGCATCTCCTCGCCGTGTCGAACACCTTCTTGAGGTGCGCGGCGTGGTCGACTTCTTCTGCAGATTTGACGATTATGTCGTCCATGTAGACCTCGAGCATGTCGCCGATTTCAGCCCGGAAAACCTTGTTCATCATCCGTTGGTAGGTCGCACCGGCGTTCTTCAAACCGAAGGGCATTACGTTGTAGTTGTAGTTGCCCAACGCGGTCATGAAGGCTGTGTGTTGTTTGTCGACCTTGTCCATGGGAATTTGATTGTATCCCGAGTAAGCGTCCATGAAGGATAGTAGTTTGTAACCTGCAGAATTGTCGACCAGTTGGTCGATGTTAGGCAAGGGATAACAGTCTTTCGGCCAAGCCCGGTTAAGATCAGTATAATCAACGCACATTCTCCATTTTCCATTATTCTTTTTAACAAGTACAACGTTGGACAGCCAGGTCGTGTATTTGTCCTCCGAAATAAAATTTGCCTCTAGGAGGTCTTTTACAGCTTTTTCAGCAGCCTCCGCTTTTTCGGGAGACTGCTAACGCCTACGTTGTGCTATGGCCCTAGCGGTCGGGTCTACTGCGAGCTGATGGCAAGCCACCTCGGGGTCGAGGCCAGGCATCTCGGATGTGCCCCACACGAAGAGATCAGCGTTCTCCCTCAGACATGCCTTCAGTTGCCCCTTTGCCAGGTCGGGGATCCCGGTGCCAATCTTCACGTTACGATCTGGATCGTCCCCGAGGACCACGAGCTCAAAGTCCCCGACTGGGATGGGCGCGTTGGGTAGAGATGCCGCCCGTTGTTCTCCGCCTGGAGGTCGAGGTCTTCTGCCCCGTCTTCATCGAGTTCGCCCGGGAACCTGCTGTCGAGTTCGACCGCGTTGACGCATGGGAGAGGTACCTGTTCGGCGTCCTAGGGTGGCTTGGCCACGGTCTTGGGTTTGGGGCCGATGGAACTCAGGCCTTTGATGGCGGCATCGAAGCATCTTCTCGCTGCGTCGATGTCCCCGTGCATCGTCACTACTCGTCCCCTGGTCGTGTAGTACTTCATTTTGAGGTAGACCGTTGATGGTACCGTCGTAAGTTCAGCCAGGGTGGTCCTCCCGAGGATGCAGTTGTAAAAGGACGGGCATTCGACCACCGGGAAACGGATCTTCACCTTTCGGGCAGTGTCTTCGGCCCCGAATGTAACCATCAGCTCCACGTAACCCCATGGTCGGGTGGTGGTTCCATTGAACCCCTGTAGATCTGAACCGACGTACAGGGTCAGATGCCTTTCGTCGAGCTGAAGGGTTCTGAACAGATGAGCATACATGATGTCGACCGAACTTCCCTGGTCGACTAGGATCCTTCGAACGTCAAAGTTCGTCATCTGCGCCCTGACCAGGAGGGGAATAGTGGCATTTGGCGCTTCCCCGGGGAGTTCCTCGAGGTAGAAGGTGATAGGGTTGGAGTTTCCCCGCAATTTCTCGAGGGTGGTTGCCTTCGCCGACGTTGCGGATTCCAACTCGTTAAATTTCCACTTGATCGATCCGACGGACAACTTCTCTGGACCTCCCCCAGAGATGACCATCGCCCTGGGGAAGCTTTCCTAGGTGCTACGGGCAGTGACGGGGTCCTCGTGGGGGAAGGTCGCCCATATGTTGCGAATTGCTTCTTGGCCTTCAATGATTGGGGGAACAAAGAAATCTTCGGGTCGGGTGACACTGAGGGCGACCTGAAGGCGATTCTCATCGGGAGGAGGCGTCGTCTCCTCGACGTTCTGGACTTCCCGGGAGCTGGGACGAGGAGTGTCACTCTTCCGGGCGTATTTCTTTAGGTGCCCCTCCTTGATCAGAATTTCAATCGCATCTTTGAGATGGATGCAGTCTTCCGTCACATGCCCGTGACTCCGGTGGAACCTACAGTATTTTGACTTGTCGACGTTTGATTTGGGAGCAGTGGGCTTCGGAAAGCAGACTCCTCCTTTCACAAATTCTGAGTTCTGGCACTCGGAGAGGATACGCGCGCGGGGAGCGTTGAGTGGGGTGTACTCGGTGAACCGGTCAGTTGGTCTGCGTGGCTCACGAGGTTCCCAGAGGCGATTATCTCTCTTTCTTTCTCCTCCTCGTTGGGGAGGGGAGTCTTCTTCTTTGTGGCCGCGGGGGCCTTCTTTGTGCCTTGATTCGAGGGCGATCTGTGCCGCCTCCGACTCCTCGAGCTCGATGTACGACTGCGCCCGTTGGAGGAGATCCTCGAGGCGGCGGGGTCTGCGGAGGCCTACGGACTTGGCAAAGTCAGATCCAAAGCGTAGCCCGTGGATGATCAAATACTTCTTCATGTCGTCGGTTGTATGGACCTCGACAGCTTCTCTGTTGAATCTCTCAATGTAGTTCCGGAGAGATTCGTTCTTCCCCTGAAAGATACTTTCTAAGGAAGCTTCCGTCTTCGGATGTCGACGAGACGCGGTAAAGTGTTTGGTGAAGTGTTGCCTTAGTTTCTTCCAGGATGTGATCGACCCGGGTGCCAAACCTTTGTACCAAGTCATGGCGCCCTTCCTCAAGGTGGTGGGGAAAAGCCTGCTCTTGATGGCTCCCCTGACGTTTCTGAAGTCGAGCATGGCCTCGAAACTTTCGACGTGGTCGTCAGGGTCGGATAGGCCGTCGTAGTTTCCCAGCTGCGGAGGTTTCTCCATGCCCGTAGGGATTGGGGCGTTCATGATCTCCCACGACAGAGGGGTCCTCTGGTCGTCGTCGTCACTTCCTGTCGGGGACATCGAAGGGGATCGCTGATGCCGTGGAGGGGAATTCCTCGAGCGGTGCCTCGGCCTCTCCTCGATCTGCTTGGACTTCTTGGTGGTGGTGGAGGCCCTGGGTTCCTTTCGAGGCGGGGAACGAGGGCGTTTCTGGGAGATCATCGGCTGGGGGCGCTCAAGACGTGGCCGACGACCCTCGCGTACCGGCGAGGGGGTCCGAGATTCGTCTGAAGGAGTTCTTCGCGGGGAAGGGGAACGGCGAGGCGACGGGGAATATCGTCGTGCCCGCCCTTGCTCCAACGCTTCAATTCTGGTATTCTGGTGCGCGATCAGCTGATTGGTCTGATTGATCAAGGCGAACAGGGCCACGGTGCTCGCGTCCGCATTGGGTGGAGGAGCAACTGGTTGAAAAACGGCCTGCTGATCGTGTTGATGGGCGGCGTTGTAAGCTACGTCTTGGGAGTCTGGGGAGGCGGTATGCACGTCTCGCACGTTGCCTTCTTTGACATGGAGGGCAGCAGCGTCTTCGCGGTGGTTCCCGTTCTCGTGTTGCGCGAGGACGGTGTCCGGAGCTTTGGTAGCGGACGGATTGTCGGCCATGATGTTGATGAATAAGAGTTGCTTTGGTTTAACGGAGGAAAAATGGGGAAAAAAAATTTCCCACAGACGGCGCCACTGATCATACCTGGATCAGACAGTTTCTGTGGCCAACAACGTCGTCTGGACTTCAGCTCCGGTGCATTTGAAAGACGCCGGGGAGGGTGTACCTGCAAGGTACTCCGACGCTCAAGTAAGGTAACCGTGAGAGAAAAAGCAAGTACAAGAGAATAAGGTTAGAGTGTTAAGAAGTGAGTAACCTGGCCCTCTCAAGTGAGAGGGTATTTATAGAGAGCCCGCAGCGCGAGGCCAAAGGTCACTAGCACTGGGCTGGATTGCCAAGCCCAATCCAAGCAACTACCAGGGCTTACGTGGCGTAGTGAAGACCAGCACGTGGTCTTCGCCCTAGGGTAACCGCTCCTAGATCTCCAGAATTAGGGCAGACCGATTCCATCGGGAGTGGGCAGTTACATGAGAACGTGTCCTTGCGGGGAGGAGTCTTGCGTGTCGGGGAGAGACGTGTCCTCGCGGGGAGAGACGTGTCCTCGCGGGGAGGACTCATTTGCGGGCATGGATGAGAATCTCGGGGAGGAGCACGTGGTCGCCGAGGAGAGGCGAGCTCGAAGAGGCTTAGTGTCTCTACCCGGCGCTCTATGCTGCCTGCGCCCGAGCACTGCCGAGGTTGTGGTATGTGCCCGACATAGTTGGTTCGAGCCTGCGCTCGACGTTGGTTGTGATAAGAGGCCCTTGTTGGGCCATCCCCAGATGAGTGGGTTGGGCCTGCTCGATTGATGGGCAGACCCCGACCCAGTCCAGAACAGTATTCTTGTTGAAGAATCACCATTTGATCCACCAACGTTGAGATTAGAGAAAGTAATGACACCATCCCTTCCCAAAACTGCAATCCAACTTGCATTTATACCTTCCATGCCTTGACACACAGGTGAATCAGAGATAACACAACTTGAATAAGCTCCATAAAATGCATAACTATCGCATAAATCCAACGGTACTGACGTGTAGATTTCCCACCTTTTTGCTGATTCGATCCATATGTAACGGTAACGAACGTACGAAGTTGCATTCAAAACTAACCGTGTTACAGCAGACGAGTTTTTGAGGTTGTAAGTATAGTAAAATTCATCCTTATTGTAAACACACCTGTAATCATAAACTGGATTTGGCTTAACTTATGGTGAACCACTTGAATGTAAACCATTCCATGGTCCACTACTGTAGAATTTTGTTTCACCCTTTATATATACATTAGGATAGTTATGTGGAACCATACCAAAAGAAAAATCACCAGGGATACATGTTTTGTTACAATTGCAGCCAAAACAAGGCAGCACTAAACCAAAAAGGTTTCGGTTTCTTGAGAGACATGAAATAAGTGAAAAAGGCAGGACCTTTTTCATAATCAACATCATTGACAAGTGATACTGGAATACATTCAACTCCATTGTAGAGATCAGCAAGAATAAAACCATTCCTTGAAGCAGAACCTGATTTCCACTTTTGAGCCAATTTCCAAGCAGCAAAAACACCTTTTTGTCCAGGCAACCTTACCAACTTATACTTAAATATACCACCGCCAGATTTCCCTCTTTCACAACATTGTTTTCAATCATCACTACATCTAACATATCAGAAGCATCCACCTTTAACTTCTTCCACCAATTATGATATTCCAATAACACACAAGGCTTATAAGATTTAGCAAGAACATAAAGGTTAAAATTTCCATTGCAATTTAGACTCATAACACTAAATTCACTAGGAGGAACATCTTGATCCATTCCAAATTGCATTGCCACCCTATATGGCATATACTTCTTAACACAGTCCAAACCAAAAATCTTATCAGCATACAAACACACACCAAAACACCTCAATTCCTCTATTAAATCACAATTTGAACCATCATCATCAATAACAAATTGTTCATTTTCTTTGTAATGTGACACAAAGCACCAATTTTTCAAATCATCGATGTAAGGATGCCACCGAAAATTGTATTTCAATTCCAAAGCAGACATAATGAATTCAAAACCAGCATGATCAGTTTCAAAGTTAACCTTGTGCCATCTTGCAGCTCTAGGTTCACCTTTTTTTAGTTCATTAGGACAAGTTGGACCAAGAATTGAAAACATAGTCAAAATTGTTTCCAATTCTTATAAGAGGGTAGAGTTCATATAAATGGGTGTTAGAGGTATTTTAACAAACAGCTGGTGGGCAAAAGTTGAAAACATAGTGTTGGCATTTTTGTATAGTTCACTTTCTCCACAACCAAGAATATGAGCAACTTAAGGGTCAATTGAGGTTTTAGAATTAATGATGGTATAAGATGGGCTTATAACTAAGTTGTTCAGCAAAGGGGTTTTAGAATCACAAGAATTGTTTACCTTAGAAAGAAGTGGTGAAGGCATGATGAAATTGTTCAGAACAAAAACAGGATCTTTCATAACAACATCTGCATCAGTCAAACGGCCTTCATTCTGCTGATGAAGTTGTTTGTCTTTAGAGGTTGGTTGGATTTCACTTCCAACTACAGCATCTTTAGCAGTCGGTTTGGGCTCGGAGTTAGACACCGAAGGTGACTTTGATACTGATGCGTTGTATTCGCAAGTGCACGAATCGCGTCAGAGTAATATAAAAAGTTATCGTATCCACAGAGACCAAATGTCGATCTAACAATTTCCGTTTGTTACAGTGCTTATCTAAGGCAGTTCAATTCAGGGTTTACTAATGCAGAGGAAAAACTAAATAAAAGTAAATGACGAGGTAATAAAATTCAGACAAAACAATAGGCTTGAATGTAATTCTCATAACCGATAATATTTTTATATTCATTAACAGAACTACTTACAGGCAATATCTTCTATTTTAAGAAAAGAATTCAATTTAACAGGAAATGTCGCTTTCGCGTAGTCAGAACCAAGTTTACCCTCTAAACTAACCCCTTTATTGTCACTTATAAAAAGGCGCGCATTGCATTAGAGTCATGGAAAACTTACTTTTAAGAAGTGCAAATTCTAAACTAAACAGAAAAGTATTTTGACCTGAAATCTCTAAACTAAAGAGGTTCAAATGAACCAGATTCTAATCCCACTAACGCGTCCGAAAATAGTTTTAAAATCTCTTTTCTAAAGTGTTAAAAATCCCTACTCAACTGAGCAAAGCGCTTTCACTGTATTTGATCAGTTGAGAACTAAACAAGTTCACAAATGGTTGGACGGCTTTCGATCTTACCCAACATTGCTTTTAAGTACAGAAAACTTATGTTAAAGATTAAAACAGCCCTTAAGTACTTCTATTAACATATAGACGTTTTACGGTGGTTATGGTCTTTACATTCTTACCTATCTAAAACTTAGCCAGCCATGGTAGTTATAACAGTCATATTAATTCTTATCATGTATGGAATTAAGTCTTTTGAAAAGTAAAGTTTTGAAAAGTAAGGCAAGACAATAAATAAACAAAATAAAGCAAGTGCAAGAAATAAATGAAAGTAAATGCGATTAAAATAAAACCTGCTCCAAAGCGGAGTCTTTAAATCTGGTACAATGCACGGAAAATAAAATGCTGGCAGGATTACTTCTACCAAAGTGCTCCAACTTGATTACAGACACTCCAAGACTTGATTACAAACTCGATCACACACAGTGCAATAACTCCTCGATGTGAGAAGAATACTGCTTTACAAGAGTGAAATTTATGCCTAGGATGAAGTAAACTAAGATTGGATGATCCTAAAATTCGAGTCCTGAGAGTATTTATAGGCAAAGTTGGCATGGTGCAAAGACAAAAGTGACCTTGGCTTGAAAATGGGCGGGAAACTGATTTTTCCTTGTCGCGCCCGCGAAAGGCCTACCGCGCCCGCGACAAGAAGAAAATGGCAAAGGTCGTGGGAACGTGGCAGTTTAGCAGTGGAGATCATGGGACACGTCGTCACCTACCCTGGGGCGTCCGCGACAAGAGAAGCGACAAGGGTAAATTGCTGCCAAACTTGAATTCTTGCTCCTTTTGCACCCTTTTTCGTCTGGGACCTCGATTTATTGAAAACCCGAAAACAAAGGGAAACATAACAATAACAAAGCAAAAATAATAGAAAAACAACTAATATGCATGTGAAATATGAGTCGAAAATACAGTATAATTTAGTGTCATCAAATTCTCCCACACTTAGACCTTTGCTTGTCCTCAAGCAAAACATTTAAAGCTCATAGAAAAATCAGTGTCGATCGATGATTTTTGGGCGAAAAAGGCTTCTAAGTCCGAGTCTGGATGCAGTGGTCGGTACTAACTGAGTGAACCAAGGGCATCGTGATGACACTAATCCGCAAATATGGACATAAACTTCGCTCCTATACCAATCAACCCATTATATCCCACAATACTTAGGCCTTCCTTTTCCATCTCTTTTGAGTCATTTTCATTCAAGCGCAATCACATTAAGCCCGTTTTCCGCACATGCTTTATGGTAGAGCGACCTGTTAGTGATTCTGATCTTTTCATACCGGATTTCTGGCACAGGGAACTGTGTAAAATCCTTTTATTCCTCTCAAGTGCAGTTGTGGGGGATCGGATCGTAATCTGCCCTACCGAGTTCAGTGCCAGATACCTCTGAACCAACTGAAATGAGCAAGCTAAACATCTTATTACTTTTTTTTCTTTTTCTTCTTTCTTTTTTTTTTTTTTTTTTTTTGAAAGTACACTCAGATCAGTCACTTATATTCGTCGGTCTCCTACTTAGAACATGTTTAGGCCGGAGCTGATCGCTGAAATAAACTACTAAGGATGATTTTGAAATGAAATTAGGGCCATGGTACATGGGGTTTCAGGTGTGATTCTTATATTTACGAAGTTCATGGTGTAAGGACAATACTGATGTTTCGAAGGTTCTCCCAAGTCACCGCATCCTAACCCGAACCTGTCTTAAAGCCCAAAAATTTTTCAGAACAACACTTTTTTCTAGAAAAAAAAAAGTTTTTGGTGTTAAAATATGTGGGAAAAAATGAAGGTGAACCAAAATATACTTATACTAATGACTCTTCAAACACATGCATTTTCTAAAACAGAAACAAAAGTAAATAACTGAAGGGAAATAAAAATAAACTACTAAAATGACGGAAAATGATAAAATCTCCTCCCACACTTAAATCGAACATTGTCCCCAATGTTTCGAAGTAAGCTAAGGAGAAAGGAACCTGGCAAAACTAGTGAGGACCGCTGGTGCCCTCGCCGCCCTGTGCTGAACGCTCGGAACGACGGGATCTGCTACGGTGATGGTCGCGCTGGTCCATCCTAGCCTGCAATTCTGCCTGAGCAGCTTTCACCTCACGAAGGTTACCTAAGATGGGACCCTGAGTGGCCTCCATAAGCTGAAAGTGCTGATGGTTATATTGCTGTTGACGGGACTGCTCATTGGTGATCGCGAGCAGAGTACGGGAGATGGTCTCGTAAGATTGGTCTGCTCTCCGCCGCGACTCTTGCATAAAGCTCATCTGGTCCGCCATCTGTTGCTGAATGGAAGAGAGCATGTCTTCATGCCGTGCTTCTCTAGCCATATGGTCTCGCCACATCTCCTCCGTAATATAAAATCCGGGAGCAGCTCCTGCAAAAGTGTTAGAAGAAGGTGGTGCGGTGTTTGATTGTGTAGGGCGAGGGGGGACACACGCTCTCTATGGTCATACTCATCATCTGTGTCGGGCCCCTCATTGTCATGGTCATTAGGAGGAATTGGACCTAGAAAAGGTGGGGCAGTAAGGTCATAGATCAAGTTCCTCTCGAATCGTACATCTGTACGTCTACCGCACGACATAACAATTGATTCGACGGCTACCCCGTGAATCATCAACTCATAACCACCAGCCCTCCTCGATCGGCACAATTTCATGTCTTTCAGAAATTTTAAATTAATTGTGCGAGGGGGCAGTGGTTCCAAAGTAGCTATCTCATCATTCAAATTTAGTGCCCGAGCAATAGACGTAATCAATCCGCCAAAAACTATCGGTCCACCCTTATTTACCGTTAAGCACATGTGGGCGATCATAAATGGAACCGGATTGATTCTTACATCTGTGAGGCATCCTTGCAAGAACAAAAGTTCTTTGCTATTAACTTTGTTTTGAATCTCCCGGCCAAAAATAGAGCATGCCAAAAGATATCTGAAAATTCTTATGGCCAGGTTATGAATGGTCGAGGCGAGTATTCCCTTAAAGGAATCAACAATAGTATCTGACAACCTGTGCCAGAAGGCGAATATCCCGACTGACCATTCAGCATCTGAAGGAGCCTCACAAACACCACCCTCCCCGTGAGGGAATCCCAATAGACCTGCTAGTTCGTCGGTATTGTACTCATACTCAACACCAAACAGTCTAAAATGCACGGTACCGACTGTGCTAGCAGTGTCGGGACTAACGGTATAAACCAATGAACTCAAAAACTCATCCGTCATCCTCTCATAGGTGGGTTCTTTTGTGGTGAAAACAGTGCCTAAACCTACAAAGTCTAACAAATGGAAAATGATATGATGGACCCTTAAAGCGTGCAAGCAAGAATCGTCGACATACCTCGTCGAGAGAATTTCTCGATCCTGAAGCTTTTGAAGTTGCCGCTTCTGCCTATTCCCGGCTTGTCCTTCCCGAAGAATGACTCCATTAAACTCCATTGATGAAGACGGTGAAGAGGGTGGAAGAAAAGTGGTATGATAAAGGTTGGATTTTTATGGGTTTTTGTTGATGGAAATTGAAATGGAAAGTTAAGAGATGATTGGTGAATGCTAGAGATATGAGTTTCAATGGGGTTTTATAGGGATTTTTCGGAGGGAAAAAATGGGTTTGAAGAGGTTGGAGGTTCAAAAATGGTGGAAATGGAGGTTCTGTCCCGATTTTACAGGGACGCTGTCGCGGGCGCGACAGGTGTATCGCGGGCACGACGAGAGTAAATTCGCTGATGGGCCTCAATTTGTCTTTTTGAATGGGTTTTTTGTCCTTCCTTTGGCCTTGGGGGGTCTTTTTAGCATTCCATATGTCCTAAAAATGTAGTTTTGCACAAAATTTTCACAAGCATATATATATTTTTTTATAATAAATTTTTTTATATATTTTGTCAAAGAAAAACAAAACAAAAGAAAATATTAGCATATAAACATAAAAACTCAAACGTTAATACAAATCGGAAATATATCAAATGCAAATAGTAGGAAATATGTCTGGGTGATACTGAAAGTAAATTAATGCATAAAAAATATAGTAAATAATACGAAAACGGAAATCAAGATATCTGGTCATCAGTCTGGTCATCTCCACGGAGTCTCGCAATCTCACGACGGAGCTCCACCATGTCTTCATACAGCACATCATACTCAGTAGCGTGGGTCAGCTCTGACACTTCCATCCTCAGGTGTAGGTCAGCAAGAGTCTGTCGGAGATCTGCTATCTCCTGGCGCATCATCGCCATCTGGGTCTGCATATCTGGAGTACCTAATGAATGATTATTTGACCATACCGTGGTCCTGTCAGGTGGTGGAGCTGGAACGTACTCTGGCTCTAGGCAGGGTCGTGGTGTGTCCACTGTCTCACCGTGTCCTTCTAAGGCATATGTCCAGTTTGCTGGGTCATGGACACTGGTCATAACAGGATCTGACAAAGTGAAATGATGTATGGTCTCACCATCGATCAGGAGTCTGAACTGAGAGGGATTAAAGGAGTTCCTTCTCATCAGCCCCTGATCTAAACAAAAATCAATATCCATGGTGGTATGGCTGCAGTAGGGAGTCAAATGAAATAGCTTTCGGCCAAGGCCTAAAGCAGCAACAATCTCAGTCACATTACCTCATACATGTATAGGTCCTCCTACCCAGATGGCAACACCACTAAAAGAGTACAGCATAAAGTTACCACAAGCTAAACGACGTGACTGATTCGCACAAAACATGAAAAATATGTCCTCCTCAGTAACGTGGTCATCAGCATCTGCTCTCCCAAAGAATGTATGGGCAATGATCATCTAAAAGTATCGGAGAGCTGGGTTATGGATAACCTGTGAAATGTGAGTATCAGGGTCAGGGCCTCCACCTCCAGAGATGTCACTCCAAAATTTCTCCACGTCTCTATTCATGAAGTAACCCATGGGCAGCTCAGGGATAGCGCCAACTCCAGTCTCAAATCCAAGAAAATCACCGAACTCAGTATGGATGAACGAATACTCTGTGCCAAATAACCTGAAGCTGGTATGGCCATCTGGTCCCAAGTACGGATCATAGGAGAAAGAGCTGAGGAACTCTAGAGTGAGGTTCCTATAGGTGGGATGCAAATCATCAACGTACTGGTCCCATTTGAGCTGGTGGGTCAAGTATCGGACACTGGGCTCTATGCCTAAAGCTTCCATGCAATCACTGTCTGGGTAGCGAGTGGGTGCCATAGGCCTAAGTGAAAGCATCGCATAACGCTCTCTGAGCGTCGTCTCTAAAGGTCACGTGCATGTCGTCGACTGGTGGCATCCTGAAAGAAAAGGTTAGGAAAAACAGGCCCTGAAATCAAACACACAAAACAAGTTAGACATATATGTACAAACAAGCAAACAAACGTAAATCAAAATAAAATAAAATAAATACGAAAAGGAAAAGAACCATGGGTTGCCTCCCATGCAGCGCTTGCTTAACGTCGTTAGCTCGACGAGTTCAAGTCATGTATCTGGTGCGAGGATAGGTGGGTCTGTTAAAGTGAACCTGGAGTAGTATGCTGGAATGTCACCTCCTTCATAATGCTTAAGCCTTTGTCCATTTACAACGAACGGACTACAAGATTTGTTCCTAATTTCCACTGCCCCGGATTTTAGGACTTTGGAAACTTCGAACGGGCCCGTCCATCTAGATCGAAGCTTACCTGGAAAAAGTCGCAGTCTTGAATTGTATAGAAGAACAGGGTCACCTATGTTGAAGTCTTTCTTGAAGATTTTCTTGTCATGCCATGCTTTGGTTCTCTCTTTATATATGATGGCATTTTCATAGGCTGATTGTCGGAGCTCTTCTAACTTATGTATGTCTAAGATGCGTTTCTCACCAGCTGCTAGGTAATCAAATTTTAAGGTTCTGATGGCCCAATATGCTTTGTGTTCCAATTCAAAGGGTAAGTGACATGATTTTCCGTAAACTAGCTGGTAAGGGGTTGTTCCAATGGGAGTCTTATAGGCTGTCCTGTAGGCCTACAGTGCCTCTGAAAGCTTCTATGACCAATCCTTTCTGGATATCGAGATAGTTTTTTCTAAGATATGCTTGATCTCTCGATTGGATACTTCTACTTGCCCACTAGTTTGCGGGTGGTAAGGTGTGGCTACTCTATGTTTAACTCCATACTTCCTCAACAGTTTTTCAAAAATCCTAGATATAAAATGTGATCCTCCATCACTTATGACTAGTCTGGGAACTCCGAATCTAGGGAATATATTCTTCTTGAACATCTTAATCACTACTCGGGTGTCGTTTGTGGGTGCAGCTATAGCTTCAATCCATTTGGACACGTAATCGACAGCGACTAAAATATATTTGTTTCCTAAGGATGATGGAAAAGGTCCCATAAAGTCGATTCCCCAAACATCAAAAAGTTCTACTTCTTGAATGTTTCTTAATGGCATTTCATTTCTCCTCGAGATGTTTCCGGAGCGTTGACACGGGTCACACTTGGTTATATATGTATGAACATCACGCCATATAGTTGGCCAATAAAGACCAGCTTGTAAGATTTTAGCGTGAGTCTTAGATGTGCTTGCGTGTCCTCCGTGGGGTGCTGAGTGACAATGTTCTATGATATGATGCACTTCTTCTTCTGGAACACACCGGCGAAAGATTCCGTCAGTGCCTCTCTTAAAAAGGAGTGGTTCATCCCAATAGAAATGTTTAACGTCATTGAAGAACTTCTTTTTCTGCTGATAGCTGAGGTCCGGAGGTATTATATCTGCAGCAAGATAGTTAACAAAATCTGCATACCAAGGTACATTATTTACCGCTAAGGATTTTTTCAGAATCTTCTAAGGCTTCTAAACTTACATCTCCAATGGCATCTAGCTTAGCGTTTAACCTGTCATAAGCAAAGTCATCATTTATGGGTACTACATCAGGTTTCAAGAACTCAAGCCTGGAAAGGTGATCGGCAACTACATTCTCGGCGCCTTTCTTATCTCTGATATCAAGGTCAAATTCTTGCAATAAAAGTATCCACCGGAGTAACCTAGGTTTAGCATCCTTTTTATTCAAAAGGTATCGGATGACGGCATGATCAGTGTAAACAATTATTTTGGCTCCCACCAAATAGGATCTAAATTTGTCTATGGCGAAAACTACGCCTAGGAGTTATTTTTCTGTGGTTGCATAGTTTAGTTGAGCGGCATCTAGAGTTCTACTGGCGTAGTAAATCACATGTAACTTCTTATCAGATCTTTGCCCTAGCACTGCTCCTACAGCGTAATCACTAGCATCACACATGATTTCAAAAGGTTTTGTCCAATCTGGTGGTTGCATAATGGGTGCTGAGATTAAAGCTTGTTTTAAAAGGTTGAATGCTTTGTTGCATTTTTCATCAAAAATGAACTCGGCATCTTTCATCAGAAGACCTGTCAAAGGTTTAGTGATCTTAGAGAAGTTTTTAATGAAACGCCGGTAAAATCCAGCATGTCCAAGAAAACTTTGAACTTCTCTAATTGTTTTGGGTGGTTTAAGATTCTCTATCACCTCGATCTTAGCTTTATCAACTTCAATGCCTTTTTCAGAAACGATATGTCCTAGAACTATGCCTTTAGTGACCATGAAGTGACATTTCTCCCAATTTAATACCAGGTTTACTTCGACACATCTCTTCAAGATCTTTTCAAGGTTGACTAGACAGTTATTGAAATCGAATCCGCAGACTGAGAAATCGTCCATGAATACTTCCATAATTCCATCAAGATAATCAGCGAAGATTAACATCATGCAACGCTGAAAAGTTGCTGGGGCATTACAGAGTCCGAAAGGCATACGTCTATAGGCAAAATTCCATATGGGCATGTGAAGGTTGTTTTCTCTTGGTCATCAGGGTGTATAGGAATTTGAAAAAAACCTGAATATCCGTCGAGGTAACAGAAGTAGGAATATCTAGCTAGACGTTCCAACATATGATCTATAAAAGGTAATGGGAAATGGTCCTTCCTAGTGGCTTTGTTTAATTTTCTGTAATCTATGCACATACGCCAACCTCCTTCTATCCGTTTTGTAACGTGCTCACCTTTTTCATTTTGAACCACGGTGATGCCTCCTTTTTAGGTACTACATGCACAGGGCTTACCCATTTACTGTCCGAGATCTGATATATTATCCCTGCTTCCAACAACTTAAGAACTTCCTTCTTAACTACCTCTCTCATTATAGGGTTAATCCTTCTTTGGTGTTCTCTCGAAGGTTTAGCATCTTCCTCAAGTGAAATCTGCTGCATGCACACGGATGGACTTATTCCTTTAAGATCTGAGATGTTGTACCCTAGTGCTGAGGGATATCTTCGCAAGACATCTAAGAGTTGGTTTGTCTCATTTTGGTTCAGAACAGCACTGACTATAACTGGTCTGTCCATTTCTTTGTCTAAATACTCATATCTTAGATTCTTGGGCAATTCTTTTAATTCTAAGGTTGGTTTGCTGGGGTTTTGTATAGGATCTGGAGTTAAGGATAGACATTCAAAAAGGCTGTCATCTATGTAGGGTTCCATACTGTCATCATCTTTCTCAATGGGCGTTGAAGGTAGTTTTATTCTTTCTATCGGCTCTTCCTGGTTAAGTTCACGGACACATTCATCAATGACATCAACTGCAAAACATGCATCTCCTATTACTGGTGCCGCGAGAAACTTTGCTAGGACAAACTCTATTTTTTCGTTACCTACCTCAAAGGTTAATTTTCCTTTCTTGACATCTATTATGGCTCCTGCAGTTGATAGGAAGGGTCTACCTAGGAGGATTGAGATATCTTTATCTTCTTTGATGTCCATTACGACAAAGTCGGTGGGAATGAACAACTTGCCTATTCTAACTGGGATGTCTTCTAATACGCCTACAGGGTATTTTATAGATCTGTCAGCTAATTGGAGAGACATCTTAGTAGGTTGCAAATCTCCTAGTTTCAACCGTTCACAAACTGCAAGGGGCATTAGGCTTACACTGGCTCCTAAGTCCAGAAAGGCTTTATCTATGACATGATTCCCCAAAATACAAGGTATGGAGAAATTCCCCGGATCTTTGTCTTTTTTGGCAAGTTTGTTCTCGGAAATGGAATTACACTCCACTGGTTTTGGATCGTCAAGTCTACGTTTATTGGTGAGGATGTCCTTCAGGAATTTAGTATAAGATGGTATTTGGGTGATGGCTTCTGTAAAAGGAATCTCTACATGGAGTTTTTCTATAACTTTAACAAACTTCTGGAATTGGTCATTGATCTTAGTTTGTTTAAGTCTTTGTGGATAGGGAATTGGTGGTTTGTATGTCTGAGGGGGTGTTAAAGCTTCGTCCGTAACTTCTCCTTTATCTCTGTCTTTTGGTTTCTCAATTTCTACGGGTTCCTCTCCTTCAGGGGTAGCATCCTTTATGCAAATTTCGGAGTCACTCAATGTCGGGTTTTTAGGCCCTTCATAAGTGGTTCCACTTCGTAAGGTAACAGCGTTAGCTTGTCCTCGAGGGTTCTGTTGAGGTTGTCCAGGAAATTGTCCTCGAGGAGTAGTTTAGGGTGCTTGCTTTAGGGCTACCTGAGAGATATGGGTTTCAAGCATCTTGTTGTGGGTGGCCATTTGATCCATTTTGGTTCCTAGTTGGGTAAGCAGCTCATTCACATGAATATTCTGATTTAGGAACTCTTTGTTTTGCTGGGCTTGTGCTGTCATGAAATCATTTAGCACTTTCTCAATATTTGGCTTAGGTGGCACTGCTTGCATAGGTTGGTTTTGTCTAGGTGCTTGATTGTTGGTTGATCTCGGAGGTGCTTGGTTTTGGATAGGGTTATTGTTTTTGTAGGAAAAATTAGGGTGATTCCTCCATCCAGGGTTGTAAGTATTTGAGAACGGGTTCCCTTGGGCATAGTTGATTGGGTCTGGGTTAGTCTCGTTTAACAGATGGCAGTCAGCTGATTGATGACCTTTAGTACCACAAAGTTCGCAATCTGACACTACTGCTGCTGCAGCGGTTGGTTGTGCGTACATTTGATCGATCTTGAG
The DNA here is from genome assembly GCA_022829125.1 of Lathyrus tuberosus. Classification (NCBI taxonomy): domain Eukaryota; kingdom Viridiplantae; phylum Streptophyta; class Magnoliopsida; order Fabales; family Fabaceae; genus Lathyrus; species Lathyrus tuberosus. Next base: position 2,472,233 of record JALAZF010000048.1, on the reverse strand, counting down.
GGCCATAACATCCATTTTGGCTTGCATCATGTCTATAGAGCTTACCTCATGTTTACCTCCTTGGGCTTCTTTCTTTTCTACTGTTTCTCTTTCATTTCCCCATTGATGATGGTTTTGAGCCATATCTTCAATGAGACTACAAGCGTCAGGATAGGGTTTGTTCATCAGGGCACCGCCAGCGGCAGCGTCGATGGACATCTTTGTGTTATAATGAAGTCCGTGGTAAAAGGTATGTATAATCAACCATTGCTCCAAACCGTGGTATGGACAAGCCCTTAGAAGGTATTTATACCTCTCCCAAGCTTTAAATAGCGATTCTCCTTGGTTTTGGGTAAATCTTGTTATTTGGTTTCGGAGAATGGCCGTTTTGCTTGGGGGAAAGTATCTGGCAAGGAATGTTCTCCTAAGGTCTTCCCATGTTGTTATAGAATTGGCTGGAAGGGAATCTAACCAAGTTAGGGCTTTGTCTCTAAGGGAAAAGGGAAATAGTCTTAAACGAATCGCCTCAGGACTGGCACCATTGGTCTTAAAGGTGTTTGACAACTGGATAAAGACTTTTAGATGTTGGTTTGGGTTTTCAGATGGTAGTCCTGCGAATTGGTTTTGTTAAACTAGTTGTAATAGGGACGGTTTTAGTTCAAAATTATTGGCAGGTATGGTAGGGTTAACTATACTAGAGCTCGGTTCTTCGTCAGCAGGCTGAGCGAATTCCTTAAGGGGTCTTTGGTTACGATCTTCGGCCATAACTTGCTTAATTCGACAAAGCCAAAGTCGTGCGCGAGCGTAACATTCTGGTTCCACTAAAGGATATATTACACTACTAGAGCTACGAGATCTTCGCATCGACCAGTTCATGCGGCCCTAGTCTAAACGGTGATAACAAATGAAATTTGGAATTCGGCGAAATTGGTCCCCGGCAACGGCGCCAAATACTTGATGCGTTGTATTCGCAAGTGCACGAATCGCGTCAGAGTAATATAAAAAGTTATCGTATCCACAGAGACCAAATGTCGATCTAACGATTTCCGTTTGTTACAGTGCTTATCTAAGGCAGTTCAATTCAGGGTTTACTAATGCAGAGGAAAAAATAAATAAAAGTAAATGACGAGGTAATAAAATTCAGACAAAACAATAGGCTTGAATGTAATTCTCATAACCGATAATATTTCTATATTCATTAACAGAACTACTTACGGGCAATATCTTCTATTTAAAGAAAAGAATTCAATTTAACAGGAAATGTCGCTTTCGCGTAGTCAGAACCAAGTTTACCCTCTAAACTAACCCCTTTATTGTCACTTATAAAAAGGCGCGCATTGCGTTAGAGTCATGGAAAACTTACTTTTAAGAAATGCAAATTCTAATCTAAACAGAAAAGTATTTTGACCTGAAATCTCTAAACTAAAGAGGTTCAAAATGAACCAAATTCTAATCCCACTAACGCGTCCGAAAATAGTTTTAAAATCTCTTTTCTAAAGTGTTAAAAATCCCTACTCAACTGAGCAAAGCGCTTTCACTGTATTTGATCAGTTGAGAACTAAACAAGTTCACAAATGGTTGGACGACTTTCGATCTTTCCCAACATTGCTTTTAAGTACAGAAAACTTGTGTTTAAGATTAAAACAGCCCTTAAGTACTTCTATTAACATAAAGACGTTTTACAGTGGTTATGGTCTTTACATTCTTACCTATCTAAAACTTAGCCAGCCATGGTAGTTATAACAGTCATATTAATTCTTATCATGTATGGAATTAAGTCTTTTGAAAAGTAAAGTTTTGAAAAGTAAGGCAAGACAATAAATAAACAAAATAAAGCAAGTGCAAGAAATAAATGAAAGTAAATGCGATTAAAATAAAACCTGCTCCAAAGCGGAGTCTTTAAATCTGGTACAATGCACGGAAAATAAAATGCTGGCAGGATTACTTCTACCAAAGTGCTCCAACTTGATTACAGACACTCCAAGACTTGATTACAAACTCGATCACACATAGTGTAATAACTCCTCGATGTGAGAAGATTACTGCTTTACAAGAGTGAAATTTATGCTTAGGATGAAGTAAACTAAGATTGGATGATCCTAAAATTCGAGTCCTGAGAGTATTTATAGGCAAAGTTGGCATGGTGCAACGACAAAAGTGACCTTGGCTTGAAAATGGGCGGGAAACTGATTTTGCCTTGTCGCGCCCGCGACAGGCCTACCGCGCCCGCGACAAGAAGAAAATGGCAAAGGTCGTGGGAACGTGGCAGTTTAGCAGTGGAGATCATGGGACACGTCGTCGCCAACCCTGGGGCGTCCGCGACAAGAGAAGCGACAAGGGTAAATTGCTGCCAAACTTGAATTCTTGCTCCTTTTGCACCCATTTTCGTCTGGGACCTCGATTTATTGAAAACCTGAAAACAAAGGGAAACATAACAATAACAAAGCAAAAATAATAGAAAAACAACTAATATGCATGTGAACTCAGAGTCGAAAATACAGTATAATTTAGTGTCATCAGATACTGACTTAGCATTTGTAAACAGCCTTGGAGAAGAAGAAGGTCTCTTCTTCGATTGTTCACTCTCTGAATCCTTCGACCAACTAGGGGATTTCACTTCCCTCGAAAAACCCCCCTCGGGCGAACGCATTACCCTCTCTTCAACTCTACTACCATTTTTCGGATCTTTTGTTGAAGAAGTTGTTGCCATCGATGATATCAGAGGTCTTTGAGACCCTTGTGACAATTGGATGTCATCTTTTTTCAACTCGTCTATAAGCACCGTGAGAAAAGATGTCGGGATCGAGATTCTATCAGGCGGTTCTCCGTCGATTTCCTCGTTGTTCTCGCCCTTTTCAGAAACCTTAAGCTTCTTGTACTTGTTGGCCCTCATCATTGTTGTTGTTGTTAGGAATGAGAGACAGAGGGTCTGTTGTGTGGAAACTCTAAGAGGAGACAAAGCTCGGTCTAATGGAGCGTGTCTAAGTGATGGTGTTAGGGTTTTTTTTTTTTTTTAGAGTTTTTCTTAAAATTGAGATGAGATTCTTGCAAATTTTTTCAAAATCTCTTCTAATACTAGAATGATTTTGATATTTAGGACTAATTGTAGAAGTGGTGGTTGTTGGTTGTAGTTGTATGTGATGATTGTTGTAGTGGTATGAATAATGAGAAGTAGAATAGGATGAATATGGGTGAGATGGGGGTGGTGTATACCCATGATTAAAATACAAGCAAGGTGTTTGATAAGTGCAAAATGTACCTATTTTTGTATATATATTTTGCTGAACTTATCAATGCTTTGTGGTAAATATCGTGCGAATAAAACCCGATTTGGTTATAAATATGTTTACGATACCTTTTAGTGTATATATTGCGTATAGTGTAAAAATTATTGAGTTTAATTGATTTTCTCTCAATTTTGTAGGTATTCAATCAAGGATATCTTGCCGTTTTTGTATAGAGCATTGAATAAGCTTTCCATCGCTTCGAACCGGACGAAAAACGGAGTTACGGTTCAAAAGTTACGAATAAAACAATGCTGGAAAAATGTTGTTCTGTCAAATTCGCCAGGCAAATTTTCAATTCGCCGGGTGAATTTGAGAATTTCGCCAGGCGAGGCTGTGGCGAGGCCCTGGCGAGAGAAAAGTTGGAAATTCAAGTTGCTGTTGTCTTGTGCTCGCGTCTCGTTCGCCAGGCGAGTTTTGAGACATCCACCGGGCAAATTTTCATTCACTAGGCGAATGTAGATATTTTTTGCCAGGCTGTTTTATTGCGCAGCTGGTGTGAGAGAAAAAGGGGAATCCTCCTGGCGAATTTTCAATCCGCCAGGAGAATTTGTCTGAACCAGAACTTTGTATTTAATTCATTTTACTTCAATTTTGTTAGATTATGTTGTTTGGAGGTATTTTTTATCTTCCAACTTCATCAACCTCATTCTTTGATAGATTAGCTTAGAAAACAACATGGAAGCATGCATATGGGTGAACCAGGATGGATTGATCGTCGATCGGCATTGACAAACCGCGAGATGTTTGGTTCATTTCTTTTCTTGTTTGTGTTTTTCTTCTATGTTGGGTTGTGTATATGTATTTATTCTGAACTCATGTATATTTGTCTCCCATGGTGTTATATGATATCTGCTTTACAAATCTTTATTGGTGATTGTCTCTGATTTTTGTTTTATGCGCGGGGTTTGGGTTGCGTTAGACATAACCTTCGCGAACTTCGATTAGGGATGATTGTCTATTAGTTTTTGGACTTTAGAGATAGATTTAAGAGCTAACAATCTTCAATAGGCGTCGAAGCTTAATGCCTTCCGTGTTTCGAGGCTTCGCTCGCGAGAGTGACATGGTTGTTATCTCAACTTTGCGTTAGACATAACCTTTGTTGTGAGTGATGCTGGGTGATATTGAGGAGTATTGTAGGTGGAGTATAACTGGTCGGTAAGTTTAAGTTTGTGAGGAGTGATTTATATGCATTGCCGGATAAGTTTGTCTTGTTGAAGAATGACTTTGTTTTATGTTTTAATGTTTACTTTTCTGTTTGTTTTTACTTGTAAACCATTTTAAACCCAAACTCATTAACGCGAGAGACTATCGAATGACATTCTTTCCCTCGAACCGATCTCTGTGGACACAACATAAATCCCGGAGGGAATTCTTTCCGAAAATAAATATTTTTGCTGCTTGCCCTATTCCACATTCAACGGTGTTGGAGTTGCAACATATGGGTTTATGTAATATGGTGAAAAGATTTCCCTTGGAAAAGATGGGAATGAGGAAGTGATTGGAGATGTAAAAGAGGGGTTTGTGGGATAGGTAGGAGGAATGCTCCATTGATGAGATGAAGGTGTATAATAATCCATATGAGAATTTGAGTACATTGATGAAAGCAACAATTGTTAGGATGCTAATTCAAGAACCCTAACAAGCTATGAAAACAACTATAAATCTAGAAAGACATTAAAAGTAAACTAAGAAAATAGAGATAAAAGATAACTTTGATTTCATTCATTAATTCCAAATGTCTCTATGAGACTACATTATATAGAGCTAATAATAGAGAAAAAAAGGTTTGGTGGCTAAAAGCCCAACTAGACAATAAAAGCCCATTAAGATAAATTCTGTCTAATATTTAAATTGTCTAAGCAAAACTCTTGCTCCTATCATTACCAACCCCTTCAAAAACAACCTTGCCCTCAAGGTTGTAGATAAGAAAAGAAAAAAAAATTGATCGAATAATGTCATGGATCCCACTGATAAGATATGGTGCTCCATGAACGACTAAATAATCAATCAATCGTTTTTCCTCAAACATGAATGAAGCATTAAGGTAATGAATGCACCCAATGATGCTAACTTCAGCTCTGAACTCGTTCTTTCCTTGACCAATAACTTTTAGCTTCTTTACAGCTAATTGAGTCCCATCAGGTAGAACACCTTTGTAAACTGATCCAAAACCTCCTAGACGAAGCTTCACAGAGAGTTATCGGTAGCAACTTCAAGATCTTTATAGCGGAAACGGGTTGGCATGCCGGTTAAATTCTCTAAGAAAGTGTCGTCATCTGAATTCTCTCGAGCTAAACTTTTCTGTTTCAAGTAGTATCGAAACACGACAAAGAGCATAATTACAACCAAAGTTAATATAACAGCAACCACAACCGCTATGTTGATGTTCTGATTTCTTCCATTTCCATCACTTGAGACAACCTTAATTTAAGAAACATAACCAGAATCAGAATCATTGAATTTCTGAAAACTTCCAACACTGTCCAACAAGAAACAGTTCCCTAAGCTTGTATGGAAGAACATTGCAAGGCAGGAGCAATTTCCACGGCAAGATGTTTGACACCCGGCCAAACCGGTATTCGAATAGGGCGGAAGAAAATCAAGCGCGAAGTAACTAAGCCCATCATTAGCTTTAGGAACTCAATAGAGTTTTCTGATTTATCATCACCACAAGATGAAATAAAACTTGGTTTACAACTAGGAAGAAGAACATAAGGACAACTACACTTACCACTATTTGTGCCTATGTTGTAAGGTTCACAAGGCTTGGGTGTTTGACAAAGATCTTGTGGTATTCTTGTTGAAGAATCACCATTTGATCCACCAACGTAGAGATTAGAGAAAGTAATGACACCATCCCTTCCCAAAACTGCAATCCAACTTGCATTTATACCTTCCATGCCTTGACACACAGGTGAATCAGAGATAACACAGCTTGAATAAGCTCCCTAAAATTCATAACTATCGCATAAATCCAACGGTACTGACGTGTAGATTTCCCACCTTTTTGCTGATTCGATCCATATGTAACGGTAACGAACGTACGAAGTTGCATTCAAAACTAACCGTGTTACAGCAGACGAGTTTTTGAGGTTGTAAGTATAGTAAAATTCATCCTTATTGTAAACACACCTGTAATCATAAATTGGATTTGGCTTAACTTGTGGTGAACCACTTGAATGTAAACCATTCCATGGTCCACTACTGTAGAATTTTGTTTCACCCTTTATATATACATCAGGATAGTTATGTGGAACCATGCCAAAAGAAAAATCATCAAGGATACATGTTTTATTACAATTGCAGCCAAAAGAAGGCAGCACTAAACCAAAAAGGTTTCGGTTTCTTGAGAGACATGAAATAAGTGAAAAAGGCAGGACCTTTTTCATAATCAACATCATTGACAAGTGATACTGGAATACATTCAACTCCATTGTAGAGATCAGCAAGAATAAAACCATTCCTTGAAGCAGAATCTGATTTCCACTTTTGAGCCAATTTCCAAGCAGCAAAAACACTTTTTTGTCCATGCAACCTTACCAACTTATACTTAAATATACCACCGCCAGATTTCCCTCTTTCACAACATTGCTTTTCAATCATCACTACATCTAACATATCAGAAGCACCCACCTTTAATTTCTTCCACCAATTATGATATTCCAATAACACACAAGGCTTATAAGATTTAGCAAGAACATAAAGGTTAAAATTTCCATTGCAATTTAGACTCATAACACTAAATTCACTAGGAGAAACATCTTGATCCATTCCAAATTGAATTGCCAGCCTATATGGCATATACTTCTCAACACAATCCAAACCGAAAATCTTATCAGCATACAAACACACTACAAAACACCTCAATTCCTCTGTTAAATCACAATTTGAACCATCATCATCAATAACAAATTGTTCATTTTCTTTGTAATGTGACACAAAGCACCAATTTTTCAAATCATCGATGTAAGGACGCCACCGAAAATTGTATTTCAATTCCAAAGCAGACATAATGAATTCAAAACCAGCATGATCAGTTTCAAAGTTAACCTTGTGCCATCTTGCAGCTCTAGGTTCACCTTTTTTTAGTTCATTAGGACAAGTTGGACCAAGAATTGAAAACATAGTCAAAATTGTTTCCAATTCTTGTAAGAGGGTAGAGTTCATATAAATGGGTGTTAGAGGTATTTTAACAAACTGCTGGTGGGCAAAAGTTGAAAACATAGTGTTGGCATTTTTGTATAGTTCACTTTCTCCACAACCAAGAATATGAGCAACTTGAGGGTCAATTGAAGTTTTAGAATTAATGATGGTATAAGATGGGCTTATAACTAAGTTATTCAGCAAAGGGGTTTTAGAATCACAAGAATTGTTTACCTTAGAAAGAAGTGGTGAAGGCATGATGAAATTGTTCAGAACAAAAACAGGATCTTCCATAACAACATTTGCATCAGTCAAACGACCTTCATTCTGCTGATGAAGTTGTTTGTCTTCAGAGGTTGGCTGGATTTCACTTCCAGCTGCAGCATCTTTAGCAGTCGGTTTGGGCTCGGAGTTAGACACAGAAGGTGACTTTGATACTGACTTAGCATCTGTAAACACCCTTGGAGAAGAAGAAGGTCTCTTCTTCGATTGTTCACTCTCTGAATCCTTCGACCAACTAGGGGATTTCACTTCCCTCGAAAAACCCCCCTCGGGCGAACGCATTACCCTCTCTTCAACTCTACTACCATTTTTCGGATCTTTAGTTGAAGAAGTTGTTGCCTTCGATGATATCAGAGGTCTTTAAGACCTTTGTGACAATTGGATGTCATCGTTTTTCAACTCGTCTATAAGCACCGTGAGAAAAGATGTCGGGATCGAGATTCTATCAGGCAGTTCTCCATCAATTTTCTCGTTGTTCTCGCCCTTTTCAGAAACCTTAAGCTTCTTGTACTTGTCAGCCCTCATCATTGTTGTTGTTATTAGGAATGAGAGACAGAGGGTCTGTTGTGTGGAAACTCTAAGAGGAGACAAAGCTCGGTCTAATGGAGCGTGTCTAAGTGATGGTGTTAGGGTTTTTTTTTTTGTTTTTTTTAGAGTTTTTCTTAAAATTGAGATGAGATACTTGCAAATATTTTTCAAAATCTCTTCTAATACTAGAATGATTTTGATATTTAGGACTAATTGTAGAAGTGGTGGTTGTTGGTTGCAGTTGTATGTGACGATTGTTGTAGTGATATGAATAATGAGAAGTAGAATAGGATGAATATGGGTGAGATGGGGGTGGTGTATACCCATGATTAAAATACAAGCAAGGTGTTTGATAAGTGCAAAATGTACCTATTTTTGTATATTTTTTTGTTGCACTTATCAATGCTTTGTGGTAAATATCGTGCGAATAAAACCCGATTTGGTTATAAATACGTATACGATACCTTTTAGTGTATATATTGCGTATAGTGTAAATATTATTGAGTTTAATTGATTTTCTCTCAATTTTGCAGGTATTCAATCAAGGATATCTTGATATTGTTGTATAGAGCATTGAATAAGCTTTCCAGCGCTTCGAACAGGACGAAAAACGGAGTTACGGTTCAAAAGTTACGAATAAAACAGTGCTGGAAAAATGTTGTTCTGTCAAATTCGCCAGGCAAATTTTCAATTCGCCGGACGAATTTGAGAATTTCGCCAGACGAGGCTATGGCGAGGCCCTGGCGAGAGAAAAGTTGGAAATTCAAGTTGCTGCTAACTTGTGCTCGCGTCTTGTTCGCCAGGCGAGTTTTGAGACATCCGCCGGGCGAATTTTCATTCACCAGACAAATGTAGATATTTTTTGCCAGGCTGTTTTATTGCGCAACTGGTGTGAGAGAAAAAAGGGAATCCTCCTGGCAAATTTTCAATTCGCCAGGCGAATTTGTCTAAACCAGAATTTTGTATTTAATTCATTTTACTTCAATTTTGTTAGATTATGTTGTTTGGAGGTGATTTTTGATCTTCCAACTTCATCAACCTCATTCTTTGATAGATTAGCTTAGAAAACAACATGGAAGCATGCATATGGGTGAACCGGGGTGGATTGATCGTCGATCGGCGTTGACAAACCGCGAGATGTTTGGTTCATTTCTTTTCTTCTTTGTGTTTTTCTTCTATGTTGGGTTGTGTATATGTATTTATTCTGAACTCATGTATATTTGTCTCCCATGGCGTTATATGATATCTGCTTTACAAATCTTTATTGGTGATTGTCTCTGATTTTTGCTTTATGCGCGGGGTTTGGGTTGCGTTAGACACAACCTTCACGAACTTCGATTAGGGATGATTGTCTGTTAGTTTTTGGACTTTAGAGATAGATTTAAGAGCTAACAATCTTCAATAGGCGTCGAAGCTTAATGCCTTCCGTGTTTCGAGGCTTCGCTCGCGAGAGTGGCATGGTTGTTATCTCAACTTTGCGTTAGACATAACCTTTGTTGTGAGTGATGTTGGGTGATATTGAGGAGTATTGTAGGTGGAGTATAACTGGTCGGTAAGTTTAAGTTTGTGAGGAGTGATTTATATGCGTTGTCGGATAAGTTTGTCTTGTTGAAGAATGACTTTGTTTTATGTTTTAATGTTTACTTTTCTGTTTGTTTTTACTTGTAAACCATTTTAAACCCAAACTCATTAACGCGAGAGACTGTCGAATGACATTCTTTCCCTCGAACCGATCTCTGTGGACACGACATAAATCCCGGAGGGAATTCTTTCCGAAAATAAATATTTTTGCTGCTTGCCCTATTCTGCATTCAACGGTGTTGGAGTTGCAACATATGGGTTTATGTAATATGGTGAAAAGATTTCCCATGGAAAAGGTGGGAATGAGGAAGTGATTGGAGATGTAAAAGAGGGGTTTGTGGGATAGGTAGGAGGAATGCTTCATTGATGAGATGAATGTGTATAATAATCCATATGAGGATTTGAGTACATTGATGAAAGCACCAATTGTTAGGATGCTAATTCAAGAACCCTAACAAGCTATGAAAACAACTATAAATCTAGAAAGACCTTAAAAGTAAACTAAGAAAATAGAGATAAAAGATAACTTTGATTTCATTTATTAATTCCAAATGTCTCTATGAGACTACATTATATAGAGTTAATAATAGAGAAAAAAAGGCTTGATGGCTAAAAGCCCAACTAGACAATAAAAGCCCATTAAGATAAATTCTATCTAATATTTAAATTGTCTAAACAAAACTCTTGCTCCTATCATTGTACATTGAGAAATTGATTGCGTTGAGAAAGTATGATTGTATTAAACTATGGTAATTAATATTTATCAAACATTAAGTTAATTAAGTGCGGTTAGTATAAAATAATCATGATTATTAAGAAATGACAACAATTTTAAGATATATATTAGAGATATTATATAGTAAAGAGGGATTTTCCCTTTATTTTATCATCACATATATAAATTTTTACAAATGATTTTTTTCAATTATTTTCTCGAATCTTTGGATTAACCCTCGATAAGTATGACCTATCATATCAAAATTCTCTATCCCTTAACAATTAGGATAATCATCAATTTGAAGGATACACATTACTACCAAGAGTTTTTGAAATCATCATTGTTCTTCTTATGTGTGTTTTACTTTTCACGATTTTTGTATATTTGTCCTTCACTAAACGTGTATGCATGTTTATGAAACCATTATTATCATGTGATTGGAGTTTTAACGATTTGAACATACACACATTTTTAAAGGGCAATTTTTTAATACACCACCCATGTTTCTTAGACACCACACGAAATTTCGTTTTTACCTATAGTTTCCGGATGTGTACATCTGAAAACTAGGGGCAAAAATGAAATTCTACGTGGTATTTAAGAAATATGGATGGTGTATTAAGAAATACCCATTCAAAATGTTGGTATGTTCAAATCGTTGAAACTCCAATCACATGATAATAATGGTTTCATAAACATGCATGCATACACATTTAGTGAAGGACAAATATTCAAAAATCGTGAAAAGTAAAATACACAAAAGAACAATGATGATTTCAAAAACTCTTAGAGCATCCACATACATAATACTCATTTGAGTTCTTTAAATGGGACACATTCAATTTTTTATATTATATTATACTTTATATTTTCTAAACAACTCAACTATATTTTTTAAATATCCATACAATTCATTAAAAATTCTAAAATAGGTCCCACAATATACCCCATATTTATTATTATTTGTTTTATTTATTGCCATTTTTAATAATTTATTATCAATTGACCCACTTAATATGGTGTAGAAACGTTCCCACATTTGAGAACGTTTGCAAATGTAGAAACGAAACTTTTTATCAAGTATCCATCTATTCTGACAGCATGGCATTGGTTGTTGTGTAGAAACAATAGCACAGCAGGCGATATTCATGCTCTTAGTAGTTCACATTAATTATTTAATCAAAATATGAATAAACACTATGATATATGAACACACAACACACTCTTGCCCAGATGAAATACTTAGGGGTGTAGAAATAAAACTAATTCTTCCAAACCAAATTGATAATTAATTTGTTCTATTTATAATGAAATCGAGGGCCGGTCCTAACTTTTTAGAGCCTCTGGGCAAATAATAAAAATTGAGCCATTATAAAATACTAAGCAATTAATCTTGAATTTTTATTTTCTTTTTTTTGGTTTTATTTTTCCCTTTTATTTCAAAAAGAGAGAGAGGAAAACGTCATTTTATAAGACTCAAAGGGAAGGGCGATGGTTGTGATTGAGATCGGAGGTGGCGGTAGAATTGTGCGGTGGTAGCGTGATGGCTGACGCATAGGAGGCAAAGGTTTGACAATAAATAGGTAAAGGGAAGATAGATACATGAAATTATGAAAACGTATTGAGAAAGGAGATGTGAATTTTATATTGGCATCAATAAATCAAATCAAATCAATGTATTGAGTTAGAGAGTGTTACACAAAAACAGTTGCTGAATATCCACTTCCACAAATGATAATGAATTATATTTAATCATAAAATTTTGATAATAAATCATATGGTTGTATGGTGCATTTATCAATCACACGAATAACTTTGCCAATTAAATTTCTCTCATGGTTTGACGTGTTTGTCAAATTTCTCCTTATTAACTTATCCAAACACTAAATATATAAAGCACACATGACTAGAATGATATTTTTTTTATTCTTTTCCAAGGCCGTCTCAAACAAATCAGAGTCCATGTTTGAGTTAAAAAAATTGGCTTCTAATATAAAAGAAATAAATTTAAAAATAATTTATTATATTTAAATTATAAACAACATTAAAAATTAAAAAATAGTTATAAGTATTTAGATAGAGCTCAAAATTTTAAGACAGTAAGAGCTTCAATATTTTATTAAAATTGATATATAAAAGCATAAGGAAAGTTAAACTATTTGATCAAATGATAAAATCTTATAAATACTATATTAAATTAGATTAACTCTAATTAAATTGTTCATTAAAAAATTTAATTATTTAATTTATTGTCTATTTAATTATGTTGTCTTAATAAAAAATAATACTGAATTTCTCAAGTTTTAATTTATTATTATAAAATAAAATTTAATTATATATTTTTTTATAAAACAAAATATAAAGTAATAAAACTAAACACAAATAATAATATATTATATTTTATCATATAAATTTAATAACAAATGAATTTATTATATAATGGATCTTTTTAAATATAAATCAATTAAATATAATATATATATATATATATATATATATATATATATATATATATATATATATATATATATATATATATATATATATATATTATTCAAGACTTATTTTTTAAAAATTGAAAATGTCTATGGGATGTATATTGAGAATTTTTTACGTAAATACCCCTAATTTTGAAAAAAATTCCCTAAATAACCCATGTTTTAAAAATATTCCCAAAATGCCCCCATTAGGGTTTTGGTTTGAACTATGTCGCCAATTGCACTGGAGACTCCCTTGTAGAGGTTGAACCATGTCGCCAATTGCACTGGAGACACCCAACCAAGTCTCCAGTGCAATTGGCGACACAGTGTAATGCTTGAACTATGTCGCCAATCCAATTGGAGACACAGTGTAAAGCTTAAATCAAGTCGCCAATTCAATTGGAGACACCCTTCAAACTGAAATTTTTCACTATAAATAGGGGTGTTAAGCTTGGTTTGTTCCACATCTCTTCTCACAACTTTGTTTTACTCATAAAATGTATCGTCGTCGTTGGGGTAAAGTTATTTTTTCGCGAGACAAGCCACCGATCGACATACAAGGTATCAATCAACTTATTGTTGTATGTTGTTTAAATTGTTATAACAAAGAGAAATGCATTAATGAAAACATTTGGTTACAACAAACGAAAAGATAAGATAAATTATGATACAGATATTCCTCCAACATTGGGACAATGTTTTTTGTTGTGGCCGGGTTGACGACAGATACTGCATAGTCGTATCATTTTATCACGCATATCCATTTCGGTTCTTATACGCTTGCTGTTTGGGCGCCCTTTTTTCTTTCTTCTCATTTCATTGTTGTGCCAAACTATTTCACCTTGGTATGGAGGCCAATAATCCTCCATTGGTAGCACTGCGAAGCCTTTGCTGTATACATTCATAACATTAACCACCCTGTAAACATCAGATAGATAGCCATAAGCATCTTGACGAGCATGTGCGCATGCTGCAATGGCATGTGAGCAAGGTACACGGAGGGCCTGGAACTTGCCGCAATCACACCAACCTCTGTTTAGCCTGACAGCATACGATAAATTGGGCCTCTCCTCATTAAAATCCATTGTTTCTTGTACACTGAATGATTGTCTATGTCGGTCAAAGATTGTAACTGCATGTGTACTGCAAAGGCTTCGCAGTGCTACCAATGGAGGATTATTGGCCTCCATACCAAGGTGAAATAGTTTGGCACAACAATGAAATGAGAAGAAAGAAAAAAGGGCGCCCAAACAGCAAGCGTATAAGAACCGAAATGGATATCGGTGATAAAATGATACGACTATGCAGTATCTGTCGTCAACCCGGCCACAACAAAAAACATTGTCCCAATGTTGGAGGAACATCTGCATCATAATTTATCTTATCTTTTCGTTTGTTATAACCAAATGTTTTCATTAATGCATTTCTCTTTGTTGTAACAATTTAAACAACATACAACAATAAGTTGATTGATACCTTGTATGTCGATCGGTGGCTTGTCTCGCGAAAAAATAACTTTACCCCAACGACGACGATACATTTTATGAGTAAAACAAAGTTGTGAGAAGAGATGTGGAACAAACCAAACTTAACACCCCTATTTATAGTGAAAAATTTCAGTTTGAAGGGTGTCTCCAATTGAATTGGCGACTTGATTTAAGCTTTACACTGTGTCTCCAATTGGATTGGCGACATAGTTCAAGCATTACACTGTGTCGCCAATTGCACTGGAGACTTGGTTGGGTGTCTCTAGTGCAATTGGCGACATGGTTCAACCTCTACAAGGGAGGCTCCAGTGCAATTGGCGACATAGTTCAAACCAAAACCCTAATGGAGGCATTTTGGGAATATTTTTGAAACATGGGTTATTTAGGGAATTTTTTTCAAAATTAGAGGTATTTACGTAAAAAAAATTCGTATATTGAAAAGTTGTTTTTTTGGTAAAATAAAAATATGAAAAAAAGTGCTTATGCTACGACTTGAAGGTCCGTGGAAGCATACCACTTCCAAGTTTGTAAAAAAAAAAAAAAAAAGACAATTCATATGCTATGACCTGAACCTACAACTTTAGTATTCCAGGGTCATACTTGTACCGCTAGGCAACTACAACAAATTATCATAATTTTAGCAATCAATGTATTATTACATATTGTTTATTATAATTTTTTTTAAGAGCAATGCTAACTTATGCATTACGGTACAAGTTAAAAATAAAATGTAGAAATAATATCTTAGAAATTATTCATTATTTTTAATAAAAATAAAAATAAAATTTTTTTATTAATGTTTTCAATACAAATTTTATATAAACTTTCTATAACCTAAAGCATAAGTTAACATTACCTTTTTATTAATTAATGATATTTAATGGAAACATCTATTATTATTATTATTATTCTCATAAAGATTTTTTATATCTCTAATATTGTTGATAAACAATATAGGATCAATTGCATAAAACATAAAATTATGTTCCTAAATCTCTTTCCTTCAATCGCACCAATGAGTACATGTACATAAGCCTAAATCGCAGGACCCTGAACCCTCAACATGTGCAGCTTTGCACCTTTTAACACAATCTCCAGCTGGACCACATTCTCCCATAGGTGTTGTACATGGCTTTGCACCTTCTACTTGTTGTAATTCCATGTTCCAAACTAGTGTCATAAAACATATTAGGGTTAATATTAAATATTTGAAATTCAAATAATAATCAAAATTTACATTTATTTTAAAAATTAAGAAGATAAAATATACAGTATCACAAATTCACAATGAATGATGAACAACATATATACTTACCAGCTACAACTAAAACTAGAATAACAAAAAATTGAGATAAGTTTGAGACGTGTTTCACCATTTTAGAAGATATTTTGTCAACTTTCTTCTTCTTTTCCTTCGTTTCAATCTACCTTTCCTGTGTTATTTATAGACGCTTCATATTTTAGTCAATAAATTTCAATAAACTATTTTTATCTTAAACTTAACTATTTTTCGAAGTTATTCTTAAAACGATAAACATCCTAATATTGAATCAAGAGAAATTAAGACCTTTGAAAGATAACTAATATAAGTATTTACAAGAAATAAAAGAAACTAAATTTATTAATGCTCGTACACTTGAATCGTATTTATTATCGTCCAATTTATTATTGTAACTCCTATATGGTAGATACAAGTATTTTTAGTAATATGCAAACCATTTCACTTTTATAGTTTATAATCCAAACCTTTTGTCACAAAAACTAATTCAAAGTGATTAAATAAAAGTTTAATAAATACTTTTAAAGTTATTAAACATTTCCATCTAATAAATAAATATAAAAATATAAATCATCACATCATTGACTCATCACTTTATATATCTACCATTTAAGAAAAACATATGTTCTAGAAAATCTCATTTTAACCCTGCTGGTCCCAGACAGCGCCGCGTGGCTGGTGTTGAAAAGTATTTCGGGGGGGTGTTTTATCGTATCCACAGAGATTGCGTATATTGCCGCCATTCTATAGTTAAAAGGGTTTCAAATTTTCCATCGGATCGTTTGCATTAGAATTTAAGAAATCAACGGTAAAATGATTGGTTTTAAAGATTTGTAAAAACATGCCAAGATTAGTAACCGGTAATCCGTTTCGTACGTATATCCTCGAAAAAACATGTGAACTTGCTAACGATAAATAAGCTCACATATCCTCTCAACAAGTTTCTCTCGAACACTTGTTGTGGGATTTATCATATTGATCCTTTGTTGATCTCTCACACAAACTATCAATATGATAACATTAAAGAACAATATTTATGAACATCAACATTCAAAACTATCTCTAGCCTCATGAATATTGATGGATTGAAACTTAGGTCAAATTTTAACACATATCTCTCAATCATGAATCAAAACAAAATATGAACCATAAAAACAAAGTTTCTTCTCTATATTTATCATTAACAAAGTTCACAAACTTAATACAAGATCAATACATACAAAAATGATGGATTACCTCCACTAATCTTGACACTAGAGTTGCTTAGCTACCCATTGTCATGGTAGCTTGATCAACAAGTAATGTTGCAAAGCTTTTGGAGCATCAATCTTCAAAGATTCAAGGATTGCAGCATAAAAGCTTTGAAACTAAGAAAAAGGGTAACAATGGAGTTTTTCTCCCCACACAAGGTTTTTGGTTACAAGAGTAGGTAATGCAAAATGATGATCCCCCAAAAATATCTAACAAAAGAGCCTAAATACAAGGTCAGCCCAGAAAGAAGCGCTGGGCGGTGCTTTATAGCGCCGGGCGGTGCCCAAAAGTCAGCCCACGTGACAGCTACAGTGTCACCTTGGGCTCAGAAAATATATGTGAGCGTCAGACGATGGAATTAGAGCGTCGGGCGGTGAGAGTAGCGCTGGGCGAAGCTTGAGGAGGCGCAGCATGGAACAATTCTGGAACTTAGTCAAATTAGGGGAACCAGCGCCCCTGCAGCACCAGGCGATAAGGCCTTCCTGCGCCTTAGCAGGGTCGGGCGGTGCAGGGGCCTAAAATGCGACATGCAGCTTTTCCAAATGTTTCGTTTCCGTGCGATTCGAGCTGTGATCTTTTCACCAAAATTGCTGCAAAAATTCACAAACACATCAAAATACCTAATATTCACAAAAATGCAAGAATCACTTAAATAATAAGTCGTTTCCCGATTAAAGCGGTTAAAAGAGCTTAAAGGCGTCAAAATCAATTATGAAAATAAGCACTTCTTGACACCTAACAAACTCTCCCCAACTTGCATCTTTGTTTGCCCTCAAACAAAAGTAAGTGTCAACAACCACAAGCAAGATTTCCAAACACCAAATCAACCGAAAACATCAATGGTTCAAACTCGACAAATACACGTATAAAGTATTTCTAAGCACTCATAGGATCAAAACATGAATATGACTCAAATCCTAATCACAAAATCATACAATGCAACACCAAGTACCCTCAAGTTCGAATTGAATCACCTAATTATTTACACGCAATATTTACAAGGGACAAAACACACTCATAAGTAATTGTGCCACATCCAAAACAATTTATGCAATCATCTTACTACTCATGAAAACAATGGAAACAAAGATCACAAAAGGACTTTTATCGGTTGTAACCTGGCCGGGGTTAAAAAAAACAAGGGACATATGTACACGGCCATTGAAAAAAGAAAGGGTAAAGACTATGAAGAGCATTTTTTTTCAAAATTTCAATCTTGTTCAATCCTTATTTCTTTCATTCACAATGCATTCTCTTCTTGTGCTTTTCTTTTCTTTTTGTTCTTTTTGCCCCGTTTCTTTCTCTTTGTTTTTTTTCGATTTCATTGTCTTAGAATGCATTGTATCACCAATTCCTTTTTCTCTTTTAAAAAATAAATAAATCTCCCCAACTTCAACATTGCCATAAGCTTACTTAAATGCTCTTCAAAACAGGTTAGAATTCGGGTTTATGATTCAAATAAAAATCTTCTTTTTGGCTCAAAAGAGGTTTCAAATGCGCACACACTCACAAGGTTACTTGAAGTGTTTTTGCAATGGTGGTTATACTCAAAGTGCACAAAAATTGCCTTGATCATTTCTATGTTTCCAAAATTTAAAACAACAAGCAAGATTAAACATAAACTATTTGAGTAAGCAACAACTACTTGAATCCCTCAAGAATTTGTGAACAATGGAGGCAACTCACATTTGTGGTAATGTCCTAATTGATTCAAAATGAACAAGAGTTTACAAAACATTGCATTGACAAATTTTACAAAAAGTAAAAGCTTCACATTCACATTACGATTCTATAACTCAATTCCATACTTTGATTGTGCACACAATCAAGAATTATATCATTTCCATCAATGTTTAAGGTCACAAGGTACTCTTTTCTCTTCTTGTACTAACACACAAAATTTTCAAAATTTCAAGGACAACCATCACTTTCATTGTGCACACACAACATAAAAAATAAAAACAGAATTTAACCAAACTTGAAATACTATAAACTATGGTGTTAAAATACCGAAATTGTACTCGCCGAAGCGACAAAACACTACAACAGAAATTCTCGCCGAAGTGATCCAAAAGTACATACTATAAAAAACTGAAAATAAATTACATAAATAAAGGACAAGACAAAATAAAATCCTTCACTTTGAAGCTTAATTAATCATATCATTGAGATCATCTTCCATCTCATCACCATCATCACCATCATCATCATCATCATCATTATCAACCTCAACATCATCATCATCCGCATTAACACCACTGGTGCTTGCCCCCTCCGAATAGAACGGGCGCCTGTCCCCAGGCCAATTTGCATAAGTGTCGAACGACTCCCTTGTAGGAAAAGGAGTGCACTCTGCCGGATGCGTCTGAAAATAATAAAGTTGTTGCATACAATCAAAATTAAATTGATTCGATCTGTGTAGTGACTCACCCATATCCCAAGTGTAATTAAACGCCGCTTTCATATCAAAAACGGATGAGCCACTTTCGTCCGCCTGACCACCTGAACTACTACCCATCTCAACAGCTTTCTTCTTCTTCCTTTCTTCCTTGGACTTGCAAAACTGATCCAAATAGTTATCATCAACTAGAAATTTCAGTTTCTCATTAATCACACCTGGTATGAGAATGTCAGTCTGATAAATTAAAGCTTGAACCAGGCAAGGAAAGATGATGGGAGCATCATCATGCACTCCCAGCCTCCGAGTATTATCAACAAAAGTTTTCATCTCCCAAGCAATGATTTGGGCGATATCCACCCCCTTGTCCTTCATGATACAGTACATAAGGAGTCCTGTGTCAAGAGGGACAGAAGAATGGTGAAACCGCGGCCTTACATTATAGCAAAACAAGAGAAGAATGGCCTGAGCCTTCGGAGTCATGTTTTTCCTACTGTATTTGATCAACTCCCTTTTTGCATCCTGATCCACCTTGCAACCTGGTTTGAGAATCACACTAGCAACCATTTTGTGATCATGCTTTGCTTTTGAAAGCTTCACGAAGTCATCGGTTTGCAGACTTCCTAAACTACTTGGACTGCCCAAGATCCTATTAATGATGTCCCGGCTGAAACTGATCTCTCGACACCTTACAAAGGTCTTAAATCTGTAGAATTCGCCTTCGGGCTGCAGCGCATTAGCATAGAATTCCCTAATCAGTTGGTAGCAAACGCGATCAGCCGGGTTCATCAACTTATCCCACTTTTTCTTCTCGAAGATCGCCTGAATTCTTCGGTAGTCACCTTCACGGTTTATTAGAAACCTTTTTTCAAAGAGAACACTTCTGCCCTCGAGAGATTTGATTCTAGCTTCATGTTCAGCGGACGAAAAACGGATGCGGTCATATTCAAGTGGAATATCTGGAACATTAATTTGATGAGGTAGCAGCATTCTTTTGCTTCTTCTTTGAAGCGTGTTATGGAGCAAAGTGGCCAGACATCTGCACAAACCAAACAAAAACAGCCCAACACAGACATATATACATTAGCACTATCAGACCAAAAAAATAAAACAAACAGTGAAAACCCAAACTGGGCAAAACAGGGCTGCCGCCCTAGCAGCGCCAGGCAACGCAAGGGCGCTGTTGCGCCCCTCTACCGTCGGGCAGTACATGCGAAACCAGCAGACATGTTAAAACGCATCACTGTTTCTTTCTAACACAATCTTCTTCAAACCCAAAACCAGTTAACAACAGGGATGGCAAAAATCAAAACATGCAAGAGCTAGGGCTTGTCTAAATCAAACATTCAACACAACCTAACCACATTTTTACTAATGAATAATGATGAAGAGAAGAGAGATACAAAGCAAAGTGAAGACATGCATACCTTGAGTTGGGAAGTTCTGAAACGAGAGAGAGTAAGGGAGCAAAGAGTAAGAGAGCAAAGTTAGGGTTTGCAAATGAGAAGAATGAGAGAAAAGTTCCAACAATTTCTCTTAAGTTCCTTTAATAAATAGGGGTATTTTTGGAAAAATACCCAATTGGAGTCACTATCCACTCAAAACCTCAGAAAACATTTTAAAATTCCCCCCCTCCCCTTAACTCTCTCGCCTGGCCAATCATAGGCGAGGCCTCTGCTAATTTTTAAGCACCGTCAGACGGTACAAACCAGCGCCGAGCGCTCCACACCAGATAGCAGATTTTTCTGCTATGGTGCCGCAAACCAGTTTTTATGCATCAAAATTATACTTAACTCTCAACATGCAGAAAACTCACAATTAACTCAAAAGGCAATGCAAATAATAAAAACACTAAAAAGCAAGAAATACTTACAATGTTGGGATGCCTCCCAACAAGCGCTTGTTTAACGTCGGCTAAGCTCGACGGTCCAAGATGATCAACGATCATCAAGAAACACATAACCAATCTCGCGATCAAAATCACCTCCAAGATAAATTTTCAGGCGTTGGCCGTTTACGGTCCAAATTTCTTTTTTCCTGCAAATCTTCAATCACGACAGCTCCATAATGCTTAACCTCCTTGACAAGAAACATTCCAGACCATTTGGACTTTAATTTTCCCAAAAACAATTTCAAGCGGGAATTGAACAAAAGTACCATCTGACCAACCCGAAATTCTTTTTGAGAAACTGTCTTGTCGTGATATCCCTTCACTTTTTCTTTGTATATCTTACTTGAATGGTAAGCATTATTTCGCATTTCTTCTAAATCGTACAATTGGACTTTTCTCTTTTCACCGGTCAAATTCGGATCAAAATTCAACATGTTTAACGCCCAAATAGCCTTATGCTCCAATTCAACGGGCAAATGGCATGACTTGGCATAAACCATTTGAAACGGAGTTAGACCGATTGGCGCTTTGTAAGCGGTACGATTGCCCACAAAGTCTCATATAACTTTTGTGACCAATCTTTCCTCGAACTTGACACGGTTTTCTCCAAAATTCTTTTTACTTCTCTATTAGACACCTCGGCTTGACCATTTGTTTGTGGATGGCACGGAGTTGCAACTTTGTGCTTTACACCGTAATGCTCTAAAACTTTTTCGAGCGGTGCATTGCAACAATGCGAACCTCCGTCACTAATTAACACACGAGGGGTGCCAAAATGGGAGAATATGTTTTTCTTTAAAAATTTTATCACCGTATTTCCATCGACCCTCAGTGACGCAATTGCTTTCACCCACTTGGAAACATAGTCAACTACAACTAAAATATAGTCGTTTGAAAAGATGGTGGGAATGGTCCGACAAAATCAATGCCCCAAAAATCGAAAACTTCGACTTCTAAAATAGTATGCAAAGGCATTTCATTTCTTTTTCCAATCCCACCACTTCTTTGGCAAGTATCACACCTTTTAGCCTGGAGGTTGGCATCTTTGAACAATGTAGGCCAATAAAAGCCTGATTGGAGGACTTTAGTTTCCGTTCTTAAACCATTGTAATGCCCTCCATATGGAGAGTTGTGACAATGCCAAAGGATACTTTTGGCCTCATCAAGAGTGACACATTTTCTTAACAAATTGTCACCTCCTAACTTGAACAAGTATGGTTCATCCCAAACATAGAAATTAGCATCCGCGAGGAATTTCCGTCTTTCATTCCAAGTTAGTTCCTCCGGTATAAAACCGGTGGCTTTGTGGTTAGCGAAATCTGCAAACCACGACCTAACTTGTACTCGAAAAAGCTTTTCATCCGGAAATTCTTCGCGGACCTCATTCTCACGGTGAGTTACCTCTACATTGACCAATCCAGATAAATGATCCGCTACCAAGTTTTCCGATCCTTTCTTGTCACGGATTTCCAAATCAAACTCTTGTAACAAAAGGATCCACCGGATGAGCCTTTGCTTCGAATTCGGATTGGTAAGCAGATATTTAATTGCTGAGTGGTCAGTGTAAACTACCACCTTAGAACCAATAAGATAAGACTGAAATTTCTCAAGTGCGTAAACAATAGCGAGTAATTCTTTTTCACTGGTGGCATAGTTAACTTGTGCCTCATTAAGAACTTTACTTGCATAATGAATAGCATGAAAATTTTTGGCCTTTCTTTGCCCAAGCACCGCACCAACGGCATGATCGCTAGCATCACACATTAATTCAAAATTCAAAGTCCAATTTGGAGCAACGATTATGGGTGTGGTGATGAGTTTCTCTTTCAAAATTTTAAAGGTGTTTAAACAATCATCATCAAAGGAGAAGGACTTATCTTTGTTGAGTAGATTACTCAATGGCCTTGCAACTTTGGAGAAGTCTTTGATAAACCGCCGATAAAAGCCAGCATGGCCAAGAAAACTTCGGATGCCTTTGACATTGGTTGGAGGAGGCAACTTTTCAATCACTTCAATTTTTGCTTGATCAACCTCAAGGCCTTTAGAGGAGACTTTGTGGCCAAGCACAATCCCCTCCGTTACCATAAAATTGCACTTCTCCCAGTTCAACACCAAATTTGTCTCAAAACACCGTTCAAGAACGGCCTCCAAATTTCTCAAACAAAGATCAAAAGATGCTCCGAAAATGGAGAAGTTGTCCATGAATACCTCCATCATTTTTTCAATAAGGTCGGGGAAAATTGTTTGAATACAACGTTGAAACATTGTCGGTGCGTTGCATAAACCAAACGGCATCTTTCGGTAGGTAAAAATCCCAAAAGGACACGTGAATGCCGCCTTCTCATGGTCTTCCGGGTCAACCAAAATTTGGTTATAACCTGAGTAACCAGCCAAAAAGCAATGGAATTATTGGCCCGACAATCTTTCTAACATTTGGTCCATAAAAGGAAGTGGAAAATGGTCTTTTCTTGTAGCGGTGTTTAGCCTCCTATAATCTATACACATTCTCCAACCTATCACCGTTCTTGTCGGAATCAACTAATTTTTGTCATTTTGGATTTCAGTCATTCCTCCCTTTTTAGGCACAACTTGGACCAGACTTACCCAAGGACTATCTGAAATCGGGTAAATCATACCGGCATCCAAGAGCTTAACAACCTCTTTTCTCACTACTTCTTACATCGTTGGATTCAAACGGCGTTGTGGTTGGGCTACCGCTTTATAATCCTCTTCCATTAAAATCTTGTGCATGCAATAAGCCGGACTAATTCCCTTTAAATCGGAAAGAACCCAACCTAAAGCTTCTTGATTTTTCTTCAAAACTAGAATCAAACGGTATTCCTCATTTTCAGACAAAACGTTGCTAATGATAACCGGCTTGTTACAACCGTCATCAAGAAACACATATTTCAAATTGGAAGGCAAAACCTTCAATTCAAGTTGAGACTTCTCATCACTCACTTCCTTCTTTAACTCATCCGCTTCACTTTCCTACGGTTGCAACTCCTCTAAAGATTCAAGTTCCTTTAAACACTCTTCAAGTGCTCTTTCTTCTTCATCGGAGAACACTTCAAAGGAATCTTCAAGAGCTCTTTGCAAAGGAGACACTACATGAACTTGCTTTGAAACTTCCACCATGGCTTCTTCCGTTGCATCAATACGGAAACTATCATGTTTGTCTTTAGAATGCTTCATTTCTTCAAAGAGATTAAAACTTACTTCTTCATTTTGAACTCGCACTTTCATTAGACCGTCATCAACATCAATCATCATACAGGCGGTTTTCATGAAAGGGCGTCCAAGTATTAATGGAGCATCCTCATCTTCTTCCATATTAATAACAACAAAGTCTACCGGAAAGAAAAACTTATCAACTTTGACCAAGACATTTTGAGCCATCCCATGCGGATGAGTTGTGGACTTGTCAGCCAATTGTAATGTCATCCGAATTACCTTCATCTCAATGTTCCCAAGCCTTTTCACAATGGACAGTGGAATTAAATTTATGCTTGAGCCCAAATCAATTAAGCCCTTTCCGACTTAGACATCACCAATTGTTACCGGCAAAGTAACACGTCTCGGATCGACTTCTTTTCTTGGTAAAGTTCTTTGAATAATAGCACTATAACTATCATCAAGGACAATTGTTTCCGGCTCCGAACATCTTCTTTTCTTTGTCAAGATATCCTTCATGAACTTAGCATACTTTGGCATTTATTCAAGAGCTTCGGCAAACGGAATATTGATTTGTAATTGTTTAAAAATGTCCATGAAACGAGCGTAATGCCGTTCGTTGTCTTTCTTGGTGGGTACATGAGGGTAAGGTAAGTTTTGGATCGAAATTGGATTCACTATCTCCTTCCCTTTTTTCACTCTTCTTTTCTTTTCTTCAATCTTTTCTTTTTCCAATTTATCTTTTTCAACTTCTTCCGTATCATTATTTTCAACTACACCATCATCAACTTTCTCCTTTTTTCCTCCTTCTCCCAACTCTCTCCCACTTCGAGTAACAATAGCTTTACAATGCTCCTTTGGGTTGGTTTGAGTATTGGCGGAAAAAGAAGGTCCCGCTTGTTGCTCGGCCACTTGCTTTTCAAGTTGCCCAACTTGATTCTCAAGGTTTTTGATGGATGCTTCATTCGTCTTTTGATTTGCCATTGACATTTGAATGAATTGGTTGAGAGTTTCTTCAAGCTTGGAACTCCCACCTTGTGGTTGATAAGGATTTTGTCGATTTTGTTGATATCCTTGATTCTGATAATTTGGTATTGGTTGTTGATTTTGATACCCTTGGTGATAAGGTTGTTGTTGCCTTAGGTAACCTTGTTGTTGAGTTGGATTGTTCATGTAATTCACTTCTTCTTTCACCGGAGGACAAGGAGGAGGACAATAGCCTGTTGGATGATCACCTTTACATAATTCACAAATCGCTACTTGCACCTTTTTATTAGGAAGTTCATGCATATCTTTGATTTGTTGAGGTAGCTTCGACATTTGTTGCGTGAGCAGCTCTACTTGTTGAGATAACAATTTGTTTTGGGCAAGTATGGCATCATTCGTTCCCAACTCCAGAACTCCTGGTGTCCTTTGAGAAGAGCCACGATTATGGCTCCCTTGATGGTCATTTAAAGCCATTTTGTCAATGATCACAATGGCTTCTTCAGCAGTTTTTCTCATTAAGGATCCACCCGCGGTGGCATCCAACAATGTTTTATGCACTAATTGAAGACTGTTTCTAAAAATGTAAACTTGAGTCAGCTCATCGAAACCATGCCCCTTACATTTTCTCAACGTAGATTTGAATCTCTCCTAAGCTTCGTTGAGAGATTCATTTCCACCCTGAGTGAAAACTGAAATTGCGGTTTTTGCCTCCATGAAACGGTTATGTGAAAAAAATCCTTCCAAAATTTTTTCTTCAAGTACATTCCAGTCCGTCATGATTGTCGTAGATTGGTCAAGAAACCATTCCTTGGCATTCCCAATGAGGGAATGCGGGAATAGCCTCTTAAACATTGATTCCTCTTCAGCTTCGGGCCCACCAGTTGCTCCCGCAATCTCATAGAAATTTGTCAGGTGTGTAAAAGGATCCTCGTGATTCATACCAGTAAAAGGATTCTGATATAGAAGCGAAAAAATACCAATCTTCATTTCTGAATACCGATCATTTTGAGCATTGCGCGAGAATTGTACGGTGTGTCTCGGACTATTTGTACAAGGTCTAGAAGCAGGTGGTGGCGGTGGATCATCAGTCATTGTTGGCGGTAACTGTGGAATTGGTGGTATTGATGTCGAAGTCGAATGCTCCCCTCGTTCTTGTCTTTGCCTAGCAAGTTGCCCCCTTCTCCTTGTTCTGCTATTGATTCTACGCGCGGTTCTTTCAATCTCAGGATCGAACAGAAGTTGGTCCGTGGGTAATTTCCCTCGCATAAAACATAGTCTGCACACTAAACCAAACAAATCAACAAGCACAAGATACAGTTAAACAAGTTAAAAAACTCAATAACTATTTCAATGCTCGCAATATAACAACAATCCCCGGCAACGGCGCCAATTTGTTGAAAAGTATTTTAGGGGGTATTTTATCGTATCCACAGAGATTGCATATATTGCCGTCATTCTATAGTTAAAAGGGTTTCAAACTTTAATCGGAACAAAGGGTTTGGAAATTATCAATCAGATTATTTGCATTAGAATTTAAGAAATCAATGGTAAAAGGATTGGTTTTAAAGATTTGTAAAAATATGCCTAGATTAGTAGCCGGTAATCCGTTTCGTCCGTATATCCTCGAAAAAGCGTGTGAACTTGCTAACGATAAATAAACTCACATATCCTCTCAACAAGTTTCTCTCGAACACTTGTTGTGGGATTTATCATATTGATCCTTTGTTGATCTCTCACACAAACTATCAATATGATAACATTAAAGAACAATATTTATGAACATCAACATTCAAAACTATCTCTAGCCTCATGAATATTGATGGATTGAAACTTAGGTCAAGTTTTAACACATATCTCTCAATCATGAATCAAAACAAAATATGAACCATAAAAACAAAGTTTCTTCTCTATATTTATCATTAACAAAGTTCACAAACTTAATACAAGATCAATACATACAAAAATGATGGGTTACCTCCACTAATCTTGACACTAGAGTTGCTTAGCTACCCATTGTCATGGTAGCTTGATCAACAAGTAATGTTGAAAAGCTTTTGGAGCATCAATCTTCAAAGATTCAAGGATTGAAGCATAAAAGCTTTGAAACTAAGAAAAAGGGTAACAATGGAGTTTTTCTCCTCACACAAGGTTTTTGGTTACAAGAGTAGGTAATGCAAAATGATGATCCCCCAAAAATATCTAACGAAAGAGCCTAAATACAAGGTCAGCCCAGAAAGCAGCGATGGGCGGTGATTTATAGCGTCTGGCGGTGCCCAAAAGTCAACCTACGTGACAGCTACAGTGTCACCTTTGGTTTAGAAAATATCTGCGAGCGTCGGGCGATGGAATCAGAGCGCCGGGCAGTGAGAGTAGCGCTGGGCGCAGCTTGAGGAGGCGCAGCATGGAGCAATTCTAGAACTTTGTCAAATTAGGGGAACCAGCGCCCCTGCAGCGCCGGGCGATGAGGCCTTCCTGCGCCTTAGCAGGGCCGGGCGGTGCAGGGGCGAAAAATGCGACACGCAGCTTTTCCAAATGTTTTGTTTCCGTGCGATTCGAGCTGCGATCTTTTCACCAAAATTGCTGCAAAAATTCACAAACACATCAAAATACCTAATATTCACAAAAATGCAAGAATCACTTAAATAATAAGTAGTTTCCCGATTAAAGCGATTAAAAGAGCTTAAAGGCGTCAAAATCAATTATGAAAATAAGCACTTCTTGACACCTAACAGCTGGCTTGAAAACGTTTCTTCCATTTTGCTTCGCCACGTCAACACTCAATTTTTCACACTGCCTTCTTATCCTTATACGTCTCTCTTCTATGTTATCTCTCTGAACACGTTGCATATAACACTCTCAACTTTCTTCATCTTCTTCTCTATTTGCTCAAAACCCTAAACTGCATTTCATTTTCATTCTTTAAACTTTCTTCATCATTTTGTCTCTAAATCTATTATCTTTTTGCATTTCGGTGGCAGATTCACGTTTTCCTGGGGAGATGGTGGTTGGAGCTAAAACACAAACGATGATCCTAGTGTTTTTCGGTGATGGATTCTTCTTTGGTTTTGGTTCACGGCGGCCACTGGTGAGTATTCTAAAACAAGATTAATTTCAACCTTCTATTTTTTTTACGATTTACTCTGTTAATATATTTTGTATTTTGTGGATTTAGAGACTTTTCATCATGAATATTGTTTGGTATTTCATGAAAAAGTTGTTGTTGTTAATGTCTAATGTTGTTTATATGTGCAGATTGTTTATCGACATTTTTTATATGTGGAGATTTTAGGGTTTCATACTTTGGGACTCAATTTTAGCGGTTGATCTAACCGAAAAATTAAGATCTCTATTATCCACTCTTTCTCAATACTAATTTGAGAATTGTGTTTTCATTGTTCAGAGTTATGTTTTTACCTTATGTTATGGTTAGAATATAATATTTTACAAACTTTTGGTATTCGTTTATCCCAGGTGGAAGAGTCTGCTTTAAATACTAATCAGTTATGTCCTCATAGTTTTTTCAGACAGTTAAGTGAACTTTATATTGCAGGTGGCAAAATCTACTTTAAATGCTCCTATACTAGATTCAAGGTTTCATTGGATTAGGGTTGTTGCTCTAAACAAGGTATGATTAGTAATTCAACATAATAATATTGATTAGCTCATTAGCTGA
Organism: Lathyrus tuberosus; assembly: GCA_022829125.1. Lineage (NCBI taxonomy): Eukaryota > Viridiplantae > Streptophyta > Magnoliopsida > Fabales > Fabaceae > Lathyrus > Lathyrus tuberosus. The sequence continues at coordinate 2,443,095 of JALAZF010000048.1, read as the reverse complement.
GTTTTAATTGAGCTTATATCACTGGCTATGATTATTTCTTTTGTTTCAGATACATAAAGGATCAAGGAAACATAAAGGAAATCTAAAAGTCTAAATAAGCTCCTTACAAATACTAATGATTTTCTCTATTTTCAATTATGTTAATGGCACATATTATGGTACATCTTTTCACTCAAATTATGAATTCTCCACATTAAGGTTGTTGTTACATCATGAAATAGAAATTGATAGAGTATTAATGATGTTTTAATTTGTTCAGATGTTGCAGCAGGGGCTGCAAAATATGGTTTTACATAGATCAGAAGTATTCTCGGTTTTGGCCATTGTTTCCCTGAGAAATGAGATTATTGAGTTACACCTTATGTAAGCAATAATTATTATCCTTTATGATTTTCGTTACAGAAATTATTATTGATATAGTTATGAAGGAAAACAAGATTGGAGTGAAGGCACTTGGAAAGAAGAAAACAGATGAAGAAAGAGCATTTTGTTTGGAAATATAACATAAAAGTTCAGGCATGTTATTAGGAATATTTTATTTTTACGTCTTTCTTTTTCGTTCTCCTTTTATTTTCTCATTCTCCTCTTAATAGTTTTCTTCATTTCATATCTTTAGTATTCAATACTAATTTTGGGTTTGTGTTGTTGATTATTCTATTAATTTTTCTAATTTTTGTGAAAGGTGAAATTTACATTGTAACTATTGAAGGTGAAACAACTATAATTTAAACTGGAGGTATTGATGAACTCTAAAACTGACTTCTGTTACCTACTTAAACTTACTGCAACATGTTTTATTTTACAATAAGTTTGAATATATACTAACATTTGCAACGCCAGAGACTATGCTGCAAGGAATCTTTGTAAACACGGAAAATACATCTACCATGGATCCACTACTATTGCTTCATTTGGAAAAATGAAACTCCTGAATCTATGATAACTATGAGTTTATTCTGCTGGTGTCTCATTTTTTCCCTTCTGTTATGGTTAGAATATAGTATTTTACAAACTTTTGATATTCGTTTATCGCAGGTGGCAGAGTCTGCTTTAAATACTAATTAGTTATGTATTCATAGTTTTTTCAGACAGCTAAGTGAACTTTATATTGCAGGTGGAAGAATCTACTTTAAATGCTTCTATACTAGATTCAAGGTTTCATTGGATTAGGGATGTTGCTCCAAATAAGGTATGATCAGTAATTCAACATAATAATATTGATTAGGTCATTAGCTGAGCTTATATCACTGGTTGTGATTATTTCCTTAGTTTCGGATACATAAAGGATCAATGGAAACACCAAGGAAATCTAAAAGTGTAAATAAACTCCTTACAAATACTAATGATTTTTCTCTATTTTCAATTCTGCTAATGGCACATATTATGGTACATCTTTTCACTCATATTATAAATTCTCCACATTCTTGGTGTTACATAGAGTATTAATGATGTTATAATTTGTTCAAATGATGCAGTAGAGGCTGCAACATATGGTTTTACTGTGTAGATAAATCAGAAGAATTCTCAGTTTTGGCCATTTTTTGTTGAAATATTATATTTGATTTGATTTGATATGATTAGATTTGATTATATTTAATATTTAGATATAATTCAAGTTGTGTTAGCCCAAGCCCAATTAGGGTTGTATACAAATAGACCTAGCTTGTATAATTATTTACACAATTCAATAGTACAAATCCTTATTTCCTTATTCTCTCTTTCTCTCCTCACTAAAAGTGCCTCACGCACTAACAAATTGGTATCCAGAGCTTCCGGTTATTGTTCTTGATCGATTTTTCAAGAACTTCACGTCAGAGATCGTGTTTTCAGGGCAAGTGAATCAACCGATGCGAAGATGACTGGTGATAAGAGCATTCCAAGTTCTCTTCCAATGCTTGACTGTAAGAATTGGATCCGATGAAAAAAACAGATGCAATCCTTATTTGGCTTCCATGAGACCCTAGAAGTGGTTAATGGTGGCGTTCCTGTGTTAGCTGAAAATGCAACCGAAGAACAGAAAAAAGCCCACAACGAAGTCATGAAGAAAGATTGCAAGGCTGCTTATTGCATTCAGACGGTGGTCGATGCTGCTAACTTTGACAGAATCTCTCATGCTGAAACAGCAAAAGAGGCATGGAATATTCTGGTGAAGTATTATGAAGGAGGTGAGAAAGTCAAGGTTGTCAAGTTGCAAACCTTGCGTCGACAATATGAGTTGTTGTCGATGGGAGAAGATGAAAAAGTCGCAGAATATGTGTCAAAGGTTCAGAAACTCGTCTATCTCATGAAGGGTTGTGGTGAAACCATAACTGATAAGATGATAGTTGAGAAGGTAATGAGAACGTTGACCTCTCACTTGGATCACGTTATCGTAGCTATTCAAGAATCCAACAATCTTGAAACCCTAAAACTGGAAGATTTGGTTGGTTCGTTGGAGGCGCATGAGATGAGGATTGTCGAAAGAAAGGGAGTTCAGGATTCGATACAAGCACTGCAGGCTCAGTCATGGAAAAAGAATGGTGGTTCCAACAAATTCAAAGGCAAAGTCGACAAGACTCAAGGAAAGAAGTCTTGGTCGAACCCTCACAAAAATTAGGTCGAAGATAGAGCTTCTGAATCCTCGAAAAGAGGAGAAGGGAACTATTGAAAGGACAAAGAAGATAAGAAAGGTATACGGTGTTATAACTGTGAAAAGAGGGGTCATTTGGCCAAACATTGTTGGTATAGGAAAGACAATGGATCAGAAAAAAGCAAGGGCGAAGGATCGAACCTTGCACGCCAAGATTCAGATGATTCTGAAGGTGGTATGGTGGTTATGGCTGCAGTAGCAGATAACCATGTCGAATCCAAGATTTGGTTCCTCGACTCAGGCTGCTCAAATCACATGACTGGTCGAAAGGAGTGGTTGGCAGATTTTGATGAGTCGAAGAAGAGCAAGATAAAACTTGCTGATAACAGTTCCTTGCAAGTAGAAGGTATTGGCAACATAGTTTTTCAACTGAGTAATGGAGCGAAAGCTATAATCAGAGATGTGTTCTATGTACCTGGAATGAAGTGAAACCTGTTAAGTGTTGGACAACTGGTCGAGAAAGGCTTCTCAGTTGTCATGAAAGATGGAGTATTGAAATTGTTCGACACCCAGAACAATTTGGTCTTGAAATCTCCATTGTCGAAGAACAGGATGTTTAAGACCATGATCAGTTCGACTAAAGTACAATGTCTAAAAACTGTTGTCGAGCACAAGGATAGTTGGTTGTGACATTTGAGGTTTGGACATTTGAACTTTCGATCACTCAATCAACTGATTACTCAAGATATGGTATCTGGTATTCCAATTCTTGAGATGCCTGACAAACTCTGTGAAGGTTGTTTAGTCGGAAAGCAATCCAGAAATTCTTTCGTTTCGACTATGCCAATGAGATCATCCTGCATACTCGATGTTGTACATTCAGATGTATGTGGTCCGTTTGAAGAACATACCATTGGTGGAAACAAATATTTTGTTTCATTTGTCGATGAATTTAGTCGAAAGCTGTGGATCTATGTGATCAAGAGAAAGGATGAAGTATTTGAAATCTTTAAGAGATTCAAGATGTTTGTCGAAAACCAGAGTGAGAAGAGGATCAAAGTTTTGCGAACAGATGGAGGTGGCGAATACACTTCGAAGATGTTTGGAAAATTTTGTGCAGAACATGGTGTTGATCATGAGGTAACTGCTCCTTATACTCCTCAACATAATGGAATTGCTGAAAGAAGAAATAGAACCATAATGGATATGGCGAGATGTATGCTCAAGCAGAAGAATTTGTCAAAATCTTTATGGGGTGAAGCTGTTTCGACTGCAGTTTATATCCTGAACATGTGCCCTACCAAGAAATTGAAGAACAAGGCTCCTAAAGAAGTGTGGAGTGGCAAACGACCATCAGTGAGTCATCTGAAGGTGTTTGGCTCTATGTGTTACAAGCATGTTCCTGATGCAAGAAGAAGGAAGCTTGATGATAAGAGTGAACCTATGATTCTGGTAGGATATCATAAAACTGGTGCATACAGGCTATTCAATCCAATTAATAAGAAAATTGTGTTGAGTCGAGATATTGTGATTGATGAAAATTCTGCCTGGGATTGGAATTTTAGTAATCCAATCAACAAGCCATTGATGAGCTCTGATTTCAACGATGAAACTGATGAAGTCGAAGTTGAAGAAATTGTTGAGAATCAAGTCGAAGTCGAAGTAGAAGCAGTTGCTGACTTTCCCGATACAAAGGTTGTGGCTAAAACAAGCCAAAGACCTCAGCGAAATAGAGTTCCTCCAACAAGACTTCATGATTATGAAGTGACTGGTGATGATGAAGTCACACCAGATGGAGAATTAGTTCATTTTGCTTTACTTGCAGGTGCTAAACCAATCAACCATAAAGAAGCTTTAAAAATTCAACAGTGGAAGTTAGCTATGGTCGAAGAGTTACAGGCAATCGAAAGAAACAACACATGGGAGTTAGTCGAATTTCCAACACATACAAAAGCTATCGAAGTAAAGTGGGTGTTCAAGTTGAAACACAATGCTGATGGGTCGATAGCAAGACATAAAGCAAGATTAATAGCTCGAGGATTTCTTCAAAGAGAATGACTTAACTACTCTGAAGTATTTGCTCCAGTAGCAAGACTGGAGACCGTTCGACTAGTGGTAGCATTGGCGTGTAACCAAGGTTGGTCGACATTTCACTTAGATGTGAAGTCAGCTTTTCTGAATGGTCCGTTAGATGAAAAGGTCTATGTCACACAACCTCCTGGGTTAGTGATTCAGAAGGAAGCGAGTAAAGTATATAAGTTGCACAAAGCGCTCTACGGTCTCAAGCAGGCACCTAGGGCATGGAACAAGAAGATCGACTCATACTTAGTCGTATTGGGATTTGTAAAATGCAAGTCCGAGTATGGTGTCTATGTTCAGGTTGTAGCACAAGATATAACAATCATCTGCTTATATGTCGATGACTTGTTAGTAACTAGAAATAGCCTGAAGAACTTGTCGAAGTTCAAAGAGCTAATGAAGAAGGAATTTGAAATGTCGGATCTGGGAAAATTGTCTTATTTCCTAGGCATGGAATTTCATATGTCGAAGCAAGGTATGGTGCTACATCAAAGGAAGTATGTCAAAGAGATACTCAAGAGATTCATAATGGATGATTCGAATCCTGCATCCTCACCCGTCGAACCAAACTTAAAGTTGGAGAAGCATGGAGAGGAAGACAAAGTTGATGTAACTTTGTTCAAACAAATAGTTGAATCTCTGAGATATGTGTGCAATAGTCGACCTGATATAGGTTTCGGAGTCGGATTAGTGAGCAGATTCATGAGCGAACCAAGAGTGTCACACATGAAAGCTGCAAGAAGAATTCTAAGATACTTAAAAGGAACAACAGATTTTGGAATTCTATTTGGACGAGATTCTGAAGGCAAAGGAGCAATAGTTAATTGCTTTTCAGATGCAGATTGGTGTGGAGATAAGGAAGATCGAAGAAGTACAACTGGCTATTTCTTTTAAGTATTTGGTGCCCCAATCTCATGGTGTTCGAAGAAGCAACCTGTGGTGGCATTGTCATCGTGTGAAGCTGAATATATAGCAGGATCTTATGCTGCATGTCAAGCAATTTGGATCAGATCAGTACTTGATGAAATGGAGGTCGAAGTGAAGAAACCTCTTGTGTTACAAATCGACAACAAGTCAGCTATAAATCTGGCGAAGAATCTAGTCCTACATGGAAGGAGTAAGCATATCGAAGCCATATTTCACTTCTTGAGCGAAAAGGTAAATCGAGGTGAACTTGAAGTTAGACATTGCTCAAGTGAAGCACAGTTGGCCGACATTTTCACCAAAGGATTAAAGATCGACAGATTCCTGAATTTGAGAAAGAAATTAGGAATAGTTCAGATCGACTAGCGTAGGTTCGACAACTTGGATTATGGGGGTGTGTTGAAATATTAGATTAGATTTGATTTGATATGATTAGATTTGATTAGATTTAATATTTAGATATAATTCAAGTTGTGTTAGCCTAAGCCCAATTAGGGTTGTATATAAATAGACCTAGCTTGTATCATTATTTACACAATTCAATAGTACAAATCCTTATTTCCTTATTCTCTCTTTCTCTCCTCACTAAAAGTGCCTCACGCACTAACATGTTTCACTGAGAAATGATTTGAAGAAAAACAAGATTGGAGTGAAGAAAACAAATGAAGAAAAAGCATTTTGTTTGGAAATGTAACATAAAAGTTTATTAGAAATAATTTTTTTCTCCGTTTTACCGATGTTAAAATTAAAATTTAGTTTGCTGCCTATTAATGCTGAATTGTTTAATTGAGAATTGTTACTTAATGCATTATAATGTGCATGCATAAAATTTTATTGCATGTTTAGTTGTAATATTTGACATTCCTTATGCCCTTATTATTAATTGAATCATTTGCTTGACTGTTTTAAAAAAAACAATAACAGTATGAGAAAGCATTGTACTATGGATAAAGAGCTTAAAAAATTAATGATTTCATGATTATCCTGTCAAATTCTTAGCTTGCACATGTCATACTGTCACTTCAAATTAAAGCTTTTCAAATAGAAAGATAAGTGAATAGTTATTTACAATAATATAAGTGGTACATAAACAATATTTTTAATGTAGTGAATCAATCTTTGTTATTGGTGTGATGATTAGTAGTGAGATTTAATTGACATGTACTAATTTAGTAAAATAAATAAAATATTTTATACTCTTAATTAATTATAATAGTTAAATTTTTACAAGTGTTTATTTTAATTTATAACATCAAAATTAATTTTTTGTGCTCTAATGAGAGAATAAAATAAGTAGCGTAAAATATTATAAATAATTAACGTTAATGAATACTAATAATTTTTAAAAGTGTCATACATGAAATTTAATAATATTTAAAATATTAACAAAATTATAAATTATTGTAAGTATTTCACACAAATTAAGAAGCATAACTAATTTTGAATATAAAACATAAAAATACAAATATTATTTTATAATATTGTCTTTCATAAAATATAAATAATAAAGAAATTAAAAAATTAGAAGGAGAAGGAATAATAAATAGTATATTATATATTATGTAATAACTATTAATGTTGTATTAAAATTATAAAGTTATTTATAATTTAAGACATTTTTCCTTTTGCAAAAGGATGTATACTTTGCAAAAGTGATATATAATTTATTATTCTTTTAAAACATATATTGGACCTAATATAAGTAGTTTTAAAAAAATATTATTTCATTAAAGATATTTCTTCTATTATACATTATATTTTAATGAACGAATCAATTTTATTGTTATTCAATTAATTATCATCAAATATCAATTAATTGTGAATTTGAATTTCTAAACACAATTGAGATAATGGTCATAATGTGTATCAGAAAAATGATTATATTTTAAATGACAACTAAGTTATATTTATGAATATAATTAATAAAATAACTATATTTTAAATGATAACTAAATGCATATTTATGAATGAATGATATTCAAAACATGAATGATTTGAAATGACATTTTTTTAATTTGTATAGTGTTGATCCAAATATTTTCATATATGTGATTTTATATAAATAAACAATAATCATACAATTTTTTTTGGTACAAAATAATCATACAATATTAATGAATTAAATGAACTTCAATATAAATACTAATAGAATGGTACATAAAATAAGACGGGTGAAATGTATTAAAAATTAACGATTACAAAAGATAATGTATTATAATATAAAAATTGATAATATTATAAATTATAGTATCGCGATCTAGAATAAATACATTAGTAATGTATGAATTAAATAGTATCAAAATTGTATGATAATATAAAATATTCTTAATTATTTTATGATAAAAAATAAAACTAATATATTTTATGAATAAGATATATTAAACTCATAATAAAAAATAAGAGATTCGAAAAATATACGATTGATCCATATATTTGTATACGGGAAAATAAGATATATTAAACTCTTAATGAAAAAAATAAGACAAAGATAATATTTACCTATGGGAAAATTTATTGTTGATCCAAATATTTGTATATAAGAAAAAAAAATATTTATGATCCAATTATAAATAAAAATATGTCTTTCTTTTAAAAATAATAAATTCTTTTGGTAAAAGAATTTTATTTTTTTTCTTTTCATGCCAGTACTCAGGCGTAGCCAAAGGTTTAAATAACACACGTGTTTTCATAGATTTAAATGAAACTACCATATCGGTATTCGGATGTAGCCACGAGTTTAAAGAAATTATATGAACGGAGAAGTTATGTTTTTTTTTTTAATTTGAACATATTTATAAGATAATACATTCCATTAATAAAATATCTTAAAAATTAAAATAAATATTATAAAAATATTTTTATAAATAATGCCTAAACAAAAATAATATTTGTATAAGGGTAAAAATATATTAGTTATCAAAATACGAGAAAAATATGTGTCGTTTATTGAATTTATATAATTAAAATAATAATTGAATAAATGTGTGTCATTGGCGTATACTCGAAAAAAAATATACTACTAATCAAAATAAGAGAAAAAGAGGCATTAGTTTTTGAAATTTATATAATTAAGTAATGATTGGAAAAATGTTTCATAGGGAAAAAATTCTATTACTGATCCAAATATATAAATAAAAAAAAACATGTGTTGCCTTATCGAAATTTATATCATTAAATAATGCACTACGCCAAAATTGATATTTTGTATCGCTTAATTTAATAGCGCTTTTAAAAAAAGTATTATTAAAAAGGAAACAAACATAACTATAATAGCACTTCATGGTCGGGCGCTATTATAGGGTGCAGACAATGTGATTTTGATAGCAATTTGTTAGAAAACACTATTATTAAACTTCACTAAGATAGCGCTTTCTTTAAAACGCTATTAATATTCTTCATCAAGATAGCACTTTTTGAAAAACGCTATTAATTTACTATCCAATGTTAGCGTTTCTAGGAAAGCACTATCTTATTATAAAGGTACCAATAAAAATTTTAAAAAATAAATAGAGTTTAATAGCATTATATGTGTAAGCGCTATTATGGGTGTACTCTTTTAATATCACTTTTTGAGAAGGCGTTGTTATAAGGGTTTCTAATAAAATAAAATAAAAAGTACAGTGTGTGTTTTTTTTTCATGATGTAGGGCCTTAATCAAACTCCCAAACCTCAAAACACAACTCCACAAGTTTGAGCTCTCACTTTTAGTTTTAAGAACTCTGAATCCTCATCAAATACACCTTCTTCACTCATCGAACTCAAATCTTTCTTCCATCACCGAGCACAAATTCTTCTTCCCCAAAACTCAAAACCCGTCTTCTTTCCCCAAATGAATTCACCTTAAAATCCTAAAAGTGTTCTGCTCTCCGTCAAACTCAAAAACTGTTTTATATCCCTCAAACCTAGCCTCCATTCACAAACACAAAAACCCTAGAAGTAAAACCGAATCCATAATTCATAAATCTTTAAATTTGATTCAGCCCTTAAAATAGATTGAACTCAGGGTTATACGTTCATTTTTCCTTGGCTTGGGTCCCGTTCAAATTGGTCTGTTAGTGGCTACATTGGAGAGGCATTCCACTCTGTTTTGGGGCAGTTCTTATTTGATAGAAGTAGTTATATTTTGCACCTTTTGTCTTAAGTTTCTATGTAGTTGTTTAGACATTTTTCTATGATATAAGGTACCGGCAAGGTGACAACTCAACTTTTCCTCTAATTTTGAGGGTTGAAGCATGGGCAATTTTTTAAAGAAGATTTTTTATTAGAGTTCTCCTAAAGTTAATTTGTTATTATAATGTCACAAGGTAAGTAATTGGTCATTTAACTTACTCATTTACTTTCAATTCAATGAAGACAATGTTTAATAGTTTTATCTGTTCAAGCCATTTTTTAACTTTTCTTGTTTTGAAGTAGACATTTCTATTCATCAAAATTTCTTTAGAATTAGGCTTAGTTAGGTTATTCTTAACTGAATGGTTACCATAAAAATCATTTTTGAAGAGTTTTTGAGGTTGGTTTTGCTTACTGCTTTTGGTTTTTTAAAAAAGAAAAATTATGAATCCCATCCCTTTAATGCAGGCCATGAATAAAGTTTTTAAGCATGTTGGGGATCTTGTGAACATTAAGGTAGCACATATTTTAATGTGGTTGATTGCGGAAGGATTTGGAGAGGAAGATGATGCGGCATACTGATAGGAAGTTTTCCTATCAAAGATTTAAGACTAGGGTTTCAATGATAAAAGAGAGAATTAAAACTATCTAAAGAAAAGTAAAAGTTAAAGATAACATTTTTTTCTTGATTGATATATTTTCTAATGTGTCATAGACACTACATATATAATGATACTAATGGGCCAATGACTTAAATACCCAAATACTAGTGGAAGCCCAATTCAATAACAATTAAACTAAAATACCAACTAATATAAAACCTTAAATTAATAAACAAAAATATAACTTTATACTCTCTATCATTGCCGCGGGGTTCACTTGAACCTTGTCCTCAAGGTTCTAAACCTACTCCGGGTCCCATTGCTTAAACTGAACAATCCTTGGTCCTTCACAAGCCTTTGCCTTGTTGCCTTAAAAAATAAACAATCTCCCACTTATCCAATAAAAACGAGACCAGAAAGAACTTTTTTTCATCAGAAGCGAGCTGTCTAAATCTGAATTATTCTCAGTAGAGTTGTTTATTGATGTTCCACTAGTCTCTTGAAACCCAACAATTAAACTGCAACCTTCATTCAAGGCACTAGTCAGGTGAAAAGGATACTCAAGAGCTACAGACTCAACAATCTTGCAAAGCTGATAAGATGCCTCTGACATCCATTCTAGTTGTTTAGAACCAGTGGATGAGCATAACCCAAAATCATAATACAGCTCAGCGAGAAAATTGTTACACTCGGCAGTTCTATCCTTTCCCCAATGCCTTGTTAACTTTTCCAACTCCAGAAACTTGATAAAAGCATCCTGAAATTGGAGGCCTTGTCTTGAAACCTCTTCTAACAGCAAGTGCCCCATATGGTAAGCCCCATAGTTATTTGAAGTACGTATTAAAAATGCAGAAACATTATCATATTCAGAATTTTCTGAGGATAGTATAGTGGTATCACTATTGGTAGTTTCTTGATCACCCAATCCACCAGCAATGAAAGGTTCCAGATACCGAATGACAACCTTGGCAGGGTCCCTACTACAAGAGTTTGAATCTTCTTTCCCTGGTTTACGACTGCGGGACCTTTCAAGTCGAGAACTTCGCCTTTCATGTGGTTGTTCTTCTTGGGTATTTGCTTCTTTCTCTTTAAAAACAACTGCTGGTCCTACAACAAGCACTGGTTCATGAGGAACTCCTCTCTGCAAATCACGGCGGAGAGCAATAATCGGAGACGACCCAGTGTGGTGATCGGCGTGAATAGGATAAATCCAAATGCAGCTTAAAGATCTCGCAACATCATCAGCACCCTCTGCTGTAGGCTGAACTTGTTCATCTTCTGGAAGTGGCTCCTCCACATAGTCATTCTCAAATGCATCAGCCGAAACTTCATAAATCCTAATTTGAGGCTTAGATGGATCCTTGACAATAACATATTTCCCCTCATTCAACTTCATACACAAGTCCACAATAGACTTCACAATACCCCACATGTTGGTAGTGTTCAAATTAATCTGTGCAGCAAAGTCCTTGGGTTTATATCCAACCACACCCAAGATAACATGATTAAAATGGTCCCGGGGATGAATCCAAGACACATAACCCAACTTCATCATATCAGCACTACCCAAAAGAGCTTGTGCAGTCCACTTAGCCAACTTGTTAGCATTGTTCTTGAGCTCAGTAGCCAAAACAACACCTCTTTGAGTCTCCAACTTCTGCCTCCAATCAACACCAGAATACTTTGGATCAAACTCATTCAAAGCATTCACAATAAGGAACGACCTTTGCTTATTAAATTCAACAACACTATGCACCTCACACATAGCAACAAGGTACATATCCTTTGCATTTAAGTCAACAAACTCGTCGACAGATGCTTCACTTCCAGAATCACTGTCTTCCTCATCACCATATGTAGTTCTTACTCTTGACCAGCGGACAAAATGTGGTCTTAGGTAGCTTTCACTTTTCTTCAACAAACATGGATCAAATGGGAAGAACATGTCGAGTCTATCCATCCCACCAAAAGCCTTGGAAAGATCAGCCTCAAGCAAATCCTCAAAAACAAATAACTTTGCTGACATGAAAAGACGAGCAGCCTTTGCATGTTTAAGAAATTCTTCTACTACACTAGGCAAACACACCTTCAAGGGATTCAATTTATGTTTCTAGAGTAACAACATTGGCATTTTGATATGCTGCATTCTAAGCCTAGGTACGTCCACCAATGATTTCATGTGAAAGCATAAAATGTGCATGATAGCCTGGCACCCTGAATAAAACACTTGGTGAGCTTGTGGGTTCATATCTAAATCATGTATCTTGCAATATGCAAAACACCAATCTACCAATCTTTGTATGATGTTAGCAACCAACACAGATGAAAGAAACTTTGCACGAGATAAATAGCTAGCAAGATAAGCAACAACACTCATCCTAGTAATAGGGGGATTAACAGGTGATTCAAACCTATCTCTGAGAGCAATAGCAAATTTCACAGCACACAGTTCAGGATCCAATGCACATGCATACAACATCACAAACTGGGTCAATTTTGACTTGTATGTATTCAACACAGTTCTCATAAATGACATCAGTAATATATCAAATACCTTAGACAGTCGGCCACTATTTTGACAGGATTCAAGATGCAAAAAAGTCAGCACAATTATGCTATCTAATTTCTCCACGACCTTATTCCCATCACGTTGAACAACAATATCCCAAGAGTAAACAGACCTGGGAGCACACATGAGAGTCGATAGAATAGTATCAGTTGCAAAAACTGTTGCTTTATCCTCATTAGCGAGCCTCCTGATAACAGGGTCATCAGTGGTTGTAACCTTGAAGAAGTTCCGATTCTTGAGCCTCTCGAGACGACGCTCATTTTTGGGGTTGATTCGGTCGAAGCTACGATCATAATTCTCAAGAGTACCACACAGGAGAAGATCTTCAGGCTCAGGTACATTGTAGGATAGCTTGGTGAAAGTCGAAAATGGGATCTGATCGTGCATATTCCACTCCGGCTGAATATCAACTGATGATTTACAAACCGCAGCTTTACGACGAGAATTGTTAGGGTTTGAACGATTCTGATGAAAAAGACGGTCGCGACGAGCTCTCTCCTTCTCCGCCTCACGTTTCTTTGCTTCGACTTCTTCATCGCGGCGCTGGGGGAGTTGTCGTTGTTGCAGGTATCTCCATTTGGGACCGAATTTGGGACGCGGTGGTGGTTTACCATCGACGAGACGGAATGTGGCGTCGTCATCGGCGTTGCCTGGTGTTGTACCCTAAATTTTTACCCTTAGATGTCATCCAGCTTTTGTGCATCTTAGGAGCATCTCTGCATTTGTTTGAGCTAACCCATATCTTGTAGTTTGTTTATTTGTGTTCAAATTAGGTCTACATATCATCGTGAGGCTCCACAAGTTGTTTTAAGCAAGTCAAATCGACAACAGATCTCCAATACCAGAGCTTTGGAATTAGGGTTCTATCCTGAAGGGATCATTAAGTTTTGGCTTTATCAAATCAAGATTTGTATGGATCACTTACCATATAATGCCATCTACATCCAATAGATATCATTTAACAAAAACCCAAGGTCTATGGGTTCTCAACGAGCGGAATTTGAGCTGTAATCCCACTATATCTCAAAACTAGGGTTTCTGTGACGCTTACCAGCCAACAACCTTGATTTTTCATCAAGATGATCCCCTAAAACCTAATTATCAATGCTATTGGCTTATCAACATCCTCAAGAGTCTCCTAAGACCTTTAGATGGGAAGGAAGAAACAAATTCACAAGGATCGACCTCAGTGCGTTCACAGGCGTAATTAGGGTTCGACTGAAACCCTAATCCTTTGGAATCCTAGGTCAAATGATGTGTTAACGGCTCTAATCATCATATATTGTCTCATGAAGTATTAAAAGCATCCATATCAAGTTTCATGAGGTTTCGTGCAAGAGAAGTAGGGTTTTGATCGCGAAAGACTCTGTATATGGCATTTTCCCCCTAATAGCCCGATTTAAAATAACCATAACTCCTAAACCGTGCACTCAAATTAAGCGACTCAAGGCTCATTGGAAAGCTTTCATCAAGATCTTTAATTCATTCCATATGACTTTTTGCCTAAAAATGCTTGGATTTTGAGTTATGGAGCTTACAAGGCGTTTTGGCCCAACACTTAGAAATTTTTCAGCCCTTTTCATCACTCTTTTCCTCAACTTTGACACCACTTTTCACCAATTTCCATTTGGATTCAAGTCTCGAGTCTCAAATGAAAGTTGTAGAGCTTGTTGAGAGCTTTCCAACCATATGTGGAACATCTTTATAGGACAAACCATTCTCAAGTTATGGGTCGTCAAAGTAGGGCACTTGAAATTGTCAAATTTCAATAACTTAGAATTTTTTTAAGTTCTCTTGGCAGTTTTGGGGACACGACTTGTGAGGGATTTTTCTACCAATTCAAGGCATTATTTCAATTACTTTCCAACATCAACATTGAAGTATCATCCAAGAACTTTCATTTGAACCCAAGAGCATTAAAATTGGATCATTAAGTTAGGAAATATCTTGTGAACAATATGGCCATACGAGTTAATTTTTGCACCAAGAACATCATGTTTTGAATTCAATTTTTCTTTCCCCTCTCTCCAAATGCAATAATCTGACCTCACCACATCATTCTAACACTCCCCTAGCCCGTGCAAAAAAGGGAATAACCCAAGGTATAGCTATATGTTTTGTCCCAAGCATGCAAAAGGTGGAAAAAGGCAAACTTACTTTCACACGGCTCAAGAATCACAAGCCACGCTTGCAGCCATGCAGGGAACATCCATTTAATGCATCCTAAGCC
This sequence comes from Lathyrus tuberosus, assembly GCA_022829125.1. Lineage (NCBI taxonomy): Eukaryota > Viridiplantae > Streptophyta > Magnoliopsida > Fabales > Fabaceae > Lathyrus > Lathyrus tuberosus. Next base: position 2,428,012 of record JALAZF010000048.1, on the reverse strand, counting down.
ATGCATCAAACTCACCTATAAAAGGAGGCCCCAACTTCCTCAGAAGGGAGGGGATTCGAAAGTAGAAGGACAACAACAACAACAAACACTAAAACACTCTAAACTCATTTCCTTGGAGCACACGAGAGCCAGCTGGGAGGGGGAAGAAGCTCTTGCTACTTGTTTTGGAAATCAGGTAAGTTTCTTAAACTTCCTTTTTATCATGGTCATTCATACTGTTAACATAAACATGTCTTAGTTAATATCCTCTATACTGCTTCAATATGGTGTTTGCATTTACATAGCAATAAATGTTTTCATGAACCATGGTTTGAGGCTGTGATAGAAACTCTAATATGTCCACGACTGCCCTAATGATTTGAACTTACAGCAGTTGCTCTTGTTAAACATTTTGATTGGTGTGTTTACAAATTGGTGTGGTTTAGAATGTTAATATTTTATTATGGTGCGTTGTTCTTGTAAATCATGGAGCACTAAATACACTCCCTCCCAATGCATGGATTTAGGTAGCTTTTATACTACTCATCACATGTCGTTTGTTTTGGATGAATGTCAACAGGCATAATGCTATTTCCATTGGAACTTTAGACTTCGCTTGCATGTCATTCCGTCTTGCCATAGTGAATATCATTGTATTCATGTTAGAAATCATATGCCATATGGAATGTATTTCAACCATTCGCTGTTTTGATGTTTATATATCTGTATGTGTGGTGTGAATTTTGGTTAAGTTTGTTTTAGAGGCATGTTGGCTGGGATGTTTATAAGGTTCGTGTGATAACCATGGCATCATGTTTATATATACTATTCCTGTTTTGAATGATGCCATGCTACCTATTATGTATGCCTAAACTTTAATATATTGTCTGGATTTTATGCTGTTTGGCTTAAGTTATGGGGAGGCCCGTGTGTTGAGGCAATCATTTGGTCATTTTGTTTTAAACTGAATCCATGTTGTCAATAAAAATGCATGCCAAACATATGTGAATTTGTCCTGCTGGCCGTTTGGTTTGTGAATCATTGCTGTTAACTCACTGTTATTTCTTTTAATCGTTCTTAATGTTGCTGTTAGTAATGCGAATGATGGTGTTGGGAATATTTGTGTTAAAACAGGAAGGATGCTCTCCTTTATCTCAAACTGATGTCATGTTTGGAACACTTGGTTTCCTCTTTCTTTTCATGACCTAACCATTATCCTGTCTAACTTTTGGTTGCATCTTATCTTGCTTGGAAAATGCTTCATTTTAGCCTTTTGTTTCTTGTTAATTGGTTAAGTTTCGAGTGAATAAGTTTGGTTAGAAGTTGAAGTTTGTCTTGTAAACTGAGCAGAATTGCAGTTTTGTTCTGCATGTCTTCTCCTCACATTCCATGCGTGGTCCATGTTTCGATTGGTTGTTCTGTTTTTCTATTTAAATGATAGCATGTTCATGGCTGCATCTTTTCCATGCGCGCTAAGTTGGCTGGTTGTTTGAAGTTTGACTGACAGTACGTTAACATACCCTGCCTAATTGTTATCACATTACACACACTGCACGTTCAGTTTTCTGTGCATGTTTGCCATTTTATATTTTCATTTGTTTTGTTTTCCTTATGTATTAATTGAATCATGTTTATGAACGGATGTATCTGCTGTCCCAACGGTCTACCACACGCCTTGCATCTCGCCTTTCACCAAAATGTACCGGGTTCGATCCTTGGATCACCCATTTTGTTATTTCCTTTTTTCGCCTGAAAGCTTTCCCTCTCCTTGATGGGCCTTGCGCCTTTCACTATATACACCCCCTCACATCTGGCCCAATTTACTTCTTCTTATTTTTCTAACTGAACTAAATCACCAATACACCCCTTGCTTTTTATTTCAGCTTTTTTTCCTCTTCAAAATCTTCTCTTCTTTTTAAAATTCTTTTATTTATTTTGCTTAAAATGTTTTATATATTTAAAACTCTAAAAATATTTATTTTTATAGTTTGTACCCCTAATTATTGATTTTACCATTAATTAATATGTGATGTTTTATTATTGTTAGTTATATTTCTAATTGCTAATTGTTGTGTTAGTTTTAATTTTAATTATTAATTTCATTTTGGGTTGTATTGTTAATTTCTAATTGTGATATCAATTGTTATTTCTAATCATGTTGTTAATTCTTAAATTACCTATTTGTGTCTTGATTTTGAATTTGTCATTCTCTAATTTTCAAGGTATGATTAATTATTAATTCCTAAATGTTAATTATCCACATGTAGTCAATTTCAAATTACCTTGTGTGTTAATTGTTAGTTTTGTCTTGATTATCAATTTTGGCTTAATTATTAGTGTCACCTATGAGCGCCTTGGTTAATTTTGAAGTGTTATTTCATTAATTGACTTGTTTAATCCTTGAATTAACCTATCCATGTTGGTTGGCCATATGTTTGGTTTTTACATGAATATCATCCGTCTAAATTGTCATCTTTAATATCACTCTTTTTGATTGTCATCTTTAATATCATTCTATATGTTTGTCTTCCTAAAGATTTAAGCATATTGATTTTCATTCTTAATTATCACTCTACATGTTTGTCTTCATAAAGATTTAAACATATGGATATCATTTTAATCATTCTACTTGAATCATATTCATCTTATCCATATCTCGTCATGAAACATATTGCCATCCTCATGCTTATGTTGTTTCCATTATATTATCTCATATCAATGTTGTAACTTATATTATGCCTTACCTTGACATTTTATAATGTATGTGTTTATCATATCTTACTTCTATCTGTATGTTTATTTACTACTGTCCAAACCTTTTCAAAACAATATCAAAAATTCTCGATCCAACGTCGAGCCCATTTTCTACCCATGTAAGTCGATCACCTTCGGGTATCGCATTCAACCTTTTGGTCACAAGACACAAGTCTAGCATCACCTTGCTAGCACCATCGCCTAAACAACGTAACTTAATCGCATTAATATCCAAAGGAAAATCCCATGCATGAGGACCATGTTATCGTGCATGGTGCATATCATTTGCATTCATAATCGTTACCTTAAGATAAGTAATGACCCCCATCTTAACCTAAGTAGCCTCTTAGGAAGGAACTTTGTTTCTTGGCCTCATTAGAGCCAAAGAAATCACAATTAGCTTTAGGAAGAATTCTTCAACTCTTAGTGATATTCATCATAATGAATTTATCACTTCCCCCACTGACTAAACTTCAATATAGGTCCATTACAACTAGATCTAGAGAGTTCTTAAACTCTACAATGAGCTTGTACTCATTTCCCCTCTGAATATTGACCATAGTCAATAGATCAATAGACGTAGAACTACGCATACTCTGATTCTATTCCCGAGGATACGTAGGCGTAAGGTGCGATGCCTTATCGAGTATACTTAGATACTAACCCCTAGGGTTTTCCAACCTTTAGAATAGAACCTTTAGCAAACAGATAACAAATAACATAATTGAATCAAGAGGTTCCTGTAGAGTACTACAGATATCTAGGATGCTAACACCTTCCCTAGGTATAACCAACCCCCGAACTTAGAATCTTAGTGCATTTGCATTGCATTGTGGGAATTCGGTTTTTTCTCCCTTCCTTTGGATAAATCAAAGACCGGTGGTGACATTAAAAATACGATACAAGTTAATTAATAATTTGTTATCCAATTTTCACCGCGACAGAAATGGCGACTTCACTGGGGACCCTTCTCATAAGAGGGTTCCCCCTAACTGGTTTAATCATGTTATTTGTTATATATACTTGTATTTGTTATGCTTGCTTGGGTTGTCACTTTGAGTGGTGAGGAGTCCTAGACCCGGACATGAGTATAATCATAGGAGATGATATGGTCAAGGGTACTTTGACGGAGTCGATTCCTGAAAAGTCGAATTGAGAAAATCATCGCTCAGTTTAGGTTCTTTTGAACTTAATATTGTTTGAACGAGTACATTCGTGAAAACGATATTAACTTCGACCAAGGACCTTTAAGACTGAGGACCGTAGCACCTTTAACCCAACTTGGCCTTTTAGGACGTAGTGCGGTGACTATGCGGGAGTCCATTTCCAAATAGTTGTCACGCGATACTACACTCAGACGAGATTCTCTTGAGAATATTATTGACTAACCGAGTAATTTGGGAAGTCGATAATATCCGAAAGATGGGTCGTAGACTCTGGGAACTCTTAGAACCCGTTCGGCAGGTACATTCTAAAACCACACCACCCCATGGGATGGGTAGACCTTGACTCCATTCATGCTCCTTTGAACCTAGGACTCTTTGTTTGCTTGTTTGTGTGCCTTTTTGTTTGCGTGTTTGTGCATACATGCATACATAAGCATCATTTTCATTTAAGTTCGTGGAGTCTGAGTCTTTTATTTACGTCGTAGGGTACCATGGACAATGAAAGAAGGAACACCGTGAAGTTTACTTACAAGAGTTTTGACACAAGTGACCTAAGGAGGTTGGAGACTCTGTTGGTTGATCCAAAAGGATTCGAGCGTAGATATGGGGCGCTTTTGTTTCTATTGAAGGTGAGGGTTGATCAAGGACTTCTCTCCACCCTACTTCAGTTTTATGATCCGGTATATCATTGCTTCACATTCCCTGATTACCAACTGGTGCCTACTCTTGAGGAATATGCATGTCTGACTGAGATACCTATTTTGGATAAGTCCCCTTTTCCCATTTTTGGTAAGGACCCTAAGGAACAAGAGATTGCTAAGGCGACACATTTGGAGTTAGCAGACATACGAGGGAATATGACTACCAAAGGAGGGATTTCTGTTTTGCCTATGAAATTTCTGGTGGAGAAAGCTCATCATTATGCCAGGCGTTCTGACATGGCTGCCTTTGAGGCTATATATGCTTTAATGATTTATGGTACCTTTCTGTTCCCCAATCTCAAAGACTATGTGGACCTCAATGCCATCAAGATATTTATGAAGAGGAACCCTGTCCCTACTTTGTTAGCTGAAGCTTATCACGCCATACATTCGAAGCATGCCAAAGGAGGGCAGATCGCATGCTGTGTACCCTTATTGTACAAGTGGTTTACTTCGCACTTGCCCAAGGCTAACATTTTTTGGGACCCTAAAAAAGGATGGTGGTCTAAGAAGATCATGGCCCTTACTCATTCTGACGTTGATTGGTATAACCCTCATAGGTACGAGGATGTGGTGATCATTGACAGTTGTGGAAAGTTCGGGAACGTGCCTCTTCTTGGCATACAAGGAATAACCAGTTACAATCCGGTCTTAGCTCGCAGACAGTTTGGTTACCCTTTGAAGGTCAAGCCTCTTGGTATTCACACAGAAGGATTTTTCTCCAAAGATTACGAAAAGCAAGAGGAATTAAGGAGCAGAATTTTAGAAGCCTGGAGGGACAAACACAAGAAAGATAGGAATGCTTTGGGGAAGCATAACTGTGTCTCCATGGACCCCTACCTACAATGGGTCAGAAGAAGGGCTATTGAACTAAGGATGCCCTATGATCGCCAAGAGCCTATGGTCTTGAATGAAGAACCTGTCTTCATCTTTGCATCTGAGACAGAGGAATTAAAGATCGCCTTAAGGAAAGCTCAGCAGATAGGGAATGCTTGGAAGGATAAGTGTGAGGTGCTTGTGGAAGAGAACGAAGCGCTTCAAAGACAACTAAAGGCAAAAAGTGAGGAAGTTCTCTCTTGCAAAAGGAGGAAGTTACAAGAAGACCCGAGTCCCTCAAACCCTGAGACTACTTCGTGGGAGGCGATAATAGAGGAGCTGGTTCTCGAGAAGTCCCGAATGGAAGAAGAGATTAAGAAGTACAAGCTAAGATTATTGGGGGAATCTCCTTAGGTCTTTTATTAGCCTTTATTTAATTATTAAAACTCTTGTAAGAATATCAACGGTTGTAATGTTTTCCTTACGAAGTTTTAATTCCCGTTTTCTTTCACTTGTAACAAATTTTGTATGATTAATGAAATCAGGTCCGTTGGTATTCTGTGACGATTACAAATACTCAAAATTCCACGAACTTTTGCATCTCATTGCATTTGCATTCTCATTCTCATTCACTTCAAAGAACTCAAAGTTTGCTGTTTTTAGATATCGCAAAATGGATCATGGAAGGAAAGGAACGGTACCATACACCTTCAGGGTTTTTGATGTGGAACAGTTGAGGGAACTAGGAGGTCGGATAAGGGATCCAGATGCCTTCGCCGCAAAGCACGGGCATATGCTCTCTTTATTGCAGGTACAAGTAGCTGAGGGTTTATTAGAGACATTGGCTCAACTCTACCATGTGATCTACCACTGTTTCATCTTTCAAGATTTCCAGTTGATGCCCACTTTGGAAGAGTATTCCGCCTTATTAGGGATACCCGTCAAAGATTCACCCCCGTTCTACGGTGGAGAAGGAAGACCCAGTCAAGAAGACATCGCGAGAGTGACTCGCATCAAGCTGATAGAGATCCAGACACACATGAGGTGCAGAAGAGGGGTCGACGGCTTGCCTGCTCAATTCTTATTTAAGAAAGCTCGAGAGTTCGCCGACCAAGAAAAAACTAGGGCTTTCGAGAATCTTTTCGCGCTACTGGTCTATGGTCTATTGTTGTTTCCGAATGTTGAGAATTTCGTCGACGTTCATGCAATCAGGATCTTCATGCTCAAGAACCCGGTACCAACGTTATTGGCCGATGCATACCACTCGATCCATTCAAGGATCCTGAAAGGAGAAGGTCAGATCGTATGCTGCACTGCTATCCTCTATAGGTGGTTTATTTCGCACCTACCAAAGACCATGGCCTTCTGGGATGTGAGGGATGGCTCAGAATGGCCCGTTAAACTCATGGACCTGACCCACTCAGATGTTGTTTGGTATGATCCGATATACGGAGGGATTCCCATGATTCACAGTTGCGGAGATTTTTCCAACGTGCCTCTTCTTGGCACGAAAGGGTGCACCAGTTACAACCCTGTTCTCGCTCGTCGCCAGCTTGGACATCCGATGAACGAGATACCAGATCCGGAGAACTTGAAAAGAATTTTCCTCTATGAAGGAGAAGACCCCCAGCTGAAGATGCAAATTCTATTCGCCTGGCGTCAAATCAACAGACAAGGAATGACTGCAACAATAAACCCTGACTGCACGGTTACAGAATCTTACCTAGAGTGGTCACGCAAACGAGCCCTCGCTCTGACGATGCCATATCCTCGGCCCAAGCCTCCTGTAATAGAATCAGATGAAGTTTCAAGACTAAAGGTAGAAGTGGAGAAGCTGACACTGGACAAGTACATATTGCAGGAAAGGATTGACAAGTTGATGGAGGAACTCAGCGAAAGGAAAGGAGCATCATCCAGCGGATCAAAGCCCTAGTTCCTCTTTGTTGTATTTTGTTGTACTGAAAGCCCTGAGGGTGTACCGCTTGTAAATAAGTTTTAAAATTTTAATAAAAACAAGTTTCCAATTGCGATATTTAACTACACTTTCGAGCTCCTTGAAGTGAACGTTGCATCATGTTGCATCATACGCATCATTTCGCATCACATCTGCATTTTCGCATATACATGTGCATTCCTTCGGTGTCTCATTATCCTTTTATCTTCTTCAGTTGTCGTCATTGAACCACCACCCTGAGTGCCCTGCACCGTTACAACCTTGAAGAGAAAGGATGTCTGAGAATTGCGAGAATCTGGATCAGGTTAACAACGAGCTCGCTGAATTAAGAGTAGGAATGGGGCAGATCATGGAAGCCTTGAGTATCATACGAGCAACGATGGACACACAAGCCACTGTGGTCTCAGAAATCGTCACTACGACTGTTGTGCCACCGGTTATACCTGTCGTAAATCCCACTCTGGGGATGCCATTCGAGTTCATGCGAGCCACAGCCCCTCAATCCACGCAACAAGCGGTACCATTGCTCAGTGAGAATCAGCAAGCTATTCCGACTTATGTTCCGCCTGTGGTACAAACCCAATTCCAACCTGTTTTCCAGAACCAGCAGTATTTTGATGGTATGTCTGTAGAAGAGGGTGACAGTAATGAGAAGTTGAGAGCCAACATGGAGGTGATGCAGAGAAAGCTGAAGGCTATGGAAGGAGACAACGTTTTCAGTTCTGACCTTAAAGATATGTGTCTAGTCACTGATCTAGTGATTCCACCGAAATTCAAGTTACCAAGTTTTGAATTGTATTCTGGTGCCACGTGTCCTAAGGCACACCTAGTCATGTATCTCCGAAGAATGGCGGCTTATATGGATAATGATAAGTTAATGATCCATTGTTTCCAAGACAGCCTGAAGGGCGCTGCCGCAAAGTGGTATTTAAGCTTAGACCAGTCTCAGATCAAGTGTTTCCAGGATGTTATGGACGTGTTCATAAAGCATTATAAGTATAATTTGGATTTAGCTCCTGATCGTAGACAGCTATTGACCATGACTCAGAAGAACACAGAGTCGTTTAAAGAATATGCTCAAAGATGGAGAGAGACTGCATCACAAGTTGAACCGCCATTGACTGAAAAGGAATTAGCTGATTGGTTTGTAGATACTGTAAGACCAGAATTCTATGAGAAGATGATCAGTAATATCGGCGCTAATTTCTCTGATATCATTGCAATTGGTATGAAGGTGGAGGCAGGTCTGAAAAGTGGAAAGGTAGCCAGCTCACCGAACAGTTCTACTAGCACCGGTATCAAGAAGTCTCCGGGTAACTTCCATAAGAAGAAGGAAGGCGAGACTAACGCTATTTTGACAGGAAAGAGGCAAAATCCTAGTTGGAAACGATCTCTATTCCAACCACAACCGAGTCTCGGCTTTCCTCAGCAGCCAATCTATCCCACACAGTTTGCACAACAACCATACGTGGCGTCTGTTACGCCCACTTTTAATCGTCAGATAATGCAGCAAGTTCCTGCTTCCCAGTCACCAAATCAGCAACAGTGGACGAAGAACCAGAATCAGAATTACCAGCAATAACGGCGGCCAGTGCCACAGCAAAATACCCCGCCAAGAAGACAAGCAGTAACACCAAATTTTCCGCCCATACCAATGACGTACACGGCATTGTATCCTTCGCTGGTGGAGCAAGGATTAATCGTTACTAGGCCATTGGGGCCACTATCTGAAAAAGCTATGCAGTTCTACAATCCTAACGCATCATGTGCTTTCCATCAAGGAGGAGTAGGCCACGATTTAGAAGGGTGTTTGGCGCTAAAGAATCTAGTAAAGAGTCTGATGGAGAAAAATATCTTGTCTTTCGCTAACAACCAGCCAGATGTGAAAAACAACCCCTTGCCAACACATGGGTCAGCCAATGCCATCGAAGATGAGAATGGTGAAGTACTAGTCTCAGATGTAACAAAGATTAAGACTCCCTTGAAGATGTTTCATACTAAGCTATTCAGCGCCGGTTTGGTCAAAGATTGCCACGATGGTTGTAAAAAGTGTGACAGTAATAATGAAGGGTGTCAGTTGGTTCGAAATGATATCCAACAATTGATCGATGAAGGTTTCTTACAGGTTTTTAGAAAGGAAGGCAAAGTAGCAGTGATTGAACCAGTGTTTAACTTACCAAAGCGGATGCCAGCGCTTGAAGAAGAGTACATATCAATAGTCCCTGTGTTCAACAATCCAGGGGAAGCTATCGTGATCCCTGTGTTCAATAATCCGGAGGCAAGTACCGTGAGTCCGGTATTCAGACAACCAGTTCCAAGATTCAACAGGTCTGAAACTGTTTCTCTTGATAATCATACAAGGAGGAATAATCTCCCAAGACCAGTCCCGTTCAGATTCAGGGGAACCAAAGCAGTACCGTGGGTCTACGAAGGCAGTGCAAGTGGAAAGTGGAAGGAGGAAACGATCCCAAGGAAAGAGGTGGGGGTCATTATAGAAGAACCGGTCCCAAGGAAAGAGGTGGGGGCTGATGAAAAGAGCGTGTCTAATATAGCGGGAACAGGAAGAATGATGAGGAGTGGAAGGATTCTCCCCCCTATTAACAAAGAAACGTCAGATAAAGAGAATGAGGTGCGTGTACCCACCAACGATAAAAGTAAAGAAGTAATCTCCAAGGAGGACGATGAAGAATTTCTCAAGATAATAAAGAGAAGTGACTACAGGGTTGTGGATCAGCTTCACCAGACCCCGTCCAAAATTTCTATTTTATCCCTATTGATTAATTCACCAGTCCACCGGTCAGCACTACAGAAAGTACTGGCTCAGGCTCATGTGGCCCAGGACATTACCGCCGGACAGTTCGATCATGTTATCTCTAACATTACTGCTTGCAATACGCTCAGCTTCAGCGATGAAGAATTAACCCAATCAGGTCGGAATCACAATCTCGCCCTGCATATATCAATGAAGTGTCAGGAGGACACATTGGCCAGAGTTCTTGTGGATACAGGATCCTCTCTAAATGTCCTACCGAAGAGGGCCCTCGACAAGCTAGCATACAAAGGAGGGATCATGAGACCCACGTCGTTAATTGTCAAAGCTTTTGATGGCTCACGAAGATCCGTGATGGGGGAAATTGAGCTGCCAGTTTTGATTGGACCCCAGGAATTCAATGTTTTGTTTCAGGTTTTGGACATTAACCCTGCCTATAGCTGCCTACTGGGAAGACCCTGGATCCACGAGGCAGGTGCTGTTACTTCAACCTTACACCAAAAAATGAAATTTGTGGCCGATGACAAGCTGGTCATCATCCATGGGGAAGAAGACTTAATGGTTAGTAACTTGTCGTCTTTCCGTTATATTGAGGCTGACGAAGATGCATTGGAAACTTCTTTTCAAGCCCTGGAAATAGCCAACGCAGTTACGGTTGACAATGAGGAGACAGTGGTACTAGAATATCCATCTTTTGCTTCGTATAAGAGTATTCAGTCCGCCCTTCAAGACGGTGTGCCCGCAGGTTGGGGTGAAGTGATTGAGGTCGAGAAGAGAGTCAGACACCAAGGGTTGGGTTACAGACCAACTCTAGAAGGAGAGGCTGCTTCAGGTTCAAGAGAAAGAAGAATGAAGATAATGACCGTACAGGAGACATTTATCAGCGGTGGCCATCAAGTCCACGCAATCATAGGAAGCACTGAAGAAGACGAAGATATTGATCGTTTGATTTTTCGCCAAGAAGGCGCATTATGCAACTGGGAGTCCATTGAGATCCCAATTCTGTACCCGGAACCAGAGTAACTTGTCTAGATTTGTTGTTTTCATCTCCCTAGTCTTGCCCAAAGCTAGTGGATTGTTTTGTACGGGCCTCCGTTTTCAAACTTTAAATCAATGAAATGACTCTTTTGCTAAAATTTGTTGTTTTGCTTTATGGCATTCTATTTCTAAAAATGGCAATCTTTCCAAACAAAAGCATCTCCATCCCGCATGTTCTTGAATTATTGCGCTTTTAATAATATAAGTCATTCTACTATGCAGAATGAATCATAAACCTCTTGTATTCAATGACCCTGATCTTACCATTGACTTCGACTCCCCCGTCTATCAAGCTGAGGAGGAGGAAGATTATGAAGTGTCCGAGGATCTAGCAGATATGTGTGATTACCAGTATGCAGACCTCCAGCCTCATGAAGAGCAGGTGGACGTCATCAATCTTGGCACCGAGGAAGAGAAGAAAGAGGTTAAGATTGGGGCATCCCTGAAGCCAGAAATTAGACAGCGGCTGATTTCACTCCTTGAAGAGTATGTGGACGTGTTTGCTTGGTCCTACCAAGATATGCCTGGTTTAGATACAGATATTGTGGTTCACAAGCTACCGCTTAAGCCTGAGTGCCCACCAGTGAAACAAAAGCTTCGCAGAAGTCATCCAGACATGGCCCTCAAAATTCGAGACGAAGTCAAGAGACAGTTGGATGCCGGTTTCCTAGCAGTTTCCAAATACCCAGAGTGGGTAGCTAATATTGTTCCAGTTATGAAGAAGAATGGAAAGGTGCGGATGTGCGTGGATTATAGGGATCTTAACAAAGCTAGTCCCAAGGATGATTTTCCTCTACCACATATCGACACATTAGTAGACAACACGGCCCGTTTCGCCATGTTCTCATTTATGGACGGTTTTTCAGGCTACAATCAGATCAAAATGGATCCATCTGATATGGATAAAACCACTTTCATTACCCCGTGGGGTACTTATTGTTATAAGGTCATGCCTTTTGGACTAAAGAATGCTGGGGCAACTTACCAAAGGGCTATGGTAACCTTGTTCCACGACATGATCCACAAAGAGATAGAAGTGTATGTGGACGATATGATAACCAAATCTCGAAATGAGGAAGAACATGTAGAACATCTGCTAAGGTTGTTCAAGAGGCTTCGAAAGTATCAGTTGAGGTTAAACCCTGTAAAATGTACTTTTGGAGTTAGGTCAGGGAAGTTATTGGGTTTCATTGTTAGCCAGAAAGGCATTGAAGTGGATCCCGATAAAGTGCGAGCTATTCAAGAAATGCCAGCTCCGCGAACAGAGTCTCAAGTCAGAGGATTTTTGGGCCGTCTGAATTACATCTCCCGGTTCATCTCCAATATGACTCCGATATGTGCTCCCATCTTCAAACTACTCCGCAAGAATCAGCCGGTAGAATGGAATACTGAATGTCAGCAAGCTTTTGAGAAGATCAAGAGTTATCTCCAAGAACCACCTATCCTGATCCCTCCAGTACCTGGGAGGCCGCTCTTTATGTATCTGACTGTTTTGGAAGAGTCCATGGGTTGCGTTTTGGGACAACACGATGAGACTGGCCGAAAGGAGCATGCAATCTATTATCTGAGCAAGAAGTTCACAGACAGTGAAAGCCGTTACTCAATGCTTGAAAAGACTTGTTGCGCTCTGGCTTGGGCCGCCAAACGCCTGAGACAGTACCTAATTTGTCATACCACCTTGTTTGATTTCCAAAATGGACCCGATAAAGTACATTTTTGAGAAACCTGCTCAAACGGGTAGACTTGCCCGTTGGCACATGTTATTGTCCGAATATGATATTCAATATGTCACTCAAAAGGCTATTAAAGGAAGTGTTCTTTCAGAATATCTTGCTGATCAACCAGTTGAAGACAACGAACCACTCAAATTTGATTTCCCTGATGAGGACATTATGGCAGTGAAAGATGGTGAAGAGTCAAGTTCTGAAGATGATCCCAGGGCCGAATACAGGTGGAAGATGATGTTCGATGGTTCGTCCAATTACAAGGGGCATGGAGTAGGTGTTGTTATGATTAATCCGGAAGGTGGCTACACCCCTTTTACAGCTAGATTGGATTTTGGATGTACGAATAATATTGCTGAATATGAGGCATGTATCCTGGGACTAGAAGCTGCGATCGATCTTGGAATTTGTTTTCTCGAAGTTATGGGTGACTCTGCTCTAGTTATTTATCAAATCAGAGGCGAATGGGAGACAAAAGATGAGAAGCTTATCCCCTACCAGGCATATGCTTTGGAATTGATTGAGCATTTTGATGAGATTACTTTCCGCCATGTGCCACGTACTGAGAATCACGTGGCTGATGCTTTAGCAACACTGGCTTCAATGTGGCAAGTCAGATTTATCAATGAGGATCCGGTTATCAGTATTGGAAGAAGGGCTGAACCTGCCTACTGCCAGGCCATCGAAGAAGAATCAGATGGCAAACCCTGGTTTCATGACATTTTGAACTTCCTGAAGAATCAAGAATATCCGGCCAACGCCTCCGCTCTTGATAAGAAAACTCTGCGAAGGTTGTCAGCTAAATTCTTCATCAGCAACGGTGTACTATACAAAAGGAATCATGATATGGTGTTGCTAAGATGTGTCGACAAGAGAGAAGCAGGCTTGCTGATCCACGATATTCATGAGGGAGCCTTCGGCACCCATGCCAATGGACACGCCATGGTTAAAAAGATCTTGAGAGCTGGATACTATTGGTTAACTATGGAGACTGATTGCATCCAGTATGCTAGGAAATGCCATAAATGTCAGATTTACGCAGACAAAATGCATGTTCCTCCTACTTTGCTAAATGTGCTATCATCGCCCTGGCCATTCTCTATGTGGGGCATTGATATGATTGGGGCGATTGAGCCTAAAGCATCCAATGGGCATCGATTCATTTTGGTGGCTATAGATTACTTTACCAAATGGGTGGAAGCCGCCTCTTATGCGAATGTAACTAAACAAGTAGTTGCTCGTTTCATCAAGAACAACATCATTTGTCGTTATGGGATTCCAAGCAAAATCATAACCGACAACGGGACCAACTTGAATAACAAAACCATGAAGGAATTGTGCGATAACTTCAAGATTGAGCACCATAACTCTTCACCATATCGACCGAAGATGAACGGAGCAGTTGAGGCCGCGAACAAGAATATTAAGAAAATTATTCAGAAGATGGTCAAAACATACAAGGATTGGCAGGAGATGTTGCCATATGCGCTACACGGATATAGAACGTCCGTCAGAACATCAACAGGGGCAACCCCTTTTTCGCTGGTATATGGAATGGATGATGTCCTCCCTATAGAAGTTGAGATACCTTCTCTGAGGATATTAATGGAAACAAAGCTTGACGAAGCTGAATGGATTCAAGAGAGATACGATCAGTTGAATCTAATTGATGAGAAGCGCCTGACAGCTATGTGTCATGGTCAGTTGTACCAGAAGAAGATGAAGAGAGCATTTGATAAAAAGGTCCGCACTCGGGAATTCCGAGTAGGCGAATTGGTACTTAAGAAGATTCTGCAATCACAAAGAGACGCCCGTGGAAAATGGGCACCTAATTATGAAGGTCCCTACATAGTTAAGACAGTGTTTTCAGGAGGGTCATTGCTTCTTACAACTATGGACGGTGAACAGCTTGCGCATCCTGCGAATGGTGATTCGGTGCGGAAGTATTATGCTTAAGACTAGGACGCCTCTGTAACATCCAAGAATCCCCAGAGAACCTCAAGTTTTGCTACAACAGAAATCCTTAGTCATTAGGGGTCATTGGTCATTGAATACAATATAACCTTTTGCTAAACTGCCATTTCGATGCATCTGTAATATCTCATGGGACTATGCTATTTGGCAAGTCACCAGTTTTCAATGAATATCAGTTATATGATCATCTTCTTATCGTCTTTATTTTTGCAAATTTTGCCATTTTCACTTGATTTTTGAAAACGGAAATATTGCAATTGCTAAGAAAACACAAAGATAAACTAAGTTTTACTCTGGATCTTCTACGAATCAAGCTGGTGTAAGGAGATTTAGCAGTATTGCATTTTTGGCATGGATTCGCCACCTCCAGTGGAAAGAAGATCGCCTTGGCTATCCTTGACGTTGGGTTTCAGGGTGTTGGCTTGTGTTATCCTTTCTCCTTTCCTGTTTTGCGTCGTTCGCGTTGTTCCTAGCATATAGCTAAGCATGTGCATCATCCTTTAGCATCTTTGCATCCTTTGTGCTCTGTTTTGCTGGTGATCTTTTGTTGTGCTTATCTTTATTTCCCTAGTGGAGTAAGGATATTCCCGGTTTTCTTTACGTCGTGCTTGTTCGGTCTTAACCTCTGCGTGCCAAATTCGAATCTTTAAAATCTTTTTTTCCGTTCCCCAAGAGGTTTAACTTTAAAGGATTTTATGGTTGTTCTCATTTGAATCGTGTCAAACTTGAACTTGGACTATGTTTGAATCGTGTCAAGCATTGTCTTATTTGGACTTTGTTTGAAGCGTGTCAAACACTGTCTTATGTGTTCTTGTTTGAATCGTGTCAAACTTGAACTTGTTCTCGTTTGAATCGTGTCAAACTTGAACTTGGACTATGTTTGAATCGTGTCAAGCATTATCTTATTTGGACTTTGTTTGAAGCGTGTCAAACACTGTCTTATGTGTTCTTGTTTGAATCGTGTCAAACTTGAACTTGGACTATGTTTGAATCGTGTCAAGCATTGTCTTATTTGGACTTTGTTTGAAGCGTGTCAAACACTGTCTTATGTGTTCTTGTTTGAATCGTGTCAAACTTGAACTTGTTCTCGTTTGAATCGTGTCAAACTTGAACTTGGACTATGTTTGAATCGTGTCAAGCATTGTCTTCTTACAAACTTTGTTCTTGTTTGAATCGCGTCAAACTTGAGCTTGGACTTTGTTTGAATCGTGTCAAGCATTGTCTTCTAAAAATAAAAAAAAATAAAAAAAAAAAACTTGTTCTTGTTTGAATCGTGTCAAACCTGAACAGAGTCCTTGTTCGAATCGTGTCGGACATCGACTCTTGTTTTAAAACCGTTCTTGTTCGAATCGCGTCGAACTCGAATTAAGGCTTTGTTTGAATCGTGTCAAGCACCGTCTTTTGTTTTAAAACTGTTCTTGTTCGAATCGTGTCGGACATTGAACACCCTAATCTTTGTTGCTTTTCTAAAATTTGCTTTAAGATTAAGTTTCTTGGAACAAATTTCTTCAACTTTAAGACTCCTATCTGGTGCGCAGAGTTGGTCTCTGCCTTCCTGACTCTTTCTGAAGATCCCATTTTGAACTCTTATTTTTGAGATCCCCAGGAAGTCTTCGTTTGCTTGTTTGTCTCCTCTAGACTGAATCTTAGTGATCAGTTTCTTCTTTCTGGTTTCATGCCCAGGAAGAGCATGGTTTTGTTTCCTTCCCCGTGAAATCTATCTCCTTGGATTTCTCCCCAGTGGAGATTCTCTTTTAGTTTTTCCCCAGTTGTTTCCTCGGGATCTCCCCGGTGAGTCTTCTTGCTGGTTGACCAGTATCCCCAGTGAGTCTTTGCTTGAGGATACTAGTTTCCGTCTTTCCCCAGCGAAGCTTTTCTTGCGTGTTTGCTTACTGTGGTCCTTGGTGTCTTGTTCGTCTGCATCCTTTGCATTCCTGGCATCATATCACCATTTTAGAAGTCATGGCATGTCAGCATTTGCATGTCCGTAGCGTGTCCTTAGCATTCGCATTCCATCTAAGGGCAAAATTTTTGGTTTGCTATATTTAAATACCTTTCACCTTGATGCCTCCGGAATCTCCGTTCCTCGTGCCCTCCGGTGAGGCTATTTAAATAGGGGCAACTGTTGTACCCTAAATTTTTACCCTTAGATGTCATCCAGCTTTTGTGCATCTTAGGAGCATCTCTGCATTTGTTTGAGCTAACCCATATCTTGTAGTTTGTTTATTTGTGTTCAAATTAGGTCTACATATCATCGTGAGGCTCCACAAGTTGTTTTAAGCAAGTCAAATCGACAACAGATCTCCAATACCAGAGCTTTGGAATTAGGGTTCTATCCTGAAGGGATCATTAAGTTTTGGCTTTATCAAATCAAGATTTGTATGGATCACTTACCATATAATGCCATCTACATCCAATAGATATCATTTAACAAAAACCCAAGGTCTATGGGTTCTCAACGAGCGGAATTTGAGCCGCAATCCCACTATATCTCAAAACTAGGGTTTCTGTGACGCTTACCAGCCAACAACCTTGATTTTTCATCAAGATGATCCCCTAAAACCTAATTATCAATGCTATTGGCTTATCAACATCCTCAAGAGTCTCCTAAGACCTTTAGATGGGAAGGAAGAAACAAATTCACAAGGATCGACCTCAGTGCGTTCACAGGCGTAATTAGGGTTCGACTGAAACCCTAATCCTTTGGAATCCTAGGTCAAATGAAGTGTTAACGGCTCTAATCATCATATATTGTCTCATGAAGTATTAAAAGCATCCATATCAAGTTTCATGAGGTTTCGTGCAAGAGAAGTAGGGTTTTGATCGCGAAAGACTCTGTATATGGCATTTTCCCCCTAATAGCCCGATTTAAAATAACCATAACTCCTAAACCGTGCACTCAAATTAAGCGACTCAAGGCTCATTGGAAAGCTTTCATCAAGATCTTTAATTCATTCCATATGACTTTTTGCCTAAAAATGCTTGGATTTTGAGTTATGGAGCTTACAAGGCGTTTTGGCCCAACACTTAGAAATTTTTCAGCCCTTTTCATCACTCTTTTCCTCAACTTTGACACCACTTTTCACCAATTTCCATTTGGATTCAAGTCTCGAGTCTCAAATGAAAGTTGTAGAGCTTGTTGAGAGCTTTCCAACCATATGTGGAACATCTTTATAGGACAAACCATTCTCAAGTTATGGGTCGTCAAAGTAGGGCACTTGAAATTGTCAAATTTCAATAACTTAGAATTTTTTTAAGTTCTCTTGGCAGTTTTGGGGACACGACTTGTGAGGGATTTTTCTACCAATTCAAGGCATTATTTCAATTACTTTCCAACATCAACATTGAAGTATCATCCAAGAACTTTCATTTGAACCCAAGAGCATTAAAATTGGATCATTAAGTTAGGAAATATCTTGTGAACAATATGGCCATACGAGTTAATTTTTGCACCAAGAACATCATGTTTTGAATTCAATTTTTCTTTCCCCTCTCTCCAAATGCAATAATCTGACCTCACCACATCATTCTAACACTCCCCTAGCCCGTGCAAAAAAGGGAATAACCCAAGGTATAGCTATATGTTTTGTCCCAAGCATGCAAAAGGTGGAAAAAGGCAAACTTACTTTCACACGGCTCAAGAATCACAAGCCACGCTTGCAGCCATGCAGGGAACATCCATTTAATGCATCCTAAGCCATGCATCAAACTCACCTATAAAAGGAGGCCCCAACTTCCTCAGAAGGGAGGGGATTCGAAAGTAGAAGGACAACAACAACAACAAACACTAAAACACTCTAAACTCATTTCCTTGGAGCACACGAGAGCCAGCTGGGAGGGGGAAGAAGCTCTTGCTACTTGTTTTGGAAATCAGGTAAGTTTCTTAAACTTCCTTTTTATCATGGTCATTCATACTGTTAACATAAACATGTCTTAGTTAATATCCTCTATACTGCTTCAATATGGTGTTTGCATTTACATAGCAATAAATGTTTTCATGAACCATGGTTTGAGGCTGTGATAGAAACTCTAATATGTCCACGACTGCCCTAATGATTTGAACTTACAGCAGTTGCTCTTGTTAAACATTTTGATTGGTGTGTTTACAAATTGGTGTGGTTTAGAATGTTAATATTTTATTATGGTGCGTTGTTCTTGTAAATCATGGAGCACTAAATACACTCCCTCCCAATGCATGGATTTAGGTAGCTTTTATACTACTCATCACATGTCGTTTGTTTTGGATGAATGTCAACAGGCATAATGCTATTTCCATTGGAACTTTAGACTTCGCTTGCATGTCATTCCGTCTTGCCATAGTGAATATCATTGTATTCATGTTAGAAATCATATGCCATATGGAATGTATTTCAACCATTCGCTGTTTTGATGTTTATATATCTGTATGTGTGGTGTGAATTTTGGTTAAGTTTGTTTTAGAGGCATGTTGGCTGGGATGTTTATAAGGTTCGTGTGATAACCATGGCATCATGTTTATATATACTATTCCTGTTTTGAATGATGCCATGCTACCTATTATGTATGCCCAAACTTTAATATATTGTCTGGATTTTATGCTGTTTGGCTTAAGTTATGGGGAGGCCCGTGTGTTGAGGCAATCATTTGGTCATTTTGTTTTAAACTGAATCCATGTTGTCAATAAAAATGCATGCCAAACATATGTGAATTTGTCCTGCTGGCCGTTTGGTTTGTGAATCATTGCTGTTAACTCACTGTTATTTCTTTTAATCGTTCTTAATGTTGCTGTTAGTAATGCGAATGATGGTGTTGGGAATATTTGTGTTAAAACAGGAAGGATGCTCTCCTTTATCTCAAACTGATGTCATGTTTGGAACACTTGGTTTCCTCTTTCTTTTCATGACCTAACCATTATCCTGTCTAACTTTTGGTTGCATCTTATCTTGCTTGGAAAATGCTTCATTTTAGCCTTTTGTTTCTTGTTAATTGGTTAAGTTTCGAGTGAATAAGTTTGGTTAGAAGTTGAAGTTTGTCTTGTAAACTGAGCAGAATTGCAGTTTTGTTCTGCATGTCTTCTCCTCACATTCCATGCGTGGTCCATGTTTCGATTGGTTGTTCTGTTTTTCTATTTAAATGATAGCATGTTCATGGCTGCATCTTTCCATGCGCGCTAAGTTGGCTGGTTGTTTGAAGTTTGACTGACAGTACGTTAACATACCCTGCCTAATTGTTATCACATTACACACACTGCACGTTCAGTTTTCTGTGCATGTTTGCCATTTTATATTTTCATTTGTTTTGTTTTCCTTATGTATTAATTGAATCATGTTTATGAACGGATGTATCTGCTGTCCCAACGGTCTACCACACGCCTTGCATCTCGCCTTTCACCAAAATGTACCGGGTTCGATCCTTGGATCACCCATTTTGTTATTTCCTTTTTTCGCCTGAAAGCTTTCCCTCTCCTTGATGGGCCTTGCGCCTTTCACTATATACACCCCCTCACATCTGGCCCAATTTACTTCTTCTTATTTTTCTAACTGAACTAAATCACCAATACACCCCTTGCTTTTTATTTCAGCTTTTTTTCCTCTTCAAAATCTTCTCTTCTTTTTAAAATTCTTTTATTTATTTTGCTTAAAATGTTTTATATATTTAAAACTCTAAAAATATTTATTTTTATAGTTTGTACCCCTAATTATTGATTTTACCATTAATTAATATGTGATGTTTTATTATTGTTAGTTATATTTCTAATTGCTAATTGTTGTGTTAGTTTTAATTTTAATTATTAATTTCATTTTGGGTTGTATTGTTAATTTCTAATTGTGATATCAATTGTTATTTCTAATCATGTTGTTAATTCTTAAATTACCTATTTGTGTCTTGATTTTGAATTTGTCATTCTCTAATTTTCAAGGTATGATTAATTATTAATTCCTAAATGTTAATTATCCACATGTAGTCAATTTCAAATTACCTTGTGTGTTAATTGTTAGTTTTGTCTTGATTATCAATTTTGGCTTAATTATTAGTGTCACCTATGAGCGCCTTGGTTAATTTTGAAGTGTTATTTCATTAATTGACTTGTTTAATCCTTGAATTAACCTATCCATGTTGGTTGGCCATATGTTTGGTTTTTACATGAATATCATCCGTCTAAATTGTCATCTTTAATATCACTCTTTTTGATTGTCATCTTTAATATCATTCTATATGTTTGTCTTCCTAAAGATTTAAGCATATTGATTTTCATTCTTAATTATCACTCTACATGTTTGTCTTCATAAAGATTTAAACATATGGATATCATTTTAATCATTCTACTTGAATCATATTCATCTTATCCATATCTCGTCATGAAACATATTGCCATCCTCATGCTTATGTTGTTTCCATTATATTATCTCATATCAATGTTGTAACTTATATTATGCCTTACCTTGACATTTTATAATGTATGTGTTTATCATATCTTACTTCTATCTGTATGTTTATTTACTACTGTCCAAACCTTTTCAAAACAATATCAAAAATTCTCGATCCAACGTCGAGCCCATTTTCTACCCATGTAAGTCGATCACCTTCGGGTATCGCATTCAACCTTTTGGTCACAAGACACAAGTCTAGCATCACCTTGCTAGCACCATCGCCTAAACAACGTAACTTAATCGCATTAATATCCAAAGGAAAATCCCATGCATGAGGACCATGTTATCGTGCATGGTGCATATCATTTGCATTCATAATCGTTACCTTAAGATAAGTAATGACCCCCATCTTAACCTAAGTAGCCTCTTAGGAAGGAACTTTGTTTCTTGGCCTCATTAGAGCCAAAGAAATCACAATTAGCTTTAGGAAGAATTCTTCAACTCTTAGTGATATTCATCATAATGAATTTATCACTTCCCCCACTGACTAAACTTCAATATAGGTCCATTACAACTAGATCTAGAGAGTTCTTAAACTCTACAATGAGCTTGTACTCATTTCCCCTCTGAATATTGACCATAGTCAATAGATCAATAGACGTAGAACTACGCATACTCTGATTCTATTCCCGAGGATACGTAGGCGTAAGGTGCGATGCCTTATCGAGTATACTTAGATACTAACCCCTAGGGTTTTCCAACCTTTAGAATAGAACCTTTAGCAAACAGATAACAAATAACATAATTGAATCAAGAGGTTCCTGTAGAGTACTACAGATATCTAGGATGCTAACACCTTCCCTAGGTATAACCAACCCCCGAACTTAGAATCTTAGTGCATTTGCATTGCATTGTGGGAATTCGGTTTTTTCTCCCTTCCTTTGGATAAATCAAAGACCGGTGGTGACATTAAAAATACGATACAAGTTAATTAATAATTTGTTATCCAATTTTCACCGCGACACCTGGGAAGGAATCGTTAAGGGTGAAATCGAAGGCGGAATCAGCAGGGTTTTTGGATCGGGTCTGGTTGTTGAAGTTGCGGGTCCAATCGGCGATTCGACCTAGTTTGTTGGAGCGGGAGAAAGGGGCGAAGGGGACGTTGAGAGGGAGGTTGTTATTGTTGTTAGCAGCGGTGGTGTCAGTGTGAAAATGGGTTCTGTGGTGTTTTGGAGTGGGTTTGGGGAAGAAATGGAATTGAGCAGATTTACTTTTTTTTTTAAAAGAGAGATGAGACACTTGTAATTGCTTCTCAAAATCTCTTCTAGTAGTAGCATAAATTTGATATTTATGAGTAATCATGGAAGAGGTGTTTGGTTCATGATAATTATTATAATAGTATGAAAAATGCGATGATGAATATGTGTTAAGGATTAGGTGTATGTGGTGAATACCCATGATTTGGATACAAACTTGGTGATGATGAACCAACATGAGTGTAACAAGGTGTAAAAAATTCCCATGGAAAAGATGGAAATGAAGATGTGGTAGGAGATGTAAAAGAGAGGTTTGTGGGATAGTTAGGAGGAATACTCCATGGATGATATGGAGGTGTATGATAAGGATAATCCATAGGAGGATTTGAGTACATGGATGAAAGCACCAATTGATAGGAAGTTTTCCTATCAAAGATTTGAGACTAGGGTTTCAATGATAAAAGAGAGAGAATTAAAACTATCTAAAGAAAAGTAAAAGTTAAAGATAACATTTTTTTCTTGATTGATATTTTTTCTAATGTGTCATAGACACTACATATATAATGATACTAATGGGCCAATGACTTAAATACCCAAATACTAGTGGAAGCTCAATTCAATAACAATTAAATTAAAATACCAACTAATATAAAACCTTAAATTAATAAACTAAAATATAACTTGATACTCTCTATCACATACAGTCAGCTAAGATCATCGGTTGTATGTTATCTTGATACTAGCTCCTTTTTATCAGGTATATGTCTATAGAATTAGTCATGTGCATTAAGGTATTTATCAAATGAAAAAAAATTTGTTCTACATAAGTGAAAGCCTACTGTTTCTTATACATATCTGCAGTGTAGTCTATGTTAATACATGCCATGTAAATAATATAAATATTTAAAGCTAAAAGTAAAAAATTTAACACTAAAAGTGAAAATACATTTTGGGATGAGCATTATCACCTTTGTGATTTAATGCATTGGATGATCATTGTTGGTTTAAATGTAAAATCTAATGGAGGGGGCGGGTGAACCGTGTACAAGATTTTTGTGAATAAATTTCTCCTCTCATTGTATCCGATAATTCTTTGCCCACTAGAACATGGATGAGAATCTAGAAATACTTAATAGGACAATAGCTGCAACATCATAAACACCATTGGAAATACACATCATCGCTAACACAGAATGCTTTCTTGCCTATTAGTTAATTAATAATTCCATGTCTGAATAGAACTATTTAAAGATAAATATTACTTTTTAAAGCCATAAACCCCTCATAAAAACTAATTATTATTCATCAACTCAAACCTATATATTCTTTATCATTGTGTTGCACAAATCTTGATAAATCTTGATGAATATTGTCTTTTACAATTCTTTAAATCAAAATATTGTTTTATTCCTTAAATCTGTTTTAGACAGTGTTAGTGACTCACGAATGTAAGGAATATTGTGATGCAGAAATATAGACTCTGTAAGAAAACGCTTATCCATCAAGCTGAAACGGTTCCTTCATAACTCACTCAGCAGGCCACCCAATCTCAAAACATCAACACCTCCATTAACATCCATCCATCGTACAATATTCATCAAAGTAATCTCATATATTAATAAATTTCAATCTTACAATTAGATTTACTAATGTTTAGATATATGAAGTTGTCTTTGTGGTAACCGACTTCAAACATTTATATAATTAGTATTTATAGTTTGTAATTATTTTGAATACAAATTTATTGGCCATGTTTTATGTTTCATATTGTCGATATTTGCATTTTGAGAATAATGTGTGATTTTTATTGTAGTGCTAAGTTACAAAAGCTCATTTTTTTTAAAAGAATAAATAAAGGGTATTAATAGCGTTTTTATAAAAAAGTGTTATTAAAGATAGTGTATACAATAGCGGTTTAAGAAAAAACGTTATTGAATACTAGGATTATAATAGCGCTTTTTTAAAAATGCTATCAATTCCTTTCATAAACAGGGTGTATGGGAATGCAGAACAGAGCAATAATAGCATTTATTATGAAGCGCTATTAAAAACACTTATTTTAATAGCGCTTTTAAAACGCTATTATATATATCGAATTTATAATAGTAGGTAGGGATGGGAATGGGTAGGGTATGGGCACTACACCAAACAAGGAAAAAGAGGGCGCTTTTTTTGGCCTATGACAGCGCTTAAAAGCGCTGTCTAAGCCTGCGCTGTCGTAGGTAAAGACAGCGTTTTTTTATTTATGAAAAAGCGCTCTCTAAAAGGGGACTTTAGACAGCGCTTTTAAAAGCGCTGTCTAATGTATATGTTTAAAATTTTAAAGAATAATTTTTATATACCTTTAGAGAGCGTTTTTTCCTTAAAAGCGCTCTCTAAAGGTGGACTTTAGACAGCGCTTTTAAAAGCGCTGTCTAATGTATAACTTTAGACAGCACTTTTTTCTCAAAAGCGCTGTCTTTTGTCTACGTATAATTTTGAAGATTTTTTTTAAAAATCCCATTTTAACCATTTTTTTATGCAAAAACCTGTATAATTCACATTTCCATAAACCTGTATAATTCACATTTCAATAAACCAGTATGGATACGCATTTCCATCAACAAATTCTATTTCAAAACTAGAATTTACATTAATGCAGAATTCGCACAAATTCTATAAACTAGAATTTGTACATTTCAATAAACTAGAATTTACATGCAGAATTCGCACAAATTCTATTGTATGGTTTCAAACCTATATAGAATTTACATTTCAATAAACTAGAATTTACATTCACAAAACTATACATTCAAGAAAGAATTCTTCTTGCAATAAAAAATTCGCACAATTCCTCCTTAGTATCTTGCAATTGTTTCCTCGTGTAATAAGGACACGCCATATCATCGAAATACTGCATAACAAAACAAAATACGCATTATTTAGTTAAAAATAATAAATTATATGACATATCTGATAAATATTAAAATAAATCCTAAGTTATAAATCATTACATACCATGAGATTTACATTCACACCATTCTTACCACAAAATTTAGTTTCATTTATTTGGTCAATTCACACAAGATGTTATTAACACATGTGAATGAGAACTCAAATCTAAAGAGAAACTATCTCTGCATACACATAGAATTTTGAGGCTAAGTAACAACTACACCACACATAAAGAGTAGTACACCAGCACCTTCAACGCGGAACTTTGTCCTTTGAGATAACTAGCACTCCAGCAGCATCGGAAAAATACTCACACTTACAGTAGTTTAGCCGGACTGTTCAATAGCGAAAAGCGCAGGGATATAAAAATAAATAAAGCTAAATAATTGATAGATAGAAATCAATATAATGCAGCAAAGCAAACAAAAATGAAACACAACAACCTTTACATTGAGAGAAACAGGAGCATAATAACTTAATTGCTTTTGTAATGTCAAATTGTCTGTGACAGTATTCTCGCAGAACCTTCAACAAACTTATAAGGAATAGAAAAATTAAAGTATATAACCAATACTGTCATTATTTTTAATATTATGTGCTTGGTAGTTCTCCCTCTATAATGTCATAACTCATAAGTATATGAAGATTTAAAGAAAGTTGTCCTTTAGACATGGCAGGGAATGCGCACTTTAAAAGAAATCTATGCAGCTTGAGTTTGGATTGGAAACTGTTGAAAATATAGTAGGATCTATGTATTTATTGAATTTGATGATTCTATAAACATATATAATATATAAATGGGAATTGTACCTCCTATGTTTATTTTGCATGAATTATCTTGAGCCTGTTCCTATTCATTAAACCTGGTATCAAGGTGACACAGGTAGCGCTAAAAGTCTTGCCTTCCAAATTGGTCCACTATCCTCAACTGGGAAAAAATACGACGATTGTGATTCTCTTTTACTTTGCCCTTCGACATCCTATCAGCTGCTGTTTGTATCCCTTATTCCGGCTTTTTTTAACACGTCAAGATCCTCCGACCCTTGAATTATCATCTTTCAGAAGGCATTCTCTAACTCTTGAACCTACAGAAGAAGCAAGTATCTAATTAGACATAATTTCGAACGACCCATGCAAAGAACCTATGCTAATTATTTGTAACAATAGCTTCAAAATTTCTTTTATTTCTTATAAAAATTCAGTTGCAAAAGCTTGAAATCATAAATCACTTTTAATCACCATAAAACAAAACTGAGCAGTAATTTCCAAAAAAAAAAAAATTAATTGTTTTTTTTATGATTTTAAGAGAATGAAAGCTAAGATAAAATAATGGGTCCTCCTTGTGATGCATATAAATTATCTTTTTCATCAAATCAACAATCTTTGTCGTAAACTGTTTCTGTCTTGAATGGTTCATTATCAGTTTTAAACTTAAAATTTTGTTAACATCATAACTACAATAGTTAAAGTTTTAAGCATTAAGTACATTTTTAAAATAATGGTAGCAAATGTTATGCTAAACTTACCATCTTCACTGACTTTCCAATATAGTTACTGCTTTGTAGGAATGTAATTTAATATCTGTGTGTAAGCCTTAGAAACTCCATCTCTCCTAAAAAACATATATCAAACCAAACATTAATAATACACAGTAAATGGTAAAGTAGCAAATGAATAAGATGTACATACTCTAAGAAGAACTTGTTGAAATAGCACCCTGAGAAATTCAAGCCCACGTTTTATTTTCAAAATAAATTTTGGAATGACCCCATTGCATTCTTATGGAATTAGTTTGCACATCATTATCAACCATATATTGTAATGCTTTGAAAGTCTTTGATGCCTCTATATGTCAATGACATGGTATTACCATCAAAATTATACCTAAAAATAGAAAATATTATATAATTAAAATCATTTAGTAAAAAGAGAAAACATTTCACTTATTATATTCTGAACTGAGATGGATATTTTATATCTATCTATAACTTTCCTCTCATAGTTAATTAGATACATCAGTAAATAATAAAATTGTTTTACAAATTAATCATAAGAAAAAACAGAGACTATTATACAATAGGATACACATCAATTTGCAATCATACCCAAACACAAATCAATCATATTTTTCTTCAGTTGTTTCATTACCTGGTAAGAAAATGACATTTTAGAGAAAGGGGCTTAATATAGTTCTGACTTGACTTGTTGCTACAGGAGGCTTTTCAAATCATGCAAAACATGAGTTTACTCTGGATTGGGAAGAGCTAGTGCATCTCATTTCACCAATCAACATTTGTTGTTCACTTGCTCTGCCTATTTATTCTGAAATCAAAATCCCTAAAAAAAACACCCCAAATAAGAAGAAACAAACAAAAATGAAATCATAACACCCTAAACAAAAAGAATAGATCAAAGGATACTAAGTACAAATTCTTAAAGTTTGAGAAGATGGGAAGACTAATCTAGGGTTTTGAATGGAGAAAACATATATTTCTTTTGCGTGCTTTGGTGCCGACAAAAGTAGTGTTCCAAGCAAGAAATCAACGTTGCCCAGAACCACACATATTGAGCGACAAAAGATGAAGAAACCATAAATGAAATGGCCGGTAATATGCCATTGCTGTGGAGCAACAGGAGTTAGAGAGAACAAAGATGAAATGACCGAGATTTAGATCTAGATTTGACTTCATAATTTCTCACTCAGTTTTTAAACCATTCTAGAAAGCAACAAAATAATAAAGAAAAAAACTGAAACAATTTTTAGAAGATGTTTAGAAGACGGCAATGGCAATGCAAGAACGACGGCAAGGGTTTCAGAAAATGTTTAGAAGAAACGGTCAAGAGAAGAAAATGAATAAAAGTGTCTGAAAATGTTTAGAAATTGTTTTATATTTTAATTCGTAAATGACCTTAGAGGGCGCTTTTAAGAAAGCGCTTTCTTATGTGCAACCTATAAGAGGGCTTCCCTTAGAAAGCGCTTTCTAAAGTGAAAAGAATTTAAGACCTATAAGAGCGCTTTTCTGAAAGCGCTTTCTAAGGTTAACTTTAAACAGCGCTTTTTAAAAGCGCTGTCTAAAGTAATACCTATAACAGCGCTTTCCAAAAAAGCGCTTTCTAATGTGGAATCCATTTATTGCATTTAACAGCGCTTTTTAAAAGCGCTTTCTAAAGCCTATCTTTTACTGCGCTTTTTTTTAGCGAATTTTTTTATTCTTTTTAGCAGCGCTTTTTTATAAAAGCGCTGTCTTTTTTGTGCTGTCTATTCCTATTTTTGGCGTAGTGGGGTAGGGTACTATAGTACCCGTCCCCATACCCGCAGTTGAAAAAAATCCCTGTACCCGAGCCCATACCCGCTTAGGTATCAAAATTGGCATCCGTCCCCGTACCCTATGGGTATATAAGTGCCTGTACCCGTACCCGTTACCCGCATTTCTAATAAAAATAAATATATCAAGTATAAAATATCATAATATTTTAAGTTTTTAAAAATATTAAAAAGTTTTTTAAATTTTGTATTGTTGAATTATGAAATAAATTATCACTTATATTAAATAGGGTTAAATATGTTTGTGATCCTCCTAAATATCTCAAATTTCATTTTTAGTCCCTCAAAATATTTCCTTCAAAGAATGGTCCTCCTAAAATTTTTAATCCACACTTTTTGTCCCTCCTACAACTTAGCGACAAATTTCATAACTTAACGACTGAGTTAGTGACGGTTTTAGCAACGGTTTATTACTTAGCGACTGAATTAGTGACAGTTTTAGCGATGATTGTAGTATTAGGGAGCAAAACTGTGGATAAAATTTTTAGGAGGGCCATTCTTTGAAGGAAATATTTGGAGGGACTAAAAACGAAATTTGAGAAATTTAGGAGGACTACAAACATATTTAACCCTATTAAATATGTAGTAGTTTAAAATTGATTTTTTTTATAAATATTATAAACATTTATTTTTATATAATAATATAAATTAAAATATATAAATATATATTGTGCGGGTATGGGGCGGGCTGGGTACAAAGGTGCCCATCCCCGCACCTATCCCCGCTTATTTAAGAGGGTAATTACCCGAGTCTGTACCCGTACCCATGTTTGCGGGTTTTTACCCTACCCGTTGTGGGTAATTTTGTGGGTACCCACTGGGGATGGGCCAAATTGCCATTCCTAATATATATATAGTATCTGTTCTGGACTGGGCCGGGGACCTGCTCCACATCCGAGTAGGCCCAGCCCACGCGCTCTGGGACGGCCCAACGAAGGCCTTAGTCAAGTCAGTGTCAGACAAGTGCCCACTCCGCAGTGTCGAGCACAAACGGCGTTGAGCTTCGGGCAGAGGCGCTGAGCCTTCCTCGGATTTCGCCCCTCCTCGACACGAGGACGCTACTCCCCGCGAGGAGTCCTCCCCATCCGTAAGAAAGTCCATCTCGCGAGGACATGTCTCTCCTCGACACGCAAGACTTCTCCCCGCGAGGACATGTTCTCATGTAACTGCCCACTCCCGATGGAATCGGTCTGCCCTAATTCCGGAGATCTAGGAGCAGTTACCCCAGGGCGAATACCACGTGCTGGTCTTCACTACGCCACGTAAGCCTTGGCAGTTGCTTGGATTGGACCTGGCAATCCAGCCCAGTGCTAGTGACCGTTGGCCCCGCGCTGGGGGCTCTCTATAAATACCCTCTCACTTGAGAGGGCCAGGTTACGTTCACTTTCTTACTCACTTCTGTACTTGCTATTCTCTGACAGTTATCTTACTTGAGCGTCGGAGTACCTTGCAGGTACACCCCCCCTCCCCCCCCGGCCGTCTTTCAACCTCACCACCGGAGCTGAAGCCCCGACGACGTCGTTGGCCACTAGAAACTGTCTGATCCAGGTACGGTCAGTATCAGTGTACATGGGAGAATGTTACTCTTAAACATTTCTATTTAATAATTAATGTTTTTTAGAGTACCAAATAATCTAGGGAGAATTAATTATTGATGTTATTATTGACATTTTATTTTAGAGTGTTAGATAAAATTGGTGGAGTAATAAATTTGGGTATTCAATAGCTAAATTAAATTGTTTTATGGGTATTGGAGGAACCTTTCTGTCACTCCAAGTTTTACTCGACACCTTCTAAAAAGGTTGTGATTACGCTTTTATTCTTGCTATAAATTATAGCTTTTTTAGAAAAAGTTTTATTAAATTCGGGATTTTTGATATAGTCACCGGATATTTCATAAAATTTCATGTTTGGAAGTAGAAGTACCAAATTAATTGAAAAATTACCGGATATTTTGCAAAAGTATGCAGAAATGCCAAACATTTGCAAAATTGTCGGTAAAAAATTAAGATTGTATGACATTTTTTTGAAGATATTTGAAAAAAAACAGAAATAAAATAAACCTACCGAATTTTTTGAAAAATCCGGTATGAACCAAAAGTTTCAGAAATTTGAAAAGTCCGGTAGGCAGTAATAATTTTTTTTTAAAGTATTGTTTTTTTTTTTACTTTTACCAAAGTTAATTGGATAAAACATATACATATACTACAAAAGTGTTATAATATCATTACAAAACAAATCATGTTGACTTCCTAGCTACTTCTTCCTAGTGCCTAATACGTCCCACATATGTTAATTTCCGTGCTCTTGCCACTTCACTATAGTTCTGTCTCCATCTATCTGTGACGGGAGACAAAGGACAATTGGATTTCAACTTCACCCGCACCCAATGATTTTTGTTAACAAAACTAACTGTAATTATTTTGTGTCTACTTGAAGGTATGCATGGAGCTATTATTAATGGGAAGAATGTGATGTTAAGGCTCTTGGACAACGAGACCAATATAACACTGTATCTAGAAACAATAGGGTAACCCTGATCAGGAATCGTTATCCATTTTTCACGACCCTGCACACCAAAGCCACTAACCCGCAGTAAACGCATAACTTCTTAGACCGTGTCATAGAACAAATTGGAATACACTTGATGGTGTTGATAAACTTCAGTATCTAGCTGCACCCGAATCAAAGTCCAAGACTCTTTGCCCCATCCAAGTAAAGTTGCAATAGCCCAAAAACTACAATTTTCACCGTCTCCCACATCAACAATGTCACCAATGTACTTATACAAGAAAATAGGAAACTGAGACAAATATTTTAGTTTTGAAGACACGCTACACGAGTTACTTTCAATTGGTTTTGTACATGATCTCTCCGTACTTTGACTTCCTTGTAACCCATCAACATACTACCACTGTGAAGTATCACGACGCACATCACTCTCTTCATCATTTTTACTCTTCTTATTTCTATTCCTTAGTTTTTACTTCACTGGTGGTGGATACATGGAAGTTGTGGATGGATGTGTTAGTTCTCACACTTTCTTCTTCATCACCCTGACCTACAATATCCAGTGTACTGAAATACTTCTTCAGCTCTTCACAATCTTCTTCTAAATCGAGGTGTGTCCCACTATCTTCATCAGCAATCTCATGATCTTCAATAAATAATTTTTTTCTAAAATACATGTATTGAGTCTAACAAAATAAGCTCTCCTTGTATTTAATACCCTGGAAGTTCACACGCACAAGGTAACTCATGTGTTGTTTTAATGAAGCAACCACATGATGTTTTGTCACAACCAATGAATTTTATCCTTTCTAGCTCCTTTATAATATGTTGTATACACTTTCTTGAAACAAAGTCATGCAATCTAGAGTAAAATGGAGTGTTATACCGATGCTCAATGTTGTATACACTTTTCTAAAATGATACTCTAATTTAACCTAATTATAACTTCAACATGGTGTTAACAACATCTCAACTTATACATAAATCTCTCCTGCTACTTGACAACATATTTTTTAGTCTTCGATGAGCAGATTCAACCCTAAAAAACATAAACAAAATGTCATTATTTGATAATTACTAATGTAACTATATTCATATTAACATCAATGTACTTGTTGGTTGTTGTGTTCCTTATGCGAGTGACTTTATTAGTCCAAATAGTAACAAATCTTTCTTTATATGGTGTCAACCAAGTTTCATGAACATACTGAACAAATTTTGGAATATCAGCACATACAACTTCAAAATGCTTTAAGTGTACCATGAAATCAGTTCCGGTATCTGAATATATGATGTTGTTCATCATATCCATAACATGCGCATGCCCGTGTGATTCAACATACTCCTACATGTCATACTAACATTTTTTGAAATATGGAACAGATACAGCAAATGAGTTATGTTTGGAAACGCAACTTCCACAACATTCATCAAAAAAATTGGTAGCAACTTCTCAAAAGCGAACAACTCTTTTAGCTTTCCAAGTGCCCACATGAGGTTTTTCTCTCTTTCATGTTCCAAATATGCTCGTTAGAATTTCTGGATCTCTATCTTTTAAAGCAACAACTATGTATCTAGGAGCATATTGTATTTGGTCATTTTATCCACAATCTTTCTTTCTTGATTTTTTAAACAACTTAATACGTCATTCCCATTTAAGCCCTTAGCTAGCATATGATTGTGAAACCCACACCTGATCGTAACCTTCTAACAGTTTTCACTTGCATAGATATTGGACATCTCACTTTCATAGTATAATTCCCTGCAACCACATCCTTCTTCTTGTAATTTTCTCCTTTCTCACAACCCAAAATCAATTTATCTTTCCTCCCTCTCGTCCCATTTGCAGTATCAGAACAAATAGTTACAACAACAATACCATATTGTTTACCAACAAACTGCACCCATCCCAAAACATTAATCCAAGGGGGGAATATTTGAAATTTACAATGTAAACAAAATAAATTATCAATGTATGAGATATCAAAAATAAAGAGTGCACAATTATGTAAAAAGTAAACATTTTTGTAAAACATACTGCATCAGTGGTGAAAAACTGAGTAAAATCCACCTAGGAACCATCAGAAACAAGAAAGCACAATTGGAGCAAATTGAACTTCCAGATTTTTTGGTCAATGCAAAAAATATGATATACCAGACTTTCAAAAATATTTGGTGTTTAACATTTTTTCCGGATTTTTCAAAATCTACAAGAAAAAAAACTTTACAGATACCAGAGTTTTTGAATAATCGATAAAACTACAAAAGATTCCGGGTATTTCTCAAAAATACTGAAAAATTCAAGGTATTTCAAAATTTCTTATAAAAATCAGGTAAAACTTTTAGGAATTTCCGGTTTTTTAGAAACATTCCGGTAAAACTACATAAAAATTTCAAGTATTTGTCAAAAATCCGATAAAAGTTCAACGTATTTTCGGAAATTTGGAAAAAATCTTGTAAAAATTCATACCAGATTTTTAAATGTCCAATAAAAATGCATAAAAATCCAACTTTGCCGAATTTTTTGTACTGGATTGTACATATTTGGAAAGTAATATAATGAGAACGCTAAATTTATCATTATGAAAAATTGTGGGGATTTTAGATACAATTTGGAGGTGGCAAGAAGATTCCTCTTAGTATTGGTTTACTATTTGGATCACAAATGAACCACTTGTTATATTTAAGTATTTAGGTTGGAATTCATCGGGGCTGGCCTTATGCTAAGATAACCAGGCCCACAGCCCAGAACTTCAAAAAATCGGAGACCTCAAATTCGAGTAAAGAGTTAAAAAAAAAAAAAGGTAATGCTAACTTATGCCTTAGGGGCACAAGTTAAGAAATATATTTATAAAAAATTTATAGAAAGTTTGTATTGGAAACATCAAAAAAAAATTAAAAGGTTTATTTTTACTAAAAGTAGTGCACAATTTTCAAGATATTATTTCTACATTTTATTTTTAACTTGTACCCCTAAAACATAAGTTAGCATTACCCTTAATAAAAAGTTATAGATGTTGTTGATGCAATTCCTGAATACATTATCACAAGCGAATTCGCCACCAATAACATTACAAAAAATTAAGTAAATGTATTTATTTGATTAAAATGCGGTGAAAACTTCCAAAATTAAAATTATTAAATATATATTTAAATATATAATAAGATAAAATGATAGTATATTATTGGTTTTGGGTTCAATATTAAAATTATTGTTTTTTATGATTATCTATCATAAGGGAGAGGTTTAGGAATATAACTTTATGTTTTATGTAGTTGATCCTATATTGTTTATTAGTAATATTATAGATATAATAAAGGCTCTATAATAAATAATAGATGTCTTTTTTAAATACCAAAATCTTGTTATCTCAAAATATAAAAGAATTTGTGAATCCAAATTTTGCAATAAATTTTTAAGTAACCTTTTATTTTGCTGTATAATTATTTTTTGTAAATTATTTTGACATGTTAACGGATTTACATGTAAAAGTGTAATTAATTAATATTAAAGTAATATGTTTAAATAGTCTTTTTGTTTTTGACTTGTGCCCCTAAGGATTTTACACAAATTTTACTTAAAAAAGAATTTATGGGTTAAACCTTTGTTTTCCACATATTTTTTCAAAAGAAAAAAAATACTTCGTTAACATCCAACCACTAGTATCCTATGATACTCCGATCACAACTACGAGAGAATTATGAACTTTTAAGATTTTCTGAATGTAAAAATTCATACGAGCTAGACCAATGTGGAACCTTTAATCCAAGATCTTGTTTCATAGAAAAATCTGTTTCAGGGATGATATAACAAGTGACTTCATAACAACCTTCGTGCTTTTTACGACTAGGTTTTGAGTTGAAGAGGAAGAAACTGTGAAATCTAAAGCAATCTTTCTGGTGTTTTTGGCTTAAATTCCTAGCTTTAGGGCTAGGGGCCTTGGCACCAGTCTTGGATTGTTTCGGGTTTCTGGGTTTCTGGGTTTTGTTCTTTCGGGTGAAGGTTTGGACAACGATGACGGAACCGGAGTGGAGGACAGTTGGAAGAAAAAACAACAGCTATGAGAACAATCGGAAGGTTTCAATATGGAAAGACAGAAGTGATAAATTCCTGGGTAGACATGAAGCTATTACTTCTTATTTTTTCACTGGGTTTCCTAACCATTACTCAGCTCGTGACATGGCAAATATTTTCATGGAACATGGACGGTTGTTTGAGGTTTTTATCCCTGCAAAAAGAGACGTGCGAGGATGGAGATATGGGTTTGTGAGATTCAGGAAGGTGGAGGATGAGAGAATCTTGGCCCTAAAGTTGGATGGCATTCATATTAATGGGAGAAAAATCTTTGTTAACACCCCCTAGATTTAACAGAAAAAGGATATCGTCTGAGAAGAATGTGGTCTCAAACAGGCTTGGAATGCCAGCCCCCTACACAAAGAACTCGAAGGTTGGCTGGAAAAAGATAGAGAAGGGAAAGTCATATGCACAAGCCATCGGTGGTTCCAAACTGGATTGGTCTGGTTTAACCTACCAGGTTGAAGACAAGGAGATGAAAAGATTTGAAGCGGCGTATGTTGGAATTATTAAGGAATCGGGGAACTCTTATAACATACAGAATGTGTTTAGTAGGGAGGATTTTTTTCAGATTAAGGTCACTCCAATGGGAGCAAACATGTGCCTTCTTGAGAACATGGAAGAAAATGTTATGGAAAACTTAATTAGAGAAGAAGAAGAATGGTTTAAATCGTGGTTTGAGGATATCAGGGGTTGGTCTCCGTTGGAAGTAGATAAGGAAAGATTGACTTGGGTGAAATGCTTTGGGGTGCCAGTTCATGCATGGAGTAATGAATTTTTCAAATATATCACGAGCCGAACTGGGGTGTTTGTTTGCTGTGATGAGGAAACTGAAGCCCAAGCGAAATTTGACGTTGCAAGATTACTAGTTAAAACAAGGTATACTAGTAACCTTAATGAAGTCTTCAATGTCGAAGTTAATGGTCAGCTGTTCTGTATCAAAATCGTTGAAGACAATCATGGGCCTAAACGAATCGTATGGAAGGACAAGAAGCAGCATTTGGAAAATAGTTCTGATGAGTCATTTGTGGAAGAAACTGATGAAGATACGGATTTCGAAGAGGAAGATGAGGGTGGGCCTAACCATGGCGTCGTTCTGGGAGAAGAAGGTGATGACTCAGCAAACAAGGACGGAGAAGAGAGAGAGGACCTTGAGAATAGGGATGTCAGAGTAGCCCCTGAACCTAGACCCTGCACAAGCCGGTCTACTGTTCAAAAGTATGGGAATTTTCATCATTAGACTGACCCCATGGGGAAGACAAAAAAAGCGTTCAAAAAGGTGAATTTTGGAGGAAGTAGAGGTGATTGTCAGTCTCTTGGGAAGGCAAAAAAGGACAAAGCATCAATCGTGGGTAATTCCTCTGAGAATTTGATGGGACAAGTTAGAATTGAACAAGAAAAAGACACACTTGCTGTTGATTTGGGCCTTGGATCGGCAATTGAAGATACTTTGGCTTTGGGAATTGGACACTATGGCGGGAGAAAATACAATTGTTGAAACTTCTGGGTTGGTCAAAAGTGGTGGGCCCAAAGTTGCCGATCCCCTCAGGAAAAAGAAACCGCTAGTGGACATTTATGAAAAAATTCAAATTCCTTACGCGCCATCATTCTACTCTGCCCTCTTACACTCCTCAATTGGTACCAAACCTGCGAACTCCCAGAGGGTGATATTGGAAAGTGATGATGAAATAACAACTAGCTCAAATCAATTGGAAGATTCTGGATCCAGGTACTCGGGTGGGTCTATTCTCTGTTGTGATTCAATATCAGACAATGATGTGAGAATGGGCAATGATAGAATTAAGAAGACATCAGATGACGTGTCAGGAAAAGTTTGGTCGATTTTGAAAGAATTGGGAATCGAAGGAGAGGAGGACGATGAAGCTTTAGAAGGTATCATCCGTGGATTGGAAAACAAAGATAAAGAAAGGGCTATATATGGGAAGGAGGTCACCACAAATGTGCCATGAATTTAACCACGTATAATATCAGGGGGTGCAACTCTTCTATCAAAAAGAGAAGAGTTAGACAATTGATTGAAAGGAATAAAGTTGAATTCTGCTTAATTCAAGAAACAAAGTGCAAAAGTTTCAATGATGGTGTAGTTAGCAGTTTGTGGAGCAGAGAAGATTTCGACTGGTCTGCTAGTTGGTCCTCGGGACAGTCTGGAGGTTTGATTTCTATTTGGAACAAAAACTCTTTCTGTTCTGATTTCAGTTTTTCTGGGCAGGGTTACGTAGGTGTTCATGGAAATAGTAGAGGCAGGGACCTGTATATAGTTAATATCTATTCTCCATGTTCTATTATTGAGAAAAGGAATTTGTGGGCTAAACTTATTAAATTGAAATCTGAATTTCCAAGTGGAGATTGGATTGTTGGGGGAGACTTTAATGCTATCAAAATTAAGTAGGAGAGAAGAGGTAGAGGTAGTAGTAATTGGCCAGAAATGGAGGAATTTGCTTCTTTCATAGAAGATATGGAGCTTGTGGATCTGCCTGTAGTTGGAAACAGATTTACTTGGTTCAATTCAAATGGTTCTTGTAAGAGCAGGCTGGATAGGTTTCTCATTAATGAAGAGCTATGCCAAGAGTGGAAAATTGTGAATCAAAAAGTAGGAAAGAGGGATGTTTCTGACCACAGGCTCGTGTCTCTAATTTTGAGTAATAAAAACTGGGGCCCAGAGCCTTTCAAAACATTAAATGCTTGGTTGGAACACCCTGATTTCATACCTTATATCAAAGAGGTGTGGGAGTCGTGCAAGGTGGGGGGAGATGCTGCCAACATTCTTTATAAAAAATTGAAGGTTTTAAAGACAAAGCTAAGGGATTGGAATTCAAAAGTTTTTGGGATCATGGATCTCAAGGTAGAGGAGAGTATTGAGAATCTGAATTATATTGAGGAGGAGATGGCTGACTTGCAGGAGGATCTGCCTGAAGAAAAATTAAAGGAAAGAAGTGAATTGATTGAGGACATGTGGAGCAGGTTAAGGATCAAAGAGAATATTCTTCATCAGAAGGCCAGAACAAGATGGTTGTTGGAAGAAGATATGAATTCCAAGTTCTTCCATTCAACTATTAATTTTAGAAGGAGATTGAACTCTTTATCTCCTCTAAACTTAGGCCTGGAGGAACATGAGGATGTTGACAGAGTAAAATAGGTCATACTTAAACATTTTGCAGAGAAATATCGAAATAAGTTTGAGGAATGTTTCCACATGGAGCTAAGTGCTCTTAACAAAGTAACTGAGGAGGACAATGTCATGCTAACTGAACCTTTCTCTAAAGAAGATATATGGGAAGCAATTAGTGACTGTGATGGGGAGAGGAGCCCGGGACCTGATGAGCTCAATATGAAATTTATAAGAAATGCCTGGGGAATCATAGGTCAAGACTTCTCCAACTGTATCTCTGAGTTTCATAAGAAGGCAACACTTCCTAAATGCTTTACCTCAGCATTTTTCGTCCTAATACCTAAATGTGAAAACCCTCAGTCTCTAAAAGAATTCAGGCCAATAGCTTTGATTGGCTGCATTAAAAAAATTATCTCTAAAATCCTTGTGGGAAGGCTTAAAAAGGTAATTGGGAAACTGGTGTCTATATCTCAGACAGCTTTTGTGCCTGGCAGGCAGTTGTTGGATGGAGTCCTAGCTGCTAATGAAGTGTTAGATTATGCAAACAGGAAAAAGAAAAAAGGCTTCATGTTTAAGATTGATTTTGCTCAAGCTTATGACAGTGTCAACTGGAACTGTTTGTTTAAAGGATTGATATGTAATAACTTTGGATCAGTGCTGGTGAATGGTATCTCTTCAAGAGACTTTAAGTTGCATCAGGGCCTAATGCAAGGTGATCCACTTTCACCTTTCTTGTTTGTGCTGGTAGCTGAAATTTTCTCCTTGCTCATCAGGTTAGCAGAAGAAAAAGGTTTACTCAGAGGGTTAAAAATTGAAGGTGAGCTAGTCAAACCAATTTTACAATTTGCTGATGATACCTTGGTAATCTGTGATGACTCTTGGAGCAATATTTGGGCTTTGAAATCTGTTTTGAGGGGCCTGGAAGTTGTGACAGGATTGAAGGTGAATTATAGCAAGAGCAGATTATTAGGAATGGGATTAGAGGAAGACATAGTAGAAGCTGCTACATCTTTTCTTTTCTGCAAAGCTGGGGAGTTTCCACTTAAATTTCTAGGATTATATGTGGGAGGCAAGCATAGGGTGGAAGACTTGTGGAAACAATTATTTGTTCTCTCAAACCAAAATTGGCTTTATGGAGGGGTAGAAGATTATCAATAGGAGGGAGAGTAACTCTGATCAATTCAGTTTTAGCAAACATTCCAATTCACTTTTTATCCTTTTATTTGGCACCTACTAAAGTGGTAAAGAAAATAAGAGCTATTAAAAGAAATTTTCTGTGGGGAAGTGATTGCGAGAAGAGGTCAATTGCTTGGGTGGCATGGGATAAAGTTTGTAAACCCAAATCAGGTGGAGGACTTGGAATTAAAGAGGTTCATACTTTTAACAAAGCTCTGGTCTCAAAATAGATTTGGAGGGTGGCTCAAGAATAAAATAATCTGTGGAGAGGAATTCTGAAAGCTAGATATGGAGATTCCATAAATAACATGTTGTCAAACCAACTAGTGGCTCAACCTAGACATTGCTCCAGATGGTGGAAAGATATCCAATCTCTTGCAAAACACTCTAATGAACAAGGGCTCTTTAAACAGCTGATCTGGAAAGTAGGGAATGGAGGCAAAACATTGTTCTGGTATTCAAGGTGGCTCGGGGGAGAGAACTTGAAAACTCAATATCCAAACCTATTTCACTTGTCCCTGAACCAGAATGCTACTATAGCTGAGTGTGGAAATTGGAATGGAAACACTTGGGCTTGGGATTTATTGGGCAGAAACATCATCAGATCAGCCGAAGGAGAGGAAGGCGAATCAGAACGTGAATTATGTCAATTGGTGAATGAGGTGATCTTAGTTAGACAACAGGAGGATACAATTGTCTGGCCTAGGGACAACATCAACAATTTTAGTGTTAGGGTGTGTTATGAAAATTATATGTTGTACCAAGACTTAGAAAGAACTGAAGATGGCTTGCTGGCTGTTCTTGAAACGATGTGGAAGACCAAGGTTCCTCTAAAGGTATTAGTCTTTGGTTGGAGACTGCTACAACACAAGTTTCCCACTCGGGAAAATCTAAAGAGAAGAGGTGTAATCACAGACCCTTATCAAGAATCATGCGTCTTCTGCTTTCAGGTTTTGGAAGATTCCTCCCATCTGTTTTTAAACTGTGCTAAAACCAGGTTGGTTTGGAGGGAGGTAAAAGCTTGGTTAGGAATTACTTTGAGGAGTGGCGATAATGTGGTGGAGGACTTTGAATTTTGGTCTCAGCAGCCAGGCAAGGGCAAGGAAGTAATATTTTTCTGGATGGTAACATGCTGGTGTTTATGGAGAGTAAGGAATCAAATTATTTTTAATGACTGTATTGCTTCCCCTAAAGCTATTTTTGATGATATTGTGTTATGGTCTTGGAAATGGAGTAAGCTGGCAACCAAGGGTAAATCATTAGTATCCTTGTATGAATGGTACAAAAGGCCTCATAATTTATTGCAAGATTAATATAGTTTAATTGAGAGGAAGTTTAGGGGAGGGGTGACTCAAACCATTACTGATGGAGTTTTGGTTTGTCTTTAAACTTTCTTTTTTTGCTGCAAATTGCTGGCAGAGTTGTAACTTGGTCTACTCTTTAGACCTATCTATTCTAATATATTCTACTTGATTATTAAAAAAAAAACTTGTGCCCCTAAGACATAAGTTAGCATTACCCTTAATAAAAAGTTATAGATGTTCTTGAAAGATGTTGTTGATGCAATTCCCGAATACATTATCACAAGCGAATTCCCCACCAATAACATTACCAACAAAAATTAAGTAAAAATATCTATTTGATTAAAATGCGGTGAAAACTTCCAAAATTAAAATTATTAAATATATACTTAAATATATAATAAGATAAAATGATAGTATATCATTGGTTTTGGGTTCAATATTAAAATTATTGTTTTTTATGATTATTCTATCATAAGAGAGAGGTTTAGGAATATAATTTTATGTTTTATGTAGTTGATCCTATATTGTTTATTAGTAATATTATAGATATAATAAAGGCTCTATAATAAATAATACATGTCTTTTTTAAATATCAAAATCTTGTTATCTCTAAATATAAAAGAATTTGTGAATCCAAATTTTGCAATAAATTTTTAAGTAACCTTTTATTTTGCAGTATAATTATTTTTTGTAAATTATTTTGACATTTTAACGGATTTACATGTAAAAGATTAATATTAAAGTAATATGTTTAAATAGTCTTTTGGTCTCTATAAGTTAACGTGTTTTTTATTTTCATCTTATATTTTTTTTTTCTAGAAAATAATTTCTAAATGTTAAAACTTTTTTGCTTTTAGTCTTTGAAGTTAAAATCTGCAAGAAAATCCGAAGAAAAATCTGCATGAAATCTGCAGATTTTAACTTTACTAATTAAAACCAAATAAAATTCAACATTTAAAGACTTTATTTATAAAAAAAATACAAAGACAAAAAACAAAAACATGTCAACTTATCGAAATAAAAAAAAAAACTATTTAAGTCAAATAACTATTATTAAAATAAAGAAGTTTTTCTTCTTACTTGTTAGTTATAATAGATTAATAGTCTTCAAAAGTTTATTTGTATATTTAAATTTATTGTTTTTTAAAATATGCAAATTCATTAGTACAAAAGTTGTAAGACATCCGAACAAAATGAGAATTGATATTGTTACACTAAACCTAACACCTACACCTTATTAAATACGGTTTTGCTTTTTTTTAAAGTGATTTATTATTTTTTTCTTTATTCTAACACAAAGAAATATGTTGGCCATGTTGTATTTTGTATGGTGTAAGCATACTGTGTCATTTTTATGGTGTAAGCATAGCATTCCTCCAACAAAATAGACATTATGTCTCATACCATCTAAAACAACACCTTGAAATAAAATTATTAAAAATTATAAACTGATCAAACAACGCAGATAATTAAACCTAACTTATACAAATATCTACTTGTTAAAAATCTTATTAAAAAATCTCAATTGGATAAAAATCGATGAACGAAAAATTAATGCAGTACATACAATACAAAAAAGCTTAATGAAATATGAAAGAAGGTAATTCCTATTTATTTATAAATAGATCTTTCTCATTACAATTGGGTAGATTATCCCATTAAATTAAATCAGCATAACCAAAAGCGGAATTAGTACGGTCATTAACACGTACATTTTTTATATATTTATATATGGGAGATTTTAACACAAAAATTCCTAATTAAATAAAGGTGGTTAGACCATTTGTTTTAAAATTTTCTCTCGTGTGAAGTTTCAGGTCTAACAAGTAGTATTCGAGTCTAACTCCTATTCTCTTATTTTGATAGAATAGCCTAGTGGTGAGAATCACATATTTTCAAATGTCTGTGTAGCTATTAATTTGATTTTATTCATTGACATATGATTATAATGCGGAGAAAGGGCTAGCTGCTCAAGGTCCTCGTTTGTGGAGAAAGGAAAAATCTCCTCGATTCCACATTTGGAAGAGAAGACTCAAATTGTTATATTCTGAAGTTTTGTATTATTTGGTTGAAGTACAACCATCAATTTCTTATATAAGGGGGTTCATGAGTCTTTCCTACTAAAATCTCTCAACGTTTATTCGACACTCTCAAGATTAAGTCTTGGGGAGAGGAGTACGTTGTTTTCTTGTTTGACCAAACCTTTATATATCGTGGCGTTCATCTCTTTCCTTTAACTCTTTACTTTTCTGGTATTCATTTTTTGCAAATTATTTTTTTTGCTGCTAATTATTTAAAATGATTTCAGACTTTGATTTTACTTCGCAAAGATTTTCAATACCACATTTTTTCAAACCTCACAATTCACTCTCTCTTGTGTGTGAAGTCTCAAGTGCAACAAGTGGTATTAGAGCCTAACTCCTATTTAAGGACTAATCTCTCAAGAGGAAGATGACTTTCGACAACAGATCTTTTCTAAACACACCGCCACTTTTCAATGATAGTAATTTTAA
The DNA here is from genome assembly GCA_022829125.1 of Lathyrus tuberosus. Classification (NCBI taxonomy): domain Eukaryota; kingdom Viridiplantae; phylum Streptophyta; class Magnoliopsida; order Fabales; family Fabaceae; genus Lathyrus; species Lathyrus tuberosus. The sequence goes on along the minus strand of JALAZF010000048.1, from coordinate 2,384,562 downwards.
TATTTGACAAGTTAGATTTATAATTTTTATTCAAAGCATAAATCATGATTTATGTAAAACTATTGTCAATGGTCCCATTTACCCTACTCATCAAGTAAATGATGACGTAATGGAAAAACCTTATTTCCTTTGGATTGAAGAGGAAAAAAGAAAGATAGAGATAGATTTTAAAACAAAGAACTTTATAATAATGTCTCTAGATGATAGTAAACTTTATGATGTTCATCATTGTAAAATCGCCAATGAAATGTGGGATGCTCTTAAAAGGATATATGGAGCTTCTCCAAGTATTGAACAAGAGAAGATGAACACATGAGGCGAAGAAGATGAAGATATCAATATAGGATGTTTTTCAAAATTTAGAAATATTGTAAATTATGTTGGAAACTGTATAACTAACAAATATCTATGAATTAAGAACTGGAAATGTAATCCAATCCTTAAATCAAAAGATGGGAGCCTTCATGAATTTCAGGAAAAATTCAAAAATAAAGAAATTGTAGAAAAGTTGAACTACTCAAAGATGAAGGAATCCAAACTGAAGAATCATTAACTTCATCATACTCCTATCATACAACTCTTGTATAATCCTTCGAAAGAACATACTCAATACTTTAACGATCCTCAGAAGATTCAACATCAAATGAAGGACCCTATTATTCAAGGAATGACAAAGAAGATGAAGAAGTTTTTTCAATAGTCAGATGAAGAATATGAGGAGAAACATCAACCTCTGGGAGAAATATGAAAAAGTCTTCTTCCAAAAACTATTTAGAATGATTGACCAATTGGAGAAAGAAAATGCTAAACTAAGAGAGCGTATCCTAGATCTTAAGGAATCCCTAAGATATCTTAACGAAGCTTGACCTAATTTTATCTAGTCAAAGGTCCTCTATAAATAGAAATGGAATAGGATTTAAAAGGGATAAAAAAACCCAGGAAGGGTGAATATCAAAAGGATAATAAGTGTCTAGTTTATAAATGCACATACAGTAAGAAAATATGACACTTATTACCCTTTTGTTTTGATAAATTAAAAGGATCTAAAGGTAACTACCTTAGATCTTCTAAGATTAATGTACATAGGCCCAAGAATATATATGTACCAAAGGTGAAATCTTAGTGTTTTACAGGTATGCTTTGGAGCTTGGAGTTTTGACGATTATTAATAAAGTTGTGCAAAGCAATATTGTACTTTCAATGTATAAAATATTTATGAAGTCGCTGATCCGAGAATGAACGATGATAGCAAATGTCAATTGTTGTGATAAAACCAAATTATTTAAGGAAAATCTCAAGGTTTATGACCCTTAGTGATTAGTTTAATTGATATGTATGTAATGGGCTATTCATTTTTTGGTTACTATCAACTCTCGCGTTGTAGAGGAGGGTACACCATTTGATGTTTTTCCTTTTTTTGGGGAAACATTTATCAAGACTTATTGGTAAAAGAGGTACACAATATTTTAAGGTTAAAATAATCAAGAAAATCTAATTATCTCCTTAAAATAATGATAATAATTTTTTATCATCTAAATAAATTATTCTCTAACCCAAAAAGATGAGTGTTATAGTATTTTATAGCAAGAGGTGCAAATAAAGCCAAGCAAGGGTACAAAACACAAAGTCCAAAACAAGATATGATAAATTGAAGCAAAATAATCAATTAGCACTTGTGTCCAATCGATTAGATCTTTTGAAAACTTAAAAACTCGAACATTGGAGCTCACCACAACGGCTAGTTAGGTGAGTACTTACGGTAACAAATACCTGCAACAAATAACTTTCATTGTTTACCATTTCCAATTGATTGACACATCGATTAAACAGAAAATTATAAATAGAGGTAACTTCGCTTTCTTCTCATATAGTCATTTTTCTCACCTAACTCATTACATTATAAACACATTAATTCTCTCATTCATCATCATCACCTCAAAATGGCATAAAAAAGAACTTGTTCTCCCCAACCTTCATCCTCATACTTCTATGAAGACTTCTCCTCTCAAGCTCAAGAAACCAACTTCAACCTCTTCTACTCAAATAGAGAATTTTTTTCATCTCACTATCTAAATGAAGATATTTTCAAGAATTGCTCCTTCATATAAGCATTCACTACTGCAGGGATGAGAAAATTTATCTTTGAAAAATATCAGGAAAGGTACCCGGAATTAGTAAAGATGTTATATGTCAATATCCCTTACAAATAAGGAATCATCTCCTCCGAAGTCAATAAACTTCCCACCACCATGTCTCTTGAAGATTTCGCTCATGAATGCAACATACCCTTAATAGAATAAGACTATGATCAAATGGATCTTGAAGGTAACAAATTTAACTTTGACACCCTTGCCCACTCTCTCCTTATTGATCCCACTTCCATTATTCTAACTTCATTATATGTTGGACTCATCCACCCAAGCATTAGATTAATTCACTACACCATGAACCATGTGTTATTCCCATGGAAGGGTAACTATAACACCATCTAAAAATCAGATATCCATGTTGTCTGGTTCTTATAAAACTAAGTATAAAAAAATTGGGCAGATGCGGTCCTTCACCACATGCTAGATAGAAAAAGGAAAAACAACACCCTACCTTATGTCGAACTTATCACCAAAATCTTAAACTATTGCGGATATGGTTTTAGAGAAGAACCCATCTATGCAAACACAAAAGTAAAACAGGTTGTCATAAGCAAAATGGGATATGCAATTCAAGAAAGAGAATTTATCCCTTGTCAACCAAGAAGATAAAGGGAGTGAAGAAACACCCCTTCATCCAACACCCTCAATGAAATATGTGATGAGTAATAGAAGATGAATGGGGAAATCAACAAGCTCATTAAGAAAATGGAGAGAAACAACTTTATCTCTCCAACAGGTTCTAGCGAGGATGATGATGTCGAGAAAAATTAAGTGTTTCTTAGATTATTTCTTTGTAATTTTAATTAATTAAGAAATTTTCCTTTTCTAAATGCCTAAAATTTCCTGTGTCTGCATATTTATTTTGCAATGCATCTTTACCCACCTTTTTTATTTTGACAAAGGGGGAGAATTATACTCTCGGAGGAAGTAGGATATACTCTATATTTAACTCAAGGAGAGGTTAATAACTCCAAATATACATGCATTATTTTTGTTTACCACCTCTCCTGAGAGATGTGTTCTCATCATCAAAAAGGGGGAGAATATGGAACCATGTTTTGCATGTGATATGCTTTTAACATGGACATCAATTTTTGATGATGACAAATAATATCTTATGATAAATCAAGCATGAACGATTATGTGGATAAAGATGCAAACTTAATCATTAAGGTTTGATAGGACTTGACTATCCGATGATGGCAATCAAATGGAATATAACTAAATCCTCGTCTCAAGCTACTCATGGAATATAACTAAAGCTTCATCTTAAACTACTCAAGCAAGTGTCAATAAAATTAAAGTATTTGGCAATGTCTAGAAGTACTTAGGACCATCCTAATTTAGCAGTGAGTGAAACAATTGTAATACAAAAGGGATTTATCGTAAAAGTGCATGAATAAAGCACATACACACTAAACTATATTTTTAAATTATCTTTTACTAAAGAAAATACTTTCTAAAAACATCACAAGTTTTGCCAGATGAATTAGTGTGAGATATTGGATCAAACTCTAGTATAATCGAAGGGTAGCTTCATGGTTCGACAATTCGACAGAATCTTAGCATGTCATCGAAGTCTGTTCACATGTTATAATCGAAGTATGCTAAGAGTGTAAGCATGTCGAATTGGGCTTGTCTATTATGTCCAATTGTTTAAGTTAGCTTGTTCTCTAAGTTAGCTTGTGTAATGGGCCTATATGTAAAGGCCCATTAGGTTAGTATGTTAGTTTTCTTATAAATAACATGCTAATCTATCATATTTGACATAAGAAAAATCCTAATTCGGGTGAGAGAGGTTATTTGCTATTATGTAACACTTGTAATCTTGTTTCAAAGAGAAAGTAAAGAATAAAAACAAATTGTTATTACGACATCGTTTTCACAACAAATTGTTGTGGTGATCATGGAGAAGATGTTGCCAACAAAGTATGAAATTGAAAAGTTTACTAGAGCGAACAATTTTGGTCTGTGGAGCTTGAAGATAAAAGCCCTACTGGTTTATCAATGTTGTTTAGAAGCGTTGAAGGGAGCCGCAGCCATGAACACTGTGTTAACAGACAAAGAAAAAACGACTATGGTAGAAAAAGTCCACAACGCCATCTTATTAAGCCTTGGCAATAAAGTTCTTCGACAGGTTTCAAATGAGACGACGGCGTTGGGGATATGGTTGAAACTTGAAATTTTGTACATGACCAAATCGTTGGTAAATCGACCCTACCTGAAGGAAGCTCTGTATTCATTCAAGATGAGTGAAGACAAAGTTCTAGATGAGTAATTGGATATGTTCAACATGCTGATTCTGGATCTTGAAAATATTGATGTCAAGATCGAGGATGAAGAGTAAATGTTGTTGCTAATGTGTGTTTTGCCCATATCGCATGCTCACTTCAAAGAAACCCTCTTGTATGGAAGAAAGTCTCTAACCTTTGAAGAAGTTAAATCAACCTTATATTCTAAGGATTTGAACAAACTAAAGGAGCACAAGCCATCTTCGACTAGTGAAGGCCTGTCAGTTAAGGCAAAATTCACAAAGAGAGATGGCAAGTTTGACAAGAAGAATGGTAAAAGTCAGAAGAAGTCTTATAGTGGTGATGCATCTAGTATTCGATGTTATCATTGTAAGAAGAAGGGTCATACAAGAAAAGTGTGCCCTGAATGCTTGAAAGATCATGGAGGTAAGTATCATGGCAACACAACCATTGTTCAAGATAATTTTGACTCATCTAATGTTCTTGTGGTTTCAAGTGGTGACTCAAGTAAAGAGTGGATTATGGATTCATGTTGCACTTGGCACATGAAACCAAACAAAGACTTGTTTGTGGTACTATTTGATCAAGATGGTGGATTTGTATTGCTTGGAAACAATAAAGCTTGCAAGATTGCAGGTGTTGGATCTGTGAGATTCAAGATCCATGATGAGTCAATAGGGTTGTTGACTGAAGTCAAATATGTACCTGATTTAAAGAAAAATTTAATTTCTCTTGGTGAATTCGACAAGTAAAGATATGTTTTCTAAGGAGAGAAAAATATTCTAAAAGTCATGAAGGGGTCGAAGGAAGTCTTAAGAGGCGTGAAGAAATAAGGCTTGTATACTCTTGAGGCAAAAGTTGTCAAAGGTTCTGCAAATGTTGCATCCATGAAACCTTTGTCGAAGACAAAAATTTGGCACATGAGATTGGGCCATGTCAGTGAAAGGGGTCTGGTCGAATTAGGGAAACAAAATCTACTTGGTGGAGACAAAGTTAAAAGGCTGAAGTTTTGTGAACCCTGTGTGCTTGGAAAATCTTGCAAAGTGAATTTCAATAAAGGCAAACAAAGAACACATGGATCTCTTGATTACATCCATGCTGATCTTTGGGGGCATGCAGGGTGTCCATCACATTCAAGAGCAAGGTATTTTCTATTCATAGTTGATGATTATTCCAGAAAGTTATAGGTATTCATCCAGAAGACTAAGGATGAAACTTTTTAGAATTTCAAAAGTTGGAAGACTCTGGTTGAAAATCAGACTGGTAGAAAGGTCAAGAGGTTGAGAACCGATAATAGCCTTGAATTTTTCAATAAGGCGATCGATAATTTTTGTGCAGCCTCTATTATTGCAAGGCACCGAACTACTGTAGGTACTCCCCAAAAATATGGTTTGGCTGAAAGGTTTAGCTGGACCATTTTAGAAAGAGTTAGATGCATGTTGACTAGTGCTAAGTTAAAGAAGGTGTTTTGGGCATAAGTTGTTTTTATATCAACATATCTGATAAATAGATGTCCTTCGATTGCGTTAAATATGAAGACACCTAAAGAAGTTTGGTCGGGACATACACCAGATCTTGACAAACTTAGAGTATTTAAATGCATAACATATGCTCACATTAGGCAAGACAAGTTCGAACCTATAGCTCTGAGATGCATGTTCATGGGATACCCTGAAGGATTCAAAGCTTATAGGCTATAATGCCTAGAGCCAGGTCACAGGAGGTGTAACACCAGTCGAGATGTAGTTTCCAATGAAGGTGAGATGGCTTTCAAGAAAACTGATGACGTTAGTCAAAGTGCACATATATCTGAAGAAGAGTTAGAACTGGAAGAGATTACTGTTGAGGTGGAGCATGTCGATGTTGAATTGCGTATCCCATATCAAGTCGAAGAAGAAGCATAAGATGTTGAAGATATTGAGGAATTTGAGGAAACTGTTGATGACACTATTGGCAAGAGATAGGGCGAGAAGAGTCATCAAGCCACCTTAAAGAATTAGGTATGCAGATCTCATAGCTTATACCTTAATCTCTGCTAGTGAGGTTATAGATGAAGAACCTAGAGACTATAAGGAAGTTATGAGAAGTCAAAATAATATTGAATGGTTGAAGGACATGAATGATGAGATGAAGTCTCTTCGTGATAACCACACTTGAGAACTGATCAAAAAACCTGTTAGAGCTAGGTTAGTCAGCTCTAAGTGGATCTTCAAGGTTAAGGAAGGAATTGAATGAGTGATGTCGAAGCGTTTTAAGGCAAGGTTGGTTGCCAGGGGGTTCACTCAGAAAGAAGGTATCGACTTTAATGATGTGTTCTCACCTGTTGTAAAGCCTAGATCCATTAGAATATTGTTAGCCATGGTGGAGAAGTTCGGCCTAGAAGTTGAACAGATGGATGTGAAGACAACCTTCCTGTATAGTGATCTAGATGAAACAGTCCTGATGAGGCAACCTGAAGGGTATGCAGAAAAGGGGAAGGAAAATTATGTGTGCAAGCTGAATAGGTCTTTGTATAGCTTGAAACAATCTCCTTGACAATAGAATAGGAGATTCGACAAGTTCATGACACTCATTGGTTTCACTAGGAACCAGTTCGACCACTGTGTTTAATTCAAATTTTGATCTGGATATTCACTTGTTATTTTGTTGCTTTATATGGATGACATCTTCATAGCAAGCAACAATGTCAAAGATGTTATGAAGGTTAAGAATGAACTCGATAAGGAGTTCGACATGAAGGATTTGGGAGTTGCCTCCAAAATTCTTGGGATTAACATCTGGAGAGATAAAAAGCAGTCAAAATTATGCTTATCTCAAGAGGCACACCTGAAAAAGATTCTCGACAAGTTTGGTATGTCGAATTCAAAGCCTGTTCTAACACCGACTAACCCTCAGTAACAACTGAGCTCGACTCAAAGTCCTATTACTGAAGTTGAAAGAGCCTATATGAATATCATTCCATATGCTAGTATAGTAGGTTCTTTGATGTTTTTTATAGTCTGTATTAGGCCAGACATAGCGTACGAAGTGAACCTTCTTAGTAGGTATATGTCCAATCCTAGAAAGGCGCATTAGCAAGCATTAAAGTGGATTCTTATATACATTAATGGGTCTCTTAGCAGAGTCTTGATTTATGGTGGAGCCTGTGGTGATGATAGTGAAGTCGAAATCGAAGGATTTGTTGACTCTGATTATGTAGATTAAATGGATTCCATAAAATCTATTTTTGGATATGTGTTTACTACGTTCGGCACAACAATCAGTTGGATAACGACCCTTCAGAAGGTTGTTGCCTTATCAACCACTGAAGCGGAATATATCTTCCTCACTGAAGTTGTGAAGGAAGCATTGTGTTTTCAAGGTTTTGCTAAGGAGCTGAAACTTTAAGGCTGAGTTATTACTGTTAAATGTGATAGTCAAAGTGCTATACACCTGTCGAAGAATTCAGCCTATCATGAGCGAACCAAGCACATCGATATGAGGCTGCATTTTGTCATAGGAGTAATCGAGCGTTGAGAGGTCCAAGTGCTGAAGGTTTCGACATATCACATTGCTGCTGATATGATCACCAAGACATTATTAAGTTGCAAGTTTTTCCACTGTACGCAGTTGATAAAGCTGCATGAAGAAACCTAGTTTGTTTCCTTGATGTTATAGAGTTTGTTCCAAGGTGGAGATTTGTGAGATATTGTATCGAACTCTAGTATGGTCGAAGGGTGGCTTCTTGGTTTGAAAATTCAAATAAATCTTAGCATGTCATCGAAGTCCTTTCACATGTTGTAGTCGAAGTATGCTAGGAGTGTTAGCATGTCAAATTGGGCATGTCTGTTATGCCAGTTGTTTAAGCTAGCTTGTTCTCCAATTTAACTTGTGTAATGGGTCTGTGTGTAAAAGCCTATTAGGTTAATATGTTAGTTTTCTTATAAATAGCATGCTAGTCTCTCATCTTTGACATAAGAAAAATCCTAATTAGGGTGAGAAAGGTTATTTTCTATTCTGTAACACTTGTAATCTTGTTTCAAAGAGAAAGTAAAGAATAGAAGTTTATAACCAATTTTATTGTGTTCTTCTTGCTTTCCACTTTTCTACCCTTTTAGCAAAGTATAATCATGAAATCGATTATATTTTGTTATTCTGGCATCGTTTTCACAACAATTAGGAATTGTCAAAATAGCTTGGAGAAATTTTGAATTATCTAATCCATTAGGAATTTTGTCCAATTGATTAGCTCAATTCAAAATTGAGTCATGGGCGATTAAGATAACACTTTAATGTTGTGCAACGACTATATATCTTTTCCTTCCTTTTTAAAACCTACAATCGATTATATTTCAAACTTCTAATCAATTATGAACATGTACCAATCGATTAGATTGTCATAAAAGTCATTTATTTGAAATTCGGTTTTTATTCAACCTCTAGCCTATAAATAGAGGTCCCTTTTTTATTTCATTTCATCCAGAATCGTGTTTCGATACAACTCTCTCTCTCTCTCTCTCTCTCTCTCTCTCTCTCTCTCTAAACATTTTTTTACTTTCTCTCACTAATATTTTTGGCCTAAGTAATTTTGTGAGAAAATTCCTTTAGTGAGTGAGGTTATTGTGTAATTCTAGAAGGGTAGAATTGTAAATTCATCAAGGGAATATTCTTTATACACCTTGATTGAATATTATCCATTTAGGGATTATTTATGAGTTAGAAGCTAATCCCGTAAAAAGCTTTGGTTGAGATTGTGTGATTCAGTTCTAGTTTAGGGTTGAGATTAGCCTGTTATAAAATCTCATAGGTTATTGGTCAGCCCGGTATTAAAACCAAAATTGGTTCAAGCTCAACCCGATATTAAAAGCTTCATAGGTTCTTGATTAGCCCGGTATTAAAACCAAGATATGTTGAAGCTAAACCCGGTATTAAAAGCTTCATAGGTTTGAGATTAGCCTGCTATTTAAATTTCACAGTTTATTGGTTATCCCGTGTAAAACCAAGGCTTAAATTCGTGAGCTCAACCCGTGTAAAAGCTTGCAAGGTTTAGGAACTTGAAGAATAACCGCTCCAAGGTCCTCGTTTGTGGAAAAAAGACTAACTACCTCGATTCACTGTTTGGAAGAAAAGACTCAAATTTCTATATTCCGAAGTCTTGTATTATTTGGTTGAAGAACAACCATCATTTCCTTGTATAAAAGGGGTTCGTGAGTCTTTTCAACTAAAGCTATCAACATTTATTGGATAGTCTTAAGATTAATTCTTGGGGAGAGAAGTAGGTATTTTTCTTGTTTGACCGAACCTATATACATTATGGTGTTCATCTTCTTCATTTAACTCTATATTTTTGTGCTATTTATTTTCTGCAAATTACTTTTTCCACTGCTAACTGTTTAAAATGATTTCAACCTCTAATTTTACTTTGCAAAGTTTTTCAAAACCATGTTTTTCCAAACCACACAATTCACCCCCTCTTGTGTGTGAAATATAAAGTCCAACAAGTAGCTCCATTAAACTACATTAGTCAATACCATTACACAATAAAAGGGATACATCACAGAGTAGGTTCATTAAACTACATTAGTCTTGTGTTTGTGGAACTTGTGATCCTCGTGTCAAAATGGTGGGTATTTCTTATGTTGATCCTATCTTTTGCTTCTTTGTCTTGTTACTTCCTTTGGGAAATTATCGATCCGCCATTGTCTTGCCATTGCATGTTCTTGAATTGTGCACAAATTTCTCACTGTTTTTACACTTTACCGTTGTCAAATTCCTAGGCAACACATTGCTTGAGTTGAGTTCATCATTAACTTTGTTTCTCTTCTTTTTTTGGTTTACCCAAAGCTCTTTTCATAGCCGGTGGATTAATTGGTTCCCCTTGAGTTGTTAGCCAAAGTCTTGGACTGTTGGATGGTAGAACAATATACAAATAGGTTGCCATGATGCTTGTTTTCCTATTCATACTAATTCACACAGTCAGTTACCTTACCAGTTTAGTACCATATCAGTTCATATCAATTATAGCACAAAATATCATTTCATAGAAGACCTAATAGTTAGTACCGTGTCAGCTCACACAGTCATATTCACACAGTCATAACATATCTAATAGTTAGTACCATATAAGTTCACACAATCATAGAAAAAATAATAATTACCGTATTAGTTCATAACAATTATCACAAAGAATCAGTTCATATCAGGCCTAATAAGCAGTGCCATATCAGTTCATATCAGTATCAACATAAATAGTTCATAGGAGACCAAATTGTTAGCATAAAATATCAATTTATAGCATACCTAATAGGTAGTATCATATAGTTAACACAAATATCAGTTCATAGCAGACCTAATAAGTAGCACAAATATCAGTTCATACCTAATACTTAGTACACAATTGACACAGACAACATATCATTGATACCTATAATAAGTAACATATCATTGACACATACAACATATCATTGATACCTATAATCAGTAGTAACAAATCGATAAAATTGATACCTATAATGAGTAACATATCATTGACATAGACATCATATCATTAATACCTATAATCAATAATACGTCAGTAAAATTGATACCTATTATCAGTAACACATTAGTAAAATTGATGCCTATATTAAGCTGAAATATACAGATCAACTTCAGCCCTGTTGTGTAAAACACAAACTATTGCATGGACACAAGGAATACCACTCAAATCCTATTTACAACAAGCACAATAATGTCATTGTAAGTTCACCTCATAAGTGTCAATACCATCTGTGACACTAAAGAGGTTGAATCCACCATCTCCATGCCAAGTTGGTATCTAACCTATAGCTATCCGCTTCAACCTCTCTATTATTTGTTCAAACTTAGGACAAATTGTGTTTCTGAAATGACTCGTGATATTATCTTGTTTCACTATCCTAACTGTGATGTAATGCTTTAGACCTTCGAGCAAAGTAATGATGGGCTTGTCTCTATACTTCAATATAGCCATGTTGAAATCCTCGCACATATTAGTCACTTTAAAATGACAATGATTGTTTGTTCCAAATGCAGACCTAGTCCACATGGAAAGTTTAATTTACATCATGTCTTTCCATGCATCTTCATTTATATATTTTATTTTTTGCATGGCTCTTTTCGCACCCTACAACTGTTGCCCTTGCTATCTTCCAAAGTAACTCTGTCATGTGTCCACCCGGATACTTATTTTTCCAATTTCCATCCAAATGTTTACACACAACCTGTGTTCTACGTTTGGTTCCAGGTTAGCAATAGCAAGTACTAAACCCTATAAAAGCATAAAAGAGTTAATAACAATGGATATGAAAAATTAACATACATAAAAGAATTTGATACCTTCAGTTGGTCTGAAATGAAACCATAAGACCTTTGCATAATATTATTCATATCTTGTATTAAGAGATCCAAGAACCATTTCCAAGAGTCTCTTGTCTTCGCTTCCACCACAACATAGGCAATCAGATAAATCTGATTATTTCCATCTTTTCCTTGTGCTTCCATTAACTGACTACTGTACTAACATTTCAAGAAACATGTATTCAGACTAATCAAAGGTGTGCATGTAAATGCAAATGCAGCTTTACACGCCTCAAGACATGCATATATTCTCTCGAAAACAGGTCCAATATCAGACACACCACACTTAATCATCACTGTACTATTAGGATTAGAACTCATTAGTTCCTTAGCATAATTCCTCAAGTCAGAGTATTGGTCAACCTCAACATCTTTAATTAGGTTCAATGCTTTTATTTTGGCCCTACATGCTTGAGCCGAGGAAAGCTTCACACCCCACAAACATAATTATGGTGATTAACATGGAAAAATACATAGCATACAAAACAAAGAAAATTAAATTGCAAAACAAAAGTAAAATAACCTGTAAAATAAAATGTGAAATTGAATTGCAAAGAAAATGCCTGCAGGCTTGTTCGAATCCAAAGTACAGCAACTGAATGTAAATTACAAAGCAATTGCGACAATTCCTCAATGTGAGTAATTGCCGCTTTGAAAGTAAATATCTGCCTAAAACTCTAAACGGAATTCGACAGAGCTTCCACGTCTAAAATCGGGTATCCAGAACATGACTGGAGGATCCTATATATAGAAATGCTCAGGGTATAACTTCCAAATCATGCTTCTGAAGTGGAAGGAAAGTAGGGAAGGAGTAACTGCCCAAAACAGTTGCAGAATTTGAATTATGCAACTGCGTTGTCATGGCGAGCGCCACCAGGCCATGGCGAACGCCATGGTCCTAGCCTTTTTAATTACGTGGCAGTCCCAACTATGGCGAATGCCATATAGCCATGGTGAACGCCATATCAGTAAAATAGCACAATCTCTTCTTTCTTGCTAGATTTTCCTCTTCATTCGCTCTTTTTCAATCTTTCTCCCGATTTCGCAACAGATGAAGTTGTCAACTGCTAAACACACAAAACATAATCAAATACATATAAAACTCGAATAAAAATGAACGAAACAAATGCGTAATGAGCCTAAAAGTACGATACGATTTCTCGTTATCAAACTCCCCCACACTAAGACTTTTGCTTGTCCTCAAGCAAACTCCCCGACACAAATAAAAACAGTAAATGCAATATCCTAAATGAAAGCACGACACGAATTTAAATACGGAACACTACTAATAGGCTAATGCTAAAAGATAGGTACTGGACTTCGAAAACGAGGATACCGTAATGTCACATATTCGCACTTGCGGACAAAGACTCCCCCTATGCAATATTAATCCAAATCATACCATTATAACTCGACCTATATTCCTTGTTTCTTTTTCCCTCTTTTTTTATTCTCGCGCGATCACATTAATCCCGTTATTCCTACACTCGCATGGTAAGTGAACCTGTTAGTGTTTATGATCTCGATATTCAACTTTTTGCACTTTTTCTTTTTTTTCTTTTTCTTTTCTTTTCAAATTTCAGAAACCCGATCCATTGGGCTAAATGGCAAGGTGAGGGACACTTAACTTAGAAGGAAACAAATTCTTTCATTCGTTTTTTCTACAAAACAACTCAATTCAAATTATTATTATTTTTCGAGATCACCACATATTTGCATCGGTTCATTACTTAGCGTGTGTTTTGGAATGGTGTTGGCCGCTAACATAAACTACTCAAGAGACTACTACACAAACTCGAAAATCAAGGTCTCGGCATAATGGTTATTTAGATCGGTGTCGCATACTTAGGGAGTCTAGGGTGCTAAAATGGTACCGACGATATCAATATTTTCCCAAGTCTAAATAACATAGCCTAAAGGTGAAAAAGTGTCATGCTATTGAATCGGATGAAATTTTTTTTGTTGGGGTCGCTTTTTATCAATCTAAGGGGAATTTTTCTAACGAAGGAAAAAGGTAAAATACGATAGGACTCAATTAACGAATAAAAGACTCGACGTAAAAGAAACTAACTAAAAAAACATAAAAATAACATGAAAATAACTGAAAACTAAAAGAAAAGCAATAAAGCTCCCCCCCACACACACACTTGAACCGAACATTGTTCTCAATGTTTTAGTACAAGGTGAAAAAGGAGTCGAAAAACCTAGAGTAATCAATGGTGGCGGCCTCGGCCGTGATGTCGTCCAAAACCTCTACCAAGGGCAGGGTTAGGAACATGCTGAACAAGCTCTCTCAAAGTGGTAACCTCCACTCTCATGCCCTCCATCTGCTCAGTCAGATCCGCCATATCAAGCTCCATGTGCTCTGCAAAGTCAACCTGCTGCTGGTTTGCACGATCCACAACAACTCTAATGTCCTCCTGCTGACGCTACAAGCTCTGGAGCAATAAGTCACGCTCTGCCTCCCTGTCATTCTGAAACCACAGTTCGGACAAAATATCGTCTAAACTGCTTCGGATGGCGACATAGTCGTACTTCACCCTAGGCTGGTATGTACCTACAAATTGGTCAGAGAAGGTGGGTGCAGTGTGTGCTCTATGACTCGGCCCTGGGATGTCAGCATTGGCACGAGGGCCAGTCTGTGGTGCAAATCCCATGGTCTCAACATAGGCCCTGTTAACAACTTCATCCTCTAAGTTTGGGGCCTCAGTGTCAAATAACCAATTTGTGCTAATGTGCACATTAATGCGCGATGCACAAGGTAAATCAATACTCCTCACCTTTCTGTTCCTGATCATAAGCCTATACTTGCCGCTTGGCACATTCTTGATAAGGCGCATGTTGCGACAGTAATCTAAATCAACAAAAGGAACGTCTAATCCCTCGAGGGTAGCCAACTCATCATGCAATCCTAGAACAAAAGCAATGGAGGTAATCACTCCTCCGACAGAAATGTGACCACCGGACCTACCGGCGGCATAACCAAGGTGGGCTAACCTTAGTCTCCAACAAAGCACAGTGAATGAAAAATAAATCCTTGGAATTTACATTCCCCATGTTATCTCTACCAAAAATCGTGCTCGCTAAAACGCGGTGAAAGTACCTAATCGCAGGGTTGTGAATGGAAGTGGCTTTTAGGCCTTCCCACGAGGAAGTGGTCTTGCCAGTGATTTGGTGCCAGAAACCTAAAGCATTGGCTTCCCACTCGCTTTCAAGTGGTGCCTGACAAGTGTAATCTTCGCCACTCGGAAACTGAAAAATCTCACCTATCCTCTCTTGTGGCAGCGAATAATCTCTACTAAACATCCTAAAGTTAGCGGTGCCAGTGGTACGGGAAAGGTCATGCAAGTACTGAAAAGAACTTAAAAACTCATAAGTTAATCTAACGTAGGTAGGACTTGGATTAAAGAAAAAATTGAGACAACCCTACATTAGTCAGGATCCAGTTGATGCTGTCATACAGTCCTAGTGCACTGACAGTGTTGATATGAGCATATCACGTGGCTTCGACAGGCCTCTTATGAGTTTTGTGAAAAACAGCCCGCTGATGCTCACCAAGGATACCTTCGGGAAATTCGATTCTCATGTAGTCAATGTCGTGAGCAACTCTAGGAGGCATTCTGAATTTTTTGAAAAGGGTTTGGAGATTTTGTAAGTGAAAATAGTAAGCAAGAGAGTTTGAGAATGTAGGTGATGATGATGATAGAATGAGGTTTGTGGGGTTTATATAGAAGAAGAATAGGGTATATTGATGGTTGGAAGTTAAGATAATGATTAATGGGGAGTCATTTGGGTGATTATAGAAATGTATGGGAATTTGAAAGGGTTTTAGTTTGAAACCCGCGCAATTTCAGTAACATAATACGCGCAGAAAAACTGCACGTTCCGTCTCCATGGCGAACACCATTAAGCACATGGTGAACGCCATGTGTTTAAACATTGGAAATTCAAAAATAAAGAATTGATGGTGAATGCCATCATGCCATGGCGAACTCCATTAAGCAAAAATGCGCAAATTTTCAATTTCAAGGTTCAGAATCAGAAATTTCTTGGTTTTTGATATTTTAAACAAATATAATACAGAGGACTAACTGCGGGAATAATATTGTGAGATTAAGATTGTAAAAATATAAAAAACAAGCATGAAATATTATGAACCAATATAAAAGACATAAATGAAAATCACATTAATTCAATAACCAGAACAACATGTCTTCGCCGATGAATCAACGATACAGAAAGTAAAAATTACAACGGAATGAAATACAATAACAACCAAAACAAACTAAAACATAAAAGCAACAAGAACTCCATCGGTACAAGTCATGATTCATCCACTAAAGTGCCTACTAATAGAATGGACTTGCTGGAACAAATGGTCGAACTGCTCATTAGCAACATCCATGAATCCATAGAGATCCCCTCGGATGGAAGTGATCTCATTCCTAAGAGTGTCCACTTGGCATTGTAGAGCACCAATGGAAGCAGCATAACCTACACGAGCTCTAGAGACATGAGAAGTGGCATCAGAGGGATTGACATCAGGTACTTCATAAGGCTGAGGGCTATAGGGTGGTGTAGGTGATTCACTTTCCTCCTCGAGGTCATATAGCCAGTTACAGGTAATGGTTCCCCAGAAGTAGTTAAGGTCGAGGTCAGTGAAAGCATCATCAGGTGTCAGGGAATGGGCATCAGGTCCCTTTGGAAATTCTAATAGGTTGGCCATTTCATGATGGGTAAAATGGTGTTTTGTATTGAAAAACCTGAAGGTGGCTAATCCTCGGCCAAAACCAAGGCCTCGGTTTGGGTCATAATATAGTGAGCTGAGAAACTCTAGGGTAATCATACGGTAAGGGCTATATGTGTGCCTTACACCAAAGTTCACCCAACCAATTTGGTCGAGCAAGTACATAACATTGTCCCTCAATCCTAGGGTGGCCAAAGTACGTTCATCAGGATATATAGGTAGTGCCAATTCCCTCTGAACCAGAATATCGAATCGACGTCTCTGAGCATCGTTCCTAAACACAATCTCCACATCAACATTATAATCCATACTTTAAGTCAACAACGGCTATCCTAAGCTAAGCTAGCCTGAAATTAGACAAAGATTACGCTATTAATGAACTGTACCGTGAAGGTGTCAAAATAAAAATAGAAATAGTAATACTCATAATAGTAATAATAGTAGTAACAATAATAATAGCAGACAAACACAAAATCAGAAAATAAAAATAAAAAGGTAAAAAATAAAAAGGTAAAGTCTAAACGTCTAAAAGTCTAAAGTTTGTGGGTTGCCTCCTACGCAGCGCTTGTTTAACGTCTGTAGCTCGACAACAATGTCGATCTATTCATTTAAAAGAGCGGGTAACTCTTCCTACTTATAGCTTTGTCATACCCCAAATTTTGACCACTAAGATTTACCATCATTGTGCAAGTTATTACCATAATATGGATGAACCATTATGCCTCATCAGTCTCCCCAAAGATGGGTGAGCATTCACCATAATCAAGATTTAGGGTTTCAGACCCTCTCAGAGCTCTTAGAGAAAGGGTCAATCAAGGAATGACATGATCTTTAACTTGTATAACCTCTAAAACATCCCCAATGGATCAAGAGGACTCCCACAGCAAGAATCAAGTACAGGGTTGTAGCATTCTGAGTGGATCAAGCCTCAAGATCGCCAGTGTCACCAAATTAGGGTTTTGGTCGGCCAGGGCCTCCAGATGGAAATTTTCCTCTGGGCATGAGCCAATGCTTCAAAGCATAACCTAATATGCTCCATGTAACATCATGGACCCAATCATCAAGTCAATTTAACCTCAGGGGATGCATTCATCAAAATTCAGGAATTAGGGTTTCTTGACATAATTCACCCCTAAGTTGACTTTTGGGACAAATCATGAGCCAATACCTCAAGAGATGATTTGAGGGTCCCTAACACATCACATTGATCCATTTGCAACAATGGATTGATCCAAGAAGCTTGAGCAACAAGTTTTAATTTCATCAGAACCACAATTAGGGTTTCGCGGGAAAAGTCAATTATAGCTTTGACTTTTGACCAGGACATGCTCCCAAACCCTAGGACATGATTCAATACACCCTATAACACCTATGAAATTAATCCATCAAGTTTGATTTAGGTCAAGGACTTGATTTCATAGAGGATCGCACAGTTTGGAATTCATTTGACAAACAGTCAACTGTGCACAAAAGTCAAACTTTGACTTTTTGAGATTTTTCACAATTATGGTTCTTTGACCCTAAAATGATGTTAATGTGTGGTTGGAATCATCATTCATTAAGAAAAATCAAGAAAAGTGGGATAACTTGTAAAAGGGGTAACCATAAAAACTTAGAAATTTTCTAAGTTATGGAACAAAGTGGCTAGGGTACCAACTTTGGAGGATCATAACTCCTAAACCACAAGGCCATTTTTCCCCATCCAAAGCTGGATTTGTAGTTCTCATGGCCCTCTACAAAAGCTTCAAACACACCTCATTCCAATTCATCATGGATTTTGAGTTATGGAATGATCAAAATGGCTGAAAACATGAAATGCCACTTTTTCCAACACTTAGTGAAATTTTCACTAAGTCAGAATCTGCCTTCACTTTTTTCCAAATGTAGGGGCATTTTTACTTGGATCCAAAAAGTATCAAAACCAATTATGATCAAACAGTTGTTGTATTATATGAGGGCTTTCCAAAATGGCCAAGAACTCCATCCAAGTCTACTTGAGCCATGAGATATGACCATGCCAATATGCCTTGCTGAAAACTGTCTTGGCAAGGCCGATTTGGGAGTTTTGCTCGATTTGCTCTAATTTTGCAAAGGGCAAACAACTCTATCCATCTGAACACCTCAAGGGGGGACCAAGGGGGAACCAACTCTGATCCCAAGCCTCCCAAGTCTTTGGAACCAAAAATAGCATGACAAACCTAGAAATGCCTAAAAGAGGGACAAGACTCCAATTTTGGATTGGAGCATTTAATAGATACACCAAGGTGGCATGGACTGAGCCATTTCCAACTGAATTCAGTCAAAACTTATCCAAGACCAAGGGAACCAGCAGCCTGTGCCCTAACATTGGCCAAACCTATGCAGTAGTTGCCATTCACTATTCCTTGCAAAACAAACTTGCTCTACTATAAATAGAGCTCATTTGTGATCAGTTTGAGTACACCAAAGCCATCAAACAGATGCTTTCCTCAAAATCTCTTCTTTCACTCCAAATTTGCCTTCCAAAGCAAGTCAATATCGGGTTTTGAGTTTGAGAGCTATTCCAATCAAACCAATCACACACACACACACCTCATAAACATCATATAGAAGTTATCCAAACACTCACATAACATCTAGAACATCAAAATCACAAAATCACTAGCTAACTGCTCAAGCCTTTGACAGATTTGCAGTTGAGGTGCCAAATCAAGTTCCAGGTCAATTCAATCCACTCCAAGCACCCAGACACACTTCATAGCACCTAGGGAAGCTGCCCCTGTCCTTGGAACCAAGTTGTAACACCTCTAACACAAAACACGATCACCAGCTGCAAGAGGTAAGCATGAGTTATTCTAACTCTATGATCCATGCATTTTTTGCTGCACAATAATTTGGTTATTTGTTCATAATCATGCATAGAGTGTTTTCCCTCAATCAATTGCTTTGTTTGAATCGTGTATGGAATTTCTGAACCTTCATGCAAATTTTAGGGTTCTTGAGGTTTCTCTTTGATTTCTTATTCGATGTTTAAAATAAATGAAATTAAAGACCATAGACATGATCGTGAGGTTGAAACGAGTAGATTGATATATAGATTGCATGATATAATCAAGTATTCAGTGAGATTGGATAGAAAATGCAAATCTGCAGAAACAGAGGGTGGCGCGTGTTCTTGCCCTTGTTCTTGGCGCCCTTTTTGAAAATTTGAATATTTGAATTTTGTGATTTTATTTAATTGATTCAAAAAATTAATTTCTCTCTGAGTTTTAATGATTTTGAGTTGATTCTTTTTTTAATAATTCACAAAAATGTTAAAATATTTTATTTTCCCAAAAAATATTATTTATTTCATATACTTGATATTTTTGTAAAGAATTAATATTTTAATTGTTTTTGACATTTAAAATATTTTTCCCACTTGATTTTTCAAATTTTAGTGATTTCCAAACATTTTGTAGATCAAAACCTGATTTTTGAAACATTAATCCAAGATCACAATTTGTTTTCCACATGTTTAACAATTTTGATCATTTTAATTAAATTTTTTATTCAATTAAAATACATTTTGAAAACAAATTAGGGTTTTTGATTAATTCAACCCTCATCAAAATTTTTCAAAACCTTTGGGTCTCTATTAGAGTGTAAGACCCAACCCCTTTGAAAACCAAACCTTTTTGGGCCTCAGTCATTATATAAGACCCACTGCGTTTTCAAAAATCTCGGCACGATCGCCATTTCAAACAAAAATCATATGGGCATACCCTCGTGTTATAAGCCCCATTTCTTTTCGTCAAATAAACTTTGTGCCTCTTGGTAGAGTGTAAGACCCAACCCTTTGTAGAAGCCAAAATAATTTGGGCCTCAGTGTATTTGTATAAGTCCCGATACCGTCAAAAAGTTTGGCGCGATCGTCGCCTTTTTAACAAAAACCCATGGGTCTCTCCTTGAGCTGTAAGCCGCATCACTTGTAAAAAAATAAATCATTGGACCTATAATAGAGTGTAAGACCCGATCCCATTTTAACCAAAACAATTTTTGGGCCTCAGATGTTGTATAAGTCCCCCTGCGTTAAAAGAAAAATCTCGGCGCGATCGCCCATTCAAAAACAAAATCATCTGGGCCTAGTCTCGTGTTATAAGCCCCATTATTTTCTTTAAACACTTGGGCCTCTTGAGAGAGTGTAATACCCATCCCTTTGTACAGAAAACCTTTTTGGGCCTCAGTCACTTGTATAAGTCCCTGTACAATGTACAAAACAACAGTGCAATCAATGATAAAACCTTGGGCCTCTCATTGAGCTGTAAGCCCCAACAATCTTTTCAAAGCACTTTATCCTTTAATTTTGAATATAATATTGTTATCAAATCTTTCTTTGTTGAACAACTAACCAAACAGCATGGAAGCTCTACAACCGAGTAAGTGTTTACCCGCTTTCATTTATCGCTTTCATATATATATATATATATATATATATAACTGTATTGTGGGGCTGCTCATTGTAAGTCTTCTTTCACAAGCTTTTATATACTTGCAAAATATCAACTGTGTAATACTAGTATAGTTATTTTAGAGTTTTCCCCGGCAACTACGTCTAGCACTAGGTAAAGCCTGTTGGTCACTCTTAAATACAAACAAAACTAGATCCCCATAGGATTACCAGACACAGTCTTCCCTTCTCTTGGGGTTAAACAATATGGAACAAAGTGAAAGGCAACATTCTTGGTGAACCCTTTCTCAGACTGTCACTCTTAGAAATCGTCAAAGAGACTCTACTCCCCATAGATGATCTTTTCTCCGTGAATGGCATCTCTTGAGTTTCTTCCAAATTCTCAGACTTTCCTGGCTTGATCTATTCTCGGTGAATGGCATGTCTTGAACTTCTCGGGGTTTGGGGACCCACAGGCTTCTTAAAAGCATCCCTGCCTCCTCTTGGGCGTTGTACAAGGACCCTTCAGCTTCTTAAAAGCTCTCATGCCTTCTCTTGGGCTTAGTACAAGGACCTAGAGACCTCTACAGGTATAGGAACAAAACCTAGTCATCAATTTGCTAGAGTTGTCTTTCTGAGTCAAGTGTCAGACCAGTTAATGGGTTGACCTTCATCCCTTAACAAACCAGCCTTCTCTTGGGCATCATACAAAGATCATTCATCAATTTCTCCAAAACACCAGTAGACTTGGACAGTCTCAATACCCTTTGGATTTCCCATTTCCATAGAGAACAGGAAATAACCCTGATCCTCTGATCAATACCAAAGCATAACAATACCTTTAAATCAGTCCCTTTATAAGAAGTGATTTTCTCTTTTATCCAACATACTGGACCTGTCACTAAACTGAAACAGTCACCAGCACAATAGCCTCCTCTTAGGCTTTGTATAATGATCCTTCCCCAACGGAGATAAACCTTTTAGCCTCCATCTCAGGCTTCGTACGAGATACAAAATCACTCTCTTGTTGAGTATAAAAGACTCTTTTGTTGAGTCAAACCATTTTAGCCTCTATCTCGGGCTTCGTACGAGATAGAAAACACTATCTTGTTAAGTATAAAAGACTCTCTTGTTGAGTCACACCTTTTATCCTCTATCTCGGGCTTTGTACGAGATACCAAATCACTCTCTTGTTGAGTATAAAAGACTCTCTTGTTGAGTCAAAACTTTAGCCTCCGTCTTGGGCTTCATATGAGACACATAAAAACACCCTCTTGTTGGGCCAATAGCCTCCTCTTAGGCTTTGTATAAGGAAACCCCGGTTGAGTCAATCAACCTTTTAGCATCAATCTGTGCCTCGCTCACAGCATACAAACATCAATAACTCCTTCATCTAATTGCTGTAAGCGGCAAGCCTCTAGATTATTTACATCCATGCCAATGTCCCTCTTTTAGCATGAGAAATTCCTAAGGAAAGATAGCATTGCTCTACACTGAGTTAAAGTCTTCTCCTTCAGGTTAAAAAGCCCCTATAAAGGAAATTATGGCATTGCTGGATTCACATATCCCAGTTAAAGTAATTCTCCTTTATAACCAGTCACCATACAGTTGTGACAAACAGACTAAAAATCCCCTTTAGAGATGACAAATTCTCTCTAAAGTCAAAACCCTTCAACTTCACATCTTGCGCTTCGAACAAGATACAAATAGACCTTTTAGCTTCATATCTTGGGCTTTGAACAAGATACAAATCACCTTTAGCTTCACGTCTTGGGCTTTGAACAAGACACCAAAATGACCTTTTTCCTCCCATAGAATAGGAAGAACTACGATCACTCTGATTTCCCTGTTTCGTTAAACGGGAATACGTAGGCATAAGATTGAAAAATCTTAGCGAGCACACTAATCAAAAAACCAAAATCCAGTACCTTTATACATCAATCGAAAAGCATCAGTCCTAACATCCTACCAATAGTCTAAACACTGTGTTCTTAACAAAATAACCTAAGAGAGAACCATAATCTTTGTAGCATCTGTAAACCAACAGTCATCTGTTTAAATTCAGTTGGCAAGCAGGGTTAATTGGAGACATCTATTTCCCTTCCTTCATCAGCTTCAATAGGATAAAAAATGAATCGAGCTGTAGTACCCCAAAGCGATAGTGCTTCGTAACCACACAAAAAACTCGCGCTACAGAAAAATGGCGACTCTGCTGGGGAGGTTGCAGCCTTCTGTGTAGAGATCTTGTTCTCTTCCCATCTCTTAGGTGGAAACCTTGAGTTCACATTCATGTCACAGAAATGACAGCTCTGTTGGGGAGTCATTGTCTGTATAGGATCATAAGACTAGAGGTCTAAGATGATTAAGACAAATATATATACTGCTTTTCCTAATTGATATCTGTGTTTATTTTTCTGCTAATGGGAATGCGTGTGATGCCGCATGTGGAAAGATTGAGTATACACCTAAGATAGGTGATGGCAATGCGGGTAATCTTACTGGGAGTAAATTCCAGTTAAGAGTCCCCAATCGACCATCAAACTCAGTGGAGACTCCCTTTGCAGATATATTGCCTATACGACTTCGGTTGTTGAAAGTAGTGCGGAAGATATCGGAAATAGTTATCACGTGATACTAGCCTCATCTGAGATCACTCTAGGATACATCAGCTCGCTGGCGATCCGCTTGCTGTTGTTATCCCAGAGGGGTCAATGATTTTACGGACATGTACAAAAAATCACCAGTATAAACCTTTGGGGGGGGGGGGGAGGGGGTAGAGCCTTGACTTCATGACACCGACCCTTTGACCCCATGTTTTTTATATGTTTTTGTGTGCTGCATTCATACATTCATTTAAAAAACATTAAAACAAAGAAAATCTTCTCTTCCAGTCTCTCTTTTTCAAATTAAACTGAGACAATGATTGCAAATGTTAGAGAGAAAGGAGATTGCGCTAATGGATTTCGGTAGAAGGAAAACTCATAAGTACACCTTCAAGGTTCCAAAGTTAGATGATTTAAGAGGTTTGGCGAGAATGATCACCAACCACGAGGCTTTCAGAGCCAAGTAAGGAGGATTGTTGTCTCTATTAAGGGTCCATGTAATTGAGGGACTCCTGTCCACACTAATCCAGTTCTACGATCCGGTCTATCACTGTTTCACATTCCCGAATTATAAGCTAGCACCAACACTAGAGGAGTATTCTCACCTGACTGATTTACATATCACTGATCAAGCTCCCTTTTCTGGACTAGAAGAAATTCCAAAGGATCATACCATTACAAGAGCAATTTATTTGGACGAGTCAGAAGTCAGGACTCACATAACCACTAAGGGTGGCATCCAAGGTTTGCCAGCCCAGTTCTTAATAAAGAAAGCCCTGTACTTTGCCAGTATAGGGAACGTGGCCGCTTTCGAGAGCATCTTTGTTTTTATCACCTACAGGTTATTTTTGTTTCCAAACTGTCGTACCTCGAAAAATACGATCCTCGCGATGGACGCGGAAAAAACTGTTCGAAACAGAGTCGCCACCGAACTTTATTTATCCCGAATGAGGGAAAGGAAAATATCGATAAAACCTTTACAGGGATAAGAAAATGGTCATCGCAACCAAATTCGGGTTCGGGAGTCGATTACGCAAAGGGAAGGTATTAGCACCCTCTACGTCCGTTGTACTCAATGGGAACCTCTTGATTCGATTCGTGAGAAAGTTAGTTAGGTTTGCTTGTTTATCTTCTAAGGTAAAAATATTAGTTTTTAAAGGGAAAATGGGTGGTTTTTTATTAGTGTGCTCGGCAAGGATTAAGAACCCTTGTGCCTACGTATTCCCTCGTGCAATGGGAAAGTTAGAGCATTCGTAGTTCGTGGGACTACGGTTGTTTGGTTCGTGTTTTTTAAACGAACGAGTGTTTAATTCACATTCTAACTGCTAAACGTTGGCTTGTCGACTCGTCATGGGAGGCTGAAGCACTAGTTCATATGCGTGAGAGAATGGACTAAACAATGTTCTTTTTTTGTGAAAAGTTGTTTGAATAAGGATTAAGTGTATTAGAGATTTGATTGAGAAAAATGTTTGATTTGGACGTGTTTTAGGGTTTCGGTCGCACGGAGGCGAGGACAGGATAAATGATCGCATTGGATGTTTTAAGAGGCAACAATTGCTCACACACGAGTAAGAGAACTCGCACCCAAGCAATAGCTGACAATTGCTCATACACGAGTAAGAGAACTCACACACAAGCAATCGACGAATTAAGGTTTATGTCTTTTAGAAGTGTCAATTGTTCACACACGAGTAAGAGAACTCGCACCTAAACAATCGAGGAGAAAGACCAAAGACTTGATCCCCCTCGCATCACTTTTTTAGGAAATTGTGTTTGAATATACGATTAAGTGTTTTGATAATTTGATTTGAAAAGATTTGAATGTTTGTCGAGTTCGCGTGTTTTAAAGGTGTCAATTGTTCGCACACGAGTAAGAGAACTCGCACCTAAACAATTGAAAAGTTAAGGTTTAAGTTTTTTAGAGGCACCAATTGTTCACACACGAGTAAGAAAACTCGCACCTAAACAATCGGCAGGTTAAAGTTTAAGTTTTTTAGAGGTGTCAATTGTTCACACACGAGTAAGAAAACTCGCACCCAAACAATCGAAGAGAAAGACCAAAGACTCGATCCCCCTCACTGTTCACCTTTAGTAAAATGTTTAAGTATGATTATTTTTATTAATTTGACTTGAAAAATACTCGATGTTGATCGAGGTTTGAACGTACGTACGAAATGGTTGAGGACTAATGGAAAGGAGGTCCTATGGTTTAAGGTAAGGTCGATTGCGAGGCGAAAGCGCTCGACTTACAATGCTATGGAGATTAATTGTATTTGATTTGGAAAAAAACACTTGACGTTGGATCAAGCTTGTTTATTGTTGTAAAAAAATGGTTGATTTTAATCTTATGGGAGAGGGGGTGTAATTAATCAAGTGGGAATAATCGAGCCATGATTAAAGTGAGCCGATCACAAACACGCATACAAACCAAAGTGAAATGTGCAACAATTATCATTGTATAAAGCCCAAGAGAAGGCATTGTGAGGTCGATTACGATCGTGAAAACGATCGACTTACAAGGTATGAAAATGGCTTGACATTAAGTCAAGGTATTAGTTTGAAAAATATTTTTGGTTTGGACAAGTATAATATGAATAACACATATAATTAAGGCATGAAATAAACCCACATGAAAATTATACACCTCAAAAAGATTAAAAATCAAACAAAGTGGGGGAAGAAATATAATCAGGCATGAAAAATAAAATTGAGATTCTAAGGGTACCTAACGGAGAAGGTCTGTTGCCTCTTCAATACGTGCTAAAAGCTCAAAGAGACTTGTAGAAGCTTCATATGATCAACCCGATTAATCCTCAAGTGTCCAACGTCATAAATCAACATCCAAGATCAACTGAGCCAAAATCAAAGGTGCTAACAAGAGAATCAAAAAGTTAGTAAGAACTTAATAAAAGAGAGCTAATTAAAATCCACTAAGAAATTAATCATAGGCCTCAATAACAATTCTATTCTAATTAACCAAAGTTTTAATCAAAATTTTATTCTAACGAAGCTCAAAAGATCTAATTAAAATTAAAACCAAGTTATAAATGACATTAAGATTAAAATGTAGTCAAATTTGTTAATCACAACTTAGATAAAAAAATTAGTAACAAGACTAATATTACAAATTAATCCAAAATCAAATTAAGACCTAAAGTTAACTAGTTATTAAAATCTAACAAACAAATTAATTGAAAAAAAAAAGTAGTGGTAGCTTTACAAGAAGATCGGATGGGCCCGTGAGCCCAACACAACACACAAAAAGGAGGGTGTAAATTTGAGAAGATGATCTGAAGCTTCAAACGGGCTCACGGCCCAATGTCATCAACAACACGGTAAAAAAAAACTCTAATGAAGCCATCTCAACATCATCTCCTTTTCTTTCTAAACAACCAAAGAAACATGGACAGGATTAGAATAATCAATGTTAGGCACAACAACAATCAACCTCATCAGCTTCTATCAAAATCTTAAAAGCAAAATGAAATGAAAAAGTCACAAGAAACCAAAAGTAGAGTGAAACAACAGTCACCATCAAAACATCAACAAAGCGACGAACGAATAACACCGGTCATGGAAATCCTCATCAATGCGTGAAATAGCCTTGTTCACCCAAGATCCCTGCGAATCTCTCTGTTCCGGCTCGTTTACTCGCGCCGTTCAACCACGGTTTCTTGTCGCCGACTGCTTACTTCGATTCCACTTTGTTTCGTCTCGGTTTTGCCTTGATTACTTCAGGTTTGTATCCATGATTCACGTTTGCCTTTGATTTCATCACTTAATCCATCTTCTTCATCTCGTTCTGATTTCTGAGTTTGATTCGGTTTCTGATTTGAGTTGTTGAGTATTTCTGATTTGAGTTGTCGAGGGTTTATGATTTGAGTTGTTGAAGGAATCGTTGAAGGGTGATTGAGTTTTGATTAATGGTTGAAGAAAGAGGTTTTGGGAGTGATTTGAAGGTTCTGGGTGAAGGGAAGTTAGTCGAAGAAGAGGGTGAGACTGAGGATTCGTTTGGTGAAAAGAAGTTGAAGGTGCGTCTGGGTTGTGGTTTGTAACGATGGAGAGATTTTTTTGGGTTGTCTTTAGCTGAGGGAGCTTGTCCAAGAGTGAAGGATTGGGGTTAACTTTAAAGAGCGAGATCGAGGGTAGAAATGGAAAGAGTGGAAAGGATTGTGAGGGCTGCTGAGGTCGGTACGAAACTTGTCGTTTGTAACATTGGCATAACGGTTTTGTGTGAATTGTATAGTGAGGTTTTGGAGTCGTGGCTGGTAAGAATTGTGGGTTTTGGATGCGTGATATTGTGTTGTATTTGCTGTACTTCATGGTTTTGCTCTGCATTTTGACAAGAAGTTTGTGGGGTCATGGATTTGCTACGTATTCACGTTGCAATTAGTGGTTGCGTGTTGTGTGGATTGTGAATCAGGTACAGGTTGGAGGAGTATAATTTCTGCAAGTTGCTTTCTCTTGTTTTGTCTGTTGTGAGTAATATTGTTGTGCAAAGTTGTTCTATTGTGATTGTGGGACCGGTTTTAATTTTGCTGCAAGGTGGTGGTGTGGTGAAATCATGGTTTGTGGAAAAGGTTTATGAGGAGTGAGCTGCAACGGTTTCGTTGCTCAAGTCGTGAGTGGGAAAAAGATGATGGAGTGCGTAAATCGTGGCTTATTTGTTGAGGTGTGTAAATCATGTACTGGTATGGAGGAGCGGTTGGAGATTTATATAGCTGGTCATGTGTAATATTTGCATATGGCTTTTGTAATTTTTTTATGCTTGTGTTTCGTTGTTGTACGACCATTTCCTGCATTTTGGAAATTTTTGTAGGTGGTCATTTGTCTTTGTCGTTTACGTATACAATTGGTTTCATGTAAAGGTTTTATATGGTGGCAGTGCATTGTAAGCAGTTGGCTAGGTGTGTGGTATGCTGAATGCGTCGCGGTTTTTGTGGCAGGGTTGAAAAGTTGTTGTACTAGCAGCTGAAGGTTGGTGCGCTGCTGGCTGTTGTGGCTAATAAAAATGGCTCTCTTTTTATTATTTTGCAATTCATATGTAACAATATAATATAATGTAAATGGAATTCTTTTGATGGTAAGAAAAATGGAGATGGGCTTATGAGACATTTGTCTTGTGATTTTGTGAATTTTGTATGTAACATATGGTATGGATAATGTATTGGACATTTGGTTAGGAAAATGAAAATGGATTAAATTTGAAAATGGATAAAAAAAAGTTTATGGAATAAGGTTTGATGGACTTGGATTATGGACATTAAACAAAATGGATTGTTATGGATATTATGGACATTGAATGGATTTGTATGGATGGGTAACAAAGTGGATATTTATAAAATATGGATTGGATGTTAATAATTGGATATTAAAACATGGATTGTAAAGGATAATGGATATTTGATAATGAATAAAAAGGGTAGATTTAGGAAAAAATATGATTAAATAAAATGGATAAAAACAAATGGATATAAGAAAAAAATGGATAATGAAATAATATTAAAAATGGAATTGGATATTGGAAATGTGTATATTTATGAATAGAAGAAAAAGATAGGTGAATTAAAAAATGAAAATGGACAAATGGATTGGATATAAATATGAATGGTGTAATGGATAAAATGAATTTGAGATTGACCTTTTGGACTTGAATGGATAATAGATGAACATAGAAAATGGACTTGGATAAAATATGAATGGATATATATAAAAAAAAGTGGATTTAGGAAATGAATTTGGATATGATATCTTGGATGTGAAGTATGTATTTGGAAACTGAAATGGGAATGGATAAAGAATATAATATGGATATGGTTTGGAAGAAAAGGGATGTGCAGAGGTCAACTATGCACATGTAGGACAAATTTGGGGTATGACAGATGCCCCTATCTAATTGGCTTGAACCCGAGAGAGTGAACGACTGCACGACGTTCATTTTAAAGGTAGAAGGCAATTAGATATAAGAAGACCCCAAAATTTGTCAGATAAAAGGTAAAGTGTAAGAGCTAACAGAATGAGGTGGCGAGGTTCCAAACTGAACAAAATAACTTATGATTCTCTGGGTGGTCGAAGCAGCACCTTATCCATTAAGGTTCTTCAACGATACCAAAGCAATATCTTGGAAGCAGAAGTGATCCGATGTGCTCGAACGGGTCCACGCGGGCTGGTCGTTATTGAGGTGTCCGGATGGGTGTTGGTCGTACTGGCTGTCCGGTAAGTGATTGAGGAGAGGTGGTGGTGTACCTGCAAGGCACTCCGACGCTCAAGTAATAAAGGGTCAGAAAAAGGGGCAAGTACAAAGTATTAGTTCGTAGGGTGAATATTTGATACCTGACCCTCTCAAGTGAGAGGGCTTATATAGGGCTCTGAGCGCGTGGCTAACGGTCCTATTTTCGGGGCGAAATAACCGTTTTCCCTAAAGAATCGGTCGCTGTCCAAACTAGCCGTTATGTCGGGCATGTGCTTAGTTTCGGGCATCTGCCCATGGCTGTCGGGGAGCACTGAAGCTGTGCACGTTGGGCAGAATGTCCGGGGAGGAACGTTATGTTCCTTGCCTGGTAGGAGGGGCAGAAAGGTAACTTTTGTCCTCCTGCGGATTGGACTTAGGCGATTTGGGCCGCTCTGTAGCAGAGGCTTATTGGGCCAATTCTATCCATTGGTCCAGTCCAGAACAGGAGCCCCCCAAGTCGTTGCTCCCGAGCATGGGAGTGATGACTTAAGGACTCCTTGTTGTCCCGGGGGGCTATCATGAAGTCGTCGTTGGATACGAGGACGCTTGTCCCGGGGTATCGTGGTTCTCCGTGTCCGCGATGCTCGTGGTCGAATCCCTCTTGCCCGGTATTCGGGGAGGTGACGCGTCAGATGGAATGGGAAACGTTGGGTCGCCACGTGTGCATCGAGACCTGTGTAGCAGTTAAGTAGGTAATCATGGCTAGTGGGTCGTCATTATCACCTACGGGCGCGTGTGTGCACGTGCCTCTTGGTATAAAATGGGGGAAACCGTCCCATTTTTCACTTTTCCCTTTCTGATTCTTCCCCGTTGCCGCCTTTGTTCTTGTCCGTCATCGGCTCCAGGCAACCGGCCACCGCAACGAGTTTCGAGCAGTTGCTTTTCTTCCAGTAAAATCAAGTAAGTTTTCAGATTTTCTGTTTGTTTTGCTTCCTTTTGTTGTTAGTGGTAGGTTGCATGTGGCTAGGGTTAGTTTTAGATGACAAGATAGGCAGATTTTCGGCGAGTGTTGGTGGTGGGCGGTGGTTTTGCCCTTTTGCTGCGCCAAGCATCTCGTCAGAGTAGGTAGTGCGCTAGGTGGGCGTGGTGGTCCACGTGGTGGTTGTGAGTTGTGACCAGCGCGTCTTATCGTTTTCTGGGGTACTTGGTGAGTTTCCTAGTAGGATGTTTCCAGATTCCGGTGGAGTTGTGCGATTCCTGGCAGAGCTTCAACGGAATCTGGGCATATGCGCGGGGAGGTTACTCGTAGGAAGTTGACATGTCTCGGGCATCTCTTCGCGGGGATGTTTTGTTCTTCTTTGCTCGATGTTGGGGCCTAGGCCGGGGACGTTGTCCCTAGCCTTTCGCGCGCCCTTTCACTTGTCTTAGCGGTGGAAGGGTGGATTTGATTTCCTGTCGAATTCACTGCCTTTCTCTGCTTTTTCAGGTGATCATAGTGGCGATGGAGCCCGGGAGGGAGGTTATACCCGTTACGTCCGAAGAAACTGTCTCCGATGAGAGCAGCAGTGCAACGGTCTCGAGTTCTGCGTCCTCGAGTTCGTCGGCTTCTAATTCCTCGAGCGACGTCGAGGGGGAAGCGAGTGATGCCGAGGAGGGAGATGACCTGGGGGTCGTGGAGGAAGATGTAATGGAAGAGGACGTAGACGCGTTCTGCCCGAAAGAGTGGGAGGTGGCCGAGCCTTCCGAACACACTTCCACGTTTGCGAGGTTTGTGGCGGATGCTTTTACTGAGGTGGGGCCTTCAGGTGAATGGAGGGTGCTTCTGCCTAGCGTGGGCGAGCGAATATGCTCGAGCTTCGGGGACTGCTTCGGGATGTACGAATACGTCTTCAAAGAACTGGGGCTGAGGTTGCCCTTCACTGACTTCCAGCGGTCAGTGTTCCATCATCTGAAGCTGGCGCCTTCCCAACTCCACCCCAATTCGCTGGCCTTTATACGGGCTTTTGAGTTGGTGTACGAGCACCTTGCTTTGGGGCTCACCATCCCTCTGTTCTTTGCCGTTTTCCACCTACAACGGCAGCTGACGGGGAAGAGGTACGGATGGGTCTCTTTGAAGCAGCCCAAAAACTGTTCAAGCCGTTCTCGGAGTCCATCCGAAACTTCAAGAGACGGTACTACATCGTCGAGCCTCTGTCCGAAGCTGCTAAGGACAGCACGTACTGCTGGGAGGTGGAATGTGATGAGAACGGGGATGAGTTGATTAACGAGGAAGGGAAGTACATTGGGGAGAGAGTGTACAAGTTCCCAATCCGCTGGACGCCCGACCACTTCTCAATGAAGCCCAGTGCCTATGTTTTTGAGCCGAGTGCTTTACGTGGGCAGGATGCCGCGTCTTACGAGACCCTGGTGAATTGGGTCAACTCCTTTCAGCTCGCGACCTGTTGGACGAGCAAGGGTAATCCTATCTTCGAGGAGGATGGCAATCAAAGGGTCGAGCGCCGGTTTATCCCTGTCAAGGCACTGCTGGAGTGCAAGACTTCTGCGGATGTCACGGCGCTGCTCGGTAGATTTAGTTACTTAGACTTTATTTGCTATTCTTTCTTCCTCGTTTCTGACGCGCTTGTTTTCTTTGTGCAGGTGAGATGCCTCAAGCCCGTGACCGTGTGGTGAGGAACGCCATGGCGAGGGGTAAGGCTGGAGCGACCCCCTCCAAGACCCGGACTGCTGCTGGTGCTCGTGCGCCTCCCCCTGTTCAAACTGCTCCGGGGACCTCCTGTTCTCCCACTCCCTGTCCGCGGGATTCTCCGCTGCCTTTGGTCGGGCGACAGAAGCGCCTCCGGACAACAGATACGGTGGATCTGAGGGGGGAAGTTGAGAAGGGGAAGTTCGAACTTCCTCCGTGCATCAACGATATGAGGTTCTTTGAGGGTAATACCTTGGTTGTTCCTCGGGCTGAATCTCTTAGCCTGGGGAACATGGATCGCGCGGGCAAAAGGGCGATGGTGGCCAGGGATGCTTCTGCCCTCGTGAGGATGCTCGAGATGGCAGCTGTGTACGCTGAGGGGGACCACGTGCTCGAGGCTGAGCTCACTGCTGCTCGGGCCTCCGAAACGACGCTGAAGGAGGAGATCCGGAGTGCCCGTGAGGCGAAGAAGAAAGCCGAGGAAGAGGCGACAACGCTGAGGGAGGAAGTTACCAAGCTAAAGTCGGAGAAGAAGGCGTCCGAGGAGTTGAATGCGGAGTTGATGGCGGCCAATGCCCCAGGTGATGACGAACCAGAGGAGATAAGAGTGTTGAAGACTCGGGCAGAGCTGGTCGCTGGCATTCTGCAGGCCGAGGATGATGGTATTGCTGTGGCCGCGGAGTCTTTTGATAGTGCGGTGGCCTAGTTGCGAGTGGTGAACCCTGGGCTCGAGATTTCGACTGGGGGTACTCACTACCTAGCTCGTGTGGAGGGTGGCCGCATTGTCCTGCCCGAGGGTCTTGTTCTCGATACTCCCGAGGAACATATCGAGGAGCAGCCCGTGGAGGAGCCGAGGCCTGAAGCAGCGTCAACCGAGCGTGTGGAAGACTGAAGAGTTTTTGTTGCTTAGCTGTATCTTGTCCGGCCTGCGTGCCGTTGAACTCGTTGTAATCTTATTTTTGTTCTGGGGGCGTGGCCCCTTTTTAATGTAACGAGCACAATCTTTGGCCCTTGTGGCCTTTTAATTTAATGCCCGGTTAATTTATACAACTTCTGCTTATACTGTTGTATTTTGTTTTAGTTGTGTATGCGTGACTGCCCGTCGGAGGGTGTATTTGTCAACAAGGCTTATTTTTGACAGATTGCTCGTTGCGTTATGAATTCGCCAGTGTGGGGAACTGGTCGAACAGCCGGGGAAGATCCTGGCGAGGTTGCAAATCTCAGGTCGCGATTGAGGCCTGAGGTCGCGGCGTGAACGTCCCATCGCGAGCTGGGGTTCTGCCAATCACGGTACTTGGGCGAAGGCGGTGCTCGATCGAGAACCGCCGATGAGCGGAGCTCCGGCTCATTTATTTGAGCGGGATTCCGCTTTGTACGTACGCGTCGTTTGTACCTGAACGAGCGTGATGGTCGTTAGACGGCCTTGTGACGCGAGGAAGCTTCTTGTGCCTTTTAGCTGTAGTATTGCTTAAGTTTTTCAGCGTTCCATGGTCGAGGGAGCGTTTCCCCGTTGAGGTTTTCGAGGAAGTATGCGCCGTTCCCCGTTTTGGCGCGGACTCGGTATGGTCCTTCCCAGTTGGGCGCCAGTTTACCTTCGCGGGAGTCATTGTGGTTTCTTCGCAGGACGAGGCTGCCCACGTCGAATTCCCGTCGCAAGACTTTGGCGTTGTGCCTGATCGCTATTTTTTGCTTGAGAGATGCCTCGCGGAGGGCTGCTCCTGTTCGGATTTCCTCGACGAGGTCGAGCTCCTCTCTTATCGCTTCGTCGTTCATTTCCTCGTCCAGGGGTGATTCCGTCCTCCTGGACGGTACGTGGATTTCGATGGGTATGACCGCCTCGGTGCCATATGCCAAACGAAAAGGTGTTTCCCCGGTGGTGGACTGGGGAGTGGTGCGGTATGCCCATAGGACACTGTGAAGCTCCTCGACCCAGGCTTTCTTTGTCTCGTCCAGTCTACGCTTGAGGCCGCGCAGTATGACACGATTGGCCGCTTCTGCCTGCCCGTTGGTTTGGGGATGCTCCACGGAAGTGAAGTGCTGCCTCGTTCCGAGGTGTGCGACAAAGTCTTGGAATTTTTTGTCTGTGAATTGTGTTCCATTGTCCGTGACAATTGCTTGGGGGATCCCAAACCGGGCAAGGATGTTGCGTTTGTAGAAGCGCAGAATGTTGAGCGCTGTTATCTTGGCTAAAGCTTCTGCTTCTATCCACTTTGTGAAGTAATCTACGCCTACTATCAGGTATTTGTTTTGGCTGGACCCCGTCACGAAGGGTCCTAGGATGTCCAGGCCCCACCAGGCGAATGGCCACGGGGAGGTCATGCTTTTTAGTTCGTTTGGCGGAGCTAGGTGCATATCCCCGTGTCGTTGGCATTTGTCGCATTTCTTCACATGCTCCTTGGCGTCTTGTTGCATGGTCGGCCAATAGTACCCTGCTCGGAGGGCCTTACGGGCAAGGGACCTTCCTCCGAGGTGTTGGGCGTTGATGCCTTCATGGATTTCTCGCAATACGTGGGGGACGACCTCCTCTTCTATGCATTTAAGAAGTGGGATGGAGAAGCCCCGCCGGTAGAGTTTGTTTTCGAGGATAACGTACGAGCAGGCCCTTCGTTTGATGGTGCTGGCCTCCATGGGATCCTCGGGAAGTTCGTCCCTGGTGAGGTAGTTGTAAACGGGCGTCATCCAGCAATCGCTATCCCCGATCGCGTGTACGTGTAGGGTCGAAGATCCCTTAGTGATGCTTGACCGGGGAAGTATCTCTTGGATGACTGACCTGTTTCCGCCTTTCCTCTTGGTGCTTGCCAGTTTTGACAATACGTCTGCTCGTACGTTGTGTTCGCGTGGAACGTGTCTTACTTCTACTGTTCTGAATTTCGACATCTTTTCTCTGACGAGGGTGAGGTATTCGGAGAGACTGTCGTTTTTTGCTTGATATTCCCCGACACCTGGTTGGCTACGAGCTGCGAATCTGTGCAGATGATAACTTCCTCGGCCTCCAGGTCTTCGGCTAGGCGTAGCCCGGCGAGGAAGGCTTCGTACTCGGCCTGGTTGTTTGACGTGGGAAAAGACAATGTGAGAGAAGCCTCGACTATGGTCCCTTCGTCGTTTTCCAGAATTACGCCTGCCCCGCTGCCGCTCGAGCTGGATGCCCCGTCCACATAGATGGTCCATCTATTTGTCACGTGGGGCGAGGAGTTTGGAAAGGTCACTTCTGCTATGAAATCGGCCAGGGCCTGGGCTTTAAGAGCTTTCCTGCTTTCGTACTGGACGTCGAATTCGGACAGTTCTAGCGACCATCTGAGCATTCGCCCGGCCATGTCTGGTCGTCCCAGTAGCTGCTTGATGGGTTTATCTGTTCTCACCACGATCGTGTAGGCCAAGAAATAGTGTCTTACTCGTCTGGAAGCGTTGACGAGGGCCAATGCTACCTTCTCTATCTGTTGATATCTCAATTCTGTGTCCTGCAGTGCCTTGCTCGTGAAATATACCGGCTTTTGCCCGCTAGGATTTTTGCGGATGAGAACGGCGCTAACGGCCTCGGCGGAGACGGCGAGGTACAGGAACAAAACCTCCCCGGTATCTGGTCGTGATAACATGGGCGGTTCCGATAGAGCTTGTTTCTAGTGGAGGAGGGACGCCTCGCATTCTTCGGTCCATTCAAATGCTGCTTGTTTCCGTAAGAGCTTGAAGAAAGGAAGGGCGTGCTGGGCGGACTTTGCGACGAAGCGGGATAGCGAGGTCAGTACTCCGTTTAGGGATTGGATGTTCTTTTTAGACGTGGGCGTTAGGAATTTGGAGAATGCCCGACACTTGTCGGGGTTAGCTTCTATTCCTCGTTCTGTCAGGTAGAAACCGAGGAACTTACCTGCCCGTACCCCGAATGTGCACTTCTCCGGGTTGAAACGCATTTGGTATTTCCTTGCCTGCTCGAAAATTTTTCGGAGGTGGGCGACATGGTCTACTTCCTCGTGGGATTTGACGATCATATCGTCCATGTATACCTCGAGCATATCGCCTATCTGTTCGTGGAAGACTTTGTTCATCATTCGTTGGTATGTAGCGTCGGCGTTCTTCAGTCCGAAGGGCATTACGTTGTAGTAATAGTTGCCCGATTCGGTCATGAAGGCTGTGTAAGTTTTATCGCTCGCGGCCATAGGTATTTGGTTAAAGCCCGAGTAGGCGTCGAGGAACGATAAAAGTTTAAAACCGGCCGAATTATCTACGAGTTTGTCTATATTGGGGAGGGGGTAGGCGTCCTTCGGACAGGCCTTATTAACATCAGTATAATCAATGCACATCCTCCATTTGCCATTATTTTTTCGTACAAGTACAACATTAGAGAGCCATGTAGTGTATTTGGCCTCGGAAATAAACCTAGCTTCTAGAAGGTCTTTGACAGCTTTCTCCGCGGCTTCTGTCTTCTCCGGGGATTGCTTCCTTCTGCGCTGGGCAACGGCTTTGACGGTTGGGTCGATCGTGAGCTAGTGGCAGGCGACGGAGGGGTCCAATCCGGGCATCTCAGCAGCACTCCAAGCGAACAGGTCTGCGTTTTTGTAGAGGCACGCTTTCAGCTGTCTTCTGGCCAGGTCGGGCAGATCTGCTCCGATCTTCACCCCCCGTTGGGGGTCTTCTCCTAACGGAACGATCTCGAAGTTGCCATCTGGGACAGGTCGTAGGACGTGGAAGCTGTTGTCGGATTTAATGCCCGACGGTGTTGGAACCTTGGCGCAATCTTCTTCACTGAACCGGCTGTCTAGATCGATTGATTCGACCAGGGGAAGAGGTCTTGGCTGCTCGGAGCTGCTGGGCAGGGGGGGACGACCAGATGCTCTTGGCTTTGCCGAGATGGTGTTAAGTCTCTTCGACGCTGCTTCAAAGCAGCGGCGGGCAGCCTCGATGTCACCGTGGAGGGTGGCGACCATCCCTTCAGAAGTGTAGTACTTCATTTTGAGATGTACGGTGGAAGGTACTGCAATCAACTCTGCCAGGGTTGGCCTTCCGAAGATGCACTGGTATAGTGACGGGCAATCGATTACCAGAAACTGTGCCTTGATTGCTCGGGCTTTCTTTCCTGAACTGAAGGTTAGGATGAGCTCTACGTAACCTCGGGGCTTTGTCACCGCTCCGTTGAACCCTTGCAGGTCGGATCCGACGTATGGAGTGAGGTGAGAGTCGTTCAGCTGCAATGTCTCGAACAGGTGGTTGTACATTATGTCAACCGAACTGCCTTGGTCCACGAGTATCCTTCGGACATCGAAATTCGCCATCCTGGCCCGGATAAGCAGTGGGATGTTCGAATTCGGTGCCCCGCCGAGGAGTTCTTCCTTGTAGAAGGAAATGGGAGCGGACCCTTTGTGTGTGGTGTCCAGCGTGGTGACCTCGTTGGAGCTTTTGCTGATCAGTTGGTCGAATCTCCTTTTGACCAAGCCTACTGTGACTTTGTTGAATCCGCCCCCAGAGATCACCATGGCCGACGGGAAGGCCTCCCATGGGCTGCTGGCAGCGAGGTATGTGGAGGCGTGCAGATCGTCCGGGAAGCGAAAGTCCTCTGGTCGGGTCACGGACATAGCGACCTGGATGTTGGCGTCGTCGGAGGGCGGAATTTCCTCTGCGACCTTTTTGCTTTCCTGGGCCTCTTGCCGGGGAGCGTCCTTCTTTTTTGCGAACTGCTTCAGATGGCCGTCGCGAATGAGGATATCTATGGCATCTCTGAGGTGGATGTACTCTTCCGTTGTATGGCCGTGACTTTTGTGGAAACGGCAGTACTTGGACTTGTCCATCCCTGGTCTGACCGGCAGCTGCTTGGGGAAATGGACTCCCGCCTGTTTGAACTCCGAGTTGGCGCACTCGGACAGTATTTTCTGCCTCGAGGCAGTGAGGGGGGTATAATCGTGGAATCGCCCGGAGGGTGCTCTCTGCTCGCGTGTATCGCGAGGTCGATCGTCGCGTCTCTTGTCTCCTCGACGGGACGTTGAGGGTTCTTCGACTCTGGACGTCCGGGCACCTTCTTGGTTGCGAGATGTCCGGACAGAGTGGGCCGCGACCTTCTCCTCGTACTGTATATGTGATTGGGCCTGGTGGAGAAGTGCATTGAGATTTCTCGGTGGGTCGAGGCCGATGGCTTTCGCGAAATCGGAACCAGGACGTAAACCTTGCTCGAGCAAGAATTTCTTCATGGCGTCGGTCGTTGGTACCTGGACAACCTCCTTGTTGAAGCGCTCGATATAAGACCGGAGAGGCTCCTCTTTGCCTTGTACGACGGCTCCCAGGGACGCCTCGGTCTTGGGGTGGCGTCGTGAAGCGGTGAAATGACGGGAAAAGATCCTCCCCAGCTGTCTCCATGACGTGATGGATTCCTCGGGCAGCTGCTTATACCACGTCATTGCTCTTTTACGGAGCGTGGTCGGGAACAGGCGGCACTTGATGGCTCCCCGTACCCCTCTGTAATCCAAGAGAGCGTCGATGTTCTCTATATGCTCGTCCGGGTCGGTGGTTCCGTCGTATGTCCCTAGCGACGGAGGCTTCTCCAGTCCCTTAGGAAGGCGGGTTGCTAGGATCTCCCAGGACAACGGGCCGCGAGGTTCGTCGTCGCTATCTGAACTTGGCTCTGATGGTGACCGTCGTCTGCGCTCGCGGCGACGGTTTCTGCGAGGTGAGGGTGAACGGGACCGGTCATGAGGTCTGCCCGGCGGGGAGGGCCTATCTTGCCTCGTTCTTTTGTTTCTCGACGGGGATCGATCTCGCGGGGAGATCTGGTCGCGCTTGCGAGTGGGTCGTATCTCAGGCCCGTGCCTAACCGCACGGTCTTCTCCGCGCCTAGGTGGCGGGCTTTTGGATCTTCGGGCTTTATTCCGGGGAGGAGAGGATCTTGGGAAAGATGCCTCCTCAAGAACTCCTATCCTTTCTCCTTGTCGTAGGATGAGGAGGTTGGTGCGGTTAACAGCTTCCAGAAGGGCTGCCATGGCCAAATCGGCGCTGGGTGGACCGGGAACTGGCCGGTCTTCCGATGGGATCTGCACGTCTCCTTGCCCGGTGGGAGGAGGAGTTGGAGATGCAGTAGCCCCGTCCCGACGGAAACGGGGGTCAGAAGGTACCAAAGAATGGCCGTCAACGTCCACCTTGTTGACGGGGACGAGAACAGTGGTGTCAGCACCTATCGCGGAATTCTGGGCAGCCATACCTGGGCGGATTAAAGAGAATATGTTTTGATCTTCCGATTTCCGAGGAGGAATGAAAGAAGGGGAGAACAAGAAGTTCCCACAGACGGCGCCACTGATCCGATGTGCTCGAACGGGTCCACGCGGGCTGGTCGTTATTGAGGTGTCCGGATGGGTGCTGGTCGTACTGGCTGTCCGGTAAGTGATTGAGGAGAGGTGGTGGTGTACCTGCAAGGCACTCCGACGCTCAAGTAAGAAAGGGTCAGAAAAAGGGGCAAGTACAAAGTATTAGTTCGTAGGGTGAATATTTGATACCTGACCCTCTCAAGTGAGAGGGCTTATATAGGGCTCTGAGCGCGTGGCTAACGGTCCTATTTTCGGGGCGAAATAACCGTTTTCCCTAAAGAATCGATCGCTGCCCAAACTAGCCGTTATGTCGGGCATGTGCTTAGTTTCGGGCATCTGCCCATGGCTGTCGGGGAGCACTGAAGCTGTGCACATTGGGCAGAATGTCCGGGGAGGAACGTTATGTTCCTTGCCTGGTAGGAGGGGCAGAAAGGTAACTTTTGTCCTCCTGCGGATTGGACTTAGGCGATTTGGGCCACTCTGTAGCAGAGGCTTATTGGGCCAATTCTATCCATTGGTCCAGTCCAGAACAAGAAGATTCTCTGGAACATTGAATCAGTACCTTATCCGTTAAGGTTCCTCAACGATACCAAAGCAATATCTTTGAAGCAGAAGATTCTCTGGAACATTGAAGCAGTACCTTATCCGTTAAGGTTCCTCAACGATACCAAAGCAGTATCTCGGAAGCAGAAGATTCTCTGGAACATTGAAGCAGTACCTTATCCGTTAATGTTCCTCAACGATACCAAAGCAGTATCTTTGAAGCATAAGATTCTTTGGAACATTGAAGCAGTACCTTATTCGTTAAGGTTCCTCAACGATACCAAAGCAGTATCTTTGAAGCAGAAGATTCTCTGGAACATTGAAGCAGTACCTCATTCGTTAAGGTTCCTCAACGATACCAAAGCAGTATCTTGAAAGCAGAAGATTCTCTGGAACATTGAAGCAGTACCTTATCCGTTAAGGTTCCTCAATGATACCAAAGCAGTATCTTGAAAGCAGGAGATTCTCTGGAGCATTGAAGTAGTACCTTATCCGTTAAGGTTCCTCAACGATACCAAAGTAGTATCTTGAAAGCAGAAGATTCTCTGGGACATTGAAGCAGTACCTTATCCGTTAAGGTTCTTCAACGATACCAAAGCAGTATCTTTGGAAGCAGAAGATTCTCTGGGACATTGAAGCAGTACCTTATTCGTTAAGGTTCTTCAACGATACCAAAACAGTATCTTTGGAAGCAGAAGATTCTCTGGGACATTGAAGCAGTACCTTATCCGTTAAGGTTCTTCAACGGTACCAAAGCAGTATCTTTGAAAACAGAAGATTCTCTGGAATATCGAAGTAGTACCTTATCCATTAAGGCTCCTCAACGATACCAAAGCAGTATCTCTGAAGCAGGACATTCTCTGGGGCATTGAAGCAGTACCTTATCCGTTAAGGTTCCTCAACGATACTAAAGCAGTATCTTTGCGGTAAACTTGTTGAAGGATAGTTGAGCAAGATTCATGTCAGAGGAAATGTGCTGGCTCTGCAGGGGAAAATTCACAAGAAACTTTCTAAGATATCCTCTGCTTGGGGAGTAAGAATAGTAACAGCTGCTGGGATTGTCATTATCAATTGCATGGTTGAAGAATGACTTGCTGGGGAATAGAATTCCTTGAGTATGTGCAGGGTATCAACTTCTCTTCAGATGAATACTGTCAACTTTGAAGGAGGACTGGCCAAGATGCTTGCGCACTGATCCTGGATCCTGCTATGCTATGCTGGGGATGGATATGCCACACATGCAAATGAGATAGTTTTTATGAGATGCATATGGGAATGCAATTGGGCAATGCTTCACTTCTGGTAAGGCTTTAATTCTGGTTTCCAAAGAAGGATTAATGGGGATTAGATGGAGCAAGGTGAAAGACTCACTGGGAATACTGGCATATCAACTCGGGGGTTGAGAAAAGGAAATACACTATCGACTCGGGGGTCGAGAAACATTAAGATAAACTGTCGTCAACTCGGGGGTTGAAATAAAGGTAAAGTTAATATCGACTCGGGGGTCGAGGAAATAACGACAATATCGACTCGGGGTCAAGAAAATAAAGGCAAAGTAATCTATCAACTCGGGGGTTGAAGGAAATAACAAAATATCAACTCGGGGGTTGAAGGTGAAAGCAAATATCGACTCGGGGGTTGAGGATAGAGATAAAGGCAATATCGACTCGGGGGTCGAGGAAATAAAGACAATAATGACTTGGGGGTCAGTACAAGCAATAAGATGTCAACTCGGGGGTTGAAGATGTAATAATGATATCGACTCGGGGGTCGAGAAACTAAGGCAATATTGACTCAGGGGTCGAGAAAATAAAGACAAAATATCATCAACTCGGGGGTTGAAGGAAAGGTAAATATCGACTCGGGGGCCGAAGAAAATAAAGAAAACATTGACTCAGGGGTCAAGAACAAATCAATGTATATCAACGCGGGGGTTGAGGAAGGAAAAAAGGTTATGCTATGTATGCATATGGTGTGTATATTGTACGTGATGCATATGTGGATGCAAGCAGGTTATTGGTCTTATGAAGGTGCCAGCAGGGTGGACTTTTGGTGGTTGCCAAGCAAGGTTGGACTTTTGGTGGTTGCCAAGCAAGGTTGGACTTTTGGTAGTTGCCAAGCAAGGTTGGACTTTTGGTAGTTGCCAAGCAATGGTTGGACTTTTGGTAGTTTCCAAGCAAGGTTGGACTTTTAGTGGCGAAAGGATTTGATTTCCCGACACTTAGTATCTGATAGTGCCATTATCAGAGGACAGCTGTGGATGCTCTTGGTGCTCCCAGTTTGGTCTTTTGCAGAAAGTTGGGCGCTTGTGCGTGAGAGAACCTCACTTCTAGATGATATGCCATAAATGGTTGTATGAGCGCAACGACGTAACCAATGCATGTTGATTATGTGAGCGTAGCGACTTATCCAATGCATTCTGATTGTGCATTTGCTCTGCCCCAAGGCTTTTAATACTTGTTGAACTCAAGGGTCGCTTAGTGCATGACATGGCCAGCTTGACTAACTTGAATGTAGGAAGGGAGATTGCCCCTGTCTGGATTTTGCAGTGGTCTGCCCCAGTCTTGGCTTTTGAAAGACTTGCCTCTAATTGACTAAGTATTGCTTTGAAGGACTTGCCCCAGATTCACGAGGTTATGAGATAGTCTCGATTCAAGTCAGTGCCAACGAATACTCAAGTTTCCCTCTGATTGCACTTTGTTGGAATTTCTAAACTGTCAAGTACTGATTTGCAGCTAAAATTGATCATTTAGAAATGGTAATTTTAATGCGACGTTCATGCAAGTTTTGAAAAATCAATTATTGGAATGATGTGTCAGTGTGTGACGAGTGAACCATTAGTCCAAACGCAGTGCTGATTTACAGGTGTGTGAAAGATAAGCAAGAATATGACACCAACCTAGAAGATTAGCAAATATGTAGGAGTCAGTTTACGCAACCTTGTTGTGGTATGCTTTCAGAATAAACCCCGCCTCAATTAGGTCTTTTGAGGGTTGTAATGTGGTCTGGTTCATGGTTATAGAAACAAAGGATATAAGGCTCAAAGTTATATCTGTACCCACCCCTTCTTCATGATGATCTCCAGTCCTACGTTCAGTTAAATCGACACACGTACTTAGATTTTGATGGTGTAAGAGTGAAGATGAAGGTTCAAGATTCGCTTGAAATGACAGTCATCTTATTTTGTTTTTTGATGGACGTCAGTGACCTTTTGATTTTGATATGACGGTCACTGAATCTTATTTGGCTTCGCTTGAGGATTTAAAGACCTTTTTTATTTTTTTTTTATTTTTGATCCCAAATTTTGCATGGACTGATTTTATTCTACGAGTCCATCGGGATTGCCCTAATTTTTGCCTAAGTCTCCTTTTTGAGGTGTTTGACTTAGCGGGCTCTCTTCTTTTTTTAGAGTAAGGCTTGTGACTGCCAAGTCAGTAGTCATTGAAGAACAACCATCATAACTTCTGGATTTTGCATGATTTCTTCGTCACCTCAGGACGTGTACGAAAAAAATACGGAGTCAGATTAACTGAACACTACCCTGCCCCAAGTTAAGCGTAAGGGTTTAAAAATCCGAAGGAAACTTCTACTTCTCGGCTCGAAGTGGTTAACTAGGGATTAACTCCTTATCTCTCCAGTGTTTGGGGATTTGAAACAATGCCTGTATATCCTTGGCAGGATTCCATCCGAAAGCATACCATCAGCAATTATGGGTATCTCGTTTTCGTCATCCTCCTTCCAATCTTTGCTAAACAAAAAGTTTGATAAAGAGAGCGGACAAGAAGTATATGGAAGAATTTTATTGTTGTTTTTTTTTATACATAAGTAAAGAAAAGTGAGCGAATGCGACACGATTAGTTCAAAAAATGCATGATCACTTCATTAATATTACCATTAATAAACAATAATGTCTAAAAGCAAATAGCACATAACAAAAAGAAACTACAAATGCATAGAAATGACATGATCTAAAAATTGCCAGCATTGGGGACTGGGCTTTTCTTTCTTGAGTTGCTGTTGGACTAGCATTCTTGTTCATCGAGACCACTATGATAACCTTCTTCACACCTACTCTCAGCAACTTCTTCCATAACATGAGCAGATGGACCCACCTGATCAAATGAAGGTTTGACGTTGATTTGAAGACCTCGAGGCGTAAATGAGATTAGCTCGGACTCAATTAGATCTTGGACCTTGTTTTTGAGCTGTTTGCAATCCTCAGTTGAATGCCCCATGGCGCCAGCATGGTAGCCACATCGTGCATTGGCGTCAAAGCTTGGTGGGTATGGAGGAATAACAGGATCCAAGCCCTTTGGCACTATTAGCCCACTACTAATCAAACGTGGCAATATATGACTGAATGGCACTGACAAATGATCAAAATGCCTTTTTGGTCTTTGACTATAGTA
Source organism: Lathyrus tuberosus (assembly GCA_022829125.1). NCBI lineage: Eukaryota > Viridiplantae > Streptophyta > Magnoliopsida > Fabales > Fabaceae > Lathyrus > Lathyrus tuberosus. Next base: position 2,339,959 of record JALAZF010000048.1, on the reverse strand, counting down.
GCGTCGGGGTTGTGAAGAATGTTGTTGTGCAATTTGTTGGTGATGACGGGGACCTCTATTGGCAGGAGTATATTGACCATGTGGAGAGAATAGAATCGCACAGGGAGGCCCATGGGATTGCTGACTTTGAACATCTGAGATGCTTGGGTATTGAGGATAAGGTACCGGAGACGGAGCTTGTAGAGTGTCCCAGATTACATTGATTTCATCCTCCTCTTCTTCTTGAGAACTGACAACAGATTCAGTCTCACTAGCCTGGATGCTCGAGGCGTCTCGGATCTTTCCACTCTTGAGATGACTCTCAATGCGTTCTCCTACTAAAACCAAGTCAGAGAAGTTTGATGCCCCATTGCTCATCATTTTTTCTAGGTATGGGCCTTGCAAAGAATCTATGAACAGGTCAACCAATTCTCTATCTAAAAGTGGTGGTTGAACGCGAGAAGCTACCTCTCTCCATCTCTGACCATACCTTCTGAAGGATTCGTTCTCCTCCTGAGATAAACCTTGCAACTGTATGCGGTTGGGAGCCACGTCAAGATTGTATTGGTATTGTTTTACAAATGCACCGGCTAGGTCCAACCATGATTGGATATGGCTACTCTCTAGCTGCATATACCAACTTAGTGATACCCCACTCAGACTGTCTTGGAAATAGTGGATCATAAGTTTGTCATTGAGAGCATTGGAGGTCATCTTTCTGCAAAACATCACCAAATGTTGCTTTGGACAGCTATCTCCTTTGTACTTCTCAAATTTTGGCATCTTGAACTTTGGAGGTAATACAAGTCCGGGTACCAAACACATGTTCAAAGCATTCAGATCAAAAGCATCACGCCCCTTTAAGGTTTCAAGCTTCTCTTCCAGCACACGACATCTTTCAGTAAACTCAACATCTTGAGGTCGTTCAGTATTCACCACCAGGCTTGTCCCTCGGGAATTTGGCGTAGTGAATGCAAAGCCATGGTATTCAACCGCATCATGAGACAAGGCATGTTCATCTTGAATAGTGTGACATTCTTGTATAACCTGGTCCCCAACAGGAATCCGCATAGGCTGAAATTGTTCAAGATTATTCACTTGAGGCAGAGTGACGTCCTTAGTGACTGTAGGCCTTTGAATGTTGTCCTCTTTCTTTGACAAGGCTATCATAGCTTCCACAAGTTGGTCTAGCTGGTTCTTCATCAAATCAACATCTGCTCTTGACGCAAATTGGTTCTTCTCTCCTGAGTCCATGATTCTTCCAAAAGCGGCTCAATTTCGATACGGGTGTCGGGAAAACAACTGCGGGTTATGGACAAAGGATAGTTGAGTTTCTGGTTTAGGAAAGTGATATGCAATGCAAATGTAATGGTATGCCAATGGTTATGCACGGTTCCAGGATCAAAACAACATCTGATTCTGAGGAAGGAGTTAGACACAGGATATCTCTGATCACAAAACCCCCCATAGGTAGGCTCTAATCAGGTAGGTGCCTAGAGTAGAAGTTTCCTTCGGATTTCTAAACCCTTACGCTTAGGTGAGGTCTTCGTTTCTTCCCCACGAGAAAGACTCCTCGGAGGCGCCCACTACACAACCATCGACACACGGGTTTAGGGTTCTCAGAATCTTAGATCGAGGTCGAAAATATTACTGTCAGGAAGTAATACGTTCGAGGGATCTCATCTGATTGGGGCGTTCGCATTAACTCACATAGAATTAACACTACTAACCACCATGGGTAATTAGGTTTTGGTCCTTGGGATCAACGATTCAGGCTCAAAAACATTACCGCCATGGCAAAGATTCACCACAACAATAATATCTCCAAGGGAATCTACTCCAAGCGGGGTCTTTGCTTCAACTCATGCGGAAGAGACCACGTAAGCCTACACTACACAACCACCATTGTCACATCTAGGGTTATACTCGGACTCGAGTGTAGAGCCATCTCACAAAGCACCAATGATCAGAGAACCCCAACAGTGTCATAAAAGATAATAATATGATATAACAATAAATAAGCAAACAAGTAAATAACAGATAGTTACACAGGCAAGCAAACAAACAAGAGAAGATAAACACACAAGTGGATCTAACACTCACGAATCGAGTCAAGTTAGGCTTGACTCTCTCTAGCATAGGGCAATGCAAGTTGTCCCCAGCAGAGTCTCCATCTGTCGTACCTCAAAAAATACGATCCTCGCGATGGACGCGGAAAAAACTGTTCGAAACAGAGTCGCCACCGAACTTTATTTATCCTGAATGAGGGAAAGGAAAATGTCGATAAAACCTTTAAAGGGATAAGAAAATGGTCATCGCAACCAAATTCGGGTTCGGGAGTCGATTACGGAAAGGGAAGGTATTAGCACCCTCTACGTTCGTTGTACTCAACGGGAACCTCTTGATTCGATTCATGAGAAAGTTAGTTAGGTTTGCTTGTTTATCTTCTAAGGTAAAAAGATTAGTTTTTAAAGGAAAAAATGGGTGGTTTTTTATTAGTGTGCTCGGCAAGGATTAAGAACCCTTGTGCCTACGTATTCCCTCGTGCAATGGGAAAGTCAGAGCATTTGTAGTTCGTGGGACTACGGTTGTTTGGTTCGTGTTTTTTAAATGAATGAGTGTTTAATTCGCATTCTAACTGCTAAACGTTGGCTTGTCGGCTCGTCATGGGAGGCTGAACCACTAGTTCATATGCGCGAGAGAATGGACTAAACAATGTTCTTTTTTTGTGAAAAGTTGTTTGAATAAGGATTAAGTGTATTAGAGATTTGATTGAGAAAAATGTTTGATTTGGATGTGTTTTAGGGTTTCGGTCGCACGGAGGCGAGGACAGGATAAATGATCGCATTGGATGTTTTAAGAGGCAATAATTGCTCACACACGAGTAAGAGAACTCGCACCCAAGCAATAGCTGACGATTGCTCATACACGAGTAAGAGAACTCGCACACAAACAATCGAGGAATTAAGGTTTATGTCTTTTAGAAGTGTCAATTGTTCACACACGAGTAAGAGAACTCGCACCTAAACAATCGAGGAGAAAGACCAAAGACTTGATCCCCCTCGCATCACTTTTTTAGGAAATTGTGTTTGAATATACGATTAAGTGTTTTGATAATTTGATTTGAAAAGATTTGAATGTTTGTCGAGTTCGCGTGTTTTAAAGGCGTCAATTGTTCGCACACGAGTAAGAGAACTCGCACCTAAACAATTGAAAAGTTAAGGTTTAAGTTTTTTAGAGGCACCAATTGTTCGCACACGAGTAAGAAAACTCGCACCTAAACAATCGGCAGGTTAAAGTTTAAGTTTTTTAGAGGTGTCAATTGTTCACACACGAGTGAGAAAACTCGCACCCAAACAATCGAAGAGAAAGACCAAAGACTCGATCCCCCTCACTGTTCACCTTTACTAAAATGTTTAAGTATGATTATGTTTATTAATTTGACTTGAAAAATACTCGATGTTGATCGAGGTTTAAACGTACGTACGAAATGGTTGAGGACTAATGGAAAGGAGGTCATATGGTTTAAGGTAAGGTTGATTGCGAGGCGAAAGCGCTCGACTTACAATGCTATGGAGATTAATTGTATTTGATTTGGAAAAAAACACTTGACGTTGGATCAAGCTTGTTTATTGTTGTAAAAAAATGGTTGATTTTAATCTTATTGGAGAGGGGTGTAATTAATCAAGTGGGAATAATCGAGCCATGTTTAAAGTGAGCCGATCACATACACGCATACAAACCAAAGTGAAATGTGCAACAATTATCGTTGTATAAAGCCCAAGAGGAGGCATTGTGAGGTCGATTGCGATCGTGAAAACGATCGACTTACAAGGTATGAAAATGGCTTGACATTAAGTTAAGGTATTAGTTTGAAAAAGATTTTTGGTTTGGACAAGTATAATATGAATAGCACATATAATTAAGGCATGAAATAAACCCACATGAAAATTATACACCTCACAAAGATTAAAAATCAAACAAAGTGGGGGAAGAAATATAATCAGGCATGAAAAATAAAATTGAGATTCTACGGGTACCTAACGGAGAAGGTCCGTTGCCTCTTCAATACGTGCTAAAAGCTCAAAGAGACTTGTAGAAGCTTCACATGATCAACCCGATTAATCCTCAAGTGTCCAACGTCATAAATCAACATCCAAGATCAACTGAGCCAAAATCAAAGGTGCTAACAAGAGAATAAAAAAGTTAGTAAGAACTTAATAAAAAAGAGCTAATTAAAATCCACTAAGAAATTAATCATAGGCCTCAATAACAATTCTATTCTAATTAACCAAAGTTTTAATCAAAATTTTATTCTGACGAAGCTCAAAAGATCTAATTAAAATTAAAACCAAGTTATAAATGACATTAAGATTAAAATGTAGTCAAATTTGTTAATCACAACTTAGATAAAAAAAATTAGTAACAAGACTAATATTACAAATTAATCCAAAATCAAATTAAGACCTAAAGTTAACTAGTTATTAAAATCTAACAAACAAATTAATTGAAAAAAAAAAAAGTAGTGGTAGCTTTACAAGAAGATCAGATGGGCCCGTGAGCCCAACACAACACACAAAAAGGAGGGTGTAAATTTGAGAAGATGATCTGAAGCTTCAAACGGGCTCACGGCCCAATGCCATCAACAACACGGTAAAAAAAACTCTGATGAAGCCATCTCAACATCATCTCCTTTTCTTTCTAAACAACCAAAGGAACATGGACAGGATTAGAATAATCAATGTTAGACGCAACAACAATCAACCTCATCAGCTTCTATCAAAATCTTAAAAGCAAAATGAAATGAAAAAATCACAAGAAACCCAAAGCAGAGCGAAACAACAGTCGCCATCAAAACATCAACAAAGCGACGAACGAATAACACCGGTCATGGAAATCCTCATCAATGCGTGAAATAGCCTTGTTCACCCAAGATCCCTGCGAATCTCTCCGTTCCGGCTTGTTTACTCGCGCCGTTCAACCACAGTTTCTCACCGCCGACTGCTTACTTCGATTCCACTTTGTTTCGTCTCGGTTTCACCTTGATTACTTCAGGTTTGTATCCATGATTCATGTTTGCCTTTGATTTCATCACTTAATCCATCTTCTTCATCTTGTTCTAATTTCTGAGTTTGATTCGGTTTCTAATTTGAGTTGTTGAGTATTTCTGATTTGAGTTGTCGAGGGTTTCTGATTTGAGTTGTTGAAGGAATCGTTGAAGGGTGATTGAGTTTCGATTAATGGTTGAAGAAAGAGGTTTTGGGAGTGATTTGAAGGTTCTGGGTGAAGGGAAGTTAGTCGAAGAAGAGGGTGAGACTGAGGATTCGTTTGGTGAAAAGAAGTTGAAGGTGCGTCTGGGTTGTGGTTTGTAACGATGGAGAGATTTTTTGGGTTGTCTTTAGCTGAGGGAGCTTGTCCAAGAGTGAAGGATTGGGGTCAACTTTAAAGAGCGAGATTGAGGGTAGAAATGGAAAGAGTGGAAAGGATTATGAGGGCTGCTGAGGTCGGTACGAAACTTGTTGTTTGTGACGTTGGCATAACGGTTTTGTGTGAATTGTATAGTGAGGTTTTGGAGTCGTGGCTGCTAAGAATTGTGGGTTTTGGCTGCATGATATTGTGTTGTATTTGCTACACTTCATGGTTTTGCTCTGCGTTTTGACAAGAAGTTTGTGGGGTCATGGATTTGCTACATATTCACGTTGCAATTAGTGGTTGCGTGTTGTGTGGATTGTGAATCAGGTACGGGTTGTAGGTGTATAACTTCTGCAAGTTGCTTTCTCTTGTTTTGTCTGTTGTGAGTAATATTGTTGTGCAAAGTTGTTCTGTTGTGATTGTGGGACCGGTTTTAATTTTGCTGCAAGGTGGTGGTGTGGTGAAATCATGGTTTGTGGAAAAGGTTTGTGAGGAGTGAGCTGCAACGGTTTCGTTGCTCAAGTCGTGAGTGGGAAAAAGATGATGGAGTGCGTAAATCGTGGCTTATTTGTTGAGGTGTGTAAATCATGTACTGGTATGGAGGAGCGGTTGGAGATTTATATAGTTGGTCATGTGTAATATTTGCATATGGCTTTTGTAATTTTCTCATGCTTGTGTTTCATTGTTGTATGACCATTTCCTGCATTTTGGAAATTTTTGTAGGTGGTCATTTGTCTTTGTCGTTTATGTATAAAATTGGTTTCATGTAAAGGTTTTATATGGTGGTTGTGCATTGCAAGCAGTTGGCTAGGAGTGTGGTATGCTGAATGCGTCGCGGTTTTTGTGGCAGGGTTGAAAAGTTGTTGTACTAGCAGCTGAAGGTTGGTGCGTTGCTGGCTGTTGTGGCTAATAAAAATGGCTCTATTTTTATTATTTTGCAATTCATATGTAACAATATAATATAATGTAAATGGAATTCTTTTGATGGTAAGAAAAATGGAGATGGGCTTATGAGACATTTGTCTTGTGATTTTGTGAATTTTGTATGTAACATATGGTATGGATAATGTATTGGACATTTGGTTAGGAAAATGGAAATGGATTAAATTTGAAATTGGATAAAAAAAAGTTTATGGAATAAGGTTTGATGGACTTGGATTATGGACATTAAACAAAATGGATTGTTATGGATATTATGGACATTGAATGGATTTGTATGGATGGGTAACAAAGTGGATATTTATAAAATATGGATTGGATGTTAATAATTGGATATTAAAACATGGATTGTAAAGGATAATGGATATTTGATAATGAATAAAAAGGGTAGATTTTGGAAAAAATATGATTAAATAAAATGGATAAAAACAAATGGATATAAGAAAAAAATGGATAATGATATAATATTAAGAATGGAATTAGATATTGGAAATGTGTATATTTATGAATAGAAGAAAAAGATAGGTGAATTAAAAAATGAAAATGGACAAATGGATTGGATATAAATATGAATGGTGTAATGGATAAAATGAATTTGAGATTGACCTTTTGGACTTGAATGGATAATAGATGAATATAGAAAATGGACTTGGATAAAATATGAATGGATATATATAAAAAAAAAGTGGATTTTGGAAATGAATTTGGATATGATATCTTGGATGTGAAGTATGTATTTGGAAACTGAAATGGGAATGGATAAAGAATATAATATGGATATGGTTTGGAAGAAAAGGGATGTGCAGAGGTCAGCTATGCACAGGTAGGACAAATTTGGGGTATGACACCAACATCGATAACTTTGTAGATATCAACGCGATTAAGATTTTCCTTATCAGAAACCTTGTACCGACCTTACTCGCAGATGCGTATCATTCGGTACACTTAAGGAATTTATACAGCGGAGGAATGATCACGTGCTGTGTACCCCTGCTGTACAAATGGTTCATTTCCCACTTACCCAAGTCTACTGCATTTTGGGATCCAAAGAATACTTTACGTTGGTCGCAGAGAATCATGTCTCTTACCAACTCAGACATCGATTGGTACAATCGAATCTACGAAGGGATCCGAATCATTGACCGTTGTCAAAATTTCCCAAATATACCCCTTATAGGAACTAAGGGAGGAATCAACTATCATCCGATATTGGTTCGTTGTCAATTTGGATACCCAATGAGGCATGTCCCACAGAATGCTCATCTGGAAGGTCTTTTCTTCAAGGAAGGAGAAAATGACAGGGCACTAAAGACGGAAATAGTGCATGCTTGGAAACACATTCACAGGAAAGGACGAAAGTCTCTAGGAAAACCGGATTGTGTCTCGATGGAGCCTTATCTCCATTGGGTGCAAACTAGATCTCTTAAGCTGAGGATGCCTTACCCTCGTCAGGAAGTTCTTCCATTAAGGGACTCTGCCCTTTATTTTATGTCTGAGATGGAAAAGCTTCAGGTTACTCTCAGCAAAGTTCAGTAGGATAAGAGGTCTTGGAGGAACAAGTACCGTATTCTCAATGTGGAGTGCAAGAAAATACAGCAACTGTTAAGAGAAAAAGACGCTCTGATCGAGATTTTAGAGCAACATGCTGTAGAAAATCATGATGACCAAAGGAATTTACTCGCTCTTTTCACTTGGCAAAGGAATGAAAATCCGACAATGGCCCAAGAGCCCCGGTCAAAGAAGAGGAAAGCACCAGAACCACCACCTGATCTCTCTTCAGAGAGGACTCAGGATCCATTAGTTTAGATTTCCTTTTTCAGCACTTTGTAATCTACTGTATTTCCATTTCCGCAATCCTTTGAATTCAATAAAACGGGGGTTCCCCACTGTTTGATATTTGCAATCTAATTGTCGAAGTTTACTTTGAATAAACAAAAATAATTAACAATCATTGCATTCATCATTCTCATAAACGCATTCTTCTTACATACGAATCTCACGTTTGTGTCTCGATTCTAGAGTCAAACTGTGTCATTCGTACAATACTCGGGCCAATCGTCAAAAAAAGATGGATGATCTCGAGGAAGAGAACAGAGAGTTGAGAGAAGAGATCGACACTCTGAAAGAGGATTTGAGAAAGCTTTATAACGACATGCAAGCTCTAGCAAAAGCTCAGATACAACAACAAAGGACTGTGATCTGAGAGATCATATCTACGCCCATAGTGGAGAAGTCCGATCCTAGGTACAAAATGCCGAAAGATCGTTCCTGGGGCATGCCACTTAACTATATCCCGAAAGTATATGTTCCGCTGATCAATGAGGATCAGGGAACCGCAGCAGGAACCGCTGGGCCTGACGGTTACAAACTTCGGGAAAGCGAAGATGCCAGGGGCATGACAACAACTCTTGAAGGTTACCAACTTCGGGAGGCACCAAGAGTCTCTGCCATGATGACTATACCACCACCCGTGGTACACACTGCCCCTGAAGGACAGATTCCACAAATACCTTCTGGTGGAAACGACAGCATGTTCACAGAAGGAATGAATTCCAGGTACAGTCCTAAAAATGCAGAAAAAACTGCAAGCCCTTCGCGGTCAGGATCTATTTGGAAAGGACGCCGCGGACCTCTGCTTGGTCCCTAATGTGAAAGTTCCACACAAGTTCCAAGTGCCCGACTTTGAAAAGTACAAGGGTAACTCTTGCCCTCAGAGCCATTTGGTGATGTACGCTCGGCGAATGTCAGCTCAGACAAAGAATCAGGAGCTGCTCATTCACTACTTTCAGGATAGTTTAACCGGTACCCGCATTAAAATGGTACATGGGTTTAAACCGCGCCACGATCGGCGCATTCAGGGATCTTGGCGCTGCCTTCACTCAACAGTACAAATACAATTTGGACATGGCACCGGACAGAGATCAACTCAGATCGATGTCACAAAAGGACAAGGAAACCTTTAAAGAATACGCTCAGAGATGGCGTGAAATTGCCGCTCAAATTTGTCCACCTCTAAAGGAAAAGGAGATGACAAAGATCTTCTTAAAAACCTTGAGCTCATTTTACTACGACAGAATGGTCGCTAGTGCGCCCAGTGACTTCACCGAGATGGTGGGCATGGGAGTTCGTCTTGAGGAAGCTGTCCGAGAAGGACGTTTAGTTAAAGACGCTGGATCATCAAGTAGTACGAAATGATACGGTAGTGCTCTCCCTAAGATAAAAGAGCAGGATATTGGGAATATCTCTCTCGGAAGCAAAGGCGACGTTACCAACCAGTAGCAGCTGTAACTCCTGCTATCAACCCTGCGCCTGTTCACGTATCAACCTCAGGTTGCATAGAGCCAACCTAATCAACAGCAATATCAGCAAAGGACACAACAGCCACTTCAGCAGGCTCGTCCTCTATATAACAACAACCGTACAATGCGACCACCAGGGTTTGACCCTATACCAATGTTGTATGCAAAACTGCTTCCGTTACTGCTGGTCAAGGGTCATGTCCAAACCAAGTCTCCTCTTACAGTACCGAAAAATCCGCCTTTTTGGTTCAAGGCGGATTAGACTTGTCCTTACCATCAAGGAGGACCAGGGCATAACATAGAAAACTGTCTCAGTTTCAAATCCGACGTACAAAAGCTTGTTAGGAGCGGGGTTTTATCTTTCAAAGATACGAATCCGAATGTTCTCACAAACCTGCTGCCTCAACACGAGAAAGCTGCAGTCAATTTGATAGAGGGGGAGTCTAACGACAACTATCAAATTCGTGATGTACTCTTATTAAGGGCCAACTTGGTCAAGATGCATTGTAGACAGATTGGATATGGCCATGTGCCACCTTATTACTATCACCAGTGTGATATCTGCTCCAAGAACAATCAGGGATGTTCTGTGGTGCAATCAGCTCTATTGGAACAATTGGATCTCGGATGGATCCAAGAGCATCGAGTTCGTGGAGTCAACATGATCTATACGAATTCCAACATCATTCAGAACCACGACATCCGTGCAATGAATGTCAACGTGGTGGCAATGCACTCAAGGCAAAGCCAGTATCATAATCTGCCACGACACGATTATAATTCCTGTCTGACTTGCTCGGTAAACAATCAGGGATGCTCTTTTGTACAAGAGGCCTTCCAGCGTCAGATGGATCTTAGATGGATCCAGGACTACCATGATAGAAATCCTTATCAGGTTAACATGATTCAAATCTTTAATATTCGACTGATGAATACCAGCTTGGTGGAGTTACATGCCAGGCAGGTTCAACTTGGTTTTCTCACTTTGCATATTTATCAGAACTGTAAAGGATGTTGTGAGAGTGACCAAGGGTGCATTCTCATTCAGAGATTTTACAGCACTTGTTAAGCCACTGGTGGCTTCCAATCTATCTGGATGAAGACACGCAACAAATCAGTGTGCTTAATGGAAACCCTACTCGGCGTCAAAGTCAGGATGTCCGATCTATTGAAACAAACTTGGTAAGGTTGTATTGCATTCAAACTGGGCGTGGCCAGGTGCCACCACACAACTATGAACGCTGTAGAGTCTGCTCAGGGAATAACCAAGGATGATACCTCGTGCGAGCAGCTCTCCAAGGTCAGTTGGATCACAAAGAGATTCACTCATACCTACCTTCGGGGTCCGCTGATCAAATCAGAGACGTGGTCGTAATCTCTGACTCTGAGAGGAACAAGGATGTTTGTACCATCATCCCTCTACTGGACGAATCAAAGGTTCTTAGCCAGGAACTGATTTAAGTTACTTACGACAGTCAGAAAAATCAGAAGGCTTCTGTAGTTATCTATCTACTGGGACCATTACCGTATGAATCAGCTAAGGCGATCCCTTACAAATACGGTGCAACAATAATTGAGAATGGAAAGGAAATTCCATTACCCTCCGTCATGAATATTGCAGACATCAGTCGAGTAACACAGAGCGGTCGAATCTTCAACCGAGGAGTTGGGGAACCTAACAAAGAAAAGGAAATTCCAACAGAAGCTCCAAATCCACCAGTCAGTCAATCCAGTAATCCTGACCTTTCGAAAAACAATGATGAGATGCTGAAGCTCATCCAAAGGAGTGAATACAACATTGTTGATTAGCTGTTACAAACTCCTTCAAAGATCTCAGTGCCATCACTTTTACTCAGTTCCAAAGCCCACAGAGAGGCTCTACAGAAAGTCTTAGAGCAGGCCTTTATGGAACAGGATGTGTCAATACGACAGTTCGATAGAATCATCTCTAACATCACTTCCTACAACAACTTAGGATTCAGTGATGAGGACTTGCCAGAGGGGGGCAAAGGCCATAACATGGCGCTCAATATTACAGTCAACTGCCAGGACGATGCTTTAGCCAGCGTACTAGTAGACACATGATCAGCCATCAACGTTATGCCAAAGTCCACCTTAATGCGACTACAATTCAAAGGATCCCCGATGAGGGGCAGTGAGGTCATCGCCAAAGCATATGACGGATCTTGGAAAGCCGTTATCGGCGAAGTCGACCTTCCCATAACCATCGGTCCTCACACTTTCCTAATCACCTTCCAGGTCATAGACGTCCGGGAAGCATACAGCTATTTATTAGGAAGACCTTGGATACACCGGGCTGGGGCAGTCACTTCGGCGCTGCACCAGAAACTGAAGTTCGTTAAGAACGATCAACTCGTCACGGTTTGTGGAGAACAAACCTTGCCCGTGAGTAACTTGTCATCGTCTACTTGTGTAGAACCCGAGGAGGTTGTTGGAACTCAGTTCCAAGCACTGTCGGTGAGCAATGAGAATCAATCAGAAAAAGGAACCTCGATTTCCTCATACAGAGATGCTCTCGAAGTGATCAAAAGTAACAATGCCAAAGGGTGGGGACAAATTGTCATTCCTACCGATAACAAAACAAAGAAGGGTCTTAGTTTTTCTTCAACCTGTACCCAGACTGCTACTAATGATGAAAGTTTCCATCCTATTCTGAACTTCTTCCACAGTGGAGGTTTCCTTCACCCAGTGCCTCAAACAGTCCATACTATCAACGAGGAGGATCCCTCCGATACAGATGAGGAATGGAGGTCCTATCTTAACGAGGACGGTTATATGTCTCAGGAAGAGGTGCCTACGCCATTTTGCTATCCCGCACAAAGTCCGAGATTTATACCCAAGTCAGACGTTGAAATGATATATGGAGATTCTGATCCGGAAGGATGTCGTACTCCACCAAATTCATTAGAGGAAGATACTCTAATGAAGGACAACTTTGACCACGACTATTATGGCCCAATGGATGGCCTGCCTATCTGGCAGCCGTATCCAGGAGACTTGGGGCAAGAAAATCAGCCGAACAATGAAAATCAGCTGAGCATTATTGAACAGAATACCTGCGTCCCCACCATGTCATGGGATCAACCATCTTCTAAAAGATCCTCTTGATGTTCTTGTTAGCCGCTTCTACCGCTCCATTCATCTTAGGTCGGTAGGGAGATGAGTTATGGTGTTCGATCTTGAACTCAGCGCACAACTCTTTCATCATCTTGTTATTCAAGTTAGATCCATTATCAGTAATGATCTGGTTTGGAACACCATAAAGACATATGAGATTGTTTTTGATAAAGCGGACCACGACTTGTCGAGTTACATTGGTGTATGACGCTGCTTCGATCCACTTGGTGAAGTAGTCAATGGCTACAAGGATGAACCGATGACCGTTTGAAGCTTTAGGTTCAATCATACCAATCATGTCGATTCCCCATATGGAAAAAGTCCATGGGGAAGAGAGAACTTTGAGATGTGTTGACGGTACATAGATTTTGTCTGAGTATATCTGACACTTGTGACGCTTCCTCATGTACTTGTAGCAGTCAGATTCCATGGTTAACCAGTAGTACCCTGCCCTCAGAATTTTTCTCGCCATTGTGTGTCCGTTGGCATGAGTGCCAAAGGATCCTTCGTGAATTTCTTTTATCAACATGTTTGCCTCTGGTCTGCCTACACATCGGAGCAAGACCATGTCGAAATTTCTCTTATAGAGTGTATCACCGCTCAGGAAGAAACTGCCTGCTAGCCTTCTGAGTATCCTTCGGTCTTTTCTGGATGCCCCAGGTGGGTATTCTTGTTTCTGAAGGAAGCATTTGATATCATGATACCAAGGTTTGTCGTCTATGACTGCTTCAATCGCGAAGATATAAGCGGGCCTTTCTAGGCGCATTATGTCAATCTTAGGTATGTCATTCCATTGACCTACATAATCATGGAAGAGAGAGTGGCTAATGCATCAGCCAAGTGATTCTCCTCATGAGGGATGTGATGAAACTCGATTCTGTTGAAGAAGGGTAATAGCCTTCTCACGTAGTCTTTGTAAGGAATCAGTCCTGATTGGTATATGTTCCAATATCCTTTGATCTAATTAATAACCAGGGTTGAATCGCCATATACATCCAAGTTTTTGATCCTTAAGTCGATCGCTTCTTCGAGACCCATGATACAAGCTTCATATTCGGCCTCGTTGTTTGTGCACTTGAATGTCAGTCGGGCGGTGAAAGGAATGTGGGTACCCTGAGGTGTTATGATGATTGCCCCAATTTCGTTTCCATAATAGTTGACAGCCCCGTCAAAGATTAGTCCCCATTGGGAACCTGGTTCTGGCCCTTCACTGGGTAGCGGCTCATCGCAGTCTTTCATTTTTAAGTACATGACATCTTCGTCTGGGAAGTTAAACCCGATTGGTTCTTGATCGTCAATCGGTTGATGAGCCAAATGATCGGCTAAAATACTTCCCTTGACAGTTTTCTGAGCATGGTAATCGATGTCGTATTTTGATAGCAACATCTGCCAACGGGCAATCCTTCCCGTGAGAGCAGGTTTTTCAAAGAAGTACTTGATCAGATCCATTTCTGAGATTAACCAAGTAGTGTGATAAATCATATACTGGCGAAGACGTTTGGCTGCCCAAGCCAGAGCACAGCAAGTTTTCTCAAGCATAGTGTACCGAGTCTCGCAGTCGGTGAATTTCTTGCTCAAATAATAGATGGCAGACTCTTTCCTTTTGGTTTTGTCTTGTTGGCCAAGTACACAACCCATGGAGTCTTCCAAGACTGTTAGGTAGATGATCAGTGGTCTTCCCTCTACTAGAGGTGATAGAATCGGTGGGTTAAATAGGTATTCCTCAATACTGTCGAAGATGGTTTGGCAGTCTGTTGTCCATACGCAATCCTGATTCTTATTGAGTAATTTGAAGATCGGCGCGCATGTCGCGGTCATGAGGAATATAAATCTGGAAATGGAATTCAAACATCCCAGGAATCCCCTGACTTTTTTTCCAGTCTTTGGAGAAGGCATTTCTTGAATGGTCTTGACCTTGTCAAGATCAACCTCAATTCCTTTCTGGCTGACGATGAACCCTAGCAGTTTTCCTAAGCGAACACCGAACGTGCATTTGTTGGGATTCAAGCGGAGTTTGTGCTTTCTCAGACGCTCGAATAGTTTTGACAGGTGAGTCACATGCTCCTCTTCTGTCTTAGATTTATCAATCATGTCATCGACATATACCTCGATTTCTTTGTGTATCATGTCATGAAACAGAGTAGTCATGGCCCTTTGATAGGTTGCCCCGACGTTCTTTAAACCGAACGACATTACCTTGTAGGTCCGTCTCAACCTTTGTTTTACCGGCGGACATTATGATCTTAACGGTAGATGATGTTCCACGATGCTGGTATCCAACCCTGGCATGTCCTGGTAGGACCAAGCAAATACATCAGGAAACTCTTTGAGAAGCTTTATCAAACTTTCTTTGATAGTCGGACTGAGTAGGGCCACAATCTTGACCTCTTTTCTCTCTTCTTCTGAACCCAAGTTGACAGTTTCCAACGACTCTTTGTGAGGTTTAATGGACCTTTCCTCTTGTCTAAGTAATCGGGAGATCTCCTCCGGAATTTCTTCACCATCTTCTTCTTCAGCCTCAAATACCGGGAATTCAAAGTTGGGAGAAGGCATCGGATCGTACGTTTCAATCGGGTTTAAAACAAGCAATCTGCTAACGTTATGATTTGTTTTTTAGAAGAGATAGAGAGAATGCAACAGTGTGTGCAGTGTAATTTTTTTGAACAATGCTTGTTTTTATTGTTTGAATTGTTTTTTAGGATTACCATTTTCAGAAAAAGCGAAAAGAGAAAACAACAATTAATGCAGGAATTACAGAATGACGTTATTTTATTTATGAACTTGTCGATTCTTGAAACTACAGCCCTATAAAACAAAACTTTGTCGCTTTGGGCGAAGCGAAGAGGGATATTTACAGAAAGTGAGCCCTATCAAAACATCCGTTTCACCTGGGCAGGGTGAAAGGTTAAAACAAAGATGGCCATTACTTTGACTTATGAACAATCTTCGGAACATCGACTGCAACCCATTGGCGGCGAACTCCTCGGTGAATCACAAAGTCTGGTACCTTCCTTGATTTGTCTTCAGAAATAATGCTGATTTCTGGTGGAGCAGGATCATTGGAATCTGTCTCCCAGGCAGAGTTGTCGTAGGAGGATTCCCCAGTTATATTTTGTATAGTATTTGTGCTCTCAGGCAAATCCCCCCCATCCAGTTGGCTGGATGTCCTTGAGCCTGATACGAGAGCTTTCAGGAGCAGTGTACTTGACCAAGAAGTCGTACTTGCCTCTCAGTTGTCCTAAGGTGTCCCACACTTCTTTGGAACTGGAGGATTCATCTCTCTCGATGACGTTGATCTCGGGAAAAGAATAGTTAATGAATTCTAGTCCTGCAATCTTTGCAAATTCGTCATCGCACTGGATATTTTCTGAATGACCTGAGTGTTGATCCCATGACATGGTGGGGACGCAGGTATTCTTTTCAATGATGCTCAGCTGATTTTCATTGTTCGGATGATTTTCTTGCCCCAAGTCTCTTGGGTAAGGCTGCCAGATAGGCAGGCCATCCTTCGGGCCATAATAGTCGTGGTCAAAGTTGTCTTTCATTAGAGTGTCTTCCTCTAATGAGTTTGGTGGAGCACGACATCCTTTCGGATCACAATCTCTGTATATCATTTTGACGTCTGACCTTGGTATAAATCTCGGACACTGTACGGGATAGCAAAATGGCGTAGGCACTTCTTCTTGAGACATATAATCGTCCTTGTTAAAATAGGACTTCCATTCTTCATCTGTATCGGAGGAATCTCCCTCGTTGATGGTATGTACTTCTTGAGACACTGGGTGAAGGAAACCTCCACTATGGAAGAAGTTCTGAATGGGATGAAGACTTTCATCTTTAGCAGCTGTCTGGGTACAAGTTGCAGAAAAACCAAGACCCTTCTTTGTTTTATTATCAGTAGGAATGACAAGCTGTCCCCATCCCTTTGCATTATTACTTTTGATCACCTCGAGAGCATCTTTGTACGAGGATATTGATGTTCCCTTCTCTAATTGATCCTCACTACTTACCAAAAGTGCCTGGAACTGAGTTCCAACAACCTCCTCGGGTTCTACGCAAGTGGACAATGATAGGTTACTCACGATCAAGGCTTGTTCTCCATAGACCGTGATGAGTTGGTCATTCTTGATGAACTTCAGCTTCTGGTGAAATGTCGAAGTGACTTGCCCAGCCTGGTGTATCCAAGGTCTTCCCAATAAATAGTTGTATGTTACTCGGATGTCCATGACCTGGAAAGTGACTTGGAAAGTGTGAGGATCGATAGTTATGGGAAGGTCGACTTCGCCGATAACTATTTTTCTGGACCCGTCAAATGCTTTGATGATGACCTAACTGCCTCTCATCGGAGATCCTTTGAATGATAGTCGCATTAGAGTGGACTTCGGCATGACGTTGAGAGCCGATCGGGTGTCTACCAGTACGCTGGCTAAAGCATCGTCCTGGCAGTTGACTGTGATATTGAGCGCCATGTTGTGACTTTTGCCTTCTTTTGGCAATTCCTCATCGCTAAACCCAAGTTGTTACAGGAAGTGATGTTAGAGACAATACTGTCAAATTGCCTTATTGACACATCCTGTTCTATAAAGGCCTGCTCTAAGACTTTTTGTAGAGCCTCTCTGTGGGTTTCAGAACTGAGTAAAAGAGATAACACAGAGATCCTTGAAGGAGTTTGCAACAGCTGATCAACAATGTTGTATTGACTCCTGTGGATGAGCTTCAGCATCTCATCGTTGTTCTTTGAAAGGTCGAGATCACTGGATTGACCGAACGGTTGATCAGGAATTTCTGTTTAAGGTTCCTTTTCTCTGTTAGGTTCTCCAACTCCTCTGTTGAATATTCGACCACTCCGTGTTACTCGACTGATGTCTGCAATATTCACGACGGATGGTAATGGAATTTCCTTTCCATTCTCAATTGTTGTTGCACTGTATTTGTAAGGGATCGCCTTATCAAATTTCTACGGCGCTGGTCCCGGTAGATAGATAACTACAGGTTAAGAACCTTCGATTCGTCAAGTAGAGGGATGATGGTACAAACATCTTTGGCCCTTTCACGAACAGAGATTACAGCAACATCCTTGATCTGATCAACGAAGTAGTCAGACATCAAGTTGATTGACCCAGAGCTTGGACACGGTCGAATCTCTTCGCGGTCCAACTGACTCGAAGGGCTGTTCGTACGAGGTAGCATCCTTGGTTATTCTCCGAGCAGACTCTACAGCGCTCATAGCTATGTGGTGGCACCTGACCACATCCGCTTTGAATGCAGTGTAACCTTACTAGATTTATTTCCATAGATTAGACATCCTGACTTTGATGTCTAGTAGGGTTCCCGTTTGTCACACTGATTTTTTGCGTGTCTTTGTCTAGATAGATTGGAAGCCACCAATTGTTTAACAAGTGTTGTAAAGTTCTTTGAACGAGAGCGCACCCTTGGTTATTCTCACAACATACTTTACAGCTCAGATAATCATGTGAAGTGAGAAAACTGAGTTGGACTTGCTTGGCGTGTAACTCCACCAAGCAGGTATTCATCAAATAAATATTGAAGATTTGAATCATGTTAACTTGATAAGGATTTCTATCATGGTAGTCCTGGATCCACCCAAGATCTATCTGACGCTGGAGGGCCTCTTGTACAAAAGAGCATCCCTATTTGTTTATCGAGCAAATCAGACAGGAATTATAATTGTGTCGCGGTAGATTATGATACTGGATTTTCCTTGAGTGCATTGCCAGTAAGTTGATATTCATTGCACGGATGTCGTGGTTCTGAATGATTATGGAACTTGCACGAGTCATGTTAACTCCACGAACTCGGTGCTCTTGGATGCACCCGAGATCCAATTGTTCTTGTAGAGCTGATTGCTACACAGAACATCCTTGATTATTTTTAGAGCAGATATCACACTGGTGATAATTGTCAGGTGGCACATGGCCGTATCCGCTCTGTCTACAATGCATCTTGACCAAGTTGGCCCTTAATAAGAGTACATCATGAATTTGATAGCTGGTGTTAGACTCTCCCTCTATCAAATTTACTGCAGCTTTCTCGTGTTGAGGCAGCGGGTTCGTGAGAACATTCAGATTCGTATCTTTGAAAGATAAGACCCTGCTCCTAACAAACTTTTGCACATCGGATTTGAAACTGAGACAGTTTTCTATGTTATGCCCTGGTCCTCCTTGATGTAAGGGCAAGTCTAATCTGCTTTAAACAAAAAAGGCAGATTTTTCGGTACTATAAGAGGAGACCTGGTTTGGACGTGTCCCTTGACCAGTAAGAGTGGAAATAATTATGCGTACAACATTGGTATAAGGTCGAACCCTGGTGGTCGCGTTGTACGGTTGTAGTTATATTGAGGACGAGCCTGCTGAAGAGGCTGTTGTGTCCTTTGCTGATATTGCTATTGATTTGGTTAGCTCTGAGCAACCTGAGGTTGATACGTAGGAATAGGCACAGAGTTGATAGCAGGAGTTACAGCTGCTACTGGTTGGTACCGTCGCCTTTGCTTTCCGAGAGAGATATTCTCAATATCCGGCTCTTTTTTTAGAGAGAGCACTACCGTATCATTTTGTACTACTTGATGATCCAGCATCTTTAACTACACGTCCTTCTCAGACCGCTTCCACAAGAAGAACTCCCATGCCTACCATTTCAGTAAATTCACTAGACGCACTGGCGACCATTCTGTCGTATTAAAATGAGCTCAAGGTCTTTAAGAAGATCTTTGTCATCTCTTTTTCCTCAAGAGGTGGACAAATCTGGGCGGCAATTTCACGCCATCTTTGAGCGTATTCCTTAAAGGTTTCCTTGTCTTTCTGTGACATGGCTCTGAGTTGATCTCTGTCCGGTGCCATGTCCAGGTTATACTTATATTGTTGAACGAACGCAGCGCCAAGATCTCTGAAAGTGCCGATCTTAGTGCGATTTAAACCCATGTACCATTTGAGTGCGACACCGGTTAAACTATCCTAAAAATAGTGAATCAGTAGCTCTTGGTTCTTTGTCTGAGTTGACATTCGCCGAGCGTACATAACCAAATGGCTTTGAGGGCAAGAGTTACCCTTGTACTTTTCAAATTTGGGCACTTTGAATTTGTGCAGAACTTTCACATTGGGGACCAAACAAAGTTCTGCGGCGTCCTTTCCAAATAGATCCTGACCGCGAAGGGTTTGCAGCTCTTTCTGCATCTCCAGGAACTGTTCCTGGAACTCATTCATTCTGTCGAACATACTTTTGTTTCCACTAGAAGGTACCTGTGGAATTTGTCCTTCCGGGACAGTGTGTACCACGGGTGGTGGTATAGTCATCATGGCAGTGACTCTAGGTCCTTCCATCTCCCAAAGTTTATAACCTTCAGGAGTTGCTGTCATGCCCCAGGCATCTTCGCTTTTTCGAAGTTTGTAACCTTCAGGCCCAGCGGCTCCTGTTGCGGTTCCCTGATCTTCAGTGATCGGCGGAACATATCCTTCCAGGATATAGTTAATAGGCATGCCCCAGGGATGATCTTTCGGCATTTTATACCTAGGATCATACTTCTCCACTATGGGCGTTGATGTGATTTCTGAGATCATTGTCCTTTGTTATTGCATCTGAGCTTCTACCAGAGCTTGCATATCGTTATGAAGCTTTCTCACATCCTCTTTCAGAGCGTCGAGTTCTTCTCTCAACTCTCTGTTCTCTTCCTCGAGATCATCCATCTTTTTCTGTCGATTGGCCCGAGTATTGTACGAATGAGACAATTTTACTCTAGAATCGAGACGCAAACATGAGATTCGTAGGTAAGAAGAATGCGTTACGTGAGAATGATGAATGATATGCAATAATTATATTTTAATTAATTTTTTTTTAAAGATAAACTTCGACAATTGGATTGCAAATATCAAACAGTGGGGAAACCCCGTTTTATTGAATTCAAAGATTGCGGAATGGAAATATAGTAATTTACAAAGTGCTGTAAAAGGAAATGTCTAAGCTAATGGACCCTGAGTCCTCTCTGAGGAAAGCTCAGGTGCTGGTTCTGGTACTTTCCTTTTCTTTGACGGGGGCTCTTGAGCCGTTTTCGGGTTATCCTTCCTTTGCCAAGTGAAAGGAGCGAGCAAATTCCTTTGGTCATTTTGATTTTCTACAGCATGTTGCTCTAAAATCTCGATCAGAGCGTCTTTTTCTTTTAACAGTTGCTGTATTTTCTTACACTCCACATTGAGAATACGGTACTTGTTCTTCCAAGACTTCTTCTCCTGTTAAACTTTGTTGAGAGTAACCTGAAATTTTTCCGTATCAGACATAAAATAAAGGACAGGGTCCCTTAATGGAAGAACTTCTTGACGAGGGTAAGGCATCCTCAGCTTGAAAGCTCTAGTTTGTACCCAGTGGAGATAAGGTTCCACCAAGACAAGTCTGGTTTTTCTAGAGACTCTCTTCCTTTCCTATGAACGTGTTTCCAGGCATGCACTATTTCTGTCTTTAGTGCTCTGTCATTTTCTCCTTCCTTGAAGAAAAGACCTTCCAGATGAGCATTACGCGGGACATGCCTCATCAGGTATCCAAATTGACGACGAACCAAAACTGGATGATAATTGATTCCTCCTTTAATTCCTATGAGGGGTACATTTGGGAAATTTCCATAACGGTCAATGATCATGATCCCGTCATAGATTCGATTGTACCAATCGATGTTAGAGTTGGTAAGAGACATGATTCTCTGCGACCCCGTAAAGTACTTTTTTGATCCCAAAATGCAGCAAACTTTGGCAAATGGGAAATGAATAATTTGTACAGCATGGGTACACAGTAGGTGATCATTTCTCCGCTGTACAAATTCCTTAGGTGTACAAAATGATAAGCATATGCGAGCAAGGTCGGTACAGGGTTTCCAATCAGAAAAATCTTAATGGCATTGATATCTACAAAGTTATCGATGTTGGGAAACAAAAATAACCCGTAGGTGAGCAAAACAAAGATGCTTTCGAAAGCGGCCATGTTCCCTATACTAGAAAAGTACAGAGCCTTCTTTATCAAGAACTGGGCTGGCAAACCCTGGATACCACCCTTAATGATCATGTGAGTCCTGACTTCTGACTCGTCCAAATAGATTGCTCTTGCAATGGTTTAATCCTTTGGAATTTCTTCCAGTCCAGAAAAGGGAGCTTGGTCAGTAATGGGTAAATTAGTCAGGTGAGAGTACTCCTCCAGTATTGGTGCTAGCTGATAATCCGGGAATGTGAAACAGTGATAGACTGGATCGTAGAACTGGATTAGTGTGGACAGGATTCCTTCAATTACATGGACCCTCAACAGAGACAGTAGTCCTCCATACTTAACTCTGAAAGCCTCAGGGTTGGTTATCATCCTCGCCAGACCTCTTAAATCCTCTAGTTTTGGAACCTTGAAGGTATACTTGTGAGTCTTCCTTATACCAAAATCCATTAGCAATCTCTTTATCTGACATTTGCAATCATTGTCTTAGTTTAATTTGAAAAAGAGAGACTAGAAGAGAAGATTTTTCTTCGTTTAAAGTTTCTTTATGAAATGAATGCATGAATGCAGCACACAAAAACATAGAAAAAACATGGGGTCAAAGGGTCGGTGTCATGAAGTCAAGGCTCTACCCATCCCCAAAGGTTTATACTGGTATTTTTTGTACCTGTCCTCAAAATCACTGACCACTCTTGGGATAACGACAGCAAGCGGATCGCCAGCGAGCTGTAGTATCTTAGAGTAGTCTCAAATGAGGGTAGCATCGCGTGACAACTATTTCCTATAGCTTCCGCACTACAAAATGGTTTCAGTCTACTAAAATCCTCAGCTTCTCAGATAACCCAATCGAACAATCTGCTTTCAACAACCGAAGTCGTATAGGCATTGAGTCCGCAAAGGGCATCTCCACTGATTCGATGGTCGACCGAGACCTCTTATCTGGGATTCACTCCCCGTAAGATTACCCGTCTAGTGCCATCACTTATCTTAGGTGTATACTCAATCTTTCCACATGCGACATCACACGCATTCCCATTAGCAGAAAAGTAAACACGGATATCAATTAGGAAAAGCAGTATATATATATATATATTTGTCCTAACATCCTAGACCTCTAGTCTTATGATCCTATACAGACAATGACTCCCCAGCAGAGTCGCCATTTCTGTGACACTTTGTGAATTTAAAGTTTTCTACCTAAGCCTGTAAGAAAGAACAGACTCCCACTGTAAGACTGCAAGAGATAAATATCTCCCACTGTGGTCGCCATTTTTTCTGTAGCGCAATTTTTGTGGTTTCGAATCACTATCACTTTAGTACTACAGTTCGATTCATTTTTTATCCTGTGAAGCTGATTAAGGAAGGGAAATAGATGTCTCCAATTAACCCGCCTTGCATACTGAGGTTAAACAGTCAAAACTGTTGGTTTACAGATGCTATCAAAAGGGGGGGGTCTATCTTAGGTTATTTCATTTAAGAATACAGTGTCTGGACTATTTGCGAGGCTCCTGGTAAGGTGTTAGGTCTGATGCTTTTTGATTGATGTATGGAGGTACTGGACTTTAAGTTTTTGATTCGTATGCTCGCTAAGATTTTGCAATCTTATGCCTACATATTCCCGTTTAACAAAACAGGGAAATCAGAGCGATCATAGTTCCTCCTATTCTATGGGAAGAAAAAGGTGTTTTGGTGTCTTGTTCAAAGCCCAAGGTTGAAGCTAAAGGTGATTTGTATCTTGTTCAAAGCCCAAGATGAGATGCTAAAGGGTTTTGACTAAAAGGGAATTTGTCATCTTTAAAGAGGAATTATTGATGTTTGTATGCTGTGAGCAAAACACAAATTTGATGCTAAAAGGTTAATTGACTCAATCGAGGATTTCTTTATACAAATCCTAAGAGGAGGCTAGAAGTTTGACTTTTCCGGGGAAAATGTTCTTTCTGTCTTGTACAAAGCCCAAGATTGAGGCTAAAAGGGATTTTGACTCCGTTGGGGAGAATGTATCTTGTATAAAGCCCAAGATGGAGGCTGAAATAGTTTGACTCAACAAGAGAGTACTTTTATCTGTACTGTATAAAGCCTAAGACAGAGGCTAAAAAAGGTTGACTCAACAAGAGAGTCTTGAACAGGTGATTGACTCAACATGAGAGTCTGAAGGTTGATTGACTCAACAAGAGAGTCTTTTATACTCAACAAGAGAGTGATTTTCTGTCTCGTACGAAGCCCGAGATTGAGGCTAAAAGGAGATTGACTCAACAAGAGAGTCTTTTATACTCAACAAGAGAGTGTTTTATACTCAACAAGAGAGTGTTTTATATGTCTTATACAAAGCTCAAGACGGAGGCTAAAAGTTGACTCAACAAGAGAATCTTTTATACTCAATAAGAGAGTGTTTATTATATGTCTTGTACAAAGCCCAAGACGGAGGCTAAAAGTGGTTGACTCAACAAGAGAGTCTGAAAAGGTTAGCTCCGCTGGGGAGAATCATTTGTACAAAGCCCAAGAGAAGGCTGACTTACTGCTGAAGATTATTGAGATCCTGAAGTGGGTCCAAGTGTGGGGAACTCTCATGAGAGAGACCGGGTTTCTGCTGGAGATTGATCCAGAGTGATCGGTGTTTTTTCCTATGTTTGAAAGGAACTTGAGAATGTCTTTGAGACTCAAGAGTTTTAGACCGTCCAAGTCTAGAGTTTTATCTTTTGTACAATGCCCAAGAGGAGGCGCGGGCATTAACGGATGAGTATCAACCCTACAATGGCCGGAGTTTCGACGCGGGAAAGACTGCTCTAGCAAAGGATGACTAAGTTCTGTCTTATACCTTTAAGAGGTTGTCAGGGTCCTTGTATTAAGCCTAAGAGAAGGCATGAGAACTTTTAAGAAGCCGAAGGGTCCTTGTACAACGCCCAAGAGGAGGCGGGGATGCTTTTAAGAAGCTTCTGGGTCCCCAAACCAAGAGAAGTTCAAGAAATGCAATTCACAGAGAAGAGATCATTCCAGGAAAGTTTGAGAATTTGGAAGAAACTCAAGAGATGCCATTCACGGAGAAAAGATCATCTCTGGGGAGTTAGAGTTTCTTTGACAATTTCTAAGGGTGACAGTCTGAGAAAAGATTCACCGAGAATATTGCCTTTCTCTTTGTTCTATGTTGTTTAACCCCAAGAGAAGGGAAGACTGTATCTGGAAATCCTATGGGGATCTAGTTTTGTTTGTATTAAAGAGTGACCAACAGGGCTTTACCTAGTTCTAGACGTAGTTGCCGGGGAAAACTGTTAAATAACTATACTAGTATTACACAGTGGATATGTGACAAGTATATAAAAGGATGTGAAAGAAGACTTACAGTGAAACAGTCCCATAATACAGTTATATACATATGAAAGCGGTAAATGAAAGCAGATAAACACTTACCCGTTGTAGAGCTTCCATGCTGTTTTGTTAGTTGTTCAACAAAGAAATTAAAGAAAGTTTTGATAACAACATATATTTGAATTCAAAATCAAAGGAGAAAGTGCTTTGAAAAGATTGTTGGGGCTTACAGCTCAAGGAGAGGCCCAAGTTTTAACGATGATCGCATCGTTGTCTTGAAAATGGTATCGGGACTTATACAACGACTGAGGCCCAAAAAGTTTTTATGTACAAGGGGATGGGTCTTACACTCTATTAGAGGCCCAAAGATTTATTTTTGTACAAGAGATGGGACTTACAACTCAAGGAGAAGCCCAGGGTTATTTGTTTGAAAACGGCGATCGCGCCGAGGTTTTTGAAAACACAGTGGGTTTTATACAACATCTGAGGCCCAAATCATTTTGGTTTCAAAAAGGGGTTGGGTCTTACACTCTATTAGAGGCCCAAAGAGTTTGAAAATGAATAAAGATGGGTCTTATAGCTCAAGGAGATGCCCAGTTGATTTTGTTAAAAAGGCGACGATCGCGCCGAACGTTTGAAAACATACAGAGGAACTTATACAATGTGTGAGGCCTAAAATTGTTATTTACAAAGGTGTTGGGTCTTACACTCTATTAGAGGCCTAAAGAGTTTAAAGAAAAGAAATGGGGCTTATAACACGAGGGTAGGCCCAGATGTTATGGGTATTTGAACTGGCGATTGCGCCGAGATTTTTCTTTTAACGCAGAGGGACTTATACAATATCTGAGACCCAAAATTGTTTTGGTTAAAAGGGGATTGGGTCTTACACTCTATTAGAGGCCCATGAGTGTTTGGAAATGATTGATGATGGTTGAATCAAAACCCTAATTTTGTTTAAAAAAGGAATTAATTTTGTTAAAAAATTAATAAAAAGTATTGAAAACATGTGAAAAATGAGTGGTGATCTTGGATCAATGTTTCAAAAATCATGTTTATATCCACAAAATGATTGGAAACCAATTAAATTTGGAAAATCAAGGAGGAAAAAATATTTTAAATGTAAAAAAACAAATAAAAGATTAATTTTTTGCAAAAATATCAAGTATATGAAATAAATAATATTTTTGGGAACTTTTGGTAAAATAAAATATTTTAACATTTTTTTTGAATTATTAAAAAAAGAATCAACTCAAAATCATTAAAACTCAGAGAGAAATTAATTTTTGAATCAATTAAATAAAATCACAAAATTCAAATATTCAAATTTGTGAAAAAGGCACCAAGAACATGGGCCAAGAACACGCGCGAAGGGAGTTTTGCTCAGATTTACATTTTCTATCCAATCTCACTAAATACTTTATGAAATCACACAATCCACATATCAATTTGCTCGTTTTCACCTCACGATCATTTCTATGGTCTTTAATTTCATTTATTTTAAGCATGGAATAAGAAATTAAGACAAAACCTCAAGAACCCTAAAATTTGCATGAAGGCTGAGAATTTTGATACACGATTCAAACAAAGCAATTAATTGAGGGGAAACATTCTATGCATGATTATGAACATTTGGCAAAAGTATTATGCGAGGAAATATGCATAGATTAATAGATGACCAAGTTTAGGCTTACTTGAAGGTCGTGACAGCAAGAGCAATGTGATTTTTGAGTTAGAGGTGTTACAGATGAGTTGTGATGATCTGAACAGCTTCCCTACACCATATGGAGTGTGTTTGAATGCTTGGATTTGATCAGAAATGGCTGGATCACTTCATGGCATCTCAACTGCAACTTAGTTGAAAACATGAGCAACTGGCTAGTGATTCTGAGAAATTGATGTTTAGTACAATTAAATGTAAGTATTTGTTTTTATCGTATCCATAGGGATTGGAGCGATATCAAAACGTTCAATATTCTCTATGATTCTAAGTAAAAGTTTCAAGATGTTTGGTTTGTAAATTGCGAAAAGTAAATGCGTACGATAAATGAAGATAGTTTTCAGAGGAATAGACTTGTTGGGAATTGGTGTTCATCCACCAATTCAATATGTATATCAGAAATCAGTTATACACAATTTAAGCATTTTTCAATATTATCACGTATCGCTTACAAACAAAGTTCATGTCTAAACTTTGATGAGAGTTCTACCTTATGGTTTAATCGACGATTTCTCAGCCTATTAAATAATACGGTAGCATTAAGATTCGATACTTTTTGTGAATATTAAACCTAAATTTATGTCTAACATTTAGGGTTTAATAGATGTTATCTTAGATCGAGATTAAAATTGTATTTGTCAATATCAATTCAATCCATGAAATAAATGATGAAACAAAGATAACATCAATAATGATTCATACATAAATTGCATATAATGCCATGATTAACGAAAATACATATTGTTTCGGTGAACTACGACCAATCCCAATAAGAGAGGGATTTAGCTACTCATGGTAGCTTGATACACAATGGAAGAATGGAGTTGAACCAACATCAACGACGATTTCCCGACTCTTGATGTGTATCCAGCTCCTTCTCCTTACAAACTCTCTATTCCTCTTCTCCTAATCTATTACAAAGTATTCTCAAATAATAAATTATGAATGCCCCTTTGAACTGAGTTTGATCTCCTTTTATAGCAGTTCTGGCCGCCTGACTTCGCATAGCGAAAGTATGTTCGCTATGCGAACTTGCTTTTCTTCTCCATTAAGTCTCTGAGATGTCAAACCGCCTTTTGTGAAGCCGCCTTACTTCGCTACGCGAAGGAAAGTTCGCATCGCAAACTCTGTCGCTTCCTATCGCTTTCTTCGCTTCAAGGACAGTTTGGTTCTGTTTTGCATCGCTGCCTATCGTTGTAACTCTCCCCAACTTGAATCTTTGTTTGTCCTCAATCAAACCTATATAAAAGCAAGAGTTTCTATACCATTTGTCACATGATCAACCAACAATGTTTCAATGAAGTACATGGTTCCATGGTGAATTCCACATCCAAGTTATTATGCACTACTACTTTCCAAGCATTTAGACATGTTTATGAAACAAGTTTTCCACATAAAGTTCTTTGTCAATCAGTCCAAGCAATAAACATGTCTTATCATGAATCACAACTATCACACTTTTTGTACAAGTGGAAATATCAAGGTCTTTTGAACTCTCACTTGATAAACTTGCTAACATCTAGATTAATTCATGCATTCATCTTAAGCATAAAATGTCGATAAGCAAAAACATAGATCACTAAGGTCTTTTTAAGGTTGTAATGTGGCCAAGGTACCCAAGAAGTGTCATTTCTAAGGCTAGTGGAAACAAATTGGTTTTGAGTTTTTCTTTTCTTTTTTAGAAGAGCATTCATAGAATTTGAGTCTTTGTACCATATTACTCCTTCAAACCTTCCTTGTTTCTTTCTTTTGAATATATCCATCTTTTGGTATTTGCCTTTTTCTTTTCTTACTTTTCTTTTTTTTTCATATCTTTCTTGATCTTTTCATTTTCTAATTCTCCTTTTCTTGACAAAGGAATTTTTCTTCCTCTCCCCAACTTGAATAAAACCTTTCTTTTTACTTTGACTGCTCTTTAAGATTTGGCAATGGTTTCAGGGGTTTAATTCAAGAAGATTGTGAATCTATCATGGATGAAATTTTATGAATTTTCAAGATGTGGAACAATATCCATTAAGTGGTTTACTTAATGCATTGCTCAGTTCATCAATGATTGATTCAATGTCATATGGCTCAAAAGGGGTTGCAAATGCTCACTCACTCACAAGGGACAATGAGGCTCCATTTGGTTTACTAGTTATGCTCACTTTGAAGAATTGCCTTGATCCTTTCCATGTCTACACAATTATTAACATAAATGCAAGATTAAGCATGAACCAAACGAGTTAAAACAAGAATGTATCAGTCTCTTAAGCATATAGTAATCAATGAAAGGTTACCTCACTTTTTTTGGTTTTGGAACTACGTGATTCACAATGAAAACATGTTATTTCATAAGCTTGAATGACTTGATTTTATGTAGACTACTCATGTCATAATCATGCTAAGTTCTAAGAAAGCAATAAACAAGTACCTTGGATTATGTGATTCTTCCAAAATTTTGTATCATTACCATTGTACCTTTGTTGATTCATGTGAATGTGATTGTCATACCCCAAATTTTACCCTCAGATCCTCTGATCATTGTTGTATCATGTTTAGGTCATTTGCCTTAGCATTTGCAGTCATGTAGTTCGTCGATCATAGTCAGGCATTATTTTTCATCTATTTTTGTCACACTTCTTTTTTTTATATAATCCAATCATTCTTATGAGTTCTAGAACTTCTAAAATTTGTTTTATTACTTTTAATCATTGGTTTATTTTCAAATTAATTTCTTTTCTTAGTCTTATTATTATTTTATTGTTATTATTTTGTCATTTTATTATTAATATGTATTTACTATCATTTCTTTTTTATTATCATTTTATTTAGTATCATTACGATTTGTTATTATATTTGTTTCATTCACCATCATTTTTGCACTTTGTTATCACAAGTCAATTCTCACATTCTTTACTAGTAACCCCAAACCAGGCTTCACCGTACATACCCTGCACACTTGCTGCTACCACATCCTGCAAGTGAAAATGACATCACACGGCCTGCGCTTCTGCAACAACCACAAGACAAAAACTTGCAGTCAATACCAACGTCATTTCTACGCCACAGCAAGACCATACACCAAAGTGGCCTGGTTTGAACTTAAAAGGAGAAAGTGGAACACAATTAGAGGGGGGAGAAAATTAATAAAGAAGAAAATCTCCTCACTTTTGAACGGCATCCGCTGGCTTCCATCTCCACATTAGCCACAACAATCCGAAACTCATAGAATAAACCTTCAGCAACAATTCAATTCTTCCGATTCTGCCCTCAAATTTCTTCTATAAAGGACCTCTTTCTCACTCTCACGAGAAAAATGGGAGCCACCACCACAATTTCTTCCAATCACCAAACTTCATTTTTGAACCCATCCTTTGCCTTCTCATCATTACTTCGTCGCCTTTCATCAATGATAAACCAAACAGCCTTCTTCAAATCACTCCCAAACCGTTCCAAAACCTTCAACCCCATCTTCTTAAACCAACAACAAACCTTCAATCTCAAATCACCATAACAATCCCTCAAACCCATTACCAGAAATTCCTCCACAACGAAACAACCTTTCCTCCAACCACATCCACATTTCCCAAATTGAAACTTAAAAATCAGAAAAGAGAAGAAAGTGTTTTAGATCCAAGTCAAGAAATAGAAAGAGAGGTTGAAAGCTAAAACCACAAACCCGGATCGAAAATGAACTGAACAGATGAAACTCATAAGCCTTGGATCGGAAACTCGAACAAACCAAGAAGAAGGTTGGGTAGTTGTTTCATGGTCGCACGCTGAGGGTGTTGGTTCTCGATGAAACTGATATTTGGTGGCACGATGATGATGGGTCAAATCCTGAACGCATCTTCGTTTTTCTCCTCATGACCTTGATTCATTCTTTTCTGTCACATTTGGCTTGGGGGCGGCGATGATGAGGATTCAATCCTCTGAGCACATTTTTATTTTGTCTTAAATGTGCAACCTTATTTTAACCTATGCCTTAGTGAGATGTGGTGGGCTTAACCCACATGAAAGTTTTCTTTTTCCCTTTGAACCGTGTGCTTTCCATCCATTACCCTTTTTTCTTAGACCGTATTGATTTTTGAAGCATGGATGATGGGCCTTAGGCCCAAGTGATTCCATGGTTTTTATTTTCTTCCTTGATTTAAAAAATAAAAATCACCCCCCATACTTCCTTCTTTGTTTCTTAATTAATATCACTTTTGGCTTTTTTTTTAAAAAAGGGTTTCTAATGTTTTGTTCTAGATTTGATGAAGTTTATTGGTAAACAACAGTGGATTTAGGGTTTCCATTTTGACATTTCATTCTCATGTGGGCCAATGATATTACAAAATCATGACTTGGTTGATTTATTCAAAATGACTAAAAAGTCTTGATATGTATGAGGCTCATCATTTTATTTTGTTGGTCAATGAAAGTTAAATATCGAGATTATCGATTTACCGATATAAATCTTGATTAAATACGAGACCGACTTTATTTTTCATTTTAACTCCATTTTGTTTCTTTATTGTGGCCAATGACATTGAAGAAATCTTAACTTTGTTGGTTATTTCAAATCGATAAGTTTTGAGTAGTATGAGGCCATATTTTTCTTTTTTGGTTGGTCAATGAAAGTTAAAAATCTAAGATTATCGATCTATCGATTTAAATCTTGATTTAGACGAGACCACCTTTATTGTCATTTCGTTTTCT
Source organism: Lathyrus tuberosus (assembly GCA_022829125.1). NCBI lineage: Eukaryota > Viridiplantae > Streptophyta > Magnoliopsida > Fabales > Fabaceae > Lathyrus > Lathyrus tuberosus. Next base: position 2,308,510 of record JALAZF010000048.1, on the reverse strand, counting down.
TTATTTTAGGCCAATGATATCACAAAAATCATGACTTGGTTGATTTATTCAAAATCACTAAAGTCTTGATAAATATGAGGTCATTCTATTTTTTAGTTTGTTGGTCAATGAAAGTCAAACAACAAGGTTATCAATTTATCGATTCAAACCTCGATTAAGACGAGACCAACTTTATCTTCTTTTCGCATTTTTCTTTTATCTTCATTTTCATTTTCGATCGATGAAGTCTTTCTATTCACGAATGTTGTTTATCGAAGCGATCAACCTTCATTATTTCAAATCTGTAGTGAGTGATCATCGAGATCTCTTTCTATACTTTGGGATCGTGATAGGTTACCTTCGAATAAATAACGAAAGTTTATGATTAAGACGACATCTCCACCTTTTCTTTTCGTGTGGCACGATTTTATTAGAGAATGATCCTCGATATCATTTCTCTATCGTGTCTTAACACAAAGATCGAATTGTGCATTCTCCTATAGCATGGTTTTCCTCATAGACCTTGCTACGATGGTTTAGCACTACATTGGACTCGATTCTTCGATCCGATAAATTAATCACTAACCACTAAATTTACTTTCAGTCAATACATCTTGATTTATTTTCTGTCAAATATTATCTTGATTATTATTCTTATTCATATTATTTTGATTTTATTTTGTTCATATTATCCATGTTTATATCTTGTTCACATTATTCATGTTTCTATCTCGTTTATGTTTCCCCTTCCAAAGGAAAGCTCCCAAGTTGACTCCTAGGTCAATAAACACCCCACCTTTCACCTTGGCCTCATAAGAGCCATTTCCCCCCAATAGTTTAGTAATAGGATAGAGTTATCGGGAACTCTATGTGATTCTCTATGATGCAAGTTAATTAATAACTTGTTATCCGATTTTCACCGCAACAGAAATGGCGACTTCACTGGGGAAGAAGTTTATTTTTTAGGGTTAAGCCCACCTTGTTTTGTTATGTTATTTATGTTTGTTTGCTATACTTGTACATATCTGTATATATATATATGTATACCTGTATATCAAGCTGTTTGGGATCTTCTGTGTGTAGGGTGTTACTTTTGAGTGGTGAGATAAGTCCTAACCCGGATTTGAGTGCAATTAGGATAGGACGATGGTATTCAAGGAGGCTTTGAGGGAGTCGAATCCTGAAAAGTTGAATTGAGAACACCATCACTCAGTTGAGGCCCTCTTGAGAGTCTAGTTATGTTGAACGAATCTGTTCGTGAAGACGTGCTACTCTCAACCTATGAGCCCATGATATTGAGAACCGTAGTTACCAAACCCCACTAAGCCTTTTTAGGATGTAGTGCGGTGACCATGATGGAGTCTATTTCTGAATTGGTTGTCACGCGATACTACACTCAGACGAGATCCTCTTGAGAATTTTATTGATTACTAAGTCATCTGGGAAATCCTTAAAATCCGAAAGATGGATTGTCGACTCTGGGAACCTTTTAGAACCCTGTTCTGCAGATGAAAACCCATAGTACACACCTTTTGGGATGGGTAGACCATGGCTCCATGCTCGTGATCTTCAAACCTAGGCCTCATTTGTTTCCATATACATATGTGTGAATATGTGAATATCTGTATATGTGTGTTTGAGCATACATTCGTCCATTCATGACAGCCCTTCGGTTTCAAGGAATTCAAGTGCCTTTTCCTTTGTAAAAACCAATAAAGATCATGGATTTTGAAACAAAACTCAGTTTTTCCACAAAATATTTTGCAGCTTACCTTTGAGTTCCTTGAAACCATTTGGCTTGCATTAGTATTGCATGCGCATTCGCATTCTATTTGCATTTCTCAGCCTTGAGTCTCATCCGTCCTCTGTCTGTAACCCAGCTTGACTTCCCGAGGCCATCATTGGACTTGAAGTAGATTTTGGAGGATCATGAATCAGAGGAGCAGAACCAGTTTGTGACCAGAGCGGATTTTGACTTGTTGAGTAACCAGTTGGATCAGATTGTGACAGCCTTGGCAAAGAAAGACGACAGCATTCAAAGGACTTCTGTGAACGATGCTGCCCAAGCTCAACCGGTGCAGGTTCCTGTTGAGATCAGTTTGGCAAGTCAAGAAGGAAACTCCAGTTCCCCGAAGCCAGCAAACTTTCGACTATTTAGCATTTTGTTATTTTTTCTTTGCAGGTTTGAATCTGTTTTTGCTTATAAGCTTTGTTGTACTTTCAAATTGGCAAGATTAATGAAGTGTTTATGCATCTTTGGATTAAGTCCATTCGTTTCACTCATTTACTTTTATGTTTGTGAAAAAAAAAACAAAAAATATCCTTATTTTGTTTCTTTCCCTTTATCAAACTATTTGTTTAAGCAAAAGATTGGGGAGGATGATGAAAACGTCATATCCATAATTGTTGTGGTATGCTTTCCATTAAACCTTGCCGAGGATGTAAGGCATTGTTTCAATTCCCAAACACTAGAGAAATAAGGAAGATAATCCCTCGTTAACCCTTCGATCCTAGAAGTAGGAGTTTTCTTTCTTTACACAAAAAACCCTTAAATCTCAACCTTGGGGCAGGGTAGTTCTTAGTGTAACTTGGTTATGCATTCGAATGCAAGCGCTTCATGCAAGACACCAGTCAACTCTCTCAAATCAAATGAGTTAGCGTTTGTACAAGTTATTCCTCCAAACAGCAAATAAGGAAGGATCGTTGAAAAAATCCTTAATCAAAGAATGAGCCGAGTCCCTTTCAAGGAAAAAGCCAAGAAAGATGGGAAGCCCAAAACTTTGCCTTATACAAAAGAACCTGTACAACAGCCAAGAAGAGGCCTCAAAACCTCAATCAAAGACAAGAAGAGGTATCATAACCTCAACCAAATCAAAAGTAGAGGTATCATAACTTCAACCAAAAAGAAGAGGTCTCAAAATCTCAATGAAGACAAAAAGGAGACCTCATAACCTCAAAACCTCAAAAGTGACCAAATTCTGCAAGGGAGTAATGACTACAAAGGTGTCGGAATCATCGTCAGCTATCATCAATTCGTTCCTAGTCTGTGGGAACTTGAATGTATAACTTGAGTTAACTGAGTGTAGGACTGAAGTTCATCACGAAGATGGGGTGGGTACCAAATAAACTTTGAGCCTTTATCTTTTGTTTCATAAACCGTGAACCAGGCCACGTTACAACCCTTAAAAGACCTAATTGAGGTAAGGTTGTTTTGGAAAGCATACTACGGCAAGGTTGATTAACCTGACTCCTAATGATCTTTGCGAATCGCGTGTGTTGATCACTTTATCTGTCATTCTGTAAATGACTAGATCACCCTTGTTTTAATCATTTAATCACTCCACTGTGTGTGTTTCATCAAATAAAAATTGTTTTCGAAAGCTTGCATGAATTTTGCATTAAAATTGCCAATTTTTAATGAACAATACTTGTTTGCAAAACAATTCAATATCAAAGGAATCCCAACAAATGCAGCCAGATAGGGAATTTGACTTGATAAAGAAAGCTCAGTCAGGGGCAACCAAGCGGAATGTTCTGCCAATCCACCATCCCAATAGCCAAGAATCAGGGGCAGAACTCTTCAAAGTTCAGAATATTGGGGCAAGTCTTCTTGAGGTCATCTTACGACAAGTTTGGACCCCAGTGACCCATCAGCAGTGACAAGTTCGTTCCCCAGTTGTTCCTACCACAGTCTAAAAGACTTTGTATTGCGAATGCAGTTGAACTGGGGCAGATTTGTCAAAACTTATGATTCCTTTCAAAAGTTTGATGATATTGAAGCATCTGGTATTTCAATTCTTCTGTAAAATCCTTTTGATGACTTATCCTCATAGATCAGTTAATCAGGGGCAGTCACTTCGAGATTCGACAAATCTCTAAAGGGCCAATCAGTCTGGGGCATCTCTTTCACAGATCAGTCAGCCTGAAGAACTAGTTCAAGGACTTTGTAGTGCAAAGGCAGTCAATCAGGGGCAGTCAGGCTGAAATTCATGAATCTCTCCAAGAGTTTGAAGATATTGAAACACCTTGTATGCCAATTCTTCTGTAAAATCCTCTTGATGTATTCTTCTGACAGACCATGTACTCTGGGGCAGATGAGTCATGCAGAATTACTCAGCTTTTGTGGCGTCTCTGCTAGCTCCCCAAAAAGTTGTCTCTTCAGCTAATCTTGACAATTCTCAATGGATCTCTTATCTCCAGTGAAGAAATCAAGCTCATGATGACAATCCTAGTGAAGTCATGATACCAAGTGGAGTACTCTTTCTCCAGAGAAGGTCGTAACCTTGAAGTAGAGCTGCTTCATCTGCAAGTTCATCCCCAGTAATGGTCCAATCTGATGAGTTTGGCTGGGTATCCTTGTCGAGATGTTTATTTCATCTCCAGTCTCGCTTCTCGTCTGTTTTGTCAGCATAGCATAAGCATGGCATAAGCACTCATATGCATAGCATCTTAGCATTTTGCTACCCTCCTGGTGTTTGCCTGTCTTTGATTCACTTTGGCGTTTATCTCCCCAAGTGACTGGGTTTGTCTATTCACTCCAATAGAAAGTCAGCCCTAGGCATAAAGTGCCCATCTTTTCTGAAATCCCCATAGAGTTTGATTCTCGTGGATGATGGTTGGTTTAGTTATCTTTTCCACATGTGGATAAGATAAGTTCCCATTTGAGTCCATTCCTCAATTGGAGTCTTGTTTGACCGTTTCTTTCTAGCTTGTTCCTAGATTGAACTTTGGTCCCTGGCAGGCGTGGTTTCTAAGCCCATGTGGAACATGCATTAATTTTGCACTGTGTCTCGCAAGAAGAATCTTTTACAGATCCTCATTGAAGACAATTATTCCTCCAGCAGTGTTGTAATATCAACATCTCTTTGGAATTTATACCCAACAACAAGTGACAATCTCCTTGAGAAGCTTGTTTTGCTATCATTACCTCCGCAACGATAAGTGGCAATCTCTCTCCCGAGAAGCTTATCTGTCCTTGGTTTTATTCATATTTCTATAGTTACCAATGATTTTATCTTCAATCAGTCACTTTCCATCAACCTGTTTGATGAGATCCCTATTCTTATTTTCTTTCCATCAACCTGTTTGATGTGATCCCTATTCTGATTTCCTTTCCATCAACCTGTTTGATGTGATCCCTATTCCAGTTTCCTTTCCGTCAACCTGTTTGATGAGATCCCTATTCTTATTTCCTTGCCATCAACCTGTTTGATGTGATCCCTATTTGAGGTTTTCCTTGCCGTGAATCTGTTTGATGAGGTGTTCCGAGTTCAGGTTCTATACCCTCGGATATGTGTTATTTTCTTCCCGTCAATCTATTTGATGAGGTGTTCCGAGTTCAGGTTCTATACCCTCGGATATGTGTTATTTTATTCCCATAAATCTATTTGATGAGGTGTTCCGAGTTCAGGTTCTATACCCTCGAATTTGTATTATTTCCTTGCCGTCAATCTATTTGATGAGGTATTCCGAGTTCAGGTTCTATACCCTCGGATATGTTTTGTTTCCTTGCCGTCAATCTGTTTGATGGGGTGTTCCGAGCTCAGGTTTTGTACCTTCGGATGTGTTATTTTTCCTGGCCATCAAGCTTCTTGATGATGTGAACCCTGTTTTTGTTCCTTGCCGTCAGCCCATGTTGCAACCATAATTGATATTCCCCAGAAAGTCTAACCTGCAACCTGGGTACCGATCTCTGGTACTTAATCATTTCATTTGGATACCTAAAAGTCCAGTAACTGCTGGCATTGTTAACTTTTGAACGTTCTCTTTCGAATCGAGTCGAACCTGAACCGAGTCTTTGTTTGAATCGAGTCAAACATTGACTGAGTCTTTTGTTTAAACCGTTCTTGTTCGAATCGAGTCGAACCTGAACCGAGTCTTTGTTTGAATCGAGTCAAACATTGACTGAGTCTTTTGTTTAAACCGTTCTTGTTCGAATCGAGTCGAACCTGAACCGAGTCTTTGTTTGAATCGAGTCAAACATTGACTGAGTCTTTTATTTAAACCGTTCTTGTTCGAATCGAGTCGAACCTGAACCAAGTCTTTGTTTGAATCGAGTCAAACACTGACCATCTTTGAGTCTTTTGTTTTAAACCATTCTTGTTCGAATCGAGTCGAACCTGAACCGAGTCTTTGTTTGAATCGAGTCAAACACTGACCATCTTTGAGTATTTTGTTTTAAACCATTCTTGTTCGAATCGAGTCAAACCTGAACCGAGTCTTTATTTGAATTGAGTCAAACATTAACCATCTTTGAGTATTTTGTTTTAAACCGTTCTTGTTCGAATCGAGTCGAACCTGAACCGAGTCTTTGTTTGAATCGAGTCAAACACTGACCATCTTTGAGTCTTTTATTTTAAACCGTTCTTATTCGAATCGAGTCGAACCTGAACCGAGTCTTTGTTTGAATCGAGTCAAACACTGACCATCTTTGAGTCTTTTGTTTTAAACCGTTCTTGTTCGAATCGAGTCGAACCTGAACCGAGTCTTTGTTTAAATCGAGTCAAACACTGACCATCTTTGAGTCTTTTGTTTTAAACCGTTCTTGTTCGAATCGAGTCGAACCTGAACCGAGTCTTTGTTTGAATCGAGTCAAACACTGACCATCTTTGAGTCTTTTGTTTTAAACCGTTCTTGTTCGAATCGAGTCGAACCTTAACCGAGTCTTTGTTTGAATCGAGTCAAACACTGACCATCTTTTAGTCTTTTGTTTTAAACCGTTCTTGTTCGAATCGAGTCGAACCTGAACCGAGTCTTTGTTTGAATCGAGTCAAACACTGACCATCTTTGAGTCTTTTGTTTTAAACCATTCTTGTTCGAATCGAGTCGAACCTGAGCCGAGTCTCTATTTGAATCGAGTTAAACACTGACCAACTTTGATTTTTTGTTTTACACCGTTCTTGTTCGAATCGAGTCGAACCTGAACCGAGTCTTTGTTTGAATCGAGTCAAACACTGACCATCTTTGAGTCTTTTGTTTTAAACTGTTCCTGTTTGAATCGAGTCGAACAGTGGACCTAAACCTCGAGTTATCGTGGGCTCGTTGTTTATCATTATTTATTTCATTTGTTCTTGTTCGAATCGAGTCGAACACGAACCTTTACCTTTGATTTTCGAACCTTTAAGCTAAGCTTCTTGGAACAAGTTACCTTACCAAGACTCTTATATGATGCGCAGAGTTTGTCTCTGTATTTTCTGGCTTTTCTTAAAGATCCCGTTTGAACTCTTCAGTATAAGAAATCCCCAGAAAATCTTTGCAAGATGTCTACCCTTTTATTTCAGACTGATCCCCAGTGGAGATCATGTCTTCTTTCTGGTTTCATGCCCAGTAAGAATGTATTTCATTTCTCCAGTGTCGTCCGGTCACATATGAACATGTCGTCCATCTCCCTGGATCTTTTCCCAGTGGAGGATGCCTTTCTGGCTCCTATCTCCAGTAAGGACCTGCAGGGTTTCCCCTCAGTTCATTTTCTATCCCCAGTGTTTCCTCAGAGTCTCCCCAGTGAGTCTCTTTTGTTGGTGAGCCTGTATCCCCAGTGAGTTTTCCTTGTGGATACTGACCTCCATCATTCCCCAATGAAGCTCACCTGTGTTTGGTAGCTCTTTATCTTTCGGTGTCCCCAGTGGCATCATATCATAACACTAAAAACTCATGGCATGCTAGCATTATAGGTTAATTTTGTCCATAACATTGCATATCAGTGTATCTAAGGGCAAAATTTTTGGTTATCTATATTTAAATATCTTTCACCATGATTTCATGAGGATCTTCATCTCTCATGTCACCCGGTGAAGATATTTAAATAGGGGCAACTATCATACCCCAAATTTTACCCTCAGATCCTCTGATCATTGTTGTATCATGTTTAGGTCATTTGCCTTAGCATTTGTAGTCATGTAGTTCGTCGATCATAGTCAGGCATTATTTTTCATCTATTTTTGTCACACTTCTTTTTTTTTATATAATCCAATCATTCTTATGAGTTCTAGAACTTCTAAAATTTGTTTTATTACTTTTAATCATTGGTTTACTTTCAAATTAATTTCTTTTCTTAGTCTTATTATTATTTTATTGTTTTTATTTTGTCATTTTATTATTAATATGTATTTACTATCATTTCTTTTTTATTATCATTTTATTTAGTATCATTACGATTTGTTATTATATTTGTTTCATTCACCATCAATTTTGCACTTTGTTATCACAAGTCAATTCTCACGTTCTTTACTAGTGACCCCAAACCAGGCTTCATCGTACACACCCTGCACACTTGCTGCTACCACATCCTGCAAGTGAAAACAACATCACACGGCCTGCGCTTCTGCAACAACCACAAGACAAAAACTTGCAGCCAATACCAACGCCACTTCTGCGCCACAGCAAGACCATACACCAAAGTGGCCTGGTTTGAACTTAAAAGGAGAAAGTGGAACACAATTAGAGGGGGGAGAAAATTAATAAAGAAGAAAATCTCCTCACTTTTGAACGGCATCCGCTGGCTTCCATCTCCACATTAGCCACAATAATTCGAAACTCATAGAATAAACCTTCAACAACAATTCAATTCTTCCGATTTTGCCCTCAAATTTCTTCTATAAAGGACCTCTTTCTCACTCTCACGAGAAAAACTAGTGCCGTCACCACAATTCCTTCCAATCACCAAACTTCATTTTTGAACCCATCATTTGCCTTCTCATCACGACTCTGTCGCCTTTCATCAATGATAAACCAAACAACCTTCTTCAAATCACTCCCAAACCGTTCCAAAACCTTCAACCCCATCTTCTTAAACCAACAACAAACCTTCAATCTCAAATCACCATAACAATCCCTCAAACCCATTACCAGAAATTCCGCCACAACGAAACAACCTTTCCTCCAACCACATCCACATTTCCCAAATTGAAACTTAAAAATCAGAAAAGAGAAGAAAGTGTTTTAGATCCAAGTCAAGAAATAGAAAGAGAGGTCGAAAGCTAAAACCACAAACCCGGATCGAAAATGAACTGAACAGACGAAACTCATAAGCCTTGGATCGGAAACTCGAACAAACCGAGAAGAAGGTTGGGTAGTTGTTTCATGGTTGCACGCTGAGGGTGTTGGTTCTCGATGAAACTGATATTTGGTGGCGCGATGATGATGGGTCAAATCCCTAGCGCGTCTTCATTTTTCTCCTCATGACCTAGATTCATTCTTTTCTGTCTCATTTGGCTTGGGGGCGGCGATGATGAGGATTCAATCCTCTGAGCACATTTTTATTTTGTCTTAAATGTGCAACCTTATTTTAACCTATGCCTTAGTGAGATGTGGTGGGCTCAACCCAAATGAATGTTTTCTTTTTCCCTTTGAACCGTATGCTTTCCATCCATTACCCCTTTTTCTTAGACCGTATTGATTTTTGAAGCATGGATGATGGGCCTTAGGCCCAAGTGATTCCATGGTTTTTATTTTCTACCTTGTTTTAAAAAATAAAAATCACCCCCCATACTTCCTTCTTTGTTTCTTAATTAATATCACTTTTGGATTTAAAAAAAAAAAAAAGGTTTCTAAGGTTTTGTTCTAGATTTGATGAAGTTTATTGGTAAACAACAGTGGATTTAGGGTTTCCATTTTGACATTTCATTCTCATGTGGGCCAATGATATTACAAAATCATGACTTGGTTGATTTATTCAAAATGACTCAAAAGTCTTGATATGTATGTGGCTCATCATTTTATTTTGTTGGTCAATGAAAGTTAAATATCGAGATTATGGATTTACCGATATAAATCTTAATTAAATACGAGACCGACTTTATTTTTCATTTTAACTCCATTTTGTTTCTTTATTGTGTCCAATGACATAAAAGAAATCTTAACTTTGTTGGTTATTTCAAATCAATAAGTTTTGAGTAGTATGAGGCCATATTTTTCTTTTTTGGTTGGTCAATGAAAGTTAAAAATCTAAGATTATCGATCTATCAATTTAAATCTTGATTTAGATGAGACCACCTTTATTGTCATTTCGTTTTCTTTATTTTAGGCCAATGATATCACAAAAATCATGACTTGGTTAATTTATTCAAAATCACTAAAGTCTTGATAAATATGAGGCCATTCTATTTTTTAGTTTGTTGGTCAATGAAAGTCAAACATCAAGGTTATCAATTTATCGATTCAAACCTCGATTAAAACGAGACCAACTTTATCTTCTTTTCACATTTTTCTTTTATCTTCATTTTCATTTTCGATCGATGAAGTCTTTCTATTCACGAATGTTGTTTATCGAAGCGATCAACCTTCATTATTTCAAATCTATAGTGAGTGATCATCGAGATCTCTTTCTATACTTTGGGATCGTGATAGGTTACCTTCGAATAAATAACGAAAGTTTGTGATTAAGACGAGATCTCCACCTTTTCTTTTCGTGTGGCACGATTTTATTAGAGAATGATCCTCGATATCATTTCTCTATCGTGTCTTAACACAAAGATCGAATTGTGCATCCTCCTATAGCATGGTCTTCCTCATAGACAGTGCTACGACGGTTTAGCACTACATTGGACCCGATTCTTCGATCCGATAAATTAATCACTAACCACTAAATTTACTTTCAGTCAATACATCTTGATTTATTTTCTGTCAAATATTATCTTGATTATTATTCTTATTCATATTATCTTGATTTTATTTTGTTCATATTATCCATGTTTATATCTTGTTCACATTATTCATGTCTATATCTCGTTTATTTTTCCCCTTCCAAAGGAAAGCTCCCAAGTTGACTCCTAGGTCAATAAACACCCCACCTTTCACCTTGGCCTCATAAGAGCCATTTTCCCCCAATAGTTTAGTAATAGGATAGAGTTATCGAGAACTCTATGTGATTCTCTATCACGAGAACTCACTTTCCTTTACTTAGACTTATAGAGTTATCGAGAACTCTATGTGATTCTCACTATCATGAGAACTCACTTTCTCCACCCATGACGTAGACTTAGAGAGTTATCGTGAACTCTAAAATAAGCTCAGACTCATTTCCCTTTGGAACGTTGGCCATAGTCAATGTTTCTTTCCTTTCACCCTTAGTTAGGTGAACTACGGTTGCTCTGATTCTTTAGTCAGATACGTAGGCACAAGATGCGACGTCTTGGCGAGCAAACTTAGTGTACATACCCTTAGGTCTTTACCTTTAGCATCTATCTTAGCAAGCAATCATAACATAACATAAACTTAACAAGAGGTTCCTATAGAGTACTACAAATACTTAGGGTGCTAATACCTTCCCTTTGTATAACCAACCTCCGAACCTTAGATCTCCTCCCTTTAGGTTTTTCTAACGATATTGAACCTTTCCTTTGGATAAATCAAAGTCGGTTGTAAAAGAAAATGATGCAAGTTAATTAATAGCTTTTATCCGATTTTCACCGCAACAGTGATCATCCACTCTTTTGCTTTTCCAATCTCATTTAAAGGACAAGTATCAACTATATGGATTGGTCATATGACACCCACAGCTGAACCAAAAGAAAAACATTATGTCATACCCCAAATTTTGACCACTAGGATTTCCCATCATTGTGCAAATCATTATCACAATATGGAGGAACCATCATACTTCATCAGTCTCCCCAAAGATAGGCGAGCATTCACTACAATCAAAATTAGGGTTTCAAGCCCTCTCAGAGCCTTAGACAAAGGATAAATCAAGGAATGACATGATCTTCAACTTGTCTAACCTCTCAAATATCCACAATGGATCAAAAGGACTCCCACTTCAAGGATTAAGCACAAGGATGCTCCCTTCTAGGTGGATTAAGTCTCAAGATCGACAGTGTCACCAAATTAGGGTTTTGGTCGACCAGGGCCTCCAGATGGAAATTTTTCATCTGGGCACAAGCCAATGATCCAAAACCTAACCTAATATACTCCATGGAACCTCATGGACCCAATCATAAAGTCAATTTAGCCTCAGGGGATGCATTCATCAAAAATAAGGAATTAGGGTTTCTTGACCTAATTCACCCCTAAGTTGACTTTTGGGACAAATCATGAACCAAGACCTCAAGACATGATTTGAGGGTCTCTAACACACCATATTGATCCATTTGGAACAATGGATTGATCCAAGAAGCTTGAGCAACAAGTTTCAATTTCATCAGCACCACAATTAGGGTTTTAAGGAAAAAGTCAACTGTAACTTTGACTTTTGACCAGGACATGCTCCCAAGTCCTATGACATGCATCAATATACCCTATGACACCCATGGAACATGTCCATCAAGTTTGATTTAGGTCAAGGACATGATTTCATGAAGAATTGCACAGTTTGGAATTCATTTGATAAAAAGTCAACTATGCACAAAAGTCAACTTTGACTTTTTGAGATTTTTCACCAAAATGGATTTTTAACCCTAAAATGATGTTAATGTATGATTTGAATCATCATTCATCAAGAAAAATCAAGAAAAGTTGGGTAACTTGTAAAAGGGGTAACCATAAAAAACTTAAAAAAATTTCTAAGTTAAAAATAAAGTGGCTAAGGTACCAACTTTGGAGGGTCATAACTCCTAAACCACAAAGCCATTTTCTCCCATCCAAGGCTTGATTTGTAGATCTCATTGCCCTCTACAAAAACTTCAACTAGACCTAATTCCAACTCCTCATGGATTTTGAGTTATGGAATGATCAAAATCAAGAAAAGTCACTTTGTTCCAACACTTGGTGAAAATTTCACTAAGTCAGATTTTACCCTACTTTTTTGCCAAATGTAGGGGGATTTTTCACTTGGATTCAAAAGAGATCAAAACCAACATGTTCAAACAGTTGTTGTATCATGAAAGGGCTTTACAAAATGGCCAAGAACATTACCAAATTCAATTTGAGCCATGAGATATGACATTGGAAAGTTGCCTTGCTGAAATCTGCCAAGGCAAGGCAGAATTTGCATTTTTGCTCGATTTGCCAAAATCAGCCAAATCCAAATGCTCCTATCCACTTGGACACCTCTGAGGATTGAATCTAAAGGGGACAATCACTGAGCCAAGCCTCCAAAGTCTTTGGAACAAGAAATAGCATGTTGAACCTAGAATGGCCAAAATAGGGACAAGACTCCAATTTTGGATTAGAGCATTCAATGGAAGCATCAAGGTGGCATGGACTGAGCCATTTGCAACTGAATTCAGTCAAGACTTATCCAAGACCAAGGGAACCACAGCCCTGTGCCCTAACCTCTAGTCAATGGCTAGAGGAGACTTGGATTTCCATTGGCCAACATTGAACAAACACCTGCTGCAGTTGCCATTCACTGTGGATCCTAAAACAAACTTGCTATACTATAAATAGAGCTCAATTGTGATCAGTTTAAGTACACCAAAGGCCTACAACACTTGCCTTTCTCAAAAACCACTTCTCACTCTTAAAAATGCCTTTCTTAGCAAGTCACTATCAGGTTTTTCATTAGAGAGCAATTCCACTCAAACCAATCACACACACACCTCATATACATCATATGTGAGCTGATCAAACACTTAAACAACAACTGGAACACTGATTTCTCAGAATCACCAGTCAATTGCTCAAGGTTTTAACCAAAGTGCAGTTGAGATGCCATGAAGTGATCCAGCCATTCTCAGTCAAGTCCAAGCATTCAAACACACTCCATAGGGTGTAGGGAAGCTGTTCAGATCATCACAATTCATCTGTAACACCTCCTACTCAGAAATCAATTTGCTCTTGCTGTCACGACCTAGAGGTAAGCTTAAGCTTGGTCATCTCTCAATCTATGCATATTTCCTCGCACAATACTTTTGCCAAATGTTCATAATCATGCATGGAATGTTTCCCCTAAGTAATTGCTTTGTTTGAATCGTGTATTAAAAATCCCAGCCTTCATGCAGAAATTAGGGTTCATAAGGATTTATCGTGATTTCTTGTTTTATGCTTAATTTAAATGAAATTAATTGTCATAAACATGATCGTGAGGTTGAGACGAGCATATTGATATGTGGATTGCATGATATAATCAAGTATTCAGTGAGATTGGATAGAAAATGCAAATATGGGCAAGGCAAAAAACGCGCGTGTTCTTGGTCCATGTTCTTGGCGCCATTTTCATAAATTCAAATATTTGAATTTTGTGATTTTATTTAATTGATTCAAAAATTAATTTCTCTCTGAGTTTTAATGATTTTGAGTTGATTCTTTTTTTAATAATTCACAAAAATGTTAAAATATTTTATTTTCCCAAAAAATCCCAAAAATATTATTTATTTTGTATAATTGATATTTTTGCAAAGAATTAATGTTTTAATTTTTTTTGACATTTAAAATATTTTTTCCACCTTGATTTTGCAACTTTTAATGCTTTCTAATTATTTTGTAGGTCAATACTTAATTTTTGAAGCATTAATCCAAGACCACAAATTGTTTTCCATATGTTAAACAATTTTGATCATTTTAATTGAATTTTTATTCAATTAAATACATTTTTGAAAACAAATTAGGGTTTTTGGATTAATTCAACCCTCATAAATCATTTTCAAAACATTTTGGGCCTCTAATAGAGTGTAAGACTCAATCCTTTTTTTGACCAAACCATTTTTGGCCCTCAGTATATTGTATAAGTCCCGATACCGTCAAAAAACAAACGGCGCGATCGTCGCCTTTTGAAAAATAACCCTGGGCCTCTCCTCGAGCTATAAGACCCATTTAAAACTCTTTGGGCCTCTAATAGAGTGTAAGATCCAATCCCCTTTTAACCAAAACATTTTGGGCCTCACTTATTGTATAAGTCCCTCTGCGTTAAAAGAAAACCTCGGCGCGATCGCCATTTCAAACGGAAAAATCATCTGGGCCTACCCTCGTGTAGTAAGACCCATTTCTTTTCTTTAAACCTTTTGGGCCTCTTGAGATAGTGTAAGACCCATCCCTTTGTACAGAAAAAAATTTTTGGGCCTCAGTCACTTGTATAAGTCCCTCTGTACAAATTCAAACAGTGCGCTCACTGATAAAACCCCGGGCCTCTCCTTGAGCTGTAAGCCCCAAATCTTTCTTTTTCAAAGCACTTTCTCCTTTGATTTTGAATATACTGTTGTTTTCAATCTTTCTTTGTTGAACAACTAACAAAACAGCATGGAAGCTCTACAACCGAGTAAGTGTTTATACGCTTTCATTTACCGCTTTCATATACATATAACTGTATTGTGGGGCTGTTTCACTGTAAGTCTTCTTTCATAAACTCATATCAACTGTGTAATAATAGTATAGATATTTAGAGTTTTCCCGGCCACTACGTCTAGAACTAGGTGACGCCGTTTCGTTTATTCGTAGAAATAGACAACTAGATCCCCAATAGGATCACCAGATACAGTCTTCTCTTTGGCTGTCCTCATTAGGAATTGTCAAGAAACTCTATTCCCAGAGATGAATGTATTCTCCGTGAATGGCATCTTTGAGTTTCTTCCAAATTCTCGAACTTTCCTGACTTGATCTATTCCTTGTGAATAGCTTGCCTTGAATTTCTCGGGGTTTGGGGACCCACGTGCTTCTTAAAAGCATCGGCCTCCTCTTGGGCATCGTACAAGGACCCACAGGTTTCCTAAAAGCAACCCTAGCCTCCTCTTGGGCTTAGTACAAGGACCCGTCGGCTTCTTAAAAGCTTCCAACCTCCTCTTGGGCTTCGTACAAATTGTCCCGACGACCTCCTAGAGGTATAGGAACAGAACTTAGTCATCTGCATAGAACATTCTTTTCCAAGAGTCTACTACTGTTTCTCAAAGCACAGTACAAAAGATGAAACTCTAGACTTGGACAGTCTAATCTCCTTGAGTCTCAAAGACATTCTCAAGTGACCCCTTCGTTAAATAGGAAGAAAACCTGTAGACTCGGACAGTCTTAATACCCTTCGGATTTCCCACTTCCTTAAAGAACAGGAATAACCCGGATCCTCGAATCAAATCCCCGAGTACATCATTGCTCATATAAGAACTGATTTTCTCTTTAACAATCAGTCTACTGGACCTGTCACTTAACTGAACAGTCGCCATAGCCTCCTCTTAGGCTTTGTATAAAGATCCTTCTCCCCAGCGGGGTCAAACAACGTTCAGCCTCTCTCTCAGGCTTTGTATAAAACACCTAAAGAGACTCCCTCATTGAGTCAATCACCCATTTCGCCTTCACCTCAGGCTTTATACGAGATACAAAAAGGTTCTTATTGAGCCAAACAAATTTTAGCCTCCATCTCGGGCTCCGTACGAGATACAAAAAACTCTCTTGTTGAGTCAAATCGCCTCCATCTCGGGCTTCGTACGAGATACAAAAAACGCTCTTGTTGAGTCAAATAGCCTCCATCTCGGGCTTTATACGAGATACCAAAAGATTCCCTCGTTGAGTCAAAATCTTTTAGCCTCTCTCTCTCGGGCTTTGTACGAGACACGTAATAGCCTCATCTTAGGCTTTGTATAAGAAAACCACTGGTTGATCCAATCAACCTTTTAGCATCAAAGTTGTGCCTTATTCACAGTACACAAACATCAACAACTCTTTCCCCTTCATCTAATTGTTGTAAGCGGCAAGCCTCTGGATCATCTACATCCATGCCAATGTCCCTCTTTTAGTATGAGAAATTCCTAAGGAAAGATGGAATTACTCTACACTGAGTTAATGTCTTCTCCTTCAGGTTGAAATCCCCTATAAAGAAAATTATGGCATTGCCGGATTCACAAATCCCGATTAAAGTAATTCTCCTTTATAAACAGTTGTGACATATAACCCCCTCTTTAAAGATGACAAATTCTCTCTAAAGACAACACCTTTTAGCTTCACATCTTGGGCTTTAAACAAGATACAAATAGACTCTTCAGCTTCACATCTTGGGCTTTGAACAAGATACAAACTACCTTTAGCTTCACGTCTTGGGCTTTGAACAAGACACAAAAACAACCATTTCCTCCCATAGAATAGGAGGAACTACGATTGCTCTGATTTCCTGTTTCGGCAAACGGGAATACGTAGGCATAAGATTGAAAGAAAAATCTTAGTGAGCACACTAAACAAAAACCCAAAATCCCATACTTATATATCCGTCCTAACATCTCAACCAATAGCCTAAAGCACCCCTCGTCAACAAAATAAACCTAGGAGAAACCCCGAATCTTTGTAGCATCTGTAAACCAACAGTTTTGACTGTTTAACCTCAGTATGCAAGCAGGGTTAGTTGGAGACATCTATTTCCCTTCCTTTATCAGCTTTAATAGGATAAAAAATGAATCGAGCTGTAGTACCAGAGAGATCGTGCTTCGCAACCACATCCAAAAATCACTCGCTACAGAAGAATGGCGACTCTGCTGGGGAGAATCCACAGGTCTCTTTAGGGATCTTGTTCTTTAGGTGGAAACCTTGACGTCACTAGGATCTTAGGTCAAAACGCCGTTAATTTGGAATGAAACCACAGATTGGTGAATCCGCCGGGAAACCATTTTCTGTCAGGAACTTAAGATTCTTAGCTTTTAAAAGTCTAGGATGATTAGGACAAATATATATACTGCTTTTCCTAATTGCTATACGTGTTTATTTTTCTGCTAATGGGAATGCGTGTGATGCCGCATGTGGAAAGATTGAGTATACACTTAAGATAAGTGATGGCGACGAGGTCGACCATCAACCTCAGTGGAGGCTGACCAATGCAACCCATTCTCTCACCTAGACAATGGGCCGATTGTAATGTCTGAGAAGCTGAGGAACCAAACCCTTTTGTAGTGTGGAAACTATCAGGAATAGTTGTTACGCGATACTACCCTCATTTGAGGCTGGTGATCTATTCTCGGTGAATGGCACTTACTCTAAGATCGCTCTACAACTCGCTGGTGATCCGCTTGTTGTTTTGCTTTCCTGGGAGGAGCTGATGATAATGAGTACAGGTACAAAAATCACCTTAGTATAAACCTTTGGGGATGGGTATAGCCTTGACTTCATGACAACGACCCTTTGACCCCATGTTTTTTCTATGTTTTTGTGTGCTGCATTCATGCATTCATTTAAAAAACATTCAAAACATTCAAAAAATTTCTCTTCTAGTCTCTCTGTTTTTCAAATTAAACTAAGACTGTGATTGCAAATATCAGAGAAAAAGATTGCACTAATGGATTTCGGTAGAAGGAGAACTCATACGTACACCTTCAAGGTTCCAAAGCTAGAGGATTTGAGAAGGTTAGCGAGGATGATCACTAACCCAGAGGCTTTCAGAGCCAAACACGGAGGTTTGCTACCACTGTTAAGAGTCCATGTGATTGAGGGAATCATGGATGCGCTCATTCAGTTTTACGATCCAGTTTATCACTGTTTCACATTCCCGGATTACCAGCTCGCACCAACGCTGGAGGAGTATTCTCATTTGATTGATCTACACATTACTGATCGAGCTCCATTTTCTGGACTGGAAGAAATTCCAAATAATCAGACCATTGCAAGAGCAATTCATTTAGACGAGTCTGAGGTCAGGACTCACCTAACTACCAAGGGTGGCATCCAAGGTTTGCCAGCTCAGTTATTGACAAAGAAGGCCCTGTATTTTGCCAGTATAGGAAATGTGATTGCTCTTGAAAGCATCTTTGTCTTGCTCACCTACGGGTTATTTTTGTTTCCCAACATTAATAATTTCGTCGATATCAACTCCATTAAGGTTTTTCTCATTGGAAACCCTGTGCCGACTTTGCTCGCAGATGCGTATCATTCTATACACTTGGGAAATTTGTACATTGGAGGGGAGATCACATGCTGTGTACCTCTGCTTTACAAATGGTTTATCTCTCACTTGCCCAAGTCTGCTGCTTTTTGAGATTGCAAGAGTGCCTTACGTTGGTCGCAGAAGATCATGTCTCTTACCAACTCTGATATAGATTGGTGTAATAGGATCTATAATGGGATCAGGATCATTGACCGTTGTGGAAACTTCCCCAACGTACCCCTTATAGGAACTAAGGGAGGAATCAACTATCATCTGGTGTTGGTTCGTCGTCAATTTGGATACCCGATGAGACACGTCCCACGGGGTGTTCATCTGGAAGGTCTTTTCTTCAAGGAAGGAGAAAATGACAGAGCACTAAAGATGGAAATAGTGCACGCTTGGAAGCATGTTCATAAGAAAAGACGAGAGTCTCTGGGAAAACCAGATTGTGTCTTGGTGGAGCCTTATCTCCATTGGGTACAAACTAGAGCTCTCAAGCTAAAGATGCCTTATCCTCGTTACGGAATTCTTCCGCCGAGGGAATCTGTCATGTACTTCATGACGGAAACTGAAAAGCTTCAGGTTACTCTTAACAAAGTTCAAAAGGAGAGAAGGTCTTGGAAGAACAAGTACCGCACCCTTGACATAGAGTGCATCAAAATACAGCAATTACTAAAAGAGAAAGATGCCCTGATTGAAATTTTGGAGCAACATGCTGTAGAGAATCAGATGACCAAAGGAATTTGCTCGCTCCTTTCACTTGGCAAAGGAATGACAACCCGACAGCGGCTCAAGAGCCCCGGTCAAAGAAAAGGAAGATACCAGAATCAACACCCAATTTCTCTTCAGAGAGGACTCGTGACCCATTAGTTTAGGTTTCTGTTTCCGCACCTTGTAATCTACTGTATTTCCATTTCGGTAATCCTTTGAATTTCAATAAAAAGGGGTTTCCCCACCGTTTGATATTTGCAATCTAATTGTCAAAGTTTATTTTGATTAAACCTTAAACAATTAATATAATCATTGCATTCATCATTCTCACATCGCGTATTCTTCTTACCTACGAATCTCACGTTTGTGCCTCGGTTCTAGAGTCAAACTGTCTGATTCGTATAATACTCGGGCCAATCGTCAGAAAAAGATGGATGATCTTGAGGAAGAAAACAGAGAGTTGAAAGAAGAGATCGACGCTCTGAGAGAGGATATGAGGAAGCTTCGTAACGACATGCAAGCCATGGCAGAAGCTCAGCTACAAAGGACTGTGATCTCAGAGATCACCTCAACGCCCATAGTGGAGAAGTATGATCCTAGGTATCAAATACTGAAAGATCGTCCTTGGGGCATGCCTGTTAACTATATCCCGGAAGGATATGTTCCGCCGATCACTGAAGATCAGGGAATCACAATAGAAGCCGCTGGGCCTGAAGGTTATAAACTTCGGGAAAGCAAAGATGCCAGAGGCATACTGAAGACTCCTGAAGGTTACAAACTTCGGGAGACGCCAAGACTCACTACTGTAGTCATGGTACCACCCCCTGTGGTGCACACTGTCCCGAAAGGTCAGATTCCACAGATACCTGCTGGTAAAAAGGAAACTATGTTTGACAGAATGGAGGAATTCCAGGAGCAGTTCTTGGAAATGCAGAAGGAACTGCAAGCCATTCGCGGTCAGGATTTATTTAGAAAGGACGCCGCAGATCTCTGCTTGGTCCCAAATGTGAAAGTCCCGCACAAATTTCAAGTGCCCGACTTTGAAAAGTACAAGGGTAACTCTTGCCCTCAAAGCCATCTGGTGATGTACACTCGGCGGATGTCAGCTCAGACGGAAAATCAGGACCTGCTGATTCACTACTTCCAGGATAGTTTAACCGGTGCCGCACTCAATTGGTACATGGGGTTAAACCATGCTACGATCAGTACATTCAAAGATCTTGGCACTGCCTTCGTCCAACAATACAAATACAATTTAGACATGGCACCCGACAGAGATCAACTCAGATCGATGTCGCAAAAGGACAAGGAAACCTTTAAGGAGTATGCTCAAAGGTGGCGTGAAATTGTCGCTCAAATTTGTCCACCTCTTGAGGAAAAAGAGATGACAAAGATCTTCTTAAAGACCTTAAGCTCATTTTACTATGACCGAATGGTTGCCAGTGCGCCCAGTGATTTCACCGAAATGGTTGGCATGGGCGTACGTCTTGAGGAAGCCGTCCGAGAAGGACGTTTGGTAAAAGACACTGGATCAACGAGCAGTACTAAAAAATACGGTAGTGCTCTCCCTAAGAAAAAAGAGCAAGATATTGGGAATATCTCTCTCGGAAAACAAAGACGACGTTATCAACCGGTAGCAGCTGTGACTCCTGCTATCAACCTTGCGTCTATTCCTACGTATCAACCTCTGGTTGCGCAGAGCCAACCTGATCTGCAAAGGACACAACAGCCTCTTCAGCAGGCTCGTCCTCCATACAACAACAATCGTACCACACGGCCACCAGGATTTGATCCTATACCCATGTCGTACGCAGAGCTGTTTCCATTACTACTGGCTAAGGGGCACATTCAGACTAAATCTCCTCTTACAGTACCGGAAAATCCGCCTTTCTGGTTTAAGGTAGATCAAACTTGCCCTTATCATCAAGGAGGTCCAGGGTATAACATCGAGACTTGTCTCAATTTCAAGTCTGACGTACAAAATCTTGTTAGGGGCGGGGTCTTATCCTTCAAGGATACGAATCCTAATGTTCTCACAAACCCGCTGCCTCAACACGAGAAGGCTGCAGTCAATTTGATAGAAGGAGAGACTAACGATGTCTATCAAATTCACGATGTACTCTTGTTGAAAACCAATCTGGTCAAGATGCATTGTAGACATAGTGGGTACGGCCATGTGCCACCTCATAATTATCACCAGTGTGATATCTGCTCTAAAAACAATTAGGGATGTTCTGTGGTGCAAGCAGCTCTACAGCAATAGATGGATCTCGGATGGATCCAAGAGCACCGAGTTCGTGGAGTTAACATGGTCTACACGAACTCCAACATTATTCAGAACCACGATATCCGTGCAATGAATGTCAATTTGGTGGTGATGCACTCAAGGCAAAGCCAGTATCATAATCTGCCGCGACACGATTACAGTTCCTGTCTGATTTGCTCGGTAAACAAACAGGGATGCTCTTTCATACAGGAGGCTCTCCAGCGTCAGATGGATCTTGGATGGATCCAAGACTACCATGATAGGAACTCCTATCAAATCAACATGGTTCAGATCTTCGATATTCGCGTGATGAATACCAACCTGGTAGAGTTACATGCTGAGCAGGTCTGACTCGGATTCTTAATATCACACGACTATCAAAGTTGTAAAGCGGGTTGCAAAAACGATCGAGGTTGTACCCTTGTCCAGGAGGCACTTCAGCACTTGTTAAATCACTGGTGGATGCCAATCTACATGGATGAAGATACTCAGCAGATTAGTATCAATAACAGAAACCCCACTCGGCGTCAGAGTCAGGATGTCCGATCTGTGGAAGCTAACCTAGTGAGGTTACATTGTATTCAAAGTGGGCGTGGCCAGGTGCCACCACACAATTATGAACGTTGCGGCGTCTGTTCAGAAAGTAACCAAGGGTGTTACTTTGTAGGCGCAGCTCTTCAGGGTCAGGTGGATCATGGAGAGATTCGTCCATATCTGGGTTCTGGACCCATCAACTGGACGTCGAACTACCTTGCCGAGCAAGTTGAGGATGTTGTCACTATCTCTGGTCATCACAGGACCAGGGATGTTTTTGCCATTATCCCTCTACTTGACGAATCTAAAGTTCCCAACTGGGAACGGATCGAGATTACTTATGATGGTCAGAAAAATCAGAAGGCTCTTGTAGTTATCTATCTACCAGGACCACTACCATATGAATCAGCTAGGGCAATCCCTTACAAATACGGTGCAACAATAATTGAAAATGGAAAGGAAATTCCATTACCCTCCGTCGTGAATATTGCAGACATCATTCGTGTAACACGGAGCGGTAGAATCTTCAACCGAGGAGTTGGAAAACCTAACAAGGAAAAGGAACTTCAGACGGAAACTCTTGATCCACCAGTCGGTCAATCCAGTAATTCCGACCTTTCGAAAAATAATGATGAGATACTGAAGCTCATCCAAAGGAGTGAATACAACATTGTCGATCAACTGTTACAAACTCCTTCGAAGATCTCGGTGTTATCACGGTTACTCAGTTCAGAAGTCCACAGGGAGGCTCTACAGAAAGTCTTGGAGCAAGCCTTTGTGGAACAGGATGTAACAATTAGACAGTTCGATAGCATTTTCTCTAACATCACTTCCTGCAATAATTTGGGATTTAGTGATGAGGAATTACCCGAAGATGGTCGTCGTCATAACATGGCGCTCAATATCACAGTTAACTGCCAGGACGATGCTTTAGCCAGCGTACTGGTAGACAAAGCGTCAGCCCTGAATGTTATGCCGAAGTCCACTTTGATGCAATTATCATTCGAAGGCCCTCCGATGAGAATCAGCGAGGTCGTCGTCAAAGCGTTCGACGGATCCAGAAAAACAGTTATCGGCGAAGTTGATCTTCCCATAACTATTGGTCCTCACACTTTCCGAGTCACTTTCCAGGTCATAGACATCCGGGCAACGTACAGTTGTTTATTAGAAAGACCTTGGATACATCAGGATGGAGCGGTCACTTCGACCCTCCACCAAAAGCTAAAGTTCGTCAAGAACGATCAACATGTCACAGTTTGTGGGGAACAAGCCTTGCTTGTGAGTAACTTGTCATCATCTACTGGTATAGAACCTGAGGAGGTTATTGGAACTCAGTTCCAAGCACTGTCGGTGAGCAAGAACAATCGGTTCAGAGGAGGAACCTCGATTTCCTCATACAACGATGCTATTAAAGCGGTCGAGAGTACCGATACAACAGGATGGGGACAGCTTGTCATTCCTATTGACAATAAAACAAAGAAGGGTCTTGGTTTTTCTGCAACCTGTACCCAGACAGCTGCCAACGATGAAGGTCTTCATCCCCTTCAAAACTTCTTCCACAGTGGAGGTTTTCTTCACCCAGTGTCTCAAGAAGTACATGCTATCAACGAGGAAGATCCCTCTGACACGGATGAAGAATGGAAGTCCTATCCTAATGAGGACGGTTATATGTCTCAGGAAGAGGTGCCTATACCATTTTGCTATCCCGCACAGAGTCCGAGATTTATACCAAGGTCAGACGTCGAAATGATATATGGAGATTGTGATCCGGAAGGATGTCGTGCTCCGCCAAATTCATTAGAGGAAGACACTCTGATGAAAGACAACTTTGACCACAATTACTATGGCCCAATGGATGGTCTGCCAATGTGGCAGCCTTACCCAGGAAACTTGGGGCAAGAAAGTCAGCCGAACAATGAAAATCAGCTGACCGTCATTGAACAGAATACCTGTGTCCCCACCATGTCATGGGATCAACACTCAGGTCATTCAGAAACTACTCAACATGAAGATGAATTTGCAACGTTTGCAGGACTTGAATTCATCAACTATGCTTTTCCCGAGGTCAACGTCATCGAGATAGATGACTCCTCCAGTTCGAAAGAAGTGTGGGACACCTTGGGACAACCGAGTGGGAAATACGACTATATGGTCAAGTACACCGCTCCCAAAAGCTCTCGTATCAGGCTTGAAGATATCCAGCCTACTGGATGGGGAGATACAGCTGAGAGCACAAATACTATGCAAAATGCAATTGAGGAATTCTCCTACGACAATTCTGCTTGGGAAACAGATTCCAATACTCCTGCTCCACCAGAAATCAGCGTCGTTTCTGATGACAAATCAAGGAAGGTGCCAGACTTTGTGATTCACCGAGGAGTTCGCCGCCAATGGGTTGTCGTCGAGGTTCCGAAGATCGTTCATCAGTCAAAGTAATTGCCATCTTTAACCTTTCACCCTGCCCAGGTGAAACGGATGTTTTGATAGGGCTCGCTTTCTGTAAATTTTCCCTCTTCGCTTTGCCCAAAGCGACAGAGTTTTGTTTTATAGGGCTGTAGTTTCAAGAATCGACTTGTTCATTAATAAAATAACGTCGTTCTGTAATTTCCGCATTAATTGTTGTTTTCTCTTTTTTGCTTTTTCAGAAAATGGTAATCCTAAAAAACAATTCAAATAAAAACAAGCAGTAATAAAAATAAAACACTGCACACACTTACATTTTCTCTATCTCTTCTAAACACGAATCATCACGTCATGCAGATTGCTTATTTTAAACCCAGTTGAAACATACGATCCGATGCCTTCTTCCAACTTTGAGTTCCCGGTATTCGAGGCTGAAGAAGAAAATGACGACAAAATTCTAGAAGAGATCCCTCGACTACTCAGACAAGAGGAAGGGTCCATTGAACCTCACAAAGAACCGTTGGAAACGGTAAACTTGGGTTCGGAAGAAGAGAGAAAAGAAATCAGGATTGGGGCACTGCTCAGTCCAACTGCCAAAGAGAGTTTGATAAAGCTTCTCAAAGAATTTCCCGATGTATTCGCTTGGTCCTATCAGGATATGCCAGGGTTGGATACCAGCATCGTGGAACATCACTTACCATTGAGATCAGAATGTCCGCCAGTAAAGCAAAGGTTGAGACGCACTCACCTGGACATGGCCATCAAAATTAAAGAGGAGGTGCAGAAACAGATTGACACGGGTTTCCTCGCCACATCTGAATATCCTCAATGGTTAGCCAACATCGTACCTGTTCCAAAAAAGGACGGAAAGGGCAGAATGTGTGTTGATTACAGGGATCTGAACAAGGCAAGTCCAAAGGACGACTTTCCTTTACCACACATTGACATGCTGGTAGACAGCACAACAAAGTTCAAAATTTTCTCCTTCATGGATGGATTCTCGGGCTATAACCAGATCAAAATGGCACCGAAAGACATGGAGAAAACTTCGTTCATTACCCCATGGGGCACCTTTCGTTACAAGGTAATGTCGTTCGGTTTGAAGAATGTCGGGGCAACCTATCGAAGGGCCATGACTACTCTTTTTCATGACATGATACACAAAGAAATCGAAGTGTATGTCGATGATATGATTGCAAAATCTAAAATAGAGAGTGAGCACGTTGAACATCTGTCAAAATTGTTCGAACGTCTAAGAAAATTCAAGCTCCGCTTGAATCCCAACAAGTACATCTTCGGTGTCCGTTCAGGGAAACTACTAGGGTTCATCGTCAGCCAGAAACGAATTGAGGTTGATCCTGACAAGGTCAAGGCCATTCAAGAAATGCCTTCTCCAAAAACTGAAAAACAAGTCAGAGGATTCCTGGGACGTTTGAACTACATCTCCAGGTTCATATTCCTTATGACCGCCACGTGTGCGCTGATTTTCAAATTACTCAAAAATAACCAGGATTGCGTTTGGTCAGAAGATTGCCAAACCGCCTTCGACAGTATCAAGGAATATCTGTTGAATCCTCCGATTCTATCACCCCTAGTGGAAGGAAGACCACTGATCATTTACCTCACAGTCCTAGAGGACTCAATGGGATGTGTACTTGGCCAACAAGACGAAACCAAAAGGAAAGAGTCTGCCATTTACTATTTGAGCAAGAAATTTACCGACTGCAAAAATCGGTACACGATGCTTGAGAAAACTTGTTGCGCTTTGGCTTGGGCAGCCAAACGTCTTCGCCAATACATGATTCGTCATACTACTTGGTTGGTCTCCGAAATGGATCCAATTAAGTACGTCTTCGAAAAACCTGTTCTCACGGGAAGGATTGCCCGTTGGCAGATGCTGTTATCAGAATATGACATAGAGTACCACGCTCAGAAAGCCGTTAAAGGAAGTATTTTAGCCGGTCATTTGGCTCATCAACCGATTGACAATCAGGAATCAATCGGGTTTGACTTCCCAGACGAAGATGTCATGTATCTAAAAATGAAAGATTGCGATGAACCATTACCCAGTGAAGGGCCAGAACCAGGTTCCCAATGGGGACTAATCTTTGACGGAGCAGTTAATCATTATGGAAACGGAATTGGGGCAATAATTGTTACCCCTCAGGGTACCCACATTCCTTTCACTGCCAGACTTACATTCAAATGTACGAACAACGAGGCCGAATACGAAGCTTGTATCATGGGTCTCAAAGAAGCAATTGATTTAAGGATCAAAAACTTAAACGTATACGGCGATTCAGCCTTGGTTATCAATAAGATAAAAGGAGATTGGAACACATACCAATCAGGTCTGATTCCTTACAAAGACTACGCAAGAAGGTTGCTACCTTTCTTCAACAGAGTTGAGTTTCATCATATCCCTCGCGAGGAGAATCACATGGCTGATGCATTAGCCACCATCTCTTCCATGATTAGTGTAGGTCAATGGAACAACCTACCTAAGATCGACATAATGCGCCTTGAAAGGCCCGCTTACATCTTCGCGATCGAAGCAATCATAGACGATAAACCTTGGTATCACGATATCAAATGCTTCCTTCAAAAATAAGAGTACCCACCTGGGGCACTCAGAAAAGACAGAAAAACCCTCAGAAGATTGGCTGGAAACTTCTTCCTGAGCGGGGACACTATCTATAAGAGGAACTTTGACATGGTCTTGCTCTGATGCATAGACAGACCAGAAGCAAACATGCTTATGAAAGAAATTCATGAAGGATCCTTTGGCACTCATGCCAACGGACACGCAATGGCGAGAAAAATTCTAAGAGCAGGGTACTACTGGTTGACCATGGAATCCGACTGCTACAAGTACATGAGGAGGTGTCATAAGTGTCAGATATACTCCAATAAAATTCATGTACCGCCATCACATCTCAAAGTTCTTTCTTCCCCATGGCCTTTTTCCATATGGGGAATCGACATGATTGGCATGATTGAGCCCAAGGCTTCGAACAGACATCGGTTCATCCTGGTGGCCATTGATTACTTCACTAAGTGGGTCGAAGCAGCGTCATTCGCCAACGTAACCCGACAAGTGGTGGTCCAATTTATCAAAAATAATATCATCTGCCGTTATGGTGTTCCGAGCCAGATCATTACTGATAATGGATCTAACTTGAACAATAAGATGATGAAGGAGTTGTGCGCTGAGTTCAAGATCGAACACCATAACTCATCTCCCTACTGACCCAAGATGAACAGAGCGGTGGAAGCAGCTAACAAGAACATCAAGAAGACCGTTCAAAAGATGGTTGTAACCTACAAAGATTGGCACGAGATGATACCCTTTGCTCTTCACGGTTATCGCACATCTGTCCGCACTTCAACAGGGGCTACCCCTTTCTCTCTAGTGTATGGCATGGAAGCAGTGCTCCCCATAGAAGTAGAGATCCCATCAATCCGGGTATTGATGGACGCTAAGCTCACCGAAGCTGAATGGTGTCAAAGTCGACACGACGAACTGAATCTGATCGAGGAGAAGTGAATCACGGCACTATGCCATGGTCAATTGTATCAACAGAAAATGAAGAGGGCATTTGACAAAAAGGTCCGACCTCGTGTTTTCAGAAAAGGAGACCTCGTACTCAAGAAGATACAGTCATTTCTCACTGATTCGCGAGGTAAATGGACTCCGAATTGTGATGGCCCCTATGTGGTCACGAAAGCTTTCTCAGGCGGCGCCTTGAGACTTGTAACCATGGACGGAGAGGAATTTGCCTACCCCACGAATGTTGATGTAGTCAAGAAATACTTCGCCTAAAAAAAAACGTCTCGGTGGATTGAAAACCCGAAAGGGCGGTCCAGGCAAAAATTAGAGACATGAAAAAAATCATCCCGGTGGATTGGAAACATCGCAGTACAATCCAGGCAAAAATTAGGGATAATGGCAAGTAACTATGTTCAACAGAGGAATGTCCCTCAGCAGCAGCAGTTACATCATCCATCGGAGGAAAACTCCATGTCAAGGTCATCTTCGACAGAAGCTCAGGATGCCTCGAATTCGAAGTTGGTAGAAGGATAGCGGTCGTTATGTTTCAACGTAGCCCTTTTCCTTGTAAATTACCATTTTCTAACTTTGTAAATACTCTTTGGAATCACGCACTTGGCTGATTTCCATCCTATCAATAAAATTTGAGCCTTTGTGCTTTTGTTTGTAATTCTTATTTGTTTTAGCTTTACAGAACGACGTTGTTAACATGATTAGTGATTCTTGAAATAAAACAAAAATGAATTTACTTGTTAAAACTGTTTCTGCTTTTTAATAAAGACGGTAATTTCTTTTGACTGTTGAACATCAGAAGAACATCGGTCGCTTCTCCAGAAGTAATTGAACCTCAAAGTACGAAATCAAAGTACTCATTCTACGCCAGTACGCCTAAATGAAGGGATCAACTATGTCAGAGACCTTATTTCGTCTGACACGCCTCGGCCGAGTTCTTATCTCCTAAGCCCGACCAACATAGCTCCCAACAGGGACTATCTCTCCTAATCAAGGTGGAATTGCTATTCTGAACCAACGGTACTTCTTCGCCCCGTGTGGCCGAGTATCCAGTCGTGTCCACCTGTCAGTTTGTATGTCGCGTCAGTTTTGTCAGGATAAACATACATACATCATTGCATTATTGATTTGCATTCACATTTCATATTGCATCACTATCACTCTAGTCGGCCTTGTCCCCTAGTGATAAAAGTCCTCTCAATCGGGTTGTCATCCCTTTCCTCGTCAGGAAGTGTTACGTTTAAACAATCTCTCTCCTCCAATTTTATTTCTGGATTGGAGTTGGTCCTCGACCACTTTGATAACTTAAACCTCTGAAAGACCAGAGAACCTTTAACCAATGTCACTCTTCGCCATTGAAGATGATATTTTCGCTTTCCCGGATTAAGGAAAAATCCCCAGAGGAAGCCTCTTAAGCAGAGATTCGGCAATACAGCAATTTTTCTCCGGAAAAACCCGCTGATGAAAAGGTCATCGGCACCTCAAAATTGGATCACATCATATGGCATTTCTCTGAGAAGATCTCCGAGAAAAGTATGATGTAAAGACCCCAAGCGAATGCAGTCCCTCAAGGGACTCGCATTCCCCAAGTAGAGTCAACAAATGGCATCTCCAACAGAGAAGTTTGTACACCTCTACAACTCAGACGACTGGTTTCCCCAGCAAGTCTGACATCGAAACTTTTTCCACTCAAATGGCATCTCCCCAGGAAAATTCGGCGAGAAGTTTGAAGGAAAGCCGCTACGAATAGCATCCCTTGTTAGTAAAGTTTATGGACGAAAGAAACTAAGACCAGTTCCTCGGTAGGAAACCAGGATCGAGGGGAAGTTTACATCAGAAAATAAGACCAATTCCTATGTGGGAAACCAGGATCGAGGGGAAGTTTACATCAGAAACTAAGACCAGAAACTAAGACCAGTTCCTGTGTAGGAAACCAGGATCGAGGGGAAGTTTACATCAGAAACTGAGACCAGTTCCTTGGCTGAAGACCAGGATCGAGGGGAAGTTTACCTTTTCTAAGCATCATTGCTTAGCAAAAGAAGATGAATGTGATCTACCATTCATAACCACCATCAAAATTTCGGGTATTCCGATATTTAATCCTCTTGCACCCCGAATGCCCGAATACCTTCGTCATTCACACCTTCGTGTCCAAGAAGATTAAATAGGGGCATCTGTCATACCCCAAATTTTGACCACTAGGATTTCCCATCATTGTTCAAATCATTATCACAATATGGAGGAACCACCATACTTCATCAGTCTCCCCAAAGATGGGTGAGCATTCACTACAATCAAAATTAGGGTTTCAAGCCCTCTCAGAGCCTTAGACAAAGGATCAATCAAGGAATGACATGATCTTCAACTTGTCTAACCTCTCAAATATCCACAATGGATCAAAAGGACCCCCACTTCAAGGATTAAGCACAAGGCTGCTCCCTTCTAGGTGGATTAAGTCTCAAGATCGACAGTGTCACCAAATTAGGGTTTTGGTCGACCAGGGCCTCCAGATGGAAATTTTTCATCTGGGCACAAGCCAATGATCCAAAACCTAACCTAATATACTCCATGGAACCTCATGGACCCAATCATCAAGTCAATTTTGTCTCAGGGGATGCATTCATAAAAAATCAGGAATTAGGGTTTCTTGACCTAATTCACCCCTAAGTTGACTTTTGGGACAAATCATGAACCAAGACCTCAAGACATGATTTGAGGGTCTCTAACACACCATATTGATCCATTTGGAACAATGGATTGATCCAAGAAGCTTGAGCAACAAGTTTCAATTTCATCAGTACCACAGTTAGGGTTTTAAGGAAAAAGTCAACTGTAACTTTGACTTTTGACCAGGACATGCTCCTAAGCCATATGACATGCATCAATATACCCTATGACACCCATGGAACATGTCCATCAAGTTTGATTTAGGTCAAGGACATGATTTCATGAAGAATTGCACAGTTTGGAATTCATCTGATAAAAAGTCAACTGTGCACAAAAGTCAACTTTGACTTTTTGAGATTTTTCACCAAAATAGATTTTTAACCCTAAAATGATGTTAATGTATGATTTGAATCATCATTCATCAAGAAAAATCAAGAAAAGTTGGGTAACTTGTAAAAGGGGTAACCATAAAAAAGTTAGAAAATTTTCTAAGTTAAAAATAAAGTGGCTAAGGTACCAACTTTGGAGGGTCATAACTCCTAAACCACAAAGCCATTTTCTCCCATCCAAGGCTTGATTTATAGATCTAATTGACCTCTACAAAAACTTCAACTAGACCTAATTCCAACTCCTCATGGATTTTGAGTTATGGAGTGATCAAAATCAAGAAAAGTCACTTTGTTCCGACACTTAGTGAAAATTTCACTAAGTCAGATTTTACCCTACTTTTTGCCAAATGTAGGGGGATTTTTCACTTGGATTCAAAAGAGATCAAAACCAAACATGTTCAAACAGTTATTGTATCATGTAAGGGCTTTCCAAAATGGCCAAGAACATTACCAAATTCAATTTGAGCCATGAGATATGACATTGGAAAGTTGCCTTGCTGAAATCTGCCAAGGCAAGGCAGGATTTGTATTTTTGCTCGATTTGCCAAAATCAGCCAAATCCAAATGCTCCTATCCACTTGGACACCTCTGAGGATTGAATCTAAGGGGGGCAATCATTGAGCCAAGCCTTCAAAGTCTTTGGAACAAGAAATAGCATGTTGAACCTAGAATGGCCAAAATAGGGACAAGACTCCAATTTTGGATTGGAGCATTCAATGGAAGCATCAAGGTGGCATGGACTGAGCCATTTGCAACTAAATTCAGTCAAGACTTATCCAAGACCAAGGGAACCACAACCCTGTGCCCTAACCTCTAGTCAATGGCTAGAGGAGACTTGGATTTCCATTGGCCAACATTGAACAAACACCTACTGCAATTGCCATTCACTGTGGATCCCAAAACAAACTTGCTCTACTATAAATAGAGCTCAATTATGATCAGTTTAAGTACACCAAAGGCCTACAACACTTGCCTTTCTCAAAAACCACTTCTCACTCTCAAAAATGCCTTTCTTAGCAAGTCACTATCGGGTTTTTCATTAGAGAGCAATTCCACTCAAACCAATCACACACACACCCCATATACATCATATGTGAGCTGATCAAACACTTAAACAACAACTGGAACACTGATTTCTCAGAATCACCAGTCAATTCCTCAAGGTTTTAACCAAAGTGCAGTTGAGATGCCATGAAGTGATCCAGCCATTCTCAGTCAAGTCCAAGCATTCAAACACACTCCATAGGGTGTAGGGAAGCTGTTCAGATCATCACAATTCATCCGTAACACCTCCTACTCTGAAATCAATTTGCTCTTGCTGTCACGACCTAGAGGTAAGCTTAAACTTGGTCATCTCTCAATCTATGCATATTTCCTCGCACAATACTTTTGCCAAATGTTCATAATCATGCATGGAATGTTTCCCCTCAAGTAATTGCTTTGTTTGAATCGTGTATTAAAAATCCTAGCCTTCATGCAGAAATTAGGGTTCATAAGGATTTATCGTGATTTCTTGTTTTATGCTTAATTTAAATGAAATTAATTGTCATAAACATGATCGTGAGGTTGAGACGAGCATATTGATATGTGGATTGCATGATATAATCAAGTATTCAGTGAGATTGGATAGAAAATGCAAATCTGGGCAAGGCAGAAAACGCGCGTGTTCTTGGTCCATGTTCTTGGCGCCATTTTCATAAATTCAAATATTTGAATTTTGTGATTTTATTTAATTGATTCAAAAATTAATTTCTCTCTGAGTTTTAATGATTTTGAGTTGATTCTTTTTTTAATAATTCACAAAAATGTTAAAATATTTTATTTTCCCAAAAAATCCCAAAAATATTATTTATTTTGTATAATTGATATTTTTGCAAAGAATTAATGTTTTAATTGTTTTTGACATTTAAAATATTTTTTCCACCTTGATTTTGCAACTTTTAATGCTTTCTAATTATTTTGTAGGTCAATACTTAATTTTTGAAGCATTAATCCAAGATCACAATTTGTTTTCCATATGTTAAACAATTTTGATCATTTTAATTGAATTTCTATTCAATTAAATACATTTTTGAAAACAAATTAGGGTTTTTGGATTAATTCAACCCTCATAAATCATTTTCAAAACATTTTGGGCTTCTAATAGAGTGTAAGACCTAATCCTTTTTTTGACCAAACCATTTTTGGGCCTCAGTATATTGTATAAGTCCCGATACCGTCAAAAAACAAACGGCGCGATCGTCGCCTTTTGAAAAATAACCCTGGGCCTCTCCTCGAGCTATAAGACCCATTTAAAACTTTTTGGGCCTCTAATAGAGTGTAAGACCCAATCCCCTTTTAACCAAAACATTTTGGGCCTCACTTATTGTATAAGTCCCTCTGCATTAAAAGAAAATCTCGGCGCAATCGCCATTTCATACAGAAAAATCATCTGGGCCTACCCTCGTGTAGTAAGACCCATTTCTTTTCTTTAAACCTTTTGGGCCTCTTGAGAGAGTGTAAGACCCATCCCTTTGTACAGAAAACAATTTTTGGGCCTCAGTCACTTGTATAAGTCCCTCTGTACAAATTCAAACAGTGCGCTCACTGATAAAACTCTGGGCTTCTCCTTGAGCTGTAAGCCCCAAATCTTTCTTTTTCAAAGCACTTTCTCCTTTGATTTTGAATATACTGTTGTTTTCAATCTTTCTTTGTTGAACAACTAACAAAACAGCATGGAAGCTCTACAACCGAGTAAGTGTTTATACGCTTTCATTTACCGCTTTCATATACATATAACTGTATTGTGGGGCTGTTTCACTGTAAGTCTTCATTCATAAACTCTGATCAACTGTGTAATAATAGTATAGATATTTAGAGTTTTCCCGGCCACTACGTCTAGAACTAGGTGACGCCGTTTCGTTTATTCGTAGAAATAGACAACTAGATCCCCAATAGGATCACCAGATACAGTCTTCTCTTTGGCTGTCCTCATTAGGAATTGTCAAGAAACTCTATTCCTAGAGATGAATGTATTCTCCGTGAATGGCATCTTTAAGTTTCTTCCAAATTCTCGAACTTTCCTGACTTGATCTATTCCTTGTGAATAGCTTGCCTTGAATTTCTCGGGGTTTGGGGACCCACGAGCTTCTTAAAAGCATCGGCCTCCTCTTGGGCATCGTACAAGGACCCGCAGGCTTCTTAAAAGCAACCCTAGCCCTCTCTTGGGCTTAGTACAAGGACCCGTCGGCTTCTTAAAAGCTTCCAGCCTCCTCTTGGGCTTCGTACAAATTGTCCCGACGACCTCCTAGAGGTATAGGAACAGAACTTAGTCATCTGCATAGAACAGTCCTTTCCAAGAGTCTACTATTATTTCTCAAAGCACAGTACAAAAGATGAAACTCTAGACTTGGACAGTCTAATCTCCTTGAGTCTCAAAGATATTCTCAAGTGACCCCTTCGTTAAATAGGAAGAAAACCTGTAGACTCGGACAGTCTCAATACCCTTCGGATTTCCCACTTCCTTAAAGAACAGGAATAACCCGGATCCTCGAATCAAATCCCCGAGTACATCATTGCTCATATAAGAACTGATTTTCTCTTTAACAATCAGTCTACTGGACCTGTCACTTAACTGAACAGTCGTCATAGCCTCCTCTTAGGCTTTGTATAAAGATCCTTCTCCCCAGCGGGGTCAAACAACGTTCAGCCTCTCTCTCGGGCTTTGTATGAGACACCTAAAGAGACTCCCTCGTTGAGTCAATCACCCCTTTCGCCTTCATCTCAGGCTTTATACGAGATACAAAAAGGTTCTTATTGAGCCAAACAAATTTTAGCTTCCATCTCGGGCTCCGTATGAGATACAAAAAACTCTCTTGTTGAGTCAAATCGCCTCCATCTCGGGCTTCGTACGAGATACAAAAAACTCTCTTGTTGAGTCAAATAGCCTCTATCTCGGGCTTTATACGAGATACCAAAAGATTCCCTCGTTGAGTCAAAACCTTTTAGCCTTTCTCTCGGGCTTTGTACGAGACACGTAATAGCCTCCTCTTAGGCTTTGTATAAGAAAACCACTGGTTGATCCAATCAACCTTTTAGCATAAAAGTTCTGCCTCGTTCACAGTACACAAACATCAACAACTCTTTCCCCTTCATTTAATTGCTGTAAGCGGCAAGCCTCTGGATCATCTACATCCATGTCAATGTCCCTCTTTTAGTATGAGAAATTCCTAAGGAAAGATGGCATTACTCTACACTGAGTTAAAGTCTTCTCCTTCAGGTTGAAATCCCCTATAAAGGAAATTATGGCATTGCCGGATTCACAAATCCCGGTTAAAGTAATTCTCCTTTATAAACAGTTGTGACATACAACCCCCTCTTTAGAGATGACAAATTCTCTCTAAAGACAACACCTTTTAGCTTCACATCTTGGGCTTTAAACAAGATACAAATAGACTCTTCAGCTTCACATCTTGGGCTTTGAACAAGATACAAACTACCTTTAGCTTCACGTCTTGGGCTTTGAACAAGACACCAAAACAACCATTTCCTCCCATAGAATAGGAGGAACTACGATCGCTCTGATTTCCTGTTTCGTTAAACGGGAATACGTAGGCATAAGATTGAAAGAAAAATCTTAGCAAGCACACTAAACAAAAACCCAAAATCCCATACTTATATATTCATCCTAACATCTCAACCAATAGCCTAAATCACCCCTCGTCAACAAAATAAACCTAGGAGAAACCCCGAATCTTTGTAGCATCTGTAAACCAACAGTTTTGACTGTTTAACCTCAGTATGCAAGCAGGGTTAGTTGGAGACATCTATTTCCCTTCCTTCATCAGCTTTAATAGGATAAAAAATGAATCGAGTTTTAGTACCAGAGCGATCGTGCTTCGCAACCACATCCAAAAATCACTCGCTACACATTAAAGTGAAGGAGAATGGCATAAATGGCATTTTTGCTGATTCTGCTACTTTGCTATGCGAAGTATATTTCGCGATGCGAAATCTGCAGAATTCAGTTTTATGCAGAAGTTTCTTTTGGCACATTCATGCTATTTTCTTCCTACCATTTAAACTAGTTATGCAATAGGAAACAAACATAAACAAATAAAAAGGTTTGGTTACCTCCCAACAAGTGCTTGTTTAACGTCGTTAGCTCGACGTCTGTTTCGCGTAAAATCAAGGTGGATTGTATGAATTTTCCAAAGCATCTATGCCACCATCTTCTAGCCTTCCTTTAACATTCTTTATCCTTAATTCTAGGCCTGTTTCATCAGGAGCTTCAATCTTGGAATAGTCATCCTCTTTGTTTTGAAACAATTTGAAGTTGGCTTCTTTATTATTGGATCTTACTTTCATCATTCCTTCATCAATGTCAATCATCATTCTAGCTGCCTTTATGAATGGACGGCCTAAAATCATAGGTGTGTCTCTATCCTCATCATTGTCCATCACCAAAAAATCTGTCGGGAATAGAAAGCTTTCGAGTTTCACCATTACACCTTTTACCATGCCAATTGGTTTTGTGATAGATTTGTTAGCAAGTTCTAACAACATTGTTGTAGGCTCTATTTCAGGGTCACCAATCTTTTTAAGAACGAATAATGAAAGAAGATTGGTGCTTGAACCAAGATCAATCAAAGCTTTATCAAAGTGGATTCTTCCAATGGTAACTGGTACGGTGACTTTTCCAGGATCAGCATTGTTTTCTACCTCCTTTTTCTTATTTTTCTCTTTTTCTTGATTTTCCTCCACAACCATCTCTTTTGAATTCTCCCAAACTTTGTTTTGAACCGTGTCACCACTCTTCTTCGTAATTGCATTACAAGTTTCCTTAGGATTATTTTGAGTGGTAGCAGAAAACATACCTTTTTGTTGCTCATTCAACTGTTTTGCGATTTGCACTACTTGCGTTTCCAGATTTCTGATTGATGCATCCGTATTTTTCTGGTTTGCCATGGACATCTGCATAAATTGATTCAAGGTTTCTTCGACCTTTATAAGCTTATCTGGCTGAGTATAGCTTTGGTATTGGTTCTGCCTGTTTTGGCCATAGCTTGCATTGTTGTTGTATGAGTAACCTTGATTGTTCTGGTATGGGAACTGTCTTTGCTGTTGGTTTCCCACATAATTGACCTCTTCATTAATCGGAGGACAAAAACTGGTTGGGTGATCTCCTGCACAAAGTTCGCACATGGCTACTTGTTGTGGTTTAGGCGCTTCGTGCACTTGTTTGAGTTGTTGTGGAAGAGTGGATAATTGCTTGGTGAGTTCTTCCACAGTTTGGGTGAGAAGCTTATTTTGTGCTAATATTGCAGTGTTTGCATCCAACTCAAGAATTCCAGGTTTCTTTTGTGCGGTTCCTCGATTATATTGAACTTGATGATCGGTGAGAGCCATTAGGTTGATAATTGCAACTGCTTCTTCTGCACTTTTTTGCCAATAAAGAACCACCAGCTGTTGCGTCAAGTAGGAGCTTTGGTTGGGGCTGCAATCCATTGCGAAAGATGTGGACTTGTGTTAGGCTGTTAAAACCATGATTTGGACATTTCCGTAGCATGGATTTGTAACGTTCCCAAGCTTCACATAGAGTTTCATTTGCAGATTGAGCAAACGCGGCAATGGATGTTTTCGCATCCATGAACCGGTTGTGTGGAAAGAATCTGTTCAGAAAGTTTTCTTCCAAAACATTCCAGTTTGTCATAGTTCAGTAGGTTGGTCAAGATACCAATCCTTCGCTTTGTGGATCAAGGAATGCGGGAATAACCTCATAAATACTGCTTCTTCTTCAGTCTCAGGTGCACCTAACGTACCAGCCAACTCATAGAACTTGGTGAGGTGGGAATATGGATCTTCATGATCTAAACTTGCAAAAGGGTTAGCGTAAATAATCTACAGTAGTCCCATTTTCATTTCAGCTTGTCGGTTATTTGGAGTAGTGGTGAGACAAGCTAATCGTCTTGGACTGCTCCGACAAGGTTCACCGTTGACAACTTCAGCCATTGTT
This sequence comes from Lathyrus tuberosus, assembly GCA_022829125.1. Lineage (NCBI taxonomy): Eukaryota > Viridiplantae > Streptophyta > Magnoliopsida > Fabales > Fabaceae > Lathyrus > Lathyrus tuberosus. Next base: position 2,270,302 of record JALAZF010000048.1, on the reverse strand, counting down.
TCTTTTGCTGAGGAAGTTGAAGTGGAAACTCCTTTGTGATTTTTCTTTTTGGATAGTTGTTTTTGTTTCTTCTTTTGTCTTTTGTTCTTTCGGATGGTTCTTTCGATTTCGGGATTAAAAAGAAGTTGTTCTTCCGAAGTCTTGCCTCGAAGCATAAACATAAATTTCACCACCTATCCAACAATTGAACACTCATTGCGAATAAAAAAATATATACAATATATAACAACTTAGAAGTATAGAAACTATTGTGATGTTTTAATATCTTAAACGCCAATCCCCGGCAATGTTGGCGCCAATTTGATATTCAGTACAATCAAATGTAAGTATTTGTTTTTATCGTATCCACAGGGATTGGAGCGATATCAAAACCGTTCAATATTCTCTATGATTCTAAGTAAAAGTTTCAAGATGTTTGGTTTGTAAATTGCGAAAAGTAAATGCGTATGATAAATGAAGATAGTTTTTAGAGGAATAGACTTGTTGGGAATCGGTGTTCATCCACCGATTCAATATGTCTATCAGAAATCAGTTATACACAATTTAAGCATTTTTCAATATTATCACGTATCGCTTACAAACAAAGTTCATGTCTAAACTTTGATGAGAGTTCTACCTTATGGTTTAATCGACGATTTCTCAACCTATTAAATAATACGGTAGCATTAAGATTCGATACTTTTTGTGAATATTAAACCTAAATCTATGTCTAGCATTTAGGGTTTAATAGATGTTATCTTAGGTCGAGATTAAAATCGTATTTGTCAATATCAATTCAATCCATGAAATAAACGGTGAAACAAAGATAACATCAATAATGATTCATACATAAATTGCATATAACGCCATGATTAATGAAAATACATACTGTTTCGATGAACTACGACCAATCCCAACAAGAGAGGGATTTAGCCTCTCATGGTAGCTTGATACACAATGGAAGAATGGAGTTTAACCAACATCAACGACGATTTCCTGACTCTTGATGTGTATCCAGCTCCTTCTCCTTACAAACTCTCTATTCCTCCTCTCCTAATCTATTACAAAGTATTCTCAAATAATAAATTCTGAATGCCCCTTTGAACTGAGTTTGATCTCCTTTTCTAGCAGTTCTGGCTGCTTGACTTCGCATAGCAAAAGTATGTTCGCTATGCGAACTTGCCTCTATTCTCCATTAATTCTCTGAGCTGTCAAACCACCTTTTGTGAAGCCGCCTTACTTCGCTACGCGAAGGAAAGTTCGCATCACGAACTCTGTCGCTTCCTGTCGCTTTCTCCGCTTCAAGGACAATTTGGTTCTGTTTTGCATCGCTGCCTATCGCTGTCCATCGCTGTCCACCGCTTTCTGTCGCTTCAAGCGAAGTCTGATTAGTTTTGCTTCTGCTTTGTTTTGCCTAGCTCGCTTCTGCTTCGCTATGTGAAGTCTGCAGGGCACAACTTTTCTTTGTTCTTTCTTTGATGCATTCTTTAGCCTTTTCCTGCACAAATGTAAACCAAACCAAGAAGACTTTGCACCATATTACTTTCATTCATTAGTTGAGGTATTTATGTTAGAATCTTGTCATTAAAGTAAGATAAATGCCCTATTTTATGTGCTATTTCATCTTGAATAAAACACTTATCAGAAATCAGTGTTACAGTTGTGTGTTTAGTGTTTGATCAGCTCACATGTGATGTTTATGAGGTGTTAGAGCAATTGGTTTGAGTAGAATTGCTCTCTACTGAAAAATTCGATAGTGACTTGCTAAGAAAGGCATTTTTGAGAGTGAGAAGATGATTTTGAGAAAGGAAAGTGTTATAGGCCTTTTGTGTACTTAAACTGAGCATAAATGAGCTCTATTTATAGTAGAGCAAGTTTGTTTTGCAAGCAATTGTGAATGGCAACAGCAGCAGCTCATTATCCAATTGCATCACTTTGGAATCTTTAGTCTCCTCTAGCCATTGACTAGAGGTTAGAGCACAGGCCTTTGGTTCCCTAGTTCAGAGATTATCCTTGACTCATTCAGTTGGAAAAGGCTCAGTTCATGCCACCTTGGTGCATCCATTGAATGCTCCAAAACAAAATTGGAGCCTTGTCCCCCTTTTAGGCATTTTAGGTTTGGCGTGCTACTTTTAGTTCCAAAGACTTGGGAGGCTTATGGATTAGTGTTTGTTCCTCCTTGGTCTCCCCCTGAGGTGGTCAGGTGGATAAACTTGTTTTTCATTTGCACAATTTGATCAAATCGAGCAAAATGCACAAATCTGCCTTGCCATGGTAGTTGCAGCAAGGCATATTGCCATTGTCATAACTCTTAGCTCAAATGGGATTTGATGGAGTTCTTGGCCATTTTGGAAAGCTCTCAAATGATACAACATGTGGGTGATCATAGTTTGTATTGAAACATTTTGGATCTAAGTGAAAAATGCCCTTACATTTTGAAAAAAGTGAAACAGATTCTGACTTAGTGAAAATTTCACTAAGTGTTGGAAAAAGTAGCATTTTCATGTTTTTGTCATTTTGGTCACTCCATAACTAAAAATCCATGAAGAATTGGAATGAGGTGTAGTTGACACTTTTAAAGTATGCCATGAGAGCTACAAATCCATCTTTGGATCAGCCAAAATGGTTGATTGGATCTCAAGTTATGATCCTTGGAAGTTGGTACCCTAGCCACTTTGTTCCATAACTTAGAAAATTTCTAAGTTTTTTATGGTTACCCTTTTTACAAGTTATCCCACTTTTCTGGATTTTTATTGATGAATGATGATTACAATCACACATTAACATCATTTTAGGGTTAGGGAACCATAATTGATCAAAAAGTCAAACTTTGACTTTTGGGCACAGTTGACTTTTTATCAGATGAATTCCAAACTGTGTGATCCTATATGAAATCAAGTCCTTGACCTAAATCAAACTTGATGGATTGATTTCATAGGTGTTATAGGGTGTATTGAATCATGTCCCAAGGTTTCGGAACATGTCCTGGTCAAAAGTCAAAGGCACAGTTGACTTTTTCCGCGAAAACCTAACTGTGGTTCTGATGAACTTGAAACTTGTGAATCAAGCTTCTTGGATCAATCCATTATTGCAAATGGATCAATGTAGTGTATTAGGGTCCCTAAAATCATGTCTTGAGGTCTTGGCTCATGTTTTGTCCCAAAAGTCAACTTAGGGGTGAATTAGGTCAAGAAACCCTAATTCCTGATTTTTTATGAATGCCTACCCTAAGGCTAAATTGACTTGATGATTGGGTTTATGTGGTCCCTTAGGGTATTTTGGGATATGCTTTGAAGCATTGGCTCATGCCCAGAGGAAAATTTCCATCTGGAGGCCCTAGTCGACCAAAACCCTAATTTGGTGACACTGGCGATCTTGAGGCTTAATCCACTTGGAATGTTGCAACCTTGTGCTTGATTCTTGATGTGGGAGTCCTCTTGATCCATTGTAGATATTTGAGAGGTTTAGACAAGTTAAAGATCATGTCATTCCTTGATTGATCCTTTGTCTAAGAGCTCTGAGAGGACTTGAAACCCTAAGTTCGACTGTAGTGGATTCTCACCCATATTTGGGGAGACTAATGAGGTATGATAGTCCATCCATATTGTGATGATGATTTTTACAGTGATGGCCAATCTTAGTGGTCAAAATTTGGGGTATGACATCAGGTGGGTTCTAGTTAGACACTTTAAGTTTTAGAAATACTATATTTAGAACTTAGGTTAGATTTGAGAGAAACTGAAATCTAACGGATGAAATGCGATATAAAACGCATAGTATAGTCGAGATAGGTGTAAGAATAACCTATGATACTCACTATTATGTTGCACTGTGTTTCTATGAAGTTCCATTGAGTTTTATGATGAGAAAAATGTGTTTTTAGGGCTCTGTTATGACAGTAATCGATTACCCTATTTGAGTAACCGATTACCCGTGAAAAATGATGTTCTGGGCTGTTTTTGAGCGAGTAACCGATTACTCAAAGTGAGTAATCGATCACCACTGCTATTGGCAGAAAAATGAAAATTGAAATGGGCGTAACTTGAGTTTCGTAACTCCGTTTGACGCCCGGTCGGAAGCATTGGAAAGCTAATTTTATGCTCTATGAGATGGTGAGGTAGAAACATGGTTATATGCCATGTATTGATAAGATAAATATATAAATGTAATGTTTAAAAAATGTTTAAAATGTTTAAAAATGGAATTTGTGAAAATGTTTAAAAATCCATACCTTTTGGATCGTAACTCCGATCGAGGCATGGTAATAGTCGTTGGAAAGCTATGGAAATATCCTACGCTATAAAATTGAAAAGTATTGATTTTAATACCCGATTAAATGAATTAGAGGGAACCCAAAAATGATGTTTATGTGATATGTGGTGATAAATGTTTTACTTATGCAAATTGTGTTATACCATGTCTAACTAATCATTGTTAAGTATGATTGAGAGAATATGCATGCTTAAAATGAATTAGGTAGAGTGAGGAAACTTTGCCCCCAAAAAAATGATAAGACCTAGTAATGGACTAGGAAATTTATAAATAGTCTAATAACGACGCTCGTGCATATGAGGCCGAGGCGTGTGTCCAATACCGAATGGTATAGGAAATAATAGAACACTATTATTGAACATGTGTACTATGTTAAGTATTGAAAAGGTAAATGAGGCCTAAAGGCTAATGTGGCCTAGAATTGTTGAATACAATTATGGTTGTATGTGAAATCACGAGATCGTAACCAACTCCCCTTTACATGTCGTTTCATGAGTAACGAGCTCCTCTGGAATGAATGCACGATTACTTGGTAGGTTTGATTCCCAATGTTATAGTACGAATGGAGCCTACGGGTAAAGAGACTTGTGACGATGTACGGACCGTGTGAAGTGACGAATTAAGGTGATAACATGTCCCTTAGTTCCGAATCCATCTCGTATGCCAAGTAATTTACGAGGATCCATGACTCGTTCCGACTTCTAGACGTAGAAGAGGACGGGAAGAAGGGGTGCCTTGATAAGGTTATCGATAGTGATAATTTTGAGTTAACGGACTCATAACATGTTTCCATATAGTGTGAGATTGTGAGATTGTGAACTCAAGGTCACTTCCCTTCCCTTTGGCTTGAGTTAGGATTGGCTAGAACCCTGTAAAGCCGAGAGAATCCATAAGATAGGGAACTCACTGAGATTTAATATCTCACCCCATTATTGTTGATTATTTTTCAGGAAGCATTTGCAAGTATGATTTACAAGTGGAGCTATGCTTGGATGTTTTAAGAGAAGCTTGGTTGAGCTTATTCCGCTGTGTATTATTATTTTCTTGTACAATGAGGAATATTGTACCTTATTCTTAGATTTTTATTGTTTTGGCTAATTTCCATGCCTTCTACCATAGGTTGTATTTATGTATTAGAAATGGTCAAGTATGTGAATTATGCCATTAGGCACATATGATTGTGTCAGTACCAAATAAAACACTTGTATGATATTATTCTAGATAAATATTATACAGGGCGTTACACAAACATTGTACGTTACAAAGCCCGAAGGATAAAAAGTCACGAGCATGAGGGGGGACAACACCACACTCCCTCGCCAAAATGTAAAAGTGCATCCAGAAGGATGACTAACTAAAACAAAGAACACCAAGATTAAGTAGCAGCCGAAGTATCATTGGCAACATTATTTTGGGTTGGGTTCACATTCCCGTCAGAGTCATTGACCGAGCCTTGAGACCTCTTCGGGCTATCCTTCTCCAGCTCGCCAAGATCCACAAGACGGCCATCCTGCACCACCTTGAAGTAATCCATCTCCGACAAATCCAAGCCAGGATAGAGACAAAGAACTTGATCTTTAGCTCTCTCAAAAGCTTCGTCACCAGCAGACAAAATATCGATCTGAGCTTTCTTTAGAGCTTCTTTAAGATCGCTATTGGATAATAAGAGCTCGGCATTAGAGGCTTCGGATATCTTCAACTGGTCAGTAAGTTTGGCTAAGGCCGACCTATGATCAGACTCCAAAGTCTCTTTTTCCTTCCTCGTGTTAGCTAAATCCTTCTCCAAGCTGGAAATTTTCTTAGACTGAGATTCCTGGGAACTCTTTAACTGAGCGACTTCATCCTTAAATTTTGGCTCAAGCTTTTTAGAGTCATCAGATGATTCAAACAAACCACGGGCGAGAACAACACACCTCATCAGATAAGAACTAAGATTCTAGGTGATTTTCTGCTGACTAATGGGTTTAACTTTATTAACATCCTCGGTAACATTGAGATGATCACACAGGTATCTGGAGCCATCAAAATGATTGGACCAAAACTTGAATTCTCCAGATGCGGAATTCTCCCCTGGGCCTCTCATGAGGGAGTTAATCTTTATTTCAGCTTGATGAATATCCTCATTCATTTGAATCTTCAGTTTCTTCGGGTCACCTTGAGAGACCTCGTCCTGAGCAGGTAAAATGAAAGGATGAGGCTCAGCCTTACTCTGGGCGGCTTTAGTGCTTGTACCCCTGAGCCGTTTTGGTGCCCGGACTTCTAACCCACCTAAGTCGGACTTGGATCCAGACGCACCACCAGTTCCTCTCCGGGCTTCCTGAGTTGCCTACACCAATTACTTTTGCTCGACTACAGATAGATCAGTCATCTTATCTACAAACAAACAACATGAGGTTAGAATAAAAAGGAAGACGAGGAATATTTAAAATGAAAAATAATGATTACCCAAAAAGGCAAGGAGTCGGTCGTCATCTAAGGGCAACAATTCCTTAATTCTCATCATACGGAATGAATCAAGAATGGCCAGGGACTGGAGTTCCAAATCATTCAGTTTATCATAGTTAAAACCAGTGATTGATAAATGATATTTAGTCCAGTAGTGAGGAAAGCGTGGATGCCCATCTAAGGCATATAACACCTGTGGACATCTCGGCCCACAGCGAACTCTCAAAAAATGATCTTTATAATTATTGTAATTTGAGGTATACGCCTGAAGGAAATTTCGGCCGAGCATTCCACTAATTTGAAGCCAACTCCAGTTATCAATTCCTTTTACTTCAAAGAAGGAAAAGAATAAGCCTATGGTCGGAACAATATCTAAAACCTAGCAAACCCTCTCAAAGGCCTTTATAAATCCCCAACTGTTGGGATGGAGTTGGGAAAGTGCTATATTGACGGTCTTCAACACGTCCACCTTGAAATCGGAAAAGGGATACGGATGTTGAAATCTTCCATAATACTAGGATAAAAGTAGAAAAATTCTTCATAAACATCTTTTGATCTAAGTATACATGCTCTTTCCTTTGGGCCACAAGGTTCCAAAATAACGCCATCTTCGAAACCAGTAGAGGATATAATCATCACGGATCGGATTTTAGCAATTTCTAGGTCGTCAGTAATACTCTTCTTATGGTTCATAACCTTAGAATCGAAGGGAGCAGCAGTCTCCATTAGAATTTCTACAGAACCTGAAGAGTCAGATTCAAAGTCACTTTCAGAAGTGAGAATCTCATTATAAAACTTATACATGACTCACCTATACTCTTCTACCCCTACAGAATCCATCATCTCTTGCATGTTTTCTTCCCATAATCTTTTTCTCTCCTCGTCACTCTTATGGATAACCTTATCTTCATTATCACATTCCCTAAGAACTACCATTTTTTGTGTTAAAAAAAAAAAGAGGAAAATCAAGAGGGAAAGGAAAAAATACCTGAAGTTAAGAGCGCTTGGAGTTGAAAACAGATTCGTTTAAAGAAGAACGTAGAAGTGAAGGAAAGAGAATACTGACTTTAATAGAAGCCCAACGTTCAAAAAAATGGCTAGAGAATAGCCACTCATGATGTATTAAAGTCATCATAACGCTAGGGAAGATTAGGGGACGCGACTTTCCAGGAAATTTTTGACACGTAAGGACCTAAGAAGAAAAACCGACCTATAGCACGACACCTAGCAAATATATCCTGGCTCATGTTACTGCCGAGTAATGCACCCTTATAAATGGATATAGTACTCGGGGGGCTTATGTACATGCCAAATATATTTAATGCCGAGTTGCATAGTCGGATAAGAGTAAGCGCGGACTAGACTATGAAGTAGGAAAGGTCGTAAAGATCTAGACCAGTATCATGTATAACTCGGGCCGGTCAGGGAGCCCGACTCCCATCAGCCGAGTTCTTAGAAGGCCGGGTACTATACCCCACCAACCCGACACCGATGCCGGTCACGAACTCAACAAGTGTCATTCCAACAGTTGTAACGGCGGCGGCACATCAATGCAAACGTTATCATGCCTTTAAAGTGTGCATTCATGAAGAAGAGTTACATTAATGATGGCCATACAACATCAGAAGTCCAAGAGGCTTCTCTTAATGGCATAACTTAAATGAAGGTGGAAGAAGGCTATAAAAGGGGATCCCACATGAGGGTTAAGCAAGACACATCCATCTTGAGACAATATACAACACATGTATAGCTCTCAAATCCCCAAACATACTTACAAAGTATAGACAGCTTAGTCTTCTCTGCCCCTAAGAAGGAGACTAGCACTTTTGGTGTTCTGACCATTTTTGGCTAGAACATGAAGGAATTCCCAAAAAGTGCTTAGATTTCAAGTTATGAAGCCATGAAGTTGGTGTTTCATTCAAAATTGATTTCCAACACTTAGAAAAATTTTGAGACAAATCTGCTTTGTAAAAGTAACCAACTTGTGAGCCATTTTTCATCATGATCCATTTTGATTCAAGAAAAACTTAAAACATGAAAGTTGTAGAGCATGTCTTGGGCTTTCGAAAAAGTACAAGTACATTTTTTTCCCTTGCATGAGCTGAGAGTTTCGAAAATGGGAAGTTAGGGTTCCAAACTTGAATTTCAAGTCATATGCATGATGAATTCTTAGAGCAAAACCATTCCAAACTTGCAAATCCCTTAATTTCAGGTCTTGTAACTTGCAAATCCTTCCATGATCAGAAAATTACACAAGTCCTTGGTGTATTACACAATGATTTGAGTTATTAACCAAGTTTTGATGGCATTTTTGGAAGAATTTGCAAAATGGTTCCATATCCACTTTGATAAAGATCACTTTTTGCCAACAACTCTTGCATTGGACTTATACATTTGTTTTTTTTTTGCATACAGAAAATCTTGAAGGGTCAGAAACAATCTTTAGACCACAGAAAAGCTACCTAAAGCTCCATGATTCACTTCACCACTTCATCATGACAAATATGCATTTTTGGTGCAAAATGGAACCAAGTCACCAAACCACCATTACATATGAACTAAATGCAATTTCTGAAAGTTACCAAGACTTCTTGGAGTCTCTATAAATATAGAGCTAAGCCATAAAACTCCACACACCAGAACTTGCACAAGAACACCATTGTAGCAAATTCTCTCTACCTCAAAATCCCAACTTCCATTTCTGTTGATTTTTCTCTCAACCAACCATCCAAACATCATATAAACATCCATTAGAGGTTGTCCAAACACTTAAACAACTTCAGTAACAACCATATCACCATCCTTCAAACCTCACTTCCTCAATTTGCAAGAAGAACCTTGTGAAGGATTACAAACAATTGCAGAACAAGCCAAGCATTTAAACTCTCTCCTTATGGTTCAAGAAGGCTAAGGGGATCATTATCTTGTTTTTAGAAGACTTGAGAAGAGGCATCAGACCTTGCTCCAATAGGTAAGGTTCTTACACTTTGAAACTCTCTATTCATGCATCATTATTGATTGATTCCTAAAGCAAAAATGTAGACATTGGTGTGTTAAGAATGACCCTTATACTGTTTGCAATCTGTCATGCTTGTATGTGAAGTTTGTGATGTTTGAACTTTTAAGGCTAGGTCTGGTTTTATGCTTTATGTGCTTCTTCCTTTGAGTCTCAGCTTGTATAAATGATACCATTAAATTCCTTATTGAAAACTGAGTAATTTTGGTTCTTACTTTTTTAAATTTCATCAAGAAATGAGTGAGATATGATGAGTGGAAGTTACCTTTAAATCTGTCTGAAGGAACTTTTGGTCATTTTTGCACTGAACATCCACCAGTGGAAGTTGCCTTTAAATCTGTCTGAAGGAACTTTTGGTCAATTTTTGCACTGAACATCCATCAGTGGAAGTTACCTTTAAATCTGTCTGAAGGAACTTTTGGTCAATATTTGCATCATTTATCATCTTCATCATTTATGTATTTATATCATGTTTGAATATCATTTTTTGTCACTTTGTTTGATATTATGTTTGAATATCATGTTTGTTATGCTTTGATATCATGTTTGAATATCTTTGTCTTGTATGTTTGGATATCAATTTGATATCCTTTGATGTCATGCTTGTAACTTGTTGTTCCAATGGCCTTTTGAGCCATTATTTTTCATATTTACTCAAGACATTGCCTATTTTATGACCCCTTTGAAAAAATTCCAAAAAATATTTTATTTTCATGTACTTTTTCTTAGTTTAAAGTGAGGTACTTTTTAATGTGATTTTTTTGTCCTTATTTGGTCCCTTTTGAATTTTTCTTTGATTTTGCTTGACCATGTTGATACTTATGAATATGATATAACTTGTGAAGACCTTTTTTAATGTTGATAACATGTCTTACTTGTTTTCCCCTAAGTTTAAAGTGCTTAAATGTGTGATTTTTCATGTATAAGTAACTTGTATTTCCATGATTTGGCCATGATTATTTGTCCCATATCTTTGGCATGATCTTGAACTATTTTGTGAACCATGTTGTGTTTGTTTACCATGTATTCCATGTTACCATGTTTAGGTCTTGTGCATGTTCACCTTATTTTGTCTATGTTCATTATCTTTAAAGTTATGTTTGGTTCATCATAATTATCAATTCAATTCGCGTTCATGAAATGTTCTTCATCATTGTGCATGTTCCAAGGGAAGGGCTTGTTGTTCACACTCTTGTCATTTACATTTGCATTTGAATTTGCATCTTTGCATCTTCTTGTATATATCTCCCACTTGTAATCCTAGAACTTGCTATCCCTTAGGAAGTCTCCCTAGGATTACCTTTTCAACTTAGACATTTTCAATTAGGGTTTTCCCCTTTTACAACTCAACACCACTTTCATAAAAAACCTTGACCCTTGGTCATTGATCTTTTCAAACTTCTTTTTCTTAATCAAATGCTTCAAAACACTTAAGCATATTCAAACCTTTTCCAAAAGACTAAAAAAACACAAATCCAATTCAAATCATTTTTCCACCTTTGGCTTTTCAACTTTAAAACCTTTTCAAATAGACTAGACATTAGTCATCCTTAGTTGAGATATAAATCTCCTATCCCATAACATGGTGAGAAAGATGATTGATTCTTTTCCACTTTAGTGAGGTATGAAGCATACTTGTTGATTGCAATCCAAGTTGGAGCCCTTCTCTTAATGTGAAGCAAATATCCTTCTTCCACATGTATATGGTGGTTTAGATGAGTATTCTCCCTTGGATGACAACTTGTTTCTTCTTTAATTAAAATCTACCATAACAAATCTCTTTCAATTTGTACCCCGAACTACGAGGTTTTGATCCTTCATTAGTACGTAGGTACAAGACTTTGTGTCTTGCCAAACACAAAAACAATAAAAAAAACATTTCTCTTCTCATCTCCCCAATCAATCTCAAGTAGCAAGCAAACAAATAACACAATTCAACAAGAGGTTCCTAGAGAGTACTATAAATACTTAGGATGTTAATACCTTCCCTTAGTATAACCAACCCCCGAACCTTAGATTCTTTTAATTGCATTGCATTGCATATTTATGGGTTTATTCGTTCTTTTTCCCTTCCCTTGGATCAATTAAAGATCGGTGGTGAATTAAGATTTATGAAGCCTAGCTAACTCAATAGTTATGGTCTCCAATTCTCACCGCGACAACAGAGTCAGTCGAATCATCGTATGCATGTATGTAGATGACTTGTTGATTATAGATGCAGATGAAGCAGAGATACGAAAAGCCAAGTTGAAGTTGATGTAGGAGTTTGAAATGTCCGACCTAGGGAATTTGTCATATTTCTTAGGGATGGAATTCAAAGGCATGGTGATCGAGTGTTCTAGCATTAAAAGAAGTATGCCTAAGATATCTTGAAGAGGTTCAAGATGAGCAACTATAATGCAGCTGCTACACCATTAGAAACAGAAGCAAAGTTGACGAATGATACAAATGATGATTTTGTAAGTGTGACACTGTACAAACAAATCATTGGTTCCTTGAAGTAATTTTGCAACACTGTGCCAAATATCTGTCAAAGTGTTGCATTATTGAGCAGATTCACGGAGAAACCTCAAGAATGTCATCTCATAGTAGTCAAAAGAGTGCTGAGATACATCAAAGGTATGATTGATCATGGTGTGCTGATACCATTGTAGAAGAACACTAACACAAATGCAGAGGTATATGGCTACACTTATTCAGATTTTAATGGAGATTAAGACGAGAATAAGAGTATTGCAGGCTACATATTCATGATTGAAGGCACTTCAATCTCTTGGACCTCAAGGAAGTAAAGCATTGTGGCTTTGCGATTGTGGGAAGCTGAGTACGTGGCCACATCATTTGCAGCATGTCAAGCAGTATGGATACAATGTTGCTCGAAGAGCTCAAGATAATGGAACCTAGAAAAATGAAGTTGTTTGTCGACAACAAGTCAACAATCGACCAGGCGAATCACCTAGTGTGTCATGGTCGAAGTAAACACATAGAAATGAGGTATATCATTTCTGAGGGATCAAGCTAATAAATGAAAGTTTGAACTTGAGCATTGCAAGACATAATGGCAATTAACTGATATACTCACCAAACTCTTGAAGAAATTCAGGTTTGACGAGTTGAAAAGAAGAATCGAGATGAGAAGTTTCGAGAACATGAATTGGGGGGGGTGTTAGAAGTTGTAATTCGATGTTATGTCGAAGTAGCTAATCGAGGTGTAGAAGTCAACTGTATTCGAGTGAGTCGAATACAACATATAGTTGATATGTTGAAATATAAATTGTAGTTTTGTATCTTACATTGTGTATGTTTAGGGCATGTTTCGATTTGTATATTTTTAGACATGCGTTTTAGTTGCCTATATAAAGTGATGTAAATTATATCAACTTCACTCAATACAAATCCTAATTTTTATAATTCAGTTTATAGTTTTTCTTTTTCTCTCTTTCTTCTTATTCTATAATTCTTTCTTGAAAATTCGTTATTTCAACACTGATATCACTACTCACGTTCATGTCAATGTTCAAAGTAACTGTTCACATCAATGCTAAGTGTTCATATTCACGGTATTTATGTACGGAAAATACAATGTATACGTAAAAAATGGTGTAAGAAAAACATAACTAACACATATAAAAATTCACAATATTGATTATTCTTGAGTTGCCGATGACATAAAGCGTGACGCAGCATAATAGCGTATTTATGTTATTTTTGTGATACGTCTGTTTTTGCGTCTTTTTCTGTGGTAGTAGGTGTCAAGGTGAGCCACCATCAAATCAAAGGACAAAAACAAAATCAAATTGATGCTTCAAACTTCATTGGAAAAAATTAGTACAATAAGTTTGGAACCGGTCTTACATATGAACTCCATTATTTATGTCATAGCTATCCATAGTTATCATTATTTTATTTTCTTTTCTTTTTCTTGCATTGGGTTGCTTTCTATACGTTTTCTTTTGTTGATAAGGTCATATTTTTTATTTAATTTATAAAATTTATAATAAATTTATCAAAAATTAAATTGGGATAATCAATTTATGATTTAAAAATTTATTAGTCCACCTGTTTCAAAATAAATGTCATTTTAATAAATAAAATTTGTTTTAAAATAACCTACAGTATTGTAGTAGGGACTGCAATCCAGTAATATAGTAATATACGATATTCAACCATAAGCAAGAAACTAAATTTAATAGTGTTTGTAAGAGGTATTTTGTCGTGTAACAAATCGTAAAATTTCAACACTTTGACTTGGTGCCATTGCCAACCCCCGGTGGAAAAGGTCAGAATAATGAAATGAAATCGTGCATAATATGTCAAAAGAAAAAGCGAGTCGTGCATAAACCTACCGTCTTTTGAAAAATTTGTGCCAACGGGGCACGCCAACAACTTTATTTGCATCTGTTTTTTTTTCAAATTAATAAATTATTTAACATAAATCTTTCTTAATTAAATTTAATCTTTAAATCATTATAATTTATTTCATTTAATTTTTAAGAGAAAATGAAAATTTTATAATGTTTTAACCAATGACGATTATGTATTCCACCAAAGCAGAGTGAAAATTCTAAATTAATTATATGACATGGTAGAATAATATATTTCTCTTGGATGATAGTGTAAAACTTTTTCACTCTCAATGCATTACCATTTAACCTTAATTTTTATTTAATAAATTAAAATCATAGCGCACAAAGATGTTGTTGTTACTTATTATCAAGGTCGGTCCAATGCAGGTACAGTCTGTGCTAAAGCATTAGCCCCCAAATTTTGGAGGGTCCACTTATTTAAAAAAAAAATACATTTTACACCTACTTTTTGTTAACAAAAGGTGTAAAATATAGTTGTTTTCAAAATATATTTCACATTTATTTTTTTAAAAAAATGTAAAATCATAATTTATTTTTTGAATTTATATATTTTTATCGATTTTTCTTTTTAAATTCGGTATTAATTAATATTTTTAGGCCTATTTTTTCAAATTAAAATAGGATCTCCGAATGTTAGATCTGTTCATAACCTTATAATTTCTATCAATATACAAATCAAGAACAGAACTCTACAATAATTCCTATGAGTCGATGTACCATCAACTTGTATCCCTTAAACCCATATCCGAATACACTTATGAGAATGAAGGCGGAAACATGTCTGAATTTGTCATTGAAGTCGTTGAAGGTTTCGGGTATGTGATCTTCCGATTTGTAGAGTTCCTTAGGGTTTCTTGAATCTCCTCTGATGGGAATGAAGAGAGAAAATCTCATAAATCTTATTTTGTTCGTACTCTACAAATGGGGATCATAACCCATTTAAATAACCCTAGGGTTATTTCTTAGTTTTCAATATTATAATTTGACCCCTCATCAAATTAGATATTGACTTACGATATCTGCACAATAATCTAATCTTTAATGACATTTATGCTTTTAGCCATAAACTTAACATTATATTAATTAGACCCCCACTACAACAAAAAGGACTTATAACATCTCACCTTAGACAGCGCTTTATTACAAAAGCGCTGCTATAGGTCAAAAACACGGAATCTATTAATTTAATAAAGGAAAAGCGCAAAAAAATATAAGACCTTAGACAGCGCTTTAGTGAAAAGCGCTGTCTAAGGCCTTTTAAATTTTTAAAAAAATTTAATGGAAAATATTAGACAGCGCTTTCCTTAAAAGCGCTGTCTAAGGCCTTTTAAATTTAAAAAAAATATAAGACCTTAGACAGCGCTTTTAAGGAAAGCGCTGTCTAAGGTCTTAAATATTTAAAAAAATAAAAACAAAAGCGCTGTCTAAGGCCAATCTTAGAAAGCGCTTTTAAAGCGCTGTCTAAGGTCCACCTTAGAAAGCGCTTTGTTGAAAAGCGCTGTCTAAGGTCTAATAAAATTAAAATATATGAATATACTCAGTTTTCATTTTCAGTTTTGCGCTCTTTCTTCTCCCTCCCCTGTTGCGAACGGATACTTGCGAACCTGAGCTAAACCCTTGCCGTCGTCCACCGCGCCGTCGTCCACCGTTCCTCCCTCATTTCGCGACTCCGACGACCTTTACTCCACCGTGACCGTCTGTTCCTCTCTCATTTCGCGTTTTCGTCACTCAGTTTGGAAGTTTAAGAGTTTCAGATTATTACACATTTTATAAGGTATGCTGATAATGTTGCTGTTGATAATGTTGTTGTTGATGTTGATAATAATGTTGTTGTTGATGTATTACACATTTTACACGTTTCAGAGTATTACACATTTTACACGTTTCAGAGTTTCAGTTTGGAAGTTTCAGAGTTTCAGAGTTTCAGTTGATAATGTTGCTGATAATGTTGATAATGTTGTTGTTGATGTTGATAATAATGTTGTTGTTGATGTTGATAATAATGTTGTTTATGTTGTTGCTAATGTTGGACTGTTGCTAATGTTGATAATGTTGCTAATGTTGTTAATGTTGTTGCTAATGTTGGACTGTTGTTGGATATAAGAATAAAATATGTGCTAACTTCATTTTTGGTGATATAGGAATAGAATCAATATAATGTGTTAGTTTAGTTTGTTCTTGTTAACATTTTTCTACATTGTTAACTATTGCAATATAATGTGTTTGTTTAGTTTAGTTTAGGTTAGTGTTAGTGTTAGTGTTAGGTTAGTGTTAGTGTTAGTGACCCAAAAATGTTACATTTGTGACCCAAAATTCTAACAATCTCCCACTGGTCACATATGTAACTTTACACATGTGTTAGACTTTATGAGCTCAAAATTTGCCATTATATTCTTTAAGTATATCCAAAGTATCTCGTCCATTAGTCATGCCAATATACATAATCAAGGTGATTTTCATTATATCAATCATAACTAATCCATCAATGATCACCGATAGTGACACAATTAAATGACATAGATCCATCATGAAATGTGCAACATGAAAATCACATGAAGTTGGTCTTTATATGTTGATTTTCAACTGGTCATATTTTACTATAGTGAGATCATTCAATAACTTTATTGTACAAAATGTAAACTACTGAATATTAAACTTTATTAATTTGAAAATATCTAAAATCATAGTATGCATACATAATACCAAACACAGAACATAAAATTCATAATCGACTAACTCTCATTAAACCAAAGACTCTTCTAACGTTAAAACACCCAAGCGAGCAGTGTGCTCATGAAAGACCTTGGGTGGAAGACCTTTTGTAAGAGGATCTGCTATCATGGAGTTTGTCCCCAAGTGTTCTATGGAAATCTGTCCCCTTTGTACCATTTCCTTAACAACTAGGAACTTGATGTCAATGTGTTTTGACTTAGTCGAGCTCCTATTATTGTTGGAATACAGGACAGTTGATTTGTTTTCATAGTATAACTTAAGTGGCCTTTCAATTCCTTCCACAATTCGCAGTCTAGTTACAAGATTCTTGTAATACCCCATATTATCTAAATGCTCAATTGGATATCAGATGAGATCAGATGAGTATCTATGTGCTCTATCTTTGGTAAATTGGATTAATGGAATCTTCTAAGTGTTTTAAGTATGGTCAATTGGGATCAATAGAGCAACTGGTGAACTCTAAAGGGATCAATTATATTACTAAAGGAACATATCAATTTTATTAGTTCAAGAGAGTAGATTATGGTAACTCTAATAATTGATCAATTGGTGTAAGACGATAAAATATCAATTGGAGATATTTTACTCTATTGGATTATATTATATAATAAGTTTTTATATATATTTGGAAGAAGAAAGAAAAGGAAAAAGAAGAAGAGATAGTAAGAAAAGAGGAAAAGGAAGAGAAAGAGAGAAAGTGGGGAAAGAGGAAGAAGAGAGAAAAGCTTGGATCATCACCATTTGTTCATCATCTTCTTCAACCTCCTCTTTGATTACCAGGTGGGTTCTAGTTAGAAACTCTAAGTTCTAGAAATCCATGATTTGAACTTAGGTTAGATTTGAGAGAAAATGATTAAACGGATAAATCAATGAAATCTAACGGATGAAACTCGATATAAATTGCGTAGTGTAGTCATAATATGCATGTGATCAATTGATGATACTTGTTTTGTGGTTTGGAAATGATTTGGTGGAAAAGGGGGAGTTTTGGAACCATGGAAACGCAGCAGAAAATTTTGCTTCTGATACGCACCGTCGGGCGGTCCTGGGAGTTTTCAAATAATTCCCTTTTCTTTAAAAATTCCGAACTTTCGATTCGTATACCCGATTTAAGCGTTCTTGGTACCGATGGAAAGCTATGAGAATATTCTACCCAATAAAAAGTGAAAATTATGGGTATGATGTGGGATTAATTTTTTAGTGGAACATGAATGAAAATAATGGTTAGGTGATATGTTGAAATCCATATCTTTTGGATCCTAAATCCGATGGAGGTATGGTTATAGCCGATGCAAAGCTGTGAAAATATCCTACGGGATAAGATTGAGAAATATTGTTTTCGATACTCGATTAAATAAATCGGAGGGAACCTAAGGGTGATATAACTTGTGATTGAATTATTATATGTAATTCTAAAAATGCAATTGTAATATGCTTTGTCTAATATTGTTGTTAAACATGATCGAGAGAGAGTGCATGTTAAAATATGAAATAGAAAGAGTAAGGAAACTTTACCCCCTAACAACATGATAGTGGAACCTAGTAATGGCTAGGAATTGATGGAAACTCTAGATGGCTATGCTCATGCATTCGATGTAGAAAGGTGTATCCTTGACGAGTAATGGTCTAGAGTAGAGAACCTAGACGACGATGCTCGTGCATTCGATGTAGAAAGGTACATCTTTGACGAGGAATGGTCTAGGAGAGAGTGAAACACTAGTATGGAACATGTGTGTGAACCGTGCGTTCTTTGTGAAAGGTGAATGTGGCCTTAAGGCATTGTGGCCTTGTGATTGTCGAGTACAATCACGTTTGTGTGTGAGATCACGTAATCGGAACCTTTTTTATCCCTTAATAAATATTAGTGACTCGTGTCGATATCCTCTTGTGTGGGATGGCCGGGGAAAGTATTTATTAAGTAAGTAGCCGTGACCTGTGTCGATATCCCCTTGTGTGGGATATCCTCTTGTTAGGTACAACAACTCTATGTATAACATTATCCTTTGATATGCATCTAAGTGCAATTTACATAGGAAATATTTATTTGATCAAAGATATAATATTTAATAATGGTTAGAATATAAACAAAAGAAAACAGAGAGATAAAGATGAATCTAGTCGTCTCACAGAATAACTATTATTTGAAGATTATAAGTGGCAAAGAGTATTCTAGTCAAACCCCACAAAGACACTATTATAATAATAACAAAATAGTGTAAGAGCAAAAAGTTTCTGTATAAGAGCAAATAAAATTGATGATAAATTCAACCTAACATTTAATTTCATATTCAAGATTTTGAGCAAAAAAAATTTGTAAGATCAAAATGGATCTCAATTTTAGAACTCTAATAAACAAAACTTCATAAACACAACATATATTGATTTATACAATTGAAAGATCAAAGGATCATAAATAACACAAAAATAAATTGAATCAGATATGGGTGACTCTGATACCACTTGTTAGATCCGTTCATAACCTTATAATTTATATCAATATAGAAATCAAGAACAGAACTCTACAATAATCCCTATGAGTCGATATACCATCAAATTGTATCCCTTAAACCCATATCAGAATACAATTATGAGAATGAAGGCGGAATCGTACCTTAATTTTCCATTGAAGTCGTTGAAGGTTTCGGGTATGTGATCTTCCGATTTGTAGAGTTCCTTAGGGTTACTTGAATCTCCTCTGATGGGAATGAAGAGAGAAAATCTCATAAAACTTATTTTGGCTTCCAATAGAAGTTTAGATCTTCTTCAATCGAAGCACGAATCTCCACTTCTTAATCGATTCCATCAAATTCAAATTCAAAATATTTTCCATCACAGATATTTGGCTTAAGCTTTAAGCTTGTGTCTCCTCTTCAATTGCATATATTTGGAATAAGTTTTGAATCCATTTTTTTTAGCATGCATAATTTAATTATTTATATTTAAGTATGATCATTATGGTTTAAGTCAGTTTGTTGAATTAATGGAACAAGAAACTTATTTGATGTTGGTTCAAGTTATGTGGGAAGTGAAATCTCAAACAATTTTGAAAAACTTGAAAAATTTGATATTTATTGTGTGTGACTCGAATCACTCACAATCTATGACTCGAATAAAATCAAATAGAGGAGAACATGAAAATTATGGTGTCTATGACTCGAATCATGATTTACACATGATTTGAATCATGCAACACCGTGACTCGAATCACACGTTTCACATGATTCGAATCACACAAGTCTTATTAGCCATTGTCCAGTTTTATTCGAATCACACTTTCTACATAACTCGAATAAAAAAGTTTTTCACTTTTTTATGTTTGGCTCTGTAAGTTCTGTGTTGGCTGCATTTTTGCTAAAGCATGTTGTTGCAGCTATATGTTGTGCAAGATGTCTTGACATGTGGGTCAAACATCTCTGCAGGTTATTTATTCAGGTTGTGCAGGCTTCAAGTACAGGATGTCAAGACTGATGTTCTAACGTGTTATTACAGAACTGAACAACATTCTATTAAGAATGTTGTGATTTGTTTATTACTATTTTTTAGTAATCTTTTTGCTATCCTGGTGAGATATCTTGCTGGCGCAAATCAAGGTGGAGATTTTCTTTAAACAAAAAAGTTTTTGTTGCATAATTCGTGGAGTTATTTTGGAATTTTTTATTCTATTTTCATGCAGAAAATCTTGAGAAGATTTGAAGTATTATTTGATTTGATTTGATCAAATCTGAGTTGGTTATTTCTGATGCCCAAGCACATGCGAAGTGTTTCTGTATAAAGACTTTCTAATCCTATTTGGAGTTCAAAGAAGTTAGGGTTGAGCCATGTGCATTGCTTAAGGATTAGGGTTTTAGTTTTTTTTGTGCTTTTGTTATTTGTGAGTCATTCATTAATCACTTAGATGCTTGAACTGGACTGAGTTTATTGAGTTGTAATTGTGAATCACTCACGAGCTTTTAAACAAGAGTGAATTATGTGTCTTTGGAAATGTGTCTTCTATTATTCATTGTTATAAGTCTTATCACTGTTGTGTGATCAAAGGGATAGTCTTAGATATAAATTGCACGGGTAGAGATTAGGTGAGAAGATTGTAAACCAGAGGTTGTTTGCTGAGAATCTTCAAACTAATTCTATTTTAGTGAATTTCCTTCCTGGCTTGGTAGCCCCTAGATATAGGTGAGTTGCACCGAACTGGGTTAACAATTACTTTTGTTGCTTATTGTCTTCCTACTGTGTTTATTACCTTGTTCTTAAGTTGATAACAGTTCAGATATTAGAGTTGTAACATCTCCTTTGACATCTCATATCTGACACCAGAATTTTAGGCTCTGTCCAAAATGGTTCAAATCAGGCTTTGTACATGACTTCAATTTTGACCTCTCATGACTCGAATTATAGATAGAACATGACTCGAATCACAGAAAATGGGTCACATTTCTTTATGTTAATCTTGTTCCACTCGACTTGCATATTTGACTCAAATAAACAAATGTTCTTAACTCGAATCTAACAACCATTGTCACCTATTTTTGTGCTTAATCTCCAGCACATATAAATTATTTTTTCATCTCAATTCATAATAATAAGAACAACCAGAGAACATAATAACAACAATAACTTCCAACTTTTGAAAACTAAAAAAAAAACTCTTCATTCGAAAATTCTTTCATCTTCAAATTCTAGTTTGATTTCAGATCTTGATTATGAAATTTTGTAATTGTTGATGGAGACGTGCTTGAAACTAATATTTCTTGAAGATTTGGTAAATATTTTCAGGAGGTTTGCAAGGTTGGTATTGTTCTGACCGGTGGTGACAAATTCCAATGAAAGTAAGGAGGTTCTTCTCTCCATTTTGACCTTGTTAGTGTTGTGTGGAAGCCTACAGACAAGGTAAGAGTTCTTCTCAATCTTCAGACAGTTCATTTCTCAAGAAATCGATGGGATCAAGGTTGATTACCACACGCAAAGACTGTGAGCTGATTTGTGAAGCTGGAGGATTCAAGAAGCGAGAATCAAGTAAAGATTTTGTAGAGTGCAGCGTAAACGTTGTGTACAAGTCAAGATCCAGATAGGAGATTTATTTTACTCAGCATTATTATGGATCAGTGATTGTAAGAACTCGTGTAGTATTTGTCAAAACATAGTAAAAAAACAACTTTCAATAGGAAACCATTAGAGAGTGGAGTATTTGAGGAGGATTGATCCGAACTACTATACATATATGTTTACTCTCTCTCTCTCTCTCTCTCTCTATATATATATATATATATATATCTTGCATTTTAATTTTCGTAGGCGATTGTATATATAGGTTTTTGTTCACTACTACAAATAACACATCTAACATCGGCCGCAAATTGCATTTAACCTCGGCTACACAGCCGAGGTAATGAAGGGCAACATGAAAAGCAAACACCTGTCACCTCGGTTGTTCGAAAACCAAGGTTATAAATTAAAAGGTCATGAGTTTCATCCTCATCAACTACATATTTTTTATTTTCTAAATTTTGTTGCGCACGTCATTTACCTCTCGGTTGTATTTAAAGACCGAGGTAATAAGGTATTTAGTAACCTCGGTTTTAAGTAATAATCAAGGGAAAAAATATCATTTTTCGCCTGTATCATTTTCACTGCCTATATCATTTTCGCTGGCTTATATCATTTTCACTGGCTTGTATCATTTTCACTAGCCTGTATCATATCATTATAAATCTATTAACCTGCCTGTATCATTTTTTACACATAAGCTACAAAATATGCGACATTATTGGAATATATCATATCATTTAAACCAAGGTTAGAAATTTACATTGTTCTGATTATCAAGACAGAATACACACATTTATATATTTGCACAAAATAAATTAAGGAAATTTACACATTTACAACTAAGAAAAAACCATTGTTTTAGAGAATCATAATAAGATAAAAAAAGACTATGGCCCAACTTTATCGGATGTCATCTATATCATCTTTTGAGTATGGTGTTTTGTTGTTAAACTCCTAGAATTAGAACAAAAATTAAATTATGATAAGCTAACAACATAACAACATGAACTTAAGAAGATATGGATTAAGTTAATACCTTATGCTTCATCCATCCCTCTTTAATGCACGTGGAGACAATATAGAGCATATATCTCATAACATAGTATCCACATGAAGGGTTATCGTGTTGTTTTTGCCACTACAAATAATTTTCATATATTTATATCACACTGATACACAAAAATAATATAATGTCAATAAATGCACAAGTAACATACTTATTTTTGGGGAAACATAGATTGGCCTTTTACCAAGTATATTATATTTGAATGCATTATACTCCTTCATCGCTCCACACATGTCGATTAAAATTAAACATGAATAAAAACTATTCAACATTAAATTTAAAAATAATACCACTTACCCATTCAAAGAGTTAATCGCTTCTTCAGGCAGTTTAGAGTGCAATGAGCAAAATACAACTATAGTATTTTTCTTAGGACATATAACAATTAGTTTCCAAGGTTCACTGCATAAAAATTCAGAATAATTAATATGTATAAAATTGATTTATAAATAAAAACACAAATTAATATATACTTACTTGCGGTAAAATGGGGTTAAATAACAATCTTTTATGTTCCCTTTCAATTTATATTTTAAGTAATTACGGATATTATTTTCAGTCGAACCGCGAGTAAGACCAATGTACGCCAGATATAAGATGCAATACCTGTTTTGAAGTTTCCTTTCAACACATAAGTCATGGATGTACCTGCAAGAGCAAATCTTTATGTTAAAGTAGAATAACATATGTATATAAATATAGATCAACCTAAAAAATATACTTGCGATGACCAAATTTGAATAACTAATCTGGATCATGACTTAATTTAATACCCAAGCATGTGTCTAGAATATTGTCAATTATCATTCTTAGTCTCTCAATATTATCTACTCTTGACGGTGTGGGTTCAATACTGCCCTGGATGGAAGAAAACTTTCTTTGGGGCTTGTACCACCCGTAACTTTTTAAACTTCATTTTCCTGAATGTCCAACTGATTTGAATTTGTGTTGCTTAATAGGCCCAACGAATTCAATTTTTGCATCATAAAAATAACATAAATACAATCCAAAATTAAAATACACAAACAATAATTACAACAACATACAACTTATACCTTAAGCACATTGCAGGTACACTTCTCAGATACCTTCACCTCAGTCATCCTCTCTCGCTCCTCCTGCTGCTTCTGGACACTCTCCTACACTGTTTGCAACAACCTATCCCTCTCCTCCTTAAACTTCCTATCATGCTCATTCCTCCACCTTTTCTTCTCTTCCTCAAACTTCTTTCTATCATGCTCCTCCCTCCACCTCTTCCTCTCTTCCTCTCCTCCTCAAACTTTTTCTTATCCTCTTCCAACTTCCTATCCTACTTCTCCCTTTCATTTTCCAACTCAACAGCAATAATCTATTTAATCACTCTCTTATGGGTTTTCCCACTAGATGATTTAGATGGTCCAAAAACTACCTTGAAGCCAACGCCTCTTCCAACTCCATGGACACGCCCTAGATGCTCCTCGATTCCAATCGCTTCTACCAAGATGTCATGCCGATCTTGTGAAGTGAAGAGGACGACTTTGGTTTGTTGAACAAGATCCTCCTACAACATATATGAAATTTCATCTTTAACAAATTGATTTAACAAGAATAAATATTGTTGAAAAAAGTATTTACTTCCAATTCTTAGCATCTGATGTAAACTCGCCGTCTTTTCTTTGGCATGCCCTTTTCCGTTTCTTGTGGCGTGGTGGTGGAGATGGAATGCAATTTAGACTTATAGAACCTCCAAACTCTTCCTCCCTTTGTTTTCTTTTTTTTTTCGATCATCGTCTTTTCAAGTTTTTGATATCTTCCACGAGAAAATCTATGTGGATATATATTTCTAGCTCGATTTTACGTTCCTTTTTGGCTTTTTGCCAAGAAGGCAGGAGTGGTACGAGACTCTACAAATTTCTACCAAACATCTTGATCAACAAATGAATACACATCGTATGGAGGATTTTCTTTATCTTCTCCATGTTTAATATAATCATTGGTGAGTTCTGTCTTAAAGCCCCTCCAACGCTCACCACAATATGTAAGCATCTTATTTTTCACATTATCATTATCTGGACTAACAATGAACACATCTTATGTTTACATAATAAAGATGTTATTAATAACAATGAACACATCCTATGTTTAAACAAAAAATAAATTATCATATATACTTGCAAACAAATCATAAAATACCTGAACATCTTCCCATATGGTGTCTTTCAAGTCTTCTTCAACATCGTGCCAACTATCTATCAAAATGCCCTGCCGGTTGCAGCATCAAATGTAACTGGGTAGTGAACACCGGTTTATTGGGATTTTTTTCACCTTGGTATATATTGTGGCACCTCTAGCTTTTTTTCTACAATTTGTATTAACAGATATTACAGTAGATATTTTTATCAGATGTGCTTGTCGAATCGGCCATGACTATCAAGAGACAAATACGTAGAAACAAAATGATCAAGAGACAAACAGTGAAAAACAAAATGATATAAACTTATTTCAGTGATATATAACTCGTTTTAGTGATATATAATTCATTTCAGTGAATAACAAACTTGTTGAAAAATGATATCTGTAGGCAAAATGACTATCTGAATAAACCTCAAAATGATCAAGAGAAACAATAGTAACTAATATTTCAATAAAAAAACAAATGGAAAATCGTAGAAACAAATAATCAAAAGACAAACTAACGTAAAACCCTATACAAAATTATCAGTGGAAAACAAAGTGATATTTAACTCATTTCACTGAAGAACAAACCTATTGCAAAAATGACGTTTGATGAATATCTGTTGGAATAGTTTTGATGAATATTAGCTTGAAAATCGCCTAGGGTTTTTGCGAAATGAGAGTGACAAAATGATGTTTGAGCGTTGATAGGTAAATGAAAAGTTAGAAACTAGCTAGATTGTAGTCTGAAGTATCTTATGCAATAAATGTGTCACGACGGTTTTATATAAAATCTGATGTGACAGTATTAATTAAAAATATCAAATATAAAAAACACAATAGCGCCATATTCTGGGAATT
Organism: Lathyrus tuberosus; assembly: GCA_022829125.1. Lineage (NCBI taxonomy): Eukaryota > Viridiplantae > Streptophyta > Magnoliopsida > Fabales > Fabaceae > Lathyrus > Lathyrus tuberosus. Next base: position 2,244,366 of record JALAZF010000048.1, on the reverse strand, counting down.
CAATTAAAATATATATAACGTCAATTATTTTGTATAACCGAGGGGTTTGAACATATCAAATAAAAAATTAAAATAAGATTTTGAAAATAGTATTTTGAAATTGATTAATGTAAAATACATTGTCTCTCCGTTGGACCAAGTAGCCGAGGTTAATATTAATAATAAAAAAACAATGATAAAAATGGAACTTGGAAAGGCGCCAAGTGAGAAATACTAACTAAAAAAATAAAATAAAATGCAAAGACTGGGTGTCGAAGCAAGCTCCCTTATAAATCTTTTCCCTCGCTCTTCTTAAAAATTGAGGTAAATGGTTGTTTATTTTCTTTCTAAGATGAAACTTGGCGCTCCCAGAACATATACCCTCGTTTTTCTATTGTTTGAGGTGTTAGTTTCGTCATAAAAAGTGTTATTTGTTGTAGTGGTTTCTTAGTAGTTTATTGTTAATTCTTATTGGTAGTGATTTATTACGTAAGTGTAGGTTTTGTTAGAATCAGAATGTATTTTTGTTTAGTGTTGATTAAATTATGTAATTTACGAACTGTCAATTGAGTATAGCTTGGAACCTTTAATGTTATTGTCTTTGAACAAACTGAGGATAATTGTGAATTGTAGTATAATTACATTTACGATTCATTTCAAAATAAGCATAATATCTCTGTTTTCGCAAATCTCTTTCCGCAACGTAACTCTAATTTTTCATTTTGAAAATCAGTCAAATTTTTCAAAAGGGTCTACTCACCTCCTCTAGATCGTTTCTCTACTCCATATTCCTACCCAACAATTAGTATCAGAGCTGGTCTTTTGATCAGGTCTAAGAAACTTAAAAGCTCGGGAATATAGGAGATGATGACGATCCAAATGGAGAGTATCAAAAAGAAAATATGTATGTACATTTACTATCAGTTGACAAAAATCTATGGGTAGTGTAGCTTCAGTTTTTTGTGACATGACCAATACCGCTTTTAGTGCTACTTTCTGATTTCTATATTTATCCTATAAAGCTTAAAAGGAAGAGGAAGATATCTTAAACAAACCCAGCGCGCAAATGTTTTCCTTTACAAATGCGAAGAGATCTGGAATCGAGGGTTGGTTATACAAAGGGAAGCTATTAACACCCAAATTATCTATAGTAATCTATAGGAACCTTTATTTGCATATGTTTCTACTGTTGAATTGCTCGGTTGCTTAACTCCATTTGCTATTGATTTGGAAATTTTCTCCTTTGTGAAGGCTGAGGAATTTTTTTTGTTGTTTTAGGGTTTTCTATTGTTTTTGGGAAGGTACTTAACCTAAGATTTTTTTATTAGTGCGCTCGCTAAGATTTCACAATCTTAGAGATTTCGGGAAATTAGAGCGTTCGTAGTTCCTCCTATTCTATGGGAGGAAATTGTTTGGTGTCTTGTTCAAAGCCCAAGATTGAAGCTAAAAGAGTATTTATGTCTTGTTCAAAGCCCAAGATTGAAGCTAAAAGAGTATTTGTGTCTTGTTCAAAGCCCAAGATTGAAGCTAAAGGAGTGTTTGTGTCTTGTTCAAATCCCAAGATTGAAGCTAAAAGAGTGATTGAGAGAGAATTTGTCATCTCTAAAGGAATATATCTCACGTACTTATCACAAACATTGAAGAATTGATTTATAAGGGAAGTTGCTTTAACTGGGATGTGTGGAATCCAACAATGCCATATCTTCCTTTATAGGAGAATTGAAATGTCATGAAGGAAGAAGCTTTAACTCAGTGTAGAGCAATGACACCTTTTCCTTTATGAATCTTTCATGCTAAGAGAGGGACATTGACATGGATGTGTAGAATCCAGAGGTTTGCCACTTACATCATTTAGATGAAAGAGAACTTTAGCCATGATAAGGGAGGGACTCCAACTTGGATTTTTAATCAACAAGTGTGCCACTTACATCAATTACCTAGAAAAAAAGTTTTAATTGTTTGTTTTGAAATGTGATGTATAGAGGAAATATCCTCTTACATAGAGGACTCATAGTCTCATCTGTGGGGATGTTAAATTTTGTGCCTTAATCAAAACCCAAGGTTGAAGCTAAAAAAAGTTGAAAACTGACTCAACTGGGGGAGAATATATCTGTCTTGTACAAAGCCCAAGATTGAGGCTGGATGGGGAAATAATTATATGAAGCCTAAGAGGAGGCTGGGGGAATTTAAGTGGAGATTGATTCTTGCTGAGGAAATTTAATTCCAAGAGAAGGTCTAAACTATTTTGAGGAATCAAAAAGGGAACTAACTCTTGCTTAAGAGAGTTGAATTATTAAATGCCATAAAGGCTTTGATTCTTTTGGGGATTTGTTGATTGTAACCTGGCCCTGGCTGGGGATTTTAAAGTGAAAACCAAACCTTGTTGAGGATTAGAAGAGACTTAAAGGATGAGTTTGAATGCCTTAGAGGGTTTTTTTACTTTCCTGGGGATTGATGTATTGATAAAGATGACTAGGATCTATCCTATGCTTTTAGGAAGCCTGAGGGTCCTTGTATGAAGCCCAAGAGGAGGCTCAGGATGCTTCTTAGAAGCCTGTGGGTCCTTGTATGAAGCCCAAGAGGAGGCTGAGGATTGAGACTTTCCAGTTCTAGGAAGAGTTCAAGAAAGGTTTCACCGGGAAATAATCCTTTTTTTGTTGAACTGTCCCAGGGTTAAAGGGATTAATGAAGAGGTTTCACCAGGAAATAATCCTCTCTTTATTGAACTATTTCAAGATTGAATAAATTGAATAAAGCCCAAGAGGAGGCTGACTGTATTGGGGAGAATAATTCCTTTGTACAAGAGGGAACTAGTTGTTTGAACTAAGTTATACTGATTGAAAGGATCCTATTGTTTGAACTAGTCTAAACTGAGGATGATTTAAATGCTAAGAGAAACTTAACAAGATATGTACAATTATATATACAAATATATTAATAAGTATATAAACAAGTATGAATTGAATTGAGAAATATGGTGGGTCTTATTCTCTGGATAGAGGCCCAAGTGTATTGTGATTGATTAGATATTTGGCAACCTTTTTCGTCCCTTAACTTTACCCCAGGGTCCAGTTTGGTCCCTTAACTTTGAAAAGTGTCTAGTTTGTCCTTTAACTTTTAAAATGGTGTCAACGTAGTCCTTGCCATTAGTTGGCTCAAACATCCATTTATTCTTGGTTACGTGGCAGCTGACATGGATTTGGAACAACATCTTCTTCTTTCTTGGTTACATTTGCAGTGGTCGTTCTCCTCTATTTCATTGTTAGGAAAAATTGAATTCTTCTTCTTTCTTCACAATTTCATTCAAAAATCAACGGTAGTGTTCATCCAAGCATGAAATTGGGTTGTTCTTGGTCGATGTTGAGTAAGAGAAATTCAGAAAGTAGGGATTCAATAGCCAGAGGAAGTTTAAGAAGGAAGCCCATGTGTCATTGTGGAGACAGTAAGACCCTAATTTTTACCCCTAAGATCCCACATGTCTTTTTGCATTTCATGCCACAAACAAGATCACACATTGGTTCCCTCTTTTGTGGGATTGTGCCTTGCAGGGATCTTTGGTTATGTGTGTGTTTGTTAGTTGTTTTTTTTCTTGCTTAATTTGTTTATGTTTACTAACCATTATTTAAAATCCAAAAAAATATTTTTGTTTTCTTTCACTAACATTTTCAGGGGAAGAACAGGTTAGAAATACCAAAACAACAGCCCCGCAGCTCTAATGAATTTTATCTGAACAAAGTCAAAGTTGATCTGCAATTAGTTCAAAAATCATCTGATCAAGAGTTTCCAAGATTTAATTGATTATTATTCCAAGAGACTCCAAGGTTCATTTGTTTATTTCCATGCCTTCTTTGACGAGCAAAAAAATCGAGCCGAACCACAGCAATGCACTTAAGAAGGGCATTTTTTCAAAATTTACGCTGAGTAACCGGTAACCCTGTGGTGAGTAACCGGTTACCCTCGTGAAAATTTGAAAAAATGGCAGCAAATTCAAATTCAGCAATTGGCCCCAATTTTCATCATTTTGATCACATGTGGAATATTCTAGACCATCCCATTTTAATTCCCTACATCATCATAATTAATTCCTACCATATACCTCCACTAATCACCACTCTTTTTATAATTCCCTCCAAATTTGAATTCCAATCCTAATTTTGATCTTCCAAGCCTAATCCCAAACCACCAAATTCCCAAGCCCAAATTCTATAAATAGAGGCTTCATTTCATTCACTTCACAAGCTTTTGATAGCAAAAAAACCTCTTGCAAATTCTATCCCTAACCACAAAATCCACCAAAGCTCACATTTCTTCCTTTGAAAGTTAACAAGAATTCACATTGAATCTTGTTTAACTTTGAGCTAAACCTTCATCCATTCTTGTTTTGTTCATCAATTGTAGTAGATCAAGGCTTTGGAGTGTAGATCTTGAAGCAATTTGAAGGAATTTTCAGATTTGAAGTGGTAATTCATCTTTCACCATTGTTGAAGCTTCTTCTTCATCTTCCATAATGTAGATCTTTGGAGATTTTTGTTACTTGATCCTTTGGATCTTGTAATTGTGTTTAATTGCTGTTACTTTACTTAAAATTTCGTGCAATTTCAGTTCCATGATCACAAGGTGTTTGTAGAAAGTGTTGGAAGTTGACCATGCTGAATTTTGCACCCTTTTTTGACTCTGCGTGCAGAGTAACCGGTTACCATATATAGAGTAACCGGTTTCTCTAAGTCAGAATGCAATTCTTGGCTTGTTTTTGAGACTGTTTTGGTTTTCCTTCCTCCTTATTCCCCTTTCTTCTTGTTTTAGCCTTGAAACACATTGTTGAGATTAATTTCTTTTCAATTTCAATGGACTTTGGATATGGTTATAGTAATTAAACATTCATTAGTTCAAATCTATCTTTTAATGAATTATTGAATTCATTTGAGGTGCTTTGAATTAGTGATATGTTTTCACACTTAAACCTATCAATTAAAGGTGATTGAACTTGAAGATGAAAGGATCTTGAAAGTGTAACTCAATTTGGCTTTCTCTTCATCTATTTCTTTTTATTTTGATCGATGAAAGTCTTATGGATCTTAGAATTTCTTTGTTGAATTCTTGATCAAGACTAGATTGTTACCTATTTTCTTTTCGTGCGGCATTGCTTTTGGATGACGATTTACATATCGTTCATCTAGCATGCATTAGCACAAATATCTATTGACCAACCTCATTGTAGGGTAATTACTCCGTAAATTACTCGGTGATTGCTTAACATAGCGCAACATTTGTCCCTCTTTATCCAATTCGGAATTTGAACTTTCGTGGTCCGGACCTTGATTGGTCGCCTCAACCCAATGTTGATTAATTTTTTGCATTAGGTCCATAACCTTTGAAACTTGGCGTTGTAGAGGCTTTGGTTCTACCAATCTTCTGTCAGGTTCATCAATCTTGGCCTAAGTGCATTGTTTAATCACTATAGTTTAAAACGCGAAATGGAATACTCGGTGAAGGCTTATGGAACTAGAGCCTTGTGCTACTAACCACTAACTTCTAACTTCTTTATGTTTCCTTCTCGCTCCCTATCTCTCTTTTACTTTCATGCAATTTTTCCTTTGTCCGTTGGACATATGTTTATGCTTCCGCAATTTTTCCTTTGTCCGTTGGACACATGTTTATACTTATGCCTTTTTCTCTTTGTCCACTTGGACCAAAAATATTAATAAAGGCCAAAACCTCTAAAAAACACATGCTTATAATCTTGGACTATGGTTACTATCCTTTGCAATGGACATGGAATTTTGTACCTAGACCTTGGACTTCAATTCTATTCTTGGATCCTTGGACTTAGAACTAGGACCTTTTCCCTTTGTTTTGGAATTATGGTTTGAAGACTTTGAAGCCTTGTGCTTTTGATTGGTTTATGGTGAAGATAGCCTCCATGTGGTTAGATCTTTCTTACCTTATCTTTTATTTTATGCACTAGGATAGTCACTTCTTCTCCACCCCTTCTTCAATTTTCAAAATCTTCTCCCTTTTTCAAAACCTTGTTTTTAAAACTTAAAACCGCTTTCATAATAAAACCTTGACTTTACTCAAGTTTTTTTTTTACTTTGTTTTCTTTAATAAATGTCAATCCATGTTAAACATATTTTGACCATTTCAAAAATACATAAAAAAAAATACAAAACTCATTCAATTCCTTTTGTGCTTCGTGCACCTTTTTCTTTTAAACTTTCCAAAAAAAAGAATTAGACATGAGTCATTTTTTTTGACGAGATGTAAAACTCCTAACCATGGTATTTTGTTGAAAGTATGGTCATTTTCCACTAAGATGTTGAAGTCATTGGTCTTGTTGATGTTAATCCAAGCAAATCCTCCATCTTAATGTGATGCAAATGCCTCTTTCCCATACCTTTGGGTAATTAGTTGAGTATTCTCTCTTGAGAATGACGGGTTGTCTTTTTCAAGATAAAATGAACCATAACCAATAACTTTTTGTTATTTGTACCACAAACTACGGGGTTTTGATCCTAGATTGCACTTCGTGGGTACGTAGGCATGAGGCGATGAGTCTCTCCAAACACGAAAATCTTAAAAAATATTTCTCTTCTCATCTCCCCAATCTCTTTCAAGCAAACCATTTTCAGACCAAAAATCATAAATACATCAAAGGGCTCCTATAGAGTACTATAGACGTTTTGGGTGCTAACACATTCCCATTGCGTAACCAACCCCCTTACCCATTCTCTGTTTGTTCTTGTTTTTTAGAACTCCTTAGGTTTTGTTAGCTCTTTTTCCTTTCCTTTTTTTGGGATAAAATAAAAGTGCGGTGGCGACTCTTGTTTTTTTTAGTTAAGTTAATCAATAGCTTACACTCACAAATTTCCCCTCTACAGAGACATGGCTGTTCTTCAAAGGGCAAAAACTGTGAAGAATATGGGGAAACTATTATGGGGTTGTCCCAATTATAAGGTATCCAATATATTTTATGAGTGTTTACCTTCTGTTATAGATTCATCTTGAACTTCTTACAATGCAAATTTCAGATGCAAGCTGGATGCAATTATTTTGGTTGGTTCCCTGAGGTTGCGTGTGATGAGAAAGAAGAATTTTTTATGCATAGGATGGGTGTGGTTACAAAGGGACTGGATGAAGCAAAAAAAAAGACATTGAAGAACATGGGAAAAAGCTGATGATTATTGATGCTGAAATGTAGAATATCATCAAGTAGAAAAAATATGGAATTTGATTTTTTTGATAATTATCATTGTAATGATTTTTAGAATGAATTAGGTTAGTTAGAATGAGTTAGTTGTTTGTATCAGTTGTAATGTTATCTTGAAAGTTTGTATTTGATGTTATCTTGAATGAATGTTGAAACCTTTTAAGAATGAATTTTATGATTTTGATCTTCACAATCTGTTTTTAATGTTGTAACTAACCTGTAATTTTTGGGCATGACCTATGATAGTTCCTGGATTGGCTGGAATTTTGGTAAAACAAAGTATATTCAATGTTGATGTCAAGGTGCTGATGTTGCAACATTGAAGTCTTAACATTGGGCTGTGTTAAGTAGTTAAGTGCTGAAGTTGGATGTCTGATGTCACACAGGTGATGTTGTAACATCAGACCTGCAGAATTAACAACAGCAGGATATGTTATTAGGGCACGTGTATTAGCTGGAATTGTGGAGAGTAGTTGACTCATTGGATGAGAATATCTTGGGATAGATATTTTCTGTTACATGGGAGATTTGATTGCATATCTATTGGAGAATTAAAAGGTTGAAGATTTAAAAAGATTTTGGGGATAAAATCTATTTTGAAGATTCAGTTTTAATTAACAAATCTGATCAAATATTGTGACAAGTCCAAGCCCAATTCAGGAGCTATATAAAGCGCACAAGACCAAAGGAAAAAGTACAGAAAACATTCAGAAAATCAAGAGCAGGAGGCTTAGTGTCTAGAGTTTGTTTAAAGTGCTTGTATTTACACTATTCTAGGGTTTGAATAGGTGTTGAGTTTCTGTCCTCTCTAGAAGCTGTGAAGCAATAGAGAGTGGTTGATTGATCGAAGCTGTGAAGTAAGATCAAGGGTACTCAAAGTGGGTTCTTTGAGTGTTTGTAAGGGATTGAGTGGTGTTCTCATACCTAAGTGGTTTCTTAGGTAGGAAGTCATTAGTAGAGTATAAGTTTAGAAGATTGTCAACGGGTCGTTGAGTCTGTAAATTATATCTACAAGTAGTGAATTCCATCCCTGGCTTGGTAGCCCCCAGAGTAGGTTGGTTGTAACCGAACTGGGTCAACAATTCTTGGTGTTATTTTACTGTTATTGCTGTCTATTGTGCAGAGTGTGTTGTTGTGACATCACACGTCTGATACCAGAATTTCAATTGGTATCAGAGCAGGCATCCTGTCTGTCTCTGGGTGAGATCTAGGGAAGTTACTTTCTGGTGAAAAGATGGACAAAGAAGTTGGAGGATTCGTCAACAGACCCCCTATTTTGGATGGATCCAATTATGACTATTGGAAGCCAAGGATGACCACCTTCTTAAAATCCTTGGACAGTAGGGCTTGGAAGGCTGTTATTAAAGAGTGGAAAGCACCTGTCATGTGTGAGAAGGATGATGCTGGCAAAGATAAAGAAGGCACCTCTAAGCCAAAGCCTGAAGAAAAGTGGACCAAGGAGGAAGATGAGCTTGCCCTTGGAAATTCCAAAGCTCTGAATGCTATCTTCAATGGAGTGGATAAGAATATCTTCAGGTTAATTAATACCTGTGAAGTTGCTAAGCAAGCATGGGATATCTTGCAGGCTACTCATGAAGGAACATCGAGAGTCAAGATGTCAAGACTTCAGATTTTAACATCAAAATTTGAAAGCCTGAAGATGAAGGAAGATGAGACTATTCATGATTTCCACATGAGTGTTCTTGAGCTGGCCAATGCATCTAGTGCTCTTGGAGAGAAGATGTCAGATGAAAAGCTTGTGAGGAAGATCCTTAGGTCCCTACCTAAGAAGTATAAGATGAAGGTTACTGCCATTGAAGAATCACAAGACATCAGCAAGATGAGAGTTGATGAGCTCATTGGATCTCTTCAAACCTTTGAGCTTAGGTTGAATGAGGAAGAACCAGAAAAGAAGCCAAAGAGTATAGCCCTGGTGACAAATGGTGAAGAAGAGAAAGGAAAGAAATCTGAATCCCAGGAGGATCTATCCTAGGCTATAGTGATGTTGGGAAGACAGTTCACCAAAGTATTCAAGAGAATGAATAATAACTCCAGGCCTAATGTCAAGAACATGGCTTCTGACACCAGCAAGAAGGATGAAGAGAAAACTGCCCAAGATAAAGGAGTGCAGTGCTTTGAGTGTGAAGGGTATGGACATGTCAAGAAAGAATGTCCCACCTTCTTGAAAAAGCAGAAGAAGGGCATGACAGTTTCCTGGTCTGACTCTGATAGTGAAAGTGAAGGCGAGTCAGCAAAGCATGTGAGAGCTTTAACAGGAGCTGTGGTTTCTGATGATGATTCTAGTGATGGAGAAGTAACTTATGAGGAGTTGGCATCCACCTATCAAGAGTTGTGTTTAAAGAGTGCTGAGATTTGTCAAGAAAACAAGTGCCACAAGCAACAAATTGCTCAACTTGAAAATGAAAAGACTGATCTGGAAAATGAAGTGGTACTCGTTAAAACTCACCTTGATCATATGACCAAAACTGTGAGGATGCTGAACAGTGGTACAGACACACTTGACAAGATCCTTCAGACAGAAAGGGTAGCTGGAGACAAGACTGGACTAGGATTTGTGGTCGAGGAAAAGATGTCTACTGTGGCAAGCACGTCAGGAACAAAGAAGGAGATGTCTCAACCATTGTTTCAACATCAACCTAAGAGACAGGATCCTACACCTAAAAAGGTTGTTCAGTCTCAGAATGCTGAGAAAAAGAATGGTCCCCATCAGAGGAAGATACAACCTCAAGGAGCTAGCCAGTATATGCCTCCCCAATATCACCAGAGCATGCAAGCTGCCAGGTTAAAGCAGAACATGTCTCATCAGAGGTCTCAACATCAGGGGTATGGTTACACCAATGTTGTTCCCCATATCTATGGAAGAAGAAAGCCACACCATCATGGGAGACAATCCAGGAAACATCATTCTCAGCCTTCTTATGGAAGAAGATACCAGCATAATAGAAGGCAGGCCAGTTATGATAGGAGGAAACCACATTATGGATGGCAGCCACAGCAATATCATCATCATGGTGGCAGAAGGTTTAACCACTTTAGAGATAACAGAGTTAGATGCTTCTACTGTGGAAGGTTTGGACATATGCAGTACTCGTGTTTTAAACTTCATGGTTATCCACAATCTGCTCCTCAAAGAAAACTAAAGGAGGTCAGGCCCAAAGTTGTTAAACAATGGGTTCCTAAGGAGAAGGTGAAATATCTTTTAGCCCACACATCAGATGGACATTTTGCTATGGATGCGTGGTACTTTGACAGTGGATGTTCAAAGCACATGACTGGATCCAAGAAGCATTTGGTAGAGTTCAATCCTTGCCATGCAAATGATGTTATTTTTGGCAATGGTGAAAAAGGAGTAGTATAAGGAGTTGGAAGAGTGAAGAATCATGATGGTTCTTTGATCCTAAAAGGTTGAAGATTTAAAAAGATTTTGGGGATAAAATCTGTTTTGAAGATTCAGTTTTAATTAACAAATCTGATCAAATATTGTGACAAGTCCAAGCCCAATTCAGGAGCTATATAAAGCGCACAAGACCAAAGGAAAAAGTACAGAAAACATTCAGAAGATCAAGAGCAGGAAGCTTAGTGTCTAGAGTTTGTTTAAAGTGCTTGTATTTACACTATTCTGGGGTTTGAATAGGTGTTGAGTTTCTGTCCTCTCTAGAAGCTGTGAAGCAATAGAGAGTGGTTGATTGATCGAAGCTGTGAAGTAAGATCAAGGGTACTCAAAGTGGGTTCTTTGAGTGTTTGTAAGGGATTGAGTGGTGTTCTCATACCTAAGTGGTTTCTTAGGTAGGAAGTCATTAGTAGAGTATAAGTTTAGAAGATTGTCAATGGGTCGTTGAGTCTGTAAATTATATCTACAAGTAGTGAATTCCATCCCTGGCTTGGTAGCCCCCAGAGTAGGTTGGTTGTAACTGAACTGGGTCAACAATTCTTGGTGTTATTTTACTGTTATTGCTGTCCATTGTGCAGAGTGTGTTGTTGTGACATCACACCTTAACATCACACGTCTGATACCAGAATTTCAACCTATAAATTTGGGCATGACCTATAAATTTGGACATGGCCTATAACATTGGACATGACCTATAATGTTCCATAATCACTACAGAATTGCCAAATGTTCCATAACATAATATGTTCCATAACACATTTGGACATGACCTATAATTGTAACATAACTGGACATGACCTATAATTGTTCCATAACTGGAAATGATCTATAACAGAAAATGTTCACAAGCAGAATATGTTCATAACAGAATATGTTAATAACAGAATATACTCATAAACTCCAGTAGATATTTTTGTCCATAACAAAATCACCAAAGTGCACCAAGCTGGTAGTAGATACAATTAGGTTCATAACAGAAGCACCAAAGTACACCATAAACTTGTTCAGCACCATAGTGCACAAAAAAACACAATAAACTTGTTCGTTACATCAATACCATAGTGTACAAAATACAACGTAAACTAATTAATCATAAATATTTCTAGGTGTCATGCCCCAAATTTTGACCACTAAGATTTCCCATCATTGTGCAAATCATCATCACAATATGGAGGAACCATCATACCTCATCAGTCTCCCCAAAGATGGGTGAGCATTCACTACTATAAAAAATTAGGGTTTCAAGCCCTCTTAGAGTTCTTAGACAAAAGATCAATCAAGGAATGACATGATCTTCAACTTGTATAAACCTCTCAAACATCCACAATGGATCAAGAGGGCTCTCACAGCAAGAATCAAGCACAATGTTGCAGCATTCCAGGTGGATTAAGCCTTAAGATCGACAATGTCACCAAATTAGGGTTTTGATCGACTAGGGCCTCCAGATGGAAATTTTCCTCTGGGCATGAGCCAATGCTTCAAAGCATAAACTAAGATGCTCCATGGGACATCACAAACCCAATCATCAAGTCAATTTAGCCTCATGGGATGCATTCGTCAAAAATCAGGAATTAGGGTTTCTTGACCTAATTCACCCTTAAGTTGACTTTTGGGACAAATCATGAGCCAAGACCTCAAGAGATGGTTTGAGGGTCTCTAACATACTAAATTGACCCATTTGCAACAATGGATTAATCCAAGAAGCTTGAGCAACAAGTTTCAATTTCATCTGAACCACCGTTAGGGTTTCACGAGAAAAGTCAACTGTAGCTTTGACTTTTGACAAGGACATGCTCCCAAACCCTAAGACATGATTCAATACACCCTATAACACCTATGAAATCAATCCATCAAGGTTTATTTAGGTCAAGGACTTGATTTCATAGAGGATCGCACAGTTTGGAATTCATCTGACAAAAAGTCAACTGTGCACAAAAGTCAACTTTGACTTTTTGAGATTTTTCACAAATATGGTTCTTTGATCCTAAAATGATGTTAATGTGTGATTTGAATCAACATTCATCAAGAAAAATCAAGAAAAGTGGGATAACTTGTAAAAGGGGCAACCATAAAAACTTAGAAATTTTCTAAGTTATGGAACAAAGTGGCTAGGGTACCAACTTTGGAGTATCATAACTCCTAAACCACAAGGCCATTTTCCCCATTCAAATCTGGATTTGTAGCCCTCATGGCCCTCTACAAAAGCCTTTTTTAACTACACCTCATTCCAATTCATCATGGATTTTGAGTTATGGAATGATCAAAATGGCTGAAAACATGAAATGTCATTTTTTACAACACTTAGTGAAATTTTCACTAAGTCAGAATCTGCCTTCACTTTTTTCCAAATGTAAGGGCATTTTTCATTTGGATCCAAAAACTATCAAAACCAATTATGATCAAACAGTTGTTGTATCATATAAGGGCTTTCCAAAATGGCCAAGAACTCCATCAAATTCCACTTAAGCCATGAGATATGACAATGCCAATATGCCTTGCTGCAAACTGTCATGACAAGGAAGATTTTGGAGTTTTGCTCGATTTGCCCAAATTTTACAAAAGGCAAGCAACTCTATCCATCTGAACACCTCAAGGGGGGACCAAGGAGGGACAAACACTGATCCATCAGCCTCCCAAGTCTTTGGAACCAAAAGTAGCATGCCAAACCTAGAAATGCCTAAAAGAGGGACAAGACTCCAATTTTGGATTGGAGCATTTAATGGATGCACCAAGGTGGCATGGACTGAGCCATTCCCAACTGAATTCAGTCAAGACTTATCCAAGACCAAGGGAACCAGCAGCCTGTGCCCTAACCTCTAGTCAATGGCTAGAGGAGACTTGGATTCTCATTGATCAACATTGGCCAAACCTCTGCTGCAGTTTCCATTCACTATTGCAGCCAAAACAAACTTGCTCTACCATAAATAGAGCTCAATTGTGTTCAATTTGAGTACACCAAAGCACTACAACACTTGCTTTCCTCAAAATCTCTTTCTCTAGGTAAAAATACCTTCTTTAGCAAGGCAACTCTGAGTTTTTGAGTTAGAGAGCAATTCCACCACAGCTTATGATCCAAACACATCCAATATATCATATCTAAGCTGTCCAAACTCTCACAAGTGACCTGTAACACCAAAATCACAAAGTCACCTCTCAAAACCTCAAAATAATCCTTTTGTGCATTTTTCAAGCCATGTCTTGATTCAGTCACTTTCCAAACCAGATAAAACCTCAAACACACTCCAAATATCATCCTTGAACTGTCTCAAATGGTTCCACACATTTGGAACACCATTTGAGAGAGTTGCTATTTTGGCCACTTTTGCCCTTTTTGCAAGAAAGAGCTCAAACTTGATCCTGAGGTTTCCAGCTGATTCCAACCATCCTAAAAGCTTCTAAGAGATCATTTGAGGGTGTCCAAAGCATCAAATCATTTCTGGAACAAGTGGCTTGGCAGATTGCACAAAAGCTCCAAAAAGAGGTAAGCATCACAACTTGGATTCTTTGACTCATGCTTTCTTTTGATGTCCACTGATCATGCATCTCTTATACATGTTATATGTGTTGTGTTTGCACCAATTTATCATGTAATTCATGCTTGTACCAAGAGATGGCACAGAAAATACAAATCATGGCCTATTTCAAAACCACTATCGGATTTTTCAATAGGAGCATGATCTGAAAAAAAACACCACCACCATTGGATTCCTTGTGAAATTCTAGGCAGGATAGACCTAAATTTTGTCCCAATCCATGGAGAAATGAGAAAGTTATGGCCTTCACATTTTCAACCAAAATCTTGCCTTGCCTTGGGCCAGGCCAAAAGCAAGGCAAGCCTTGTATATTTATGGTTGTGTTTCAAGGCACGCACCCTATACACAAGAGGTCTGGGGTTCGAATCCCCCTCGCCCCAGATCCTCTTTTTGCTATTTTTTCCACTTTTTATATAATTTTTCATATTATTTTTAATGATTTGAAAAATTAATAACTCCCTCAATTTTAATTATTTTTTATTGGTTCTTTTTGCAAAAAATCACAAAAATGTTGAAATATTTTATTCCACAAAAAAATTAAGTTTATATTATTTATTTAATATAATTAGTATTTTTGTGAATAATTTCCTTTTTAATTGTTTTTTAAACATTTAAAAGTGAATATCTACTTTGAAAATCAAAACCAAATGAGTTTTAATTCATCTTGTGATTAAAACCTCATTTTTCAAACCTTAAACAAAAATCACAAGTGGTTTATTCAAACTTGTTTGGTATTTTTATCATTTTTATTTGATTCTCTTTAAATATTTACTTTTAAAAGAAAACAAATTTAGTGTTTCCTTGATTTTCACTCAAACAAACACTCATGGGCCTCTAGTAGAGTGTAAGACCCAACCCTTTTTGAAAAACAAAATGATTTAGGCCTCAGTGTATTGTATAAGTCCTGATACCATCAAAAAGTTCGGCGCAATCGTCGCCTTTTTTAACAGAAACCTTGGGCCTCTCCTTGAGCTGTAAGCCCCATCACTGGTACAAAAACACTTTGGGCCTCTAATAGAGTGTAAGACCCAACCCCTTTTGTAAATACACTACCTTTTGGGCCTCAGTCGTTGTATAAGACCCACTGTATTTTCAAAAAAAACAAACGGCGCGATCGTCGCCTTTTTAACAAAAATAAAACCTTTTTGGGCCTCTCCTCGAGCTGTAAGCCCCATCACTTGTACTAAAATAACTCTTTGGGCCTCTAATAGAGTGTTAGACCCAATCCCCTTTTAACCAAAACCTTTAGGGCCTCATACATTGTATAAGTCCCTCTGCGTTAAAAGAGAAATCTTGGCGCGATCGCCAATTCAAAAACAAATCATCTGGGCCTCTCCTTGAGCTGTAAGCCCCACCACTTGTATAAAAATAAACCTTTGGGCCTCTTGAGAGAGTGTAAGACCCATCCCTTTGTACAGAAAACCTTTTTGGGCCTCAGACCTCAGTCACTTGTATAAGTCCCTGTAAAAATTCAAAACAGCAGTGCAATCACCGATAAAACCTTGGGCCTCTCCTTGAGCTGTAAGCCCCAATAATCTTTTCAAAGCACTTTCTCCTTTGATTTTAAATATAATATTGTTATCAAAGCTTTCTTTGTTGAACAACTAACCAAACAACATGGAAGCTCTACAACCGAGTAAGTGTTTACCCGCTTTCTTTATCCGCTTTCATATATATATATATATATATATATAACTGTATTGTGGGGCTGCTCACTATAAGTCTTCTTTCATAAACTTTTATGTACCTGTCAAATATCAACTGTGTAATACTAGTATAGTTATTTAGAGTTTTCCCCGGCAACTACGTCTAGCACTAGGTAAAGCCCCGTTGGTCACTCTTAAATACAAACAAAACTAGATCCCCATAGGATTACCAGACACAGTCTTCCCTCCTCTTGGGGTTAAACAATATGGAGACGTGAAAGGCAGATTCTCTTTGAACCCTTTCTCAGACTGTCACCCTTAGAAATTGTCAAAGAAACTCTAACTCCCCAGAGATGATCTTTTCTCTGTGAATGGCATCTCTTGAATTTCTTCCAAATTCTCTAACTTTCCTGGCTTGATCTATTCTCGGTGAATGGCATGTCTTGAACTTCTCGGGGTTTGGGGACCCACAAGCTTCTTAAATGCATCCCCGCCTCCTCTTGGGCATTGTACAAGGACCCTTCGGCTTCTTAAAAGCTCTCATGCCTCCTCTTGGGCTTAGTACAAGGACCCAGAGACCTCTACAGGTATAGGAACAGAGCCTAGTCATCAATTTGCTAGAGCTGTCTTTCTGGGTCAAGTATCAGACCTGTTAATGGGTTGACCTTTATCCCTTAACATTCCAGCCTTCTCTTGGGCATTATACAAAGATTATTCACTACCTAAGAATGGATTTCTCAAAACACCCGTAGACTTGGACAGTCTCAATACCCTTTAGATTTCCCATTTCCTTAAAGAACAGGAAATATCCCTGATCCTCTGATCAATCCCAAGGTACAACATTACCCATATAAGAACTGATTTTCTCTTTTATCCAACATACTGGACCTGTCACTAAACTGAAACAGTCACCAGCACAATAGCCTCCTCTTGGGCTTTGTATAATGATTCTCCCCAAAGGGAGCTAACCTTTTCAGACTCTCTTGTTGGGTCACACCTTTTAGCCTCCGTCTTGGGCTTCGTACAAGACACATACTAAAACACTCTCTTGTTGAGTATAAAGGACTCTCTTGTTGAGTCACGCCTTTTAGCCTCCATCTCGGGCTTCGTACGAGATACTAAATCACTCTCTTGTTGAGTATAAAAGACTCTCTTGTTGAGTCAATCCCTTTTAGCCTCCGTCTTGGGCTTCGTACAAGACACATGCAAAAAGACTCTCTTGTTGAGTCAATCCCTTTTAGCCTCTCTCTCGGGCTTCGTACGAGACACATAAAAGCACCCCCTTGTTGGGTCAATAGCCTCCTCTTAGGCTTTGTATAAAGAAAACCCTGGGTGAGTCAATCAACCTTTTAACATCAAAGTTGTGTCGTGTTCATAGCATACAAACATCAACAACTCCCCTTTAGAGATGACAAATTCTCTCTAAAGTCAAAACCCTTCAGCTTCACATCTTGGGTTTTGAACAAGATACAAACCACCTTTAGCTTCACGTCTTGGGCTTTGAACAAGACACCAAAAACAACCTTTTTCCTCCCATAGAATAGGAGGAACTACGATCGCTCTGATTTCCCTGTTTTGTCAAACGGGAATACGTAGGCATAAGATTGGAAAAATCTTAGCGAGCACACTAATCAAAAACCCAAAATCCCATACCTTCACACATCAATCGAAAAGCATCAGTCCTAACATCCTACCAATATCATAATCCCATCATACTGTGTTCTTAGCAAAATAAGCAGAGAGAGGCCCACAATCTAAACCGCATCTGTAAACCAACAGTTTTAACTGTTTAACCTCAGTATGCAAGCAGGGTTAATTGGAGACATCTTTTTTCCCTTCCTTCATCAGCTTCAATAGGATAAAAAATGAATCGACCTGTAGTACCCCAGAGCGACAGTGCTTAAGAACCACGTCCAAAATCGCTCGCTACAGGAAAAATGGCGCCCACCGTGGGGCCCTGCAGGGCATTTTGTCCCTCTTATCTCTCTGGTTGAAACTCTAAATTCATGTCACAGAAATGATGACTCTGCTGGGGAGTCATTGTCTGTATAGGATCATAAGACTAGAGGTCTAAGATGATTAAGACAAATATATATATATATACTGCTTTTCCTAAATGATATCTGTGTTTATTTTTCTGCTAATGGGAATGCGTGTGATGCCGCATGTGGAAAGATTGAGTATACACCTAAGATAGGTGACGGCAATGCGGGTAATCTTACTGGGAGTGAATTCCAGTTAAGAGCCCCCGATCGACCATCAAACTCAGTGGAGACTCCCTTTGCAGATACATTGCCTATATGACTTCGGTTGTTGAAAGTAATGTGGTCGACTGGGTTATCTGAGAAGCTGAGGTTTTCAGCAGACTTAAGCCATTTTGTAGTGCGGAAGCTATCGGAAATAGTTTTCACACGATACTACCCTCATTTGAGATCACTCTAGGATACATCAGCTCGCTGGCGATCCGCTTGCTGTTGTTATCCCAGAGGGGTCAATGATTTTGCGGACAGCTACAAAAAATTACCAATATAAACCTTTGGGGGGGGGGGGGGGTAGAGCCTTAACTTCATGACACCGACCCTTTGACCCCATGTTTTTTCTATATTTTTGTGTGCTGCATTCATACATTCATTTAAAAAACATTAAAACAAAGAAAATCTTTTCTTATAGTCTCTCTTTTTCAAATTAAACTGAGACAATGATTGCAAATATCAGAGAAAGGAGATTACGCTAATGGATTTCGGTAGAAGGAAAACTGATAAGTACACCTTCAAGGTTCCAAAGTTAGAGGATTTGAGAGGTTTGGCGAGGATGATCACCAACCACGGGGCTTTCAGAGCCAAGTATGGAGGACTACTGTCCTTGTTAAGGGTCCATGTAATCGAAAGAATTTTGTCCACACTAATCCAGTTCTACGATCCGGTCTATCACTGTTTCACATTCCCGGATTATCAGCTTGCACCAACGCTGGAGGAGTATTCTCACTTGACTGATTTACATATCACTGATCAGGCTCTTTTTTCTGGACTGGAAGAAATTCCAAAAGATCAAACAATTGCAAGAGAAATTTATTTGGACGAGTCAGAAGTCAGGACTCACATGACCACTAAGGGTGGCATCCAGGGTTTGCCAGCCCAGTTCTTGACAAAGAAAGCCCTGTACTTCGCTAGTATAGGGAATGTGGCCGCTTTCGAGAGTATCTTTGTTTTGCTCATCTACGGGTTATTTTTGTTTCCCAAAATTGATAACTTCGTAGATATCAACGCCATTAAGATTTTCCTGAGTGGAAACCCCGTACCGACCTTGCTCGCAGATGCGTATCATTCGGTACACTTAAGGAATTTATACAGCGGAGGAATGATCACGTGCTGTGTTGTTAGCTCCTAATTTCGACGCTACATGATTTCAAATAATTTGGCTTTTAAAGAAGTTACTCTTTAAAGTAATAAGCTAAAGAAGAAGGATTCGACCAGAAGGCCTTCGACTATATTCATTGAAAACCCGAGTCGAATAGAATGATTTTAGGACTTCAAATATTTCTAAGTCCAAGGAGGCAATTCGACATGGTGAAGTGGCTATGGATAATGCGCTGCAGTTACAACTGAATAGTGGAGGGAAGTTCCACTATTTGAATTTGAAAAGAGGACAGGTGGCGAAGATCCAGAAGGTGAAGACATGCGAAGTGCCAAGTGGCGTATTCTAGGAGTAAAACCGTCAAATGGTGGTTACTTTAGAGTATTATAAATAGGTTAGTCCTAGAGTTAGAATAAGTGTGAAAAATCATATTTGTACAAGTAACTCTATATTTACTCAAAGTATCCAGTGTGTCGAGAAACAAGTGAAGTGAGAATGTACGTGATTGTAATCACCATTATCCTTTATTGCAATGCAATTTACTTTGAAGTTTCTGTTTTAGATTCTTTACTTTGAAATCTTTTTCACAAACTTTTACCTTTCAAGTCAGTTACACTACCAAGTCTTTACTTTGAAGTTTTACATTAAAAGCCTTTACTTTCAAGCATTTACCTTTCTGCATTTTAAGATCTTTATGCATTCATTTCCAGCATTTAACTCCAGCTTTTATCAAACCTTCACATTCAGCCTTTTCTTTTCTTTGATGTATTGTTCGATTTAGGTATTTCTTTGATCTTTATCGCTTTCCTTTACACTTCAAACACCCCTTTTTATTTATGTGCATTGTCGAAAGACATACTTTACCAAATCGTGAAATATTCTAAATACACATACAGCACATGTCCTAGGATCAATCTGATCGATCATGTAAGTTACTAGAACTTTATTGTTTTAGAAGATCAGTGGTTGTTTACCAATTTTCAAGGTAAACAAATTGGCACGCCCAGTGGGACAGTGCTAAACGTGGATTTGGAAGTTTATAACTTTTAAATAACTGCCAAAAGGAAGTTTTATAACTGCCTTTTTGAAATTTTTTTCGTTTTATTGGTTGAAATTGTGGCGAACTTTATTGGATGCATTTGAGAAGTGGATAGGTAGCCAATTTAAGTGAATATAGGCCAAAGAGAAGAAACGTGAGGAGAATGGCATCTGGCCAAGGAAATTCAAATCCCAGTTCTGCTGGGACTAATACTCAACCAAGCAGTTCAAGTGTTCAGAACAACACCATCAATCCTCAAGAATTACCAAGAAGTACTGTGGCGTCAACTCCAGTTCCTTCGATAGGAGGGTCGACAGTGTTAACCATGGTGACAGAACCAACGCCTTTGACAGCAGGACTAGGAGCGACATATGTGAGGCCTTACACTCAGCCAGTCCTGGAGTACATTGGTCTATCAGTGACGAATCCTCAGACTCCACAAGGAGGAGTTTCGACGTATAGGCAATTTCCTCCCCCAGGATTTTCACAGCCTTTGCCTAGGAACCCAGTCTATGGCATGCCAACGGCAATGATGCAGAATCTGCATACTGCACCCCCAATATATTCAGAAAATGTGATATCTTCCCCTTTACAGGAGTCAGGTTCTGGCATTAACATGGGCCGAAACAGCCAGTCCATAGGTCTGGGATATTCTGCTCAAGGGCCCAACTTAACAAATGAATCTGCAGCGTATTTGAGGTAACAGATGGATGAGAGCGGCATGCAAATGGTACATACTTTGTCTCAGACGATGGGAGAGATTTTCTAGCCATTGATCCAAAATACTACTCAAACCAATCAAATGATGACAACCCAGATGGCGCGTATAGCAGAATTCATGGGAATGCCCGCTCCTGTTCAACACCAAAATCAAGAAGTCGAGGGGAGGGAGAACGCTCAACAAGTGAATCCAGAGTTGGTCGAACCACCTAGGGAGGAGCCTCCTAGAAATCAAATACCAATACTTGAAGAGGAGGAACCAAGGATGGTGCTAGTGAACATAAATCAAAACGCTGATCATGTGGTGAATCAGGTTCGACACAACAATGCAGCAGCAGAGAACAATTTGGCAGCCATGGTCGAAAGAATAATGGCTCAAAATGGCCTGAATATGGGTTTTTCTAGGCCAAACTTTACTTCGCCTATAGTAGACTATATACTCTAAGCTGAATTGCCTCCTAGGACAAAAGTACTAAAGTTTACTAAGTTCTCAGGAGATACTACAGAATCTATCGTCGAACATGTGGCGCGCTACCTGATCGAAGCTGGTGAAATTGCGAATGATGAAAGTCTGAGGGTGAAATATTTCCCTAGTTCCCTCACTAAAAATGCATTCACGTGGTTCACTACGTTACCATCTGATTCGATTTGTAATTGGACCCAGTTAGAACGTTTGTTCCATGAGCAATTTTACATGGGTCAGACTAAAATTAGTTTGAAAGAATTGGCTAGTGTGAAACGAAAGTTCAATGAGCCAATAGATGATTACTTGAATAGGTTTCGACTGCTCAAGGCTAGATTCTTCACACAAGTGCCTGAGCATGAACTTGTCGAAATGGCCGCTGGTGGCCTTGATTACACTATCAGGAAAAAACTGGACACCCAATATTTAAGGGATATGGCCCAGTTAGCTGTCAGAGTTCGACAGCTAGAGCGTCTCAAAGATGAGAAAGCTAGGGTGAATAAGAACAGGAAGGTAGCTTACGTCGAATACCAGGAGGGTATCGACGAGTTATATGATGAGTCCGTTAGGTTCGACGAAAATGAAATAGACCTTGCTGAACTTAAGAAGGGCCCTCCTTATTCTTGTAAATTATTAGTCCCTTCAAATGGAAAAAATCCTGTCGAATCTGAAAAGAACGATAGGTTCCCAAAGAAAATATATACTTTCGATATCACAAAATATGACGAAATTTTTGATTTGTTAGTTAAGGATGGTCAAATACTAGTGCCTCCTGGTGCTAAAATACCACCTTTAGAGCAAAGAAAAAAGAGAGGTTTTTGTAAATACCATAATTACTTGGGTCAAAAGGCGTCTCAATGTTTTCTTTTCAGGGATTTGGTGCAAAATGCTATTCAGGAGGGAAGGCTCAAATTTGGGGAGAAGACTAAGACCCAGATGAAGATTGATACCAACCCCCTTGAAGTAGCTGAAGCAAACTATGCAGAGCCTGAGAAGGTCAACATGGTCGAACTGGTTGAATTGTCTGATAGTAGTTCGAATAGTGTTAGTACCAACGAAGCTCTTGGCAGAAATGCCACAGTGGTGGAGGTTACTGAGGACCTTACCAATGATGTTGTGTTTATTAGAGAGGCTGGAGAAATGGAAGGCTACCAGCTTGAGCATTTGATATGTATGGCTGCTGAACACTATTTTAGCACGTCTTCTGAAGTTCAAAGGTTCGACACTGAAACTACAGTCGAGACCCATGCTGAAGCTGAAGCATCAAAATTGCAGATGGTGACAAAAGAGATTGCTGATTGTTTCAAACAGATGGACGAGGCTGCTGAAGGCCTTGATGTCAACTTCTTCAAAATGCGTTTAAAGGATGAAGTCAACATAAACATGATCGAAGTTACTGACAGACGGGCCATGGATATTGATGAACAAGAGAACTGCGACAAACTGGCTTATCCCAAAGAGGATGAAACCATTGTTAATTTTCTCCATAGGTTCCAAGGGAAGAACTCTGAAGTCATGTTGTGTCCTCGATGCAGTGCTATCTTCGACAAAGAAGCTGCTCATGGCTTCCAAGCGAGGAAAGAGGCCAAATCTGGACGTAAGAAGAGAGATGCTCAAAGGCCAGGGCGTTTCGACCCAAGGAAAGCTACTCAAAAACAATATGGCCAAAGGCCACAAATTCCAAGGGCCAAGCAAGCTACTTTCAAGCCCAACGGCGAAGTACCAACTGGAAGGTGGGTTAAACCAGTTGAAGCAGCAGGAAAAGCGAAGCAAAGATGGAAAAGTTTCGATGTGGCTAGAGGTTCTTAAATTGAGTATAGGAAAGAATTCAAGTCCTCCAACAAAGCTGCCTACATTTTTGAGAATTACAAAGGAAAAAATCCTATGTCCAGGTCCCAGTGGAGAAGAGAACAGAGACGAAGGAAGGCTTTAAGGGAAGCTCAGGCTAAAGATTCGACGGAGACCAGCATTAATGTTTTGCCAGCTAGCAATAAAGGCGTTGGCATGAAAACAACAAACCAGCTGCCTGTGGGCCGAAAGCTGTTTACTTCCAAGAAGGAAGAAGCTGGGAAATTTGCGGTTGAAGCAGTTGAAGACGAAGCTTCGAACCCACAATTTTGATTCAGACTCTGATGCTTCTTTAAACATCATTGTCAACGTAGTGTCAGTAATGCCAAGAGAATATGACAGAGTGACTGAAGTGGAAAACTTGGATGCCAACGCTGAGGCAGAAATGGCAGCACACGAACCTGTGTGTTATTATGTAATGAACAATGGCTGTGTCGAAGAACATAATGCTTTCTTTGAGCGGCCAACTGAGGCCATGAAGGGACACTTGAAACCTCTGTACATTACAGGGAAAGTAGAGAACATGGCTATAAATAAGATCTTGGTGGATTGTGGGGCTACTGTCAATTTAATGCCACATTTTCTACTAAGTAAAATTGGTAAATTCGACACTGATCTTAAACCCCACAACATGGTCCTCTCTAACTATGAAGGGAAGATTGGGACCACTCTAGGTGTCTTACAGGTTGACTTGACTGTGGGTACAGTGACAAGACCCACCTTGTTTATGGTGGTCGAAAGCAAAGCTAACTACAACCTTTTGCTGGGAAGGGAATGAATCCATGGCATTGGGGCAGTACCTTCATCAATGCACCAACGAATAACAATCTGGAGGCCTGATGGAATAGTAGAAAACATTGAAGCTAATCAAGGGTACTTTAAGGTGCCTGTTAATCATGTTGATGGTGTTGAGTTCGACAAAAACTTGGCGCATATTGCGCCTTGTACTCCAGCAGAATTTGATCTCACCCTAGATGACCATGCATTCTGCTCATTACACTTGCACCCACTAGAGGGGTTTCGATGGGACAGAGAAGTCATAAGAGAAGAAGGCAATGTCCCGTACTATGGGCTGCCTGAAGTTGACCCCACAGGCTGGGGAAGTGAATTCAGTAATAATGACTGAATTCGACGCACTACAAAGAATTTCGGCCTATGTGGCCGAATCTAAGTTACAAGCGGCCTTAGAGGCTGCATACAACCACATGGTTGTCGAAGCCAAAACTCAAATTTGTGAAGTAGGCCCTGGTAAGGACTTTGAACCTGAGCCACCTGATGGGCCTCAAATCGAAGACCAAAACCAAAGGCTTGATGCGGTTTATGATAATGAGCCTTTAGGTTTTGAAAAGGATCCACTGTCAGATAATATTAAAATGCTGGCGCAAGATCCTTTGGAAGAAATTAACTTGGGTGAAGGGGGAGTAAAAAGGCCTACTTATATTAGTGCTAGTCTCGACCCACTACTCAAAGCCGAAATGGTCCAACTATTGAAGGAATTCAAGGATTGCTTCGCCTGGGACTATGATGAAATGCCTGGTTTGAGGAGAGAGCTTGTTGAATATAAGTTGCCAATCATACCTTGGAAAAAGCCGGTCAAGCAAAATCCAAGACGGTTTGCCCCAACAATCCTTTCCAAAATCAAGGAGGAAATTGAAAGGCTACTTAAATGCAAGTTCATCCGTACAGCTAGGTATGTCGAATGGTTAGCTAATATTGTACCAGTCATTAAAAAGAATGGTTCTTTAAGGGTCTGTATAGATTTTAGAGATCTAAATTCTGCAACCCCTAAAGACTAATATTCTATGCCTATGGCAGAAATGCTGATTGATTCTGCTGTAGGACATGAATACTTGAGTATGTTGGATGGTTATTCTGGTTATAACCAAATATTCGTTGCTGAGGAAGATGTCCCGAAAACTGCTTTTTGATGCCCAGGGGCATTAGGCACTTATGAGTTGGTAGTAATGCCTTTTGGTCTAAAAAATGTTGGGGCAACTTACCAGCGAGCAATGAATTTGATCTTTCATGATTTTATTAAGACTTTTATGCAAATATATATTGATGATATTGTTGTTAAGTCCTTTTCAGGAAAAGATCATATAAGCCATCTTCGACATTCCTTTGAAAGGATGAGAAAGCATGGTCTAAAAATGAATCCTCTCAAATGTGCTTTTTGTGTGCAGGCAGGGGATTTCTTAGGCTTTGTGGTCCACAAGAAGGGGATCGAAATTAACCAGAATAAAACCAAAGCCATTATGGAAGCAAAAGCGCCATCAACAAAGAAGGAATTACAGTCTCTCTGGGGCAAAATAAATTTCTTGAGGAGATTTATATGTAACTTAAGTGGGAAAACGCAAGCCTTTTCACCATTGCTTCGAGCTAGCAAGGATGGGTTCGAATGGGGGCAAGCTCAATAGGAAGCCTTCGACAAGATCAAAGAGTACCTGAGTCACCCCCGTATTCTCTCACCACCTCATGGCAATAAGTGTATGAGATTGTACATAGCTGCGTCAGATAGAACTTTAGGGAGCATGTTAGCTCAAGAGGATGATGATGGTGTCGAAAGAGTCGTTTATTACCTTAGTAGAGTTTTAAATGATGCAAAAACTAGATATAGCATGATTTTAAAATTATGTTTATGTTTGTATTACTCTTGTACCAAATTGAAGCATTATATAAAACCAGTTGATGTTTATGTTTCTTCTCGTTATGACGTTATTAAACATATGTTGTCCAAACCTATTTTGCATAGTCGAATTGGAAAATGGGCATTAGCATTAACTGAATATTCTTTAACTTATAAGCCTTTAAAAGCCGTTAAAGGACAAATAGTGGTAGATTTTATAGCTGACCATTCTACAAATGAGACCCCCCTGAACTATCTTAATGCGGAACCTTGGAAGTTATATTTCGACGGGTCGAGCCACAAAGATGGGACAGGCATATGAGTACTTGTTATTTCTCCTAATAAAATTCCAACAACACTTAAGTATAAAATCGAAGGCCGTTGTTCTAACAACGAAGCTGAATATGAAGCTTTAATTGTTGGACTTGAAGTATTGTTGGAATTGGGGGCAACTCATGTCGAAATAATGGGAGATTCAGAATTGGTCATAAAACAAGTGACCAAAGAGTACAAGTGCATAAAAGAAAACTTGATTATGTACTTTGTAGTTGTGAATCGACTGTTGAAAAATTTCGACGCAGTTAGTTTTTGGCACATCCCTAGACTGGAAAACCAGGTAGCTAATGACTTGGCTCAGATTGCATCAGGGTATAAAATTTCGAAAGACAAATTACAAGATGTAGTCGAAGTCGAAGTTAGAGGAAGGGTGGTGTCAGTAGGATTAGCCCCATTAGACTTGGAAGAAACTAAACTTGGATACGCTGATGAAGATAATTTTGCAATTCTGGCAGTTGATAACATAACTAACAAGGATTGGAGGAAACCTATCATGGATTACCTGAAAAATCCAATAGCTTCGACATAGAAGAAAATCAAGTATCAAGCTTTAAGTTATGTCTTGTTGGGTAATGAATTATTCAAAAAGACTCCTGAGGGAGTATTGCTTAAGTGCCTCAGTGAGGCAGAGGCATACTTGGCCCTTTCAACTGTCCATAGTGGGGCATGTGGGGCACATCAGGTAGGCCATAAAATGAAATGGTTGTCATTTCGACAGGGCATGTATTGGCCCACCATGTTAAAAGATTGTACTAAATTTGCTAAGGGTTGTCAGGAATGTCAAGTTCATGCTGGCATCCAACACGTCCCTGCAAGTGAGTTGCACTCTATAGTAAAGCCTTGGCCTTTCAGAGGATGGGCTTTGGATTTGGTTGGAGAAATTCGACCAGCATCATCAAAGAATCATAAGTACATTTTGGTGGGTATTGATTATTTTACCAAATGGGTCGAAGCTATCCCATTACCAAATGTTGATCAAGAAAATGTGATTGAATTTATCCAGAAACACATCATCTATAGGTTTGCAATCCCAGAGACAATTACAACAGACCAAGGATCAGTCTTCACTGGTCGAAAAATGCAAGAGTTTTCTAAAGAAATGGGATTCAAGATTTTAACATCCACACCTTATTATGCTCAAGCTAATGGCCAAGTCGAAGCGGCGAATAAAGTGGTTATTGGTTTGATAAAAAAGCATGTGGGAAAGAGGCCAAGAAATTGGCATAAGACATTTGACCAAATACTGTGGGCATGTCGAACGTCCCCTAAAGAGGCAACTAATACTACCCCATTTCGACTGACCTTTGGTCATGACGCAGTTTTGCCTGTGGAAATTTATCTTCAGTCAATTAAGATTCAAAGGCATCATGAGATTCCATCTGAATCTTATTGGAATATGATGCTTGATGAATTAGTAGACTTAGATGAAGAAAGACTCCATGCATTAGAGTTGCTGAAAAGGCAAAAGAAAAGGGTAGAGAAGTCTTATAACAAAAAGGTCAAGATTAAAACCTTTTCAGCTGGAGATCTAGTGTGGAAAGTGATCTTACCTATGGATTGAAAGACCAAAACTTTGGGGAAGTGGTCTCCTAAGTGGGAAGGTCCTTTTCAAATTATTAAGGCGTTTAGTAATAATGCTTATGAGATTCAAGAGATGGAGGGTGATTTAAGAGTCTTAAGGGTAAATGGGAAATATTTGAAAAAATATAAGCCTATTTTACAAGAGATTCATATTAAAACATAAGTTTCATTCAGATTATAAAAGCCAAAATAGGCCATGTGAGGCCAAAATGGCATACAAAGGAAAGGAAACAAGTACAACAACATGAAACCTAGGAGAAAGGCAATTCATAGTCCCTTTAATTAATAGAGTTGAGGAAGGCAACATAATATTCGTCAGCTTCATCATCAGAGTTTTGTGCTTTGGAATGTCCTTTCTTGGGAACCTTCATCTTGGTTTCTCTCTTCTTGGCGTGAGATGTTGCTCCAGTTGAAGTATCATTGAGGGCAGTAGTTGTTGCCTTAGCTTTCTTTGTCTCCTCAGCCACCTTCTTGGTCATTGCCTTCTTTGAGGAAGTACTCATGTTTACTTAAGTAGATGCAAAATATGGCTCACCTGAAGAGGATTTTATAGAGGCAAGGCCTTTTAAAGATTGGTCAGTCAACGATGGAAATACGTGAAATTACTCTTGGGAATATACCCTAGGGTTGCGCTATTAATATTCCTTTATGAAATAGAAACTTGTGCCGTTGGAACACTAAGCTGTTAAAAGCTGCGTTATTTTCATGATTTCCAAGAAAAGAGGCCGAGTACTTTAATTACAAAGATTAGCAAAGTTTGAGAGCAAATGCGCCATGATCTTATCAAAGATTTTGCAGGATCGAAGAGTGTGGGAGTAACCATCCCACAAGGAAGATGAAAGGTGTAGTGGGTACTATCCCAGAAGTAAAGTGATGCTGCCAGCAGGTTCAAACAATAAGGGATGTTAGTCTTTGACAACATAAGCAGATCATATATTCCAATGGTTTTCCAATGATCAGCTTTGACCTTTTCCATTCTGGTCATCCAAAAGTCAAAATCCTTTAAGGGTTGACTGCTCTTACCAATCTCGTACCATTATGAAGGTACCTCAGATCCATTTTCGTCAAAGTGGGTGTATCAGGGGAGGCTCCATCCTCATTAGGGTTGCTCTTTTGCCCTAGAGGTCTAGATTTACGGTAAGAAGGAAAAAACTCGCCCAATTTTTCATTTGTGGGTTTAACATTAGCTATGGGCCACCTAAAGCATAGGGTTTATCAGAGACAAGGAGAGGGATCATTACCTGAGATTCGTAAATGCTCCTTGCTTCCTCAAGAAGAGGTTCCGGCATGAACTGTTGGTTCTTCACCACCTTTGGCCCGGGGATGTTTGAAAATGGCGGGAGAGTTTACTTGAACGGGGTGGTTTTACCTTTCTGGCTTTTTGTTTCTTGGTGAATGGGTTGTGAAGACGCCATTGTTGGAAGTTGAAGAGAAGAGTGAGAATGCGTTCTGGGTTTTCTTGAGAGAGTTTAAAGAACGAGGAAGAAAGTTGAAAGAAAGTCTGAGAATGCAAAAAGTTTCAAGTTGGAAGAAAAGGGTATTTATAGGCGTTGGAAGATGAGGGGACTGTGAATCCACCATTAAAATGGATACGATAGTGGAATGCGTGTCTTTGTCTGAAATGGTTGGATGGTGGTGGTTATGGTCAGACCATAAATGTCTAGTTCCAAGAAAGGTGATGATGGAAACTGATCACAAATACGGCTGAAAAGACGTTTGAAGATTTGCCATCATGACATGACGTCATAAGCATGGTTGAAAGAAACTAAATAGTTTCTAAATCGTGGGTTGGTCAGTTATGACCATGTTTCCCATAATCGAATGAGCAGGCGTCGAAAAATATGTTATCAAAAAATGACTTTCCTACCAACACTGGCGAAAGGACATTTTTGGGGGGCAATTTGTTAGCTCCTAATTTCGACGCTACATGATTTCAAATAATTTGGCTTTTAAAGAAGTTACTCTTTAAAGTAATAAGCTAAAGAAGAAGGACTCGACCAGAAGGCCTTCGACTATATTCATTGAAAACCCGAGTCGAATAGAATGATTTTAGGACTTCAAATATGTCTAAGTCCAAGGAGTCAATTCGACATGGTGAAGTGGCTATGAATAATGCGCTGCAGTTACAACTGAATAGTGGAGGGAAGTTCCACTATTTGAATTTGAAAAGAGGACAGGTGGCGAAGATCCAGAAGGTGAAGACA
Source organism: Lathyrus tuberosus (assembly GCA_022829125.1). Taxonomy (NCBI): domain Eukaryota; kingdom Viridiplantae; phylum Streptophyta; class Magnoliopsida; order Fabales; family Fabaceae; genus Lathyrus; species Lathyrus tuberosus. The sequence continues at coordinate 2,214,418 of JALAZF010000048.1, read as the reverse complement.
TGCGAAGTGCCAAGTGGCGTATTCTAGGAGTAAAATCGTCAAATGGTGGTTACTTTAGAGTATTATAAATAGGTTAGTCCTAGAGTTAGAATAAGTGTGAAAAATCATATTTGTACAAGTAACTCTATATTCACTCAAAGTATCCAGTGTGTCGAGAAACAAGTGAAGTGAGATTGTACGTGATTGTAATCACCATTATCCTTTATTGCAATGTAATTTACTTTGAAGTTTCTGTTTTAGATTCTTTACTTTGAAATATTTTTCACAAACTTTTACCTTTCAAGTCAGTTACACTACCAAGTCTTTACTTTGAAGTTTTACATTAAAAGCCATTACTTTCAAGCATTTACCTTTCTGCATTTTAAGATCTTTATGCATTCATTTCCAGCATTTAACTCCAGCTTTTATCAAACCTTCACATTCAGCCTTTTCTTTTCTTTGATGTATTGTTCAATTTAGGTATTTCTTTGATCTTTATCGCTTTCCTTTACACTTCAAACACCCCTTTTTATTTATGTGCATTGTCGAAAGACATACTTTACCAAATCGTGAAATATTCTAAATACACATACAGCACATGTCCTAGGATCAATCTGATCGATCCTGTAAGTTACTAGAAATTTATTGTTTTAGAAGATCAGCGGTTGTTTACCAATTTTCAAGGTAAACATGTGTACCCTTGCTTTACAAATGGTTCACTTCCCATTTGCCCAAGTCTGCTGCATTTTGGGATCAAAAGAATACCTTACGTTGGTCGCAGAGAGTCATGTCTCTTACCAACTCAGACATCGATTGGTACAATCGAATCTACGACAGGATCAGAATCATTGACCGTTGTGGAAATTTCCCAAATGTACCCCTTATAGGAACTAAGGGAGGAATCAACTATCACCCGGTGTTAGTTCGTCGTCAATTTGGATACCCGATGAGGCATGTCCCGCGCAGTGCTCATCTGGAAGGTCTTTTCTTCAAAGAAGGAGAAAATGACAGGGCACTAAAGACGGAAATAGTGCACGCTTGGAAACACGTTCATAGGAAAGGACGAGAGTCTCTAGGAAAACCAGATTGTATCTCGGTGGAGCCTTATCTCCACTGGGTACAAACTAGAGCTCTCAAGTTGAGGATGCCTTACCCTCACCAGGAAGTTCTTCCATTAAGGGACTCTGCCCTTTATTTCATGTCTGAGACGAAAAAACTTCAAGTTACTCTCAGCAAAGTTCAACAGGAGAAGAGGTCTTGGAGGAACAAGTATCGTATTCTCAATGTGGAATGTAAGAAAATACAGCAGCTGTTAAGAGAAAAAGATGCTCTGATTGACATTTTAGAGAAACATGCTATAGAGAATCAGGATGACCAAAGGAGTTTGCTCACGCCTTTCACTTGGCAAAGGAATGACAACCCGACAACGGCCCAAGAGCCCCGGTCAAAGAAGAGGAAAGCACCAGACCCAGCAGTTAAGCTCTCCTCAGAGAGGACTCAGGATCCATTAGTTTAGGTTTCCTTTTCTAGTACTTTGTAATCTACTATATTTCCATTTCCGCAATCCTTTGAATTCAATAAAACGGGGTTTCCCCACTGTTTGATATTTGCAATCTAATTGTCGAAGTTTACTTTGAATAAACAAAAATAATTAATAATCATTGCATTCATCATTCTCATAAACGCATTCTTCTTACCTATGAATCTCACGTTTGTGTCTCGATTCTAAAGTCAAACTGTCTCATTCGTACAATACTCGGGCCAATCATCAGAAAAAGATGGATGATCTCGAGGAAGAGAATAGAGAGTTGAGAGAAGAGATCACCACTCTGAAAGAGGATCTGAGAAAGCTTCATAACGACATACAAGCTCTAGCAGAAGCTCAGATTCAACAACAAAGGACTGTGATCTCAAAGATCACATCAACGCCCATAGTGGAAAAGTCCGATCCTAGGTACAAAATGCCGAAAGATCGTCCGTAGCAGGAGCCACTGGGCCTGAAGGTTACAAACTTCGGGAAAGCGAAGATACCAGGGGCATGACAACAACTCCTAAAGGTTACAAACTTTGGGAGGCACCAAGAGTCTCGGCCATAATGATTATACCACCACTCGTGGTACACACTGTCCCGGAAGGACAGATTCCACAAATACATTCTGGTGGAAACGACAGCATGTTTGACAGAATGAATGAGTTCCAGGAACAATTCCTGGAAATGCAGAAGGAACTGCAAGCCATTCGCGGTCAGGATTTATTTGGAAAAGACGCCGCGGACCTCTGCTTGGTCACTAATGTGAAAGTTCCGAACAAGTTCCAAGTGCCCACTTTGAAAAATACAAGGGTAACTCTTGCCCTCAGAGTCACTTGGTGATGTACGCTCGGCGAATGTCAGCTCAGACAAAGAACCAGGAGCTGCTGATTCACTACTTTCAGGATAGTTTAACCGGTGCCGCCTTAAAATGGTACATGGGGTTAAACCGCGCCACGATCGGCACATTCATAGATCTTGGCGTTGTCTTCGTTCAACAATATAAATACAATTTGGACATGGCACCAGACAGAGATCAACTCAGATCGATGTCACAAAAGGACAAGGAAACCTTTAAGGAGTACGCTCAGAGATGGCGTAAAATCGCTGCCCAGATTTGTCCACCTCTTGAGGAAAAAGAGATGACAAAGATATTTTTAAAGACCTTAAGCTCATTTTACTACGACAGAATGGTTTCCAGTGCACCCAGTGACTTCACCGAGATGGTGGGCATGGGAGTTCGTCTTAAGGAAGCCGTCCGAGAAGGACGTTTAGTTAAATACGCTGGATCATCAAGTAGTACAAAACGATACGGTAGTGCTCTCCCTAAGAAAAAAGAGCAAGATATTGGGAATATCTCTCTCGGAAAGCAAAGGCGACGTTATCAACCAGTAGCAACTGTAACTCCTGCTATCAACCCCGTGCCTGTTCCTACGTATCAACCTCAGGTTGCACAGAGCCAACCTGATCAACAACAACTTCAACAAAGGATGCAGCAGCCTCTTCAACAGACTCGTCCTCCATATAACAACAACCGTACAACGCGACCTCCAGGGTTTGATCTTATACCCATTTTGTACGCAGAACTGTTTCCATTATTACTGGTCAAGGGGCATGTCCAAACTAAGCCTCCTCTTACAATACCGGAAAATCCGCCTTTTTGGTTCAAAACGGATCAGACGTGTCCTTACCATCAAGGAGGACCGAGGCATAACATAGAAAACTGTCTCAGTTTCAAATCTGACGTGCAAAAGCTTGTTAGGAGCAGGGTCTTGTCTTTCAAAGATACGAATCCCAATGTTCTCACGAACCCGCTGCCTCAACACGAGAAAGCTGCAGTCAATTTGATAGAGGGAGAGTCTATCAACACCTATCAAATTCACGATGTACTCTTGTTAAGGGCCAACTTGGTCAAGATGCATTGTAGACAGAGTGGATATGGCCACGTGCCACCTCATAATTATCACCAGTGTGATATCTGTTCTAAAAACAATCAGGGATGTTCTGTGGTGCAAACAGCTCTACAGGAATAATTGGATCTCGGATGGATCCAAGAGCATCGAGTTCGTGGATTCAACATGACCTATACGAATTCCAACATCATTCAGAATCACGACATCCGCGCAATGAATGTCAACTTGGTGGCGATGCACTCAAGGTAAAGCCAGTACAATAATCTGCCACAGAACGATTATAATTCCTGTCTGACTTGCTCGGTAAACAAATAGGGATGCTCTTTTGTACAAGAGACCCTCCAGCGTCAGATGGATCTGGGATGGATCCAGGACTATCATGATAAAAACATTTATCAGATCAACATGATTCAAATCTTTGATATTCGTCTGATGAATACCAGCTTGGTGGAGTTACACGCCAGGCAGGTCCAGCTCAGTTTTCTCACTTCGCATAACTATCAGATCTGTAAAGGATGTTGTGAGAGTAACCAAGGGTGCACTCTCGTTCAGATAACTTTACAACACTTATTAAACCACTGGTGGCTTCCAATCTATCTGGATGAAGACACACAACAAATCAATGTGCTTAATGGAAACCCTACCCGGCGTCAAAATCAAGATGTCCGATCTATGGAAACAAACTTGGTAAGGTTGCACTGCATTCAAAACGGGCGTGGCCAGGTGCCACCACACAACTATGAGCGTTTGAGAGTCTGCTCGGAGAATAACCAAGGATGCTACCTCGTGCGAGCAGCTCTCCAAGGTCAGTTGGATCGCAAAGAGATTCACCCAAACCTAGCTTTGGGGTCCGTTGACTGGACGCCGAACTACTTCACTGATCAGATCAGAGACGTGGTTGTAATCTCTGGCCCTGAGAGAAACAATGATGTTTGTACCATCATCCCTCTACTGGATGAATCAAAAGTTCTTAGCTAGGAACTGATTGAAGTTACTTACGACAGTCATAAAAATCAGAAGGCTCCTGTAGTTATTTATCTACCGGGACCATTACCGTATGAATCAGCTAAGGCGATCCCTTACAAATACGGTGCAATGATAATTGAAAATGGAAAGGAAATTCCATTACCCTCCGTCGTGAATATTGCAGACATCAGTCGAGTAACACGGAACGGTCGAATCTTCAACTGAGGAGTTGGAGAACCTAACAAAGAAAAGGGACTTCTGACAGAAGCTCCTGGTCCACCAGTCGGTCAATCCAGTAATCTTGACCTTTCGAAAAACAACGATGAGATGTTGAAGCTCATCCAAAGGAGTGAATACAACATTGTTAATCAGCTGTTACAGACTCCTTCAAAGATCTCAGTGCTATCACTTTTACTAAGTTCCGAAGCCCACAGGGAGGCTCTACAGAAAGTCTTAGAGTAGGCCTTTGTGGAACAGGATGTGTCAATACGACAGTTTGATAGCATCATCTGTAACATCACTTCCTGCAACAACTTAGGATTCAATGATGAAGACTTGCCAGAGGGGGGCAAAAGTCACAACATGGCGCTCAATATCACAGTTAACTGCCAGGACGATGCTTTAGCCAGCGTACTGGTAGACACAAGATCAGCCATCAACGTTATGCTGAAGTCCACTTTAATGTGACTATCATTTAAAGGATCCCCGATGAGGGGCAGTGAGGATATCGTCAAAGCCTTTGACGGGTCTCGGAAAGTAGTTATTGGCGAAGTCGACCTTCCCATAACTATTGGTCCTCACACTTTCCTAATCACTTTCCAGGTCATGGATGTCCGGGCAGCATACAGCTGTTTATTAGGAAGACCTTGGATACACCAGGCTGGGGAAGTCACTTCGACGCTGCACCAAAAACTGAAGTTCGTTAAGAACGATCAACTCGTCACGGTCTGTGGAGAACAAGCCTTGCTCGTGAGCAACTTGTCATTGTCTACTTATGTAGAACCCGAGGAGGCTGTTGGGACTCAGTTCCAAGCACTTTCGGTGAGCAATGAGAATCAACCAGAGAAAGAAACCTCGATTTCCTCATACAAAGATGCTCTCGAAGTGATCAAAAATAATAATACGAAAGGATGGGGACAACTTGTCATTCCTACCAATAACAAAACAAAGAAGGGTCTTGGTTTTTCTGCAACCTGCACCCAGACAGCTGCTAACGATGAAAGTCTTCATCCCATTCAGGACTTCTTCCACAGTGGAGGTTTCCTTCACCCAGTGCCTCAAACAATCCATACTATCAATGAGGAGGATTCCTCAGATATGGACGAGGAATGGAAGTCCTATCTTAACAAGGACGATTATATGTCTCAGGAAGAGATGCCTACGCCATTTTGCTATCCCGCACAGAGTCCGAGATTTATACCGAGGTCAGACGTCGAAGTGATATATGGAGATTGTGATCCGGAAGGATGTCGTGCTCCACCAAACTCATTAGAGGAGGACACTCTGATGAAAGACAACTTTGACCACAACTATTATGGCCCAATGGATGGACTGCCTATTTGGCAGCCGTACCCAGGAGACTTGGGGCAAGAAAATCAGCCGAACAATGAAAATCGGTTGAGCGTCATTGAACAGAATACCTGTGTCCCCACCATGTCATGGGATCAACACTCATGTCATTCAGAACATATCCCGTACGACGATGAATTAGCAAAGCTTGCAGTACTAGAATTCATCAATTATGCGTTTCCCGAGGTCAACGTCATCGAGAGAGATAACTCCTCCAGTTCCAAAGAAGTGTGAGACACCTTGGGACAACCGAGTGGTAAATACGACTATATGGTCAAGTACACCGCTCCTGAAAGCTCTCGTATCAGGCTCGAAGACATCCAGCCAACTGGATGGGGAGATCCACCTGAGAGTACAAATACTCTGCAAAATGCAACAGAGGAATCCTCCTAAGACAACTCTGCCTGGGAGACAGATTCCAATGATCCTGAACCACCAGAAATCAGCATTATTTCTGAAGACAAATCAAGGTAAGTACCAGACTTTGTGATTCACCGAGGAGTTCGCCGCCAATGGGTTGCTGTCGATGTTCCAAAGATTGTTCATAAGTCAAAGTAATTGCCATCTTTAACCTTTCACCCTGCCCAGGTGAAACAGATGTTTTGATAGGGCTCGCTTTCTATAAATTTCCCTCTTCGCTTCGCCCAAAGCGATAGAGTTTTGTTTTATAGGGCTGTAGTTTCAAGAATCGACTTGTTCATTAAAAAATAACGTCATTCTGTAATTTTCGCATTAATTGTTGTTTTCTCTTTTTGCTTTTTCAGAAAATGGTAATCCTAAAAAACAACTCAATAATAAAAACAAGTAGTTTTTCAAAAAAAAATACACTGCACACACTTGCATTTTCTCTATCTCTTCTAAAAACAATCATCACGTCATGCAGATTGCTTGTTTTAAACCCCGTTGAAACATACAATCCGATGCCTTCTCCCGACTTTGAATTCCCGGTATTTGGGGCCGAAGAAGAAGTTGACAATGAAATTCCAGAAAAGATCTCCCGATTACTCAGACAAGAGGAAAGGTCCATTGAACCTCACAAAGAGTCGTTGGAAACAGTAAAATTGGGCTCAAAGGAAGAGAGGAAAGAAGTCAGGATTGGGGCACTGCTCAGTCCAACTTCCAAAGAGAGTTTGACAAAGCTTCTCAAAAAATTTCCTGATGTATTTGCTTGGTCATATCAGGACATGCCAGGGTTGGATACCAGCATCGTGGAACATCACTTACCGTTGAAATCGGAATGTCTGCCAGTAAAACAGAGGTTGAGACGGACTCTCCCGGACATGGCCATCAAAATCAAAGAGGATGTACAGAAACAGATTGACGCGGGTTTCCTCGCTAAGTCTGAATATCCTCAATGGTTAGCCAACATCGTACCAGTTCCAAAAAAGGACGGCAAGGTCCGAATGTGTGTAGATTAGAGGGATCTAAACAAGGCTAGTCCAAAGGATGACTTTCCTTTACCATACATTGACATGCTGGTAGATAGTACAACAAAGTTCAAGGTTTTCTCCTTCATGGATGGATTCTTGGGCTATAATCAGATCAAAATGGCGCCGAAAGACATAGAGAAAACTTCGTTCATTACCCCATGGGGTACCTTTTGTTACAAGGTAATGTCGTTCGGTTTGAAGAACGCCGGGGCAACCTAACAAAAGGCCATGACTACTCTGTTTCATGACATGATACACCAGGAAATCGAGGTATATGTCGATGACATGATTGCCAAATCTAAAACAGAGGAGGAACATGTGACCCACCTGTCAAAACTATTCGAGCGGTTGAGAAAGTAAAAACTTCGCTTGAATCCCAACAAGTGCACATTTGGTGTCCGATCAGGGAAACTCTTAGGGTTCATCATCATCTAGAAAGGAATTGAGGTTGATCCCGACAAGGTCAAGGCCATTCAAGAAATGCCTTCTCCGAAAACTGAAAAATAAGTCAGAGGATTCTTGGGACGTTTGAACTACATCTCCAGATTCATATTCCTTATGACCGCGACCTGTGCGCCGATTTTCAAATTACTCAAAAAGAACCAGGACTGCGTTTGGACAGAAGATTACCAAACCGCCTTCGACAGTATCAAGGAATACCTATTGAATCCGCTGATTCTATCACCTCCAGTGGAAGAAAGACCACTGATCATCTACCTAACAGTTTTGGAAGACTCTATGGACTGTGTACTTGGCCAACAAGACGAAACCAAACAGAAATAGTCTGCCATCTACTATTTGAGCAAGAAATTCACCGACTGCGAGACTCGGTACACTATGCTTGAGAAAACTTGCTGTGCTTTGGCTTGGGCAGCCAAACGTCTTTGCCAGTACATGATTCGTCACACTACTTGGTTGGTATCCGAAATGGATCCAATCAAGTATGTATTTGAAAAGCCTGCTCTCACAGGAAGAATCGCCTGTTGGCAGATGTTGTTATCAGAATATGACATAGAGTACCATGCTCAAAAAGCCGTTAAGGGGAGTATTTTAGCCGATCATTTGGCTCATCAACCGATTGACGATCAAGAATCAATCGGGTTTGACTTCCCAGATGAAGATGTCATGTATTTGAAAATGAAAGATTGCGATGAACCGCTACCCAGTGAAGGGCCAGAACCAGGTTTCCAATGGGGACTAATCTTTGAAGGAGCTGTCAACCATTATGGAAATGGAATTGGGGAAATCATTGTTACCCCTCAGGGTACCCACATTCGTTTAACCGCCAGACTTATGTTCAAATGTACAAACAACGAGGCTGAATACGAAGCTTGTATCATGGGTCTTGAAGAAACGATCGACTTAAGGATCAAAAAAGTGGACGTATATGGCGACTCATCCCTGGTTATCAATCAGATCAAAGGAGATTGGAACACGTACCAATTAGGACTGATTCCTTACAAAGATTATGCAAGAAGGTTGTTACCTTTCTTCAATAGAATCGAGTTTCATCACATCCCTCGTGATGAGAATCACACGGCTGATGCCTTAGCCACTCTCTCTTCCATGATTAGTGTAGGTCAATGGAATGACCTACCTAAGATCGACATAAGGCGCCTTCAAAGGCCCGCTTACATCTTCACGATTGAAGCAGTCATAGATGACAAACCTTGGTATTACGATATCAAATGCTTCCTTCAGAAACAAGAGTACCCACCTGGGGCACTAAGGAAGGATAGAAAGACCCTCAGAAGACTGGCTGGAAACTTCTTTTTGAGCGGTGATACTCTCTATAAGATAAATTTTGACATGGTCTTGCTTCGATGCGTAAACAGACCAGAAGCAGACATGCTGATAAAAGAAATTCACGAAGGATCCTTTGGCACTCATGCCAACGGACACACAATGGCGAGAAAAAATCTAAGAGCATGGTACTACTAGTTAACCATGGAATCCGACTGCTACAAGTACATGAGGAAGTGTCACAAGTGTCAGATATACTCCGACAAAATCCATGTACCGCCAACGCATCTCAAAGTTCTCTCTTCCCCTTGGCCTTTTTCCATATGGGGAATCGACATGATCAGAATGATTAAGCCCAAGGCTTCGAACGGACATCAGTTTATCCTGGTAGCCATTGACTATTTCACCAAGTGGGTCGAAGCAACGTCATACGCCAATGTAACCCGACAAGTGGTGGTCCGATTTATCAAAAACAATATCATTTACCGTTATGGTGTTCCAAGCCAGATCATTACTGATAATGGATCTAACTTGAACAATAAGATGATGAAAGAGTTATGCATTGAGTTCAAGATCGAACACCATAACTCATCTCCCTACCGGCCCAAGATAAACGGAGCGGTAGAGGTGGCTAACAAGAATATCAAGAAGATTGTTCAAAAGATGGTTGTAACCTACAAAGATTGGCACGAGATGCTACCCTTTGCTCTTCATGGTTATCGCACATCTGTTTGCACTTCAACAGGGGCAACCCCTTTCTCTCTAGTGTATGGCATGGAAGCAGTGCTCCCCATCGAAGTAGAGATCCCATCAATCCGGGTATTGATGGAAGCTAAGCTAATAGAAGCTGAATGGTGTCAAAATCGACACGACGAACTCAACCTGGTCGAAGAGAAACGAATAACGGCTCTATGCCACGGTCAGTTGTATCAGCAAAGAATGAAGAAGGCGTTTGACAAAAAGGTTCGACCTCGCGTCTTCAGGAAAGGAGACCATGTGCTCAAAAAGATACAATCTTTTCTCACTGATTCTCGGGGCAAATGGACTCCGAATTATGACGTCCCCTATGTGGTCAAGAAAGCTTTCTCAGGAGGCGCCTTGAGACTTGCAACCATGGATGGAGAGGAATTTGCCTACCCCACGAATGTTGATGTAGTCAAGAAATACTTCGCCTAAACTAAAAAAAAATGTCTCGGTGGATTGAAAACCCGAAAGGGCGGTCCAGGAAAAAATTAGAGACATGATAAAAAATTATCCCGATGGATTGGAAACCTCAAAGTACAATCCAGGCAAAAGTTAGGGACAATGGCAAGTAACTACATCTGATCAGTTCAACTCCTCAGCAGTAATGCCATCAATCAGGAAAACTCCAGTCAAGGTCATCTTCGACAGAAGCTCAGGATGCCCAGAATTCAAAGTTGGTAGAAGGATAGTGGTCGTTATGTTTCAATGTAACCCTTTTCCCTTAAATTACCATTTTTTAAACTTTGTAAATACTCTATGGAATCATGCGTTTGGATGATCTCCATCCTATCAATAAAATTTGAGCCCTTGTGCTTTTGTTTGCGACTCTTATTTGTTTTAACTTTACAGAACGACATTTTAATATGATTAACGATTCTTGAAATGAAACAAAAATGAATTTACTTGTTAAACTTTTTCTTCTTTTAAAATAATGATGGCAATTTCTTTTGACTTTTGAACATCGAAAGAACGTCGCTCGCTTCTCCAGAAGTAATCGAGCTTCAAAGTGCAGAATCAAAGTACTCCTTTTAAGCCAGTGCGCCTGAATGACGGATCAGTTATGCCAGATGAGGGTACTCCATCTGACATCTTCGGCCAAGTTCTTACCTCCTAAGCCCGACTAACGGTTGTTCCTCGCAGGGACTATTTCTCCTAAGCAAGGCAGAATTGCTATCTTGAACCAGTGATACTTCTTCGTCCCCCGATGTGGCCGAGTATCCAGTCGTGTTCATCTACTAGTCTATATGTCACGTCAGTTTTGTCAGCATATACATACATACATCATGCATTGTTGATTTGCATTCATATTCATATTGCATCACTATCACTTTAGTCGTTCTTATCCCCTAGTGATAAAAGTCCTCTCAATCGAGTTGTCAGTTCTTTCCTTATCAGGCAGTGAACCATCTAAACGATCCCTCCTCCAGTTTATTTCTGGATTGAAGTTGGTCCCTTGACCACTTTGATAACTTGAACCTTTGAAAAACAAGAAAACGTTCGACAAACATCACTCTTCGCCATTGAAGATGATATCCTCGCTTTCCCGGATTAAGGAAAATCCCCAGAGAAAGCCTCTTAATCAGAGATTCGACAATGCAACAGTTTTTCTCAGAAAAATCCGCTGACGAAAAGGTCATCAACACCTCAAAATTGGATCACATCATATGGCATTTCCCCGGGAAGATCCCGAGAAAAGTATGATGTAATACCCCAAGCGGAAACAGTCTCTCAAGAGACTCGTTTTCCCCGATAGAGTCGACAAATGGCGTCTCCAACAGAGAAGTTTGTGCACCTATACAACTCAGATGACTGGATTCCCCAGCAACTCTGACATCAAAATTTTTCTATCAAATGGCATCTCCCCCAGGAAAATTCGGCGAGAAGTTTGAGGAAAATCGCTACGCTTAGCGTCACTTGTCAAAAAAGTTTATTGACAAAAGAAACTGAGACCAGTTCCTTGGTAGGAAACCAGGATCGAGAGGAAGTTTATATCAGAAACTAAGACCAGTTCCTTGGTAGGAAACCAGGATCGAGGGGAAGTTTACATCAGAAACTTAGACCAGTCCCTGGGTAGGAAACCAGGATCGAGGGGAAGTTTATATCAGAAACTTAGACCAGTTCCTTGGTTGAAGACCAGGATCGAGGGGAAATGTACCTTTTCTAAGCATCATTGCTTAGCAAAAGAAGATGGATGCGCAAACTGTCATTCATAACCACCATCAAAATTTTGGGTATTCCGATATTTAATCCTCTTGCACCCCGAATGTCCGAATACCTTCGCCATTCACACCTTCGGGTCCAAGAAGATTAAATAGGGGCATCTGTCATACCCCAAATTTTGACCACTAAGATTTCCCATCATTGCGCAAATCATCATCACAATATGGAGGAACCATCATACCTCATTAGTCTCCCCAAAGATGGGTGAGCATTCACTACTATCAAAAATTAGGGTTTCAAGCCCTCTTAGAGTTCTTAGACAAAAGATCAATCAAGGAATGACATGATCTTCAACTTGTCTAAATGTCTCAAACATCCACAATGGATCCAGAGGGCTCCCACAGCAAGAATCAATCACAATGTTGCAGCATTCCAGGTGGATTAAGCCTTAAGATCGACAATGTCACCAAATTAGGGTTTTGGTCGACCAGGGCCTCCAGATGGAAATTTTCCTCTGGGCATGAGCCAATGCTTCAAAGCATAACCTAAGATGCTCCATGGGACATCATAAACCCAATCATCAAGTCAATTTAGCCTCAGGGGATGCATTCGTCAAAAATCAGGAATTAGGGTTTCTTGACCTAATTCACCCTTAAGTTGACTTTTGGGACAAATCATGAGCCAAGACCTCAAGAGATGGTTTGAGGGTCTCTAACATACTAAATTGATCCATTTGCAACAATGGATTAATCCAAGAAGCTTGAGCAACAAGTTTCAATTTCATCTGAACCACCGTTAGGGTTTCGCGTGAAAAGTCAACTGTAGCTTTGACTTTTGACCAGGACATACTCCCAAACCCTAAGACATGATTCAATACACCCTATAACACCTATGAAATCAATCCATCAAGGTTGATTTAGGTCAAGGACTTGATTTCATAGAGGATCGCACAGTTTGGAATTCATCTGACAAAAAGTCAACTGTGCACAAAAGTCAACTTTGACTTTTTGAGATTTTTCACAAATATGGTTCTTTGACCCTAAAATAATGTTAATGTGTGATTTGAATCAACATTCATCAAGAAAAATCAAGAAAAGTGGGATAACTTATAAAAGGGGTAACCATAAAAACTTAGAAATTTTCTAAGTTATGGAACAAAGTGGCTAGGGTACCAACTTTGGAGGATCATAACTCCTAAACCACAAGGTCATTTTTCCCCATTCAAAGCTGGATTTGTAGCCCTCATGGACCTCTACAAAAGCTTCAACTACACCTCATTCTAATTCATCGTGGATTTTGAGTTATGGAATGATCAAAATGGCTGAAAACATGAAATGTCATTTTTTCCAACACTTATCGAAATTTTCACTAAGTCAGAATCTTCCTTCACTTTTTTCCAAATGTAGGGGCATTTTTCACTTGGATCCAAAAATTATCAAAACCAATTATGATTAAACAGTTGTTGTATCATATAAGGGATTGTCAAAATGGCCAAGAACTCCATCAAATACCACTTAAGCCATGAGATATGACAATGCCAATATGCCTTGCTGCAAACTGTCATGGCAAGGCAGATTTTGGAGTTTTGCTCGATTTGCCCAAATTTTGCAAAAGGCAAGCAACTCTATCCATCTGAACACCTCAAGAGAGGACCAAGGAGGGACAAACACTGATCTATCAGCCTCCTAAGTCTTTGGAACCAAAAGTAGCATGCCAAACCTAGAAATGCCTAAAAGAGGGACAAGACTCCAATTTTGGATTGGAGCATTTAATGGATGCACCAAGGTCGCATGGACTGAGCCATTCCCAACTGAATTCAGTCAAGACTTATCCAAGACCAAGGGGACCAGCAGCCTGTGCCCTAACCTCTAGTCAATGGCTAGAGGAGACTTGGATTCTCATTGCTCAACATTGGCCAAACCTCTGTTGCAGTTGTCATTCACTATTGCAGCCAAAACAAACTTTCTCTACTATAAATAGAGCTCAATTATGTTCAGTTTGAGTACACCAAAGCACTACAACACTTGCTTTCCTCAAAATCTCTTTCTCTAGGAAAAAATACCTTCTTTAGCAAGGTAACTCTGAGTTTTTGAGTTAGAGAGCAATTCCACCACAACTTATGATCCAAACACATCCAATATATCATATCTAAGCTGTCCAAACTCTCAAAAGTGACCTGTAACACCAAAATCACAAAGTCACCTCTCAAAACCTCAAAATAGGCCTTTTGTGCATTTTTTAAGCCATGTCTTGATTCAGTCACTTTCCAAACCAGATAAAACCTCAAACACACTCCAAATATCATCCTTGAACTGTCCCAAATGGTTCCACACATCTGGAACACCATTTGAGAGAGTTGCTATTTTGGCCACTTTTGCCCCTTTTGCAAGAAAGAGCTCAAACTTGCTCCTGAGGTTTCCAGCTGATTCCAACCATCCTAAAAGCTTATAAGAGATCATTTTAGGGTGTCCAAAGCATCAAATCATTTTTGGAACAAGTGGCTTGGAAGATTGCACAAAAGCACCAAGCATCACAACTTGGATTCTTTAAATCATGCTTTCTTTTGATGTCCACTGATCATGCATCTCTTATACATGTTATATGTGTTGTGTTTGCACCAATTTATCATGTAATTCATGCTTGTACCAAGAGATGGCACAGAAAATGCAAATCATGGCCTATTTCAAAACCACTATCGGGTTTTTCAATAGGAGCATGATCTGAAAAAAAACACCACCACCATTGGATTCCTTGAGAAATTCTAGGCAGGATAGACCTAAATTTTGTCCCAATCCATGGAGAAATGAGAAAGTTATGGCCTTCACATTTTCAACCAAAATCTTGCCTTGCCTTGCCTTGGGCCAGGCCAAAAGCAAGGCAAACCTTGTATATTTATGGTTATGTTTCAATCAACGGATGTATCACCACCCCAGTGCTAAGGCGCGCGCCCTATACACAAGAGGTCTGGGGTTCGAATCCCCCTCGCCCCAGATCCTCTTTTTGCTATTTTTTCCACTTTTTTATTATTTTTAATGATTTAAAAAATTAATAACTCCCTCAATTTTAATTAATTTTTATTGGTTCTTTTGGCAAAAAATCACAAAAATGTTGAAATATTTTATTCCACAAAAAAATTAAGTTTATATTATTTATTTAATATAATTAGTATTTTGTGAATAATTTCCTTTTTAATTGTTTTTTAAACATTTAAAAGTGAATATCTACTTTGAAAATCAAAACCAAATGAGTTTTAATTCATCTTGTGATTAAAACCTCATTTTTCAAACGTTAAACAAAAATCACAAGTGGTTTATTCAAACTTGTTTGGTATTTTTATCATTTTTATTTGATTTTCTTTAAATATTTACTTTTAAAAGAAAACAAATTTAGGGTTTCCTTGATTTTCACTCAAACAAACACTCATGGGCCTCTAGTAGAGTGTAAGACCCAACCCTTTTTGAAAAACAAAATGATTTGGGCCTCAGTGTATTGTATAAGTCCCGATACCATCAAAAAGTTCGGCGCGATCGTCGCCTTTTTTAACAGAAACCTTGGGCCTCTCCTTGAGCTGTAAGCCCCATCACTGGTACAAAAACACTTTGGGCCTCTAATAGAGTGTAAGACCCAACCTATTTTGTAAATACACCACTTTTGGGTCTTAGTCGTTGTATAATACCCACTGTATTTTAGAAAAAAAACAAACGGCGCGATCGTCGCCTTTTTAACAAAAATAAAACCTTTTTGGGCCTCTCCTCGAGCTGTAAGCCCCATCACTTGTACAAAAATAACTCTTTGGGCCTCTAATAGAGTGTAAGACCAATCCCCTTTTAACCAAAACCTTTTGGGCCTCATACATTGTATAAGTCCCTCTGCGTTAAAAGAGAAATCTCGGCGCGATCGCCAATTCAAAAACAAATCATCTGGGCCTCTCCTTGAGCTGTAAGCCCCACCACTTGTATAAAAATAAACCTTTGGGCCTCTTGAGAGAGTGTAAGACACATCCCTTTGTATAGAAAACCTTTTTGGGCCTCAGTCACTTGTATAAGTCCCTGTACAAATTCAAAACAGCAGTGCAATCACCGATAAAACCTTGGGCCTCTCCTTGAGCTGTAAGCCCCAACAATCTTTTCAAAGCACTTTCTCCTTTGATTTTGAATATAATATTGTTATCAAAGCTTTCTTTGTTAAATAACTAACCAAACAGCATGGAAGCTCTACAACCGAGTAAGTGTTTACCCGCTTTCTTTATCCGCTTTCATATATATATATATATATATAGCTGTATTGTGGGGCTGCTCACTGTAAGTCTTCTTTCACAAACTTTTATGTACCTGTCAAATATCAACTGTGTAATACTAGTATAGTTATTTAGAGTTTTCCCCGGCAACTACGTCTAGCACTAGGTAAAGCCCCATTGGTCACTCTTAAATACAAACAAAACTAGATCCCCATAGGATTACCAGACACAATCTTCCCTCCTCTTGGGGTTAAACAATATGGAGACGTGAAAGGCAGATTCTCTATGAACCCTTTCTCAGAATGTCACCCTTAGAAATTGTCAAAGAAAATCTAACTCCCCAGAGATGATCTTTTCTCCATGAATGGCATCTCTTGAGTTTATTCCAAATTCTTAAACTTTCCTGACTTGATCTATTCTCGGTGAATGGCATGTCTTGAACTTCTCAGGGTTTCGGGACCCACAGGCTTCTTAAAAGCATCCCTGCCTCCTCTTAGGCGTTGTACAAGGACCCTTCGGCTTCTTAAAAGCTCTCATACCTCCTCTTGGGCTTAGTACAAGGACCGAGAGACCTCTACAGGTATAGGAACAGAACCTAGTCATCAATTTGCTAGAGCTGTCTTTCTGAGTCAAGTATCAGACCTGTTAATGGGTTGACCTTCATCCCTTAACATACCAGCCTTCTCTTGGGCATTATACAAAGATTATTCACTACCTGAGAATCAATTTCTCAAAACACCTATAGACTTGGACAGTCTCAATACCCTTTGGATTTCCCATTTCCTTAAAGAACAGGAAATATCCCTGATCCTCTGATCAATCCCAAGGTACAACATTACCCATATAAGAACTGATTTTCTCTTTTATCCAACATACTGGACCTGTCACTAAACTGAAACAGTCACCAGCACAATAGCCTCCTCTTGGGCTTTGTACAATGATTCTCCCCAAAGGGAGCTAACCTTTTCAGACTCTCTTGTTGGGTCACACCTTTTAGCCTCCGTCTTGGGCTTCGTACAAGACACATACTAAAACACTCTCTTGTTGAGTATAAAGGACTCTCTTGTTAGTCACACCTTTTAGCCTCCATCTCGGTCTTTGTACGAGATACTAAATCACTCTCTTGTTGAGTATAAAAGACTCTCTTGTTGAGTCAATCCCTTTTAGCCTCCGTCTTGGGCTTCGTACAAGACACATGCAAAAAAACTCTCTTGTTGAGTCAATCCCTTTTAGCCTCTCTCTCGGGCTTCGTACGAGACACATAAAAGCTCTCTCTTGTTGGGTCAATAGCCTCCTCTTAGGATTTGTATAAACAAAACCCCAGGTGAGTCAATCAACCTTTTAGCATCAAAGTTGTGCCTTGTTCATAGCATACAAACATCAACAACTCCCCTTTAGAGATGACAAATTCTCTCTAAAGTCAAAACCCTTCAGCTTCACATCTTGGGCTTTGAACAAGATACAAACCACCTTTAGCTTCACGTCTTGGGCTTTGAACAAGATACCAAAAACAACCTTTTTCCTCCTATTCATAGAATAGGAGGAACTACGATCGCTCTGATTTCCCTGTTTTGTCAAACGGGAATACGTTGGCATAAGATTGGAAAAATCTTAGCGAGCACACTAATCAAAAACCCAAAATCCCATACCTTCACACATTAATCGAAAAGCATCAGTCCTAATATCCTACCAATAACATAATCCCGTCATACTGTGTTCTTAGCAAAATAAGCAGAGAGAGGCCCATAATCTAAACCGCATCTGTAAACCAACAGTTTTGATTGTTTAACCTCAGTATGCAAGCAGGGTTAATTGGAGACATCTATTTCCCTTCCTTCATTAGCTTCAATAGGATAAAAAATGAATCGACCTGTAGTACCCCAGAGCGACAGTGCTTAAGAACCACGTCCAAAATCGCTCGCTACACTAGGGATTCTTCTTTGGAGTTGTCCTCTTAGTTGGAGTAGATCTCCTTGTGACTGGACCAACAACATTCTTGGATGCAGACAACCTGGTTGTAGGCCCAGGTGGTACAAATGGCCTTGGTACCTTCCTAACAGGTAGCTTTTGTATCTTCCCCTTGGCAGGACCATGAGTATTCTGAGCAGCCTTCCCCTTAGAGGATTGGGTAGATTGTTGGGCAGTCTGGGTTGTTGTCTGAGAGGCTTGGGTAGATTATTGAGCAGACTGAGTTATAATCTGAGAGTCTTGGGCAGATTGTTGAGCAGTCTGAGAGGCTTGGGTAGATTGTTGGGCAGTCTGAGTTGTTCTATCCTTACAAGTAGACTTGCAGTGTCCTGCTTTCTTATACCTACTGCACTTGACCAAGAAACCAGTTCTTCTCATTTTGCGACCAGAGGCATCAATCTCTCCTTGTTCTAAAATCCTCCTCTTTTTAGGTCTACCAGGCATCTTCTTGAACTTGGGTGGTTGCACATCAGGATATGATGTCTTAACCCACAAGTTTGATCCATTAACAGGGTAGATCACATGCTTATAAACAACCTTGTACTTTGAAACCCTATAATACTCTGGGATGTAACTATCTATTTTGAAATTCCTACTCTTCATAGCAGACAAAGCATGAACACATGGGAGTCCTGTGAGTTCCCATCTTCTGCATAAACATATGTGATCTTTTAGGTTCACAACAAATTTAACAGCTTGATTCTCCAAGTACCTTACTTCAAACATATGTTCATCAAACATCCTAAAGAACGAAACAAACAGAATAATGAATCACATGTTTGAACTGTATGTTACAGGCACCCTAAAGAATTAATGTGTGTTGATATTACATACCTTACTAGCCAATTGTTGGTGTATGTGCTTGTGACATCAACTTTCTTTCTAATATTAGGCAAAATGTCATTCTCATACAAAGTACCAAACCTCATTCTGTTATTAGCCCATCTCTCCATCAAGTATATTATGATGTCTTCCAGCATAGTGATTAGAGGCTTTGCCCTTGCATAAAGAATAACACTATTAAAGGATTCAGACGTGTTGTTGAGAACATCGCATTTGTTTGTAGTCTTAAAGTAAAATCTACTCCAAAACCTTGGTGGGGTCTTCATCATATGTTTAAATGCTTCTTCATTTATGACCCTCATTCGCTTCATCTCTCTTTCCCATGATTGTGGGTATGTTGACTTGGCAGCCTTTCCATATTATGTCCTTCAACATCTTCCCAGGAAACCTCTTCCTAAAATTTTTATAGAGGTGCCTAACACAAAACATGTGCTCCACCCTTGGCAATAGCTCATCCATAGTAGGTAGCAGACCCTGCAATAGTATAAAATGTAGCATAAAAATATAGCATGAGATGTAACATAAGATGTAAGAAAAACATAAGAGCATAAGAATAAATGAAAAACTTGACTTTTGTTGGTCTGAGATGAAGGTGTAAGTCATGCATTGCTCTTTGCCTCCAAGGTCATCAATTAATAGCTCTAAAAACCAAGTCCATCTATCCTTGTTTTCACCCTCCACAACTACATATGCTATGGGAAGCATCTGGTCATTAGGATCCCTCCATATAGCAGCCAAAATCTGCCCTCCACACAACCCCTTCAGAAAACACCCATCTAGACCTATTACATACCTGCACAACTTAATCTGACATGTCTTTTGGCATTTTAAAAATTGGATGTTTTTTTCTTGGAACTCCACTACTATCATCACTGTCACAGCCACTTTGCATGTCCTCACTGTCATTGTCACTCCCTTTATCTTCTCTAGACTTCCCATTAAGTTTTTGGACTTTTCCATTACCATCACTTTCAACACCAATTAGGGTATCAAGTTCATCCTCCTCAATCTCATCATACCCATCAGACTCATCCTCAAAAGCCACTTCTTGTGCACTATCATACTTGTAGTCCTCATCTTCACTATCATCACAACTTAAGCCATCATCATCTACACCAACTTTACCTTATTCAAATCCAACATTATTTTCCTTAACTCCAGGTTTAACTTGTTCAACTCCAACATTAATTTCCTCAACATTAACTTGTTCAACTCCAACATTTATTTCCTCAACTCCAACAGTACCCTCATTCACTGCAAGATTAACATCACCTACACCAGCATTACCTTCATCCAACCCAGCAGTGGCTTGACCAACTCCAACATCATTTTCCTCCATCACAACAGTGGTTTGTTCAACTCCAACAACTTCATCAACCAGTTGACTAAGTAACTCCTCCACCTCATCTACAATTTCAGCAGGGCCCTCATCAACATTGTCAGCAATAACATAACAGTAGTCAGGTTGAGACAATGTGTTTTGAATGTAAATATCAACACTTTGGTGAACCCTACACATATCTACAATTTCTAAAGCACCCTTGTCATCAACAAGTGCATTCATACCAAATTGAGGGTCCTTGTAATAGATTGTTTCAAACTCTCTATAACCCAAGTCTTTCAATACACCAACTAGCTCAAAATAACTCCATTTGTCTACATCTACTCTCAAATCATCTACTACTCCATTCTCATATACACTAAGACCCTCATCAGTGAATTCACCACTATGATGAATGTTGAGATTAATGAATTCATCCATGACACCTAATCATATTATCTAAATAATTAGAGTTTACCCTAACAATTTTACATAAACCCTAAATCTGAACATAAACCCTAAATTTTTGCAAAACCTAAATCAAAAAGAAATGAACTAACCTTTTGATAAACACTTCTTGAGTCGTCTTCAATCCTTCCCGTCTGCAACAACCCTTCGCGTCTGCTTCAATCCCTTTGCGTTTTCCCTAGCAGAGCTTCGTTGAGCTTCTCCAATTTGTTTTAACCTTTTGATGTTCTGGTTAATTGAAAAGCTACTTCAATTTGTTTTAACACATCCTCATTTCCACGTCAACCACATAAAATCCACCTGGAAATACGTGGCATGTGATTTCAACCTTTGACTAACAGAACCAGACAGAAGGATAAACGTGACACAATTTTAAAAGTTAAGGAACGAACTAGCCACTTTTTAAAGTTAAGGGACCAAACTGGACCCTGAGGCAAAGTTAAGGGACGAAAAAAGTTATTTTGCCTAGATATTTTCTTCTAGATTGGATTAGTGTTTTGAAGAAATTGAAGAAAGTTTTGAATTTGAAGATGACTTGATCTTAAGTAAGAGAGAAACAAAGGTGTTAGGTCTTACACTCTAAATAGAGGCCCAAATGTTTGTTTGTATCCTGTGCAAAGCCCAGGATGAATGAGGCTAAGAGATTTTCTATTTACAAAAGGAGGTGTTGGGTCTTACACTCTATCAGAGGCTCAGATGATTATTTACAACAAAGTTTATGTACAGAGAGATGAGACTTACACTCCTAACAAAGGCCCAGAGATTATTGTGAAAACAATGATCGAACCTTAATTTTGAAAAGCGCGATGAGACTTATACTATATCAGAGGCCCATGGAGTGGTTTATTTACAAAGAGGGTTGGGTCTTACACTCTAATAGAGGCCCATGGATTTTGAAATGAAGTTTGAAAGATAGAATCAAAGTAAAACCCTAATTTCATTTTTTTAAAGATATTTTTTAAAGAAAAATCAATAAAAAATGTATAATTTATCAAATGAATCCATTAATCATGTCATAAACAATGATTAAGGTTTATGAAAAAGATATTTTATCCACATGAATATTTAAAATCATTTTGGTTTAAGAAAAATCAAGAAAAGAAATCATTTTAAAATATTTAAAACAATTTAAAATAATATTTTTAATATATTAAAAATATATCAAATACAAAATATTTTTTGTGGATTAAAATAATAGGGTATTTAAATGATATGTGTGAAAAAAAATTGGGTTTAAAAATAATTTATTTGATAGGAGAAATCAAAATTTGAAATTATTTTAAAACAATTAAAAATAATATATTAAATATATTAAAAAAATATCAAATACAAAACATTTTTTTGATTTTTTTGGTGAATAAATTATTTAAATATGTGGATGATATTTGTGCAAAAATTCATTTTAAAATAATTAAAATTGAATATAGAAAATAATTTTTGAAAATGATATGAAAATATTAAAAATATTTAAAAATTCAAAAATTTGAATTATGGCGCAAAGAACATCTTCTTCTTCCTCGTGCCAGCCAGATGCAAAATCCCTCCTATCTCACTCAATTCGTAATGAAATTGCACGATGTAAACATGAAAATTGCTCACTTTTGAACAAGGAACAGGATGGTACCAATTAATTTCATTTATTTTAAGTGTGGAGTGAGTTATCAAAT
This sequence comes from Lathyrus tuberosus, assembly GCA_022829125.1. Classification (NCBI taxonomy): domain Eukaryota; kingdom Viridiplantae; phylum Streptophyta; class Magnoliopsida; order Fabales; family Fabaceae; genus Lathyrus; species Lathyrus tuberosus. The sequence goes on along the minus strand of JALAZF010000048.1, from coordinate 2,191,882 downwards.
GATGAACAGATGAACCCTAATTTTTGCAAGAACAATGTGAAATCCTATACACGATTGATACATAGCAATTGATTGAGGGAAAACATTCTATATATGTGCAGAAACATGTTGGTAACTTGAAATATAAAAAATGATGCATGTTTCATGGAGTTTGGGAAGTTCAGGCTTACCTGTGCAAGAGGAAATCGAATCCTCAAATGTAGGTGTTAAAGATGTGAAATGATGACCTGGATAGCTTCCCTAGACCTCAAGGAATGTGTTGATGTGCTTGGAATGGATTGAAACCTTCTGGATTGATGGGCTCGACTCCAACTGTAACTTGTTTCGGATGAACTATGATCTTGATAAATTTGATGTTACAGATGGTGTTTAAGTGTTTGGATCACTCACTCGTGATGTATATGATGTATTTGAACCAAAAATTTAAGCCAAGAAGCTCTGGTTTTGAAAACACGATTCTCACTTTTGAAAATTTTGAAACATGGAGTGAAAGAAAGAAATGAGAGAAAACAAGTGTTGTGTTATTTTAGGGTGGTTTGAATAATCAAAAATGAGTTCTATTTATAGGTGAATGAGTTTGTCTTGGCTTAATAGTGATAGTTTGAAGGATAAGAGCTCATTCAATGTTTTTGGTGAGATACCATTACTTCCATGCCAAGGTACATTGTCACTTCTAAGTAGTATAGCTAACTTTTGACCAATTCCACATTCCTCAAATGTTTTTATTGTTGTTTATGTATGAATCTTGACTGAAAAGATTACCTTTGTTGAATGTGCATTATTGCACATAAATACACTTTGAATTCAAGGCATGTATGACAAAGCTTCACATTCCAATTGTGATTCTTCTTAACTCATCACTTAATCTTGCAGGTTTGTGGTGACTCATTCTGATCCGTGTTGAATTGGTATGATCATGATCATTGTAATTGACTTCAAAATTGTGTAGTGCAAGAAATGACCAAAACTGATTTTGCAAAACAATTTGCAGTAAGTGTATTGAGACCTCCATAACCCTTTGCTCAAGTAGAGTTATCTCATGCTCTTGGGCTCTTTGGAAAGCTGGGATGATGTACTTCAACTTTGATGTTCACCATTGGACTTGATTCATCTTGGATCATGGTGAAAAATCCCTCCACATTTTGATGTTTTGTCTGATCTTACCTTAGGCAGAATTTCACTAAGTGTTGAAGTTCATTTAATACTTTTCTTAATTTTGATCACTTCATAACTTAAAATCCAAGCATTTTTTTGAGCATGGCTCAGTTTTACACTTTTGTAGTATATGATGAGACCTATCATTTGAGCTTTGTATCCAAGAAAATGGTTGCTTGGTTTGAAAGTTATGGCTTTTGGAAGTTGGGTACTTAAACACTTTTTTTCCATAACTTAGTGAAATTTTCACTTTCTCAACATTGTCCTTTTTACAAGTAACCTTATTTTTTGATCAAATCTTGTTCAAATGCACTAATGGATCATGTTTTCTTGTATAATGGTTCATGATGAACACTTTTGGCCAAAAAGTCAAACTTTGACTTTGGGTCTCAGATGAATTTTGTGCAGAGAAACCCTCATTCCTTATTTTCAATGTATGGATGTCCCAAGGTGATTTTAAACTTATGAATGGACATCAAGGGTACATTTGAGTGTCTTGAATCATATCCCAAGGTTTTAGATCATGTCTTGGCCAAAAGTCAAAGTTATGGTTGACTTTTCATCAAAACCCTAGTTTGTGGCTCAGATGGATTTGAATTCTTGCATTGTTTGTGAATCAAGTTCTTTGAATCAATCCAATCATATGAATGGACTAATATGATATATTTGAGGTCCTTGAAACATGTATTGAGGTATTGGCTCATACCCAGATGAAAATTTCCCTCTGGAAGTCTTGGTCGACCAAAACCGTAATTTGGTGAGACTGATGATCTTGAGGCTTGATTAACTTGAAATGATGCAATCTTGTGCTTGATTCTTGATGTTGAGGACCTTTTGTCCTTCATGAATGATTGAGAAGCTTGATAAGTTGAAGATCATGTCAATTCTTGATTGATCCTTTGCCTGAATCCTCTGTAGAGCTTAAAAAAACCCTAATTCTTGGTCAAGGTGAACACTCAACAACCTTTGAAAGGACTAGTGAGGTATGAAAGTACATCCATATTTTGGTGATGATTTTCACAATGATGTGAAGTCTTAGGGTCAAAATTTAGGGTATGATAGATTCCTCTTTTTAATCTTCTTAGACCTGAAGGTGTGAATGGCGAAGATATTCAGACGTTCATGGTAAAAGAAGATTAAATATTAGAATACCCGAAATTTTGATTGTGGATGTGAATGGTAGTTAATTTGCTCATCCATATTCTTTTACTAAGTAATGCTACTTAGAAAATGGTGAAACTTCCCCTCGATCCCGGTCTTCAGCCACGGAACTGGTCTCAGTTTCTTTTAAAATAAACCTCCCCTCGATCCTGGTTTTCAGCCATGGAACTGGTCTAGTTTCTTCTGAAATAAACCTCCCCTCGATCCTGGTCTTCAGCCATGGAACTGGTCTCGGTTTCTTCTCATCAAGTTCTTCTCATGACAAGGAATGGTATCTGTGACGGTTTTCATAAAAATTCTCGCTGAGATTTTACTAGGGAGATGTTGTTTGATGGAAAAATGTGCTTCATCATATTTCTCTTCGAGACTTCTTCGGAGAGATGCAATAGGATGAGTAAATATTTGATGTCAGACTTGCTAGGAGGACCATTTGTCTGAACTGCAGAGGTGTGCAAACTTCTCTGCTGGAGATGCCATTTGCTGGAGAAATTACATCATACTTCCCTTCGAGACTTCTTCGGAGAGATGCCATGTGATGTAATTTGATTTTGAGGTGCCGATGACTTCCTTGGAAGTAGGGCAAACTTCTCGGGGAGAGACTGTCATTTATCGACTTATTGGGAATTTATGGGGCAGAAACATAATTTTTGGTTTGCCGATCGGTAGAGATTTCTTGGGGGATGTGATGTCCATATTTCCAAGAGTCTTTTGTTGAGAAGCTTCCGCGGGGGGTTTTCCTTAATTCGGGAAAGCAAAATATTATCTTCAATGGTGAAGAGTGAAGTTCCAAAGGTGTATAACCAATTGTCTTCTTGCCTTTTAGAGGTTCAAGTTATCAAAGTGGTCGAGGACCGATTTCAATCCAGGAGTAAACTAGAGAGAGATTGTTTAGACGAGACATTTCCCGATGAGGAAAGAACGCAAACTGGGATTTTGTCCTATCCAAGTGTGGAAAGTAAAATCTTACACTATAATCAAATTTAGTGGGGATTTAGAAACAATATATCTTTTCTTCCTAAGGCTGACAACTCTAATGGAGAGAGGACATTTATCACTCGGGGATAAACGTGACCAAGGTGATTGAAATATGAGATGCAAAATGAATATGAATATGAATCAATTATGCATGATGTATATATGAAATGCTTATGCTGACAAAATAGACATGACATACAGACTGGTGATGAGCACAACTAGATACTCGACCTCTTTGGGGAATAAAAAGTATCACTGATATGTTGAGGAAACAAATTCCGGCTGCTGAACTTTTCATATTCTTGGTAGTAACCAAATACGACTCCTGGGGAGTGACAACTTTTTATCGGTGTTTTCTGAAGATAGCATCCTGTTGGCAGAAGGGATTCCTATTTCTATCTTTATTCCTGGGGATAGAAACCTGATCTTGATTCCAACGTTTGTTTGAGGGGACATGAAACTCGACCCTTACTAGGGGTGATAGATGGGATGCACCAACTTATCAATTTGAAGTAATTGATCCTCCACTCGGGGATATACTGATCATAAGAAATATTTTGATTCTGCATTTTGAAGTTTGATTGCTTTTGGAGAAGCTGTCGATGTTCCTTCTTATGTTCATTAATCAAAAGGAAATTGTGATCTTTATTTTAAAAGCAGAAGTAAATTCGAAATTTCCATTTTGAAAATAAAAGTAAATTCATTTTTTTTGGGTTTCAAAATTGTTAATCATATCAAAATGTCATCTTGCAAAGCGGAATAAATGAGAATTGCAAATAAAGGGCACAAGGGCTCAAATTTTTATTGATAGAATGGTAATCAGCCTAATGCGTGATTCCATGGAGCATTACAAAGTTTAGAAAATAGTAATTTAAAGGGAAAGGGGCTACATTGAAACAAAATGACCATTATCCTTCTACCAACTTTGAATTCTGAATTTTCTTGAGCTTCTGTTGAAGGTGACTTTGATTGAGGATTTCTTGACAGATGACATTACTTATAAGGATCCAGTCTTGTCGGATGCAATTACTTGCCATAAATCTCTAACTTTTTCCTAGAGTTTCCTTCAATCTACCAGGATGATTTTTTTTTCTTTTTCATGTCTCTAATTTTTGCCTGGACCGCCCTTTCGGGTTTTCAGTCCACTGAGACGCTCTTTTTTTTCCCTAAGTTGCCCTCTCGGTTTTTTAACTTAGCGAGCTGTATTTTTTTTGTTTATTTAGGCAAAGTATTTTTGACTATATCAACATTTGTGGGGTAGGTAAATTCTTCTCCATCCATGGTTGCGAGTATGAAGGCACCGCCTGAGAAGGCTTTCTTAACAACATAGGGGCCATCATAATTTGGAGTCAATTTACCCCTAGAATCAGTGAGAAATGATTGGATCTTTTTGAGCACGAAGTCGCCTTATCTGAATACCCGAGGTCGGACCTTTTTGTCGAAAGCTCTCTTCATCATTTCATCAATGAGATTTAGTTCGTCGTATCTACTTTGACACCATTAAGCATCTGTTAGCTTGGCTTCCATCAAGACTCTTATTGATAGGATCTCAACCTCTTTGGGGAGCACTGCTTCCATGCCATGTACTAGAGAGAAAGGGGTTGCCCTAGTTGAAGTACGGGCAGATGTGTGATAACCGTGAAGAGCAAATGGTAGCATCTCATGCCAATCTTTGTAGGTCACAACCATCTTTTGAATGATCTTCTTGATATTTTTGTTAGCTACTTCTACCACCCTATTCATCTTAGGCCGATAGGGAGATGAGTTATGGTGTTCAATTTTGAACTCAGCACATAATTCTTTCATCATCTTGTTTTTCAGGTTCGATCCATTATCAGTAATGATCTGGCTTGGAACACCATAACGGCATATGAGATTGTTCTTGATAAATCAGACCACCACTTGTTTAGTCACATTTGCGTATGATACCGCTTCGACCTATTTGGTGAAGTAATTAATGGCTACCAAGATGAACCGATGTCTGTTTGAGGCTTTGGGTTTAATCATGCCAAACATGTCGATTCCCCATATAGAAAAAAGCCACGGAGAAGAAAGAACTTTGAGATGCGTCGGTGGTACATGAATTTTGTCGGCGTATATCTGACATTTGTGACACTTCCTTATGTACTTGTAACAATCAGATTCCATTGTCAACCAATAATATCCTGCTCTAAGAATTTTTCTTGCCATTGTATGCCCAGTGGCATGAGTGCCAAAGGATCCTTCATGAATCTCTTTCATTAGCATGTTTGCTTCGTGTTTGTCCACGCATCTAAGCAAAACCATGTCGAAGTTTCTTTTATATAACACATCATTATTCTGGAAGAATTTACTAGCCAGTCTTTTGAGAGTCTTCCTATCTTTTCTTGATGCCCCAGGAGGGTATTCTTGTCTTTGAAGGAAGCACTTGATATCATGATACCATGGTTTGTCATCGAGGACAGCTTCCACTGTAAATATGTAAGCGGGCCTATCAAGGCGCATTATGTCAATCTTAGGTACGTCGTTCCATCGATTCACACTAATCATGAAGGATAAGGTAGCTAGTGCATCAACCATGTGGTTTTCTTCACGAGGAATGTGATGAAAATCAATCTTGTTGAAGAAGGGTAATAACCTTCTTGCGTAGTCTTTGTAAGGAATCAATCCAAGTTGACGTGTGTCCTATTATCCTTTGATCTAATTTATAACTAGGGTTGAGTCTCCATACACATCCAAATTCTTTATCCTTAAGTCGATAGCTTCTTCGAGACCCATGATGCAAGCTTCATATTCATCTTCATTTTTTGTACACTTGAATGCCAATCTGGGGTGAAAGGAATATGGGTACCCTGAGGTGTAACATTGATTGCCCAATTCCATTTCTATAAGCCTTGACAGCTCTATCGAATATTAGTCCCCATTGGGATCCTGGCTCTGGCCCTTCGTCTGGTAGCGCTTCATCCCAATCTTTCATCTTTAGGTACATCACATCCTCGTCTGGGAAGTCAAATCTGATTGATTCATTATTTTCAATTGGTTGGTGAGCCAAATGATCGGCTAAAACACTTCCTTTGACGGCTTTCTGATTATGGTACTCGATGTCGTATTCTGATAACAACATCTGCCAACGGGCAATCCTTCCCGTTAAAGTAGGCTTTTCAAAGACGTACTTGATCGGATCCATTTTGGAGATTAACCAAGTAGAGTGACAAATCATGTACTGGCGAAGACGTTTAGTTGCCCAAGCTAGAGCGCGACAAGTTTTCTCGAGCATAGTGTATTGAGTTTCACATTCTGTGAACTTCTTGCTTAAGTAATAAATGGCAGACTCTTTTCTTTTTGTTTCATCTTGTTGGCCAAGCACACAGCCCATGGAGTCTTCCAAGACTGTTAAGTAAATGATCAATGGTCTTCCTTCCACTTGAGGGGACATAATAGGTGGTTTTAGCAGATATTCATTGATGCTGTCAAAAGCTTTTTGGCAATCTTCTCTCCATATACAACTTTGGTTCTTTCTGAGTAGTTTGAAAATTGGCGCGCATGTCACAGTCATGAGGAATATGAATCTTGAGATGTAATTCAGACGTCCCAAAAATCCTCTTACTTGTTTTTCAGTCTTTGGAGAAGGCATCTCTTGAATGGCCTTGACTTTGTCAAGATCAACCTCAATTCCTTTTTGGCTGACAATGAATCCCAAGAGCTTTCCTGAACAAACACCGAATGTGCATTTATTAGGATTCAAGTGGAATTTGTATTTTCTCAGACGCTGGAATAACATTGATAAATATTCCACGTGTTCTTCTTCTGTTTTAGATTTGGAAATCATGTCATCGACGTATACTTCAATTTCTTTGTGCATCATGTCGTGAAACAGAGTTGACATAGCCCTTTGATAAGTTGTTCATGTGTTCTTTAGACCAAACGACATTACTTTGTAGCAAAAGGTGCCCCATGGGGTGATGAGGGAAGTTTTTTCCATGTCTCCTGGCGCCATTCTGATTTAATTATAGCCCGAGAATCCATCCATGAAGGAGAAGACTTTGAATTTTGCTATGCTGTCAACTAGCATGTCAATGTGTGGTAAGGGGAAATCATCCTTTGGACTTGCTTTGTTTAAATCCCTGTAGTCTACGCACATTATGACTTTTCTGTCTTTCTTGGGAACTGACACTATGTTGGCCAACCATTGAGGATACTCTGAGGTGGCAAGGAAACATGCGTCAATCTGTTTCTGCACTCCTTCCTTAATTTTAATGGCCATATCTGGGTGAGTCCTTCTCAATTTTTGTTTGACCGAAGGGAATTCTGGTTTTAGTGGCAAGTGGTGTTCCACGATGTTGGTATCCAACCCTGGCATGTCTTGGTAGGACCATGCAAACACATCTGAATTTTTTTTGAGCAGTTCTATCAAGCCTTCTTTGACAGTTGGACGAAGTAGTGCTCTAACCTTAACTTCTTTTCTCTCCTCTTCAGAACCCAAATTGATTGTTTCCAACGGTTCCTTGTAAGTTTGAATAGACTTTTCCTCATGTCTGAGTAATCGAGAGATCTCATCGGGAATTTCTTCGTCCCCTTCTTCTTCTACTTCAAATACCGGAAACTCAAAGTTGGGAGAATGCATTGGATCATATGTTTCAATGGGGTTTAAAACAAATAATCTGCATAATGTGATGATTCTTTTTTAGAAAAGACAGAGAGAATACAAAAGTGTGTGTGCAGTGTATTTTGAAAACGTTTATTTTTATTTTGTCTGTTTTAGGATTACCATTTTCTGAAGAAAAAAAAGGCAAGAAGTGAAAATAGCAATAAATACAGGAATTCAGAATGACATTCTTATTTATGATTTGTCGATTCTTGAAACACAAACCCTATAAAACAAAACTTTTTCGCTCTGGGCGAAGCGAAGAGGAATATTTACAAAAAAGCAAGCCCTATAAAACATCATTTTGACCCGGGAAAAGTGAAAGGTCAAAACAAAGACGAGGCAATTACTTTGAAACATGGACAACATCTGGGATATCAACAACGATCCAGTTGTGACGAACTCCTCTGTGTATCACAAATTCTGGTACTTTCCTTCCAGGATTGTCTTTAGTGATAGTACTGATTTCTGATGGAGTTGGATCCGTGGAGTCTTCTTCCCATGTAGAGTTACCGTAAGGGGTCTTTTCTGTTGTTCTTTCATTAGTATCTTCATTTTTAGGGGAATCCCCCCATCAAGTGGGTTGGATGTCTTCATATCTGATACGAGAACTTTGCGGAGCAGTGTACTTCACTAGAAAGTCGTATTTACCGCTTGGCTGCCCCATAGTATCCCAAGTTTCTGAGGGGATAGATGAATCATCTTTTTCAATGACATTGACTTCAGGAAATGCAAAGTTGATAAATTCTTGTCCAACAATTCTTGCAACTTCATGAACATGATGTTTGACATCTTCAGAATTTTCCTGGTAAGGTTCCCCCGACTATGGGAGAACAGGTGGGTTTTTCTCAAGGTCTTTCAGTAGATATGCATTATCTGGATGATTCTTATGCCCTGAATCTTCTATGTAAGGCCTCCAAATGGGCAAATCATCTATGAGAACATATGAGTTGTAATCGAAGTTATCTTTCATCAGAGTATCTTCTTCCAATGAGTTGGGTGGAGCACGACATCCCTCAGGATTGCAATCTCCGTAGATCATTCTGACATCTGATCTTGGTATATATCTGGGACTTTGCTCCGGAGAGCAAAATAGCATGTATGTTTCTTCCTGAGATATATATCCTTCATTGTTGAAATATGATTTCCATTCTTCATCCATATCGGAAGAATCATTTTCCTCGATGGTGTGGACTTCTTGAGAAATTGGGTGGAGGAAGCCTCCACTGTGGAAGAAATCTTGAACAGGTCGAGTGGCTTCATCCTTCTTTGTAGTCTTAGTAAGTACTGGAGAAAAATTGATACCTTTTCTTGTCTTGTTATCAACAGGAATCACGACTTGCCCCCATCCTTTTATGTCACTGTTTCTCATTATTTGGAGAGCGTCTTTGTACGAGGAAATCGACGTTCCTTTTTCTTGATGATTCTTATTGCTCACAGAGAGTGCTTGAAATTGAGTACCAATGATTTCTTCTAGATCTAAATATGATAATGACGATAGATTGCTTACAATTAAAGCATGTTCTCCGCATACTGTAACCAACTTGTTGTTCTTTACAAACTTCACCTTTTGGTGAAGTGTTGAAGTAACTGCTCTTGCTTCATGTATTCAAGGTCGTCTAATAAACAACTGTATTCCGCTCGGATGTCCATGACTTGGAAGGTGACTTAGAAAGTGTGGGGACCAATGGTTATGGGAAGGTCGACTTGGCCAATAACTGTCTTCCTGGATCCGTCAAAAGCTTTGACTATGATCTCACTGCCTCTCATGGGGGTGCCTTGAAAAGATAATCGTACCAGAGTTGAACTTGGCATGACGTTCAAGGATGAACCAGTGTCTACGAGCACACTGGCTAAAGCATCGTCATGGCAATTGACTATGATGTTGTGTGCCATGTTATGATTCTTACCTTCCTCTAAAAGTTCTTCATCACTGAAACCCAAATTATTGCAGGAAGTGATGTTATAAATAATGATGTAAAACTAACCCACTGTTACATCTTGTTCTACAAAGGCTTGTTCCAAGACTTTCTGTAGAGCTTCTCTGTGAGCTTCTGAACTGAGTAGGAGAGATAACACAGATATTCGAAAAGGTGTTTGTAATAGTTGATCCACAATGTTGTATTCACTTCTCTGGATGAGTTTAAAAATTTCATCGTTATTTTCACAGGCTCCGTGTTGCTTGATTGACCAGCTTGCTGGTTGGGAACTTCAATTTGAGGTTCCTTTTCTTTTAGAGGCTCTCCAACTCCTCTGTTGAAGATTCGACCACTTCAGGTGACCCGACTGACATCAGCAATATTGACGATGGATGGAAGTGGAACTTCTTTTCCATCTTCTATTATGGTTGCACCGTATTTATACGGAATAGCTTTCTCCGACTCGTATAGCACTGGGCATGGTAAGTAGATGACCAAAGGGGTTACTTGGGCCTTTCGACTGTTATAAGTAACCTCAATTGGTTCTAGCTCGGGGATGTTGGAAATTTTCACACTGTCGAAAGGGATCTCCAAGCGTTTTGGCTCATTGATCAGAGGAATTATGGTGAAAACATCCTCGTTAATTCCATAATTAACAGACTTTCTTTTATTGAAAATTGTGACGGTTCTTTTGTACAACAGTTCTTGAATCTCACTCTAGACAAGGAGGCAACCATGTCGGCTTCTGCGACATTTTCTGTAAGTTGAGTGATCATAATGACTTGGACCAAAATAGTAAAGTCTGCACAGGCATTTATGAATTTTGACCAATGACGTTTCAATGTTCTTAATGTCATAAACTACATGTGGCCTTGGGCAACCTTGCACTATATTGATTGATTGAGAATTTAGGCATAGTTGGGTTTTCCCTTGGTCTACTTGATTCTGGAGAGCTGCTCGCACGATGTAGCACCCTTGGCTATTTTCTGAACATATTCGACAACGTTCATAATTTTGAGGTAGCACACGGCCGTATCCACTCTGTATGCAGTGCATCTTTACCAAATCTGTTTCCAGCAAGCGAATGTCACAACTTTGGTGTCTATTCGGATTTCCATTAGTTATGCTGGTTTGATGTGTGTTTTCATCCTGGTAGATTGGGAGCCACCAATGGTCCAACAGATGTTGAAGAGTTCTTTGTGCAAGTGCGCAACCTTGATCATTTTCGGAGCAATCTTTGCAGTCCCGATAATTATGTGAAGACGGCAAACCGAGTCTGACTTGCTTGACATGTAATTCTACCAAGCTGGTATTCATTAAACGAATGTCAAAAATTTGAACCATGTTGACCTGGTCATTATCACTCCCATGGTAGTCTTGGATCCAACCTAGATCCATTTGACGTTGGAGGGCTTCTTGTACAAAAGAACATCCTTGATTATTTTTTGAGTAAATTGGGCAAGCGTGTAGTCGTGCAGTGGTAAATTGTGATACTGAATTTGTCTTGAGTGCATTGCCACTAGATTGACATTCATTACGCGGATTTCATGATTTTGAACAATGCCTGGATGTCCATAGACCATATTTATTCTACGAATCATATGATCTTGGATGCACCCTTGATTGTTCTTGGAACAATGTCGTATTGATGATAGTTGTGAGATGACACATGGCCATACTCGCTTTGCCTGCAATGCATTTTTACCAGATTTGTTCCTAGTAGGCGTACATCGTGAATTTGATAACTGATGTCGGGTTCTTCATCTATCAAGTTTACTGAAGCTTTTTCATGTTGTGAAACGGGTTTGTTTGAACATTCGGATCCGTATCTTTGAAAGATAAAACTCCGTTTTTGACGAGCCTTTGTACATCAGATTTGAAGTTGAGGCAGTTCTCAATGTTATACCCTGGTCCTCCTTGATAATAAACGCAAGATTGATCAGCTTTGAACCAATAAGGGGGATTGTTCGGCAGTGTGAGAGGGGTCCTGGTTTGAACGTGCCTTTTTGCTAGAAAAAGTGGGAATAACTCTACATATAACATTGGTATAGGGTCAAATCCTGGCGATCGAGGAAAATTATTGTTGTTATTGTATTGCGGGCGAGCCTGCTGAAGAGGCTGTTGCTGCCTTTACTGATACGATTGTTGATTTTGCTGTCTCTGAGCAACCTGTGGTTGATATGCCAGGACCGACACTGGGTTGATAACAGGAGATATCGTTGCTACGTGTAGAGGTTAATACCTTCGCCTTTGCTTACCCTGTGAGATATTATTGATCTCTTGCTCTTTCTTCTTTTGGAAAGCACTCTCGTATCTCTTGCTATTACTGGATGGTTTTACGTCCTTAACCAATCCACCTTCTCGGACTACTTCCTTAAGGTGTACCCCCATGTTTACCATCTCGGTAAAGTCACTAGGTGCACTGGCGACCATTCGGTCATAATAAAATGAACTTAATGTTTTCAAGAAGATTTTCGTCATTTCTTTCTCCTCGAGAGGAGGACAAATCTGGGCGGCAATTTCACGCCATCTTTGAGCGTACTCCTTGAAGGTTTCTTTATCTTTTTGGGACATAGCTATGAGTTAATCTCTGTCGGGTGCCATATCCAAATTGTACTTGTATTGCTGAAAAAAAGCTGTCCCAAGATCTCTGAAGGTACTGATCTTTGTACGGTTTAACCCCATGTACCATTTGAGCACGTCACTGGTTAAACTATCTTGAAAGTAGTGAATTAGTAGCTGTTGGTTTTCTGTATGGGTAGACATCTTTCGGGCGTACATTACCAAGTGACTTTGAGGGCAAGAGTTTCCTTTGTACTTCTCAAAGTCGAGTACCTTAAACTTGTGCGGTATTTTGACGTTTGGGACCAAACAAAGGTCAGCAGTATCTTTGCCAAACATGTCCTGTTCGCGAATGGCATGCAGTTCTTTCTGCATTTTCAAGAATAGTTCTTGGAATTCATTCATTCTTTCGTATACTTCTTCATCCTTGCCAGGGGTGGTCTGAAGAATCTGTTCCTCTGGGATAATATGTATCACAGGTTATGGTATAGACATTACTGCGGTAACTCTTGGTGCTTCGGTGACCTGAAGTTTGTAACCTTTAGGTACAGGAGTCTTTGTCGTAGCCCTTGCATCTTCGTTCACCTGAAGTTTGTAACCTTCAAGTCTGGAGGTTCCGGTTGTGGCTCCTAGGTCTTCAGTGACCGGTGGTATATATCCCTCATGTATAAAATTGAAAGGCATGCCCCAGGGAAAACCTTTAGGCATATTGTACTGAGGAAGACTGACGGGTATCTCAAATATTGGTGTAGACACAATTTCTGAGATCACAGTCATTTGAGGTGGTTGATCTTGTGCTGCTGCCAGGGATTCAATCATGCCATTGAGTTTTTCCAAAATTTCCTTCAGAGCGTTAACTTCCTCTCTTAACTCTCTATTTTCTTTCTCAAGATCGTCCATTTTCTTTTGCCGATTGGCCCAAGTATTGTACGAATGAGAAAGTTTGACTCTAAAGTGCGACACATGTGTGAGACTTTATGACAAAGATATGTAATGCAAGAATGATGAATGATATGCAAAGAATGAGAATGATCTTTTTGTTTTGGTTTCAAAAGAACTTTTAACAATTGTGTTACAAATATCATACAGCGGTGGAAACTTTTTATTGAATTCAAAGGATTACAGGTATCTTACAGGGAAAAGTACATTATTTTATAAAGTGCATGAAGGAAAACTAGGCCTATGAATCCTAAGGAATCTCTGACAAAGGTCCAGATGCGGGCTGCTGACTCCCTTTTCGTTTCTTTGATCGGGCCTCCTCAATCGTTGTCGGGTCAATGATCCTTTGCCAGGTGAAAGGAGAGAGTAAACTCCTCTGTTCCTCTTGACTTTCTACAACATGCTGCTCTAGTATTTCAATCAGAGCATCTTTCTCCTTTAGTAACTCTTGAATCTTTGTGCACTCCAAGCTGACAATCTGATACTTGTTTCTCCAAGAGTTCTTTTCACGTTGAGTTCTTTCTCCTTCAGAATAATGAATCAAGTACACAATAATTTTGTATGTTGGTTTTTTACTTTTTTTATGTAATTATGCATAAAATGTATGTCATTTTGGTGTCATTTTAGTTTTGATGTAAGGGTTAATACCCATTTTGCCCCCTGCCATATAGGCGTTTTTTTAAAAACCCCCCTGTAAAAAAAAACTTGCAAAAAAACCCTAACATTTAAAGATTCTCTCAATTTTGACCTTCATCACATTCAGTCACCAAAAACCTGCCATTTTGACCTCTGCCATTTTGGCAGCATTTTTATTTTGACCCCTGCCATTTTGGCAGTGTTTTCATTTTGACCCCTGCCATTTTGGCAGCGTTTTTATATTGACCCCTGCCATTTTGGCATTTTTAGTGACTGGATGTGATGAAGGTCAAAACTGAGAGAATCTTCAAATGTTAGGGTTTTTTTTGCAAGTTTTTTTTTTACAAGGGGGTTTTTCGAAAAGCGCCTATATGACAGGGGGCAAAATGGGTATTAACCCTTGATGTAATAATACATATCTTTGGTTCATAACATTTGTTATTTTGGTTTTGATTCACAAATGTATTGTTGTTGTATTCTGATCCGTTCTTATTCACAAAAATATAAGTTATAGTAATGATATTTATGTAAAATAAAAAATATATATATTTTTAAAAAACAACATATTTCACCACAGTTGGTTCTTTCAACCATGGTGAAAAGTAGCACATTATCTAGTTTTAAAAGACGCCAAAATGGTGTTATTGGGTATCAAACCTTAATGAAGGGAAACAATTCTCTATAAATATTTCCAAAATGGGCAAGGATAATCAATTATTTAGGGCATCCAATCGATTGACATAAGGAACCAATTGATTGGACAATTAACTTGACTCATGGATAATTTCCTTTTTTGTGTCAACCTTTAGCCTATAAATATAGTTATCTCCCTTCACTTTTCACATCCAGAATCGTGAGCTATCTCACTCTCCTCTCTCTCTCTCTCTCTCTCTCTCTCTCTCTCTCTCTCTCTCTCTCTCTCTCTCTCTAATATTTTTCTACTTTCTCTCACCTTAATTTAGCTATAGTGCTTTGAGAAAGTCCATATGTTAAAGTGAGGAATTTTATTCTAGAAAGGGGTATATTTTTAAATTCATCAAGATCTATTTTTTTTCTCTTGAATGAATATCTCCTCTTAGGAAGTGTTTGTTTAGATTCAAAGCTAAACTCGTTGAAAGCTTAGTTTGGGGGTTTTAGTATTAAGTTGTCATTTGGCTCGTGAGCTGAGTTACTTAAGGAAAAACTCTATTTATGGGTTCTCAAAGATAACCAGTTAAAAATCTTGTCTTCATTTCTTGAGCCCATCCCAATGTAAGAGCTTTACTTGGTTCGAGATCAACCTGTATAAAATTTGGTTTCGATTTGTGGTCATCCCGTGTAAAACCATGGTTTGGTTTGCAGGATATCCAGTTCAAATCTCCATATTGGTTTGAGACGAGTCCTTATAAAATATTGATTTAGCTTGGGGAATAACTACTCTAAGTTGTGCTTATGTTTGGAAGGAAAACTAACCGCTTCATTCCATTGTTTTCTATTTGGTTGGGAGTTAACCTGAAACTTCATTTTCCTGAAACTTCATTTTCCTTGTATAAAGGGGTTCATGAGCTAAACAAACTAAAAGCTTATAAGAATTATTAGATGCTCTCAAGATCAAGTATTGGGGTGAGGTTTAGGTCACTTCATTTAGACTGAACCTCTATAAATTATGGTGTCATGTGTTTTCCTTTATCTCTTTACTTTTTGCATAATTTCTTTACCCTTTGTTTTTGCTGCAATATTTAAACATTTTTTGAAAATATTTTTAAACTCTGAAACTAAAAACAATTTATTTTTAAACTATCGTTTTCAAACCCTCTACAATTTAACCCCTCTTGTGTGTGGTGTCACATGTTCAACAAGTGGCATCAGAGCCTAACTCCTATTTAAAGACTAATCGTCTCAGGAGGAGGATAACTTCCAACATTTTTTCTAACAAGAGATCTTTCCTAAACACACCTCCATCGTTTAATGGTGATAGGTTTGAACTATGGAAAGTTATATTTAAAATTTTCATTCAAAGTTTTGATTTTGAACTGTGAGAAACAATAATCAATGATTTGTTTCTCCCTACTCACCATATAAATGGAGAAGTGGTAGATAAACTCGATTTCCTTTGGACCATAAAGGAAAAGAGAACGTTTGAGTTTGATTTTAAAACTAAGAACTTTTTAGTTATGTCTTTAGATGATAGTCAATTCTCTTATGTCTATAACTATAAATCTGCCAAGGAAATGTGGGACACTCTTGAAATGGTGTATGAAGTTTCTCCAAGTATTGAACTTGAGCGAATAAACACACGAGGCAGAGAAGATGAATGTTTTATTCATAAGTGCTTCAATAAATTTATAAATGTTATAAATAATATTAGAATGTTTTTCACTAACAAATATCTAAGAGTTAATAATTGGAAATCTGATCCAATCCCTAAATCAAGAGATGAAAGTGTTTATGTCTTTCAGAAAAAAATCAACGAAGGAACAAATTATATAGAAATTGAACGAATTAGTTCAATTACTTAAATATGAAGACAAAAACTCAAAAATTGAAGAGTCCTCATCAAATTCATCAAACTCCTACAAGACAAATCATGTGGTTTCCTTCAAAAGAACAATCTCAATAGTTGAACAATCTTCAAATAATTCAACATCAAATGAAGGAACTTCATCTGTAAGGGGATGCGAAGAAGAAGAAGAAGCCTCATCTAATGGAATATACGAGAGAAGAAGAGAGAATAAAACCTCCACAAATGACGAAGAGTCAACCTTAGGAAGAACCTTCAAAGAATCGTCCTCCAACGAAGAAGATGAAGTATGCTTGAAAGTATCTCACGAAGAAGACTACTACGAGGTAAAAAAGTTATCCTACACGCAATTATTTAAATTAAGTGCTAAGTTAATTGAAGAAAATGATAATATTAAAAAGTGTAACGTAGACCATAAGGATTATCTTGAGTTTCTAGAGAAAATCAATGAAACACTTAAGTTCAAAATAGCTAATATTAGAAACTCATATGGAAACTTGTGAGAAATGTGTCTAAATGAAAAAGGAAGTAACAAATTTTCATGAAACCCTAGGTAAGTTTACTAAAGGAAAATAAAAATTTGACTTGATCCTATCAAGTCAAAGGCCTTCTGTTGGATGCAGAATAGGGCAAGCAACAATAATATTTATTTTCGAAAGAATTCCCTCCGGGATTTATGTCGTGTCCACAGAGATCGGTTCGAGGGAAAGAATGTCGTTCGATAGTCTCTCGCGTTTATGAGTTTGGGTTTAAATGGTTTTAAACATAAAAATAGAAAAGTAAACATTAAAACAAAAAGAAATCATTCTTCTGAGAGAAGAACTTGTCCGGCAGTGCACATAATCGACTCCTCACAAACTTAAACTTACTGACCAGTTATACTCAACCTACAATACTCTTCAATATCACCCAACATCACTCACAACAAAGGTTATGTCTAACGCAAAGTTGAGAGAACAACCGTGTTACCCTCGCTGACACTCTCGCACGCGACTCAAGATACGGAGGTATTAAGCTTCGACGCCTATTGAAGATTGTTAGCTCTTAAATCTATCTCTCGAATCCAGAAACTAACAGCTAATCATCCCTAATCAAAGTTTGTGAAGGTTATCTCTAACGCAACTCAAACCCCGCGCATAAAGCAAAAATCAGAGACAATCAACAATAAAGATTTGTAAAGCAAGTTTTATACAACGCCATGGGCGACAAATAAACATGAGATCATAGTCAATACATATACAAAACCCAAAAAAGAAGAAAAACACAAAGAAGAAGAGAAATGAACCAAACATCTCGCAGTTTGTCAAACGCCGGTCGACGATCAATCCCCTCCGGATCATCCGTATGCAAGCTTCCATGTTGTTTTTTAAGATAATCTACTGAAAAATGAAGTTTGATAGAGTCGGAGCAAAAATCCCCAAAACCATAACCTAAAAAATGCTGGAAAAAATGACTAAAATAGGCGAAATTGGCTTTCCAGGTTCGCCTAGCAAACCCCCGTTCGCCCAGCGAACATATGCCGCCTTAGCCACTGCCAAAAAAGTGTTTTCCACGCTTATGGGCACTTTTTATTCACCCCGGGTTCACTTTGCGAACCCCTCAGCGAATGCGCTCGCCTCCAGTTCGCCTAGCGAACATGACAGCAAACCAAAACTTGTTTTCTTCATAACGTTTGAACCGTAACTCGAATTGACGCACGGTCGGAAGCGCTGGAAAGCTTATTCAATGCTCTTTATGAACATGGAAAAATATTATTGCTTGAATACCTACAAAAATGAGATAAAATCAATTAAACTCAATAATATTTACAAGAAAATGCAATATACACACGAAAACGTAAAGTAAACGTATTTACACATAAAGTGGGGTTTATTCAACCAATTTTAACACAAAATAACGATAAGTGAAACAAAACTTATATACAAAAATAGGTACATTTTGCACTTATCAACTCTCCCCAACTTACATAATTGTTTGTCCTTAAACAAGAATCAAACAACTCAACGAAACCGAGTGATAACCAAAGAATCATGAATCAACAAGTTTTGAAAAACGGAAAACAAATGTATGGTTCAAATGAAAAATGGTACACACAAAGTAAATACTTACCACTAAACTACGACGATAACATAGTCACGAAACAAATGCAAAGTACAAAAGTCATGCCAAAAATTCTAAAACAACACAAGTTCAAATGTGAATCACACCTAGCAAAAACAATCATCGGTAGATGAAAAACACAAAATGAGGTTCTTTTCACTCACACAACAATCTTGCAAACAAAAGACTAAATTATGCAACCATCCAAAAATTATATTGAACATACAAAGGCAAGAATCACAAGGACTTTCAAGGTTGTAGCGTGGTCGGGTAAATAAACAAGGGGTCATTTCTAAAGGTAATTGAAACAAAAACTTGCCTAAACCTAAGGGAGTGATCAACTCACAAAGACTCAAACACAAAATTCCAATTAACTTCTTCCAAAATCCCAAGTGTTACACAAAACACAATACTTATTTAGCACAATTATTTGAACTCTTTTTGTTTCCTTTCTCAAGGATTTTCTTTTTCTTTCTTTTTCACTTTTTTTCTTTTCTTTTCTTTGTCACATTTTTCTCTTTTTTTTTCGAGGTTCGCAAAGCGAACGATCATTCGCTAGGCAAACACTCACTAGGACGTTCGCAAAGCGAACTTTGGTCCCTTTCGCCACTGCCTCATTCTGGATTCCTTCGCTGGGACCTTCGCCAGCCATTCGCACAGCAAACATTCGCTATCATACTCGCAAAGCGAACATGACAGCAAAACAGAACTTTATTTGACCTCATAGAAACCAACCAATTAGTAAACAATCATTCTTTCCCCAACTTGAATTCAACCACATCATCATGTGAATACTCCCTACTTTCTAAGGCAAGATAAAAATTCATACAACAACACAAAATTGAGGGTTCAAGAAAAAATAATCAATCAAAATCCATACAAAAAGTAAATTTGACACTCATAGACAAGCATCAAACTCAAACAACATGGATAATGAGCAAAGGCTCAAATGAGTTACAAATGGTCACACACTCACAAGGTGAATGACTATTTGGCTAGGTAGTTGTGCTCAAAATGAAACAAAATGCCTTGATCCTTTTCATGCTTTCATACAATCAACACAAACAAAAGATTAAGCATAATAAAATCCAGTTAGAACAAGAATGTTGGTACTCCGCGCATATATGAACATTAGAAGGCTTCCTCACAAAAAGGCTGGGAACTAAAGTGATTCACAACAAGAACAAGTATACAAAAGAATGAATGGCATGGAAGTTTGTAAAATGCCTAAGTATCATGAATATGCTAAAGTCAAGAAAGCGATAAACACATACCTTGGACGTGTACAAAACTTAACAGTATCATTCCCATACATCCACAAGTTGAAATGATCAAACTTGGAACATCACCACATTTCCTCAAGCTACTCAAAACAAGTTCATTGACAAACACGAAAACTATTAATATACACAAACTAAAAAACCGGCAGAAAATTCATTAAACAAGTTGT
The DNA here is from genome assembly GCA_022829125.1 of Lathyrus tuberosus. Classification (NCBI taxonomy): domain Eukaryota; kingdom Viridiplantae; phylum Streptophyta; class Magnoliopsida; order Fabales; family Fabaceae; genus Lathyrus; species Lathyrus tuberosus. The sequence continues at coordinate 2,171,861 of JALAZF010000048.1, read as the reverse complement.
AAAGTGAAGATTTGAGAATTTTACAAAAAATCCGAGTACAACTTGTTTAATGAATGTTCACCACACTACCTAAGCTAAACAACAACAAAAGAAAAGAATACACCATGCTTGATTTACATCGTAAGCTCGACGCCTTTACAATGCTTAGCTAGTAACTTCCTTCCTTCATGCCATAGTGATGCCTCACCGCGCAAACCAAAAGCAAGTGTCCTAACCAAACACTTAAACAAACGTTACGGGAACAAAATGTATACAACACTTGAACAAACATAATGGAAACATACAATATATACGATATATACAAAACTAAAAAACAAAGAAACTATCGCAATGCGATTCAATATCAAAACCAATCCCCGACAACGACGCCATTTTGTTGGATGCAGAATAGGGCAAACTACAAAAATATTTATTTTCGGAAGAATTCCCTCTGGGATTTATGTCGTGTCCACAGAGATCGGTTCGAGGGAAAGAATGTTGTTCGACAGTCTCTCGCGTTTATGAGTTTGGGTTTAAATGGTTTTAAATATAAAAATAGAAAAGTAAACATTAAAACAAAAAGAAATCATTCTTCAGAGAGAAAAACTTGTCCGGCAGTGCACATAATCGACTCCTCACAAACTTAAACTTACCGACCAGTTATATATACTCAACCTACAATACTCTTCAATATCACCCAACATCGCTCATAACAAAGGTTATGTCTAACGCAAAGTTGAGAGAACAACCATGTTACCCTCGCCAACACTCTCGCACGCGACTCAAGACACGGAGGCATTAAGCTTCGACGCCTATTGAATATTGTTAGCTCTTAAATCTATCTCTAGAATCCAAAAACTAACAACTAATCATCCCTAATCAAAGTTTGCGAAGGTTATCTCTAACGCAACTCAAACCCCGCGCATAAAGCAAAAATCAGAGACAATCACCAATAAAGATTTGTAAAGAAAGTTTTATACAACGCCATGGGCGAAATATATACATGAGATCATAGTCAATACATATACAAAACCCAACAAAGAAGAAAAACACAAAGAAGAAGAGAAATGAACCAAACATCTCACAGTTTGTCAAACGCCGGTCGATGATCAATCCACTCCGGATCATCCGTATGCAAGCTTCCATGTTGTTTTCTAAGATAATCTATTGAAAAATGAAGTTTGATGGAGTTGGAGCAAGAATGCCCAAAACCATAACCTAAAAAATGCTGAAAAATGACTAAAATAGGCAAAATTGGCTTTCCAGGTTTGCCTAGCGAACCCCCGTTCGCCCAGCGAACATATGCCGCCTTAGCCACTGCCAAAACAGTGTTTTCCACGCTTCTGGGCACTTTTTATTCACCCCGGGTTCACTTTGCGAACCCCCCAGTGAATGCGCTCGCCTCCAGTTCGCCTAGCGAACATGACAACAAACCATAACTTGTTTTCTTCATAACTTTTGAACCGTAACTCGGATTGACGCATGGCCAAAAGCGCTGTAAAGCTTATTCAATGCTCTTTATGAATATGGAAAAATCTTATTTCTTGAATACCTACAAAAATGAGATAAAATAAATTAAACTCAATGATATTTACAAGAAAGTGCAATATACACACGAAAACGTAAAGAAAACGTATTTACACATAAAGTGGGGTTTATTCAACCAATTTTAACACAAAGTAACGATAAGTGCAGCAAAATTTATATACAAAAATACGTACATTTTGCACTTATCACCTTCCTTAAATAAAGCTGGATTATTGTTTAAATCATGTAGAACGCATACTAAATAAACAAATAGGAAGAAAATGAATTGAGCTATTTATAAATGATCTCATTGTCATAAACTATGCCATTTAAAGCCATTTTGTTTTGATAAATTGAATAGGTCTAAAGGTAGTAACCATAGACCTTTTAGAATTATTAATGCACCGAGACCCAAGAAAATTTGGGTACCAAAGGTGAAACCCTAGTATGTTTTGCAGGGATGTTTTGCAGCTTTTATGAAGCCTTAACACATATTAGATGAAGTTGTGCAGAGCAAATAGTATACTCTCGAGTATACAATAATGTTTGAATTAAAGTCTCTGATCAAAGAATTTTATTAATTGTTTATATCAAGGATCGTGATCAAAGAAAGTGTTTCATTGAGGATGGTAGCCTTGTAGTAGTTTGAGAAGATAAGTATGTGATGCAAATATCTATTTCGTGGTTTAACCAACTATCATATCCAAAGATCTGTAGAGAAGGACATGCCATATTATGTTTGCATTCCCTCGAAACGGGGATGTTTTATCAAGGTTACTTGGTAATCATGGTAGTACATTATTTTGAAGTTTGAACAATCTAAAAACTCTAATTAATCCTTTAAAATGGTGTGTTTAACACGTAATCTCAATTCAAAATATTATTGGCTAACTAAATATATGAGTACTCTGATGCTTTTATAAAATAAGGAATAAACAAGATGACAAGGGGTGTAAAAAATGGGAAAGCCAAATTGGTGAGAATGTTCTATGAAAATCTCACACACTCAAATGGTGTTCTTAGAACTGAAGTTAAAAAGCACCCCATTCAACTATCCATTGAAGAGTTTACACACGTTTGTAATCTACCATTCATCAATCAAGAGTATGATGAAACCAACAAAGGTAATGAGTTAAACTTTGATCTTAGTGCAAAATCCTTTTTATTGATCCATCTTTCGGCATCCTACTCCATTCATAGTTAGCCTTATATGCCCAAAAATTCAGTTGATTCACTATACTTTGAATCATGTTCTCTTTCCAAGAAAGAGAAACTCGAGCACCATACATAATTCAGATATACCTTCGATTTGGTTTTTGGAAAATTGAGTTCAGAAAAATTGGGTCGATGCTATGATCCATCATATGATGGATAGCCAAAATAAAAACACGATTTCACCATATGTTGAACTAATTTTGAATATCTTAGAGTACTCCGAGTTCAACGTTGATGAAGAGAAATCAGAGACTAAACACTCAAAAATAGGGAGAAGCATTTTGAGTCAAATGAGGTACAACATCAAAGGAATAAAAACCATCTCTCTACCTTTAAAGGTTCCATAAAGAGAAAAACAAAATTAAGCAAACAATGACCTCCCTTCATCCTCTTCAAACAACCTTAACAACATTTGTGAAGATCAGAAGATGATGCATTCAAAGCTTTACAAACTTATCAAGAAATTGGAGAAATCAAATCTCATATCTCTAATGGTATCTAGTAAGGATGATAATGAGGAGATGAATTAGTTATTTGTTTTTTTTTCCTATTGTTTTTTTTGTCTTTTTTTTTTGTAATTTTTCATCTTTTATCCAAAATGCTTTAAAATTAAATAAAATGTTCTTCCCTTTCTAAATGCTTACGTGACTATGTGCTTGCATATTTAAAGTCTCGCCTTGCATCTTTTACCGACCTTTTTTATTATGAAAAATGGGAAGAAATATACTCTTAAGGGAGTAGAGTATACTCTCTACTCATTTGAGGGGGGATTTTAATAACTCAATTTTTTGTCTATCGATTGTTTCTTTTACCACCTCTCTGAGAGATGCATTGTCATCACCAAAAAGAGAGGGGGGGGGGGGGGGGGGGGGGGGGGGGGGGGGGGGGGGGCGGGAGAATGTGGAACTATGTGCTTGTAGGTTTAATCAAGAAAGAATCTAAATCTAAAGAAAGTCATGACTATCACGACTTGGTTTTAATGAAGATAAGATTTGACCTTAAATCATGAAGCCGAAAAAAATTATGTCAAGCAGTCAAAGATGCACAAGATAGTTTGTTCAAGCTCTTCCTCCGAATAAAGTTGAAGAGTTAGGGTTTAAATGACCACCGATGATGAAGACTGACTTGAAGATATCTCAAACATCATCTCCAAAGAAAAATCAAGCAAATTCTTAGATGATTGGTATATTTGGAAAAGTCTTGAAGCTTCAAAGTGTGAAGGAGAGGAAGTGTGAAAGCTTACCTGATCATATATGAATGATCAATGTTTTGTAAAAAACACAACAGTGTTTTCATAAAGTATTATGGATAAATCACACACTCATTAAAAATATTTTGAAAGCCTTTATTTCTCAAACAAAATAACCTAAATATGTTTTTAGAGCCTAGGCAAATAAATTAGAAACTATCAGAACAATTTGGACATGTGTATTTGAACTGTCCCAATTGATTGGAGCACATTCCTAATCGATTGGATAAAGTAAAACGGTGCCCATAATAGATTTTTATTGCGTCTTAAAGAAGGGCTACGACTATATATAAAATATTTCCAAAATGGGCAATTATAATCAATTATTTAGGGCATCCAATCGATTGGCATAAGAACCCAATCGATTGGACAATTAATTAGGCCCAAGGATCGTTTTCTTTTTTGTTCCAACCTTTATTCTATAAATAGAGGCATCTCCCTTCACTTTTTCACGTCTAGAATCGTGAGCTATCTCACTCTCCTCACTCTCTCTGAAATATTTTTCTACTTTCTCCCACCTTAATTTAGCCATAGTACTTAAGAAAGTCCTTGTGTTTAAGTGAGGAATTTTGTTCTGAAAAGGGGGTATATTTGTAAATTAACCAAGAGCTATTTTTTTCTCTTGAGTGAATATCTCTTCTTAGAAATTGTTTGTTTGGGTTCAAAGCTAAACCCGTTAAAAGCTTAGTTTATGGGCTTTAGTATAAAGTCACCGTTTGGTTTGTGAGTTGAGCCACTTAAGGAAAAACTCTCTTTCTAGGGTTTTGAAGATAACTTGTGAAAAATATTCTCTCTGGTTCTTGAGCTCACCCCAGTGTAAAATCTCTACTTAGTTTGAGATCAACTTGGTGTAAAATCTCGATTCGGTCCATGGTCAGCCAGTGTAAAACCCCAATTCGATTCGGAGGATAACTAGTTCAAAAATCCGCATTGGTTTGAGATAAGCTCTTATAAAATATTGGTTTAGATTTGGGACTAACTACTCTAAGCTGTGCTCATGTTTGGAAGGAAGACTGACCGCTTCAGTCTATTTTTTGTTGTTTGGTTGGAAGTTAACCTGAAACTTCATTTTCCTTGTATAAAGAGGTTCATGAGCTTAACCTACTAAAAGCTCATAAGCATTACTAGATACTCTCAAGATCAAGTCTTGGGGAGAGGATAAAGTCACTTAATTTAGACCGAACCTCTATAAATTCTAATGTAATATCTTTTCTCTTTTCTCTTTACTTTTTGCATAATTTCTTTACCTTTGTTTTTCTGTTGCAATATTTAAACATTTTCTTGAAAATGTTTTTAAACTCAAAAATTGAAAACAATTTATTTTTAAACCGTCATTTTTCAAACTACCATAATTCACCCCCCTTTTGTTTGTGGAGTCACATGTTCAACAACCATCACCTGTGGTGAAATCATTATCTCAACCGTGGTTAAATATACTTTTTGTACTAGTGAAAATAGAGAGTTTTTCTTAAGTTATCTTGAGGTTTTGAGGTAGTACACTTAATAGAGATTGAAAAATCATAAAATTGTGATTTATTAATTGCTTAGTCAATTAAATTTTTTTTCTACTAAACTTTGGCTGATTTTTAAGTGTTTGTGGAGAAAAGGGTGCCAAACGTAGTACACATAGAGTTAAATATCATTCTAAGGCCCAAGGATGTTGAAAAAAAGGCTATCCAAAGATTTCCTAAGGGGAAATGATTATCTAATGGAAGTAATCTGAGCAAGAAAGAAGTACATTCAAATTTACATCTTAGTTTAGAAAGCTTCACAGAATTTTGAGTTCTATTCAAGAAAGAATCAAGGGGAAAAGTTCTCCAAAGCTTACTTATCGTTTGATCTCAAAGCTGGATGCAGCCTTCTATGGGGAAAAGTAAGATCTTATGTTTTGATTTTTTTGTGCCTTACTATAGACTGTTCTTATTCATCTCTTTATCAAGTAACTTATTCAATTCCCTTGAGAAAGAATGTGATCTATGTGTTATACTTATTTTTCCTAGACTTTGTGATAATGCCGAAAAGGGAGAAGTATACCCTCATGGGGATTAGAGTATACTCTCTACTCATGTTATGAGGAGTTTAGTCACTCCAAACTTTATATTTGTGTTTTCTCATTTACCAATTCTCGGAGAGATGCGTTATCACTATCAAAAGAGGGAGAATGTAAATCTATTTGCTTGCATGTATTAAATTTATGATCTTGATGTTGGTGACAGTCTTTGTATTTTGATGACGACAACACTTAGGTTTGTTCAATTTAATGGTGATATCTTTCCAACTCTTAGATAATGGTGATTAACTTGAAGATATCTTAAGCCCATTCAAGTAGAAGATTCAATTTTCTATTGAAGTTCTTATTTCATCGATATATATGTGGAAAAGGAATTTGAAAGGTTATGAGTTGTGAAAGAGAGGAACTCTGAAAGCTTGCCTGGTCATGTCTGCATGAGTGACCAGAGTCTTGTGAAAATTAGAAGAGTAACTCCTAAGATACTAAGGCAACTCTAACACACACACACACACACACACACACACACACAAAATACTTTAAAGCCTTTATTTATCTAACAAAATCACTTAAACAAGTTTTTAATGCCTAGAAAGTTAATTAGGGGACTCTTTGCTTGATTAGGATTTTTTTAATTTGTCTAATCTTGCAAGGAATAAGTGGAAAAGGCGTTAGAGGTGGCCATGTTGGCACTATCTTCAAGAGAGCATGCCTCTATAATAATTTCTTCTTCACCATCGAATAAATAAAAAGTAATTTATTGTCGTTGGTAGGTTATTTGGTCCTCAATGGTGTAGGTGGACCCAACTTCCCTTACATACTTGGGCTCAAGGTCATAGGTGGCTATGATCTTCTTGTTTCATGGGAAAGAAGAAGGAAAAGAGGAGTCACTATCACTACCACCATTGTTATCACTATCGCAATTAAGAGAACATTCATAATTACCAAACATTCCTAGTTCCATTAATATACAATAAATGGTATGAACATGACGTCGAGCGTTCCTATAACAATAGTTCCATATAGCTATACACTCATTACAAGTTGAGGTTTTGACTAGATTTCCATCCTTATCTAAATCTGTAATAATCACTATAAAGGAAAAAAGGTAGAATATGAATATCAAATATGTACCTGTGTAGGATGTGAACTTGAGTTGGAGGAGATGTGAAAATTATTGAAGACAGAAGAAATGTTTTATAAACTTTAGCAGAGGGAAAATAAGGGTAATTAAATGTCCCCTAGATTTTCAATCATATGAGAAAGGTTTTGCATGTTTTGACATGTGCCAAAAAAATAAAGTCAACTGGGCGTTCCAAGGTTATGTCATCATTGGTGACATTAATGTCTCACACACTTCTCCCTCACACAATCGTTTTTGGGATTTTCTAATTGACATATATCTCACAGTATGTACACTTGTAAATGTAGGGATATTAGCCTCTCATCGAAAGGACTCAAACAGCTTATCGCATGAGGGACTCAACTAGCCTCTCACCCCAGGGACTTCGATATGAAGAGTTTAACTTATGATTATACCATGTACAATTCTCCTAGAATATATGATATAAAGAGTGTATTAAATCGCTTTTCCCTTTCCCAAGCCCTCGTGCTTGAGGGACTATGTATCAATATATTTTAGTGAAAGATTTGAGAGGTGACATAGGTGTTCTCAGTCGCCCTTTTTTCAGATAAATCATTCATTTATTAAATAAGTTGCTCTTCTACTAGATATCTCACCTTCCACAAGGATGAGTCTCCCGACGTGGGAATTAGGGAGTAACGTTTCCTCATTCCGTTAATACATGGAATAAGTCATAAGGAAAATGAGTCACACTCCTCTAAATATCAGAAGATAAACTATCCACTTGCTAATTGGTTGCTATTTCTAATGAGGTCTTAGGTGTAGGCTCATGGTGGCTATAAATACCATAATATCGTGATAGAGAATGACCTAACTACAATACAAAAATACACACATACAAGAGCTTTTCACCCCAGTTGAGTTAGCTCTTAACCTCTTAACAACCTTAAAGCCTCTGACAATCCTTAATCATTAGAGATTGTCACGCATTGGTACTTTTGGCAAGTACAAATTAATTTTGAAAAATTGATTATGATTAAAAGTGAGTTTATTGTGGAGTGATTTATGATTGGACAGATTTACATAAAAGTGAATTGAACAATAAATTTTAGTGTAAAAATCATGTTTTGACTCAATAATTACAAATCTTAACTTCAACATCAAAATCAATTTTACAGACCCATAATCAGTTATGGAGGCTCTAAACGTAGAACAATACATATGCTTAGTGTGTATTTGGTTATGCAGTGAAAAAAATTGATTTTGAGTGAATTGACTTTGTAAAATTGATTTTGGCTAAAAGTGAATTAAATGTAAAATGGTTGATGTTTGAATAAATTTCTTCCAAAGTGAGTTGAATAATATATTTTAGTGGGAAAATCATGTCTAGAATAAAAAATTACAAATCATAACTTCAAGTAGAATAAATTCTAGAAATATAATCACTTTTACTCGAATGCAACAAAACATGTCAAAATCAATTCTTTATATTAACAATCAAATATGGGTGCTCCAAATATGAAACCAAATATACACTTAGCTTGTGTTTGACTCTACGATGAAAAAAATTGATTTTGAATGAGTGTATGGTTAGTTCTCTAGTAAAAAAAAATTGATTTTGAGTGAATTAATTTTTATTAAAGTGAGTTGAATGTAAAGTGATTTATGTTTGGATAACTTTATGCAAAATTGAGTTGAATAGTAAATTTCAATGTAAAAGTCAGGTTTAAACTCAAAAGTTATAAATTCTATATTCAAGTAAAAATAAATTTTGGAGGCAAAATCAATTTTGTTTTAGAATAACCAAACACCTTAAAATCATTCCAAAATCAATTTTAGACTTCTAGAATTGCTTTTGGCTCTTTCAAAAGATAAACCAAACATACACTAAATTGATTCAGTAAAATTCATTATAATTAAAATTAATTTTAAAGTGATTTATATTTGAATAAATTTTTGCAAAACTAAGTTGACCAGTATACTTCAATATAGAAACCTCGTTTAAACTCAAATGCTGCAAATCCCAACTTCAAGTAAAATCAATTTTAGAAAGTAAAATTAATTCTACTCGAGAACAACCAAACATATAGAAATTAATTATACATATTTAAAATCAATTTTAAAGTGATCCAACCATAAAACCAAATATACATTTGTCATTAGAAAATTGCTTTTTAACTTAAAAAGCGTTGGTGTGGACACCATTATTCTCTTTATCTTTATCGTGGTGGTGATTATTGTTAGGTCATCAATTTGGGGATCATCACGAGGGAGTATTTTTACATTGAGATCTTTCTGTATGAACAATACACCTGGTGAGAGACACACCACATATTCACTATAAATCTTAAAGTGATAGGTATGTGAGTTCTTTCACTTATAAAGTGAGACTCTCTCTCAAGCGTGAGTCTATCAATAATGCTTTATCTCAAGCGGAAGCTCTTTCATCCATATACAATTTGTACCACCGTTAACATTTTTTCAACGGGACATGCCTCATGCCCATTACCATCTGGGGAGGATTTTCGATACACGTGAGTTGATCCTTCACTCGAACTAGGCTCTGATACTACTGTTGGGTCATCGATTTAGGGTCATCATGAGAGAATATTTTTATATTGAGGTCTTTCTTTATGAGCAACACACATTGTGAGAGACATTGACACCTCATATCCACCCTAAAGCTTAAGAAATTATGGATATGAGTCACTTCTCTTATATATCCAACATTTCCTCACAAATGTGAGTCACCCACATCACTAGTCTTGATCCACATCCACACTAAGATCCACTTATGCTCCCCTACCAAGCCTAGCTCTGATACTACTTGTTGGGGAGTTCAAGAAGCGTTAGAGGTGTCGATGAACCAAATGTTCATGAGTCAAGAGACATTGACAATACATATTTATCCAAAATCTTAATACATTAGGAATATGAGTCATTTTTCTTATATATACAACATTTTCTTAATTTCTAGTCGATATGAGACTTAATCAGTTGAATCTCAACAATAAAGTGATCAATCTCTATTTTTTTATAATTGTAAAACTTTTCAACAATTGTTTCTCAACACTTACTAACAATTATAAAGTAAAAAAGACAAATATCTTTATTATTTAAAATGAAATTTTCTTTATATAAATGAAGATAGTACGCTAAAACTATAACTGTAGATGACGGATTACTATTGTACTATTAATCATTAAGAGAGTACTAGAATTATACATTGCTTTATTTCTGAACGAATATATTTGCGGTCTTAAAAAATTACGAGGTAGTAGCCACCATTGAGAATATAGTAATATTTTTTCAAGGGATTTGAGTGAGGCTTATTATGAAATAGATTATTACGAGAATGGCATCTTTGCCCCCATTCTTTATTGTACACCCAAAAAAGTTAATTAAAATATTTGGTTGAAAAAAGTTAAAATTAAAATATATAGCTCAAGGAGTACCACTTGATATATACAGCGCATCTAAACTTAGAAAAAGATATTATAACATGAAAAATGTTGACATTAAAAACCATATCAAATTTTATAATAATTATTAGAGTCATAGTAGGTTACAATATTGATTAATTATGCGTAATAAGTAAGTATAAATAAAAGGTTAAACAAAAAGAAAAAAAATAGAAAAAGAATTTGGCAGCCACCAACCCCTCTCACCTACTACAATCAAAAGTACATCGTGGACTGTCGCATGAACACATGGCGAATTGTTTGTATTTCTGCTCCTAACACTACCACTTGCTCACCAAAAAGTCAGCATCATTTAACGCGGTTACTCTCCTCTACCAGGTCTTTCATGTATTTAGTTGATTTATAGATTAGATATATTGATTATTCAATGAATTTAAAAGTTGAATTGTCTCTTATAAAAAGGAAAGGAGATAGTATTATATATAGATTTAATAAATGTAAAAGTTAAAATTTATTTATAAAAAATAGAATTTATTTGTATTTTTACATCATTTCATTTTCATCAATTTCATAAATATTTATTATTTTAAATTATAAAATTGTGTGTCACTTCACATTGTTATCTAATAAATATTATTTTTAATTGAGTGTCCTAAAATGCAAAAGTACTAAAATGATTTTATATAATAAAAGTTACATAAAAGTGATTTTTAATTTTCAATTATGATTTTTTAGAATGACTCAGACCAATCAAAAAATTAGGGTCTATATCTTTTTGAGTCCGCATATCGAGCTAATATTTTCATCGAACCTGTATTTAAAATTGATTTTGATAAAAATTAAAATAGTATAAATTAATTTAGATTCTTCATACATTTAAAATTAAACAACAAATCAGAGATTGCAAATTATGCATAAGAACAAAGAAAATTTTAAATATAAGTTATTTTAAATACTAAATCAATTCAATCAACATTGAGTTTAGTTGAAGAAGCTAATCATCCCCCAATATAAAATTATCCAAGAATTATCTATGTCCTGTGTTCAATAATGCCACTAATAAAATTATCTTATGAGAAAGCTAAAAAACAAAATCTAAACATGCAATAAAAATTAATTATTTCTTGGTAAAGTCAATCCATCCAACCACAATAGATTCTGCTAAAGATAAATTCTTACCTACCCATAAGTTTTTATTGGTATCAGCACTTTTACATAAAATGTAAAATTTTAATTTATTTTAAAATTAATTATTATGAAAAAGTGACAAGATAATATATTAGGTATCTAACTAAATTTAAGAGTGTTCATTTTTATAAAATTTACTTTTTAAAAATAATAAATAAAATATGAAAATAAGAAATATATAATATAAAATATTTTTATACTGTCAATAAAAAATAAAAAATATATATATTACCAAATCATACATTTATTTTTAAAATAATAATATGATATAAGAAACATAAGAATTTTGATAGGTGGTAGTGCATACAAAATTCTTAGATAAAAATAACCATAAATCGTAATTATATATACATCAATCACAATTTTTTTTATTAATTAAAAAATAAAATATTTTTTCTTCTTCGTATCACATCACCCATAATTTTAATTAAAACAGAAATTAAATTTTAAATAAATTTAAAATTTTGTTTCTTCTTATTTTTTTTTTTTTTTAAATGAGGATAATATAAATAGAAATAAAAAGGTGGAATACAAAAAAGAGGGGGGACTATACCAAAACCCTCCAAAGTTAAGAGAATCTAAAGAAAGGCAAACCTAGCCTATTCTTTACAAAATCAGCCCGAATACACAAAGGAATATCGGAAAAGAAAGAAGTATCCGTCAAAGTGAGACCTAAGTTAGCAAGGGCATCTGCATAACTATTCCCTTCTCTAAAAACATGAGACACAACAAAATTCCAATTAGACACTAATTTTATACAATTAAGCCACCTATTCCTAATCACTCCAGGCACACAAAAAGGAGGACTGAAGGCTCTAACAACAGCAGTCGAATCCGATTCCAACCAAATATTACTCCAATTATTCTCATTGGCGAACTCAATTGCTAACATAGCACCCGTAAGTTCGGCAATGAGAGAATTAGCAACACCAATATGAGACGCAAAAGCGCCCAAAAAGGAACCATTGCCATCTCTCGCAAGACCACCACAAGCAGAAATACCCGACGAAACAATAGACGCTCCATCGCAATTAAGCTTAATAAAATCCCCTAAAGAGGGTTTCCACAAAACTTCCAATATATTAGGAGCACGCGGCGGCCGAATGGTAACTTTGAAATTTTTAAGAATTTCAAAGTCATGCATAGAGAAATAAGGACCAACCGCAATGGAGTTGGCCGCAATATCAACGGCAGCCATAATAGAAGAGAAAACAGAAGAGAGAGAGGTAGAAGTGGCATTAAATCTTACCAAATTCCGGGCCCTCCAAATCAAATTAAAGGCAAAAACGATAGCCACCGAACACACCGTCCTACTGTGGTCATTGCTAGCTGCCCCAATAATGCGCCAAACATCCGGCAGGCCAATAACAGCAAAAGAGACTTTAAGCATCCGAGAAATCCAACCCCATATGTTTGAGGCAAAAGGGCAAAGAAAGAAGAGGTGAGAATCAGATTCCTCCTCCAAACAACATAAATCACATCTAGACGGAAACGAGAAAGCACGCTTTTTCAGCTGTGCATCCGTAGGTAATCTATTATGAATAAGTCTCCACACCAAAAAAGATTTAGACGGTGGAATCAACTTGCTCCAAATCCACTTCCAATAATCTTTAGAAATCCCTTTACTCCTCTTGAACTCATACGCAAGCTTAAGAGAGAAATCCCCATTTGAAGAATGAGCCCAATATCTCGAATCCGGAAAACTATCAAAGGGAAGATTACCACTAACAATGCGCCTCTGAATAGACGCCGGAATATTGATGGAAGCCAGAGAGAAATCCCACGAGCCATTGACAATGATATCCCCAACCAACTGATTATCCACCAAAAGCGGAGCATCATCATCCAAACACAACGGAGTACCGCACCAATCGTCGAACCATAATCTAATAGATTTGCCGTTGCCAATACACCAGGAAGAGTTATCCAAAACAGTATTCACTTCAAAATTAGCGCTAGACCAAAGAGAGGAGAAAATGTGATGCTTTATGAAACCAGGATTGTGCAAGACACGGCTGCGGAGGAGACTAGCCCAGTTGTTGTTAGAATGGAGCAAAATCCAGGCCAGGTTCAAATTGAAAGCTTCATTCAGCCGGCAAAGAGAACGGATGCCCAGCCCGCCTTCAGAACACGGCTGGCTGATAACGCGAAATTATATCGTGTATTTGACTTGACATGCATGAATTTATATTGTGTTTTAATTTGTTTTTCCCGATTTATGTTTTATTCTACTCGTATTTGTTTCTATTTTCAGGCACTCGAGTCGAACCAGAATTTAATGAAAAAATGAAGATTTATTGAAGAAAATGAAGAGAAAAGAATTGAAGAGGAAAGAAAATGAATGGAAGAAAATGAATGGAAAGAAATGGAAAGGAAAGAAAAAGAAGCAAAGAAAAGAAAAAAAAATATAAAGGGTGGGCCCACCACCACACATATGGCGCAAGCCACATTGTGGGTGGCGCCCACCACCAGCAACTAAAGTAGCGCATGCCACATTTGAGGGCAATGAAGAGGTGGCGCAAGCCACCTATTTTTGGGGAGAGGAAAATTCACTTCTCCTATTTTCCCTAGGTTTCAACCGTCCATGCATTATTTTCGCGAGCACTTTCCACACGACTGGGAGGAAAATTTCTCAACTGCCGAAGACTCATATAAATGGAACTGAAGCCCTCCTTTGAGGGGGGCGGCGAATTTTCAAGAGAACTGGGAGTGAATTATTTTCTGCACTTAGTTTTCAATCAAACAGCTTTTATTCCTTCTGCACTTTTATTTCTTTATTTTTCCTCGTGTAAGCAACTGTATTGGATCACTTCAAGCTTGTACCAAGGATTCGTTTGCCAGTTATTTCAATTCCTGGTTTTTATTATATGTTTTATTCTGTCGTCTCTTGCAGCATGATTAGTAATAGTTATATATATATATTTTGTTAGCATGTTTTCCATTCCAACCATGTCTGGCTAGGTTATTTGGTATCAGTATGTAAACAAATTATTCAAATGGAATTAAGTAATAATCGGTGCTATATTTCTACAAATTAGTTTTTAGGTTTTGGTTTCTTATTTTTAATCGATTGGTTTTTCTTACGAAAGTAAAAAGGCATTTAAGGTTAAGGTCAAGATAAACAAGAGTTTGAGAGTTTAACCAGATAGCTGAAACTAGACATTGATTTTAAACACAGCGGAAGCACTTTAGAATTGATTAGGACTTATTCATTTTCAAAAAGTATTTTTAAATGCAAATGATACAGCGAGAGCGCTCATTCTGATTTAACGGTATAGTCCAAATCAATAAACACGAGAGTGTGAGATAAGGTCTTTTAAATGAGTATTTTTCTACTGAAAAGTAATTTGACACTTAACCCTACACCGGTGACTTATTAAATTCCAGACGATTAATGCGTTACATACTGATATCTCGTTATTGATTAATTTTACTAAAAGTTAGTATTCTTAGATTTAATTTATGTCGCCTTATTCCTCTTAGAACAATTAGCCTTAGCTAAACATAGTGACATTCTGATAGCGCTAGTTTGATTATCAGTCCTTGTGGGATCGATATCTTTTTAAAACTACGCGATAGACTGTGCGCTTGCAGTTAGTAACCCCATTCGACTCATAAAGTCGCGATCAAGTTTTTGGCGCCGTTGTCGGGGACTTTGATTTAGTCATTAGTGCGATTCATTTGTTGCGCAGTATAGACTAAGGCAACAAAATTTTATTTTCCTTTTTCTCGATTGTATGTCAAGTACTCGCTCACAAAGCGAAGACTTGCAACCCCCAATCGCCGAACTAGAGCGTTTCTTACATTTAAGACGCAGACTACTTGAGTATCAACGCAAGTATAATATTCCTGATCTCCCTGCTTACCCCCCTGAACCAGTCAAAGAACAAAACATGGGTGAAAGACCACAAAACCGTCCTCTTAAGTTCTATGCCACCCCGTCTGAGCAAGAACCACATAGTAGCATTGCTGCCCCTGCTATCAACCGAAACGATTTCGAGTTGAAACCTTCATTGCTGTCAGCCGTACAACAACATCAGTTTTCTGGAAACCCTAAAGAAGATCCTAACGAACATCTGACCAAGTTTGTACAGTACGCAGACACAGTAAAGGCAAATGGTGTAACTGCAGACGCAATAAGACTACGTCTTTTTCCTTTCTCATTAAGAGACAGAGCTTGGGCTTGGTTGCAATCCTTTCCATCAAACTCTGTTACTACGTGGGATGAGTTGAAAAAGGTATTCTTAGCACGATATTTCCCCCCGAGCAAAACAGCTATGTTGAGAGCCCAAATTAATAGCTTTCGACAGAAGGATAACGAATCTCTTTACGATGCATGGGAAAGATATAAAGACATGATGAGGATGTGCCCGCATCACGGTCTTGAAGATTGGTTAATCATCCATACATTTTACAATTGTCTCTTATACAATACAAGATTGACAATAGATGCCGCCGCTGGTGGTACGCTTATGGATAAACCATATGAAGAATCCCACCAACTGATCGAGAGCATGGCTCAAAACCACTACCAATGGGGAGGAGAAAGAACTGCAGTGGAAAAATCCCAAACAAAAGGTGGAATGTACGAGGTAAGTAGCCTTGATCATGTCAATGCTAAGGTAGATGCCCTTGCCCAAAAGATTGATAACTTGACCATAACGCCTGCAACCACCGTGGCTGCTGTAGCTCAAAACTGCGAATTATGCGGAAACCCTGGACATGCTGCCACTGAATGTCAAATTCTGGCTGGAGTCTCCAGTGACCAAGTAAATTATGCTCAAGGAAACCCTTATGCAAATACCTACAATCCGGGCTGGAAGAACCACCCAAACTTCTCTTATAAAAACAACAATGCATTATATGCACCTGGTCAAGCACCTGCTGCGCCACCAGGCTACCAAAAGGCTGCTGCAACTGCCCCTAATGTTCCTAGGAAGTCCAACCTTGAACTAATGATGGAAAACTTTATAGCTACCCAGGCTCAAACAAACAAAGACTTCCTGAATCAAAACATACACACTAGTGAGCAAATTAAGCAATTAGCAAACAAAGTAGACGCTTTAGCCACCCACAACAAAATGCTTGAAACCCAAATTTCGCAAGTGGCACAACAACAAGCACCTACTGCTGCCCCTACAAGAATATTTCCTGGACAGCCACAACCTAATCCGAAAGGACATGCAAATGTCGTTATATTGAGAAGTGGTAAAGAACTAGAAGGACCCATTGATCCAAGACTTCAGAATCCGCCCATGTACCAAAAGCCTAATACTGAGAGGGAGAATGAACCCAAGGAAAAGGAAGATAATGACCAAGAGGCCGTGGAGAAGCCTTATGTGCCTCCACCACCATATAAACCCCCGATTCCGTATCCTCAAAGATTCGCAAATTCTAAAACTGCAGGGCAATTTAAGAAATTTGTTGAACTTCTGAAACAATTGAACATCACAATACCTTTTACAGAAGCTATCACTCAGATGCCCTCATATGCTAAGTTCCTTAAAGAAATCCTATCTAATAAGAAAAAGATTGAGGATAACGAAACAGTTACACTTACTGCTGAGTGTAGCGCAATAATCCAAAACAACATGCCTCCTAAACTGAAAGACCCAGGAAGTTTCTCCATACCCTGTGTGATTGGAAAGTTCGTCATAGACAAGGCTCTGTGCGACTTAGGTGCCAGTATCAGTGTAATGCCCTTATCCATATGCAAAAAGCTTGATATGGGAGAATTAAGACCAATTAAGATGTCCGTTCAATTAGCCGACCGCTCTATTAAATATCCCGTTGGTATACTAGAGAATGTTCCAGTTCGAATCGGACAATTCTATATTCCTACCGATTTTATAATCATGGACATTAAAGAAGACTCCACTACGCCTATCATATTAGGAAGACCATTCTTAGCTACCGCCGGAGCCATTATAGACGTAAAGAGAGGTAAGCTAACCTTTGAAGTCGGTGAGGAAAAGGTTGAATTTATCCTGACACAATTCTTACAAGCACCAGCTATAGAGGACACATGTTATCTATTAGATGTCATAGATGAGTGCGTAAGAGAAATGGAAATGGAACCGACCATATACTCAGATATTATAAAAATTCCAATACCTCTGATTTTCGAAGATGATAATTGGCGTGAACTATACCAAGATGATAGCCTAAGCGAATGTTTAGCACTTACACCCGATCATCTTCCTTGCCCAAAGAAACCATCGTTAGAACTGAAAACACTACCCGATAGTTTGAGGTACGAATTCCTAGACACAGAACTCGAACGACCTGTGATAGTCAATGCAGACTTAGGATAACCCGAAACTAAAAAACTTTTAGATGTCTTAAGAAAATATCCAACTGCGTTGGGCTACAACATCGCTGACCTTAAAGGAATAAGTCCTTCTATCTGTATGCATCGCATTATGCTAGAGGAAGACTGTAAGACCTCTAGAGAACACCAGAGAAGGATTAATCCAATCCTAAGTACTGTAGTTAAGGATGAAGTGAAAAAGCTTTTAGATGCGGGAATTATATACCCAATATCAGACAGTAAATGGGTCAGCCCAGTACATGTCGTACCTAAGAAAGGAGGTGTTACAGTTGTTAAGAACTCAAAAGGTGAATCTATAACGCAAAGAGTTGTAACTGGCAGTAGAATGTGTATCGATTATAGAAAATTGAACAAAGCTACTCGTAAAGATCATTTCCCATTACCATTTATTGACCAAATGTTGGAACGATTGGCAAAACACTCTCATTTCTGCTATTTAGACGGTTACTCAGGATTTTTCCAAATCCCTATTCATCCTGATGACCAAGAAAAGACAACTTTCACATGTCCCTATGGTACATTTGCTTACCGACGAATGCCGTTTGGACTATGTAACGCTCCCGCAACATTCCAAAGATGCATGATGTCAATTTTCGTTGATTTTATAGACGACATTATGGAAGTGTTTATGGACGATTTTTCTGTTTGTGGGCAGAGTTTTGAAGGATGTCTATCGAACCTAGAAATGGTACTTGAAAGATGTGTAAAAGTCAATCTCGTACTAAACTGGGAGAAATGCCATTTTATGGTAAATCAAGGAATCGTGCTTGGACACGTAGTATCTGATAGAGGGATTGAAGTTGATAAAGCAAAGATAGAGATTATAGAAAACCTTCAACCTCCAAAATCCGTACGAGAAATAAGAAGTTTCTTAGGACACGCCGGTTTCTACCGACGATTCATTAAAGATTTCTCGAAAATTACCAAACCACTAACAGGTTTATTAATGAAAGACGCTGAATTTATCTTCGATGAGAAATGCCTAAAAGCGTTTGAGCAATTAAAAACGGCTCTCGTTACCGCACCTATCATGCAACCACCTGATTGGAGATTACCATTTGAAATCATGTGTGATGTGAGTGACTATGCCGTAGGCGCGGTCTTAGGACAAAGAAAGGATAGAAAGCTTCATGCAATTTACTACGCAAGTAGAACCTTAGATCCTGCCCAAATGAACTACGCCACCACCGAAAAGGAACTCCTAGCTGTCGTGTTCGCTCTGGATAAATTCCGATCCTACTTGGTAGGAGCGAAAATCATTATCTATACCGATCATGCTGCGATAAGATACCTATTAAGTAAGAAAGATGCCAAACCTAGACTTTTAAGATGGATCCTACTCTTGCAAGAATTCGATTTAGAGATAAAGGATAAAAAGAGCACCGAAAATGTAGTCGCAGACCATTTATCTAGAATAGAAGGTATTAAGCCTGAGCAAGTGCCTATTAATGATGACTTCCCATATGACCGACTGATAGCCCAATTGGAAAGCAATATGTCTGAACTAACCTTGAACGATACCAAACCAAAGGAATTAGTGGAAGAAATTCAAACGAACACAACACTGCCATGGTATGCTGACTTTGTTAACTACCTAGCTGCTGGGGTACTTCCACCAGATCTAACTTACCAACAAAAGAAGAAATTCTTTCATGACCTTAAACAATATTATTGGGATGAGCCTCTACTTTTTAAGAGAGGTGCCGATGAAATTTTCCGTCGATGTGTCCCCGAAGATGAAATCGAAAACATAATTTCACATTGTCATTCTGCTCCTTATGGCGGACACGCAAACACTTCAAAAACTTGCGCTAAGATCTTACAATCTGGCCTATTCTGGCCTAATCTATGGAGAGATGTCCATATCGCGATATTAAACAGCGACCGGTGCCAACGCACCTGTAACATCTCTAGACGCGATGAGATGCCACAGAAGGGTATTTTAGAAGTGGAAGTTTTTGATGTGTGGGGGATTGACTTCATGGGGCCATTCCCATCTTCTTTTGGTAATAAATATATACTCGTTGCTGTTGATTACGTTTCAAAATGGATCGAGGTTGTAGCTTCTCCAACAAATGACACACGAGTAGTAATCAAGCTTTTCAAGAACATAATCTTCCCAAGATTCGGTGTGCCCAGACTTGTCATCAGTGACGGAGGCTCCCATTTTATATCTAAGATATTTGAAAAACTTCTACTGAAGTATGGGGTCCGACACCATGTAGCAACACCGTATCATCCACAAACAAGTGGACAAGTCGAAGTCTCGAACAGAGAAATCAAACAAATCCTAGAAAAGACTGTTGCAACATCTAGAAAAGACTGGTCGTCAAAATTACACGAAGCTCTGTGGGCATATAGGACAGCTTATAAGACCCCAATAGGAACCACACCTTTTAAGTTAGTCTACGGAAAATCATGCCATCTCCCTGTCGAATTAGAGCACAAAGCTTACTGGGCCATTAAGACCCTCAACTTAGACCATACTGCCGCAGGTGAGAAAAGAATCTTAGACATTCACGAACTAGAAGAACTTCGACTAGACGCATACGAGAATGCTAGGATATATAAAGAAAGAACTAAAAAATGGCATGACAAACGAAT
Source organism: Lathyrus tuberosus (assembly GCA_022829125.1). Taxonomy (NCBI): domain Eukaryota; kingdom Viridiplantae; phylum Streptophyta; class Magnoliopsida; order Fabales; family Fabaceae; genus Lathyrus; species Lathyrus tuberosus. Next base: position 2,151,254 of record JALAZF010000048.1, on the reverse strand, counting down.
TTCCCGTAAATCATTTAATGAAGGCGACGTAGTACTCCTGTTTAATTCACGCCTTAAACTCTTCCCAGGAAAACTTAGATCTAGGTGGTCAGGACCCTTCATAATAAGTAAGGTTTTCCCGAGTGGTGCCGTAGAAATAAAAAGTAGATCTAGTCAACCATTTATAGTAAACGGACAGCGTTTAAAACATTATCACTGCGTAGACAATAGAGATTACTCGGCTAGTCTAAAGCTCCTAGAGTTGCTCGTTTATTCTGAAAACTGACATTGCACTAGAACTATGTCAGGCTTAAGACATTAAAAACAACACTTGGTGGGAGGCAACCCACGTATTTTAATTACCCAAATTTTAAATGCTTTATTTCGTTTCATTTCATTTTATTTTGTTTTATTTGATTTTTGTTACTCCTTGTTTAGTTTTTACCTTTTATTGCAATTTTATTTTTTTTCCTGCTTCCTCTCCTTCTCCCCATTTCTTGACACCCTAATTTACATGTTCATCACTAACTTTGCATGATTCTCTACTTACTTACAGGCTAACTTAGCTTAGTTAGTAACTAACTTTCAAGATGCAACAAGTGGATTACATGAACATTGTTTTCAGAGGCAGAGCTCAGAGGAGGAGATTTGAGATGTTAGCTCAGAGAGATATGGCTTTGACTATTTACTATGATGGACCTACCATGGCTGAGTTAGGTATCAGGGACAGCATCCTGTTTCTGTTTAGCCAGCTGGGGTGGGAGACTGCTTCTATCAGACGAAGGTTTACTTCTTATCGTAGGCTGACACTTGAGTTCCTTAGCTCCCTTACTCACATACCTAACCATGGTTATGGATTCCAACGAGGGCTGGTTACTTTTAGACTGTTTGATAATGACTATACCTATAACCATAGAGAACTTGCTGAACTCCTAGGATTTCCTAGTGGCCCTGATGTAGTTACCGCATACCAAGATGAATTGCTCCTTGACCTTGACTTGAACTACTTTTGGGGCAACATAACTGGTAATTATAATCCTGAACCCTTTGGCATGTTTTCTGAGAGTATCCACAACCCAGCCATCCGGTATTTTCACAAAATCCTAGCCCATACCATTTTTGGTAAGGAAGAAAATGACACCTCTGTATCCAGAACTGAGCTTTATATTTTGTATTGTGCTTCACAGGGCCGCCCAGTAAATGGTGCTACCTTTATAATCACTAATTTGGTGAGTCTTATACTGGATGCTCGAGCCCCTATCATAGTAGGAGGTTTAGTCACTATGATAGCAAATGCCATAGGACTGAGGCAGCCTCTGATCAGGTTTAACCCTCTTGGTAGCTTCCGACCTATAAACCTTAACTTCTGCTTTAACCGCCGTATCATAGGAAACCTCGGGCCGGATACCTTTGACTACCTAATTAATAATGAGGTCGTCCGTCTTTTCACTTTACCTAACCATGAGCACACCAGTGTCCACAATAGAAACAATTGGTTTTATGACTTGACCGACCCACTTCCTGCTCCACCATCACCACCTGATACACCACAGATTTATGAATTTGATGCAGACTATATTTCTGATGCTGAATCTCACACTCCTACTATAGCTCCTATAGCTCCTCCTCCACCAATTGATTTCACCACTGCCATAACAGCCTTGGAAAACCGAGTAACTGACCTTCAAACAGAATTCACCACTATTCGCACTGAATTTCATGGATTTATGGATATAGTGGTAGAACAATTGGATCATTTTCATCAGCAACTGTTTTCTAGAGGACTTGCTAATAATCCAAATCAACGTGGCTAGGGCAGTATTTGCTTCACATCCGAGCTTCTGCATTTAACAGTGAGGACACAGTTAATTCTAAGTGTGGGAGACGGAAGCTAACTTTTCATTCAGTTTTTCTCATTTCCGTAATTCAATTCAGTTTTTCCAATTCCGTAATTTAATTTTTACTGTTACAAATTTTTCATTTCAGTTGCACTTGGGTTTAATGTATTTTGGTTTAAATTGACTAAAGTTTCAAGTTTCAATTGCTTTCAGTATGTTGGTTTGCTTTGGTTGCATTTATTTTTGATTCAGTTCAAGCATGTGAATCTGACTGCTATTTCATTGATTTTTCTGCTATTTCATTATTCATATGTTTGCTGTATCATCTATCATCACTCTACTACATTAGTAAATGCTGATCAAAGTAAGGACACGCATGGTTCCAATAAGAATGTCATGTAGTAGCTTGCTTGTATTTATTATGAAAAATCTTATCACATGCAGAAACTAAACTAAAAAAAAAATTTAGAAAGAATCTCTTATTTTTCACATGCAGGGAAGTGTGAGATTGGAAGATAAAAACAAAAAAATAATATATATATATATGTTAGAGTGGCTCCCGCCACCACATGAACATGTGGCTCCCGCCACCATTGGAATGTGGCTCGCGCCACCTTGAGGAAATGTGGCTCTCGCCACTTCTTCAAATCATGTGGCTTCCACCACTTCTTTCCTTGTGGCCCCCGCCACTTTTGTCTTGGCTTTTGCATGCAAAAAAAAAATGCATGTGCATGGGTGATTCCAATATCATTGCTTTTCTCTGGCACCTATCAAATCTCTGCATGCATAATTGCATGCGTAGCACATGTTCCTCATCACATGCATTTGTCCACCTCTACTTTATTTTCCTTTGACCAACACCTACCACAACTACACACATTAATTGGTACATCTTTCTACTATAAATTCACACTTTCAGTAACATTCACTCACACACTTAACTTATTCAGAGTATTTAGAATATTTTGGTCTCCACGTTTAGGATTGTGAGAGTGAAATTTTTATCAACAAAAATGGAACCAACACCAGCAGCACAAGGGTTTACATTACTATGCAGAGATCAAAACCAAGCAGCTCTTCTCCAGTCGCTTAGACAACGCGAGATCGAGCCAACAAGGTATGCGAATACTAATTGTTTAGAAGTTTTAGGACTTACCGAAAGCGTAGATTTCTTATTAGAACGAATAAATTTGAAACAATTTTTGTCTAATAGAGACCCCGTCTATGTCCCGCTTACCTTAGAATTTCTTAGCTCACTTATTTATGACCCCGAAGGGACGGTCCAGTTTTGAATGTTCAATATTGAATTTAATTTCACTTTTGATGAACTGGCCGCTAAACTAAATTTCCCAGTAGGAGACAATGTAATGTATAGTGTCCCGAGTGGATCTGACTGGGTTCACAGTTACAAGTGCCTTTGGAGAGGTCTAACGGGTACTCATACGCAAAGTTGTGAAGGAAATAAGGCCACTCTCATTCAAAACCCGGCTTTTCGTTATTTTCGCCAACAATTGGCTACTACAATTTTTGGCCGGTCTAATTCAAATAAAGTGAATGAGAAGGAATTTTCCTATTTACTTAACACCTTTGCTAACCGCCGAATAAACCATGTTCCATCCATGATTAATCATATGTGCTCCATTACCGCCTCAAACAAAGGCGCCATAACATTCGGTGGTCTAATAACAACTATAGCTCGTGCCCTTGGGCTCGAAGGACATTTCGCAGCCTTAACACCACTTCCTTCTCTTACCATTGATTTGAAAATGACTGAACGTATGAAGCTAGTTAAGAAAAGAGAAGACGGTAAATATGATATACTAATTGACAATAAAGTTTTCCCAAATTTTACACTCCCTAACCCGAGCCGCACAGATGTGCAGCGAGAGGAAAACTATTGTTATACTGATAACCCAGACCCCGCACACATTCCTGAGAATGTTGCTGCTGGCGGGGACGAAACTAACGCACAAGCACACACCGCACCCTCATCCTCTAATTTTGTTGCAGGTACATCATCCAGACGCAGGCCTAGGAGACGAGAGGAAGAACCATCCAGAAATCTAGAAAGCATATACGCTGAGGTGATGAGACAGAGTGAAGCAAACGCACTCTGCGACTAAACCATACAAAGCATCGCAGCTCAGCAAGCTCAAATGATGGCTCAGCAAACCCAGATGTACAACCAACAAGCGGAGATGATCCAGGTTTTACAACGAATGCAGCGAGGCCAGGACGACATGACAGAGCTGATCCAAGGGATGGCCGGTATGAATGTGCAAGCACATGAACAACATCAGGATCTGGGTGCTTCAGAACATCAAACCAGAAACACCAGACGAGCACAGACTCGAGGAAGAGGCCGCCAGTAGGCCGTTTTTTCCAGGTTTCTCCTTCCTTTTTCACCTTACGTTGTTGCATTGGGGACAATGCTCAATTTAAGTGTGGGGGAGGAAGTTTTATCGCTTTCATTAAAATTATTTTGTTTATTTACTGTTTTTCTAGGTAGATTTAAAATTTCTCATACTTATTTCCCCTTCAATAAAAGAAATTCATGTGCTGTCGAGTCTCTACACATAGTTTCTGCTATTACTTAGATTCTCCCAACTTTCTTGAGCCATAACAAAAAAAAATTTATTTTGGTTTGATACATGACATGGCACTTTAAAAGCTTAGAAGGCTAAGTTAGGAAGACTTGGGAAAGTGTTAATAAAATCGATACTGTTTTAACACCTTGAACCCCCGAATATACAGATGAATCTGAGTACTTATTATGCCGAGGCTTGAAATTTAAAAATAACCTCTTGATTAGTTTATACTAGCAGTCAGCACCATCCTAAGGCACAAACTAAGTAATAAACTGATGCAAATATGTGTTCGATCTCAAAAAGTGAATTTAATGAATTAATAGAAAAGGAGAATAAAAGACATGTTCCCTCTAAGTTAGGTGGTCTTCACCCGACCATTTAGCCCAACGGATCGGACTCTGGATATTCGAAACTAAAAGAAAAAAAAATGCAAAAGATTTGAAAAATGAGATCACTGAACACTAACAGGTTTACTTACCATGGGCGTGCGTGGATAACGGGCTTAATGTGATTGCACGAGAATGAAAAAGGGGTGAAAGAAAATGGGTCGAGTTATAATACCATGATTCGGATCTGTCTGTATAAGGTGGGAGTTTTTGATTACATGATGTAATTCTGTGTCATTACAGTATCCTTGGTATTGATATTTAGTACCTATCTCTCTGACAAGGCTTAGCATCACTGTATGATCTGTATCGTGTTTCAAACCCGTGTTTAGTGTTTCATTTGCTTGAGGACAAGCAAAGGTTCAAAAGGTTCAAGTGTGGGGGAGTTTGATAACGCGAAATTATATCGTGTATTTGACTTGACATGCATGAATTTATATTGTGTTTTAATTGGTTTTTCCCGATTTATGTTTTATTCTACCCGTATTTGTTTATGTTTTCAGGCACTCGAGTCGAACCAGAATTTAATGAAAAAATGAAGATTTATTGAAGAAAATGAAGAGAAAAGAATTGAAGAGGAAAGAAAATGAATGGAAGAAGATGAATGGAAAGAAATGGAAAGGAAAGAAAAAGAAGCAAAGAAAAGAAAAAATATATATAAAGGGTGGGCCCACCACCACACATATGGCGCAAGCCACATTGTGGGTGGCGCCCACCACCAGCAACTAAAGTGGCGCAAGCCACATTTGAGGGCAATGAAGAGGTGGCGCAAGCCACCTATTTTTGGGGAGAGGAAAATTCACTTCTCCTATTTTCCCTAGGTTTCAACCGTCCATGCATTATTTTCGCGAGCACTTTCCACACGACTGGGACGAAAATTTCTCAACTGCCGAAGACTCATATAAATGGAACTGAAGCCCTCCTTTGAGGGGGTCGGCGAATTTCCAAGAGAACTGGGAGTGAATTATTTTCTGCACTTAGTTTTCAATCAAACAGTTTTTATTCCTTCTGCACTTCTATTTCTTTATTTTTCCTCGTGTAAGCAACTGTATTGGATCACTTCAAGCTTGTACCAAGGATTCGTTTGCCAGTTATTTCAATTCCAGGTTTTTATTATATGTTTTATTTTGTCGTCTCTTGCAGCATGATTAGTAATAGTTATATATATTTTGTTAGCATGTTTTCCATTCCAACCATGTCTGGCTAGGTTATTTGGTATCAGTATGTAAACAAATTATTCAAATGGAATTAAGTAATAATCAGTGCTATATTTCTACAAATTAGTTTTTAGGTTTTGGTTTCTTATTTTTAATCGATTGGTTTTTCTTACGAAAGTAAAAAGGCATTTAAGGTTAAGGTCAAGATAAACGAGAGTTTGAGAGTTTAACCAGATAGCTGAAACTAGACATTGATTTTAAACACAGCGGAAGCACTTTAGAATTGATTAGGACTTATTCATTTTCAAAAAGTATTTTTAAATGCAAATGATACAGCGAGAGCGCTCATTCTGATTTAACGGTATAGTCCAAATCAATAAACACGAGAGTGTGAGATAAGGTCTTTTAAATGAGTATTTTTCTACTGAAAAGTAATTTGACACTTAACCCTGCACCGGTGACTTATTAAATTCCAGACGATTAATGCGTTACATACTGATATCTCGTTATTGATTAATTTTATTAAAAGTTAGTATTCTTAGATTTAATTTCTGTCGCCTTATTCCCCTTAGAACAATTAGCCTTAGCTAAACATAGTGACATTCTGATAGCGCTAGTTTGATTATCAGTCCTTGTGGGATCGATATCTTTTTAAAACTACGCGATAGACTGTGCGCTTGTAGTTAGTAACCCCATTCGACTCATAAAGTCGCGATCACTGGCAGACGGAAACCCAAGGCACAGAAACAATCTTGTTAGTCACAATGTCACCACTCCAAATAAATTTGCGAATCGACTTTTCAAGCTCCCGAAGCAGAGACATCGGCCAATTGTAAACAAACATACTATGATTAAGCATTCCAAAAATGGTGGATTTGACCAGCTTCACCCTTCCAGCAAAAGAAAGAAGCGAGCCTTTCCACGACGACAATTTACTAAGTATCCGATCTGCTATAGGCTGCAAATGAATCCTTTTGGGTCTACCAATAAAAAGAGGAACTCCCAGGTACACAAAAGGCAGGGAGCCCAATTGAAAACCAGTAAAAGCAGCAAGAATATTCAATCTGGAGTAAGACATCGCACCACCAAAAATGAAAGATTTCTGACGATTAACCTCCTGCCCCGACACTGCTGCGTACTCCTGGAAAGTGTTAATAAGCATGTTAATATTAGACACCTTGCCTTTACAGAAAATGAGAACATCATCAGCATAAAGAATGTGCGACGGAACCCTTATGCCGTTAGGACCAGCAACCAGATCAAGATTGTTAGAAGAGACAAGCTGCTGAATCTTCCTGCTGAGGACATCTTCAGCCAAGCAAAAAAGAAGAGGCGACAACGGATCACCCTGACGAACACCACGAGAGCAAGAGAAGTACCCGTGGAGAACACCGTCGACGTTGATAGAAACGGAAGCAGAATGAAGAATCGATTTGATCCACCCACAAAATTTATCACTGAACCCGAAAGTACACAGAACTTTCAGCAGAAAATCCCAATTTATAGTGTCGAAAGCTTTTTTAATATCGACCTTAAGCGCAATATTACCACACCAAGAATTGGAATCCAAAAGATTAATCCCCTCCGAAGCCAGCCCAATACAATCCTGAATGTGCCTACCATGAATGAAACCACGTTGCTCCTGAGAAATCAGAAAAGGCATAACAGAAGCCAGCCAGTCAGCAAGGATTTTAGTGATGATCTTGAACTTGAAATTGGATAAGGCTATGGGACGAAACAGATCCAGAGCATCAGCCCCCTTCACCTTCGGAATTAAGACGATAGAATTAGAATTATAACCGGGCAGAATCCAACCGTTGATAAAAAAATCCATAACTGCATTAGAGACATCCACTCTAACTATATCCCAGTACGATTGGAAAAAGCTAGCTCCAAAACCATCAGGCCCTGGGGCACTATCCTTATTAAGCGCAAAAACGGCAGCAGAAATCTCAGCCAAGGACGGAAGCTTCGTGAGAATAGAATTCATGTTGTCGTCAACGAGGCGAGGAATCGTATCATCCACCAATTTCATATCCTGCAAAACATAAATGTTAGCAGAAAACAGATTTTTATAATAGCTAACAGTGTGGTTAGCAATGTCCTGAGAGTCCATCAACACAACACCATCATGCTTAATCATGGTAATAGCCTCAGCTTGGATTTAATCTTAGTGACACGGTGGAAATACGCCGTGTTACGATCCCCCTCCAACTGCCAATTGATCCTAGATTTTTCTCTCCAAAAGCACTCTTCCATGTCAAGAGCCAAAGAGAGGGATTTCTGCGCTTCAAGTTCCTGTTGCTTAAGAGAATCATTCAAACCTGCAGATTGGATTTTAAGATGAATAGTTCCTAGTAAATCTTCAGCAACCTTGACATTAGAGGTATCATTCCCAAAAACACTCTTATTCCACTCCTTGAGCTTATGTTTCAACAGTTGCAGCTTACGAGTAAGGATATACATGTGACAACCAATCACCTTCGTAGACCAGACCGAATCAATCAGTTGCCGACAATCCTTGTGTAACGACCAAGCCTTAAGAAATTTGAACTGATATGCCACGCGAGCCGTGTTAATGTGAAATTCAAAAAGCAACGGAGAGTGATCAGAGGTGTGTCTGATAAGAGTAGAGACAGAGGTTTGATTGCAGACATCAATCCAACGAAGATTACCAATGCATCTATCAAGTCTCCTCTCAACAGAGTAAGCAGAAACACGCTTGTTGGACCAAGTGTAGAGATCTCCATTAGTAGGAAAGTGAATAAGACAGTTGCTGTCAGATCAATTCTTAAATTCTGTCATCGGAGTTCTGGCCGGAGAAAGTTTACCACGGTGTTCATGAGCACCGATGATAGCATTGAAGTCACCAACGAAAGACCACGGAAGAGAGTGAGAAACAAGAAGCTGCGTGAGGTCATCCCAAAGCACCTTTCTTATAGTGAAATCAGTGGAGGCATAAACTGCAGCACAAGCAAGCAACTTATTATCCAAAACAAAGTGGAATGCGACAAAAAATAAAGTGGTTGACATATCCAAGTATGAGGTCATCCCAAAGCAATCTAAGAATATGAATTTAGATATGTATTCATCCAAGTATTTCTCGCAGTGCATTACTTTTAAATTAATTAAATACAAAAAGTTTATTTAAATATATTTATTTAAACGTGAATTAACAACAAATTTCTATTAAATTATGAGTTTAATAGACACTAGCGTTCAAACGGGCACATGTCCGTCTGTTTGCTTTCTCATCTGTCTATTTTTTATAATACTCATATGCGTAAAATATAAATTATATTATTATATTTATTAAATTTTAATTTTATTATTTATTATATATTAAATATTAGTAGTAGATAATGATATAGAAGATAATAAACCATCACATAACCACTATTTGTTAGAAAAAGAAGTTAAAATTTAAAATAAAAATTAAAAAAGGTATACGTGGGAGAAAAAAAAAGCTATACCAAAATCATGTTTTGTCTTTATATAGACTAGCGTTCAGACGGGCATTCCTGTACCCGTCTGTCCGCTTTTATTAATTCACAGGCGGATCAAAATATAAACGGTATTTTTTGTGTATTTATTTTAATTTTAATTAAATCATTTATAAAATAATAATAAAATAATAGAGTGAAAAAGATATTCAAACCACCATATAGCGGTTAATAGAAGAGAAATTAGATTTTAAAACAAAAACTAATTAAAGAGAAGTTGAGATTTAGAACAAAAACTAAAAAGGGTATAATTAAAAAAAAAATAGGCTACACAAAAAGTCATGTTTTTTCTTTATATATAGTATAGATTTTAATTAAATCATTTATAAAATAAAAAAAATTAATAGAGTGAAAAAAAATATTCAAACCACCATATAACGGTTAATAGAAGAGAAGTAAGATTTTATAAAAACTAATTAAAGAGAAGTTGAAATTTAAAACAAAAACTAAAAAAATATAATTGAAAGAAAAAAATAGACTACACCAAAAACCATGTTTTTCTTTTATATTTAATATAAATATATATACGATGAATATAATTTTTTTTATTCTCAACAATAAAAAATTATCAATCAATCAAATTATTAAAATCATTTACTTATTAGTTTAATTATTAGTATTACATGGCGGAATATAATAGAATTTTTTTTTAATATAACTTGTTTTTAAAAAAAAAATACTAAAAAAATCAGTTTTTCAAAATTTTTTTCAAAATGGCATGGTTTGGTAGGGACCAATAAGGGTGGCGCCATTTCAAATGGCGCCTCAGTTAGAGGCCTCAAGCCATTTCAAATGGCGCCTTAGGCAATTGGAAAAAGCTCCTGAGGAGGAGCCATTTGATATGGCGCCTCAGGGCTTCTTTTTTTTTTTGATTTTTTTTTTTTTTTTTTAATTTTTTTAAAATTTTTTTTTAAAATTTTCTTTTTTAATATTTTGTTAAATTAAGAAAAACTTTTTTTAAATAATTTAAAAATTCTGAATTTAATATTTAATTAGTAATATTATTCAGCTGGATTACGGTAGCGCCGTAGGCGACAACCCTCGACTATTGGGAACAGATGCTTTAAAATTTGTTACATGCAACGGAGCCATCGTCTGATACGTCAGGGCCATTTAAATAGGCATGATCATTGAATTTTGTCAAAATATTGTACCCACCATTATCTATAACATTGTGATCTATTTATGACTATTCTATTTTGATTTTTACTTTCAAATTAAATAAAACATTAAAAAAAAATTTTAAAATGTTTTTTTTTTAATTTCGAAAAAAAAATAACACACCTTGAAGCATCTGTCATCAATAGTCGGGGGATTGCCGCCTACGGCGCTACCGTAATCCAGCTGAATAATATTACTAATTAAATATTAGGCTAAAATACAGTTTTGGTCCCCCTGTTTTTCAAAATTCACGGTTTTGGTCCCCCTGTTTTTTTTTAACAGTTTTGGTCCCCCACCCTCACTGTTCATGTACGGACGTGTACTGTTCATGTACGGACATGTACGGACAAGTTACTGTTCATCATTTTTTTTGGGCCAAAATTGGGGTGGGGGACCAAAACTGTTAAAAAAAAAATAGGGGGACCAAAATTGTATTTTAGCCTAAATATTAAATTCAGAATTTTTAAATAATTTAAAAAAAAAGTTTTTTTTAATTTAACAAAATATTAAAAAAGAAAATTTTAAAAAAAATTAAAAAAAAAATAAAAAAAACCAAAAAAAAAAAAATTTTAAAAAAAAGAAAAAGCCCTGAGGCGCCATTTCAAATGGCTCCTCCTCAGGAGCTTTTTCCAATTGCCTAAGGCGCCATTTGAAATGGCTTGGGGCCTCTACCTGAGGCGCCATTTCAAATGACGTCACCCTTATTAGTCCCTACCAAACCATGTCATTTTGGAAATTTTTTTGAAAAACTGATTTTTTTAGTATTTTTTTTTAAAAAACAAATTATATTAAAAAAAAATTCAATATAATACGATGATTGAATTATAATATTAAATTATTTAAAGCTATAAATTTATATATCAAATTAATCATTTTAAAATACAATGTCAAATATTTCCTCTTAAATAATCATTATAAAAAAAAAAATACTAGATAGATAAATGACAAACACACCAAAACCACAAACTCAACCTAACCCACCTAACCAACAAAAACCTCCCTATAAAAACCCATCAACCACTCCAAACATTTCCATTACTCCAAGACACCAACCAAAACACAAAAATGGATCTCCTCCTTCTCGAAAAGACCCTTTTAGCCCTCTTCCTCGCCGCCATAACCGCCATCACAATCTCAAAACTCCGCGGCAAACGCTTCAAACTCCCCCCCGGCCCCTTCCCCGTCCCCATCTTCGGCAACTGGCTCCAAGTCGGCGATGATCTCAACCACCGCAACCTCACCGACTTAGCCAAACGCTTCGGCGATATCCTCCTCCTCCGCATGGGGCAACGCAACCTCGTCGTCATCTCCTCCCCCGAACTCGCCAAAGAAGTCCTCCACACCCAAGGAGTCGAATTCGGTTCCCGAACTCGCAACGTCGTCTTCGACATCTTCACCGGAAAAGGCCAGGACATGGTTTTCACCGTCTACGGCGAACACTGGCGCAAAATGCGAAGAATCATGACCGTCCCGTTCTTCACTAACAAAGTTGTGCAACAGTACCGATTCGGTTGGGAATCGGAAGCCGCGAGTGTGGTTGATGATGTGAAGAAAAATCCTGAAGCTAGTGTTAATGGAGTTGTGATTCGGAAAAGATTGCAATTGTTGATGTATAATATTATGTATAGGATAATGTTTGATAGGAGATTTGAGAGTGAAGAAGATCCTTTGTTTGTGAAGTTGAAAGCTTTGAACGGGGAAAGGAGTCGTTTGGCGCAAAGCTTTGAGTATAACTATGGAGATTTTATTCCAATTTTGAGACCTTTTTTGAAGGGCTATTTGAAGGTTTGTAAAGAGGTTAAAGATCGAAGGTTGCAGCTTTTCAAAGACTATTTTGTTGATGAAAGAAAGTAAGTTTCATTTATTTTTGTGAATATTTGTGAATATTCTAGGTTCTACCTTTTTGGTTTGTTTTAATTTTTTTTTAGAAAATGACTTATTCCTAACCTTTTTTCAACATTTTTGTTGTTAAGGGTGTGTTTGGTTTGTATTAAGTTTAATTGAATTGGGTTTATGTTAATAGGAACCTTGGAAGTACTAAGAGCACAGATAATGAAGGAATCAAATGTGCTATTGATCATATTTTGGATGCTCAAAAGAAGGGAGAGATCAATGATGACAATGTTCTTTACATTGTTGAGAACATCAATGTTGCCGGTAAGATTCATATGATCCTTATTTTATTTATTTATTACTACACTTTATTACAAATATAATGCTAGTTCATGATTTATGCTTTAGTAGTTTAAGAGAATTAGAGTTGAATTTTGTGAACAAACTATTAAAATAAAGTAATGGTAATATTCCTTTGATTTTTTTAATAAGAAAATAATTATTTTTTAATTCATTGAATAGACAATATAAAAAATTAATCTAAAAAATATTTTTTTTTTCTCTTATAAATAGGAATAAGAGGATTAATAATGATAGTAATAAATCTCACAAGTCACAAAAAGTAGGTGTATTGTCATCATAAATGATATATACAGTAATGTATAAATGTACATAGTTGTCATTTTAATTAGTAAATTATTATTACTACTAGTATTTTGTGATGATCATAAAAAAAATGTTTTCTTCCATAAAAGAAAACGTATTCTAACTTTATTTATATATAATATAAAACTAATTAAGAATATTAGCTTTTTCTTTTATTGCAATGTAAACTACAAACTAACTAAAAAATATATTTTTTTAAATACTATTGAAAAATCAATGTAGTTGATTCATATATAATTCAAATATCATCTTCATTTAATGTATTTAAAAGATAATTTTTTTTTAATAATAAGACTATTTTATATTAATGGTATACACCTATACTATATAGTACCTATAGTAGCTATTACGGTAAGGAATGAGTACACGTGGATGGATAGTAATCTTTATTTGTCAACTAATGAATGAAAAAGGAACACGTAGATTTGGCAACAAGTCATTAATTAAAGAAAGTGTGGTTGGTGAATGATTAAATAATTATTTCCCTTGCAACTTGCATATGCTAGTGTTGGCTCCTTTAGAGGTGTAGTTAGTTCATCTATACGAAGACTCTATCTAACTTTCAAGTATTTGTCAAATTTGAACACTTTTGGTGTGTCTAACTCTAATCCAACCATGATCCGTTGGATTTGTAATATCACTTTGACTTAAAAGTTGTAAAAGTAACATTTGCTTTTCAATTATAATCAAATTAATCATAATTAAAACCAAGTTGATAATGACTTAATTATACACATGGTCTCTTAGTGGCCACCAAATGTTGTTGCACCTACTACCTTCCAATAAAATAGTGCTCACCAAATTTTGTTGGTGCACCTACCTCCAAAATAGCATGATGATTACTTTACTTGAATGTTTTGGTTTAGATTAGAAGTTACTAGACGAAAAGGAAATCGTATGCATCTTGAATTTGTATTCTTAGATAGAAAAGCATGAAAAAATTTAGAAATGCATGAATATGATACTTTGTTTTCTAATGTACAAAATATTGTGTACTTTTTACAGCAATTGAAACAACATTATGGTCAATTGAATGGGGAATTGCTGAGCTAGTGAACCACCAAGAGATTCAAAACAAGTTAAGGGAAGAGATGGACAAAGTTCTTGGACCCGGACACCAAGTAACCGAACCAGATCTCGAGAAGCTACCTTACCTACAGGCCGTGATCAAGGAAACGCTCCGTCTTCGAATGGCGATTCCACTTCTCGTCCCACACATGAACCTTCATGATGCGAAGCTGGGTGGTTTTGACATCCCGGCTGAAAGCAAGATACTGGTCAATGCGTGGTGGCTTGCAAACAACCCGGCGCTATGGAAAAAGCCAGAGGAGTTTAGGCCCGAGAGGTTCTTGGAGGAAGAGGCTCATGTTGAGGCGAATGGAAATGACTTTAGGTACCTTCCGTTCGGTGTTGGTAGAAGGAGTTGCCCTGGAATTATTCTCGCTTTACCTATCCTTGGTATTACTATCGGGCGTCTGGTTCAGAATTTCGAGCTTTTGCCTCCACCGGGACAATCTAAGATCGACACTTCTGAGAAAGGGGGACAGTTTAGTCTGCACATACTCAAACATTCCACCATTGTTGCTAAGCCAAGATCATTTTAATTAGGTTTCATTCACATTAATACCCTTTTAATTTCTTTTTCTTTACTTTGTGTAATGCATTTTAATGATCATTATGTGGGAATGTTGTTAAAATGTCTTATTGGCCTGCAATGGTAGGTGAATAATGTTGGTTGATTTGTGTTTGTCACATGTATAAATCTTTTGAAGTTGAAGTTATGGTTGAGATGATTTTGTAACAACACTTGTCCCTTATATTCTCTGATGAATATTTTGTTCTGGTATAATGTTAATTAATAACTTTTCATTTAACTTTTAGCTTTGGACACAAATTCCACACTTGTACCATCCAATTTCACATGAAAATGCTCCTAGCAATTCCATAAAGCCAAGCTCTTTACACAAACACATCAGCATCATAAATAACATCTTGAAGCAAAAAAATAAAATAAAAATCAACATTGATCCCATATTCTACTCGTCAGACAGACACTTAGATGCATACTACACAATATAAATCACGTGTCTTCAAGTTTTGGTAAACTATGATGATTTATGTTTTTTACATGCAAACCCCAAATCTAACAAATCATTTCCCAATTGAACTTCAATGTTTGATGTGAGAAATTCATGTAAGCTCTCTAACTATGAAAGGGGACTGTGAAAATAGTGTGTTGAAAGGAAAGTTTGGAGTTCTTAATGGCCCGTTCTTAAGTGGAAATTAAGAGATCAGAGAACTCTATTTTATTTGTGTGATACTTATAAATATTTTAATTTTAAATGATTTTTTTTCATTAATTGACCCTTTTGTGTCGTAGAGTTAAACTTTTCTTGATCTCTTTAAATTAGTGATAAAATGTATTGGATACGGTTCTGGATCGGCTATAGATCCAATACGAGATTCAGCTACTGCCTATTATATATAAGTCGTTACGTGTTTAATCTAAGGTACGATTCTAATCACAATTCACTTTATCCTTTTATTCACTCAATGCTTTGGACATTGAAGTACTAACCTTGCAGATCCACCTTCTGGCAACCACTGCACAACTGCATCAAGAATCTACATCTAGTTCTTAAATGGAATAATGACACCGTCTGTGGAAACGAATTTTGATTCATGTAAATTTTCACATTAGATTTCTTCTGATTCAATCAAACCTTTTCTGATTCGAGTCTCAACCACTTTAACATATACGCCAAGATGGAAGCAATTTTGGATCTCGTTTCCTAAAATACTTCAGAATCCTCCAATTCTGGATCATCCCAACCTTCGTCATAATGCAATCGGTGGAGACTGGATCAAGAAGGAAGAATCTCCACCAAAATGTTCTCTAAAACCAGCATCGCTAATTGAGAAGCGAAATAGCGACAAATCGATCTTTGGGTTCAAAGATCGCGAAAAGGTGGATGAAACATCTAACACAACGCTTTCGTTGATCATTATCACTATTATCGCTAATCATTATGTCTTAGGGATTCTCATTTTTAACGGAAGTTCATGCAACTTGATATACTTCATAATCCTCAAAGAGCTGGACTTAAAAGAGCAAGATTTGAGATCGTGTGAAGGCTAAAGACTCATAGCATTCAACGATTCTTCTACTCGTCCATGTAGATATATAAATTTACCAGCTTCCTTGGGAGAATGTGTGGAACATTGTTTTGCAGATTATATGCCTTTGACAAGGACAAAATCTTTTGTTGGAGTTTTGATGATGACAACTTATTCATGATGACAATCTATTTAAACAAGTCAAGCATAAGTACTTAAATAGATAAATATGGAAGTCTAAGTATTAGGGTGTGATAGACTTGACTATTCTATGATGGCAATAAAATGAAATATTAGCTCAATCATCATCTCAAGAGAACTCAAGCAAGTGTCTTCTAAAAGAAAGCATCTGACAAAGTCTTGAAGTACAATCTGAATGAACATTGTAAAGAAAAAGGACATTCCCGCAAAAGTACATGGATGAAACACACACTAAAACTTATTTTCAAACTGACTTTTCTCAAAGAAAATATTTTCTAAAATGTCTTGAAGTTGTACCATTTAAATTGTTGTAGCTTCCCTTACCTTTGTTACCATTCCATCTTCCTATGTCTTTCTTTTCTCTTGTTGAATGCGCCTGCAGAGCTACATCACTCTTTATGTTTCTTGCAGATCTTTCAGTCATTTTTTGTTCATGAGATTCAAGCGTCCCTTGAAGCTCTTCTTTTGTCATGCTTGCGAATCCTTCGATTCTTCCATAGCTACTACCACATGATCAAAGTTCGGAGTCAATGACCTCAAGATATTTGTAACTACTGATCTTGATGTCAACACTTCTCCACACATCTTGATTTGATTCACCAGTCTTGTTACCCTAGTGAAGAAATCAACGATGCTTTCACTTTCTTCCATTTGAAGTAATTCATACGTTCTTTTGTGAGTTTGTAACCTCACCTCTTTCACCTTCTCAGCGCCTCCAAACGATTTCTCCAATATGTCCCTGTTACCTCATATTTTTGACACATGTAATAAACATGAGAATTCAGGTTCAAATTTGACTATGGAAGATATTTAAGGTTTCCTCCATAGTCAAAATTGTCATTTTAGATTAGAAGACCACAACCATTTGATGAGAATTTCCTGCCGAAGGAGGTTGGAAAAGCTGGTCGAGAGGTCCATGGAAGACCTTGGTCGAGTTAAAAGACTTAGTGAAATTTGGGGTTTTTAGTTGATGTGGCTATGATGTTTTTATCTAAGAGAGTGGATAAAATCTTACAGTTATTCAAGAACACGTGGAAACTTGTCAAAGGCAAAAGATGCATGAAGACGAATACGTGTCATGTTTTGCTAAGTCGATCATTGTAGATGGCTATATTAAGACTAGTATATAAGCAGTGGTTCACATTTTTACACATTACACACTCAAAATATCAAGTTGTGAAAGTGCGAAACGAGTTTTCAATGTATGTACTTGCGTTCCATTTATAAAGTTAATTTTTTCCTTTAACTTTTCCTTTTTATCCATTCATTTTACTACATTATATTTTCATTCCATGTTCTTGACGTTTATTGTCAAAATCTTTCAAAATATACAATTTTTGCACAAATTCGTCCCGAGATATTTTCGAGTTTAATCCATTAAGTAAAATCAATCTTGTATTTGTTTACCGAATTTTACGGCAAACAAATTAGCACACCTGGTGGGACACTTTTTTTGTGTGAAATTCTTGTTTTTTCTCTACTTATTCAGACATTTTTCTAAGCAAAATTATTCGTTAATTAAACTTTTCAATGCATTGTAAGTACGAGATTGAGAAGTGGTAAAATAACTAATAAGGAAGTTCTCATTCCAACTAGAAGAAGATACGTTAAAATGGAAAATCCTAGAAATACCAATACTAATGAAGAACGACTACCCATTTCTACGACCAAAGGCACGATCGCTGCACTTTCGATTAAAGCAAGCACCCCTATAACAAGTACAATGGTTGCACCTTCGATTGCGCAAGATAGGGTAATAATTCCCTCATCAATAGCGCCGAGTATCCCCACAAAACCAGGGGTTACACAATATATGGCAAGTGACTTTAGACCTAATGCCCCAAGTCTAACATTGCCTATGTTTAGTCGAGAGCAACATTATGGTATGCTAATAAAGATGATGGCGGGCTCGCACTCAAATACGTCAACTTTTGCAGATAACGCAATCGTGTTGTCGCCAGTTAATCCTCATTTGGCATCAGGGTTGACTATAAGAAATCCCAGTCGAAATCTACAGACACAACTAGGGGCAGGATTTGTCCCTCCAGTGATGCCACTAGTAACCACATATTATGTGATGGTTATGAGACAACAAATGGACGAGAGTAACCATGAAATGGTTAATATGACCACCCGACAAATAGGCATTGTGTTTAACACTTTGATTTAGAATACGAATCATAGTTATCAGCAGTTTGCGACTCAAATGTCTCGAATCACTGATTTCTTTGGCGTTCCTCAGATTCAATTTTGACCCCAGATGGTGAGGCCAAATCAGAATGTAGGAATAATTATAGTGAGCCAAGGTCAGCAGTTTGTGCCTCAATTTATCGAACAATGGATACATGTGGGTGTCAAACAAAGGAATCCACCAATTTTGTTGGTTAATAGAAATCAGGATGCTGACCAAATATTCTATCAAGTCCAGCAAGAAAATCAAACAGGACATAATAACCTTGTGGCCATGGTCGAAAGAATCATGGCCCAAAATAGTTTGAACATAGGCCTACATAGGCCTAATTATACTTCCCCTTTGTCAGAATATGTACTACAGACAGAACTCCTAAGGGGTTGGAAAGTCCCTAAGTTCACCAATTTGCTAGTGACACTAGTGACTCCACAGTCGAACATATCGATCAATATTTGACTGAAGCAAGGGATATAGAAAACAATGAGAATCTAAGGATGAGATATTTCCCTAATTATCTCACAAAAAATGCATTCACATGGTTTACGACACTCCTTGCACACTCCATAAATAATTGGACTCAGTTAGAAAGATTATTTCATGAACAATTCTACATGGGGAAATCTAAGATTAGCCTGAAAGAATTGGCAAGTGTGAAGCGAAATTTCACTGAACCAATCAACGATTACATAAATAGATTTCGATTATTGATGGCAATGTGCTTCACCTAAGTGCCAGAACATGAACTAGTCGGGATGGCTGCGGGGGGCTTAGATTATTCCATCGTGAAGAAATTTGACACCCAGTATCTGAGGGATATGGCCTAACTAGTAGATAGAGTTCGACACGTCAAACGTTTAAAGGCAGAAAAGGCTAGGGAAAATTAAAACAAAATATAAAGGGTAGCTTATATCGACAAATACGAGAATGACCCAGGGTCCGGCGTCGAATACAATTATGTCAAGGAGAACAAAGTTAACTTGGTTGAGTTAAGGCCAAGACCACCATATACGTCTAAACTACTTACACAGTGAATAGGAAGAACTCTGTCGATTCCCAAAGAAAACTCACACCTTTGACGTAACCAAATGCGATGAAATTTTGACTCGTTGGTTACTGATGGCCAAATTTTGGTGTCACAAGGCACAAAAATATCGCCATTAGAGTAAAGAAAGAAAATAAGGTTTTGCAAATACCACAATTCTTTGGGACATAAAACTTCCCAATGTTTCCTTTTCAGGGATCTTGTCCAGAATGCTTTGAAGGAAGGAAGATTGAAATTCACCGAAAAAGGAAAGACACCAATTAAAATTGACTCTAACCCATTGCAGATTGAAGCCAACTATGTTGAACTTGTCAAGATTAATATGGTCGAGGTTACTAAAGACCTCGATATGGAAGTTGAAGCGGAAGTTAGAAAGAACAGTGAGGAGTGTAGCGCGCGATTTTTGTCGGTGACGCGACCACCTTATCGCGGAATTTGGGTTTTCTCCTCAATGAAGAGGAGGGAGGTTCTACTTTCTGATTTCTTATTTATCCCGTGAAGCTGGAAGGGAAAGGGAAGCTATCTAAAACTAACATTGCACGCGAATGTTTAACTGAACAAACGCCCCAAGAGATTCGGGGAGTTCGGGGTCAGGTTATACAATGGGGATTTGTCAATTACCCATCCTATATGTGGTTATCCATAGGATGTTAGCTTTAGGTTTCACTTTGTACTTGATGGTGTTTATCCGTTAATGGGTTGGGAAAGTTTCTTGGGAATTGTCATACCCTAATTTTTGACCCTAAGATTCTGTTATTCGTTTTGCATTGTCTGCATAGCATAACATGCATTTCATCTCGCATAACATCTTTGGACCCAAAGGTCTTGCGTGTGCGTTTATTATCACTAACCAATTTGTACAGGTACATTGATTTCAAGTGTACTGGTTCTCTCAGTCAAGCTATTCAGGGCATGACCAGTGGTTTCTAATTTCAATGATCTTAGGGTTTCTATTTGGGGTCAAGCACTGCTGTTGGAATTTTTTTTCCTTATCCGGGGTCATTTCTTGGATCAATGCTCCGAAGAAACCTTGGATGCTTTTATGGCCACAACTCATTAAGATCAAGTTTGAGTTCTGGTTTTCTTAATACTCAAAGCTTTAAAATTCAAGTTCCTCATTCATAAAGTCAAGCTTATTTAATTAAGGCACAATAAATTCAAGTTCAAGGTTACGCTTATGGTTTACCTAAGATACAAGATACAAGTCCAAATTCAAGTTCAACATTATTCATCACCATCCATTCAAAATCATGTCAAAAGAGGCTTGCTTACGTGTGATTAATGCCCAAGAAGACGATTTGTTCAAGGGTACAAAATGCAAGGACGTGAGGATTGATTCAAACTTTCACTACATGCTTTCATGGAACACACATTGTAGCTATTTATTTATTCCAAGTTTGTGATTCTTAATGCAAAGCATGCAATCGTGTCAAAGACCGGATACTTTGGTTTTTTTACTGTGTTGTCGATACTTGTAAGAGGTTGGTTTTGGAAGAACTATATCTGATTAAGTTGATGCCTCTGAGTGAGATAGTGGCCGATGCATATTCAATTATCACAATTTCACAAATATTAGAGATGATTGGTTTGAGAGAGGAAATGAGGGAATGATAGTTTGTTGAGCTTGCACATTAATCTTTGAATCATTTGAAAGTACATTCAATTAATATGACATTGTGTGATTACTGAGTTACCACATTTATAGTATGTAATACACACATATATTGAATAGTATACAGTTGTGCTATTTCATGCACTCAGTGAACAAGTTGTTATGTTTGTAAACGCTACAATGAGCCTTGTGAAGTAGTCACCGTACTTCGGAATTGTCCTCAAGTGAAGCTTGTTCTTAACCCGTTGATTTGTGTGGTATGTAATACGTTATGTTGCTATGCAAAAGTCTGCTATTAGTTCTGCCCCACAACAAAGAGCCCTATGCCAAAAACCTGCAGACGTTAAACATAAATCGTTATTATTAATGATGAGGCCTCGCCATAATCACTATTCCATAAGCTTCTGTTTCATATAATGGATGATTCCCCTGATCTCTTTCCTATTGGAATGTGTGCTCTTGCCGTCGACGACGATCCCACTTGCCTCAAAATCCTGGAGACTATTTCGAAGACGCCGATACCATGTAACTACAACCAATCAAGTTGTAACGACATTGACGATGCTGAGGGAAAGTGAAGGTAAGCTTGACATGATTATCAGTGATATGGGGACGCGAAGCTGGCGGTGAAGGGGATCTCCCACGATGCTCGTGATTATCTGTTGAACAACATCAGAGTAGAACATGTTGCTTATGATTATCTGTAGAAACTTGTGAGATTCAGAATATTTGGCAGCAAGTGATTAGGAAGAAGAAATCTGATTCAAGAGAGAAAAACAATATCAAGAAATGTCAGAATGATGGTCAAAACGGATCACCATCATCAATTTGGCTCATTTCTTTCCAAGTGAAAAGTTCACGCATGAATCGTGAAAGGTGTTTGAGAGAACAGAGTTTCCCCTAATACATTACTGATGCCTTCATAATGGCAAACCTGTTGAGTTACGAAATAATGGTAAATAAGATGAATTACGGCCATACATAAAAATTCATATGATAAAAGAGGAAAAACCTTCAGGAATCCAGTAAGGACACGATTTGTTCACTAGCTCAAGTGGAAAGTCCCTTCGCGAACCGTTGCTAATGAATCACGAATGACACTCTAGGGGGATTTCCGTTTTCGTAGGCGCCGCTGGAAGTTTAATTCACCGAGTTCTGCATAAAGATCAAACCAGAAGTGAAATAAAAAAGTGTTCCAATGCTAAATGAATTAAGAAAAAGAAGCCAGTTTTTTTTTGTCTTTGGATGCATCCTGAACCATCTTCACATCCAACAATAGAGGGAATCCTACAGTCCAAAGTGATCATTGGATTACAGGAGTTATGTAGTGAGACATTGCCATCATATATATAGGAAGAAGATGTTGAGCTGGAGTTATTACTACCTTTCCGCATCGCGTCGAAAGAGCAGAAGCAAAGCAATACCTCCAAAACCAACAAGTGCATGATTCTCTATCTCACGACCCTTCATTACCAACCTATCCAAAGCAAAAGCCACAAATTCAGGTCAAAGCATTCAAAGATACATGATTGTTCTCATGATTACAAAGCATCAATGTTACAAAAGGCAACGAAATACATCGGGAGAAGTCTGTGTCAAATTTTGAAATCCACCTTGCAAGAAGTTGATGTTCTTGAATAAAATTCCATCGTAAACACTACAAGTTGATGTCCGTGATTTTGGCAAGATGGAGAATCAATCAGAATCTCAGTCCAATACCTGCATTAATAAACTAAAACAACATATTTCAATATTCAGATCACAATCATTGAAGGGCCATTGAATGAGAAATAAGTGAAGAGATAAAAGACATTGATATGTAAGCTGGAAAGAAAATCGTGCAAACAAGGAAAATCAGGAAGAATGTTCAATATGAAATCAATACAGTTTTGGCAAGAAATCAGAAATCCATTCAAAATCAAAATTTTCAAAATTATGAGAAATCAGTAAAGAAAAAAGGGGTTTAGTTAGACAGTTCTAATTTTAATTAAATTAAATAATTATTTTTTATTAGGAATTAATTTGTTAGTTTTAATTAGAAACTAATTAGTTTGCTTTTTGATTTATTACAAGTTTTCTTAAACTTTTACTATTTTTTTCACTAATTAATTTTAGGCTTGTTTAAATTTAATTGTCTAATTTATATTTATAATTTAGATTATTTATCTTATGATTATTATTCTATTTGATTTATATTTTTGTTTAGTTTAGCTAATTTGCCAAATAATTTTAAATATAAACAAAAATCCAAAAAAATGTTTAGTTATCTTTTGATTAGTTAAAAAGGAAAATTTTTACTTTTATTTCGATTCTTGTCCTGACTATTCTCTCACTCATATCCTGCACTCATAAATGTAACAATGTTGTGTTGATCTTTGTTCCTCGCCTGTATATTCAAACCATTTTTCAAAATAAACTCTCGATTCACATCGAGTCATTTTTTTCCTTGTAAGTCGATTGCTTTTTAAGCATCGCCATCAACCTTTAGGTTCTTTCCCTTTAGCATATTCCCTTAGCAAGCGAGCAATAAATAACATAAATAATAACAAGAGGTTCCTGTAGAGTACTACAGACGTTTAGGATGCTAATACCTTCCCTAAGCGTAACTAACCCCCGAACCTTAGATCTCTTAGGTTTTTTTTCGTTCTTGAACCTTTCCTTTGGATAAATCAAAGACGGTGGTGGAATAAAAGAAATGTGATTCAAGTTAACTAATAGCTTGGTATCCAATTCTCACCGCGACAGAAATGACGACTTCACTGGGGAAGTTATAATGTTTTTTTATTATTGAGGGTTTCCCCTAACTCGTTTATTTATGTTATTATTATTATTTGCTTGCTTGGTTTTCTTTTTTGTGCAGGTTTGGGAACTTAGTGTGGTGAGACAAAGTCCTACACCCGGATTAGAGTGACATTAAGATAGGAAAACGGTGAGACTTCAATGATGCTTTGAGGGAGTCGATTCCTGAAAAAGTAAATTGAGACTTCACCACTCAGTCTAGGCCCTCTCGAATAAAATATTTGTCCAACTAGTTCATTCGTGAAGACGATATGGTTTCGATCTAAAGGCCCTCAGGACTGGGGATCGTAGTTACCTTTAACCCAACTTGGCCTATTAGGGCGTAGTGCGGGGACTATGCGGGAGTCTATTTCTGGGATAGTTGTTATGCGATACTACACTCAGACGATATTCTCTTGAGAATATTATTGGCTACCAAGTGATATGGAAAATCGATAATATCCGAAGGATGGATTGTAGACTCTGGGAACTTTGTAGAACCCGTTCGGCAGGTACAAATGAACCATAGTACATACCTTCTTGGGATGGATAGACCTTGGCTCCATGATCGCGACCTTTGAACCTAGGACCTTTGTCTGTGTGTTTGTGAATATGTGTATACCTGTGCTTGTGCATTCATGCATCCATGCAATCATGCACCATCTCTCTAACCCTTTTCAAGGAATTTAGAGTTATCTTGCAAGCATCATAGGTTTTACCATGGATTTTGGAAGTTGTACTTTATTTTGTAACCCTTCAAAAAAAATTAAATGAAATGAGACCTTTTAAGTAATTCAAAAGTTTTATCCACTTTATGGTGTTTGTAACTTAACCTTTGAGTTCCTTGAAATTCATTTGCATTACGTATTTGCAAACATCATTAGCATCGCATCCTTTGCATTCCAAGTCCTCACATTTGTTTCTTCTCCTAGAGCTAAGTCATCATAAGCACGGTACTCAAGCCAAGAAGATGGATCATTTGGAACAAGAAAACCACACACTTCGAGCAGAGATTTCCGCTTTGGAAGCTAACATGGAAAATTTTTCTACCACGATGAAGAATCTGAGGGAAACCTAAGAGTTGGAGAATCAAGTACTTCGCAACAAAGTCGCAAACATGAAGGCTACCAAGAAGAGCCTGATGAATTGGGTCAAAGATTTGGTCATATCCCAACACCATGATATCGAGGAATGCTATATCTTGAAGGAGAAAGTGAAAGAGATGATTCAAAAGGGAATCTTGTCCTTCGAATTGTGTGAACCCCAAGTTGAGATCCATCTCTTACTTGAACAAGAAGTAATCCCCTCTATGCACATGGTGGACTAATGCAAAAGACTTGTTCCTTAGGCTATGTCTTGTCAGATTTTAAGCTTATTTGTTGTTTTTCATATGTAACTTTCTACGTTCGTTAATGCATTTATTCTGGCATTGTAAGAACTTGTTATTTTGAATGATTAATGCAATGAATAATGCATGTCTTGAAGAAATCCATTCGTTTCACTCATTTTAAATGCTTTTTCTATTTTATAATGCCAATGCTACCCGATCTCTTGCTTAGGCAGAGAATTGGAGGGAGGATGACAAATCAAAAACACAAGATCTCTTTTTGTATGCTTTTGAATAAGACTCTGCTGAGGATGTAAGGCATTGTTTCAAATCCCAAACATCGGAGATATAAGGGAGATAGACCCTCGTTAACCCCTTTGAGCCTTGAAGTAGGAGTTTTCTTTTCTAAATAAAAAAAACCCTCAATTTTAACCTGGGGCAGGGTAGTGTTCAGTTAAGCTGATCGAGCGCCCATACCTTCCAAAAAAAAAAAGGAAGGAGTGAACATCTGAGAATCCACTTTATCTCACACGTTAGGAGGCTAGCAGTAAAATTCACAATGATTATCCTTCAACCATCTAAAGAGTGAGGCAGTCGCAATCCTTTCAAAAAGGTCAAAATGACTTAGAGTCACACGACTTGTTCATAAATCAAAAAGAAAAAAGAAAAAGCCTGCTAAGTCAAAACCTATGAAGGAGACTTAGGCAAAATTGGGGCATCCCGCTGGACTTCAAATTCAAGTCCAAAAGATTTCGTCCAGGCAAAAGTTAAGGAATAAAACAAAGAACGTGAAAGCGAAAACAAAGGATCATAAAGAAAAATCATCAGTAAAGAACAAAGTCGTGTGATCGAACGCCAAAAGCAAATAGGAGAGTGACTGTCATGTCCAAAGCCTCAGTGGTTTCTCAACCATATCAAAACTCCTCTTGAGGGATGAGTACTCGTGTCAGTTAGCTGAACATAGGATTGGAGAACATCACGAAGAATGGGTGGGTACAAATAAACTTTGAGCCTTTATCCTTTGTTTCTTAAACCGTGAACCAAGCCACGATATAACCCTCAAAAGACCTAATTGAAGCAAGGTTTATTTCGAAAGCATACTCAATGAGATAATGTTTCCTGACTCCTATGAGCTATGCTCAAAATTGGTGTTGGCTTTGTAAAATCAATCAATTTCATATCCCAACTGGTGATTTGGTCACAGGTTATTGCGATATTTTTTCAAAAAAAAAACTTCAAGACAAACGTGTGTGTTGCATTACCCATTTCAGAATTAACATGCTAACGTTGCTCGACATCATAGAAGCTTACATATGAGCATCAGTAATGAGCTCGGTCTTTTTAGACTTGAAACTCTAATGAGTAAATGGAAAATTATTTCAGAAAGATGATCGTATCCAGGGGCATGTTTCCTGAAGACTCCGCTAAACAGGGGCAAGTTATTCTCAGTTGCTGCTTCCATAACTTGACCCCAAGGGGCAAGTTTGAAGACTCAGTTACACAGAATACAGTCGATCTGGGGCAATTACGTCGAGATTCTACAAATCTCTCTAAGAGTTGAAAGATGTTGGAACATCTTAGATGCCAAGTTTTCTGTAAAATCCTCTTGGAACGACTTCAATCTGGGGCAGTTACGTCGATATTCGACAAATCTCTCAAAGAGTTGGAAGACATTGGAACAGTTGGATGCCACGTTTTCTGTAAAATCCTCTTGAGATGACTTATTCTCATAAACCATGTGATCTGGGGCATTTGAGAACTGAAGACTCTTTATCCATTCACGACTACCGTTGTTCAAAATGGCGACTACTACACAGTTCATCAATGCAGAGCCACTTTGTTCTCACAACATTCTTCACCCATACTCCAAAGAGTTTCTGTCTCAAGTGGCGTGATGATTCCCCAGCAAATTTCTACTTCAGTCAGTCACAACTATTCCCCAGCAAATTTCTACTTCAGTCAGTCACAACTATTCCCCGGTGAATTTTTACTTCAAGCAGTTATGGTGTGTCTGATGCAAAGTTCCCCAATTGGTGACCTAAGAATCCCCCTAGTGGATTCCCTTGGCTTCAACCTCCCCTCAATGAAGTAACTGTTACTTCACTCAATGGACTTCTTACAACTTCAATCTTCCCCAGCGAAGTGGATGTTTATTTCATCCCCATGAAGTCTCAACTCTTACATCTTCAATTTGCAACATTGATCTGAGCTTCCCCAATGAAGTGGATATTTATTTTATCCCCCGTGTGGCCTCAGCTCTGGCATTTCCAATTACAACTTCCTTCCAGACTACTTCAGTTCGTGTTGGATACTTATTTTATACCCCATGAAGTCCCTCCAGTCATGAGTTTGATCCTTTCCTAGTGGATCTTTCTCATTCTCAACAGAGTGACCAGATTCATCTTGACAATTCCCTAAGTGAAGTCAGGATGATCATCCCCAAGTGGAGTGCTCTCTTTTCCTCAAATAAGTTTGAAACCTTGAAGCAGGACTTTGTTTCCATATGTGGCTTTCCATTCATCCCCATGATAATTCTATCTTGCGAAGATTGGCTGAGTATCTGTGTCGAGATGTTTATTTCATCTCCAGTTTACTTCTCTTTGTCTGTTTTGTAAGCATAAGCATAAGCATAACATACATTCATTCATATAGATACATGGCATCGGTGCATTTTGCATTTTTGTGCTTTTTTGTTTGTTCTTTCACCTTGGTTGTGTTTATCCCCAAGTGACCGGGTTTGTCTTCTCCCTCAGAGTAGAGTCGTCAGCCCTAGGCAGAAAGAGCATAACCTTTGGTTGCTTTAGTTCTCTTTTCCATTTGTGGATAAAGATAAACCCCAGTTGAGTTCATTCCTCACTGGATAGAGTCTTGCTTGACCGTTTCTTTTCAGTTGTTTCCTGAATTGAATTTTGGTCCCTGACAATCAATTTTAAATCTCTCTAGGCTTGTGAACCTAGATCGAGCGTGCATTTATTTTGCACTTTGTCTCCCCTGGAAGAATCTATTTGAAGATCACCATTGAAGACAAAATATTTCTCTAAGCAGTGTTATTACAACATTTTCTCAGAATTTATACCCAGACGACAAGTGGCAGCCTCTTTATTTGAGCAGCTTGTTTTATTTTCAGGTTTTCTATTTGGATGGAAAATCGAAGTCTCTTTTCAAGACAGTTTGTCTATCCCCAGAAGTTATCAAGATTATCAACCCGTTCTCCATCAAATGGCATCTCTCCGGGTATCCGTCAGGGAAGTTTGTTGAGTACTTTACAAGTGTTTCCCTTTATTTGAGAATTCCTGTTACAAGGATTTTATTTCAAACTACAACAATATTGCTCCTCTGTGATATTCTCCCAGTGAATTCACTATTCAAAGTTACTTCCATCAAATGGCATCTCTCCGTGAAGTTTGGTGAAAATTATTACATTTGATCTTCCTCTTTATTTGAGAAGACGTATTTTGCAAGTCAGCCGGCCTGCATCTCTTTTTGAAAGATCCCTGGTGATATTTTCTAATCTCCAGTAAGTTATGGATTCCCGCTGAAGTCTTCAATCTCCAGTGAAAATTCCAATCCCCTGTGAAGTTACTTTCTAACAAGTATTCGCCTTTCCAGGAGGAATTCAAGACCTTTGCTCGAGGCAGACAACCTCAAAGCTTTTATTTCAAGACTTTGCTCGAGGCAGACAACCTCGTAGCTTTCATTTTAGACTTGCTCGTGGCATACAACCTCACAACATTTATTTCAAGACTTTGCTCGAGGTAGATAACCCCGTAGCTTTTATTTCAAGACTTTGCTCGAGGCAGACAACCTCATAGCTTTTATTTCAAGACTTTACTTGAGGCAGACAACCTCGTAGCTTTTATTTCAAGACTTTGCTCGTGGCATACAACCTCGAAGCGTTTATTTTTGGACTTGCTCGCAACATTCTATTTGAAAACCTGCTCGTGGCATACAACCTCGAAACGTTGAAAGGTTTATTTTACCCTTTTCAAGTGAAAGACCTTGATCAAAGAAGAAACTGAGACTCATTCATGGCATACAACCTTGAAGCATTGGGGAAGTTTATTTACCCTTTCTAAGTGGAACATTTAGTTAAAGAAGAAGCTGAATCATATTTTGATTATGGAAGCTTATTTTGGTCAGACACCTGTGCTTAGGCTACCGTGTTTGGTAGTAGGTGATCTCTCTTTTTGGTTATTATCTTTTCTTAGGCTATCATATGTTTGATAGTAGGTAATGTATCGTATCTTTTGGTCAGATACCTTTGCTTAGGCTACCATGTTTGGTAGTAGGCCATCTTTCCTTTTGTGTTTACTTTTGCTTAGGCTATCATGTTTGATAGTAGGTAACACATATTTCTTTTGGGTCGGACACCTATGCTTAGGCTACCGTGTTTGGTAGTAGGTGATCTCTCTTTTCAGTCTATTACCTCTGCTTAGGCTATCGTGGGGATAGTTGGTAATATGTCTGTATTTTGGTCAGATGCCTCTGCTTAGGCTACCGTGGTGGTAGTAGGTCATCTTTCCTTCCGTATTCACCTTTGCTTAGGCTATCATGTTTGATATAAGGTAACACACCTTTCTTTTGGGTCAGACACCTTTGCTTAGGCTACCGTGTTTGGTAGTAGGTGATCTCTTCCTTTCAAGTCAATTACCTCTGCTTAGGCTATCATATGTTTGATAGTAGGTAATTTGTCTACTGGATTTTTGGTTAGATACCTTTGCTTAGGCTACCATGTTTGATGGTAGGTCATCTTTCCTTTTGTGTTTACCTCGCTTAGGCTATCATATGCTTGATAGTAGGTAACACACCTTTCTTCTGGGTCGGACACTTATGCTTAGGCTATCGTGTTCGGTAGTAGGTGATCTTTCCTCCCCAGTTTATTACCTCTGCTTAGGCTATCGTGTGTGATAGTAGGTAATATACGCCCTTTCATTTCAACTGGATACCTTTGCTTAGGCTACCAGCTGTTGGTAGTAAGTTATCCTTCCTTTCAAGTTTCTTGCCTGTTGTAGGCAATACACGCCTTTGTCCTATTTGAAGATACCTTGTGATTGTTAGTTGGTAGTCTCTTCCCCAGTGGAGTTGGATCTTTCCCCGTGGAGTCTTGCTTTGCTAAGTCATCCTCGTCGGGTCTTCCATTCTTTAATTGTGTTTCAACATTTTCTGTATTCAATTATCCACTATTACATCATTCCTCCACAGGATCTCTGTCTTGCATTCATATCATATCATATGCATTTGTGGCATCTTAGGGCCAAAAATCGTGCATGTTTATATTTAAGTCTCTTCTATCACGTCGAAACGAAGATTTCAATCTCCATATCTCAGGATAGAAGAAACTTAAATAGGGGCATCTGTCATACCCTAATTTTTGACCCTAAGATTCTGTTATTCGTTTTGCATTGTCTGCATAGCATAGCATGCATTTCATCTCGCATAACATCTTTGGACCCTAAGGTCTTGCGTGTGCGTTTATTATCACTAACCAATTAGTGCAGGTACATTGATTTCAAGTGTACTGGTTCTCTCAGTCAAGCTATTCAGGGCATGACCAATGGTTTCTAATTTCAATGATCTTAGGGTTTCTATTTGGGGTCAAGCACTGCTGTTGGAATTTTTTTTCCTTATCCGGGGTCATTTCTTGGATCAATGCTCCGAAGACACCTTGGATGCTTTTATGGCCACAACTCATTAAGATCAAGTTTGAGTTCTGGTTTTCTTAATACTCAAAGCTTTAAAATTCAAGTTCCTCATTCATAAAGTCAAGCTTATTTAATTAAGGCACAATAAATTCAAGTTCAAGGTTACGCTTATGGTTTACCTAAGATACAAGTCCAAATTCAAGTTCAACATTATTCATCACCATCCATTCAAAATCATGTCAAAAGAGGCCTGCTTACGTGTGATTAATGCCCAAGAAGACGATTTATTCAAGCGTACAAAATGTAAGGACGTGAGGATTGATTCAAACTTTCACTACATGCTTTCATGGAACACACATTGTAGCTATTTATTTATTCCAAGTTTGTGATTCTTAATGCAAAGCATGCAATCGTGTCGAAGACCGGATACTTTGGTTTTTTTTACTGTGTTGTCGATACTTGTAAGAGGTTGGTTTTGGAAGAACTATATCTGATTAAGTTGATGCCTCTGAATGAGATAGTGGCCGATGCATATTCAATTATTACAATTTCACAAATATTAGAGATGATTGGTTTGAGAGAGGAAATGAGGGAATGATAGTTTGTTGAGCTTGCACATTAATCTTTGAATCATTTGAAAGTACATTCAATTAATATGACATTGTGTGATTACTGAGTTACCACATTTATAGTATGTAATACACACATATATTAAATAGTATACAGTTGTGCTATTTCATGCACTCAGTGAACAAGTTGTTATGTTTGTAAACGCTACAATGAGCCTTGTGAAGTAGTCACCGTACTTCGGAATTATCCTCAAGTGAAGCTTGTTCCTAACCCGTTGATTTGTGTGGTATGTAATACGTTAAGTTGCTATGCAAAAGTCTACTATTAGTTCTGCCCCACAACAAAGAGCACTATGCCAAAAACCTGCAGACATTAAACATAAATCTTTATTATTAATGATGAGGCCTCGCCATAATCACTATTCCATAAGCTTCTGTTTCATATAATGGACGATTCCCCTGATCTCTTTCCTATTGGAATGCGTGCTCTTGCCGTCGACGACGATCCCACTTGCCTCAAAATCCTGGAGACTATTCTGAAGACGCCGATACCATGTAACTACAACCAATCAAGTTGTAACGACATTGACGATGCTGAGGGAAAGTGAAGGCAAGCTTGACTTGATTATCAGTGATATGGGGACGTGAAGTTGGCGGTGAAGGGGATCTCCCACGATGCTCGTGATTATCTGTTGAACAACATCAGAGTAGAACAGGTTGCTTGTGATTATCTGTAGAAACTTGTGAGATTCCGAATATTTGGCAGCATGTGATTAGGAAGAAGAAATCTGATTCAAGAGAGAAAAACAATATCAAGCAATGTCAGAATGATGGTCAAAACGGATCACCATCATCAATTCGGCTCATTTCTTTCCAAGTGAAAAGTTCACGCATGAATCGTGAAAGGTGTTTGAGAGAACAGAGTTTCCCCTAATACATTACTGATGCCTTCATAATGGCAAACCTGTTGAGTTACGAAATAATGGTAAATAAGATGAATTACGGCCATACATAAAAGTTCATATGAAAAAAGAGGAAAAACCTTCAGGAATCTAGTAAGGACACGATTTGTTCACCAGCTCAAGTGGAAAGTCCCTTCGCGAACCGTTGCTAATGAATCACGAATGACACTCTAGGGGGATTTCCATTTTCGTAGGCGCCGCTGGAAGTTTAATTCACCAAGTTCTGCATAAAGATCAAACAAGAAGTGATATCAAAAAGTGTTCCAATGCTAAATGAATTAAGAAAAAGAAGTCGTTTTTTTTTTTGTCTTTGGCTGCATCCTGAACCATCTTCACATCCAACAATAGAGGGAATCCTACAGTCCAAAGTGATCATTGGATTACAGGAGTTATGTAGTGAGACATTGCCATCATATATATAGGAAGAAGATGCTGAGCCGGAGTTATTACTACCTTTCCGCATCGCGTCGAAAGAGCAGAAGCAAAGCAATACCTCCAAAACCAACAAGTGCATGATTCTCTATCTCACGACCCTTCATTACCAACCTGTCCAAAGCAAAAGCCACAAATTCAGGTCAAAGCATTCAAAGATACATGATTGTTCTCATGATTACAAAGCATCAATGTTACAAAAGGCAACGGAATACATCGGGAGAAGTCTGTGTCAAATTTTGAAATCCACCTTGCAAGAAGTTGATGTTCTTGAATAAAATTCCATCGTAAACACTGCAAGTTGATGTCCGTGATTTTGGCAAGATGGAGAATCAATCAGAATCTCAGTCCAATACCAGCATTAATAAACTAAAACATCATATTTCAATATTCAGATCACAATCATTGAAGGGCCATTGAATGAGAAATAAGTGAAGAGATAAAAGACATTGATATGTAAGCTGGAAAGAAAATCGTGCAAACATGGAAAATAAGGAAGAATGTTCAATATGAAATCAATACAGTTTTGGCAAGAAATTAGAAATCCATTCAAAATCAAAATCATCAAAATTATGAGAAATCAGTAAAGGAAAAGGGGTTTAGTTAGACAGTTCTAATTTTAATTAAATTAACTAATTATTTTTTATTAGGAATTAATTTGTTAGTTTTAATTAGAAACTAATTAGTTTGCTTTTTGATTTATTACAAGTTTTCTTAAACTTTTACTATTTTTTTCACTAATTAATTTTAGGCTTGTTTAAATTTAATTGTCTATTTATATTTATAATTTAGATTATTTATCTTATGATTATTATTCTATTTGATTTATATTTTTGTTTAGTTTAGCTAATTTGCCAAATAATTTTAAATATAAACAAAAATCCAAAAAAATGTTTAGTTATCTTTTGAATAGTTAAAAAGGAAATTTTTTACTTTTATTTCCATTCTTGTCCTGACTATTCTCTCACTCATATCCTGCACTCATAAATGTAACAATGTTGTGTTGATCATTGTTCCTCGCCTGTATATTCAAACCATTATTCAAAATAAACTCTCGATTCACATCGAGTCATTTTTCCTTGTAATTCGATTGCTTTTTAAGCATCGCCATCAACCTTTAGGTTCTTTCCCTTTAGCATATTCCCTTAGCAAGCGAGCAATAAATAAAATAAATAATAACAAGAGGTTCCTGTAGAGTACTACAGATGTTTAGGATGCTAATACCTTCCCTAAGCGTAACCAACCCCCGAACCTTAGATCTCTTAGGTTTTTTTTTCGTTCTTGAACCTTTCCTTTGGATAAATAAAAGACGGTGGTGGAATAAAAGAAATGTGATTCAAGTTAACTAATAGCTTGGTATCCAATTCTCACCGCGACAGGAATGTA
This sequence comes from Lathyrus tuberosus, assembly GCA_022829125.1. Lineage (NCBI taxonomy): Eukaryota > Viridiplantae > Streptophyta > Magnoliopsida > Fabales > Fabaceae > Lathyrus > Lathyrus tuberosus. The sequence continues at coordinate 2,116,884 of JALAZF010000048.1, read as the reverse complement.
TGAGAGAGAGAGAGAGTGAGCGGATGTTGATGTTCGAGTTTTCCCGATGTTTTTGGTAAGGTACTGGACCTAAGTTTTGATTGGTATGAAGGTGCTGGACCTAGAGTTTTTGATTTAATATGCTCGCTAGGATTTCGCAATCTTATGCCTACGTATTCCCGTTTAAAAGAAACAGGGAAATTAGAGCAATCGTAGTTCCTCCTATCCTAAGGGAGGAAAAAGATGTTTTGGTGTCTTGTTCAAAGACCAAGATTGAAGCTAAAAGGGTTAATTTGTGTCTTGTTCAAAGCCCAAGATTGAAGCTAAAAGGTTTGACTGAGAGAGAATTTGTCATCTCTAAAGGGGAGACATCTTGTCTGTTTATCATGGTTGTTGGGTGACTATTTATAAAGGAGGATTACTTTAACGGGGATATGAGAATCCAGCAATGCCATAATTTCCTTTATAAGGGATATTGATTTTTGTGTGCCTTGATCAAAGCCCAAGGTTGAAGCTAAGAGGTTGATTGACTCCACTAGGGAAGTCCTTATACAAAGCTTAAGAGGAGGCTGGAAATTGCTAACTCAACAAGAGAGTGTTCATATATGTCTTGTACAAAGCCCAAGATTGAGGCAAAAAAAAGGTAAAAAAAAAGGCTGACTCTTTGGGGATATCATTATACAAAACCTAAGGGGAGGCTAAAAGTTTGATTTTTCTGGGGAAAAGGTTCTATCTGTCTCGTACAAAGCCCAAGATTGAGGCTAAAAGGGTACTGACTCTGGAGGGAGAGAAATCTTTATTTGTCTTGTACAAAGCCCAAGATTTGAGGCTAAAATGAGACTGACTCGACTGAGGATATTTTAAGTATCTCGTACAAAACCCAAGATAGAAGCTGAAATGATTTTGAATCAACGAGAGAGTATTATCTGTCTTGCACAAAGCCCAAGATTGAGGCTGAAATGAGTTTGACTCAACTTAGGAAATTTATTTCTCAAAGCCTAAAGGTAGGCTGAGAGGAAATGACTCCGTTGGGGAAGATATTTGGCCAAAGCTTAAGAGAAGGTTATGAAGATTTATGTCTTGTACAGAGCCCAAGATTGAGGCAGAAAGGGTTTGACTCAACAAGAGAGTGCTTTTATCTGTCCTGTACGAAGCCCAGGATTATGGTTGAACAAGCTTGAGAAATCGTTATACAAAGCCTAAGAGGAGGCTAACTTCCGCTAGGGGAAATCCTTATATCAAGCCTAAGAGGAGGCTGAAAGTTTGACTCAACAAGAGAGTATTTTTATTTGTCTCATACAAGGCCCGAGATTGAGGCTAGTTGACTCAACAAGAGAGTGATTGACTCAACAAGAGAGTCTGAAAAAGGTGATTGACTCAACAAGAGAGTTTGAAAAAGGTTTTGACTCAACAAGAGAGTCTAAAAAGGTTATTGACTCAACAAGAGAGTCTTGAAAGTTTTGACTCAACAAGAGAGTCTGTAAAGATTAGCTCCGCTGGGGAGAATCATTGTACAAAGTCTAAGAGAAGGCTATCTTTTCTGAGGAAAGATCATTATACAAAGCCTAAGAGGAGGCTATCTTCTGCTGGGGATTATTGAGATCCCGAGGCAGGTCCAATATGGAGAATCAACTCTTGTTGAGGGTTACAGAAGAGTTGAGATATCAAATTCCTTGGGGTTCTGATTTGGGATAGTGTTATACTGATGATAAACTGACCCTGGCTGAGGGGTTTTTTAGGAGAGAAACTGGTTTTTTAGAACTCATGGGTTTTAACTAGAACCCATGGGTTTTAACTCCTTTGGAGATTGATCCAGAATGATCGGGGTTTCTCTTATGTTTGTAGGGAACTTGAGAATATCTTTGAGACTCAAGAGTAGATTTAGACTGTCCAAGTCTATTGGTGTGGAATAGTTCATCTTTGTATGATGCCCAAAAGAAGGCAAGTGTTTTAAGGGATGAGTATCAACCCTAAAATGGTTGAATGTTTTGACACTGGAAAGACTGCTCTAGCAAAGGATGACTAAGTTCTGTGATATACCTTTAGGAGGTCTTCAGGGTCCTTGAATTATGCCCAAGAGAAGGCATGAGAACTTTTAAGAAGCCGGAGGGTCCTTGTACAAAGCCCAATAGGAGGCTGGGATGCTTTTAGGAATCCTGTGGGTCCAAACTTAAGAAGAGTTCAAAAAAAGTTTCACCGAGAATAATCTTTTCTTTAGTGAACAGTTCTAGGGTTTGAAGAAATTCAAGAGAGGTTTCACCGAGAATTAATCCTCTATGGGGAAACTGAATTTCTTTGACAAATTCTAATAGTGACAGTCTGAGAAAAGGTTCACCAAGAATACCACCTTTCTCTTTGTTCTATATTGTTTAAGCCCAAGAGAAGGCAAGACTGTATCTAGAAATCCTATGGGGATCTAGTTTTGACTGTATTTAAAGAGTGACCAACTGGCTTTACCTAGGTCTAGACCTAGTTGCCGGGGAAAACTCTAAATAATTATACTACTATATATACAGTTGATATATGACAAGTATTTAAAAGGATATGAAAGAAGGACTTACAGAGGAGCAGCTTCCCACAATACAGTTATATATATTAAAGCATGTAAATGAAAGTTGATAAAACTTACAGGTGAGCAAGCTTCCATGCTGTATTGTTAGTTGTTCAAAGAAATTAAAGAAAGTTTTGATAACAACTGTATATTTGAACCTAAATGAAAAGAGAAGTTGTTTTTGAAAAGATTGTTGGGGCTTATACTCAAGGAGAGGCCCAAGGTTTAACAGTGATCGCACCGTTGTTTTAAAGATCGTACCGGGACTTATACAACGACTGAGGCCGAAAATGGTTTTGGTTAAAAAGGGATTGGGTCTTACACTCTATTAGAGGTCCAAATGATTTTTTGAAAAAGAAAGACGGAACTTACAACAAGAGGGGAGGCCCAATGAAAGATTGTGATTGCATCGTCGTTTTGAGAATCGCAGAGGGACTTATACGGCGACTAAGGCCCAAAAAGGTTTATTTACAAAAGGGTTGGGTCTTACACTCTTTCAAGAGACCCAAAGATTTATTTTTGTACAAGTGATGGGGCTTACAACTCAGGGAGAGGCCCAAGATGAAAATTGTTTGAAAACGACGATCGCGTCGAAATTTTTGAAACTGTATAGGGACTTAAACAATGACTGAGGCCTAAAAAAGGTTTTATTTACAAAGAGGTGGGGCTTACACTCTATCAAGAGGCCCAAAAGATTTTGAAAAAATGTTTGTTAGGGTGAAAATCAACGAAACCCTAATTTCATCATTTTTTAAAGTAATTAATAAAAGAAAAATAATAAAGATGATAAAAACACCAAATAAGTTTGAATAATCAACTTGTGATTTTTGGTTAAGGTTTGAAAAATGATTTTTTAATCACAAGATGAATTAAAACTCATTTGGTTTTGATTTCCAAGATGAAAATTCATTTTTTGAAATGTTTAAAAGAATAAAAAATGAATTTATTTGAAAAAATATCAACTATATTAAATAAATAATATAAATTTGATTTTTTTGTGGAATAAAATATTTTAACATTTTTGTGATTTTTTGCAAAAAGAACCAATAAAAAATAATTAAAATTGAGAGAGAAATTAATTTTTCAAATCATTTAAGAAAATAATATGAAAATACAAAAAATGGAAAAAAGTGATAAAAAAGGGTCTGGCGCGGGGGGGATTCGAACCCAGACCTCCAAGCCAAACACATGAGCGCACAACCACTGGGGTGGTGATACATCCGTGTTTCAAAACCACCCCATAAATACATAATGGGTGCCTTGTTTTAGGCCTGGGCAAGGCAAGGCAAGGCCAGCTTTTGGGCCATTTACGTGAAGCCTCTAACTTTCTCATTTCTCCATGGATTGGGACAAAATTTATATGCATCTGGCCTAGAATTTCCCAAGGAATCCAATGGTGGTAATGGTTTTTTCAGATGAGGTCCCTATTTTAGAACCCTATAGTGGTTTTGAAATAGGCCTATATTTGCATTTTCTATGCTACCTCATGGTACAGGCAAGAATTACATGATGAATTGGTTCAAACACAACATATACAACATGTATGAGATGTTTATGATCAGTGGACTTCAAAGCAATGCATAATTTAGAAAGTTCAAGTGATGATGCATTTACCTCTTGGAGCTTTTTGGGCTATCTGCCAAGTTCCTTGTGCCAGAAGTAATTTGATGCTTTGGACACTCTCAATTGATCCCTTAGAAGCTTTTAGAATGATTAGAACCAGCTGGAATCCTCAGGAACAAGTTTGAGCTCTTTCTTGCAAAAGGGGCAAAAGTGACTAATATGACAACTCTCTCAAATGGTGTTCCAGATGAGGGGAACCATTTGGGATAGTTCAAGGATGATATTTGGAGTGTGTTTGAGGTTTTTATCTGGTTTTGAAAGTGATTGAATCAAGACATGGCTTGAAAAATGCAAAAAAGTCCAATTTTGAGGTTTTGGAAGTGGACTTTGTGATTTTGGTGTTATAAGTCACATGTGAGAGTTTGAACAGCTTAGGTACAATATATTAGAGGTGTTTGGATCATGAGCTGTGATGGAATTGGTCTCTAACTCAAAAACTAAGAGGTACCTTGCAAAAGAAGGCATTTTGGCCTAGAAAAAGGGATTTTGAGGAAAGCAAGTGTTGTAGTGCTTTGGTGTACTCAAACTGAGCACAAATGAGATCTATTTATAGTAGAGCAAGTTTGTTTTGCAAGCAATAGTGAATGGCAGCTGCAGCAGGTCTTTGGCCAATGTTATGCAAAAGGAATCTCAAGTCTCCTCTAGCCATTGACTTGAGATTAGGGCACAGGCTTTGTAGCTTTGGTTCAGAGATAAGTCTTGACTGAATTCAGTTGGAATAGGGTCAGTTCATGCCACCTTGGTGTATCCATTGAATGCTTGGAAACAAAATTGGAGTCTTGGCATCTTTGTAGCCTTTTTATGGATGACAAGCCTAATGTAGATTCTTGGACTTGTGAGGCTTGGAGATCAGATCACCCCCCTTGGATTTGATCCTCTAATGTGTCCAAATTGATGACAAAGCTTGGAATTATCATATTTGGACAAATCGAGCAAATATGCACAATTTTGCCTTGTAAAACCAGTTCATGATGCCATGTTTCAAGGGTTGTATCTCCCTGATCAAATTGAATTTGGAGATGATCTGGTACTTGTTGGAAAGCCCTTATAACATACTTTAACTTTGATGTTCACCCCTAGACCTGGTTTGACTTGGATCAAGGTGGAAAATATCCTTACATTTTGGAAAAAGTAAGGCAGATTCTGACTTAGTGAAAATTTCACTAAGTGTTGGGAAAATGTCATTTTCATGTTTTTAGCCATTTTGATCACTCCATAACTTAAAATCCATGAGGAATTGGAGTTTGATGTAGTTGAAGCTTTTGAATTATGTAATGAGAGCTACAAATCCAGCTTTGGACCATCCAAAATGGTTGCTTGGATCTCAAGTTATGGTCCTTGGAAGTTGGTACCCTAGCCATTTTGTTCCATAACTTAGAAAAATTCTAAGTTTTTTATGGTTACCCCTTTTGCAAGTTAACTCATTTTCTTTGGTTTTTCTTGATGAATGATGATTTAAATCACATATAAACATTGTTTTAGGGTTAAGGAACCTTGGTTGACCAAAAATCCAAAAAGTCAAACTTTGGATTTTTGTACAGTTGACTTTTTATCGGATGAAATCCAAACAGTGTGATCCTTTGTGAAATCAAGTCCTTGACTTAAATCAAACCTAATGGATGGATTCCATAGGTGTTATAGGGTGTATTTAATCATGTCCCAAGGTTTGGGAGCATGTCCGAGTCAAAAGTCAAAGGCACAGTTGACTTTTTCCCCGAAACCCTAACTGTGGTCCTGATGAAATTGAAACTTGTGAATCAAGCTTCCTGGGTCAATCCATTGTTGCAAATGGGTCAATGTAGTATTTGGAGGCCCTCAAATCATTTCTTGAGGTCTTGGCTCATGCTTTGTCCCAAAAGTCAACTTAGGGGTGAATTAGGTCAAGGAACCCAAATTCCTGATTTTTGGTAAATGCATCCCCTGGGGTTAAATTGACTTGATGATTGGGTCCATGAGGTCCCTTAGAGTATCTTGGGTTGTGCTTTGAAGCATTGGCTCATACCCAGATGAAAATTTCCATCTGGAGGCCTCAGGCGACCAAAATCCTAATCTTTGATTGTAAAGAATGCCTAACAATCCCTGAGGAGATTGATGAGGCATGAAGGTACATCCATATTGTGATGATGATTTGTACAATGATGGGAAATCTTTATGGTCAAAATTTTGGGTATGACAGATGCCCCTATTTAATCTTCTTGGACCCGAAGGTGTGAATGGCGAAGGTATTCGGGCATTCAGGGTGCAAGAGGATTAAATATCGGAATGCCCGAAATTTTGATGGTGGTCATGAATGGCAGCTTACTCATCCATATTCTTTTGCTAAGCAATGATGCTTAGAAAACGGTAAACTTTCCCTCGATCCTGGTTTTCAGCCGCATAACTGGTCTAAGTTTTCTTTTGTCTATAAACTTCCCCTCGATCTTGGTTTTTAGCCACGGAACTGGTTTCAGTTTCTGATATAAACTTCCCCTTGATCCTGGTTTTTAGCCACGGAGCTGGTCTCAGTTTCTGATATAAACTTCCCCTCGATCCTGGTTTTTAGCCACGGAACTGGTCTCAGTTTCTTTTATAAACTTCTCCTAGATCCTGGTTTTTAGCCACGGAACTGGTATTAGTTTCTTTTATAAACTTCCCCTCGATCCTGGTTTTTAGCCACGAAACTGGTCTCAGTTTCTTTTGTCAATAAATTTTTTGACAAGGGACGCTATTTGTAGCAGTTTTCCTCAAACTTCTCGCCGAATTTTCCTGGGGAGATGCTATTTGATGGGAAAAATTTTTGATGTCAGACTTGCGGGGGAACCTATTCGTCTGAGCTGTAGAGGTATGCAAACTTCTCTGTTGGAGATGCCATTTGTTGACTCTACTGGGGTAAACGAGTCTCTTGAGAGACTGCTTCCTGCTTGGGGATATTACATCATACTTTTCTTCGAGATCTTCTCGGAGAAATGTCATGTGATGTGATCCAATTTTGAGGTGCCGATGACTTCACTATCATTGACTCTCTTGGGGAGAAAAAATCAATGTGTTATCGAGAGTCTTTAGTTATGAGGCTTTCTCTAGGGATTTTCCTTAATCCGGGAAAGCGAAAATATCATCTTCAATGGTGAAGAGTGACGTTCGTCGAATGCCTTCTTGATTTTCAGAGGCTCAAGTTATCAAAGTGGTCGAGGACCGTCTCCATCCCAGAAATAAACTGGGGAGATATTGCTTAGATGATTCGCTTCCGGACGAGGAAAGAACTGACAACTCGATTGACAAGAGGACTTTACCATTTAGAGTTAAGACTGACTAGAGTGATAGTGATGCAATATGAATATGAATGCAAATCAATAATGCATGATGTATGTATGTTTATGCTTACAAAACTGAAACGACATACAGACTAATAGATGAACATGACTGGATACTCGGCCACTGCAGGGGACAAAGAAATACCGTTCAGTCCAAGATAGAAATTCTGCCTTGCTTAGGAGAGATAGTCCATGAGGGGAAAACGTTGGTCGGGCTTAGGAGATAAGAACTCTACCGGGGATATCAGATGGGAAAATCACATCTGATACAGTTGATCCTTCATTCATGCGTATTGGTTTAAAAGGAGTACTTTGATTATGCACTTTGAAGCTTAATCGCCTTTAGAGAAGCAATCGATGTTCTTTCGATGTTCAACACTCAAAAGAATTGCCATCTTTATTTTAAAAGCAGAAACTTTTGACAAGTAAATTCATTTTTGTTTTATTTCAAGAATTATTAATCATGTTAAAATGTCGTTCTGTAAAGCTAAAACAAATAAGAATTGCAAACAAAAGCACTAAGGCTCAAACTTTACTGATAGGATGGAAATCAGCCAAACGCGTGATCCCATAGAGTATTTACAAAATTAGAAAATGGTAATTTAAGGGAAAAGGGCTACATCGAAACATAACAACTGTTATCCTTCTACCAACTTTGAATTCTAGACATCCTGAGCTTCCGTCGAAGATGAACTTGACTGGAGTTTTCTTGATGGATGGCATGACTGCTGTTCGGGGATTTGCCCCTTTGTTGGACGTAATTACTTGCCATTAATCCCTAATTTTTACCTGGATTGTACTTTGAGATTTCCAATCCATCAGGATGATTTTTGATTATGTCTCTAATTTTTGCCTGGACCGCCCTTTCGGGTTTTCAATCCACCGAGACGTTTTTTTTATTATTTAGGCGAAGTATTTCTTGACTACGTCGACATTCGTGAGGTAGGAAAATTCCTCTTCATCCATGGTTGTGAGTCTTAAGGTGCCTCCTGAGAAGGCTTTCTTGACCACATAGGGGCCATCATAATTCAGTGTCCATTTGCCCCGGGAATCAGTGAGGAAAGATTGTATCTTCTTGAGCACAAGGTCTCCTTTCTTGAAGACGCGAGGTTGGACCTTTTTGTCAAACGCCTTCTTCATTCTTTACCGATACAGCTGACCATGGCATAGTGCCGTTATTCGCTTTTCTTCGATCAAATTCGTTGTGTCGACTTTGACACCATTCAGCCTCTGTCAGCTTAGCTTCCATCAATTCCCGGATTGATGGGATCTCTACTTCTATGGGGAGAATTGCTTCCATGCCATATACTAGAGAGAAAGGGGTTGCCCCTGTTGAAGTGCGGACAGATGTGCGATAACCATGAAGAGCAAAGGGTAGCATCTCGTGCTAATTTTTGTAGGTTACAACCATCTTTTGAACGATCTTCTTAATGTTCTTGTTAGCTGCTTCTACCGCTCCGTTCATCTTAGGTGGGTAGGGAGATGAGTTATGGTATTCAATCTTGAACTCAGCACACAACTCTTTCATCATCCTTTTATTCACATTAGATCCATTATCAGTTAGCATGAGTGCCAAAGGAGCCTTCGTGAATTTCTTTCATCAGCATGTTTGCCTTTGGCCTGTCTACACATCGAAGCAAGACCATGTCAAAGTTCCTCTTATAGAGTGTATCATCGCTCAGGAAAAAACTGCCTGCTAGTCTTCTGAGGGTCTTTCTGTCCTTTCTGGATGCCCCAGGTGGGTACTCCTTTTTTTGAAGGAAGTATTTGATATCGTGATACCAAGGTTTGTCGTCTATGATTGCTTCAATTGCGAAGATGTAAGCGGGCCGTTCTAGGCGCGTTATGTCAATCTTAGGTATATCGTTCCATTGACCTACACTAATCATGGAAGAGAGAGTGGCTAATGCATCAGCCATGTGATTCTCTTCACGAGGGATATGGTGAAACTCAACTCTGTTGAAGAACGGTAACAACCTTCTCGCACAGTCTTTGTAAGGAATCAGTCCTGATTGGTATGTGTTCCAATCTCCTTTGATCTGATTGACAACCAGGGCTGAGTCTTCATACACATCCAAGTTCTTAATTCTCAAGTCAATCGCTTCTTCGAGACCCATGATACAAGCTTCGTATTCGGCCTCGTTGTTTATATACTTGAATGTCAGTCTGGCAGTGAAAGGAATATGGGTACCCTGAGGTGTTATGATGATTGCCCCAATTCCGTTTCCATAACGATTGACAGCTCCGTCAGAGATTAGTCCCCATTGGGACCCTGGTTTTGGCCCTTCTCTAGGTAGTGGTTCATCGCAATCTTTCATTTTTAAGTACATGACATCTTCGTCTGGGAAGTCAAATCCGAGTGATTCATGATCGTTAATCGGTTGATGAGCCAAATGATCTGCTAAAATACTTCCTTTGATGGCTTTTTGAGCATGGTACTCGATGTCGTATTCTGATAGCAACATCTGCCAACGGGCTATCCTTCCCGTGAGAGCAGGTTTTTCAAAGTCATACTTGATTGGATCCATTTCGGAGATTAACTAAGTAGTGTGATGAATCATATACTAGCGAAGACGTTTGGCTGCCCAAGCCAGAGCGCAACAAGTTTTCTCAAGCATAGTGTATCGAGTCTCACAGTCAGTGAATTTCTTGCTCAAATAGTAGATGGCAGACTCTTTCCTTTTCGTTTCGTCTTGTTGGCCAAGTACACAGGCCATAAAGTCTTCCAAGACTGTTAGGTAGATGATAAATGGTCTTCCCTCCATCGGAGGCGATAAGATAGGTGGATTCAACAGATACTCCTTGATACTGTCGAATGCAGTTTGGCAATCTTCTGTCCAAACGCAGTCCCGATCCTTTTTGAGTAGTTTGAAAATTGGCGCACATGTCGCGGTCATGAGGAATATAAATCTGGAAATGTAATTCAAACGTCCCAGGAATCCCCTGACTTATTTTTCAGTCTTTGGAGAAGGCATTTCTTGAATGGCCTTGACTTTGTCAGGATCAACCTCAATTCCTTTCTGACTGACGATGAACCCTAAAAGTTTCCCTGAACGGACACCAAATGTGCACTTGTTGGGATTCAAGCGGAGTTTGTACTTTCTCAGACGCTCGAATATTTTTGACAGGTGGGTTACATGCTCCTCTTCTGTCTTAGATTTGGCAATCATATCATCGACATACACTTCTATTTCTTTGTGTATCATGTCGTGAAACAGAGTAGTCATGTCCCTTTGATAGGTTGCCCCGGCGTTCTTTAGACTGAACGACATTACCTTGTAACAATAAGTGCCCCATGAGGTGATGAATGAAGTTTTCTCCATGTATTTTAGCGCCATTTTGATTTGATTATAGCCCGAGAATCCATCCATGAAGGAGAATACTTTGAACTTTATTGTACTGTCTACCAGCATGTCAATGTGTGGTAAGGGAAAGTCATCCTTTGGACTGGCTTTGTTCAGATCCCTGTAGTCTACACACATTCTGAACTTTCCGTCCTTTTTTGGCACTAGTACTATGTTAGCTAACCATTGAGGATATTCTGATGTTGCGAGGAAACCCGCGTCAATCTATTTTTGTACTTCTTCTTTGATTTTGATGGCCATGTCTGGGTGAGTCCTTCTCAACCTTTGTTTTACTGGCGGACATTCTGATCTTAACGGTAAATGATGTTCCACGATGCTAGTATCCAACCCTGGTATATCCTGATAGGACCAAGCAAATACATCGGGAAATTATTTAAGAAGCTTTATCAAACTTTCTTCGACAGTTGGACTGAGCAGTGCCCCAATCTTGACTTCTTTTCTCTCTTCTTCTGAACCCAAGTTGACCATTTCCAACAACTCTTTGTGTGGTTCAATGGACCTTTCCTCTTGTCTGAGTAATCGGGAGAGCTCTTCTAGAATTTCTTTGTCATTTTCTTCTTCAACCTCAAATACCGAGAATTCAAAGTTGGGAGAAGGCATTGGATCGTATGTTTCAATGGGGTTTGAAACAAGCAATCTGCATGATGTGATGATTGTTTTTAGAAGAGATAGAGAGAATGCAAGAGTGTGTGCAGTGTATTTTCTGAAAATTGCTTGTTTTTATTATTTAAGTTGTTTTTAGGATTACTATTTTCTGAAAAAATGAAAAGAGAAGACGACAATAAATACGGAAATTACAGAACACCGTTATTTTATTTATGATCTTGTCGATTCTTGAAACTACAGTCCTATAAAATAAAACTCAGCCGCTTTGGGCGAAGCGAAGAGAGACATTTATAGAAAGTAAGCCCTATCAAAACATCCGTTTCACCTGGGCAGAGTGAAAGGTTAAAATAAAGACGGCAATTACTTAGACTTATGAACGAATTTCGGAACGTTGACAGCGACCCATTGGCGGCAAACTACTCGGTGAATCACAAAGTATGGTACTTTATTTCTTGATTTGTCTTTAGAAATAACGCTGATTTCTGGTGGAGCAGGATCGTTGGAATCTGTCTCCCAGGCAGAGTTGTCGTAGGAGGATTCTTCTATTATATCTTGCGCAGTATTTGCACTCTCAGGTGGAATTCCCCATCCAGTGGGCTGGATGTCTTCGAGCCTGATACGAGAGCTTTCAGGAGTGGTGTACTTGACCATGAAGTCGTATTTGCCACTCGGTTGTCCTAAAGTGTCCCACACTTCTTTGGAACTGGAGGAGTAATCCCTTTCGATGACGTTGACCTCAGGAAAAACGTAGTTAAGGAACTCTTGTCCTGCAATCTTTGCAAATTCATCGTCGTGCTGGATATTTTCTGAATGCCCCTGAGTAATGATCCCATGATCCGGTGGGGACGCAAGTATTTTTTTCAATGATGCTCAGCTGATATGTATCATTGGGCTGACTTTTTTGCCCCCAAGTTTCCCGGGTACGGCTGCCAGATAGGCAGACAATCCATTGGGCCATAATAGTCATGGTCAAAGTTGTCTTTCATCAGAGTGTCCTCTTCTAATGAGTTTGGTGGAGCACGACATCCTTCCGGATCATAATCTCCGTACATGATTTTGACATCTGACCTCGGTATATATCTCAGACTCTGTGTAGGATAGAAAAATGGCGTAGGCACCTCTCCCTGAGACATATAACCATCCTCGTTATGATAGGACTTCCACTCTTCATCTGTATCGGAGGAATCACCCTTGTTGATGGTATGTACTTCTTGAGACACTGGGTGAAGGAAACCTCCACTGTGGAAGAAGTTCTGGATGGGATGAAGACTTTTATTGTTAGTAGCAGTCTGGGTACAGGTTGAAGAAAAACCAAGACCTTTCTTTTTCTTATTGTCAGTAGGAATGACAAGCTGTTCCCATCCTCTTGCATTGTTACTTTTGATAACTTCGAGAGCATCTTTGTACGAGGAAATCGACATTCCCTTTTTGATTGATTGTTATTGCTCACTGAAAGTGCTTGGAACTGGGTTCCAACAGCCTCTTATGGTTCTACATAAGTGTACAATGATAAGTTACTCGCGATTAAGGCTTGCTCTCTGCAGACTGTGACTAGTTGGTCGTTCTTGACAAAATTCAGCTTCTGGTGAAGTGTCGAGGTGACTGCCCCAGTCTCGTGTATCCAAGGTCTTCCTAACAAACAGCTGTATGCTGCCCAGATGTCCATGACCTGGAAAGTGACTTGGAAAGTGTGAGGACCGATAGTTATGGGAAGGTCGACTTCGCTGATAACTATTTTTCGGGATCTGTCAAATGCTTTGACGATGACCTCACTGCCTCTCATCGGAGATCCTTTAAAGGATAGTCGCATTAAAGTGGATTTTGGCATAACATTTAGAGCTGATCTGATGTCTACCAGTATGGTGGCTAAAGCATCATCCTGGCAGTTGACTATAATATTGAGTGCTATATTATGATTCTGGCCCTCTTCCGGCAGGTCTTCATCACTAAACCCCAAGTTGTTGCAGGAAGTGATGTTGGAGATGATGCTGTCGAATTGTCTTATTGTCACATCCTGTTCCACAAAGGCTTGCTCTAAGACTTTCTGTAGAGCCTCTCTGTGGGCTTCAGAGCTGAGTAAAAGAGATAGCATAGAGATTTTTGAAGGAGTTTGCAACAGTTAGTCAACAATGTTGTACTCACTCTTCTGGATGAGCTCCAGCATCTCATCTTTGTTTGTTGAAAGGTCGGGATCACTGGATTGACCGACTGGTTGATCGGGAACTTCTGTTTGAGGTTCCTTTTCTCTGGTAGGTTCTCCAACTCCTTGGTTGAAGATTCGACTGCTCTGTGTTACTCGATTGATGTCTGTAATATTCACGACGGAGGGTAATCGAGTTTCCTTTCCATTCTCAATTGTTGTTGCACCATATTTGTAAGGGATAGCCTTATCGGATTTGTACGGTACTGATCCCGACAGATAGATAACTACAGGAGCCTTCTGATTTTTCTGACCATCGTAGCCGACCTCAATTGGTTCGAGGTTGAGAATCTTTCCGCTATCAAGAGGAACCCTCGATTCATGGAGTAAAGGAATTATGGCGCATACATCTTTGGCCACTTCTCGCTTAGGGATCAAGACAACTTCTTTGCCTCGATTGGGAAGATAGTCTGACATTATGTTAATTGAACCCGAGCTTGAACATGGTTGAATCTCTTTGTGGTCCAACTGGATTTGGAGGGCCGCTCGCACGAGGTAGCATCCTTGGTTATCCTTTGAGAAAACTCTACAGTGCTCATAGTTGTGTGGTGGCACCCGGTCATATCCACTTTGTGTGTAGTGTAACCTTACTAGATCTGTTTCCATTGATCGAACATTCCGACTTTGATGCCTAGTAGGGTTCCCGTCAGTCATACTGACTTGTTGTGCATCTTCATCTAGATAGATCGGAAGCCACCAGTGGTTCAACAAGTGTTGCAGTTTTCTTTGAACAAGTGCACATCCTTGGTCATTTCCACGACATACTTTACAATTCTGATAATCGTACAAAGTCAGAAAACCAAGCTAAACTTGCTTAGCGTGTAATTCCACCAAGCTGGTATTCATCAAACGAATATCAAAGATTTGAATCATATTAACTTGATAATGACTTCTATCACGGTAGTCCTGAACCCATCCAAGATCCATCTGACGCTGGAGGGCCTCTTGTACAAAAGAGCATCCTTGATTGTTTACTGAGCAGACCAGACATGAATCGTAATTGTGCCGTGGCAGATTATGATGTTGGCTTTGCCTTGAGTGTATTGCCACCAAGTTGACATTCATTGCACGGATGTCGTGGTTTTGAATGATGTTGGAATTTGTATAAGTCATGTTGACCTCATGAATTCGGTGATCTTGGATCCAACCGAGATCCATCTGTTCATGTAGAGCTGATTGCACCACAGAACATCCCTGATTGTCTTTAGAGCAGATATCATACCGGTGATAGTTATGAGACGGTACATGACTGTATCCACTCTGTCTGCAATGCATCTTGACCAGGTTAGTTCCCAATAAGAGTACATCATGAATTTGATAGCTATGGTCAGACTCTTCCTCTATCAAATTTACCGTAGCCTTCTCGTGTTGAGGCAATGGGTTCGTCTGAACATTTGGATTTATATCCTTGAAGGATAAGACCCCGTTCCTGACAAGCTTCTGCACATCGGATTTGAAGCTGAGACAGTTTTCTATGTTATGCCCTGGTCCTCCTTGATGGTAAGGACAAGTCTGATCTGCTTTGAACCAAAAAGGCAGATTTTCTGGTACTGTAAGAGGAGACCTGGTTTGGACGTGCCCCTTGACTAGTAGTAGTGGAAACAGTTATGCGTATAACATCGGTATAGTGTCGAACCCTGGTGGTCGTGTTGTACAGTTGTTGTTGTACTGAGGACGAGCTTGCTGAAGAGGCTGTTGTGTACTTTGTTGATATTGTTGTTGATTCGGTTGGCTCTGAGCAACCTGAGGTTGATACGTCGGAACAGGCGCAGGGTTGATAGCAGGAGTTATAGCTGCTACTGATTGGTACCATTGCCTTTGTTTTCCGAGAGAGATATTACCAATATCTTGCTCTTTTTTCTTAGGGAAAGCACTACCGTATCTTTTGGTACTTCTTAATGGTCTAGCCTCTTTGACCAGACATCCTTCTCGGACTATTCCTTCAAGACGAACTCCCATGGTCACCATTTTAGTAAAGTCGCTGGGCGCACTGGCGACTATTCGGTCATAATAGAACGAGCTCAAGGTTTTCAAAAAGATTTTTGTTATCTCCTTTTCCTCAAGAGGTGGAAAAATCTGGACGACAATTTCACGCTATCTCTGAGCATATTCCTTAAAGGTTTCCTTGTCCTTCTGCGACATTGCTCTGAGTTGATCTCTGTCTGGTGCCATGTCCAGGTTATACTTATACTACTGAACAAAGGCAACGCCAAGATCTCTGAAAGTGACGATCTTAGTGCGGTTTAAACCTATGTACCATTTGAGTGAAGCACCAGTTAAACTATATTGGAAGTAGTGGATCAGTAGCTGTTGGTTTTCTGCCTGAGTTGACATCTTCTGAGCGTACATCACCAAATGACTTTGAGGGCAAGAGTTGCCCTTGTATTTCTCAAATCTGGGCACCTTGAATTTGTGCGGAATTTTCATATTTTGAACCAAACCAAGGTTTGCGGCGTCCTTTCCGAATAGATCCTGACCGCGAATGGCATGCACTTCCTTCTGCATCTCTAGGAATTGTTCATGGAACTCTTGGAATCTGTCCTTCCGGGACAGTGTGTACCACGAGTGGTGGTATAGTCATTGCGGCAGTGACTCTTGGTGCTTCCCGATCCCGAAGTTTGTAAACTTCAGGAGTTGCTGTCATGCCCCTTGCATCTTCGCTTTCCCGAAGTTTGTAACCTTTAGGCCTAGCAGTTCCTGCTGTAGTTTCTGGATCTTCCATGATCGGCGAAATATATCCTTCCGAGATATAGTTAAGTGGCATGACCCAGGGACGATCTTTAGGCATGTTATACTGAGGATCATACTTTTCCACTATAGGCGTAAATGTGATCTCTGAGATCACAATCCTTTGTTGCTGCATCTGAGCTGCCGCCAGAGATTGCATGTAATTTTGAAGTTTCCTCAGATCTTCTTTCAGAGTGTCGATTTCTTCTCTCAACTCTCTGTTCTCTACCTCAAGATCATCCATTTTCTTTTGTCGATTGGCCTGAGTATTGTACGAATGAAACAGTTTGACTCTAGAATTGAGACACAAACGTGAGATTCGTAGGGAAGAAGAATGCGTTATGTGAGAATGATGAATGATATGCAATAATTATATTTTAATTTTTTGTTTTAATCAAAAGAAACTTCAACAATTAGATTGCAAATATCATACAGTGGGGAGACCCCGTTTTATTGAATTCAAAGATTGCGAAAATGGAAATACAGTATTTTACAAAGTGCTATAAAAGGAAATGTCTAAGCTTATGGATCCTGAGTCCTCTCTAAGGAGAGCTTAGGTGCTGGTTCTGGTATTTTCCTTTTCTTTGACCGGGGCTCTTGAGCCGTTGCCGGGTTGTCATTCCTTTACCAAGTGAAAGGAGCGAGCAAATTCCTTCGGTCGTCTTGATTTTCTACAGCATGTTGCTCTAAAATCTCGATCAGAGCATCCTTTTCTTTTAACAATTATTGTATTTTGGTACACTCCACATTGAGAATGCGGTACTTGTTCTTCCAAGATTTCTTTTCCCGTTGAACTTTGTTGAGAGTGACCTGGAGTTTTTCCGTATCAGACATAAAATAAAGGACAAATTCCTTTAACGGAAGAACTTCTTGACGAGGGTAAGGCATCCTCAACTTGAGAGCTCTAGTTTGTACCCAGTGGAGATAAGGTTCCACCGAGACACAATCTGGGTTTCCTAGAGACTCTCTTCCTTTCCTGTGAACGTGTTTCCAAGCATGCACTATTTATGTCTTTAGTGCCCTGTCATTTTCTTCTTCCTTGAAGAAAAGACCTTCCAGATGAACATTACGCGGGATATGTCTCATCGGGTATCCGAGTTGACGACGAACTAATATTGGATGATAGTTGATTCCTCCTTAGTTCCTATGAGGGGTACATTAGGGAAGTTTCCACAATGGTCAATGATTCTTATCCCGTCATAGATCCGATTGTACCAATCGATGTCAGAGTTGGTAAGAGACATGATTCTTTGCGACCAACGTAGAGTACTTTTATGATACCAAAAAGCAGCAAACTTGGGTAAATGGGAAGTGAACCATTTGTATAGCAGGGGTACACAGCATGTGATCATTCCTCCGCTGTACAATTTCCTTAAGTGTACAGAATGATAGGCATCTGCGAGCAAGGTCGGTACAAGGTTTCTAATCAGAAATATCTTAATGGCATTGATATCAATGAAGTTATCAATGTTGGGAAACAGAAATAACCCGTAGGTGAGTAAGACAAAGATGCTCTTGAAAGCAGTCACGTTCCCTATACTGGCAAAGTACAAGGCCTTCTTTATCAAGAACTTGGCTGGTAAACCTTGGATTCCTCCCTTAATGGTCATGTGAGCCCTGACTGCTGACTCGTCCAAATATATTGCTCTTGCAATGATTTAATCCTTTAGAATTTCTTCCAGTCCAGAAAAGGGAGCTTGGTTAGTGATGGGTAAATCAGTCAGGTCAGAGTACTCCTCCAGTGTTGGTGCCAGTTGGTAATCTGGGAACGTGAAACAGTGATAGACCGGATCGTAAAATTGAATCAGAGTAGACAGTATTCCTTCAATTACATGGATCCTTAACAGAGATAGCAGTCCTCCGTACTTAGCTCTGAAAGCATCGGGGTTAGTGATCATCCTTGCCAACCCTCTTAAATCCTCTAGTTTTGGAACCTTGAAGGTGTACTTGTGAGTCTTCCTTCTACCGAAATCCATAACGCAATCTTTCTTTCTGATATTTCCAATCATTGTCTTAGTTTAATTTGAAAAAGAGAGACTAGAAAAGAAGAATTTTTTTTGTTTAAAGTTTTTCTTTTAATGAAATGAATGCATGAATGCAGCATACAAAAACATAGAAAAAACATGGGGTCAAGGGTTCAATGTCATGAAGTCGTGGCTTTACCCATTCCCAAAGGTTATACTGGTGAATTTTTGTACCTGTCCTCAAAATCATTGACCCCCCTTGGGATAGCAACAACAGGCTGGTTCACCCGAGCGAGCTGCAGTATCTTAGGGTAATCTCAAATGAGGGTAGTATCGCGCGACAACTATTTTCGATAGATTCTGCACTATAAAATAGTCACATGGTCTCAGCATACTAAATCCTCAATTTTATGGATACCATAATCGAAGAATCTGCTTTCAACAACCGAAGTCGTTTAGACATTGAATCCGCAAAGGGTGTCTCCACTGATTCGATGGTCTACCGGGACCGCTTATTCGGGAGTCACTCCCTGCAAGATTACTCGTCTATGCCATAACTTATCTTAGGTATCACTCAAACTTTCCAGATGCGGCATCACCCGCAGTCCCATTAGTAGAAAAATAAACATGGATATCAACTAGGAAATTCCTAAAACTAACATCCTAGACCTTTTAGGAGCTATAATCCTAGTCTTAAACAAATAAAATGACTCCCTAGCAGAGTCGCCATTTTTCTGTTGGAAAATGGGGACGATGATGACTAAGGTAAAATAGATCATACAGTGACTCCCCAGCAGAGTCGCCATTTTTCTGTAGCGCGCGATTTTTGTCGGTGACGCGACCACCTTATCACGGAATTTGGGGTTTCTCCTCAATGAAGAGGAGGGGGGTGCTACTTTCTGATTTCTTATTTATCCCGTGAAGCTGGAAGGGAAAGGGAAGCTATCTAAAACTAACCTTGCACGCGAATGTTTAACTGAACAAACGCTTAAAGAGATTCGGGGAGTTCGGGATCAGGTTATACAATGGGGAATTGTCAATTACCCATCCTATATGTGGTTATCCACAGGATGTTAGCTTTAGGTTTCGCTTTGTACTTGATGGTGTTTATCTGTTAATGGGTTGGGAAAGTTTCTTGGGAAAGTATGTGAGAGAGAGAGTGAGTGGATGTTGATGTTCGGGTTTTCCCGATGTTTTTGGTAAGGTACTGGACCTAAGTTTTGATTGGTATGTAGGTGCTGGACCTAGAGTTTTTGATTTAATATGCTCGCTAAGATTTCACAATCTTATGCCTATGTATTCCCGTTTAAAAGAAACATGGAAATCAGAGCAATCGTAGTTCCTCCTATTCTAAGGGAGGAAAAAGATGTTTTGGTGTCTTGTTCAAAGCCCAAGATTGAAGCTAAAAGGGTTTATTTGTGTCTTGTTCAAAGCCCAAGATTGAAGCTAAAAGGTTTGACTGAGAGAGAATTTATCATCTCTAAAGGGGAGACATCTTGTCTATTTATCATGGTTGTTGGGTGACTGTTTATAAAGAAGGATTACTTTAACTGGAATATAAGAATCCAACAATGCCATAATTTCCTTTATAAGGGATATTGATTTTTGTGTGCCTTGATCAAAGCCCAAGGTTGAAGCTAAGAGGTTGATTGACTCCACTGGGGAAGTCCTTATACAAAGCCTAAGAGGAGGCTGGAAATGGCTAACTCAACAAGAGAGTGTTTATATATGTCTTGTACAAAGCCCAAGATTGAGGCAAAAAAAAGGTAAAAAAAAAGGCTGACTCTTTGGGGATATCATTATACAAAGCCTAAGAGGAGGCTAAAAGTTTGATTTTTCAGGGGAAAAGGTTCCATCTGTCTCGTACAAAGCCCAAGATTGAGGCTAAAAGGGTACTGACTCTGGAGGGAGAGAAATCTTTATCTGTCTTGTACAAAGCCCAAGATTTGAGGCTAAAATGAGACTGACTCGACTAAGGATATTTTAAGTATCTCGTACAAAACCCAAGATAGAAGCTGCAATGAGTTTGACTCTACAGGAGGGTATTATCTGTCTTGCTCAAAGCCCAAGATTGAGGCTGGAATGAGTTTGACTCAGCTTAGAAAATTTATTTCTCAAAGCCTAAAGGTAGGTTGAGAGGAAATGACTCCGTTGGGGAAGATATTTGTCCCAAGCTTAAGAGAAGGCTATGAAGATTTATGTCTTGTACAAAGCCCAAGATTGAGGCTGAAAGGGTTTGACTCAACAAGAGAGTGATTTTATCAGTCCTGTACGAAGCCCAAGATTGTGGCTGAATAAGCTGGAGAAATCACTATACAAAGCCTATGAGGAGGCTAACTTCCGCTAGGGGAAATCCTTATATCAAGACTAAGAGGAGGCTGAAAGTTTGACTCAACAAGGGCGTAGTTTTATCTGTCTCGTACAATGCCCGAGATTAAGGCTAGTTGACTCAACAAGAGAGTGATTGACTCAACAAGAGAGTCTGAAAAAGGTGATTGACTCAACAAGAGAGTCTGAAAAAGGTTTTGACTCAACAAGAGAGTTTGAAAAGGTTATTGACTCAA
This sequence comes from Lathyrus tuberosus, assembly GCA_022829125.1. Classification (NCBI taxonomy): domain Eukaryota; kingdom Viridiplantae; phylum Streptophyta; class Magnoliopsida; order Fabales; family Fabaceae; genus Lathyrus; species Lathyrus tuberosus. The sequence continues at coordinate 2,096,015 of JALAZF010000048.1, read as the reverse complement.
CAAGAGAGTCTTGAAAGTTTTGACTCAACAAGAGAGTCTGAAAAGATTAGCTCCGCTAGGGAGAATCATTGTACAAAGCCCAAGAGGAGGCTATCTTTGCTGAGGAAATATCATTATACAAAGCCTAAGAGGAGGCTATCTTCTGCTGGGGATTATTGAGATCCCGAGGCAGGTCCAATATGGAGAATCAACTCTTGTTGAGGGTTACAGAAGAGTTGAGATATCAAATTCCTTGGGGTTCTGATTTGGGATAGTGTTATACTGATGATAAACTGACCCTGGCTGAGGGGTTTTTTAGGAGAGAAACTGGTTTTTTAGAACTCATGGGTTTTAACTCCTTTGGAGATTGATCCAGAATGACCGGAGTTTCTCCTATGTTTGTAGGGAACTTGAGAATGTCTTTGAGACTCAAGAGTAGATTTAGATTGTCCAAGTCTATTGGTGTGGAAGAGTTCATCTTTGTATGATGCCCACGAGGAGGCAAGTGTTTTAAGGGATGAGTATCAACCCTAAAATGGTTGGATGTTTTGACACTAGAAAGACTGCTCTAGCAAAGAATGACTAAGTTCTGTCTTATACCTTTAGGAGGTCTTCAGGGTCCTTGAATTAAGCCCAAGAGAAGGCATGAGAACTTTTAAGAAGCTGGAGGGTCCTTGTACAAAGCCTAAGAGGAGGCTGGGATGCTTTTAGGAAGCATGTGGGTCCAAACTTAAGAAGAGTTCAAGAAAAGTTTCACCGAGAATAATCTTTTCTTTAGTGAACAGTTTTAGGGTTTGAAGAAATTCAAGAGAGGTTTCACCGAGAATTAATCCTCTATGGGGAAACTGAATTTCTTTGACAAGTTTTGATAACAACTGTATATTTGAACCTAAATTAAAAGAAAAGTTGTTTTTGAAAAGATTGTCGGGGCTTATACTCAAGGAGAGGCCCAAGGTTTAACAGTGATCGCACCGTTGTTTTAAAGATCGTACCGGGACTAGTACAACGACTTAGGCCCAAAATGGTTTTGGTTAAAAAGGGATTGGGTATTACACTCTATTAGAGGCCCAAAATATTTTTTGAAAAAGAAAGACGAGACTTACAACACGAGGGGAGGCCCAATGAAAGACAGTGATTGCACCGTCGTTTTGAGAATCGCAGAGGGACTTATACAACTACTGAGGCCTAAAAAGGTTTATTTACAAAAGGGTTAGGTCTTACACTCTTTCAAGAGGCCCAAAGATTTATTTTTGTACAAGTGATGGGGCTTACAACTCAGGGAGAGGCCCAAGATGAAAATAGTTTGAAAACGACGATCGCGTCGAAATTTCTAAAACTGTATAGGGACTTATACAATGACTGAGGCCCAAAAAAGGTTTTATTTACAAAGAGGTGGGGCTTACACTCTATCAAGAGGTCTAAAAGATTTTGAAAAACGGTTTGTTAGGGTGAAAATCAACGAAATCCTAATTTCATCATTTTTTTAAGTAATTATTCAAAGAAAATTAATAAAAATGATAAAAACACCAAATAAGTTTGAATAAACAACTTTTGATTTTTGGTTAAGGTTTTAAAAATGATGTTTTAATCACAAGATGAATTAAAACTCATTTGGTTTTGATTTCCAAGATGAAAATTAATTTTTTGAAATGTTCAAAACAATAAAAAATGAATTTATTTGCAAAAATATCAACTATATTAAATAAATAATATAAATTTTATTTTTTTGTGGAATAAAAAATTTAAACATTTTTGTGATTTTTTGCAAAAAGAACCAATAAAAAATAATTAAAATTGAGAGAGAAATTAATTTTTCAAATCATTTAAGAAAATAATATGAAAATACAAAAAATGGAAAAAAGTGATAAAAAAGGGTCTGGCGCCGGGGGGATTCGAACCCAGACCTCCAAGCCAAACACATGAGCACGCAACCACTGGGTGGTGATACATACGTGTATCAAAACCACCCCATAAATACATAATGGGTGCCTTGTTTTAGGCCTAGGCAAGGCAAGGCAATGCCAGCTTTTGGGCCATTTACGTGAAGCCTCTAACTTTCTCATTTCTCCATGGATTGGGACAAAATTTATATGCATCTGGCCTAGAATTTCCCAAGGAATCCAATGGTGGTCATGGTTTTTTCAGATGAAGTCCCTATTTTAAAACCAGATAGTGGTTTTGAAATAGACCTATATTTGCATTTTCTATGCTACCTCATGGTACAGGCAAGAATTACATGATGAATTGGTTCAAACACAACATATACAACATGTATGAGATGTTTATGATCCATGGACTTCAAAGTAATGCATAATTTAGAAAGTTCAAGTGATGATGCACTTACATCTTGGAGCTTTTTGGGTTATCTGCCAAGTTCCTTGTGCCAGAAGTAATTTGATGCTTTGACACTCTCAATTGATCCCTTAGAACCTTTTAGAATGGTTAGAACCAGTTGGAATCCTCAGGAACAAGTTTGAGCTCTTTCTTGCAAAAGGGGCAAAAGTGACCAATATAGCAACTCTCTCAAATGATGTTCCAGATGAGGGGAACCATTTGGGACAGTTCAAGGATGATATTTGGAATGTGTTTGAGGTTTTATCTGGTTTTGAAAGTGACTGAATCAAGACATGGCTTGAAAAATGCAAAAAAAGTCCAATTTTGAGGTTTTGGAAGTGGACTTTGTGATTTTGGTGTTACAAGTCACATGTGAGAGTTTGAACAGCTCAGGTACAACATATTAGAGGTGTTTGGATCATGAGCTGTGATGGAATTTCTCTCTAACTCAAAAACTCAGAGGTACCTTGCAAAAGAAGGCATTTTGGCCTAGAAAAAGGGATTTTGAGGAAAGCAAGTGTTGTAGTGCTTTGGTGTACTCAATATGAGTGCAAATGAGCTCTATTTATAGTAGAACAAGTTTGTTTTGCAAGCAATAGTGAATGGCAGCTGCAGCAGGCCTTTGGCCAATGTTATGCAAAAGGAATCTCAAGTCTCCTCTACCCATTGACTTGAGATTAGGGCACAGGCTTTGTAGCTTTGGTTCAGAGATAAGTCTTGACTGAATTTAGTTGGAATAGGCTCAGTTCATGCCACCTTGGTCTATCCATTGAATGCTTGGAAACAAAATTGGAGCCTTGGCATCTTTGTAGCCTTTTTAGGGATAACAAGCCTAATGTAGATTCTTGGACTTGTGAGGCTTGAAGATCAGATCATCCCCCTTGGATTTGATCCTCTGATGTGTCCAAATTGATGATAAGGCTTGGAATTATAAGATTTGGACAAATCGAGCAAATGTGCACAATTCTGCCCTGTAAAACCAGTTCATGATGCCATGTTTCAAGGGCTGTATCTCCATTCTCAAATTGAATTTGGAGATGATCTGGTACTTGTTGGAAAGCCCTTATGGCATACTTTATTTTTGATGTTCACCCCTAGACCTGGTTTGACTTGGATCAAGGTGAAAAATATCCCTACATTTTGGAAAAAGTAAGGCAGATTCTGACTTAGTGAAAATTTCACTAAGTGTTGGGAAAATGTCATTTTCATATTTTTAGCCATTTTGATCACTCCATAACTTAAAATCCATGAGGAATTGGAGTTTGATGTTGTTGAAGCTTTTGAATTATGTAATGAGAGCTACAAATCTAGCTTTGGACCATCCAAAATGGTTACTTGGATCTCAAGTTATGGTCCTTGGAAGTTGGTACCCTAGCCATTTTGTTCCATAACTTAGAAAAATCCTATGTTTTTTATGGTTACCCCTTTTGCAAGTTAACTCATTTTCTTTGGTTTTTCTTGATGAATGATGATTCAAATCACATATTAACATTGTTTTAGGGTTAAGGAACCTTGGTTGACCAAAAATCTAAAAAGTCAAACTTTGGATTTTTGTACAGTTGACTTTTTATCGGATGAAATCCAAACAGTGCGATCCTTTGTGAAATAAAGTCCTTGACCTAAATCAAACCTAATGGATGGATTCCATAGGTGTTATAGGGTGTATTGAATCATGTCCCAAGGTTTGGGAGCATGTATGGGTCAAAAGTCAAAGGCACAGTTGACTTTTTCCCCCAAACCCTAACTGCGGTCCTGATGAAATTGAAACTTGTGAATCAAGCTTCCTGGGTCAATCCATTGTTGCAAATGGGTCAATGTAGTATATTGGAGGCCCTTAAATCATGTCTTGAGGTCTTGGCTCATGCCTTGTCCCAAAAGTCAACTTAGGGGTGAATTAGGTCAAGGAACCCAAATTCCTGATTTTTGGTAAATGAATCCCCTGGGGTTAAATTGACTTGATGATTGGGTCCATGAGGTCCCTTAGAGTATCTTGGGTTGTGCTTTGAAGCATTGGCTCATGCCCAGATGAAAATTTCCATCTGGAGGGCTCACGCGACCAAAACCCTAATCTTTGATTGTAAAGAATGCCTAACAATCCCTGAGGAGATTGATGAGGCATGAAAGTACATCCATATTATGATGATGATTTGCACAATGATGGGAAATATTTGTGGTCAAAATTTGGGGTATGACAAGGAGCAAATGAAGCTAGTTTACCCTAGGTCATAGGAGAAGTTGATTGACTTCCTCAACCATTGTAAACTCGAGGATTCTAAAGTAATGTTGTGTCTAAGATGCAGCACTTTCTTTGACAAAAAAACTAATAATGATTTGGAGAATGTCCCAAATTCTAAGTAGAAAGGGATATGGGGGAATAACAAACCCCAGTTCTTTTTCGACAAAAGGGATGTGCCCTAGAAAAATCAACAACAGAAGTTCCCAACTCACCAGGGAACAGACCAAACACCTATGTCCCAGCGTCTAACTCTCCTCAGGGAAAATGGATGCGAACTATGGGCAAAAAGGAATCTAGCCACCATAAGTGGAAACATTTTGAGATAGGAAGAGGCTCAACATTGTCATATCGAGAGAAATTCCAAGTGTCAAAACAGTCCTATGAGCCTAGCAATTATAAATGGGAAAATCCCATTTCTCGAACCCAATGGAGGAGGTTCTAGAGAAAGAAAAAGGCAGAAAGTGAAACTCCAAAATCAAGTACCAAAATACCACAACCTAATCCTGTCACTAACAAGGCCAATAAGCTAGTCGGAAGATGATTGTTTTCCCATATGCCAACAAAAGCAAAAGGGAAATAAGTAAAAGAAGCAACACATGTAGATGATGATATGGTAACGGATAATTTTGATTCAGGATCGGAACCTGATTTCGACGTGATATTCAATGTAGTGTTGGTACTCCCAGTAGAGTAATATTGCCCTATAGAAGTTAAGGAATATGAGGAGTGCAATGAAAAAGAAATGGCCAAGCATAGGCCATTTTGTTATCGTGTTATGAATAATGGTTGTGTAAGGGAACAAAATGATTTCTTTGAAAGGCATGAAGAGCAATTTGAATCCTTATTCATAAGGGTAAAAATTGAAAATACTAGAATCAACAAAGTGTTGATTGACAGTGATGCAGTGGTTAACCTGATGCTTCATTTTCTTTTGAAAAAGATCGAAAAGCATGATAATGGTTTAAGACCCTCGCAACATGGTTTTGTCAAATTAGGAGGGCAAAACTGGACACACTTTAGGGGTGATTCAAGTTGACTTAATTGTTGGTTCGATAACCAAACCCACTCTTTTCATGGCCATATCCTCCCGGGCCAATTATACCTTACTCCCGGGGAGAGAATAGATCCATGGCATCAAAGCGGTGCCATTAAAACTTAACCAAAGAGTATTGATATGGCAGAATGATGGGATTGTCGAAAATGTAGAGGCCGATCATAGCTACTATTTGGCAGAGATAAACCATATCGATAAAAGAAATTTTGACAGAAACCTGGAAAATATTGCACCTTGTACTACTACAGGGCCAAATTATTTACCTTCAGAAATGGCATTATACTCTTTGAAAATTCACCATATCCATGGATTTAAATGGTTCAGAGAAAGCATGGGGGATGAGGGAATGTCTGGGATCCCAACAACTGGTTTGGAAGAGAAAAGTGAGGACTATGTCTGAGTTCGATACTTTGAAAAGATTTTCGGCTTATGTAGTCGAAAATATACTAATAGCGGCCTTAGAGGCCGAAGTATGACACATGGCTATCGAAGCCAATGAAATAGAAATTTATAATTTGGAACTAGGGATTGAATTTGAACCTAAGCCACTAGATAAGCCATAACCCGTGAGTGGGTAAAATGACAGCTTAAACACTTAAAGGCTCGATTGCGTCTATGATAACAAGCCTTGAGGTTTTGAAAAGATCCAGTCGCCACGACTAAAAAGATGCAGGTGCATGATACTCTAGAAGAAATCGAACTGGGTGATGGAATGAGTAAAATGCCGACATATATCAACACTAATCTCGACCTAAAACTAAGAATCGAAGTAATCAAACTACTTCAAGAGTACAAAGACTGTTTTGCTTGGGACAATGATGAAATGCCCGAGCTAAGCAGAGATTTGGTGGAGTTGTGTTAGACGTAGGTGACTTATCTAGAGGAAGGGTGAATAGATCCTAAATTAAATAAATAACTTTATAAAAACTATTTTGAAAATTTTAACGGCTATCGGAAGTGACCTAAATCGAATCGACTAAACCGAACCGCTATCAAAAAGCTTGGATACGTGTATATGAAAACCAATTGATGATAATGATAAATAAATCAATCAATATGCTTTAATCATAGTCACTTGAATGCTACTCAAAAGCAAAGGCTATATCCAATGACAAAATACACAAAAATATAATAAAGGCAAATTATCAAACACCTTGTGTGCAATCAATTTTGTTTAGAATTATGTATGGTTTTGTTGATTTACAAATCCAACCACAATCAAATAGATTGTCATCGACTAAACGAGACCTTTTTCAAAATTTTATCAAAAGGTTTAACAAAACGTATTGATCGCATAATCGAAGAATTCAATAATTTGCAAATGAAAAATAAAAGAGATAGAGAGAAAGAAAGAGTACACAAGGATTTGTTTAGGCAGTTTCCCAATCGGACTCGCCATGGGTATATCTTCCCTCAATTCGAACTCGAGTTGAGATAGTGAACCAGGATCGAGGGGAAGTTTACATCAGAAACTTAGACCAGTTCCTTGGTTGGAAACCAGGATCGAGGGGAAGTTTACATCAGAAACTTAGACCAGTTCCTTGGTAGAAAACCAGGATCGAGGGGAAGTTTACATCAAAAACTTAGACCAGTTCCTTGGTAGGAAACCAGGATCGAGGGGAAGTTTATTTCAAAAAAACTGAGACCAGTTCCTTGGCTGAAGTTCAGGATCGAGGGGAAGTTTTTACCTTTTCTAAGCATCATTGCTTAGCAAAAGAAGAAGGATGCATGAACGGTCATTCCTAAACACCATCAAAATTTTGGGTATTCCGATATTTAATCCTCTTGCACCCCGAATGCCCGAATACCTTCGCCATTCACACTTTCGGGTCCAAGAAGATTAAATAGGGGCATCTGTCATACCCCAAATTTTGACCACTAAGATTTCCCATCATTGTACAAATCATCATCACAATATGGGTAAACCATCATGCCTCATCAGTCTCCCCAAAGATGGGTGAACATTCACTACTATAAAAACTTAGGGTTTCAAGCCCTCTCTGAGCCTTAGACAAAGGCTCAATCAAGAATTGACATGATCTTCAACTTGTCTAACCTCTCAAACATCCACAAAGGATCAAGAGGACTCCCACTTCAAGGATTAAGCACAAGACTGCCCCCTTCTAAGTGGGTCAAGCCTCAAGATCGCCAGTGTCACCAAATTAGGGTTTGGTCGACCAGGGACTCCAGATGAGAATTTTCCTCTAGGCATGAGCCAATGCTTCAAAGCATAACCTAATATACTCCATGGAACCTCATGGACCCAATCATCAAGTCAATTTAGCCTCAGGGGATGCATTCACTAAAAATCAGGAATTAGGGTTTCTTGACCTAATTCACCCCTAAGTTGACTTTTGGGATAAATCATGAGCCAAGACCTCAAGAGATGATTTGAGGGTCCCTAACACACCACATTGATCCATTTTCAACAATGGATTGGTCCAAGAAGCTTGAGCAACAAGTTTCAAAGTCATCAGAACCACAATTAGGGTTTCGCGGGAAAAGTCAACTGTGCCTTTGACTTTTGACCAGGACATGCTCCCAAACCCTAGGATATGATTCAATACACCTTATAACACCAATGAAATCAATCCATCAAGTTTGATTTAGGTCAAGGACTTGATTTCATAGAGGATTGCACAGTTCAGAATTCATCTGACAAAAAGTCAACTGTGCACAAAAGTCAACTTTGACTTTTTGAGATTTTTCACAATCATGGTTCTTTGACCCTAAAATGATGTTAATATGTGATTGGAATCATCATTCATCAAGAAAAATCAAGAAAAGTGGGATAACTTATAAAAGGGGTAACCATAAAAACTTAGAAATTTTTCTAAGTTATGGAACAAAGTGGCTAGGGTACCAACTTTGGAGGATCATAACTCCTAAACCACAAGGCCATTTTTCCCCATCCAAAGCTGGATTTGTAGCTCTCATGGCCCTCTACAAAAGCTTCAAACACAACTCATTCCAATTCCTCATGGATTTTAAGTTATGGAATAATCAAAATCACAAAAAGTGAAAATGTCACTTTTTTCCAACACTTAGTGAAATTTTCACTAAGTCAGAATCTGCCTTCATTTTTTTCCAAATGTAGGGGGATTTTTCACTTGGATCCAAAAGTTATCAAAACCAACTATGATCAAACAGTTGTTGTATCATATGAGAACTTTCCAAAATGTCCAAGAACTCCATCAAAGTCCACTTGAGCCATGAGATATGACAATGCCAATATGCCTTGCTGCAAACTGTCATGGCAAGGCAGATTTGGGAGTTTTGCTCGATTTTCTCAAATTTTGCAAAGGGCAAGCTACTCTATCCATCTGAACACCTCAAGGGGGGACCAAGGAGGAACCAACTTTGATCCCAAGCCTCCCAAGTCTTTGGAACCAAAAGTAGCATGCCAAACCTAGAAATCCTTAAAGAGGGGACAAGACTCCAATTTTGTTTTGGAGCATTCAATGGATGCACTAAGGTGGCATGGAATGAGCCATTTCTAACTGAATTCAGTCAAGACTTATCCAAAACCAAGGGAACCAGCAGTCTATGCCCTAACCTCTAGTCAATGGCTAGAGGAGACTTGGATTCTCATTGATCAATATTGGCCAAACCTCTGCAGCAGTTGCCAATCACTACTGCTCCCAAAACAAACTTGCTCTACTATAAATAGAGCTCATTTTGATCAGTTTGAGTACACCAAAGCCATTAAATAGATGCTTTCCTCAAAATCACCTTCTCACTTCCAAATTTGCCTTCCAAAGCAAATCACCATCGGGTTTTGAGTTTGAGAGCAATTCCAATCAAACCAATCACACACACACACACACCTCATAAACATCATATAGAGGTGATCCAAACACTCACAAGTGACCTGTAACACTAAAATCACAAAGTCACCTCTCAAAACCTCAAAATAGGACTTTTGTGCATTTTTCAAGCCATGTCTTGATTCAGTCACTTTCCAAACCAGATAAAACCTCAAACATAGTCTAAATATCATCCTTGAACTGTCCCAAATGGTTCCACACATCTGGAACACCATTTGAGGGAGTTGCTATTTTGGCCACTTTTGCCCCTTTTGCAAGAAAGAGCTCAAACTTGTTCCTGAGGTTTCCAGCTGATTCCAACCATCCTAAAAGCTTCTAAGAGATCATTTGAGGGCGTCCAAAGCATCAAATAATTTCTGGAACAAGGTACTTGGCAGATTGCACAAAAGCTCCAAAAAGAGGTAAGCATCACAACTTGAATTCTTTGAATTATGTTTTCCTTTGATGTCCACTGATCATGCATCTCTTCTACATGTTATATGTATTGTGTTTGCACCAATTTATCATGTAATTCATACCTGTACCAAGAGATAGCACAAAAAATGAAAATCATGGCCTATTTCAAAGCCACTATCGGGTTTTTCAATAGGAGCATGATCTGAAAAAAACACCACCACCATTGAATTCCTTGTGAAATTCTAGGCAGGATAAACCTAAATTTTGTCCCAATCCATGGAGAAATGAGAAAGTTATGACCTTCACGTTTCTGACCAAAATCTTGTCTTGCCTTGCCTTGGCCAGGCCTAGAAAACAAGGCAAGCCTTGTATATTTGTGGTTGTGTTTCAATCAACGGATGTATCACCACCCTAGTGGTAAGGCGCGTGCCCTATACACAAGAGGACTGGGGTTCGAATCCCCCTCGCCCCAGATCCTCTTTTTGCTATTTTTCTCCACTTTTTATTGTTTTTCTTATTATTTTTAATGATTTGAAAAATTAATAACTCCCTCAATTTTAATTATTTTTGATTGGTTCTTTTTGCAAAAATTCACAAAAATATTGAAATATTTTATTCCACAAAAAAATTAAATTTATATTATTTATTTAATATAATTAGTATTTTTGTGAATAAATTCATTTTTAATTGTTTTTTAAACATTTAAAAGTGAATATTTACTTTGAAAATCAAAACCAAATGAGTTTTAATTCATCTTGTGTTTAAAACCTCATTTTCTAAACCATAAACAAAAATTACAAGTGGTTTATTCAAACTTAATTGGTATTTTTATCATTTTTATTTGATTTTCTTTAAATATTTACTTTTTAAGGAAAACAAAATTAGGGTTTCTTTGATTTTCACCCTAACAAATTTTTTTCAAACACTTTGGGCCTCTAATAGAGTGTAAGACCCAATCCTTTATAAATACAAACCTTTTTTGGGCCTCAGTCATTGTATAAGACCCATTTTATTTTCAAAAACAACGGCGCGATCATCGCCCGTTTAAAATAAATCATCTGGGCCTCTCCTCGAGCTATAAGACCCATTCAAAATCACTGGGCCTCTAATAGAGTGTAAAACCCAATCCTTTGTAAATACAAACCTTTTTTGGGCCTCGGTCATTGTATAAGACCCATTGTATAATAAAAAACAACGGTGCGATCATCGCCCGTTTAAAAAAAATCAACTGGGCCTCCCTCGAGCTATAAGTCCCAATTATTTTTCTTAAAACCTTTGGGCCTATAGTAGAGTGTAAGACCCAACCCTTTTTGAAAACCAAAATGATTTGGGCCTCAGTCATTGTATAAGATCCATTGTATTTTCAAAAACAACGGCGCGATCATCGCCCGTTTAAAAAAAATCAACTGGGCCTCTCCTCGAGCTATAAGACCCATTCAAAATCATTGGGCCTCTAATAGAGCGTAAAACCCAATCCTTTGTAAATACAAACCTTTTTTGGGCATCAGTCATTGTATAAGACCCATTGTATTTTCAAAAACAACGACGCGATCATCGCCCGTTTAAAATAAATCATCTGGGGCTCTCCTTGACCTATAAGACCCATTCAAAATCATTGGGCCTCTAATAGAGTGTAAGACCCAATCCCCTTTTAACCAAAACAATTTAGGGCCTCATATATTGTATAAGTCCCTCTGCGTTAAAAGAAAAGTTCGGCGCGATCGTCGCCTTTTTTTTACAAAACCCTGGGCCTCTCCTTGAGCTGTAAGCCCCACCAGTTGTTTAAAAATAAACCTTTGGGCCTCTTGAGAGAGTGTAAGACCCATCCCTTTGTACAGGAAACCTTTTTGGGCCTTAGTCACTTGTATAAGTCCCTGTACAAATTCAAAACAACACGGCAATCACTGATAAAGCCTTGGGCCTCTCCTTGAGCTGTAAGCCCCAACAATCTTTTCAAAGCACTTTCTCCTTTGATTTTGAATATAATATTATTATCAAAGCTTTCTTTGTTGAACAACTAACAAAACAGCATGGAAGCTTTACAACCGAGTAAGTGTTTACCCGCTTTCATTATCTGCTTTCATATATATATATATATATATAACTGTATTGTGGGGTTGTTTCACTGTAAGTCTTCTTTCACAAACTTTTATATACTTGTCAAATATCAACTGTGTAATACTAGTATAGTTATTTAGAGTTTTCCCCGACAACTACGTCTAGGACTAGGTAAAGCCCTGTTGGTCACTCTTAAATACAAACAAAACTAGATCCCCATAGGATTACCAGACACAGTCTTCCCTCCTATTGGGGTTAAACAATATGGAGACGTGAAAGGCAGCATTCTCGGTGAACCTTTTCTCAGACTGTCACTTTTAGAAATTATCAAAGAAACTCTACTCCCCAGTGATGATATTTTCTCCATGAATGGCATCTCCTGAGTTTCTTCCAAATTCTCGGACTTTCATGGCTTGATCTATTCTCAGTGAATGGCATGTCTTGAACTTCTCGGGGTTTGGGGACCCACAGGCTTTCTAAAAGCATCCCCGCCTCCTCTTGGCCGTTGTACAAGGACCCTTCGGCTTCTTAAAAGCTCTCATGCCTTCTCTTGGGCTTAGTACAAGGACCCAGAGACCTCTACATGTATAGGAACATAACCTAGTCATCAATTTGCTAGAGTTGTCTTTTTGAGTCAAGTGTCACACCAGTTAATGGGTTGACCTTCATCCCTTAACATACCAGCCTTCTCTTGGGCATCATACAAAGATCTTTCACTACCTAAGAATCGATTTCTCAAAACACCAGTAGACTTGGACAGTCTCAATACCCTTTGGATTTCCCATTTCCTTAAAGAACGGGAAATAACCCTGATCCTCTGATCAATCATAAAGAACAGCCTTACCTTTAATCATTCCCTTCATAAGAACTGATTTTCTCTTTTATCCAACATACTGGACCTGTCACTAGACTGAAACAGTCACCAGCATAAGTAGCCTCCATCTCGGGCTTTGTACGAGATACTAAAAGACTCTCTTGTTGAGTCAATTTTGTTTTAGCCTCCTCTTGGGCTTTGTATAATGATTCTCCCCAGCGGAGCTAACCTTTTCACACTCTCTTGTTGAGTAAAAAAGACTCTCTTGTTGAGTCAAACACTTTTAGCCTCCATCTCGAGCTTCGTACGAGATACAAAACACTCTCTTGTTGAGTATAAAAGACTCTCTTGTTGAGTCAATCACTTTCAGCCTCCATCTCGGGCTTCGTACGAGATACAAAAACACTCTCTTGTTGAGTATAAAAGACTCTCTTGCTGAGTCACACCTTTCAGCCTCCATCTCGGGCTTCGTACGAGATACAAATCACTCTCTTGTTGAGTATAAAAGACTTTCTTGTTGAGTCAAACCCTTTTAGCCTCCATCTCGGGCTTCGTACGAGATACAAAACACTCTCTTGTTGAGTATAAAAGACTCTCTTGTTGAGTCAATACCCTTTTAGCCTCCATCTCGGGCTTCGTACGGGATACAAAACACTTTCTTGTTGAGTATAAAAGACTCTCTTGTTGAGTCAAACCTTTAGCCTCCGTCTTGGGCTTCATACAAGACACATAAAAACACCCTCTTATTGGGCCAATAGCCTCCTCTTAGACTTTGTATAAGGAAAACCCTGGTTGAGTCAATCAACCTTTTAGCATCAAAGTTGTGCCTTGTTCATAGCATACAAACATCAACAACTCCTTTTCCTTCATCTAATTACTGTAAGCGGCAAGCCTCTGGATTATTTACATCCACGCCACTGTCCCTCTTTTAGCATAAGAAATTCCTAAGGAAAGATAGCATTGCTCTACACTGAGTTAAAGTTTTCTCCTTCAGGTCAAAATCCCCTATAAAGGAAATTATGGCATTGCTGGATTCACATATCCTAGTTAAAGTAATTCTCCTTTATAATCAATCACCCAACAGTTGTGATAAACATCCCCTTTAGAGATGACAGATTCTCTCTTATCCATAAACCCTTTAGCTTCACATCTTGGGCTTCGAACAAGATACAAATAGACCCTTCAGCTTCACTTCTTGGGCTTCAAACAAGATACAAACCACCTTTAACTTCACGTCTTGGGCTTTGATCAAGACACCAAAACGACATTTTTCCTCCCATATAATAGGAGGAACTACGATCGCTCCGATTTCCCTGAACGGGAATACGTAGGTATAAGATTGAAAAATCTTAGCGAGCACATCTAATCAAAAACCCAAAATCCAGTATCTCCATCAAATCAACCCAAAAGCATCAAATCTAAACACAATATCAAAAACCTCACCAATAGTCCATACACCGTGTTCTTAGGCGAAATAACCGAAGATTGGGCCCCACCTCCACATAGCATCTGTAACCTAACAGACCGCTTTTCAAACTCAGTATACAAGCAGGGTTAATTGGAGACATCTATTTCCCTTCCTTAGTCAGCTTAATAGGATAAAAAATGAATCGAACTGTAGTACCCCAGAGCGACAGTGCTTAAGAACCACGTCCAAAATCGCTCGCAAAAGAAAAAATGGCGCCCACCGTGGGGCCCTTTCCTTTTTCTTACAATCTTAGGTAGAAAACCCTGAGTTCACAAAATTTCACAGAAATGGCGACTCTGCTGGGGAGCCATTGTCTGTATAGGATCATAAGACTAGATGTCTAGGATGATTAAGACAAATATATATACTGCTTTTCCTAATTGATATCTGTGTTTATTTTTCTGCTAATGGGAATGCGTGTGATGTCGCATGTGGAAAGATTGAGTATACACCTAAGATAGGTGATGGCTAAATGAGTAATCTTACAGGGAGTGACTCCCAAATAAGAGACCTCGACCATTGGATCAGTGGAGGCACCCTTTTGCGAATTCAATGCCTATACGACTTTGGTTGTTGAAAGCAGTGTTGTTCGATTGTGATCGTCGGTGAAACTGATTTAGTAGACTAAAACCATTTAGTAGTGCGGAAGCTATTGGAAATAGTTGTCACGCGATACTACCCTCATTTGAGGCTGATGATCTATTCTCGGTGAATAGCATTTACTCTAAGATACTGTAGCCCGCTGGCGATCTGCTTGCTATTGTTATCCTGGGAGGAGCTGATGATTTTGAGGACAGGTACAAAAAATACCAGTATAAACCTTTGGGGGGGGGGGGGTAGAGCCTTGACTTCATGACACCGACCCTTTGACCCTATGTTTTTTCTATGTTTTTGTGTGCTGCATTCATACATTCATTTAAAAAACATTAAAACAAAAAAAAATCTTCTCTTCTAATCTCTCGTTTTCAAATTAAACTGAGACAATGATTGCAAATGTCAGAGAAAGGAGATTTTGTTATGGATTTCGGTAGAAGGAAAACTCATAAGTACACCTTCAAGGTTCCAAAGTTAGAGGATTTGAGAGGTTTGGCGAGAATGATCACCAACCACGAGGCTTTCAGAGCTAAGTATGGAGGGCTGCTGTCTCTATTAAGGGTCCATGTAATCGAAGGAATCCTGTCCACGCTAATCCAGTTCTACGATCCGGTTTATCACTGTTTCACATTCCCGGATTATCAGCTAGCATCAACGCTGGAGGAGTATTCTCACTTGACTCATTTACACATTACTAATCAAGCTCCCTTTTCTGGACTGGAAGAAATTCCAAAGGATCAAACCATTGCAAGAGAAATTTATTTGGACGAGTCAGAAGTCATGACTCACATGACCACTAAGGGTGGCATCCAGGGTTTGCCAGCCCAATTTTTGATAAAGAGGGCCCTATACTTTGCCAGTATAAGGAATGTGACCGCTTTCGAGAGTATCTTTGTTTTTCTCACCTACGGGTTATTTTTGTTTCCCAACATCGATAACTTTGTAGATATCAATGCCATTAAGATTTGTCTGATTGGAAACCTTGTACCAACCTTACTCGCAGATGCATATCATTATGTACACTTAAGGAATTTATACAGCAGAGGAATGATCACATGCTGTGTACCCCTGCTTTACAAATGGTTCACTTCCCATTTGCCCAAGTCTGCTGCATTTTGGGATCAACAGAATACTTTACGTTGGTCACAGAGAGTTATGTCTCTTACTAACTCCGACATCGATTGGTACAATCGAATCTACGACGGGATCAGGATCATTGACCGTTGTGGAAATTTCCTAAATGTACCCCTTATAGGAACTAAGGGAGGAATCAATTATCATCCGATTTTAGTTCGTCGTCAATTTGGATACCCAATGAGGCATGTCCCACGTAATGCTCATCTGGAAGGTCTTTTCTTCAAGGAAGGAGAAAATGACAGGTCACTAAAGACAGAAATAGTGCATGCTTGGAAACACGTTCATAGGAAAGGACGTGAGTCTCTAGGATGCGTTACCCTCGCCAGGAAGTTCTTCCATTAAGGGACTCTGCCCTTTATTTTATGTCTGAGACGGAAAAGCTTCAGGTTACTCTCAGCAAAGTTCAACAGGAGAAGAGGTCTTAGAGGAACAAGTACCGTATTCTCAATGTAGAGTGTAGGAAAATACAACAGCTATTATGAGGAGAAGATGCTCTGATTGAGATTTTAAAGCAACATGCTGTAGAAAATTAGGATGACCAAAGGAATTTGCTCGCTCCTTTCACTTGGCAAAGGAATGACAACCCGACAACGACTGAAGAGCCCCGGTCAAATAAGAGGAAAGTACCAGAACCAACACTTGAGCTCTCCTCAGAGAGGACTCAGGATCCATTAGTTTAGGTTTCCTTTTTCTGCACTTTGTAATCTATTGTATTTCTGTTTCTGCAATCCTTTGAATTCAATAAAACGGGGTTCCCCCACTGTTTGATATTTGCAATCCAATTGTCGAAGTTTACTTTGAATAAACAAAAACATACAATTAACATAATCATTGCATATCATTCATCATTCTCGCATCACACATTCTTCTTACCTACGAATCTTACGTTTGTGTCTCGGTTCTAGAGTCAAGCTGTCTCATTCGTACAATACTCGGGCCAATCGTCAGAAAAAGATGGATGATCTCGAGGAAGAGAACAAAGAGTTGAGAGAAGAGATCAACACTCTGAAAGAGGATCTCAGAAAGCTTCATAAAGACATGCAAGCTCTAGCAGAAGCTCAGATGCAACAACAACGGACTGTGATCTCAGAGATCACATCTACGCTGTAGTGGAGAAGTATGATCCTAGGTACAAAATGCCGAAAGATCGTCCCTGGGGCATGCCACTCAACTATATCCCGGAAGGATATATTCCTCTGATCATGGGAGATCCGGGAACCGCAGCAGGAACCGTTGGGCCTGAAGGTTACAAACTTCGGGAAAGCGAAGATGCCATGGGCATGACAGCAACTCCTGAAGGTTACAAACTTCGGGAGACACCGAGAGTCTCGGCCATAATGACTATACCACCGCCCGTGGTGCACACTGTCCCGGAAGGACAGATTCCACAGATACCTTCTGGTGGAAACGACAGCATGTTCGATAGAATGAATGAATTCCAGGAATAGTTCCTGGAAATACAGAAAGAACTGCAAGCCCTTCGCGGTCAGGATTTATTTGGAAAAGACGCCGCGGACCTCTGCTTGGTCCCCAATGTGAAAGTTCCACACAAGTTCCAGGTGCCCGATTTTGAAAAGTACAAGGGTAACTCTTGCCCTAAAAGCCATTTGGTAATGTGCGCTCGGCGAATGTCAGCTCAGACAAAGAACCAGGAGCTGCTCATTCTCTACTTTCAGGATAGTTTAACCGGCGTCGCATTAAAATGGTACATGGGTTTAAACCGCGCTACGATTAGCACGTTCAGAGATCTTGGTGCTGCCTTTGTTCAATAATATAAATACAATCTGGACATGGCACCGGACAGAGATAAGCTCAGATCGATGTCACAAAAGGACAAGGAAACTTTTAAGGAATACGCTCAGAGATGGCGTGTGTAGCGAGCGATTTTGGATGCGGTTCTTAAGCGCTGGTCGCCCTCTGCGGTTTGAGCTTAAACTACAGGTCGATTCATTTTTTATCCTATTATGAGCTGAATAAGGAAGGGAAATAGATGTCTCCAATTAACCCTGCTTGCATGCTGAGTTTAAACAGCGGTCTGTTAGGTTACGAATGCTATCAATGTGGGGGGCCTTTGTACTGGTTATTTGTATTTTCGCCAATACGGTTTTCTTTCTTTTTATCTAGATAGAAGGTTTCTGGCGGGGAACAAGGATTAGGATGTTAGGACAGATGCTTTTGAGTTACTGCTTTTGATTGATGGAGATATGGGATTTGGGTTTTTTGTTGATTGTGCTCGCTAAGATCTTTTCTTTCGATCTTATGCCTACGTATTCCCGTTTACCGAAACAGGGAAATCAGAACGTTCGTAGTTCCTCCTATTCTATGGGAGGAAATGGTTTTTGGTGTCTTGTTCAAAGCCCAAGACGTGAAGCGAAAGGTGATTTGTATCTTGTTCAAAGCTCAAGATGTGAAGCTGAAAGGGTGCTGACTTCAGAGAGAATTTGTCATCTCTAAAGAAGGGTTTGTCTATGACAAATGTTTATAAAGGAGAATTACTTTAACCGGGATTTGTGAATCCGGCAATGCCATAATTTCCTTTATAGGGGATTTTAACCTGAAGGAGAAGACTTTAACTCAGTTTTGAGCAATGCTATTTTCCTTAGGGATTTCTCATGCTAAAAGAGGGACAGTGGCATGGATGTAGATGATCCAGAGGCTTGCCGCTTACAGCAGTTAGATGGAGGGGAATGAGTTATTGATGTTTGTGTACTGTGAACGAGGCACAGTTTTTGATGCTAAAAGGTTAATTGGATTAACCAGTGGTTTTCTTATATAAAGCCTAAGAGGAGGCTAATATGTGTCTCGTACAAAGCCCGAGAGAGAGGCTAAAAAGTTTTGACTCGACGAGGGAATCTTTTGGTATCTCGTATGAAGCCCGAGATGGAGGCGAAGATTCGTTTGGCTCAGTAAGAACCCTTTTGTATCTCGTATAAAGCCCGAGATGGAGGCGAAAGGGGTGACTGACTCAACGAGGGAGTCTCTTATGTGTCTCGTACAAAGCCCGAGAGAGAGGCTAAATGTTGTTTGACTCCGCTGGGGAGGATTATTGTACAAAGCCCAAGAGGGAGGCTATGGTTACTGTTTCAGTTAAGTGACAGGTCCAGTATACTGATTTTAAAGAGAAAATCAGTTCTTATATGAGCAACACTGTACTGATGGATTTGATTCAAGGATCCGGGTTATTCCTATTCTTTAAGGAAGTGGGAAATCAAAAGGGTATTGAGACTGTCCGAGTCTGCGGGTTTCCTTCCTATTTAACGAAGGGGTCACTTGAGAATGTCTTTGAGACTCAAGGAGATTAGACTGTCCAAGTCTAGAGTGTCATCTTTCGTACTGTGCTTTGAGAAATAGTAGTAGACTCTATGAAAGGACTGTTCTATGCAGATGACTAAGTTCTGCTCCTATACCTCTAGGAGGTTGTCAGGACAATTTGTACGAAGCCCAAGAGGAGGCTGGAAACTTTTAAGAAGCCGATCGGTCCTTGTACTAAGCCCAAGAGGAGGCTGGAAACTTTTAAGAAGCCGATCGGTCCTTGTACTAAGCCCAAGAGAAGGCTATCATTCCCGGAGGAAGAGATCATTATACGAAGCCTAAGAGGAGGCTGTGAATACTTCTAAGAAGCCGCAGGGCCCTTGTACTAAGCCCAAGAGGAGGCGGGGTTGCTTTTAGGAAGCCTGGGGGTCCTTGTACGGTGTCCAAGAGGAGGCTGATGCTTTTAAGAAGCCCGTGGGTCCCCAAACCCCGAGAAATTCAAGGCAAGCTATTCACAAGGAATAGATCAAGTCAAGAAAGTTTGAGAATTTGGAAGAAACTCAAAGATGCCATTCACGGAGAATACATTCATCTCTGGGAATAGAGTTTCTTGACAATTCCTAATGAGGACAGCCGAAGAGAAAACTGTGTCTGGTGCTCCTATTGGGGATCTAGCTGTCTATTTCTACGAACTAAACGAAACGGCGTCACCTAGTTCTAGACGTAGTTGCCGCGGAAACTCGAAATATCTATACTATTATTACACAGTTGATATGAGTTTATGAATGAAGACTTACAGTGAAACAGCCCCACAATACAGTTATATGTATATAAATACGGTAAATGAAAGCAATAACCACTTACTCGGTTGTAGAGCTTCCATGCTATTTGGTTAGTTGTTCAACAAAGATAGATTGAAAACAACAGTATATTCAAAATCAAAGGAGAAAGTGCTTTAAAAAAGAAAGATTTGGGGCTTACAGCTCAAGGAGAGGCCCAGGGTTTTATCAGTGAGCGCACTATTTGAATTTGTACAGAGGGACTTATACAAGTGACTGATGCCCAAAATGTTTTTCTATACAAATGGATGGGTCTTACACTCTCTCAAGAGGCCCAAATGGTTTAAAGAAAAAGAGTGGGGCTTATAACACGAGGGTAGACCCAATTGATTTTTCGTTAAAAATGGCGATCGCGCCGAGGTTTTCTTTTAACACAGAGGGACTTATACAATAAGTGAGGCCCAAAATGTTTTGGTTAAAAGGGGGTTGGGTCTTACACTCTATTAGAGGCCCAAAAGTTTTGAATGGGTCATATAGCTCAAGGAGAGGCCCAAGGTTATTTTTCAAAAGGCGACGATCGGGCCGTTTATTTTTGATGGTATCGGGACTTATACAATACACTGAGGCCTAAAAATGGTTTGGTCAAAAAAGGATTGGGTCTTACACTCTAATAGAGGCCCAAAGTGTTTTTGAAAATGATTTATGAGGGTTGAATTAATCCAAAAACCCTAATTTGTTTTCAAAAATGTATTTAATTGAATAAAATTCAATTAAAATGATCAAAATTGTTTAACATGTGAAAAACAAATTGTGATCTTGGATTAATGCTTCAAAAATTAAGTATTGACCTACAATATAATTAGAAAGCATTAAAAGTAGCAAAATCAATGTGGAAAAAATATTTAAAATGTCAAAAACAATTAAAATATTAATTCTTTGGAAAAATATCAATTTTATGAAATAAATAATATTTTTGGGATTTTTTGGGAAAATAAAATATTTTAACATTTTTGTGAATTATTAAAAAAAGAATCAACTCAAAATCATTAAAACTCAGAGAGAAATTAATTTTTGAATCAATTAAAGAAAAATAAAAAAATTCAAATATTTGAAAATTAAAAAAAGGCGCCAAGAACAGCTGAAGAACACGCGCGTGTTCTGGGTTTGGCTGATTTGCATTTTCTATCCAATCTCCCTGAATACTTGATTATAACATGCATTCCATATATCATTATGCTCGTCTCAACCTCACGATCATGTCTATGTCCATTAATTTCATTTAAATTAAACATAAAACATGAAATCACGAAGAAACCTCAAGAACCCTAATTTCTGCATGAAGGCTAGGATTTTTGATACACGATTCAAACAATGCAATTAATTGAGGGAAAACATTCCATGCATGATTATGAACATATGGCCAAATTATTGTGCGAGGAAATATGCATAGATTGAGAGATGACCAAGTTTATGCTTACCTCTAGGCCGTGACAGCAAGTGCAATGTGACTTTTGATTTGGAGGTGTTACAGATGAGTGGTGATGATCTGAACAGCTTCCTTACACCCTATGGAGTGTGTTTGAATGCTTGGACTTGATTGAAAATGGCTGGAACGATTTGTGGTACCTCAGCTGCAACTTGATTGAAAGTTTGTGCAACCAGCTGGTGATTTTGTGATTTTGGTGTTCCAGATGTTATGTGAGTGTTTGGATCACTTCTATATGATGTATGTGAGGTGTGTGAGTGATTGGTTTGATTGGAAAATCTCTCAAACTCAAAACCCGATAGCTACCTTGCTAAGAAAGACATTTTTGCCAAGAGAAAGAGATTTTGAGGAAAGCATCTGTTAGATGGCTTTGGTGTACTCAAACTGATCACAATTGAGCTCTATTTATAGTAGAGCAAGTTTGTTTTGCAAGGAATAGTGAATGGCAACTGGTAAGTAGGTTTGGCCAATGTTGGCAAATGAAAATCCAAGTCTCCTCTAGCCATTGACTAGAGGTTAGGGCACAGAGCTTTGGTTCCCTTGGTCTTGGATAAGTCTTGACTGATTTCAGATGAGAATGGCTCAGTCCATGCCACCTTGATGCTTCCATTGAATGCTTCAATCCAAATTTGGAGTCTTGTCCCTATTTTGGCCATTCTAGGTTCAACATGCTATTTCTTGTTCCATGGACTTTGGAGGCTTGGCTCAGTGATTGTCCCCTTTAGATTCAATCCTCTGAGGTGTCCAAGTGGATAGGAGCATTTGAATTTGGCTGATTTTGGCAAATCGAGCAAAATTACAAATTCTGCCTTGCCTTTGACAGATTTCAGCAAGGCAACTTGTCAATGTCATATCTCATGGTGTAAGTTGAATTTGGCAATGTTCATGACCATTTTGGAAAGCCCTTACATGATACAACAACTGTTTGAACATGTTTGGTTTTGATCTCTTTTGAATCCAAGTGAAAAATCCCCCTACATTTGGCAAAAAGTGAAGGCAGATTCTGACTTAGTGAAAATTTCACTAAGTGTTGGAAAAAGTGACATTTTCACTTTTCAGCCATTTTGATCACTCCATAACTCCAAATCCTTAATGAATTGGACTTTGGTCTAGTTGAAGTTTTTGTAGAGGGTAATGAGGGCGACAAATCCTTCTTTGGATGAGAAAAAATGGCTTTTTGGTTTAGGAGTTATGATCCTTCAAAGTTGGTGCCCTTGTCACTTTATTTTTAACTTAGAAAATTTTCTAAGTTTTTATGGTTACCCCTTTTACAAGTTACCCAACTTTTCTTGATTTTTCTTGATGAATGATGATTCAAATCATACATTAACATCATTTTAGGGTTAAAAAACCATTTTGGTGAAAAATCTCAAAAAGTCAAAGTTGACTTTTGTGCACAGTTGGCTTTTTATCAGATGAATTCCAAACTGTGCAATTCTTCAGGAAATCATGTCCTTGACCTAAATCAAACTTGATGGACATGTTCCATGGGCGTCATAGGGCATATTGAATCATGTCTTAGGGCTTGGGAGCATGTCCTGGTCAAAAGTCAAAGTTACAGTTGACTTTTCCCTTAAAACCCTAATTGTAGTGCAGATGAAATTGAGACTTGTTGCTCAAGCTTCTTGGATTAATCCATTGTTCCAAATGGATCAATATAGTTCGTTAGAGACCCTCAAACCCTCTCTTGAGGTCTTGGTTCATGATTTGTCCCAAAAGTCAACTTAGGGGTGAATTAGGTCAAGAAACCCTAATTCCTGATTTTTGATGAATGCATCCCCTGAGGCAAAATTGATTTGATGATTGGGTCCATGAGGTTCCATGGAGTACATTAGGTTGTGTTTTGGATCATTGGCTCATGCCCAGATGAAATTTTTCATCTGGAGGCCCTGGTTGACCAAAACCCTAATTTGGTGACACTGGCGATTTTGAAACTTGATCCACCTAGAAGGGAGCATCCTTGTGCTTAATCCTTGGAGTGGGAGTCCTTTTGATCCATTGTGGATATTTGAGGGGCTAGACAAGTTGAAGATCATGTAATTCCTTGATCGATCCTTTGTCTAAGGCTTTGAGAGGGCTTGAAACCCTAATTTTGATTGTAATGGATGCTCACCCATCTTTGGGGAGACTGATGAAGTATGATGGTTCCTCCATATTGTGATAATGATTTGCACAATGATGGGAAATCTTATTGGTCAAAATTTGGGGTATGACAGATGCCCCTATTTAATCTTCTTGGACCCGAAGGTGTGAATGACGAAGGTATTCGGGCATTCGGGGTGCAAGAGGATTAAATATCGGAATACCCGAAATTTTGATGGTGGTTATGAATGGTAGCTTACGCATTCATCTTCTTTAGCTAAGCAATGACGCTCAGAAAAGGTAAACTTCCCCCCGATACTGGTCTTCAGCCAAGGAACTGGTCTTAGTTTCTGAAATAAACTTCCCCTCGATCCTGGTTTCCTACCATGGAATTGGTCTTAGTTGCTGATTTAAACTTCCCCTCGATCCTGGTTTCCCACCAAGGAACTGGTCTTAGTTTCTTTTGTCAATAAACTTTACTGACAAGGAACGCTAGTTGTAGCGGATTTCCCTCAAACTTCTTGCCGAATTTTCCTGGGGAGATGCCATTTGACGGAAACAATTTTGATGTCAGACTTGCTGGAGAACCCAGTCGTCTGAGTTGTAGAGTTGTACAAACTTCTCTGTTGGAGACGCCATTTGTTTATACTGGGGAAAGCGAGTCTCTTGGGAGACTGCTGTCGCTTGGGGTCTTTACATCATACTTTTCTCGGAGATCTTCTCGGAGAAATGCCATATGATGTGATCCAATTTTGAGGTGCCGATGACCTTTTCATCGGTGGGTTTTTCGGAGAATGGCAGTTGTACTGCCAAATCTCTGCTTAAGAGGCTTTCTCTGTGGATTTTCCTTAATCCGGGAAAGCAAGGATATCATCTTCAATGGCGAAGAGTGACATTTGTAGAAGGCTTCTCTGGATTTTCAGAGGTTCAAGTTATCAAAGTGGTCAAAGGCCAACTCTGATCCAGAAATAAACTAGAGGAGAGAGAATGTTCAGACGCAACATTTCCTGACGAGATCGCAATTTCGCCTTGCTTAGGAGAGATAGTCCCTGTTGGGAGCTAAGTTGGTCGGGCTTAGGAGATGAGAACTCTGCCGTGGCATGTCAGACGAAACAAGGTCTCTGACACAGTTGATCCCTTCATTCAGGCGTACTGGGCCTAGAAGGAGTACTTTGATTATGCACTTTGAAGTTCAAACGCCTTTGGAGACGCAATCGATGCTCTTTCGATGTTCAACAGTCAAAAGAAATTGCCATCTTTATTAAAAAGCAGAAAAAGTTTTAACAAGTAAATTCATTTATGTTTTATTTCAAGAATCGTTAATCATGTTAACAACGTCGTTTCGTAAAGCTAAAACAAATCAGAATTACAAACAAAAGCACAAGGGCTCAAATTTCATTGATAAAATGGAGATCAGCCAAACGCGTGATTCCAAAGAGTATATACAAAGTTTGAAAATGGTAATTTACAGGGAAAAGGGCTATGTTGAAACATAACGACCACTATCCTTCTACCAACTTTGAATTCGGGACATCCTGAGCTTCTGTCGAAGATGACCTTGACTGGAGTTTTCCTCCGATGGATGGTGTAACTGCTGCTGCTGAGAGACTTGCCTCTGTTGAACATAGTTACTTGCCATTATCCCTAATTTTTGCCTGGATTGTACTATGATGTTTCCAATCCAACGGGATGATTTTTTTTTTCTGTCCCTAACTTTTGCCTGGACCGCCCTTTCAGGTTTTTCAATCCACCGAGACGTTTTTTTTTAGTTTAGGCGAAGTATTTCTTGACTACATCAACATTCGTGGGGTAGGCAAATTCCTCTCCGTCCATGGTTGCAAGTCTCAAGGCACCGCCTGAGAAAGCTTTCGTGACCACATAGGGGCCATCATAATTCGGAGTCCACTTGCCTCGCGAATCAGTAAGAAACTGTTGTATCTTCTTGAGCACGAGGTCTCCTTTTCTGAAAACCCGAGGTCGAACCTTTTTGTCGAACGCCCTCCTCATTCTCTGTTGATACAACTGACCATGGCATAGTGCCGTTATCCGTTTTTCCTGGATCAGATTTAGTTCGTCGTGCCGGCTTTGGCACCATTCAGCTTCGGTGAGCTTAGCTTCCATCAATACTAGGATTGACGGGATCTCTACTTCTATGGGGAGCACTGCTTCCATGCCATCCACTAGAGAGAAAGGGGTAGCCCCTGTTGAAGTGCGGACAGATGTGCGATAACCGTGAAGAGTAAAGGGTAACATTTCGTGCCAGTCTTTGTAGGTTACGACCATCTTTTGAACGATCTTCTTGATGTTCTTATTGGCCGCTTCTACCGCTCCGTTCATCTTGGGTCGGTAGGGAGATGAGTTATGATGTTCAATCTTGAACTCTGCACACAACTCTTTCATCATCTTATTGTTCAAGTTAGATCCATTATCAGTAATGATCTCGTTTGGAACACCCTAACGGCAGATGATATTGTTTTTGATAAATCGGACCACCACCTGTCGGGTTACATTGGCGAATGACGCTGCTTCGACCCACTTGGTGAAATAGTCAACGGCTACTAGAATGAACTGATGTCCGTTTGAAGCCTTGGGCTTAATCAAGCCAATCATGTCGATTCCCCATATGGAAAAAGGCTACGGGGAAGAAAGAACTTTGAGATGTGATGGCGGTACATGAATTTTGTCGGAGTATATCTGACACTTGTGACACCTCCTCATGTACTTGTAGCAGTCGGATTCCATTGTCAACCAATAGTACCCTACTCTCAGAATTTTTCTCGCCATTGTGTGTCCGTTGGCATGAGTGCCAAAGGATCCTTCATGAATTTCTTTCATAAGAATGTCTGCTTCTGGTCTGTCGACGCATCGGAGTAAGACCATGTTAAAATTTCTCTTATAGTGAGTGTTACCGCTCAGGAAGAAGTTTCCAGCCAATCTTCTGAGGGTTTTTCTGTCTTTCCTGGATGCCCCATATGGGTATCCTTGTTTCTGAAGGAAGCATTTGATATCGTGATACCAAGGTTTATCATCTATGACTGCTTCAATCGTGAAGATGTAAGTGGGCCGTTCAAGGCGCATGATGTCGATCTTAGGTATGTCATTCCATTGACCTACACTAATCATGGAAGAGAGAGTGGCTAATGCATCAACCATGTGAGTCTCCTCACGAGGGATGTGATGAAACTCGACTCTGTTGAAGAAAGGTAGCAACCTTCTTGCGTAGTCTTTGTAAGGAATCAATCCTGATTGGTATGTGTTCCAATCTCCTTTTATCTGATTGATAACCAAGACTGAATCGTCGTATACGTCCAAGTTTTTGATCCTTAAATCATTCGCTTCTTCGAGACCCATAATACAAGCTTCGTATTCGGCCTCATTGTTCGTACACTTGAACGTAAGTCTGGCAGTGAAAGGAATGTGGGTACCCTGAGGGATAATAATCATTGCCCAATTCCGTTTCCATAATGATTAACTGCTCCATCAAAGATAAGTCCCCATTGGGAACCTAGTTCTGGCCCTTCACTGGGTAGCGGTTCATCGCAGTCTTTGATTTTTAGATACATGACATCTTCGTCTGGGAAGTCAAACCCGATTGATTCTTGATTGCCAATCGGTTGATGAGCCAAATGATCGGCTAAAATACTTCCCTTAACAACTTTCTGAGCGTGGTACTCTATGTCATATTCTGATAACAACATCTGCCAATGGGCAATCCTTCCCGTAAGAGCAGGTTTCTCGAAAACGTACTTGATTGGATCCATTTATGAGATTAACCAAGTAGTATGATGAATCATGTCCTGGAGAAGACGTTTGGCTTCCCAAGCCAAAGCGCAGCAATTTTTCTCAAGCATCGTGTACCGAGTTTCGCAGTCGGTGAATTTCTTGCTCAAATAGTAAATGGCAGACTCTTTCCTTTTGGTTTCGTCTTGTTGGCCAAGTACACATCCCATTGAGTCCTCTAGGACTGTGAGGTAAATGATCAGTGGTCTTCCTTCCACTGGAGGTGTTAGAATCGGAGGATTCAACAGATATTCCTTGATACTGTCGAAGGCAGTTTGGCAATCTTCTGACCAAACGCAATCCTGGTTCTTTTTGAGTAATTTGAAAATCGGCGCACAAGTGGCGGTCATAAGGAATATGAATCTGGAGATGTAGTTCAAACATCCCAGAAATCCTCTGACTTATTTTTCAGTTTTCGGAGAAGGCATTTCTTGAATGGCCTTGACCTTGTCAGGATCAACCTCAATTCCTTTCTGGCTGACGATGAACCTGTAGCGAGCGATTTTGGACGCGGTTCTTAAGCGCTGGTCGCTCTCTGCGGTTTGAGCTTAAACTACAGGTCGATTCATTTTTTATCCTATTGTTAGCTGAATAAGGAAGGGAAATAGATGTCTCCAATTAACCCTGCTTTGCATACTGAGTTTAAACAGCGGTCTGTTAGGTTACGGATGCTATCAATGTGGGGGGACCTTTGTACTGGTTATTTGTATTTTCGCCAATACTGTTCTCTTTCTTTTTACTTGGGCAGAAGGTTTCTGGCGGGGAATAAGGATTAGGATGTTAGGATTGATGCTTTTGAATTACTGCTTTTGATTGATGGAGATATGGGATTTGGGTTTTTGTTGATTGTGCTCGCTAAGATCTTTTCTTTCGATCTTATGCCTACGTATTCCCGTTTACCGAAACAGGGAAATCAGAGCGTTCGTAGTTCCTCCTATTCTATGGGAGGAAATGGGAGTTTTGGTGTCTTGTTCAAAGCCCAAGACATGAAGCGAAAGGTGATTTGTATCTTGTTCAAAGCCCAAGATGTGAAGCTAAAAGGTCTATTTGTGTCTTGTTCAAAGCCCAAGACGTGAAGCGAAAGGACCTCGACTTTAGAGATTATTTGTCATCTCTAAAGAGGGGGAAGGAGAATTACTTTAACTGGGATACGCGGATCCGAGCAATGCCATAATTTCCGAAGAAAGGGTTTTAACCTGAAGGAGAAGACTTTAACTCAGTGTAGAGCAATGCCATCTTTCCTTAGGAATTTCTCATGCTAAAAGAGGGACAGTGGCATGGATGTAGATGATACAGAGTCTTGCTGCTTACAGGGATTAGATGAAGGGAAAGGAGTTGTTGATGTTTGTATACTGTGAACAAGGCACAACTTTGATGCTAAAAGGTCGATTGGATCAACCAGTGGTTTTCTTATACAAAGCCTAAGAGGAGGCTAATTTCCGCTAGGAAAATCATTATACAAAGCCTAAGAGGAGGCTATTTTGTGTCTCGTACAAAGCCTGAGAGAGAGGCTAAAAGTTTTTGACCCAGTGGGGCATATCATTATACAAAGCCTAAGAGGAGGCTAGCAAAGAGTTGACTCAGTTGGAGAATCTTTTATACTCAGTAAGAGAGTGTTTTTGTATCTCGTACAAAGCCCGAGAGAGAGGCGAAAAGGTTGTTTTGACTCCATTGGGGAGAATTTTGGTATCTCGTACGAAGCCCGAGATGGAGGCTATTGTAACTGTTTCAGTTGAGTGACAAATCCAATATACTGATTTAAAAGAGAAAATCAGTTCTTATATGAGTAACACTGTACACAGGGATTTAATTTGAGGATTAGGGATATTTCCTTCTCTTTGAGGAAACGGGAAATCCAAAGGGTATTGAGACTATCCGAGTCTGCGGGTTTCCTTCCTATTTAACGAAGGGTGCTTGAGAATGTCTTTGAGACTCAAGGAAGTTAGACTGTCCGAGTCTAGAGTTTTATCTTTTGTACTATGCTTTGAGAAACAGTAGTAGACTCTATGAAAGGACTGTTTTATGAGGATGACTAGGTTCTGTTCCTATACCTCTAGGAGGTCGTCGGGATAATTTGTACGAAGCCCAAGAGGAGGCTGGAAACTTTTAAGAAGCCTACGGGTCCTTGTACGAAGCCCAAGAGGAGGCTATCATTCCTGGAGGAAGAGATCATTATACGAAGCCTAAGAGGAGGCTGTGAATACTTCTAAGAAGCCGTAGTGTCCTTGAATAATGCCCAAGAGGAGGCCGATGCTTTTAAGAAGCCCGTGGGTCTATCATCTCCTTTCCATTAGGAGAGATATCTCTTTTAAAGATAAAAACCACTGGTAAACGTGCGAGGTTTACTATCCAGCGACTTTTAGCTTTTAAATAGGGTTCCTTAGTTAAGGTCCAAGATTATGACCGTAGTGGGTACCCAAACCCCGAGACATTCAAGGCAAGCTATCCACAAGGAATAGATCAAGTCAGGAAAGTTCGAGAATTTGGAAGAAACTCAAAGATGCCATTCACGGAGAATACATTCATCTTGGGGAGTAGAGCTTCTTGACGATTCCTAAGGAGGACAACCGAAGAGAAGACTGTATCTGGTGCTCCTATTGGGGATCTAGGCGTCTATTTCTACGAATAAATGAAACAGCGTCACCTAGTTCTAGACGTAGTTGTCGGGGAAACTCGAAATATCTATACTATTATTACACAGTAGATATGAGTTTATGAAAGGAGACTTACAGTGAGCAGCCCCACAATACAGTTATATATATGAAAGCAGTAAATGAAAGCGATAACCACTTACTCGGTTGTAGTGCTTCCATGCTGTTTGGTTAGTTGTTCAACAAAGAAAGATTGAAAACAACAGTATATTCAAAATCAAAGGAGAAAGTGCTTTGAAAAAGAAAGATTTGGGGCTTACAGCTCAAGGAGAGGCCCAGGGTTTTATCAGTGAGCGCACTGTTTGACTTTGTACAGAGGGACTTATACAAGTGACTGGGGCCCAAAATGGTTTTCTGTACAAAGGGATGGGTCTTACACTTTCTCAAGAGGCCCAAAAAAGGTTTAAAGAAAAAAGAGTGGGGCTTATAACACGAGGGTAGGCCCAAATGATTTTTCGTTTAAAAATGGCGATCGCGCCGAGGTTTTCTTTTAACACAGAGGAACTTATACAATAAGTGAGGCCCAAAATGTTTTTGGTTAAAAGGGGGATTGGGTCTTACACTCTATTAGAGGCCCAAAGTGTTTTAAAGAAAAAGAAATGGGTCTTACTACTCGAGGGTAGGCCCAGATGGTTTTTATTTTTAAACGGGCGACGATCGCGCCGTTTACTTGTACAGAGGGACTTATACAATGAGTGAGGCCCAAAATTTTTTTGTACAAGGGGGGATGGGTCTTACACTCTCTCAAGAGGCCCAAAGAGTTTTGAGATGATTTATGAGGGTTGAATTAATCCAAAACCCTAATTTGTTTTCAAAAATGTATTTAATTGAATAAAAATTCAATTAAAATGATCAAAAATTATTTAAGACATGGAAAACAAATTGTGATCTTGGATTAATGCTTCAAAAATTAAGTATTGACCTACAAAATAATTAGAAAGCATTAAAAGTTGCAAAATCAATGTGGAAAAAATATTTAAAATGCCAAAAACAATCAAAATATTAATTCTTTACAAAAATATCAATTATATGAAATAAATAATATTTTTGGGATTTTTTGATAAAATAAAATATTTTAACATTTTTATGAATTATTAAAAAAAGAATCAACCCAAAATCATTAAAACTCAGAGAGAAATTAATTTTTGAATCAATTAAACAAAATCACAAAATTCAAATATTTGAATTTGAAAAAAAGGCGCCAAGAACAAGCTGAAGAACACACGCGTGTTCTTGGTTTCTCAGATTTGCGTTTTCTATCCAATCTCCATGAATACGTAATCATATCATGCAATCCACATATCATTATGCTCGTCTCAACCTCACGATCATGTCTATGTACTTTAATTTCATTTAAATTAAACATACAACAAGAAATCACGAAGAGACCTCAAGAACCCTAATTTCTGCATGAAGGCTAGGATTTTTGATACACGATTCAAACAATGCAATTAATTGAGGGAAAACATTCCATGCATGACTATGAACATATGGCCAAATTATTGTGCGAGGAAATATGCATAGATTGAGAGATTACCAAGTATGTGCTTACCTCCAAGCCGTGACAGCAAGTTCAAAGTGATTTTTGATTTGGAGGTGTTACAGATGAGTGGTGATGATCTGAACAGCTTCCCTACACCCTATGGATTGTGTTTGGATGGTTGGACTTGATTGAAATTGGTTGGATCATTTTGTGGTACCTCAGCTGCACCTTGTTTGAAAATTTGAGCAACCAGCTGGTGATTTCATGAAATTGATGTTTCAGAAGTTATGTGAGTGTTTGATCAGCTCATATGTGATGTATGTGAGGTGTGTGAGTGATTGGTTTGTGCAGAATTGCTCTCAAACTCAAAACCCGATAGCTACCTTGCTAAGAAAGGCATTTTTGCCAAGAGAAAGAGATTTTGAGGAAAGCATCTGTTAGATGGCTTTGGTGTACTTAAACTGACCACAATTGAGCTCTATTTATAGTAGAGCAAGTTTGTTTTGCAAGGAATATTGCATGGCAGCTGGTAAGTAGGTTTGGCCAATGTTGTCCAATGAGAATTCAAGTCTCCTCTAGCCATTGACTAGAGGTTAGGGCATAGAGCTTTGGTCCCCTTGGTCTTGGATAAGTCTTGACTGATTTCAGATGAGAATGGCTCAGTCCATGCCACCTTGATGGTTCCATTGAATGCCTCATTCCAAATTTGAAGTCTTGTCCCTACTTTGGCAACTCTAGGTTCAACATGCTATTTCTTGTTCCATGGACTTTGGAGGCTTGGCTCAGTGATTGTCCCCTTTAGATTCAATCCTCTGAGGTGTCCAAGAGGATTGGAGCAATTGAATTTGGCTGATTTTGGCAATTCGACCAAAGTTGCAAATTCTGCCTTGCCTTGACAGATTTCAGCAAGGCAACTTGGCAATGTTGTATCTCATGGTGTAGGTTGAATTTGGCAATGTTCTTGGCCATTTTGGAAAGCCCTAACATGATACAACAACTGTTTGAACAAGTTTGGTTTTGATCTCTTTTGATTCCAAGTGAAAAATCCCCCTACATTTGGCAAAAAGTGAGGCAGAATCTGACTTAGTGAAAATTTCACTAAGTGTTGGAAAAAAGTGACATTTTCACTTTTCAGCCACTTTGATCACTCCATAACTCAAAATCCTTAATGAATTGGAATTACTTGTAGTTGAAGTTTTTGTAGGTGATAATGAGGGCTACAAATCCATCTTTGGATGAGAAAAAATGGCTTTGTGGTTTAGGAGTTATGGTCCTCCAAAGTTGGTACCTTTGCCACTTTATTTTTAACGTAGAAAAATTTCTAAGTTTTATGGTTACCCCTTTTACAAGTTATCTCACTTTTCTTGATTTTTGTTGATGAATGATGATTCAAATCATACATTAACATCATTTTAGGGTTAAAAATCCATTTTGGTGAAAAATCTCAAAAAGTCAAAGTTGACTTTTGTGCACAGTTGACTTTTTATCAGATGAATTCCAAACTGTGCAATTCTTCAGGAAATCATGTCCTTGACCTAAATCAAACTTGATGGACATGTTCCATGGGTGTCATAGGGTATATTCAATCATGTATTAGGGTTTGGGAGCATGTCCTGGTCAAAAGTCAAAGTTACAGTTGACTTTTCCCTTAAAACCCTAATTGTGGTGCAGATGAAAATGAGACTTGTTGCTCAAGCTTCTTGGATCAATCCATTGTTCCAAATGGATCAATATGGTGTATTAGAGACCCTCAAATCATCTCTTGAGGTCTTGGCTCATGGTTTGTCCCAAAAGTCAACTTAGGGGTGAATTAGGTCAAGAAACCCTAATTCCTGATTTTTTTGATGAATGCATCCCCTAAGGCAAAATTGACTTGATGCATGGGTTCATGAGGTTCCATGAAGCATATTAGGTTATGTTTTGAATCATTGCCTTGTGCCCAGATGAAAATTTCCATCTGGAGACCCTGGTCGACCAAAACCCTAATTTGGTGACACTGTCGATCTTGAGACTTGATCCACCTAGAAGGGAGCAGCCTTGTGCTTAATCCTTGAAGTGGGAGTCCTTTTTGATCCATTGTGGATGTTTAAGAGATTAGACAAGTTGAAGATCATGTCATTTCATGATTGATCCTTTGTCTAAGCACTCAGAGAGGGCTTGAAACCCTAATTTTGATTGTAGTGGATGCTCACCCATCTTTGGGGAGGCTAATGAAGCATGATGGTTCATCCATATTGTGATGATGATTTTCACAATGATGGGAAATCTAAGTGGTCAAAATTTGGGGTATTACAGATGCCCCTATTTAATCTTCTTGGACCCGAAGGTGTGAATGACGAAGGTGTTCGGGCATTCGGGGTGCAAGAGGATTAAATATCAGAATATCCGAAATTTTGATGGTGGTTATGAATGGTAGCTTACGCATTCATCTTCTTTAGCTAAGCGATGATGCTTAGAAAAGGTAAACTTCCCCTCGATCCTGGTTTCCTACCAAGGAACTGGTCTCAGTTTTCTTTTTAAATAAACCTCCCCTCGTTCTTGGTTTCCTACCAAGGAACTGGTCTTAGTTTCTGATTTAAACTTCCCCTCGATCCTGGATTCTTACCAAGGAACTGGTCTTAGTTTCTGATTTGAACTTCCCCTCGATCCTGGTTTCTTACCAAGGAACTGGTCTCGGTTTCTTTTGTCAATAAACTTTACTGGGGAACCCATTCGTCTGAGTTGTAGAGTTGTACAAACTTCTCTGTTGGAGACGCCATTTGTTTCTACTGGGGAAAGCGAGTCTCTTGAGAGACTGTTTTCATTTGGGATCTTTCATCATACTTTTCTCGGGATCTTCCCGGAGAAACGCCATATGATGGGGTCCAATTTTGTGGGGCCAATGACCTTTTCATCAGCGGTCCTTTCGGAGCAAAACTGGCATGCTGCCAAATCTTTGATCACGAGGCTTTCTCTGTGGATTTTCCTTGATCCGGGAAAGCAAGGATATCATCTTCAATGGCGAAGAGTGATGTTTATTGAGAGCTTTCTCTGGCTTTTCAGAGGTTCAAGTTATCAAAGTGGCCAAGTGTCGACTCTGATCTAAAGATACACTGGTGGCGAGATTGTGCAGACGCAACACTTCCTGACGAGGAAAGAACTGACAAACTCGATTGAGAAAACTGTTTATCACTAGGGGACAAGACCGACTCAAGTGATAGTGATGCAATACGAAATGCGAACGCAAATAAAATGCATGAAGTATGTATGTATATGCTGACAAAACAGACGCGACATACAGATGAACACAATTAGATACTCGGCCACCGCGGGGCGAAGAAGTACCGTTGATTCAAAATAGCAATTCCACCTTGCTTAGGAGAGATAGTCCCGTTGGGAGCTATGTTGATCGGGCTTAGGAGATGAGAACTCGGCCGAGGATGTCAGACGAAACAAGGTCTCTGACACAGTTGATCCCTTCATTCAGGCATACTGGCTTAGAAGGAGTACTTTGATTCTGCACTTTGAAGTTCGCTTACTTCGGGAGAAGCGATCGATGTTCTTCTGATGTTCAACAGTCAAAAGAAATTGCCATCTTTATTTTAAAAGCAGAAAAAGTTTTAACAAGTAAATTCATTTTTGTTTTATTTTAAGAATCGCTGATTAAGTTTAAACAACGTCGTTCTGTAAAGCTAAAACAAGTTAAGAATTACAAACAAAAGCACAAGGGCTCAAATTTTATTGATAAGATGAAGATCAGCCAAACGCGTGATTCCAAAGAGTATATACAAAGTTAGAAAACGGTAATTTACAGGGAAAAGGGCTACGTTGAAACATAACGACCACTATCCTTCTACCAACTTTGAATTCGGGACATCCTGAGCTTCTGTCGAAGATGACCTTTGACTGGAGATTTCCTCCGATAGATGATGTAACTACTGCTGAGGGACTTGCCTCTGTTAAACATAGTTACTTGCCATTATCCCTAACTTTTGCCTGGATTGTACTATGAGATTTCCAATCCATCGGGATGATTCTTTTTTTTTCATGTCTCTAACTTTTGCCTGGACCGCCCTTTCGGGTTTTCAATCCACCGAGACGTTTTTTTTAGTTTAGGCGAAGTATTTCTTGACTACATCAACATTCGTGGGGTAGGCAAATTCCTCTCCGTCCATGGTTGCAAGTCTCAAGGCGCCGCCTGAGAAAGCTTTCGTGACCACATAGGGGCCATCATAATTTGGGGTCCATTTGCCCCGAGAGTCAGTGAGAAATGATTGTATCTTCTTGAGCACGAGGTCTCCTTTCCTGAAGATGCGAGGTCGAACCTTTTTGTCGAACGCCTTCTTCATTCTCTGTTGATACAGCTGACCATGGCATAGTGCCGTGATTCTCTTTTCTTCGATCAGATTCAGTTCGTCGTGTCGGCTTTGACACCATTCAGCTTCGGTGAGCTTAGCTTCCATCAATACCCTGATTGACGGGATCTCTACTTCTATGGGAAGCACTGCCTCCATGCCATATACTAGAGAGAAAGGGGTAGCCCCTGTTGAAGTGCGGACAGATGTGCGATAACCATGAAGAACAAAGGGTAGCATCTCGTGCCAATCTTTATAGGTTACAACCATTTTTTGAACGATCTTCTTGATGTTCTTGTTAGCCGCTTCTACCGCTCCGTTCATCTTGGGTCGGTAGGGAGATGAGTTATGGTGTTCGATCTTGAACTCTGTGCATAACTCTTTCATCATCTTATTGTTCAAGTTAGATCCATTATCAGTAATGATCTCGCTTGGAACACCATAACGGCAGATGATATTGTTTTTGATAAATCGGACCACCACTTGTCGGGTTACATTGGCGAATGACGCTGCTTCGACCCACCTGGTGAAATAGTCAATGGCTACCAGGATGAACCGATGTCCGTTTGAAGCCTTGGGCTCAATCATACCAATCATATCGATTCCCCATATGGAAAAAGGCCACGGGGAAGAAAGAACTTTGAGATGTGATGGCGGTACATGAATTTTGTCGGAGTATATCTGACACTTGTGACACCTCCTCATGTACTTGTAGCAGTCGGATTCCATGGTCAACCAATAGTACCCTGCTCTCAGAATTTTTCTGGCCATTGTGTGTCCGTTGGCATGAGTGCCAAAGGATCCTTCATGAATTTCTTTCATGAGCATGTCTGCTTCTGGTCTGTCGACACATCGAAGCAAGACCATGTCAAAATTTCTCTTATAAAGAGTGTCACCGCTCAGGAAGAAGTTTCCAGCCAATCTTCTGAGGGTTTTCCTGTCTTTTCTGAGTGCCCCAGATGAGTACTCTTGTTTCTGAAGGAAGCATTTGATATCGTGATACCAAGGTCTGTCGTCTATGACTGCTTCAATCGCGAAGATGTAAGCGGGCCGTTCAAGGTGCATTATGTCGATCTTAGGTATGTCATTCCA
The DNA here is from genome assembly GCA_022829125.1 of Lathyrus tuberosus. Lineage (NCBI taxonomy): Eukaryota > Viridiplantae > Streptophyta > Magnoliopsida > Fabales > Fabaceae > Lathyrus > Lathyrus tuberosus. The sequence goes on along the minus strand of JALAZF010000048.1, from coordinate 2,059,179 downwards.
CCGACCTACACTAATCATGGAAGAGAGAGTGGCTAATGCGTCAGCCATGTGATTCTCATCACGAGGGATATGATGAAACTCAACTCTGTTGAAGAAAGGTAACAACCTCCTTGCATAGTCTTTGTAAGGAATCAATCCTGATTGGTATGTGTTCCAATCTCCTTTTATCTGGTTAATAACCAGAGCTGAGTCGCCGTATACGTCCAAGTTTTTAATCCTTAAATCAATCGCTTCTTCGAGACCCATAATACATGCTTCGTATTTGGCCTCGTTGTTTGTACATTTGAACGTAAGTCAAGCAGTGAAAGGAATGTGGGAACCCTGAGGGGTAACAATGATTGCCCCAATTCCGTTTCCATAATGATTAACTGCTCCGTCAAAGATGAGTCCCCACTGGGAACCTGGTTCTGGCCCTTCACTGGGTAGCAGTTCATCGCAATCTTTCATTTTTAGATACATGACATCTTCGTCTGGGAAGTCAAACCCGATTGATTCTTGATTGTCAATCGGTTGATGAGCCAAATGATCGGCTAAAATACTTCCCTTAAAGGCTTTCTGAGCATGGTACTCTATGTCATATTCTGATAGTAACATCTGCCAACGGGAAATCCTTCCCGTGAGAGCAGGTTTTTCGAAAACGTACTTGATTGGATCCATTTCGGAGACCAACCAAGTAGTATGACGAATCATGTACTGGCGAAGACGTTTGGCTGCCCAAGCCAAAGCGCAACAAGTTTTCTCAAGCATTGTGTACCGAGTCTCGCAGTCGGTGAATTTCTTGCTTAGATAGTAAATGGCAGACTCTTTCCTTTTAGTTTCGTCTTGTTGGCCAAGTACACATCCCATTGAGTCCTCTAGGACTGTGAGGTAAATGATTAGTGGTCTTCATTCCACTGGAGGTGATAGAATCGGAGGATTCAACAAATATTCCTTAATACTGTCGAAGGCAGTTTGGCAGTCTTCTGACCAAACGCAATCCTGGTTCTTTTCAATAACTTGAAAATCGGCGCACAAGTGGCGGTCATAAGGAATATGAATCTGGAGATGTAGTTCAAACGTCCCAGGAATCCTCTGACTTGTTTTTCAGTTTTCGGAGAAGGCATTTCTTGAATGGCCTTGACCTTGTCAGGATCAACCTCAATCCCTTTCTGGCTGACGATGAACCCTAGTAGTTTCCCTGAACGGACACCGAAGGTGCACTTGTTGGGATTCAAGCGGAGCTTGAATTTTCTTAGACGTTCGAACAATTTTGACAGATGTTCAACGTGCTCATCCTCTGTTCTTGATTTTGCAATCAAATCATCGACATATACCTCGATTTCTTTGTGTATCATGTCATGAAACAGAGTAGTCATGGCCCTTTGATAGGTTACCCCGACATTCTTTAAACCGAACGGCATTACCTTGTAACAAAAGGTACCCCATGGGGTAATGAACGAAGTTTTCTCCATGTCTTTCGGCGCCATTTTGATCTGGTTATAGCCCGAGAATCCATCCATGAAGGAGAATACTTTGAACCTTGCTGTGCTGTCAACCTGCATGTCAATGTGTGGTAAAGGAAAGTCGTCCTTTGGACTTGCCTTGTTCAAATCTCTGTAATCAACACACATTCTGACCCTTCCGTCCTTTTTGGGAACGGGTACGAGTTGGCTAACCATTGAGGATATTCAGATGTAGCGAGGAAACCCGCGTCGATCTGTTTCTGTACCTCCTCTTTGATTTTGATGGCCATGTCCGGGTGAGTCCGTCTCAACCTTTGCTTTACTGGCGGACATTCCGATCTTAGCGGTAAGTGATGTTCCACGATGCTGGTATCCAACCCTGGCATATCCTGATAGGACCAAGCGAACACATCGGGGAATTCTTTGAGAAGCTTTATCAAACCCTCTCTGGTAGTTGGACTGAGCAATGCTCCGATCCTGATTTCTTTTCTCTCTTTTTCTGAACCCAAGTTTACCGTTTCCAACGGTTCTTTGTGAGGTTCAATGGACCTTTCCTCTTGTCTGAGTATTCTGGAGATCTCTTCGGGAATTTCGTTGTCATTTTCTTCTTCAGCCTCGAATACCGGGAACTCAAAGTTGAAAGAAGGCATCAGATCGTATGTTTCAACGGGGTATAAAACAAGCAATCTGCATGACGTGATGATTCGTGTTTAGAAGAGATAGAGAAAATGCAAGTGTGTGCAGTGTTTTGATTTTACTGCTTGTTTTTATTATTGAATGTTTTTTAGGATTACCATTTTCTGAAAAAGCAAAAAGAGAAAACAGCAATTAATGCGGAAATTACAGAACGACGTTATTTTATTAATGAACAAGTCGAATCTTGAAACTACAGCCCTATAAAACAAAACTCTGTCGCTTTGGGCAAAGCGAAGAGGGAAATTTACAGAAAACGAGCCCTATCAAAATATCCGTTTCACCTGGGCAGGGTGAAAGGTTTAAAGATGGCAATTACTTTGACTGATGAACGACCTTCGGAACCTTGACGGTAACCCATTGGCGGCGAACTCCTCGGTGAATCACAAAGTCTGGCACCTTCCTTGATTTGTCTTCAGAAATGACGCTGATTTCTGGTGGAGTAGGATCATTGGAATCTGTTCCCCAGGCAGAATTGTCGTAGGATGATTCCTCTGTTGCATTTTGCATAGCATTTATGCTCTCAGCTGTATCTCCCCATCCAGTTGGCTGGATGTCTTCGAGCCTGATACGAGAGCTTTCGGGAGCAGTGTACTTGACCATAAAGTCGTATTTTCCACTTGGTTGTCCCAAAGTGTCCCAAACTTCTTTGGAACTGGATAAGTCATCCCTCTCGATGACGTTGACCTCAGGAAAAGCATAGTTGATGAATTCTAGTCCTGCAAACGTTGCGAATTCATCTTCATGTTGGTTAGTTTCCGAATGACCTGAATGTTGATCCCATGACATGGTGGGGACACAGGTATTCTGTTCAATGATGCTCAGCTGAGTTTCGTTACTCGGCTGACTTTCTTGCCCCAAGTTTCCTGGGTAAGGATGCCACATTGGCAGGCCATCCATCGGGCCATAGTAATTGCGGTCAAAGTTGTCTTTCATCAGAGTGTCCTCCTCTAATGAATTTGGCGGAGCACGACATCCTTCCGGATCACAATCTCCGTAGATCATTTCGACATCTGATCTTGGTATAAATCTCGGACTTTCGGTAGGAAAGCAAAAAGGTATAGACACCTCTTCCTGAGACATATAGCCGTCCTTGTTAAGGTAAGACTTCCATTCTTCATCTGTGTCTGAGGGATCTTCCTCATTGATAGCATAAACTGTCTGAGACACTGGGGGAAGAAAACCTCCACTGTGGAAGAAGTTTTGAAGGGGATGAAGACTTTCATCGTTGGCGGCTGTCTGGGTACAGGTCGCAGAAAAACCAAGACCTTTCTTTGTTTTATTGTCAATAGGAATGACAAGCTGTCCCCATCCTGTTGTATCGGTACTCTCGACCGCTTTGATAGCATCTTTGTATGAAGAAATTGAAGTTCCTTCTTTGTACTGATGGTTCTTGCTCACTGATAGTGCTTGGAACTGAGTTCCAATAACCTCCTCGGGTTCCACACAAGTAGATGATGATAAGTTGCTTACAAGCAAGGCTTGTTCCCCACAAACCGTGACAAGTTGATCGTTCTTGACGAACTTTAGCTTTTGGTGGAGGGTTGAAGTAACCGCTCCAGCCTGATGTATCCAAGGTCTTCCTAATAAACAACTGTATGTTGCCCGGATGTCCATGACCTGGAAAGTGATTTGGAAAGTGTGAGGACCAATAGTTATGGGAAGATCAACTTCGCCGATAACTGTTTTTCTGGATCCGTCGAATGCTTTGACGACGTCCTCGCTGACTCTCATCGTAGGGCCCTTGAATGATAATTGCATCAAAGTGTACTTCGGCATAACATTCAGGGCTAACCCTGTTTCTACCAGTACGTTGGCTAAAGCATCGCCCTGGCAGTTAACTGTAATGTTGAGCGCCATGTTATGACGGTGACCCTCTTTGGGTAATTCCTCATCACTAAATCCCAAATTATTGCAGGAAGTGATGTTAGAGACAATGCTATCGAACTGTCTGATAGTTACATCTTGTTTCACAAAGGCTTGCTCCAAGACTTTCTGTAGAGCCTCCCTGTGGGCTTCTGAACTGAGTAACAGTGATAATACCGAGATCTTTGAAGGAGTCTATAATAGTTGATCAACAATGTTGTATTCACTCCTTTGGATGAGCTTCAGCATCTCATCATTATTTTTCGAAAGGTCGGGATTACCAGATTGACCGACTGGTGGATCAGGAATTTCTGCCTGAAGTTCCTTTTCTTTGTTGGATTCTCCAACCCCTCGGTTGAAGATTCGACCGCTCCGTGTTACACGACTGATGTCTGCAATATTTACGATGGAGGGTAATGGAATTTCCTTTCCATTCTCAATTATTGTTGCACCGTATTTGTAAGGGATTGCCTTAGCTGATTCATACGGTAGTGGCCCCGGTAGATAGATGACTATGGGAACCTTCTGATTTTTCTGACCATCATAAGTAACCTCGATCCGTTCCCGGTTGGGAACTCTAGATTCGTCAAGTAGAGGGACGATGGCAAAAACATCCCTGATCTGGTGATGACCAGAGATCATGACAACATCCTCAACTTGATCGGCAAGGTAGTTCGGCGACCAAATGATGGGTCCTGAACCTGGATATGGATGAATTTCTCCATGATCGATCTGACCCTGAAGAGCGGCTCTCACAAGGTAACACCCTTGGTTACTTTCCGAACAGACGCTACAACTGTCATAGTTGTGTGGTGGCACCTGGCCACGCCCACTTTGAATACAATGTAACCTCACTAGGTTACCTTCCATTGATCGGACATCCTGACTTTGACGATGAGTAGGATTCCTGTTATTGATACTAATCTGCTGAGTATCTTCGTCCATATAGATTGGCATCCACCAGTGATTTAACAAGTGCTGAAGTGCCTCCTGGACAAGGGTACAACCTCGATCGTTTTCGCAACCTGCCTTACAGTTTTGATAATCGTGTGATATTAAGAATCTGAGTCGGACCTGCTCAGCATGTAACTCTACCAGATTGGTATTCATCACGCGGATGTCAAAGATCTGAACCATGTTGATTTGGTAGGAGTTCCTATCATGGTAGTCTTGGATCCATCCAAGATCCATCTGACGCTGGAGGGCCTCTTGTATGAAAGAGCATCCCTGTTTGTTTACCGAGCAAGTCAGACAGGAACTGTAATCGTGCCGCGGCAGATTATGATACTGGCTTTGCCTTGAGTGCATCGCCACCAAGTTGACATTCATCGCACGGATGTCGTGGTTTTGAATGACGTTGGAATTCGTGTAAACCATGTTAACTCCACGAACTCGGTGCTCCTGGATCCATCCGAGATCCATTTGTTCCTGTAGAGCTGCTTGCACTACAGAACATCCTTGGTTGTCTTTAGAGCATATATCACACTGGTGATAATTATGAGGTGGCACATGGCCATATCCACTCTGTCTACAATGCATCCTGACCAGATTGGTCCCCAATAAGAGTACATCGTGAATTTGATAGACATTGTTAGTCTCTTTCTCAATCAGATTGACTGCAGCCTTCTCATGTTGAGGCAGCGGGTTCGTAAGAACATTAGGATTCGTATCTTTGAAAGATAAGAGCCCGTTCCTAACAAGCTTTTGCACGTCGGATTTGAAATTGAGACAAGTCTCAATGTTATGCCCTGAACCTCCTTGATGATAAGGGCATGTTTGATCCACCTTAAACCAGAAAGGCGGATTTTCCGGAACTGAAAGGGGAGACTTAGTCTGGATGTGCCCCTTGGCTAGCAGTAACGGAAACAGTTCTGCGTACGTTACAGGTATAGGATCAAATCCTGGTGGCCGTGTTGTACGGTTGTTGTTATATGGAGGACGAGCCTGCTGAAGAGGCTGTTGTGTCCTTTGTTGGTCAGGTTGGCTCTGCGCAATCTGAGGTTGATACATAGGAACAGGCGCGGGGCCGATAGCAGGAGTAACAGCTGCTACTGGCTGATAACGTCGCCTTTGCTTTTCGAGAGAGATATTCCCAATATCTTGCTCTTTTTTCTTAGGGAGAGCACTACCGTATTTTTTAGTACCGCTCGTTGATCCAGTGTCTTTTACCAAACGTCCTTCTCGGACGGCTTCCTCAAGACGTACACCCATGCCGACCATTTCGGTGAAATCACTGGGCGCACTGGCAATCATTCGGTCATAGTAAAATGAGCTTAAGGTCTTTAAGAAGATCTTTGTCATTTCTTTTTCCTCAAGAGGTGGACAAATTTGAGCGGCAATTTCACGCCACCTTTGAGCATACTCCTTAAAGGTTTCCTTGTCCTTTTGCGACATTGATCTGAGTTGATCTCTGTCGGGTGCCATGTCCAAATTGTATTTGTATTGTTGGACGAAGGCAGTACCAAGATCTCTGAATGTACTGATCATAGTACGGTTTAAACCCATGTACCATTTGAGTGTGGCACCGGTTAAACTATCCTGGAAGTAGTGAATCAGCAGGTCCTGATTCTCCGTCTGGGCTGACATCCGCCGAGCGTACATCACCAGATGGCTCTGAGGACAAGAGTTACCCTTGTATTTTTCAAAGTCGGGCACTTGGAACTTGTGCGGGACTATTACATTTGGGACCAAGCAGAGGTCTGCGGCGTCCTTTCCAAATAGATCCTGACCGCGAATGGCTTGCAGCTCTTTCTGCATTTCCAAGAACTGTTCCTGGAATTCCTCCATTCTGTCAAACATAATTTCCTTCTTACCAGAAGGTGTATGTGGAATCTGTCATTTCGGGACAGTGTGCACCACAGGGGGTGGTACCGTGACTACGGCAGTAAGTCTTGGCGCCTCCCGAAGTTTGTAACCTTCAGGAGTCTTCAGTATGCCCCTGGCATCTTCGCTTTCCCGAAGTTTGTAACCTTCAGGCCCAACAGCTTCTGTTGCGATTCCCTGATCTTGAGTGATCAGCGGAACATATCCTTCCGGGATATAGTTAACAGGCATACCCCAAGGACGATCTTTCGGCATCTGATACCTAGGATCATACTTTTCTATGATGGGCGTTGAGGTGATCTCTGAGATCACAGTTCTTTGTAGCTGAGCTTCTGCCATGGCTTGCATGTCGTTACAAAGCTTTCTCATATCCTCTCTCAGAGTGTCGATCTCTTCTTTCAACTCTCTGTTTTCTTCCTCAAGATCATCCATCTTTTTCTGACGATTGGCCCGAGTATTATACGAATGAGACAGTTTGACTCTAGAATCGAGACACAAACGTGAGATTCGTAGGTAAGGAGAATACGCGATGTGAGAATGATGAATGCAATGATTATATTAATTGTTTTTAGGTTTAATTAAAATAAACTTTGACAATTAGATTGCAAATATCAAACAGTGGGGAAACCCCTTTTTATTGAATTCCAAAGGATTACAGAAATGGAAATACAGTAGATTACAAAGTGCAGAAACAGAAACCTAAACTAATGGGTCCCGAGTCCTCTTCTTTGACCGGGGCGCTTGGGCCGTTGTCGGGTTGTCATTCCTTTGCCAGGTGAAATGAGTGAGCAAATTCCTTTGGTCATCTTGATTCTCTACAGCATGCTGCTCCAAAATTTCAATCAGAGCATCTTTCTCTTTCAGTAATTGCTGTATTTGGATACACTCTACGTCGAGGGTGCGGTACTTGTTCTTCCAAGATCTTCTTTCCTTTTGAACTTTGTTGAGAATAACCTGAAGCCTTTCAGTTTCCGTCATGAAGTACATGACAATTTCCCTCGGCGGAAGAATTCCGTAACGAGGATAAGGCATCTTTAGCTTGAGAGCTCTAGTTTGTACCCAATGGAGATAAGGCTCCATCGAGACACAGTCCGGTTTTCCCAGAGACTCTCGTCCTTTCTTATGAACATGTTTCCAAGCTTGCACTATTTCCATCTTCAGTGCTCTGTCATTTTCTCCTTCTTTGAAGAAAAGACCTTCCAGATGAACACCCAGTGGGATGTGTCTCATCGGGTATCCAAATTGACGAAGAACTAATATCGGATGATAGTTGATTCCTCCTTTAGTTCCTATGAGGGGTACGCTGGGGAAGTTTCCACAACGGTCAATGATTTTGATTCCCTCATAAATCCTATTACACCAATCTATATCAGAGTTGGTGAGAGACATGATCTTCTGCGACCAACGTAAGACACTCTTGCAATCCCAAAAAGCAGCGGACTTGGGCAAGTGCGAGATAAACCATTTGTAGAGCAAAGGTACACAACATGTGATCTCCCCTCCGCTGTACAAACTTCCCAAGTGTACAGAATGATACGCATCTGCGAGCAAAGTCGGCACAGGGTTTCCAATGAGAAAAACCTTAATAGCGTTGATATCGACGAAGTTATTGATGTTGGGAAACAAAAATAATCCGTAGGTGAGCAAGACAAAGATGCTTTCAAAAGCAGTCATGTTCCCTATACTAGCAAAGTACAGAGCCTTTTTTGTCAAGAACTGGGCTGGCAAACCTTGGGTGCCACCCTTAGTGGTCATGTGAGTCCGGACCTCAGACTCGTCCAAATGAATTGCTATTGCAATAGTCTGATTCTTTGGAATTTCTTCCAGTCCAGAAAATGGAGCTCGATCAGTGATATGTAAATCATTCAGATGAGAATACTCCTCCAGCGTTGGTGATAGCTGGTAATTCGGGAATGTGAAACAGTGATAAACCGGATCGTAGAACTGAATGAGCGCATCCATGATTCCCTCAATCACATGGACTCTTAACAGTGGTAGCAAACCACCGTGCTTGGCTCTGAAAGCCTATGGGTTAACGATCATCCTCGCTAACTTTCTCAAATCCCCTAGTTTTGGAACCTTGAAGGTATACTGGTGAGTTCTCCTTCTACCGAAATCCATTAATGCAATCTTTTTCTCTGATATTTGCAATCACAATCTTAGTTTAATTTGAAAAACAGAGAGACTAGAAGAGAAATTTTTTGAATGTTTTAATGTTTTATCAAATGAATGCATGAATGCAGCACACAAAAACATAGAAAAAACATGGGGTCAAAGGGTCGTTGTCATGAAGTCAAGGCTCTACCCATCCCCAAAGGTTTATACTAGGGTTATTTTTGTACCTGTACTCATTATCATCAGCTCCTCCCAGGAAGGCAGACAACAAGCGGATCGCCAGCGAGTTGTGTGCAATCTTAGAGTAAGTGCCATTCACCGAGAATAGATCACCAGCCTCAAATGAGGGTAGTATCGCGTAACAGCTATTTCCGATAGCTTCCGCACTACGAAAAAGGTTGTCTTTTCTTAAGTGTATACTCAATCTCACCACATGCGGCATCACACGCATTCCCAGTAGCAGAAAAATAAACACGTATAGCAATTAGGAAAAGCAGTATATATATATTTATCCTAATCATCCTAGACTTATAAAGCTATGAATCTTAAGTTCCTGACAGAAACGGGTTCCCCGGCGGAAGCCCCAATCTGTGGTTCCCTGCCTAAGAGATGGACCAGCATAGGTCAATCTTTCTCCTCAGCAGAGTTCCCATTTTCCGTGGAAAACGGGGATGATGCCCTAAGGCAAAAAAGGAGACTCCCCAGCAGAGTCGCCATTTTACAAGGAAAACAGACAGAAAGAAAAACAAGGGCCCCACGGTGGGCGCCACTTTTTCTGTAGCGAGCGATTTTGGACGCGGTTCTTAAGCGCTGGTCGCTCTCTGCGGTTTGAGCTTAAACTACAGGTCGATTCATTTTTTATCCTATTGTGAGCTGAATAAGGAAGGGAAATAGATGTCTCCAATTAACCCTGCTTTGCATACTGAGTTTAAACAGCGGTCTGTTAGGTTACGAATGCTATCAATGTGGGGGGCCTTTGTACTGGTTATTTGTATTTTCGCCAATACTGTTCTCTTTCTTTTTACCTGGGCAGAAGGTTTCTGGTGGGGAATAAGGATTAGGATGTTAGGACTGATGCTTTTGAATTACTGCTTTTGATTGATGGAGATATGGGATTTGGGTTTTTGTTGATTGTGCTCGCTAAGATCTTTTCTTTCGATCTTATGCCTACGTATTCCCGTTTACCGAAACAGGGAAATCAAAGCATTCGTAGTTCCTCCTATTCTATGGGAGGAAATCGGTGTTTTGGTGTCTTGTTCAAAGCCCAAGACATGAAGCGAAAGGTGATTTGTATCTTGTTCAAAGCCCAAGATGTGAAGCTAAATGGTCTATTTGTGTCTTGTTCAAAGCCCAAGACGTGAAGCGAAAGAACCTCGACTTTAGAGAGTATTTGTCATCTCTAAAGAGGGGGAAGGAGAATTACTTTAACTGGGATACGCGAACCCGAGCAATGCCATAATTTCCGAAGAAAGGGTTTTAACCTGAAGGAGAAGACTTTAACTCAGTGTAGAGCAATGCCATCTTTCCTTAGGAATTTCTCATGCTAAAAGAGGGACAGTGGCATGGATGTAGATGATCCAGAGGCTTGCTGCTTACAGCGATTAGATGAAGGGAAAGGAGTTGTTGATGTTTGTATACTGTGAACAAGGCACAACTTTGATGCTAAAAGGTCGATTGGATCAACCAGTGGTTTTCTTATACAAAGCCTAAGAGGAGGCTAATTTCCGCTAGGAAAATCATTATACAAAGCCTAAGAGGAGGCTATTTTATGTCTCGTACAAAGCCTGAGAGAGAGGCTAAAAGTTTTTGACCCAGTGGGGCATATCGTTATACAAAGCCTAAGAGGAGGCTAGCAAAGAGTTGACTCAGTTGGAGAATCTTTTATACTCAGTAAGAGAGTGTTTTTGTATCTCGTACAAAGCCCGAGAGAGAGGCGAAAAGGTTGTTTTGACTCCACTGGGGAGAATTTTGGTATCTCGTACGAAGCCCGAGATGGAGGCTATTGTAACTGTTTCAGTTGAGTGACAGATCCAATATACTGATTTAAAAGAGAAAATCAGTTCTTATATGAGTAACACTGTACACAGGGATTTAATTTGAGGATCAGGGATATTTCCTTCTCTTTGAGGAAACGGGAAATCCAAAGGGTATTGAGACTATCCGAGTCTGCGGGTTTCCTTCCTATTTAACGAAGGGTGCTTGAGAATGTCTTTGAGACTCAAGGAAGTTAGACTGTCCGAGTCTAGAGTTTTATCTTTTGTACTATGCTTTGAGAAACAGTAGTAGACTCTATGAAAGGACTGTTCTATGAGGATGACTAGGTTCTGTTCCTATACCTCTAGGAGGTCGTCGGGACAATTTGTACGAAGCTCAAGAGGAGGCTGGAAACTTTTAAGAAGCCTACGGGTCCTTGTACGAAGCCCAAGAGGAGGCTATCATTCCCGGAGGAAGAGATCATTATACGAAGCCTAAGAGGAGGCTGTGAATACTTCTAAGAAGCCGTAGTGTCTTTGAATAATGCCCAAGAGGAGGCCGATGCTTTTAAGAAGCCCGTGGGTCTATCATCTCCTTTCCATTAGGAGAGATAACTCTTTTAAAGATAAAAATCACTGGTAAACGTGCGAGGTTTACTATCCAGCAACTTTTAGCTTTTAAAGAGGGTTCCTTAGTTAAGGTCCAAGATTATGACCGTAGTGGGTACCCAAACCCCGAGACATTCAAGGCAAGCTATCCACAAGGAATAGATCAAGTCAGGAAAGTTCGAGAATTTGGAAGAAACTCAAAGATGCCATTCACGGAGAATACATTCATCTTGGGGAGTAGAGCTTCTTGACGATTCCTAAGGAGGACAGCCGAAGAGAAGACTGTATCTGGTGCTCCTATTGGGGATCTAGGCGTCTATTTCTACGAATAAATGAAACGGCGTCACCTAGTTCTAGACGTAGTTACCGGGGAAACTCGAAATATATATACTATTATTACACAGTAGATATGAGTTTATGAAAGGAGACTTACAGTGAGCAGCCCCACAATACAGTAATATATATGAAAGCAGTAAATGAAAGCGATAACCACTTACTCGGTTGTAGTGCTTCCATGCTGTTTGGTTAGTTGTTCAACAAAGAAAGATTGAAAACAACAGTATATTCAAAATCAAAGGAGAAATTGCTTTGAAAAAGAAAGATTTGGGGCTTACAGCTCAAGGAGAGGCCCAGGGTTTTATCAGTGAGCGCACTGTTTGACTTTGTACAGCGGGACTTATACAAGTGACTGGGGCCCAAAATGGTTTTCTGTACAAAGGGATGGGTCTTACACTCTCTCAAGAGGCCCAAAAAAGGTTTAAAGAAAAAAGAGTGGGGCTTATAACACGAGGGTAGGCCCAAATGATTTTTCGTTTAAAAATGGCGATCGCGCCGAGGTTTTCTTTTAACGCAGAGGGACTTATACAATAAGTGAGGCCCAAAATGTTTTTGGTTAAAAGGGGGATTGGGTCTTACACTCTATTAGAGGCCCAAAGTGTTTTAAAGAAAAAGAAATGGGTCTTACTACTCGAGGGTAGGCCCAGATGGTTTTTATTTTTAAACGGGCGACGATCGCGCCGTTTACTTGTACAGAGGGACTTATACAATGAGTGAGGCCCAAAAAGTTTTTGTACAAGGGGGGATGGGTCTTACACTCTCTCAAGAGGCCCAAAGAGTTTTGAGATGATTTATGAGGGTTGAATTAATCCAAAACCCTAATTTGTTTTCAAAAATGTATTTAATTGAATAAAAATTCAATTAAAATGATCAAAAATTGTTTAACACATGGAAAACAAATTGTGATCTTGGATTAATGCTTCAAAAATTAAGTATTAACCTACAAAATAATTAGAAAGCATTAAAAGTTGGAAAATCAATGTGGAAAAAATATTTAAAATGCCAAAAACAATCAAAATATTAATTCTTTACAAAAATATCAATTATATGAAATAAATAATATTTTTAGGATTTTTTGATAAAATAAAATATTTTAACATTTTTGTGAATTATTAAAAAAAGAATCAACCCAAAATCATTAAAACTCAGAGAGAAATTAATTTTTGAATCAATTAAACAAAATCACAAAATTCAAATATTTGAATTTGAAAAAAAGGCGCCAAGAACAAGCTGAAGAACACGCGCGTGTTCTTGGTTTCTCAGATTTGCGTTTTCTATCCAATCTCCATGAATACGTAATCATATCATGCAATCCACATATCATTATGCTCGTCTCAACCTCACGATCATGTCTATGTACTTTAATTTCATTTAAATTAAACATACAACAAGAAATCACGAAGAGACCTCAAGAACCCTAATTTCTGCATGAAGGCTAGGATTTTTGATACACGATTCAAACAATGCAATTAATTGAGGGAAAACATTCCATGCATGATTATGAACATATGGCCAAATTATTGTGCGAGGAAAGATGCATAGATTGAGAGATTACCAAGTATGTGCTTACCTCCAAGCCGTGACAGCAAGTTCAGAGTGATTTTTGATTTGGAGGTGTTACAGATGAGTGGTGATGATCTGAACAACTTCCCTACACCCTATGGATTGTGTTTGGTTGGTTGGACTTGATTGAAATTGGCTGGATCATTTTGTGGTACCTCAGCTGCACCTTGTTTGAAAATTTGAGCAACCAGCTGGTGATTTCATGAAATTGATGTTTCAGAAGTTATGTGAGTGTTTGATCAGCTCATATGTGATGTATGTTAGGTGTGTGAGTGATTGGTTTGTGCAGAATTGCTCTTAAACTCAAAACCCGATAGCTACCTTGCTAAGAAAGGCATTTTTGCCAAGAGAAAGAGATTTTGAGGAAAGCATCTGTTAGATGGCTTTGGTGTACTTAAACTGACCACAATTGAGCTCTATTTATAGTAGAGCAAGTTTGTTTTGCAAGGAATAGTGCATGGCAGCTGGTAAGTAGGTTGGCCAATGTTGTCCAATGAGAATTCAAGTCTCCTCTAGCCATTTACTAGAGGTTAGGGCACAGAGCTTTGGTCCCCTTGGTCTTGGATAAGTCTTGACTGATTTCAGATGAGAATGGCTCAGTCCATGCCACCTTGATGGTTCCATTGAATGCCTCATTCCAAATTTGAAGTATTGTCCCTACTTTGGCAACTCTAGGTTCAACATGCTATTTCTTGTTCCATGGACTTTGGAGGCTTGGCTCAGTGATTGTCCCCTTTAGATTCAATCCTCTGAGGTGTCCAAGTGGATTGGAGCAATTGAATTTGGCTGATTTTGGCAAATCGACCAAAGTTGCAAATTCTGCCTTGCCTTGACAGATTTCAGCAAGGCAACTTGGCAATGTTGTATCTCATGGTGTAGGTTGAATTTGGCAATGTTCTTGGCCATTTTGGAAAGCCCTAACATGATACAACAACTGTTTGAACAAGTTTGGTTTTGATCTCTTTTGATTCCAAGTGAAAAATCCCCCTACATTTGGCAAAAAGTGAGGCAGAATCTGACTTAGTGAAAATTTCACTAAGTGTTGGAAAAAAGTGACATTTTCACTTTTCAGCCACTTTGATCACTCCATAACTCAAAATCCTTAATGAATTGGAATTACTTGTAGTTGAAGTTTTTGTAGGTGATAATGAGGGCTACAAATCCATCTTTGGATGAGAAAAAATGGCTTTGTGTTTTAGGAGTTATGGTCCTCCAAAGTTGGTACCTTTGCCACTTTATTTTTAACGTAGAAAAATTTCTAAGTTTTATGGTTACCCCTTTTACAAGTTATCTCACTTTTCTTGATTTTTGTTGATGAATGATGATTCAAATCATACATTAACATCATTTTAGGGTTAAAAATCCATTTTGGTGAAAAATCTCAAAAAGTCAAAGTTGACTTTTGTGCACAGTTGACTTTTTATCAGATGAATTCCAAACTGTGCAATTCTTCAGGAAATCATGTCCTTGACCTAAATCAAACTTGATGGACATGTTCCATGGGTGTCATAGGGTATATTCAATCATGTATTAGGGTTTGGGAGCATGTCCTGGTCAAAAGTCAAAGTTACAGTTGACTTTTCCCTTAAAACCCTAATTGTGGTGCAGATGAAAATGAGACTTATTGCTCAAGCTTCTTGGATCAATCCATTGTTCCAAATGGATCAATATGGTGTATTAGAGACCCTCAAATCATCTCTTGAGGTCTTGGCTCATGGTTTGTCCCAAAAGTCAACTTAGGGGTGAATTAGGTCAAGAAACCCTAATTCCTAATTTTTTTGATGAATGCATCCCCTGAGGCAAAATTGACTTGATGCATGGGTTCATGAGGTTCCATGAAGCATATTAGGTTATGTTTTGGATCATTGCCTTGTGCCCAGATGAAAATTTCCATCTGGAGACCTTGGTCGACCAAAACCCTAATTTGGTGACACTGTCGATCTTGAGACTTGATCCACCTAGAAGGGAGCAGCCTTGTGCTTAATCCTTGAAGTGGGAGTCCTTTTTGATCCATTGTGGATGTTTAAGAGATTAGACAAGTTGAAGATCATGTCATTTCATGATTGATCCTTTGTCTAAGCACTCAGAGAGGGCTTGAAACCCTAATTTTGATTGTAGTGGATGCTCACCCATCTTTGGGGAGGCTAATGAAGCATGATGGTTCATCCATATTGTGATGATGATTTTCACAATGATGGGAAATCTAAGTGGTCAAAATTTGGGGTATTACAGAACCCTAATAGTTTCCCTGAGCGGACACCGAAGGTGCACTTGTTGGGATTCAAGCGGAGCTTGAATTTTCATAAATGTTCGAACAATTTTGACAGATGTTCAACGTGGTCACTCTCTGTTTTTGATTTTGCAATCATATCATCGACATACACTTCGATTTCTTTGTGTATCATGTCATGAAACAGAGTAGTCATGGCCCTTTGATAGGTTGCCCCGACGTTCTTCAAACCGAACGACATTACCTTGTAACAAAAGGTACCCCATGGGGTAATGAATGAAGTTTTCTCCATGTCTTTCGGTGCCATTTTGATCTGGTTATAGCCCGAGAATCCATCCATGAAGGAAAAAACTTTGAACTTTGCTGTACTGCCCACCAGGATGTCAATGTGTGGTAAAGGAAAGTCGTCCTTTGGACTAGCCTTGTTCAGATCTCTGTAATCAACACACATTTTGACCTTTCCGTCTTTTTTGGGAACGGGTACAATGTTGGCTAACCATTGAGGATATTCAGATGTAGCGAGGAAACCCGCGTCGATCTGTTTCTGCACCTCCTCTTTGATTTTGATGGCCATGTCCGGGTGAGTCCGTCTCAACCTTTGCTTTACTAGCGGACATTCCGATCTCAACGGTAAGTGATGTTCCACGATGCTGGTATCCAACCCTGGCATGTCCTGATAGGACCAAGCGAATACATCGGGGAATTCTTTGAGAAGCTTTATCAAACTCTCTTTGGCAGTTGGACTGAGAAGTACCCCAATCCTGATTTCTTTTCTCTCTTGTTCTGAATCTAAGTTTACCGTTTCCAACGGCTCTTTGTGAGGTTCAATGGACCTTTCCTCTTGTCTGAGTAATCGAGAGATCTCTTCTAGAATTTCGTCGTCAACTTCTTCTTTAGCCTTGAATATCGGGAACTCAAAGTTGGGAGAAGGCATCGGATCGTATGTTTCAACGGGGTTTAAAACAAGCAATCTGCATGACGTGAGGATTCGTGTTTAGAAGAGATAGAGAAAATGCAAGTGTGTGCAATGTTTTATTTTACTACTTGTTTTTATTATTGAATTGTTTTTTAGGATTACCATTTTCTGAAAAAGCAAAAAGAGAAAACAACAATTAATGCGGAAATTATAGAACGACGTTATTTTATTAATGAACAAGTCGATCCTTGAAACTACAGCCCTATAAAACAAAACTCTGTCGCTTCGGGCAAAGCGAAGAGGGAAATTTACAGAAAGCGAGCCCTATCAAAACATCTGTTTCACCTGGGCAGGGTGAAAGGTTAAAAGATGGCAATTACTTTGACTGATGAACGACCTTCGGAACCTCGACAGCAACCCATTGGCGGCGAACTCCTCGGTGAATCACAAAGTCTGGCACCTTCCTTGATTTGTCTTCAGAAATAACGCTGATTTCTGGTGGAGCAGGATCATTGGAATCTGTCTCCCAGACAGAATTGTCGTAGGAGGATTCCTTTGTTGTATTTTGCATAGCATTTGTGCTCTCAGCTGTATCTCCCCATCCAGTTGGTTGTATATCTTCGAGCATGATACGAGAGCTTTCAGGAGCAGTGTACTTGACCATATAGTCGTATTTTCCACTTGGTTGTCCCAAGGTGTCCCACACTTCTCTGGAACTGGAGGAGTCATCTCTCTCGATGACGTTGACCTCGGGAAAAGCATAGTTGATGAATTCAAGTCCTGCAAACGTTGCGAATTCATCTTCATGTTGAGTAGCTTCCGAATGACCTGAGTGTTGATCCCATGACATGGTGGGGACACAGGTATTCTATTCAACGACGGTCAGCTGATTTTCATTGTTCGGCTGACTCTCTTGCCCCAAGTCTCCTGGATAAGATTGCCACATTGGCAGACCATCCATTGGGCCATAGTAATTGTGGTCAAAGTTGTCTTTCATCGGAGTGTCTTCCTCTAATGAATTCGGCGGAGCACGACATCCTTTCGGATCACAATCTCCGTATATCATTTCGACATCTGACCTTGGTATAAATCTCGGACTATGTGCGGGATAGCAAAAAGGCATAGGCACCTCTTCCTGAGACATATAACCGTCCTTGTTAAGATAGGACTTCCATTCTTCATCTGTGTCAGAGGGATCTTCCTCATTGATAGCATGAACTGTCTGAGACACTGGGTGAAGGAAACCTCCATTGTGGAAGAAGTTTTGAAGGGGATGAAGACTTTCATCATTGGCAGCTGTCTGGGTACAGGTTGCAGAAAAACCAAGACCCTTCTTTGTTTTATTGTCAATGGGAATGACAAGCTGTCCCCATCCTTTTGTATCGGTACTCTCGACCGCTTTAATAGCATCTTTGTATGAAGAAATCAAAGTTCCTTCTTTGAACTGATTGTCCTTGTTCTCTGATAGTGCTTGGAACTGCGTTCCAATAACCTCCTCGGGTTCTATACCAGTAGATGATGACAAGTTACTCACAAGCAAGGCTTGTTCCCCACAAACTGTGACAAGTTGATCGTTCTTGACGAATTTTAGCTTTTGGTGGAGGGTCGAAGTGACTGCTCCAGCCTGATGTATCCAAGGTCTTCCTAATAAACAACTGTATGTTGCCCGGATGTCCATGACCTGGAAAGTGACTTGGAAAGTATGAGGACCGATAGTAATGGGAAGATCAACTTCGTCGATAACCGCTTTTCTAGATCCGTCGAATGCTTTGACGACGACCTCGCTGATTCTCATTGGAGGGCCCTTGAATGATAATTGCATCAAAGTGGACTTCGGCATAACATTCAGGGCTGACCCTATGTCTACCAGTACGCTGGCTAAGGCATCGTCCTGGCAGTTAACTGTGATATTGAGCGCCATGTTATGACGGCGACCCTCTTCAGGTAATTCCTCATCACTAAATCCCACATTATTGCAGGAAGTGATGTTAGAGACAATGCTATTGAACTGTCTGATTGTTACATCCTGTTCCATAAAGGCTTGCTCCAAGACTTTCTGTAGAGCCTCCCTGTGGGCTTCTGAACTGAGTAACAACGATAATACCGAGATCTTTAAAGGAGTCTGTAACAGCTGATCAACAATGTTATATTCACTCCTTTGGATGAGCTTCAGCATCTCATCATTGTTTTTCGAAAGGTCGGGATTAGTGGATTGACCGACTGGTGGATTAGGAGCTTTCGTCTGAAGTTCCTTTTCCTTGTTAAGTTCTCCAACTCCTCGGTTGAAAATTCGACCACTCCGTGTTAGTCGACTGATGTCTGCAATATTCACGATGGAGGGTAATGGAATTTCCTTTCCATTTTCAACTGTTGTTGCACCGTATTTGTAAGGGATAGCCGTAGCTGATTCATACGGTAGTGGTCCCGGTAGATAGATGACTATGGGAACCTTCTGATTTTTCTGACCATCATAAGTAATCTCGATTTGTTCCCGGTTGGGAACTTTAGATTCGTCAAGTAGAGGAATAATGGCAAAAACATCCCTGGTCCTGTGATGACCAGAGATCATGACAACATCCTCAACTTGCTCGGCAAGGTAGTTCGGCGTCCAGTTGATGGGTCCAGAACCCGGATATGGAAGAATTTCTCCACGATCAACCTGACCCTGAAGAGCTGCTCTCACAATGTAACACTCTTGGTTACTTTCCGAACAGACGCCGCAACGTTCATAGTTGTGTGGTGGCACCTGGCCACGCCCACTTTGAATACAATGTAACCTCACTAGGTTAGCTTCCACTGATCGGACATCCTGACTCTGACGTTGAGTAGGATTCCTGTTACTGATACTAATTTGCTGAGTATCTTCATCCATATAGATTGGCATCCACCAGTGATTTAACAAGTGCTGAAGTGCCTCCTGGACAAGGGTACAACCTCGATCGTTTTCGCAACCCGCTTTACAGCTTTGATAGTCATGTGATATTAAGAATCCGAGCCGGACCTGCTCAGCATGTAACTCTACCAGGTTGGTATTCATCACACGAATGTCGAAGATCTGAACCATGTTGATCTGATAAGGGTTCCTATCATGGTAGTCTTGGATCCATCCAAGATCCATCTGATGCTGGAGGGTCTCCTGTATGAAAGAGCATCCCTGTTTGTTTACCGAGCAAATCAGACAGGAACTGTAATCGTGCCGCGGCAGATTATGATACTGGCTTTGCCTTGAGTGCCTTGCAACCAAGTTGACACTCATTGCACAGATGTCGTGGTTCTGAATAATGTTAGAGTTCGTGTAGACCATGTTAACTCCACGAACTCGGTGCTCTATGGATCCATCCGAGATCCATTTGATCCTGTAGGGCTGCTTGCACCAAGTCGCTCCCGGGATTTTCATCCTAGTACAAACGCGAAAGTGGCACCGAACAGAGTCGCCAGCAATGTCTATTTATCCCATGAGAGGGAAAGGAAACACCGCATAAACCTGAAGAGAAGGAAAAGCATGGTCTCGCGACCAAGAGAACTGTGTTCGGGAGTCGGTTACGCGAGAGGAAGGTATTAGCACCCCCTCGCGTCCATCGTACCCGATGGGATCCACGCTTGCTTGTCTCGATCAAAGGGTGATAGAAAAGGATGCTGGAAATGGAACTGGAAAAGGAAAGGAGAGAGAAGAACAAATGTAGGGAAAATAAAAGAAGTGCTCGCATGGGCCCTACCCCACTGCCTACGTATCTCATCGGGAGCATGAGAATCAGAGCGACGTAGTTCCCCTCACTAGGGATGAATTGTTTGTGTTTTTTAGAGAACGGCTTACGTTCTAGCTCAGGTGTTGCAGGCTCGCTGGTCCGAGTGCGTTACCATCTTGCAAGAGAACGAGTAGAAGCGCGTTCGTGCGTTGAGAATGAATGAGATGAGAAAAGAATTCCCGAAGGAAAGACGTTATTGTTTGTTTTTGTCTTTTAGAAGGAAGTGTTTTGGATTTGCTTGCATATGATAGTGTATTTAAATCTTAGTCATTGGAATGTGTACATTCTCACATTCCAAGATGGAATGGGTAAGAAAGCACACTAAGAGTGAAGAAGACCCCCACACTTAGTTCCAATTGTCAAGGTTCAAACACACTAGCATACTTGTGTTTATTAAGTGTTTTTATTGATTATGAGATGAAGAAATGTTTTTTTTATTTGTTCCTTCAACAAGTATTGCATTTAAGTCCCTCACACAAGATCAAATGTTTAACACATTGACCCAAGATGGGCTATATGCTATACATTTTAAGATTATAAGAGAAGACCCCTTATAATCTTTTCTTTATGTGAAAGGCCTAAATGCAATAAATGCCTACCTTTATTAGATATTTTGAATTTTCTTTGAGAGATGAGGAGAGAGACTCAAGAGAGGAGAAAAGGTAAAACCTATGTGGACTAAGACTCAATCCTAATTGATTATTAAAGGGAGTGATCCTAATGGTTTGTGAGGTTTCAACCTAAAGTCTAAAGAAAGAATGAATTAAACAATTCACTTCTAAAGTAGAAAATGAATTGTAATTCAAAAGGGGAAGTGATGAGTTATTAAAAGAAAGCACATAAGTGCTTAACAAAACACAAAATGGAATTGTAAAAGAGATGAAAGGAAAGAAATTTGAATGTGGATTCCTTGTCCACACTCAATTGCAACTTACCAAAGCCCCTACATGGTTAGTAAACATGTATACAAGTATAGGAAGCAAAAGAACATGTAATGCATCATAAAACTCAAAAGAATTAAATGAGAAATCAAATCCTAGAACCACAACCAGAATGTACATCATATGGAAAACAAATTATTATTATCATGCAAGTCCAAGTGGATAGGCAACAAACATCATCCATGGCATTAGAACATGCCACCATAAGGAAAGGGAGAATGAAAAGATGAAAGGAAAAAGAAGAAATGTGCATAAATGGAACATGCAATCCATGGATCAGAATTTAAATGAAATGAAAAATGATTCACAAACCTCTCACAAGTATTCATGAAGCACATCAAGACATTTAAGAAGTGATAGAAGAAGTAGAATTGAAATGGAAGTTCAAAAGAAAACACAAGTACAAACACCACATGTTAAAGGTGCACAAGGTTTAAATGAAAGTCAACATGCAAGGATGACATATGATATGTATCAATGTCCTATAATGTCAAGAGTGTAGCTCACCAAATAGGCAAATGATCATGCAAGTATACACAAAAGAAAACATGTAAACATGCACAAAAGATTACAATGATATGACATGTTATAATTCTTTAAATGAAATGCATCCAACAAAAATCAAATGGCCTCATGAAAATTATGAAAACATGGTATTGAAGTTCACTAATCAGATATGAATCACATATCAAAGTAGCATGCAAGGAACCAAGGCAAAATGATGTCAAACAATGCACTTAGGTCAAATAGACATATCATACAAAGTAGCACAAAAGTGAACACCAAACATGCCATAAAATGACCTAAAAAATCAAATAAAAATCACTTAACATACCTCAAGATGCTAATGACTCAATGCAAAAAGAATAGCATCAAAACAATTTTTAATGATCAAGAACAAAATTAAACAAAATCATGTACCACATTAAGAATGCACACCAAAGAAATTCAAAGAAAATTATGGAACAGGGGCAAAAAGGTCATAAAATCAAGAAAAAAAATCATGAAAAAATGTCTAAATGTTTTAAGAAGGCTCATGAATTTTTGTGGAATTTTATGATGCAATTTAGTATTTTTAAAAATTAAAAAGAAAACGTGTAGAAAAATGGAAAAATAAAATGCAATGAAATGAGGGAAGGGGGTGCATGCCTAGTAACTATTCAGTTCAAATTACATTGGGCCTTAAACAAGGGGGTGTGGATATCAATCTGGCTTAGGTCCAATTACGCGCATAACATATTAACTATCATGGTCACTCGGTCAACAAGAGTCAAAACATTCCAAACCATCAGATTAAGTCATAGTCAAACTATAGTCAAAGTAGCCAAAATCAATACACGCGCATGAAGGACCACACAACATACAGTGTACCACACCACATAATGTTTAAATGAAATTCAGCAAACACGCACGTGAGGAGCACATGAATTTTAATGTGCTGTCATCATACAAGCCACACGATCATAGAAAATGGACGGCCGAGATTAAAACGTGACAAAACCCTAGCAATCAAAGCTGCCGGCCGGAGAGGGACCTCCGGTCACCTTCTCCGGCCAATCACCACCGTCTGCAATCTTCAAACCTCACCAAAATACACAAAATGTATACCAATCGAAAGCTAAGCTTATGTACATCATGAATATGCTCATAAAAATCACAAAACACATACACATAGCACGAACAGAGGAGATCAAATCAAGCCCTAAGATTTGCAACTAAGCCTGTAAAAGGCCTATCAACTAGCCGGTTGGAGCAGAGCTTCTATCAAGCATAAAGCACCAAAAACAAGTAAAAATAACCAGAGATCGTGCAATATAATTTCAAGAGTTCAAACCTGAAGATGATGAAACTTGGAAAGCACAAGAATACCAGAAATAGATGCCTCTTCCTTGAGTTTCACTTGGCCAAATAAAGGCTTGAGAGCTCGAATTCGTGCAGAAAATCAATTGGAATTTGATGCTGAGCTTCTTTAACTGAACCTATGCACTCTTGTTCTTGATCTCCAAAGCAGAATAATGATGAAGATGGAGATGAAATGTAGAAACAAATGGTTAAACTCGTGTGCAAGCAGAAGAAAAGTGGAGAGAATGTGAGAGAGATTCAGTGTGAAGAATGAGAAAAATGAAGCTGAAATGAAAATGTGAAGTGAGATTTTGTTTTATAGTGTAAGCTAACCATGGTTTAATGAGTCAGTTAAGGTGAGTTAAAGTGGTTAAACTGAGTCCATCCTAACTAACTGAGCCAAGTTAGTTAGGGGACGAGTTATGCTATGGCTATGATGTTATGGTGATGACCTATGGTGTGTTATGGTGGAGCAGCAAGAGAAACGAATGGCAAAGGCTGTTGCATTAGAAACTTGCTCAGCAAGCTTGTTTTTTCTATTTCCATGCAAAGCACGTGCTAGTGTATGAGTTTTATGTCATGTGTGCTTGGTTTAAAGAGGAAAGCTGAGGTTAAGAAGTGTTTGTGGTGTGTGTGAACCAAAATCATGCAACATGCTGTCAATGTATCCATGCCAACATAGGGTAGTTTGTGGAGGTTTTTCTCTCTACTCAATGGCTGCATTAGGGAGTTTATGGGTTCATTGGAAAGAGGATGCATTAGAGCACAATATTGATTTGGAAATTGAAGTGGAATGAGGTCTCAAACATGTCTAAAAATGACCTCAAACAGATGGAAAAAGAAGCTGGTACATGGGTGCGCAGACTTGTGGCATGACCTGGTTGTGACCTGGTCAAATTTCAGTTGCAATGACCATTCTTTGAGCCATCATAACTCCTTAACCTTTGATCAGATGAAAAATTGATAAACACCAACTCTGAAGATCTCACATAGAGGAACAACTTTGATGTTGAAAGATTTTCCATTTGAAGCCTCTAATCATGAGTAATTGATCAATACACTTGGCCCACCAAGTGTTTGAGAAAATGACTGCGCGCGTGCCCTGAAAATCTTGGTCATGACCTAGTTTTGGACCTACTTTGCTCAAACTTTGATCAATCATATCTCACTCAATTTTTATCCAATGGAGATGTTCCACATATGGATGTGAAGCTTAAAACAAGATCTTTTGTTGTGGCCGAGTGGAATTTTCATTTGGTGCTTCAATTTTAAATGGCCTTGGCTCAAACTCTGATGCAAAATGGCCAAAACTTGCTATATTTAGTAACCCTTCTTTATCCAAAAATGGCAACTTTCCACATCTTGATTTTTTCATGATTCCTTTGGAGTTTCTTGACCCAATTTTGTACATTGGACATATGTAACATGAATTTCATGATTTTGGGCTCAAAAAGTCAAGAGTTGACTTTTTCCTCTGATTATTTGACTTGGCCCCAAATTTCCTGATTTTTGATCTTTCTTCCAATTGAAACACTTCCAAAACCAATTGAGAAGCAATTTTCCACCTCCATACACTTAGGGACATATGAAATACCATGACATCAAATTTTGTCCAAAAAATCAAAGATTCCCTGATTTAATGGGAAACCCTAGTTTTGGTGCCCACCTCCTAGGAGAAAAATGTGCAGTCTTCAATTTCAAATTCCTCAGAGTATGTTGTGTACCTTCTTAAAGGATGATGATATATGCCATTTGAGGATGATTTTGGATCAATGAGCTATCTCTTTTGAGGGTTTTCCTTCAGTTTTTGAACCTCTTGCATAGTGAAAGATGTAATGCTTCAATCTCCCATTGTATCTCTTATCCTTGAGGTTGTGGATGATCAATTGAGATGGTATGAGACATGAAAGACCTCTTGGCTTGCCTTGAGGGCACTTGATTGACCTTTTTGTGCTTTGAATGATCCCTTGATTGTCCACCTTCCACCTGATCCATGCCCTGATGGTAAGAAGGATGCCATGCTTCATTTTTCTATGTTAAATGCAATGTAATGTTAATGAGGGGGATATGATATGATAAATGATAATGCCATGCTATGATGACAAAGAGGGAGAGCAAATTTTGGGGTATTACAGCTGCCCCTATTCAAGCGTTGTAGACCTGAATGCCTGAAAGCAATTGCTTTCGGACTTTCAAGGTATATAGTGATTGAATACCAAATATAACCAAAAATTTGCTCTGGATGATGAGGAAGAAACTCCCCCGACATTGCTGGCTTGAATCTTCAATGAAACATTGTCGGAGAAAACTGTCTTTTGAACGACACCAGACGACTACTGGCTTGCCACGCTACTGGTGGACTTTAATAATGTCTTTTATGCAATTCCAGACGACTACTGGCCTGCCACGCTACTGGTGGACTTTAGAAATGTCTTTTTGAACGACGCCAGACGACTACTGGCTTGCCACACTGCTGGTGGACTTTGCAGCTTTCGTGCCACCCGAAGATGGACTTTTGCCAATCCACTGTTGGACTTTTGCCACCCGAAGACGGACTTTTGCCAATCCACTGTTGGACTTTTGCCACCCGAAGACGGACTTTTGCCAATCCACTGTTGGACTTTTGCCACCCGAAGACGGACTTTTGCCAATCCACTGTTGGACTTTTAGAATATGCCACCCTTAGATGGACCTTTGCCAATCCACTGTTGGGCTTTTGCCACCCGAAGACGGACTTTTGCCAATCCACTGTTGGACTTTTGCCACCTGAAGACGGACTTTTAGCTGCTTTGCCACCCGAAGATGGACTTTTGCCAATCCACTGTTGGACTTTTAGAATTTGCAAAATTGCATTACTCTCTGCATCTGTGTCAGACATCTATGCTGACTCTGCTGAGGAGCAAAGACCAATGATTTGACTTTGGAGACTCCTGAAAGGATAACCTCTCCACTGGAGAATGAATGAACAATCCGTCTGCTTCGAATTGTCAAGCTTGCCAAAAATAAATTGGACTTGAAGAATAATAAATCTGCCAGGAATCACTTCATCTGTTGGGGGAATGAATTCTGGTCACAGCGATTCCGCTGGGGATGAGAATTTCTTTGCATGGCGTCTTTCTAGGGGAGAGAAGTCATAAAAACTCTGCTTGGGGATCTATCCAATCCAAGACCCTTTGTAGGGGTTATCCACCTTCTGACCTGGCTGGGGAAAGGCTGTACCATCCTTGTTGAGGAATAGATTCTGCCGATCTTATAAACCTCTGCGAGGAGAACAACAATTCAGCTGGGGAGTATTGCTGACAAGATTCCATGCTGACCTCTGTGGAGATACCATTACCAGAGACACAATCTTGCTGGGGATCAGGGCTACTCTGCCAGGGATATGCAAATCCTGGTTAGAACATTCCACTGCAACTTGCTAGGAAAGAGTCCTTAGAGATGATCTGTTGGGGAAACCCAAAGCAAATCCACAGTAGTCTGCTGAAGAATATAACTGTCAAGCTTAGGATAAGTACCACAATGCCCCATGTTAGGCGAGCTCCCCTTTAGACAATTCCGTTAGGGATGACGAGTTTATAACAAACTCTGCTGGAGGAAACTGCTTTAAAACGTCTCGTGCTGGGGAATGCCTTTTGAGAGGATTTTACAGAAGACCAACTGTCCTCAAACTCTACTGGGGACGATCAACACTTCATGCTGGGGAAACAAACATGCCCTATGCTTGGACAAACCAACAATTTGTCCCCGAAGAAGATGTCATAAGAGGATTTTACAGAAGATTTAGCCTCTTCAAACTCCTGCGACTTCGCTGGGGATAATGACCATCAGTTTCGGTATCGACGAGACCACTCTTTTGGGGAAACTTGTGACCGTTATCGACACAGAAAAGCTTGTAGCTATTGGAAGTACTGTATGAGAGAATCGACTTAATAAAATACAACGGTACCCAGTTGAACTTAATTCACTGAGATCGACCCGTTATGAACAATCGTCGACCGAACGATGAACGCCGATCTCCTTACCCATAATTGCCCCAGTCTTTTGCGTGGGGTGATTTATTACTGGTCTTGTGCTTAACATCATCTGCACCTACTACCTGCAACAAAAGAATATGCACACATGCCCCGAATATTGCGTGGCTAGAATCCACCATCCGGGAATATTCAACATTCAAAGTAATTTCAAATGTTTTTTTTTCGCGCATGTTATTGCAAGGCCGCCATGTTTTCAAATGCAATGTTTTATCAAAATTAGGACGTTTTTGCAAACAAAGCAATAAAACAAAAATAGGAGGCTTTTTATTGAAATTCAATTTATTGACTGAGAGCCCAGAATAGGCAATTACATCCGGAAGCAATCCCTGGAAAGAGGTGATCGCTGAAAATTGAGAAAAGAAACTATCCTAATGGCAATGTGAAAACGGACTTCCACTGAGTTTCCATTCTGTTATGACCAGTATGTCTTCAAAACTCCCCGACCTTGCCTTCTGAGGAATGATCAGACCGATTCCTATCTTTCAGAATGTCAGTTGTTCAAACGATAATGGGGTACAGATAACTCAGACCGTAGTCATTCGCTTAAATCCCTATTTTGTGTGGACCGCCCTTTCAGGTTTTCGATCCACCAGGATACCCTTTTTTGCCTAAGTTGCCCTTTCGGGTTTTCAACTTACCGGGTGTACAATTTTTCAATTATATCCCTAATTTTTGCCCGAACCTTATTCTGTTTTTGGTTCGCCGGGATGCCCTTTTTTGCCTGGATTTTTTTTATTTTTATTATCCAGCGGGTCTATTCATGCGAAGTATTTTTTGACTACGTCCGAGTTGACAGGGGATGAAAAGTCTTCGCCATCCATGGTTGTAAGCAATAAAGCTCCGCCCGAAAAGACCTTTTTAACCATGAATGGACCTTCATAGTTAGGAGTCCATTTGCCCCTGTGATCTGTATTGGGAGGAAGGATCCTTTTGAGTACCACATCTCCGACTTTGTAAACCCGAGGACGCACCTTCTGGTCAAATGCCTGCTTCATTCTGCGCTGATATAGTTGCCCATGACATACAGCCGCCAATCGCTTTTCCTCAATAAGGCTCAGCTGATCAAATCTGGCTCGTACCCATTCAGCTTCATCTAGCTTAACATCCATCATAACTCTGAGGGACGGAATCTCTACTTCATCCGGTAGCACTGCCTCCATACCATATACAAGTGAGAATGGGGTTGCCCTAGTGGACGTGCGTACCGACGTTCGATACCCATGCAAAGCAAATGGTAACATCTCATGCCAATCTTTGTACGTGACAACCATCTTCTGCACAATCTTCTTGATATTTTTGTTGGCCGCTTCGACCGCGCCATTCATCTTTGGACGGTACGGAGAAGAATTGTGATGTTCGATTTTGAAGTCCCGGCATAACTCAGCCATCATCTTATTATTCAAATTAGAGCCATTATCGGTAATGATTCTTTCGGGAACTCCATATCGGCAAATGATATCCCGTTTTAAGAAACGAGCTACCACTTGTTTTGTAACATTGGCATATGATGCAGCTTCAACCCATTTAGTGAAATAATCAATCGCCACCAAGATGAAACGATGACCATTAGAAGCTGTAGGCTCAATCTTTCCGATCATGTCAATGCCCCACATGGCAAACGGCCAAGGCGACGACATGATACTCAACGGATTTGGAGGCACATGCACTTTATCTGCATAGATCTGGCATTTATGGCATTTGCGGGCATATTTGCAACAATCGAACTCCATAGTCAACCAATAATATCCCGATCTTAACAACTTTTTAGCCATTGCATGTCCTCCAGCATGGGTACCGAAAGAGCCTTCGTGCACTTCAATCATCAACAAGTCTGCTTCATGTTTATCCACACATCTAAGCAGGACCGTGTCAAAATTTCTTTTATACAGCACGCCATCTTTGTTCAAGAAGAAACTACCAGCTAACCTTCTCAACGTCCTCCTGTCTTTGGATGATGCCCCGGGCGGGTACTCTTGACTTTTCAAGAAACACTTAATGTCATGAAACCATGGCTTGTCATCAGACGCTGCATCGACCGCAAACACAAATGCTGGTCTGTCAAGGCGGGATACCTCAATCTTAGGTACATGGTTCCATCCTTGCACTTTGATCATGGAAGACAAAGTGGCCAAGGCATCAGCGAACCTATTCTCATCTCGAGGAATATGGTACAGTTTTACTGTTGTGAAAAATGTCAGCAATCTCCTCGTATAATCTCTATACGGCACTAGATTTGCTTGGTGCGTGTACCAACTCCCTTTCACTTGATTGATTACCAAAGCTGAATCACCGAATATATCAAGGGTCTTAATCCGTAGATTAACCGCCTCCTCGATCCCCATTATACAAGCTTCGTACTCTGCTTCATTGTTGGTGCATCCGAAAGTTATTCGTGCAGTGAAAGGCATATGAACACCTTCCGGCGTGATAAGAACTGCTCCAACTCCGCATCCATTCATATTGACAGC
Source organism: Lathyrus tuberosus (assembly GCA_022829125.1). Classification (NCBI taxonomy): domain Eukaryota; kingdom Viridiplantae; phylum Streptophyta; class Magnoliopsida; order Fabales; family Fabaceae; genus Lathyrus; species Lathyrus tuberosus. The sequence continues at coordinate 2,029,582 of JALAZF010000048.1, read as the reverse complement.
CCCATCAAACATCAGACTCCATTTGGACTCAGGGTCTGGCCCCTCCTCCGGGAGTGGTTCCTCGCAGTCTTTAGCTTTGAGAAACATGATGTCCTCATCAGGGAAGTCAAATTTCATGGGTTGGTAATCATCAATCGGCTGTTGCGCCAGATAGTCGGACAGGATACTTCCTTTGATGGCCTTTTGTGAAGTGTACTGAATGTCATACTCTGTCAAGACCATTTGCCACCGTGCAACTCTGCCTGTCAGTGCTGGTTTCTCGAAAATGTACTTGATAGGATCCATTTTTGAAATCAACAAGGTTGTGTGCCTAACCATATATTGCCTCAATCGCTTAGCGGCCCATGCAAGCGCACAACATGTCTTTTCAAGCATTGAGTATCGGGACTCACAATCATTAAACTTTTTGCTCAGGTAGTAGATAGCATGCTCCTTCCTACCTGTCTCGTCATGTTGACCGAGAACACAACCCATGGAACCTTCAAGCACTGTCAGATACATTATCAGCGGTCTCCCTTCAACTGGAGGCATTAGAATCGGAGGTTCCTGCAAGTATTCTTTTATCTTATCGAATGCCAATTGGCAATCGTCATTCCACCTGACCGTTTGATCTTTCCTTAACAATTTAAATATTGGTTCACACGTGGCTGTTAGGTGAGATATGAACCTTGCAATGTAGTTCAATCTACCCAAGAAACCACAAACCTCTTTTTCTGTTCTCGGTTCAGGCATTTCTTGTATTGCTTTCACCTTGGCAGGATCAACCTCGATTCCTCTTTCGCTCACAATGAAACCCAGTAACTTTCTAGAACGCACCCCAAACGTGCACTTGTTTGGATTTAATCTCAGACGAAACTTTCTCAACCTTTCAAACAGCTTTTTCAGGTTAACCAGGTGTTCCTCTTCTGTTCTCGACTTGGCAATCATATCATCTACATAACATTCGATCTCCTTATGAATCAAGTCATGAAACAATGTCACCATCGCCCGCTGGTACGTTGCCCCTGCGTTTTTCAACCCAAAAGGCATTACTTTATAACAATATGTACCCCACGGAGTAATGAACGTGGTCTTCTCCATATCTTCAGGTGCCATCTTGATCTGGTTGTACCCGGAGAACCCGTCCATAAAGGAGAACACTAAAAATTGAGCTGTATTATCGACCAGCACATCAATATGAGGTAGTGGAAAATCATCTTTCGGGCTAGCTTTATTAAGATCTCGATAATCCACACACATTCTCACTTTTCCATCTTTCTTCGGTACTGGCACGATGTTGGCTACCCACGGAGGATACTTTGTCACAGCAAGAAACCCAGCATCCCACTGCTTCTGGACTTCCTCCTTAATCTTTAAAGCCATGTCGGGGTGAGTCCGACGAAGTTTCTGCTTGACTGGCGGACATTCTTCTCTTAATGGCAGCCTGTGCACGACAATATCCGTATCCAACCCCGGCATGTCTTGATACGACCAGGCGAAGATGTCAACATACTCGCGCAACATTTCAGTCAAAGTTTTCTTTACATCTACTTGCAAGCTGGCACCAATCCTGATCTCTTTCTTGGCATCCTTGGAACCAATATTGATGATTTCTACAGTCTCCTGGTGAGGCTGGATGACCCTTTCCTCTTGTTTCAACAATCTGGCCAGTTCTTCAGGGAGTTCACAATCTTTCTCATCCCCTTCTTCGGCTTGATAAATCGGATTGTCAAAGTCATACATAGTCATATCAAAATCGTTATCAGTGGTATCCGGAGGATCAAGTCTGCATGAACGGGTTCATGCCTTATTTTAGAATTTATTTTTAAGCAAAACAAATGAAACATTGCCATATTATTTTTTTTTGTGCAAAAATAAAAACTGAAAGACAGAGAACAAAATTTGATTGCAAAACGTCCTTTATTAATGATTAAACATTGTAAATGCAACCATGGTGGCCCTACAAATGAATCTATACGCCTTGGGCAAAGCGCAAGATTTTGACATGCATTATGGTTAGAAAAAAACAAAGAAAAATTACTCTGTCTGAAGAGTAACCCGGATGACTTCTTCAACGGACCAGTTTTGCACTTGTTGTCCCGGAGCATGAGGGCGTACCCAGTTGTCCAGGTCACAAATACTGTCAACACTATCCTCTGTGGCTGCACAAGACTGGTCCGTGTAGATAATTCCCCCACTATTGAAAGTAATGGGTCCCCTGCTCCCTGCATCTGAAGTTGTAGAGGGATGATAACCAATACCAAATTTGTCTTCCTTTATTGGGGTCTCTATCAACCTGCCCCAACCTTGGGCGTTGCCTGCCCTGACGACTTCGACAGCTTGTTTGTAAGATGAAATGGAGGTACCGGCCCCAGCTGGTACAGAAGAAGACTCAGGTGCATCGTCAATATTGACTGCTTCAAATGATTGGCACAACATCTCATGAATTTCCCCATCCATTTCAATGTACTTGAACGTGGACAAGTGACTCACAAAGATGTCTTCTTCCCCACTCACCGTCACAACCTGCCCTTCAAACTCATACTTCAGCTTTTGATGTAGAGTAGAAGTAACAGCCCCGGCTCCATGAATCCAAGGGCGTCCCAATAGGCAGCTATATGCAGGTTGTATGTCCATTACATGGAACGTGGATTTGAATACCTGTGGTCCAATTTGTACGGGCAATTCCACCTCACCAAACACAGATCGTCTAGTCCCATCGAATGCTCTGACCACCAATTCACTAGGCCTTAAGATCAAACCATCAATCTCCAGCTTCATTAATGCCTTCTTGGGCAAGACATTAAGCGATGAACCAGTGTCTACCAGTACATGAGATAACACTGCACCCTTACACTCCATCGTGATATGCAAAGCCTTATTATGGTTTCTTCCTTCAACAGTCAAATCTCTACTTGTAAAGCCCAAGCCATGGCTAACATTAACATTGGAGATTACGCCCTCGAGCTGATTAACAGTAATTTCTTGTGGCACGTATGCACTCTTCAACACTTTCAACAACGCCTGCCGATGCGCATCAGAGCACATCAATAGTGACAAGATTGAAATCTTTGAAGGGGTCTGATTCAGTTGGTCCACAATCTTATAATCGCTTTTCTTGATTATCTTCATAAATTCTTCCATTTCCTTATCAAAAGTAATCTTTGTCTCTGCTTCAGGTGTAGGCGCATTTTCAACCACCTGTTTACCTTTACCCTTTGCTGCGGCTTCTGCCTCTTTATCACTTCTCAAGGTTTGGGGAGCGAACAACCTTCCACTCCTTGTAAAGCCCCCTACACCCCCTACGTTATCAATATTTGGGCTGACTGACGACTCAACTTCCTGCTTTTTACCTTCGTAATATACATCTGCCCCATAGTGCCATGGGATAGCCTTCGTAGACGTGAACGGAATTGGTCCTGGCACCGTGATAGTGACAGGACTGGGCCTTTCTGGCGCAACACTCGCCACGGGAACTGCATTGACCGGCATTTGAATCTCAGCGGGAGTGTAATAGATGGTCACTATGGATATCTCATCAGTGTCTTTCACGACTCTGTCGAACTGTAGACATCCTTCATCGATCAGATTCTGTAAACACACCTTCAACTTATTACAGCCATTCTCCTGATTCATACACTCGGAACAATCTTGATTACAGCCCGGGAACACCTGTCCCTTCAATAAACGATCTTTTACGACCAACAAAGAAGTTTTCACTTGATGGATATCTGTCACCAGATTCAATCTCCTCCCATCTTCAATAGCGTACACATTTGCTGCACTATGATCAGGCATGGGATGCTGAGTAATATTAGGAGCGGGAGAGAAATTGATGGCTTTAGCATCAATCAAATCTTGTACTTTATGATGGAAAGCCCAGCATTTTTCAATGGAGTGCCCCTGAGCACCTGAGTGGAACTCACAATGAGCATTAGCATCGAAGTTAGGTGGCAGGTTTCCAGCAACCGGAGCTTTCATAGTACGGAGTTCTACCAACTTTAACTCGAGTAGTCGGGGCAACAGCGCGGCATAAGTCATAGGGAGAGGATCCATCTTACGATCCCTCTGCCTAGACCTTTGCTGGAAAAAAGGTTGTTGTTGTTGAACTTGTTGTTGGGGTTGTTGTTTCTGAACAGACGGTGTGGGGATTGTTACAGCATCTACCTGATAATAAGCTTGAGAACGCCCTCTGCCTCGTCCTCTAAACACAGCATTCGTATCACCTTCTCTTCTTTTCTGGTTACTAGCAAACGGTTTCTTCGTCCCCGAAGAGCCAGCCCCACTCACATCCTGGATCTTTCCAAGCTTTAACAGACTTTCTATTCTTTCTCCCGCAATCACAATATCAGCAAATCCAGTTGACGGACAAGCAGCTAATCTATCAAGATAGGCCCCTTGCAAGGTGCCCATAAACATATCTGCCATTTCCCTGTCTGACAAGGGAGGTTGAACCTGGGCAGCCATTTCCCTCCACCTCTGTGCATATTCTTTGAAACTCTCCTTGGCATTTTGTGACAACCCCTGCAACTGAGTGCGGTTGGGCGCCATGTCAATATTGTACTGGTATTGCTTCAAGAACGCTTCTGCCAGATCTTTCCAACTCTTCACAGCAGCTCTATTCAACTTCATATACCAGGTCAAGGACGCCCCAACCAGACTGTCCTGAAAATAGTGCATCCATAGCTTCTCGTCATCCGTATGGGCTGAAATCTTCCCAAAGTAAGCTTGAAGATGCGTTTGGGGACACGCATTGCCGTGATACTTATCAAAAGTGGGAGGCTTGAATTTAGGGGGAATTCTGACTCCTGAGACCAGCCCCAAGCTGGTAACATCAATACCCATAGAGTTCTTGCATTCTATGGCCCTGATCTTTTCTGCTAACTCCTCATACCTTCGATCACCTTGATTACCCACATCAGCATCTAGTAGAGTAAATTGGTCTTCCAGAGTATCTTCAAGAGTAACACCAGCATGCCTACCATTTCCATTACCCCGATTGTTACTACCAGGAGGAGGGTTGCCACCGGGAGGAGGGATGCCATGTCCCTGTGAATTGTCATGCTGATCACCTTCGGGCCCATTGTCTGGACGCTCGACCAGAAGCCTCAATCTCTCCTGATTTTGCGCCATGCCAGTCATGAGGGTCATGAACTGGTCCATACGCGCCCTCATTTCAGCCAAATCACTTTGCACTTGATCCATGATTCTTACTTGATTCCTTCGCGTCGAATATCGGTGAATATGATTCTCAGCTATACTGCCTGAAACCAAATAAAGGTTAGAGACCCTGCAACGAGTACCTGAAAAGCAAGTAACAAAAATGCAAAATGATATGCAATGCCATGCAATGCCATGTTTGTCATTTCCGAGGTGCTTTATACCCTGATTCCAATCCAACCACAGAAATCTGAAGACCAGAAATCGTGATATAAAGAGACGTGTCGTGGTCATGTGCTTGTGTGCAGCTATCTGATAAGGAATAATTCTGAATAAAATTGCTCATACTCATTCAACGAAGTATTCAAGTATATTTAAGAAAGGTTCAACCGCAAATGCAATACAAGGAAAAATGGATCCATCAACAAGCCTGATGGTAACCATTAACAGCAAAATATAAGGAAAAGAACATCAGTCTGACAATTCCACATCCTTCAGCTTATCACTTGAGTATTTGATCTCCTCAAAAAGTATACGGGTACGCTGGTGATTCGGCTTTTCAATCATTTCTTTGATCAAGACATCCCTTTTCTCAAGAGCTTCAGTTAAAGAACCCATATGCAGCATCAGAGCCTCGTCATCACACACTCCTTTGTGTCTCTTTATGCCAGCTTGCATCTTGAGTATCTCCCTTTCTATCATGACTTCTTCAAGCTCTTTCTTGGTATTCCTCAGCTCACCTCTAGCTTCTTCTAGCTGTTCTTGACTCTTACCGAGGCTTTCCCGATACTTTCTCCTCTGCTCATGCGCCTTTTCAAGCTCTTCGTTCTTAATCTGCAACTGTTCCTGTAATTCAGCATTCTCTATCCTAACTTCGTCCCAAGCGTGCTGAAACTTTGTTAACTTTTCTTTGGTCTGTGCTAACGCCTGTTTGGTTTGCTTGTGGGCTTGAGTAGCATCATCAGCACCTTTACTAATCTTCCAGAAATGTTGGGCTCTTCCAGCAAAGTCTTTTTCTTTTGCAGTTAGGATTTGTTCAGCATCTTGGGCTTTCCGCTCCAGCTCTTTGTTGGCATGTAGAGCATTCTGAAGACGGCTACTCAACTCGGAATTCTCTCCTTGGAGCTTTTTCACCAAGGCTTGCAACTTGTCAACTTCTTCCACAGTAGCAGGGCTTCTTGCTTTCTCATTCTCCGGATACAAAAGGGGTGCCTTACCAAAAGGCAAGAGAAAATCTTCAACTCTTTTCTTCACCCACTCTTCATATGCTGGATAAACCCGGTTGTTAGGCTTGCCTAGAGTAACTTTCCCCTTTTTCAGTATGCTACCCCAGCTTTCAGAAGCTTTCTGTGCTGCTTCCCAACCATCTGATGTATGAAAATAGAGGGACTCCTCCACATCTCTCTTAATAGGCGGACCTGTCAGGGCATACCCAAATTGTCGAATGGCCAAAGAAGAATTGTAGTTAATCCCACCCATTCTTCCTATCAGTGGAACGTTAGGGAACTTACCACAGCTGTGGATAATATTCTTGCCAATTAGCCCATGATCTACCCATACGATGTCCTTGGCCACCAATCCCATTAAACGCTGTTTCCACTCTAGAGAATCTTTGGAATCCACAAAAGCCCCTGATTGTGGTAAACGGCCTGCAAACCACTTATAGAACAAGGGTGCACAACAACGAATTATCCCTCCTCTTTTCTTTTCGTTTCGGTTGTACAACGAGTAGTGAAGATCTCCCAGTAGCGTTGGCACCGGGTTCTTCATCATGAATATTCGTATAGCGTCCGAATCAATGAAATCCGGCTCGTTGGGAAACAACACTATGCCGTATATACAAAGGGCTAGCAAAGCATTAAAAACAAGCCAATTCTTGCCTTTAGCTGCTTCCTGGGCCTTCTTAATCAGATATTCCAACTTGTAACCACGAATCTTTCCTTTGTTGGAGACATTGTCGCCTAACTCTGATTTGCTCAAATAAAGAGCACCAGCCACCTTTCCAAAGTCAAGATCCCCCACTGATCCAAAGAAAGGGGGCTCCTCCTTGATAGCAATCCCCAACATGTTGGAATACTCCTCCAAGGTAGGAACCAACACATAGTCTGGAAATACAAAACACCTCAGAGGCGGATCATAGAACTGCATCAACGTATGGAGACCTCTGGCTTCATAATCACTGACATTACGGACCATAGATAATAGGGCCTAAAGTAGGCGTAAGGAACTTATAGCTGATGATATTCTTCCTCTCTTTAGTGTTCATCTTTGCAGGGACCTGATGACTGGAATCAAGGGTAATATATGCACCTGGAAATGAATAAACATGTATGTTAAAATATGATAATGCAATGCAAAGGGCAATGTGATCAGGTAATCAGGTGTCTGTGCTGAACTGTGAACGGTGTCAGTGTAGCTCTGAGACTAATATAGAACCATAGATAAGAACCATCTGAATACAATAGGATGAAACTTCCTTTTTGTGCAATGATGATAGAAAAACGGGTATGTAGGAGGTCATGGTTACCTGCAAACCTGTAAACAACCCGCCCTTCTCACATGTGGGTACTAGGATGTTCAGTATCCCGGGCTCTCAGGTCGAGAAATGATGATACGTTCACCATTTCTGGTTTGGCATCATCATCGATCGAGGAGGCCTCAACTGATTCTCCAAAACAAAAGGTCCTCAGCTTCTGGCACTGAGGTCGAGAAGCAATAGTACATTCATCCCTCAGAGTACAGTACTATCGCCAATCGAGGAGTGCCTCCGCTGATTCTCTTTCAAAAAGGGATGTCCTATAGCAAGTTCCCAGCATTGGGTCCTCGGATCGAGAATGTGCAATGGGTTTGCCACGGAATGTGGTCTGCCACTGTCACATCTCGGGAGGAGTGCCGCAACTGAGTCCTCGGGAATGGTCACCAGAGTCGACAGTTCCTCAAGAGAATAACCACTGGCCTGCATAACATGCAGTAGCAGAAAGCTCATGATAGAACCTCGTCTGGTTGTGGGTCTCATGAACAACAATACGTGGTCACCACCACGCAAGCGTCATGACTATCCACTCTAATACCTATGTATGTACTCAAGCCTTGGTAGTGAGCTTATCTCTCAGAACACCCATCCCGCCAAACAGACAAAACAGTGCAACACAATATAATATACGATATGTAATGCTAAAATGCGGTAAATACAGTAAAATAAATAAACAGCAACATATAGCACAACAGTAAACACCCAATGAAAGAAAAACAGACAAGCGTTAGGATTGACTCGCTAAGGAACCAGAGATTCTGGGTTCGATCCCCAGCAGAGTCGCCAGCAGTCGCTCCCGGGATTTTCATCCTAGTACAAACGCGAAAGTGGCACCGAACAGAGTCGCCAGCAATGTCTATTTATCCCATGAGAGGGAAAGGAAACACCGCATAAACTTGAAGAGAAGGAAAAGCATGGTCTCGCGACCAAGAGAACTGTGTTCGGGAGTCGGTTACGCGAGAGGAAGGTATTAGCACCCCCTCGCGTCCATCGTACCCGATGGGATCCACGCTTGCTTGTCTCGATCAAAGGGTGATAGAAAAGGATGCTGGAAATGGAACTGGAAAAGGAAAGGAGAGAGAAGAACAAATGTAGGGAAAATAAAAGAAGTGCTCGCATGGGCCCTACCCCACTGCCTACGTATCTCATCGGGAGCATGAGAATCAGAGCGACGTAGTTCCCCTCACTAGGGATGAATTGTTTGTGTTTTTTAGAGAACGGCTTACGTTCTAGCTCAGGTGTTGCAGGCTCGCTGGTCCGAGTGCGTTACCATCTTGCAAGAGAACGAGTAGAAGCGCGTTCGTGCGTTGAGAAAGAATGAGATGAGAAAAGAATTCCCGAAGGAAAGACGTTATTGTTTGTTTTTGTCTTTTAGAAGGAAGTGTTTTGGATTTGCTTGCATATGATAGTGTATTTAAATCTTAGTCATTGGAATGTGTACATTCTCACATTCCAAGATGGAATGGGTAAGAAAGCACACTAAGAGTGAAGAAGACCCCCACACTTAGTTCCAATTGTCAAGGTTCAAACACACTAGCATACTTGTGTTTATTAAGTGTTTTTATTGATTATGAGATGAAGAAATGTTTTTTTTATTTGTTCCTTCAACAAGTATTGCATTTAAGTCCCTCACACAAGATCAAATGTTTAACACATTGACCCAAGATGGGCTATATGCTATACATTTTAAGATTATAAGAGAAGACCCCTTATAATCTTTTCTTTATGTGAAAGGCCTAAATGCAATAAATGCCTACCTTTATTAGATATTTTGAATTTTCTTTGAGAGATGAGGAGAGAGACTCAAGAGAGGAGAAAAGGTAAAACCTATGTGGACTAAGACTCAATCCTAATTGATTATTAAAGGGAGTGATCCTAATGGTTTGTGAGGTTTCAACCTAAAGTCTAAAGAAAGAATGAATTAAACAATTCACTTCTAAAGTAGAAAATGAATTGTAATTCAAAAGGGGAAGTGATGAGTTATTAAAAGAAAGCACATAAGTGCTTAACAAAACACAAAATGGAATTGTAAAAGAGATGAAAGGAAAGAAATTTGAATGTGGATTCCTTGTCCACACTCAATTGCAACTTACCAAAGCCCCTACATGGTTAGTAAACATGTATACAAGTATAGGAAGCAAAAGAACATGTAATGCATCATAAAACTCAAAAGAATTAAATGAGAAATCAAATCCTAGAACCACAACCAAAATGTACATCATATGGAAAACAAATTATTATTATCATGCAAGTCCAAGTGGATAGGCAACAAACATCATCCATGGCATTAGAACATGCCACCATAAGGAAAGGGAGAATGAAAAGATGAAAGGAAAAAGAAGAAATGTGCATAAATGGAACATGCAATCCATGGATCAGAATTTAAATGAAATGAAAAATGATTCACAAACCTCTCACAAGTATTCATGAAGCACATCAAGACATTTAAGAAGTGATAGAAGAAGTAGAATTGAAATGGAAGTTCAAAAGAAAACACAAGTACAAACACCACATGTTAAAGGTGCACAAGGTTTAAATGAAAGTCAACATGCAAGGATGACATATGATATGTATCAATGTCCTATAATGTCAAGAGTGTAGCTCACCAAATAGGCAAATGATCATGCAAGTATACACAAAAGAAAACATGTAAACATGCACAAAAGATTACAATGATATGACATGTTATAATTCTTTAAATGAAATGCATCCAACAAAAATCAAATGGCCTCATGAAAATTATGAAAACATGGTATTGAAGTTCACTAATCAGATATGAATCACATATCAAAGTAGCATGCAAGGAACCAAGGCAAAATGATGTCAAACAATGCACTTAGGTCAAATAGACATATCATACAAAGTAGCACAAAAGTGAACACCAAACATGCCATAAAATGACCTAAAAAATCAAATAAAAATCACTTAACATACCTCAAGATGCTAATGAATCAATGCAAAAAGAATAGCATCAAAACAATTTTTAATGATCAAGAACAAAATTAAACAAAATCATGTACCACATTAAGAATGCACACCAAAGAAATTCAAAGAAAATTATGGAACAGGGGCAAAAAGGTCATAAAATCAAGAAAAAAAATCATGAAAAAATGTCTAAATGTTTTAAGAAGGCTCATGAATTTTTGTGGAATTTTATGATGCAATTTAGTATTTTTAAAAATTAAAAAGAAAACGTGTAGAAAAATGGAAAAATAAAATGCAATGAAATGAGGGAAGGGGGTGCATGCCTAGTAACTATTCAGTTCAAATTACATTGGGCCTTAAACAAGGGGGTGTGGATATCAATCTGGCTTAGGTCCAATTACGCGCATAACATATTAACTATCATGGTCACTCGGTCAACAAGAGTCAAAACATTCCAAACCATCAGATTAAGTCATAGTCAAACTATAGTCAAAGTAGCCAAAATCAATACACGCGCATGAAGGACCACACAACATACAGTGTACCACACCACATAATGTTTAAATGAAATTCAGCAAACACGCACGTGAGGAGCACATGAATTTTAATGTGCTGTCATCATACAAGCCACACGATCATAGAAAATGGACGGCCGAGATTAAAACGTGACAAAACCCTAGCAATCAAAGCTGCCGGCCGGAGAGGGACCTCCGGTCACCTTCTCCGGCCAATCACCACCGTCTGCAATCTTCAAACCTCACCAAAATACACAAAATGTATACCAATCGAAAGCTAAGCTTATGTACATCATGAATATGCTCATAAAAATCACAAAACACATACACATAGCACGAACAGAGGAGATCAAATCAAGCCCTAAGATTTGCAACTAAGCCTGTAAAAGGCCTATCAACTAGCCGGTTGGAGTAGAGCTTCTATCAAGCATAAAGCACCAAAAACAAGTAAAAATAACCAGAGATCGTGCAATATAATTTCAAGAGTTCAAACCTGAAGATGATGAAACTTGGAAAGCACAAGAATACCAGAAATAGATGCCTCTTCCTTGAGTTTCACTTGGCCAAATAAAGGCTTGAGAGCTCGAATTCGTGCAGAAAATCAATTGGAATTTGATGCTGAGCTTCTTTAACTGAACCTATGCACTCTTGTTCTTGATCTCCAAAGCAGAATAATGATGAAGATGGAGATGAAATGTAGAAACAAATGGTTAAACTCGTGTGCAAGCAGAAGAAAAGTGGAGAGAATGTGAGAGAGATTCAGTGTGAAGAATGAGAAAAATGAAGCTGAAATGAAAATGTGAAGTGAGATTTTGTTTTATAGTGTAAGCTAACCATGGTTTAATGAGTCAGTTAAGGTGAGTTAAAGTGGTTAAACTGAGTCCATCCTAACTAACTTAGCCAAGTTAGTTAGGGGACGAGTTATGCTATGGCTATGATGTTATGGTGATGACCTATGGTGTGTTATGGTGGAGCAGCAAGAGAAACGAATGGCAAAGGCTGTTGCATTAGAAACTTGCTCAGCAAGCTTGTTTTTTCTATTTCCATGCAAAGCACGTGCTAGTGTATGAGTTTTATGTCATGTGTGCTTGGTTTAAAGAGGAAAGCTGAGGTTAAGAAGTGTTTGTGGTGTGTGTGAACCAAAATCATGCAACATGCTGTCAATGTATCCATGCCAACATAGGGTAGTTTGTGGAGGTTTTTCTCTCTACTCAATGGCTGCATTAGGGAGTTTATGGGTTCATTGGAAAGAGGATGCATTGGAGCACTATATTGATTTGGAAATTGAAGTGGAATGAGGTCTCAAACATGTCTAAAAATGACCTCAAACAGATGGAAAAAGAAGCTGGTACATGGGTGCGCAGACTTGTGGCATGACCTGGTTGTGACCTGGTCAAATTTCAGTTGCAATGACCATTCTTTGAGCCATCATAACTCCTTAACCTTTGATCAGATGAAAAATTGATAAACACCAACTTTGAAGATCTCACATAGAGGAACAACTTTGATGTTGAAAGATTTTCCATTTGAAGCATCTAATCATGAGTAATTGATCAATACATTTGGCCCACCAAGTGTTTGAGAAAATGACTGCGCGCGTGCCCTGAAAATCTTGGTCATGACCTAGTTTTGGACCTACTTTGCTCAAACTTTGATCAATCATATCTCACTCAATTTTTATCCAATGGAGATGTTCCACATATGGATGTGAAGCTTAAAACAAGATCTTTTGTTGTGGCCGAGTGGAATTTTCATTTGGTGCTTCAATTTTAAATGGCCTTGGCTCAAACTCTGATGCAAAATGGCCAAAACTTGCTATATTTAGTAACCCTTCTTTATCCAAAAATGGCAACTTTCCACATCTTGATTTTTTCATGATTCCTTTGGAGTTTCTTGACCAAATTTTGTACATTGGACATATGTAACATGAATTTCATGATTTTGGGCTCAAAAAGTCAAGAGTTGACTTTTTCCTCTGATTATTTGACTTGGCCCCAAATTTCCTGATTTTTGATCTTTCTTCCAATTGAAACACTTCCAAAACCAATTGAGAAGCAATTTTCCACCTCCATACACTTAGGGACATATGAAATACCATGACATCAAATTTTGTCCAAAAAATCAAAGATTCCCTGATTTAATGGGAAACCCTAGTTTTGGTGCACACCTCCTAGGAGAAAAATGTGCAGTCTTCAATTTCAAATTCCTCAGAGTATGTTGTGTACCTTCTTAAAGGATGATGATATATGCCATTTGAGGATGATTTTGGATCAATGAGCTATCTCTTTTGAGGGTTTTCCTTCAGTTTTTGAACCTCTTGCATAGTGAAAGATGTAATGCTTCAATCTCCCATTGTATCTCTTATCCTTGAGGTTGTGGATGATCAATTGAGATGGTATGAGACATGAAAGACCTCTTGGCTTGCCTTGAGGGCACTTGATTGACCTTTTTGTGCTTTGAATGATCCCTTGATTGTCCACCTTCCACCTGATCCATGCCCTGATGGTAAGAAGGATGCCATGCTTCATTTTTCTATGTTAAATGCAATGTAATGTTAATGAGGTGGATATGATATGATAAATGATAATGCCATGCTATGATGACAAAGAGGGAGAGCAAATTTTGGGGTATTACACACCACAGAACATCCTTGATTATTTTTAGATCAGATATCACACTGATGATAGTTATGAGGTGGCACATGGCCATATCCACTCTGTCTACAATGCATCTTGACCAAATTGGTTTTCAACAAGAGTACATCATGAATTTGATAGACATCGTTAGTCTCTCCTTCTATCAAATTGACTGCAGCCTTCTCATGTTGAGGCAGCGGGTTTGTGAGAACATTAGGATTTGTATCCTTGAAGGATAAGACCCCGCTCCTAAAAATTTTTTGCACGTCGGACTTGAAATTGAGACAAGTCTCTATGTTATGCCCTGAACCTCCTTGATGGTAAGGGCAAGTTTGATCCACCTTAAACCAAAAAGGCGGATTTTCTGGTACTATAAGAGGAGACTTAGTCTGAATGTGCCCCTTAGCCAGTAGTAACGGAAACAGTTCTGCGTACAACATGGGTATAGGATCAAATCTTGGTGGTCGTGTTGTACGGTTGTTGTTATATGGAGGACGAGCCTGCTGAAGAGGCTGTTGTGTCCTTTGCTGATCAGGTTGGCTCTGCGCAACCTGAGGTTGATACGTAGGAACAGGCACAGAGCCGATAGCAGGAGTTACAGCTGCTATTGGTTGATAACGTCTCCTTTACTTTCCGAGAGAGATATTCCCAATATCTTGCTCTTTTTTCTTAGGGAGAGCACTACCGTATTTTTTAGTACCGCTCGTCAATCCAGTGTCTTTTACCAAACGTCCTTCTCGGACAGCTTCCTCAAGACCATGCCGACCATTTCGGTGAAATCACCGGGCGCACTGGCAACCATTCAGTCATAGTAAAATGAGCTTAAGGTCTTTAAGAAGATCTTTGTCATCTCTTTTTCCTCAAGAGGTGGACAAATTTGAGCGGCAATTTCACGCCACCTTTGAGCATACTCCTTAAAGGTTTCCTTGTCCTTTTGTGACATTGATCTGAGTTGATCTCTGTCGGGTGCCATGTCCAAATTGTATTTGTATTGTTGGACGAAGGCAGTGCCAAGATCTCTGAAAGTGCTGATCGTGGCACGGTTTAAACCCACGTACCATTTGAGTGCGGCACCGGTTAAACTATCCTAAAAGTAGTGAATCAGTAGATCCTGATTCTCCATCTGAGCTGACATCCACCGAGCGTACATCACCAGATGGCTCTGAGGGCAAGAGTTACCCTTGTACTTTTCAAAGTCGGGCACTTGGAATTTGTGCGGGACTTTCACATTTGGGACCAAGCAGAGGTCTGCGGCGTCCTTTCCAAATAGATCCTGACCGCGAATGGCTTGCAGTTCCTTCTGCATTTCTAAGAACTGCTCCTGGAATTCCTCCATTCTGTCAAACATAGTTTCCTTCTTACCAGAAGGTGTCTATGGAATCTGTCCTTCCGGGACAGTGTGCACCATAGGGGGTGGGACCGTGACTACGGCAGTGAGTCTTGGCATTTCCCGAAGTTTGTAACCTTCAGGAGTCTTTAATATGCCTCTGGCATCTTCGCTTTCCCGTAGTTTGTAACCTTCAGGCCCAGCGGCTTCTGTTGTGATTCCCTGATCTTCAGTGATCGGCGGAACATATCCTTCCGGGATATAGTTAACAGGCATGCCCCAGGGACGATCTTTTGGCATCTGATACCTAGGATCATACTTCTCAACTATGGGCGTTGAGGTGATCTCTGAGATCACAGTTCGTTGTAGCTGAGCTTCTGCCATGGCTTGCATGTCGTTACGAAGCTTTCTCATATCCTCTCTTAGAGCGTCGATCTCTTCTTTCAACTCTCTGTTTTCTTCCTCAAGATCATCCATCTTTTTCTGACGATTGGCCCGAGTATTATACGAATGAGACAGTTTGACTCTAGAACCGAGACACAAACGTGAGATTCGTAGGTAAGAAGAATACGCGATGTGAGAATGATGAATGCAATGATTATATTAATTGTTTAAGGTTTAATCAAAATAAACTTCGACAATTAGATTGCAAATATCAAACGGTGGGGAAACCCCTTTTTATTGAATTCAAAGGATTACAGAAATGGAAATACAGTAGATTACAAAGTGCAGAAACAGAAACCTAAGCTAATGGGTCCCGAGTCCTCTCTGAAGAGAAATCGGGTGCTGATTCTGGTATCTTCCTTTTCTTTGACCGGGGCTCTTGAGCCGTTTTCGGGTCGTCATTCCTTTGCCAGGTGAAAGGAGTGAGCAAATTCCTTTGGTCACCTTGATTCTCTACAGCATGTTGCTCCAAAATTTCAATCAGAGCATCTTTCTCTTTCAGTAATTGCTGTATTTTGATGCACTCTATGTCGAGGGTGCGGTACTTGTTTTTCCAAGACCTTCTCTCCTTTTGAACTTTGTTGAGAGTAACCTGAAGCTTTTCAGTTTCCGTCATGAAGTACATGACAGATTCCCTTGGCGGAAGAATTCCGTAACGAGGATAAGACATCTTTAGCTTGAGAGCTCTAGTTTGTACCCAATGGAGATAAGGCTCCACCGAGACACAGTCCGGTTTTCCTAGAGACTCTCGTCCTTTCTTATGAACATGCTTCCAAGCTTGCACTATTTCCGTCTTTAGTGCTATGTTGTTTTCTCCTTCCTTGAAGAAAAGACCTTCCAGATGAACACCCCATGGGACGTGTCTCATCGGGTACCTAAATTGACGGCGAACCAATACCGGATGGTAGTTGATTCCTCCTTTAGTTAGTATGAGGGGTACGTTGGGGTAGTTTCCACAACAGTCAATGATCTTAATTCCCTCATAAATCCTATTACACCAATCTATATCAGAGTTGGTAAGAGACATGATCTTCTGCGACCAATGTAAGACCCTCTTACAATCCCAAAAAGCAGCAGACTTGGGCAAGTGAGAGATAAACCATTTGTAAAGCAGAGGTACACAGCATGTGATTTCCCCTCCGCTGTACAAATTTCCCAAGTGTACAGAATGATACGCATCCGCGAGAAAAGTCGACACAGGGTTTCCAATGAGAAAAACCTTAATGGAGTTAATATCGACGAAGTTATTGATGTTGGGAAACAAAAATAACCCGTAGGCGAGCAAGACAAAGATGCTTTCAAAAGCAGTCACGTTTCCTATAATGGCAAAATACAGGGCCTTCTTTGTCAAGAACTGGGCTGGCAAACCTTGTATGCCACCCTTAGTGGTCATGTGAGTCCTGACCTCAGACTCGTCCAAATGAATTGCTCTTGTAATGGTCTGATTCTTTGGAATTTCTTCCAGTCCAGAAAATGGAGCTCGATCTGTGATGTGTAAATCAATCAGATGAGAATACTCCTCCAGCGTTGGTGCTAACTGGTAATCAGGGAATGTGAAACAGTGATAAACCGGATCGTAAAACTGAATGAGCGCATCCATGATTCCCTCAATCACATGGACTCTTAACAGTGGTAGCAAACCTCCGTGCTTGGCTCTGAAAGCCTCTGGGTTAGTGATCATCCTCGCTAACCTTCTCAAATCCTCTAGTTTTGGAACCTTGAAGGTGTAACTATGAGTTCTCCTTCTACCGAAATCCATTAGTGCAATCCCTTTTCTCTGATATTTGCAATCACAGTCTTAGTTTAATTTGAAAAACAGAGAGACTAGAAGAGAAGATTTTTTTTGAATGTTTTAATGTTTTTTTAAAATGAATGCATGAATGCAGCACACAAAAACATAGAAAAAACATGGGGTCAAAGGGTCGTTGTCATGAAGTCAAGGCTCTACCCATCCCAAAAGGTTTATACTAAGGTGATTTTTGTACCTGTACTCATTATCATCAGCTCCTCCCAGGAAAGCAAAACAACAAGCGGATCGCCAGCTAGTTGTAGAGCGATCTTAGAGTAAGTGCCATTCACCGAGAATAGATCACCAGCCTCAAATGAGGGTAGTATCGCGTAACAAGTATTTCTGATAGTTTCCGCACTACGAAAGGGTTTTGGCTCCTCAGCTTCTCAGACTTAACAACCGACCCATTGTCTAGGTGAGAGAATGGGTTGCGTTGGTCAGCCTCCACTGAGGTTGATGGTCGACCCCGTCGCCATCACTTATCTTAAGTGTATACTCAATCTTTCCACATACGGCATCACCCGCATTCCCATTAGCAGAAAAATAAACATGTATAGCAATTAGGAAAAGCGGTATATATATATTTGTCCTACTCATCCTAGACCTTTAAAGCTATGAATCCTAAGTTCCTGACAGAAAATGGGTTCCCCGGCGGAAGCCCCAATCTGTGGTATTCACACAAGAGGTGAAAAGGAAAAAAAGAAAAACAGAGAAGAGCCTCACGGTGGGCGCCATTTTTCTGTAGCGAGCGATTTTGGACGCGGTTCTTAAGCGCTGGTCGCCCTCTGCGGTTTGAGCTTAAACTACAGGTCGATTCATTTTTTATCCTATTGTGACCTGAATAAGGAAGGGAAATAGATGTCTCCAATTAACCCTGCTTGCATGCTGAGTTTAAACACCGGTCTGTTAGGTTACGAATGCTATCAATGTGGGGGGGCCTTTGTACTGGTTATTTGTATTTTCGCCAATACGGTTTTCTTTCTTTTTATCTAGACAGAAGGTTTCTGGCGGGAAACAAGGATTAAGATGTTAGGACTGATGCTTTTGAATTACTGCTTTTGATTGATGGAGATATGGGATTTGGGTTTTTTGTTGATTGTGCTCGCTAAGATCTTTTCTTTCGATCTTATGCCTACGTATTCCCGTTTACCAAAACAGGGAAATCAGAGCGTTCGTAGTTCCTCCTATTCTATGGGAGGAAATGGTTTTTGGTGTCTTGTTCAAAGCCTAAGACGTGAAGCGAAAGGTGATTTGTATCTTGTTCAAAGCTCAAGATGTGAAGCTGAAAGGGTGCTGACTTCAGAGAGAATTTGTCATCTCTAAAGAAGGGTTTGTCTATGACAAATGTTTATAAAGGAGAATTACTTTAACCGGGATTTGTGAATCCGGCAATGGCATAATTTCCTTTATAGGGGATTTTAACCTAAAGGAGAAGACTTTAACTCAGTTTTGAGCAATGCTATCTTTCCTTAGGGATTTCTCATGCTAAAAGAGGGACAGTGACATGGATGTAGATGATCCAGACGCTTGCCGCTTACAGCAGTTAGATGGAGGGGAAGGAGTTGTTGATGTTTGTGTACTGTGAACGAGGTACAGTTTTTGATGCTAAAAGGTTAATTGGATTAACCAGTGGTTTTCTTATATAAAGCCTAAGAGGAGGCTAATATGTGTCTCGTACAAAGCCCGAGAGAGAGGCTAAAAAGTTTTGACTCGACGAGGGAATCTTTTGGTAACTCGTATGAAGCCCGAGATGGAGGCGAAGATTCGTTTGGCTCAGTAAGAACCCTTTTGTATCTCGTATAAAGCCCGAGATGGAGGCGAAAGGGGTGACTGACTCAACGAGGGAGTCTCTTATGTGTCTCATACAAAGCCCGAGAGAGAGGCTAAATGTTGTTTGACTCCGCTGGGGAGGATCATTGTACAAAGCCCAAGAGGGAGGCTATGGTTACTGTTTCAGTTAAGTGACAGGTCCAGTATACTGATTTTAAAGAGAAAATCAGTTCTTATATGAGCAACATTGTACTCATGGATTTGATTCAAGGATCCGGGTTATTCCTGTTCTTTCAGGAAGCGGGAAATCAAAAGGGTATTGAGACTGTCCGAGTCTGCAGGTTTCCTTCCTATTTAACGAAGGGGTCACTTGAGAATGTCTTTGAGACTCAAGGAGATTAGACTGTCCAAGTCTAGAGTGTCATCTTTCGTACTGTACTTTGAGAAACAGTAGTAGACTCTATGAAAGGACTGTTCTATGCAGATGACTAAGTTCTGCTCCTATACCTCTAGGAAGTCGTCGGGACAATTTGTATGAAGCCCAAGAGGAGGCTGGAAACTTTTAAGAAGTCGATCGGTCCTTGTACTAAGCCCAAGAGAAGGCTATCATTCCCGGAGGAAGATATCATTATACGAAGCCTAAGAGGAGGCTGTGAATACTTCTAATAAGCCCCAGGGTCCTAGTACTAAGCCCAAGAGGAGGCGGGGTTGCTTTTAGGAAGCCTGGGGTTCCTTGTACGATGCCCAAGAGGAGGCCGATGCTTTTAAGAAGCCCGTGGGTCCCCAAACCCCGAGAAATTCAAGGCAAGCTATTCACAAGGAATAGATCAAGTCAGGAAAGTTTGAGAATTTGGAAGAAACTCAAAGATGTCATTCACGGAGAATAGATTCATATCTGGGAATAGAGTTTCTTGACAATTCCTAATGAGGACAGCCGAAGAGAAGACTGTATCTGGTGCTCCTATTGGGGATCTAGCTGTCTATTTCTACGAACTAAACGAAACGTCGTCACCTAGTTCTAGACGTAGTTGCCGGGGAAACTCGAAATATCTATACTATTATTACACAGTTGATATGAGTTTATGAAAGAAGACTTACAGTGAAACAGCCCCACAATACAGTTATATGTATATAAATGCGGTAAATAAAAGCAATAACCACTTACTCGGTTGTAGAGCTTCCATGCTGTTTGGTTAATTGTTCAACAAAAATAGATTGAAAACAACAGTATATTCAAAATCAAAGGAGAAAGTGCTTTAAAAAAGAAAGATTTGGGGCTTACAGCTCAAGGAGAGGCCTAGGGTTTTATCAGTGAAGGCACTGTTTAAATTTGTACAGAGGGACTTATACAAGTGACTGAGGCCCAAAATGTTTTTCTGTACAAAGGGATTCGTCTTACACTCTCTCAAGAGGCCCAAATGGTTTAAAGAAAAAGAGTGGGGCTTATAACACGAGGGTAGGCCCAATTGATTTTTCCTTAAAAATGGCGATCGCGCCGAGGTTTTCTTTTAACACAGAGGGACTTATACAATAAGTGAGGCCCAAAATGTTTTGGTTAAAAGGGGGTTGGTTCTTACACTCTATTAGAGGCCCAAAAGTTTTGAATGGGTCTTATAGCTCAAGGAGAGGTCCAAGGTTATTTTTCAAAAGGCGACGTTCGCGCCATTTGTTTTTGACGGTATCGGGACTTATACAATACACTGAGGTCCAAAAATGGTTTGGTCAAAAAAGGATTGGGTCTTACACTCTATTAGAGGCCCAAAGTGTTTTTGAAAATGATTTATGAGGGTTGAATTAATCCAAAAACCCTAATTTGTTTTGAAAAATGTATTTAATTGCATAAAAATTCAATTAAAATGATCAAAATTGTTTAACATGTGAAAAACAAACTGTGATCTTGGATTAATGCTTCAAAAATTAAGTATTGACCTACAAAATAATTAGAAAGCATTAAAAGTTGCAAAATCAATGTGGAAAAAATATTTAAAATGTCAAAAACAATTAAAATATTAATTCTTTGCAAAAATATCAATTATATGAAATAAATAATATTTTTGGGATTTTTTGTGAAAATAAAATATTTTAACATTTTTGTGAATTATTAAAAAAAGAATCAACTCAAAATCATTAAAACTCAGAGAGAAATTAATTTTTGAATCAATTAAAGAAAAATCACAAAATTCAAATATTTGAAAATTCAAAAAAGGCGCCAAGAACAGCTGAAGAACACGCGCGTGTTCTGGGTTTGGCTGATTTGCATTTTCTATCCAATCTCCCTGAATACTTGATTATAACATGCAATCCACATATCATTATGCTCGTCTCAACCTCACGATCATGTCTATGTCCATTAATTTCATTTAAATTAAACATAAAACATGAAATCACAAAGAAACCTCAAGAACCCTAATTTCTGCATGAAGGCTAGGATTTTTGATACACGATTCAAACAATGCAATTAATTGAGGGAAAACATTCCATGCATGATTATGAACATATGGCCAAATTATTGTGCGAGGAAATATGCATAGATTGAGAGATGACCAAGTTTATGCTTACCTCTAGGCCTTGACAGCAAGTGCAATGTGATTTTTGATTTGGATGTGTTACAGATGAGTGGTGATGATCTGAATAGCTTCCTTACACCCTATGGAGTGTGTTTGAATGCTTGGACTTGATTGAAAATGGCTGGAACGATTTGTGGTACCTCAGCTGCAACTTGATTGAAAGTTTGAGCAACCAGCTGGTGATTTTGTGATTTTGGTGTTCCAGATGTTATGTGAGTGTTTGGATCACTTCTATATGATGTATGTGAGGTGTGTGAGTGATTGGTTTGATTGGAAAAGCTCTCAAACTCAAAACCCGATAGCTACCTTGCTAAGAAAGACATTTTTGCCAAGAGAAAGAGATTTTGAGGAAAGCATCTGTTAGATGGCTTTGGTGTACTCAAACTGATCACAATTGAGCTCTATTTATAGTAGAGCAAGTTTGTTTTGCAAGGAATAGTGAATGGCAACTGGTAAGTAGGTTTGGCCAATGTTGGCAAATGAAAATCCAAGTCTCCTCTAGCCATTGACTAGAGGTTAGGGCACAGAGCTTTGGTTCCCTTGGTCTTGGATAAGTCTTGACTCATTTCAGATGAGAATGGCTCAGTCCATGCCACCTTGATGCTTCCATTGAATGCTTCAATCCAAATTTGGAGTCTTGTCCCTATTTTGGCCATTCTAGGTTCAACATGCTATTTCTTGTTCCATGGACTTTGGAGGCATGGCTCAGTGATTGTCCCCTTTAGATTCAATCCTCTGAGGTGTCCAAGTGGATAGGAGCATTTGAATTTGGCTGATTTTGGCAAATCGAGCAAAATTACAAATTCTGCCTTGCCTTTGACAGATTTCAGCAAGGCAACTTGCCAATGTCATATCTCATGGTGTAAGTTGAATTTGGCAATGTTCTTGACCATTTTGGAAAGCCCTTACATGATACAACAACGGTTTGAACATGTTTGGTTTTGATCTCTTTTGAATCCAAGTGAAAAATCCCCCTACATTTGGCAAAAAGTGAAGGCAGATTCTGACTTAGTGAAAATTTCACTAAGTGTTGGAAAAAGTGACATTTTCACTTTTCAGCCATTTTGATCACTCCATAACTCCAAATCCTTAATGAATTGGACTTAGGTCTAGTTGAAGTTTTTGTAGAGGGTAATGAGGGCTACAAATCCATCTTTGTATGAGAAAAAATGGCTTTGTGGTTTAGGAGTTATGATCCTTCAAAGTTGGTGCCCTTGTCACTTTATTTTTAACTTAGAAAATTTTCTAAGTTTTTATGGTTATCCCTTTTACAAGTTACCCAAGTTTTCTTGATTTTTCTTGATGAATGATGATTCAAATCATACATTAACATCATTTTAGGGTTAAAAAACCATTTTGGTGAAAAATCTCAAAAAGTCAAAGTTGACTTTTGTGCACAGTTGACTTTTTATCAGATGAATTCCAAACTGTGCAATTCTTCAGGAAATCATGTCCTTGACCTAAATCAAACTTGATGGACATGTTCCATGGGTGTCATAGGGCATATTGAATCATGTATTAGGGCTTGGGAGCATGTCCTGGTCAAAAGTCAAAGTTACAATTGACTTTTCCCTTAAAACCCTAATTGTTGTGCAGATGAAATTGAGACTTGTTGCTCAAGCTTCTTGGATTAATCCATTGTTCCAAATGGATCAATATAGTTCATTAGAGACCCTCAAACCCTCTCTTGAGGTCTTGGTTCATGATTTGTCCCAAAAGTCAACTTAGGGGTGAATTAGGTCAAGAAACCCTAATTCCTGATTTTTGATGAATGCATCCCCTGAGGCAAAATTGATTTGATGATTGGGTCCATGAGGTTCCATGGAGTACATTAGGTTATGTTTTGGATCATTGGCTCATGCCCAGATGAAATTTTTCATCTGGAGGCCCTGGTTGACCAAAACCCAAATTTGGTGACACTGGCGATCTTGAAGCTTGATCCACCTAGAAGGGAGCATCCTTGTGCTTAATCCTTGGAGTGGGAGTCCTTTTGATCCATTGTGGATATTTGAGAGGCTAGACAAGTTGAAGATCATGTCATTCCTTGATTTATCCTTTGTCTAAGGCTCTGAGAGGGCTTGAAACCCTAATTTTGATTGTAGTGGATGCTCACCCATCTTTGGGGAGACTGATGAAGTATGATGGTTCCTCCATATTGTGATAATGATTTACACAATGATGGGAAATCTTAGTGGTCAAAATTTGGGGTATGACAGCGTGAAATTTCCGCTCAGATTTCTCCACCTCTGGAGGAAAAGGAGATGACAAAGATCTTCTTGAAAACATTAAGCACATTTTACTGCGACAGAATGGTTGCCAGTGCGTCCAATGACTTCACCGAGATGGTGGGCATGGGAGTTCGTCTTGAGGAAGCGGTCCGAGAAGGACGCCTATTTAAAGACATTGGATCATCAAGTAGTACAAAATGATACGGTAGTGCTCTCCCTAAGAAGAAAGAGCAGGATATTGGGAATATATCTCTCGGAAAGCAAAGGCAACGATATCAACCAGTACCAGTTGTAACTCCTGCTATCAACCCCGCGCTTGTTCCTACGTATCAACCTCAGGTTGCGCAAAGCCAACCTAATCAACAACAATTTCAGCAAAGGACACAACAGCCTTTTCAGCAGGCTCGTCCTCAGTACAACAACAACCGTACAACGCGTCCACCAGGGTTTGATCCTATACAAATGTTGTACGCAGAACTGTTTCCATTACTACTGGTCAAGGGGCATGTCTAAACTAAGTCTCCTCTTACGATACCGGAGAATCCGCCTTTTTGGTTCAAAACGGATCAGACTTGTCCTTACCATCAAGGAGGACCAGGACATAACATAGAAAACTGTCTCAGTTTCAAATCCTACGTACAAAAGCTTGTTAGGAGCGGGGTCTTATCTTTCAAAGATACGAATCCAAATGTTCTCACAAACCCGTTGCCTAAATACGAGAAAGCTGCAGTCAATTTGATAGAGGGAGAGTCCAACAACACCTATCAAATTCATGATGTACTCTTGTTAAGGGCCAACTTGGTCAAGATGCATTGTAGACAGAGTGGATATGGCCATGTGCCACCTCATAATTATCATCGGTGTGATATCTGCTCTAAAAACAATCAAGGATGTTCTGTGGTGTAAGAAGCTCTACAGGAACAATTGGATCTCAGATTGATCCAAGAGCATCGAATTCGTGGGGTCAACATGACCTATACGAATTCCAACATCATTCAGAACCACGACATCTGTGCAATGAATGTCAACTTGGTGGCGATGCACTCAAGGCAAAGCCAGTACCATAATCTACCACGGCATGATTACATTTCCTGTCTGACTTGCTCGATAAACAATCAGGGATGCTCTTTTGTACAAGAGGCCCTCCAGCGTCAGATGGATCTTGGGTGGATCTTGGACCACCATGATAGAAATCCTTATCAGATCAACATGATTCAAATCTTTGATATTCGTCTGATGAATACCAGCTTGGTGGAGTTACACGCCAAGCAAGTCCAACTCGGTTTTCTCACTTCTCACGATTATCTGAATTGTAAAGTATGCAGTGAGAGTAACCAAGGGTGCGCTCTTGTTCAAAGAACTTTACAACACTTATTAAACCACTGATGGCTTCCAATCTATCTGGATGAAGACACACAACAAATCAGTGTGCTTAATGGAAATCCTGCTCGGCGTCAAAATCAAGATGTCAGATCTATGGAAACAAACCTGGTAAGGTTGCACTGTATTCAAAGCATGCGTGACCAGGTGCCACCACATAACTATGAACGCTGTAGAGTCTGCTCGGAGAGTAACCAAGGATGCTACCTTGTGCGGGCAGCTCTTCAAGGTCAGTTGGATCGTAGAGACATTCACCTATGTCCGAGTTTCGAGCCAATCAATTGGACGCCATACCACTTCGCTGATCAAATCAGAGACGTTGTCATAATCTCTGATCATCAATAGAACAAGGATGTTTGTACCATCATCCCTCTACTAGACGAATCAAAGGTTCTTAGCCAGGAACTGATTGAAGTTACCTACGACAGTCAGAAAAATCAGAAGGCTCCTGTAGTTATTTATCTGCCGGGACCATTACCGTATGAATCAGCTAAGGCGATCCCTTACAAATACGGTGCGACAATAATTAAGAATAGAAGGGAAGTTCCATTACCCTCCTTCATGAATATTGCAGACATCATTCGAGTAACACGGAGTGGTCGAATCTTCAACCGAGGAGTTGGAGAACCTTACAAAGAAAAGGAACTTCAGACAGAAGCTCCTGATCGAGCAGTCGGTTAATCCAGTAATCCCAAGGAGTGAATACAACATTGTAGATCAGCTGTTACAAACTCCTTCAAAGATCTCTGTGCTATCACTTTTACTCAGTTCTGAAGCCCACAGAGAGCCTCTATAGAAAGTCTTAGAGCAGGCCTTTGTGGATAGGATGTGTCAATACGACAGTTCGATAGCATCATCTCTAACATCACTTCCTGCAACATCTTAGGATTCAGTGATGAGGACTTGCCAGAGGGGGGCAAAAGTCACAACATGGTGCTCAATGTCACAGTTAACTGCCAGGACGATGCTTTAGCCAGCGTGCTGGTAGACACAGGATCGGTCATCAACGTTATGCCGAAGTCCACTTTAATGCGACTATCATTCAAAGGATCCCCGATAAGGGGCAGTGAGGACATTGTCAAAACCTTTGACGGGTCTCAGAAAACATTTATTGGGGAAGTCGACCTTCCCATAACTATCGGTCCTCACACTTTTCTAATCACTTTCCAGGTCATGGACGTCCGGACAGCGTACAACTATTTATTAGGAAGACCTTGGATACACCAGGCTGGGGCAATCACTTCGACACTACACTAGAAACTGAAGTTCGTCAAGAACGATCAACTCGTCATGGTCTGTGGAGAACAAGCCTTGATCATCAGTAACCTTTCATCATTTACTTGTGTAGAGGCAGAGCAGGTTGTTAGAACTCAGTTCCAAGCGCTTTCGGTGAACAATGAGAATCAATCAGAGAAGGGAACCTCTATTTTCTCATACAAAGATGCTCTCGAGGCAATTGAAAGTAACAATACAAAGGGATGGGGACAGCTTGTCATTCCTACTGATAACAAAACAAAGAAGGGTCTCAGTTTTTCTGTGAACTGTACCCAGACAGCTGCTAACGATGAAAGTCTTCATCCCATTCAGGACTTCTTCCACAGTGGAGGTTTCCTTCACCCAGTGCCTCAAGTGGTCCATACCATCAACGAGGGAGATTCCTCTGACACAGATGAAGAATGGAAGTCCTATCTTAACGAGGACGGTTATATCTCTCAGGAAGAGGTGCCTATGCCATTTTGCTTTCCCGCACAAAGTCCAAGATTTATACCAAGGTCAGACATCGAAATGATGTATGGAGATTGTGATCCGGAAGGATGTCGTGCTCCACCAAACTCATTAGAGGAAGACACTCTAATGAATGACAACTTTGACCATGAATTTTATGGCCCAATGGTTGGTCTGCCGATTTGGAAACCGTACCCAGGAAACTCAGGGAAAGAAAATCAGCCGAACAATGAAAATCAGCTGAGCATCATTGAACAGAATACATGCGTCCCCACCGTGTCATGGGATCATCACTCAGATAATTCAGAAAACGTCCAACATAACGATGAATTGGCAAAGCTTTCTGGACTAGAATTCATCAACTACGCTTTTTCCGAGGTCAACGTCATCGAGAGAGATGACTCCTCCAGTTCCACAGAAGTGTGGGACACCTTAGGACAACCGAGTGGAAAATACGACTATATGGTCAAGTACACCGCTCCTGAAAGCTCTCGTATCAGACTCGAAGACATCCAGCCAACTGGGTGGGGAGATTTACCTGAGAGAACAAATACTATGCAAAATACAACTGAGGAAGCCTCCTACGACAACTCTGCCTGGGAGACAGATTCCAATGATCCTGCTCCACCAGAAATCAGCGTTATTTCTGAAGACAAATCAAGGAAGGTACCCGACTTTGTGATTCACCGAGGAGTTCGCCGCCAATGGGTTGCTGTCGATGTTCCGAAGATTGTTCATAAGTCAAAGTAATTGTCGTCTTTATCTTAACCTTTCACCCTGCCCAGGTGAAACTGATGTTTTGATAGGGCTCACTTTCTGTAAATATACCTCTTCGCTTCGCCCAGAGCGACAGAGTTTTGTTTTATAGGGCTGTAGTTTCAAGAATCGACTTGTTTATAAATAAAATAACGTCGTTCTGTAATTTCCGCATTAGTTGTTGTTTTCTCTTTTCGCTTTTCTCAGAAAATGGTAATCCTAAAAAACAACTCACTAATAAAAACAAGCAGTTTTCCAAAAATAATACACTGCACACACTCTTGCATTTTCTCTATCTCTTCTAAACATGAATCATCACGTCATGCAGATTGCTTGTCTTAAACCCCGTTGAAACACGCGATCCAATGCCTTCTCCTAACTTTGAATTCCCGGTATTTGGGGCTGAAGAAGAAGATGACAACGAAATTCCAGAATAGATCTCCTGACTACTCAGACAAGAGGAAAGGTCCATTGAACCTCACAAAGAGCCGTTGGAAACTATCAACTTGGGTTCGGAAAAAGAGAGAAAAAACATCAGGATTGGGGCACTGCTCAGTCCAACTGCCAAAGAGAGTTTGACAAAGCTTCTCAAAGAATTCCCCGATGTATTCGCTTGGTCCAATCAGGACATGCCAGGATTGGATACCAGCATCGTGGAGAATCATTTACCGTTAAGGTCAGAATGTCCGCCAGTAAAGCAAAGGTTGAGACAGCCTCACCCGGACATGGCCATCAAAATTAAAGAGGAGGTACAGAAACAGATTGATGCGGGCTTCCTCGCCACGTCAGAATATCCTCAATGGTTAGCCAACATCGTACCCGTTCCAAAAAAGGACGGAAAGGTCAGAATGTGTGTCGACTACAGGGATCTAAACAAGGCCAGTCCAAAGGACGACTTTCCTTTACCACACATTGACATGTTGGTAGACAGTACAACAAAGTTCAAAGTCTTCTCCTTCATGGATGGATTCTCGGGCTATAATCAGATAAAAATGGCGCCGAGAGACATGGAGAAAACTTCGTTCATTACCCCATGGGGTACCTTTTGTTACAAGGTAATTCCGTTCGGGTTGAAGAATGCCGGGGCAACCTATCAAAGGGCCATGACTACTCTTTTTTATGACATGATACCCAAGGAAATCGAGGTATATGCCGATGATATGATTGCAAAATCTAAGACAGAAGAGGAGCATGTGACCCACATGTCAAAACTATTTGAGCAGTTGAGAAAATATAAACTCCGGTTGAATCACAACAAGTGCACATTTGGTGTCCGATTAAGGAAACTCTTAGGGTTCATCGCCAGCCAGAAAGGAATTGAGGACGATCCTGACAAGGTCAAGGCCATTCAAGAAATGCCTTCTCCAAAAACTGAAAAACAAGTCAGAGGATTCCTGGGACGTTTAAATTACATTTCCTGATTCATATTCCTCATAACCGTGACGGGCGCGCCGATTTTCAAATTACTCAAAAAGAACCAGGAGTGCGTTTGGACAGAAGATTGCCAAACCGCCTTCGACAGTATCAAGGAATATCTGTTGAATCCCCCGATTCTATCACCTCTAGTGGAAGGAAGACCACTGATCATCTACTTAACAGTCCTAGAGGACTCGATGGGCTGTGTACTTGGCCAATAAGACGAAACCAAAAGGAAAGAGTCTGCCATTTACTATCTGAGCAAGAAATTCACCGACTGCGAGACTCGGTATACTATGCTTGAGAAAACTTGTTGTGCTTTGGCTTGGGCAGCCAAACGTCTTCGCCAGTATATGATTCATCACACTACTTGGTTAATCTCCGAAATGGATCCAATCAAGTACGTCTTTGAAAAGCCTGCTCTCACAGGAAGGATTGCCCGTTGGCAGATGTTGTTATCAGAATATAACATCGAATACCACGCTCAAAAAGCCGTTAAACGGAGTATTTTAGCCGATCATTTGGCTCATCAACCGATTGATGATCAGGAGTCAGTCAGGTTTGATTTCCTAGACGAAGATGTCATGTATCTAAAAATGAAAGATTGCGATGAACCGCTACCCAGTGAAGGGCCAGAACCAGGTTCCCAATGAGGACTTATCTTTGACGGAGCCGTCAATCATTACGGAAACGGAATTGGGGAAATCATCATAACACCCCAGGGTACCCACATTCCTTTCATCGCCCGACTGACATTCAAGTGTACAAACAACGAGGCCGAATACGAAGCTTGTATCATGGGTCTCGAAGAAGCGATCAACTTAAGGATCAAGAACTTGGATGTATATGGAGATTCAGCCCTGGTTATCAATAAGATCAAAGGAGATTGGAACACATACCAATCAGGATTGATTCCTTACAAAGATTACGCTAGAAGGTTGTTACCATTCTTCAACAGAATCGAGTTTCATCACATCCCTCGTGATGAGAATCACATGGCTGATGCATTAGCCACTATCTCTTCCATGATTAGTGTAGGTCAATGGAACGACCTACCTAAGGTCGACCTAATGCGCCTTGAAAGGCCCGCTTGCATCTTCCCGATTGAAGCAGTCATAGACGACAAACCTTGGTATTACGATATCAAATGCTTCCTTCGGAAACAAGAGTACCCACCTGGGGCACTAAGGAAGGACAGAAAAACCCTTAGAAGACTGGCTAGCAGCTTCTTCCTGAGCGGTGATACACTTTATAAGAGAAATTTCGACATGGTCTTGCTCCGATGCGTAGACAGACCAGAAGCAAACTTACTGATAAAAGAAATTCACGAAGGATCCTTTGGCACTCATGCCAATGGACACACAATGGCGAGAAAAATTCTAAGAGCAGGGTACTACTGGTTGACCATGGAATCCGACTGCTATAAGTACATGAGGAGGTGTCACAAGTGTCAGATATACTCTGACAAAATCCATGTACCGCCAACGCATCTCAAAGTTCTCTCTTCCCCATGGCCTTTTTCCATATGGGGAATCAACATGATTGGCATGGTTGAACCCAAGGCTTCGAACGGACATCGGTTCATTTTGGTCGCCATTGACTACTTCACCAAGTGGGTTGAAGCAGCGTCATACACCAATGTGACCCGACAAGTGGTGGTCCGATTTATCAAAAACAATATCATTTTCTATTATGGTGTTCCGAGCCAGATCATTATTGATAATGGATCTAACTTGAACAATAAGATGATGAAAGAGTTGTGCGCAGAGTTCAAGATCGAACACCATAACTCATCTCCCTACCGACCCAAGATGAAAGGAGCGGTAGAAGCGACTAACAAGAACATCAAGAAGATTGTTCAGAAAATGGTCGTAACCTACAAAGACTAGCATGAGATGCTACCCTTTGCTCTTCACGGTTATCGAACATCTGTCCGCACTTCAAAAGGGGCAACCCATTTCTCTCTAGTGTATGGCATGGAAGCAGTGCTCCCCATAGAAGTAGAGATCCCATCAATCCGAGTATTGATGGAAGCTAAGCTAACAGAAGCTTAATGGTGTCAAAGTCGACACGACGAACTGAATCTGATCGAAGAAAAACAAATAACGGCACTATCTCACGGTCAGTTGTATCAGCAAAGAATGAAGAGGGCATTTGACAAAAAGGTTTGACCTCGCGTCTTCAGGAAAGAAGACCTCGTGCTCAAGAAGATACAATTATTTCTCACTGATTCCCGGGGTAAATGAACTCCGAGTTATGATGGCCCCTATGTGGTCAAGAAAGCTTTCTCAGGCGGCGCCTTGAGACTTGCAACCATGGATGGAGAGGAATTTGCCTACCCCACGAATGTTGACGTGGTCAAGAAATACTTCGCCTAAACTAAGAAAAAAAACGTCTCGGTGGATTGAAAACCCGAAAGGGCGGTCCAGGCAAAAATTAGAGACACAAAGCAAAAAAAAAATCATCCCAATGGATTGGAAATCTCAAAGTACAATCTATGCAAAAGTTAGGGATAATGGAAAGTAACTACATCTGATCAGTTCAACTCCTCAGCAGTAATGCCATCCATCGAAAGAAAACTCCAGTCAAGGTCATCTTCGACAGAAGCTCAGGATGTCCCGAATTCAAAGTTGGTAGAAGGATAGTGGTCGTTATGTTTCGATGTAGCCCTTTTCCCTTAAATTACCATTTTCTAACTTTGTAAATACTCTATGGAATCACGCGCTTGGCTGATTTCCATCCTATCAATAAAATTTGAGCCCTTGTGCTTTTGTTTGCAATTCTTATTTGTTTTAACTTTATAGAATGATGTCATTTTAACATGATCAATGATTCTTGAAATAAAACAAAAATGAATTTACTTGTAAAATTTTTCTGCTTTTTAATAAAGATGGCAAATTCTTTTGATTGTTGAACATCGAAAGAACATCGATTGCGTCTCCAAAAGTGGTTGAGCCTCAAAGTGCAGAATCAAAGTACTCCTTCTAAGCCAGTGCTACTGAATGAAGGATCAGCTGTGTCAAAGACCATGTTTCATCTGACATATCCGAAAGAGTTCTTATCTCCTAAGCCCGACCAACGGTTGTTCCCCACAGGGACTATCTCTCATAAGCAAGGCAGAATTGCTGCTTTTGGACCAGCGATACCTCTTCGTATCCCGATGTGGCCGAGTATCCAGTCGTGTTCATCCGTCAGTTTTGTCAGCATATACATACATACATCATGCATTATTGATTTGCATTTACATTCATATTACATCACTATCACTCTAGTCGGTCTCATCCCCTAGTGATAAAAGTCCTCTCAATCGAGTTGTCAGTTCTTTCCTCGCCAGGAAATGTTGCATCTAAACAATCTCGCCTCTAGTTTATTTCTGGATACAAGTTGGTTCCTCGACCACTTTGATAACTTGAACCTATGAAAGACCAGAAAACGTTCGACAAATGTCACTCTTCGCCATTGAAGATGATATCTTCGCTTATCCAGATTAAGGAAAATCCCCAGAGAAAGCCTCACAACTACAGACTCTCAGCAACACATTGTTTTTCTCTCCAGAAAGTCAATGTTAATGAAGTCATCAGCACCTCAAAATTGGGGTACATCATATGGAATTTCTCCGAGAAGATCCTGAGAAAAGTGTGATGCAATATCCCCAAGCGAAAACAGTCTCTCAAGAGAATCATTTTCCCCAGATAGAGTCGACAAATGGCATCTCCAACAGAGAAGTTTGTGCACCTCTACAACTCAGAAGACTGGGTTCCCCAGCAAGTCTGACGTCAAAAGTTTTTCTGTCAAATGGCATCTCCCCAGGAAAATTCGGCGAGAAGTTTGAGGAAAAACTGCTATCAATAGCATCCCTTGTCAAGAGAGTTTATTGACAAAAGAAACTAAGACCAGTTCCTTGGTAGGAAACTAGGATCGAGGGGAAGTTTACATCAGAAACTTAGAGCAGTTCCTTGGTAGGAAACCAGGATCGAGGGGAAGTTTACATCAGAAACTTAGACCAGTTCCTTGGTAGGAAACCAGGATCGACGGGAAGTTTATTTCAAAAAAACCGAGACCAGTTCCCTGGCTGAAGTTCAGGATCGAGGGGAAGTTCTGACCTTTTCTAAGCATCATTTCTTAGCAAAAGAAGAAGGATGCATGAACGGTCATTCCTAAACACCATCAAAATTTCGGGTATTCCGATATTTAATCCTCTTGCACCCCGAATGCCTGAATACCTTCGCCAATCACACCTTCGGGTCCAAGAAGATTAAATAGGGGCATCTGTCATACCCCAAATTTTGACCACTAAGATTTCCCATCATTGTGCAAATCATCATCACAATATGGGTAAGCCATCATGCCTCATCAGTCTCCCCAAAGATGGGTGAGCATTCACTACTATCAAAACTTAGGGTTTCAAGCCCTCTCTGAGCCTTAGACAAAGGATCAATCAAGAATTGACATGATCTTCAACTTGTCTAACCTCTTAAACATCCACAAAGGATCAAGAGGACTCCCACTTCAAGGATTAAGCACAAGGCTGCTCCCTTCTAAGTGGATTAAGGCTCAAGATCGCCAGTGTCACCAAATTAGGGTTTGGTCGACTAGGGCCTCCAGATGGGGATTTTCCTCTGGGTATGAGCCAATGCTTCAAAGCATAACCTAATATACTCCAAGGAACCTCATGGACCCAATCATCAAGTCAATTTAGCCTCACGGGATGCGTTCACTAAAAATCAGGAATTAGGGTTTCTTGACCTAATTCACCCCTAAGTTAACTTTTGGGACAAATAATGAGCCAAGACCTCAAGAGATGATTTGAGGGTCCCTAACACACCACATTGATCCATTTGCAACAATGGATTGGGCCAAGAAGCTTGAGCAACAAGTTTCAAAGTCATCAGAACCACAATTAGGGTTTCGCGGGAAAAGTCAATTGTGCCTTTGACTTTTGACCAGGACATGCTCCCAAACCCTAGGACATGATTCAATACACCCTATAACACCTATGAAATTAATCTATCAAGTTTGATTTAGGTCAAGGATTTGATTTCATAGAGGATCGCACAGTTAAGAATTCATCTGACAAAAAGTCAACTGTGCACAAATGTCAACTTTGACTTTTTGAGATTTTTCACAATCATGGTTCTTTGACCCTAAAATGATGTTAATGTGTGATTGGAATCATCATTCATCAAGAAAAATCAAGAAAAGTGGGATAACTTGTAAAAGGGGTAACACTAAAAACTTAGAAATTTTTCTAAGTTATGGAACAAAGTGGCTAGGGTACCAACTTTGGAGGATCATAACTCCTAAACCACAAGGCCATTTTTCCGCATCCAAAGCTGGATTTGTAGCTCTCATGGCCCTCTACAAAAGTTTCAAACACAACTCATTCCAATTCCTCATGGATTTTAAGTTATGGAATGATCAAAATCACAAAAAGTGAAAATGTCACTTTTTTCCAACACTTAGTGAAATTTTCACTAAGTCAGAATCTGCCTTCACTTTTTTCCAAATGTAGGGGGATTTTTCACTTGGATCCAAAAGTTATCAAAACCAACTATGATCAAACAGTTGTTGTATAATATGAGAGCTTTCCAAAATGGCCAAGAACTCCATCAAAGTCCACTTGAGCCATGATATATGACAATTCCAATATGCCTTGCTGCAAACTGTCATGGCAAGGCAGATTTGGGAGTTTTGCTCGATTTGCTCAAATTTTGCAAAGGGCAAGCAACTCTATCCATCTGAACACCTCAAGGGGGACCAAGGAGGAACCAACTCTGATCTCAAGCCTCCCAAGTCTTTGGAACCAAAAGTAGCATGCCAAACCTAGAAATCCCTAAAGAGGGGACAAGACTCCAATTTTGTTTTGGAGCATTCAATGGATGCACTAAGGTGGCATGGACTGAGCCATTTCCAACTGAATTCAGTCAAGACTTATCCAAGACCAAGGGAACCAGCAACCTGTGCCCTAACCTCTAGTCAATGGCTAAAGGAGACTTGGATTCTCATTGATCAACATTGGCCAAACCTCTGCAGCAGTTGCCAATCACTATTGCTCCCAAAAGAAACTTGCTCTACTATAAATAGAGCTCATTTGTGATCAGTTTGAGTACACCAAAGCCATCAAACAGATGCTTTCCTCAAAATCCCCTTCTCGCTTCTAAATTTGCCTTCCAAAGCAAGTCACCATCAGGTTTTGAGTTTGAGAGCAATTCCAATCAAGCCAATCACACACACACCTCATAAACATCATATAGAGGTGATCCAAACACTCACAAGTGACCTGTAACACCAAAATCACAAAGTCACCTCTCAAAACCTCAAAATAGGACTTTTGTGCATTTTTCAAGCCATGTCTTGATTCAGTCACTTTCCAAACCAGATAAAACCTCAAACACACTCCAAATATCATCCTTGAACTGTCCCAAATGGTCCCACACATCTGGAACACCATTTGAGGGAGTTGCTATTTTGGCCACTTTTTCCCCTTTTGCAAGAAAGATCTCAAACTTGTTCCTAAGGTTTCCAGCTGATTCCAACCATCCTAAAAGCTTCTAAGAGATCATTTGAGGGTGTCCAAAGCATCAAATCATTTCTGGAACAAGGTACTTGGCAGATTGCACAAAAGCTCCAAAAAGAGGTAAGCATCACAACTTGAATTCTTTGAATCATATTTTCCTTTGATGTCCACTGATCATGCATCTCTTCTACATGTTATATGTATTGTGTTTGCACCAATTTATCATGTAATTCATACCTGTGCCAAGAGATAGCACAGAAAATGCAAATCATGGCCTATTTCAAAACCACTATCGGGTTTTTCAATAGGAGCATGATCTGAAAAACACCACCACCATTGGATTCCTTGTGAAATTCTAGGTAGGATAGACCTAAATTTTGTCCCAATCCATGGAGAAATGAGAAATTTATGGCCTTCACGTTTCTGACAAAAATCTTGTCTTGCTTTGCCTTGGCCAGACCTAGAAAACAAGGCAAGCCTTGTATATTTGTGGTTGTGTTTCAATCAACGGATGTATCACCACCCTAGTGGTAAGGCGCGCGCCCTATACACAAAAGGTCTGGGTTCGAATCCCCCTCGCCCCATATCCTCTTTTTGCTATTTTTCTCCACTTTTTATTGTTTTTCTTATTATTTTTAATGATTTGAAAAATTAATAACTCCCTCAATTTTAATTATTTTTTATTGGTTCTTTTTGTAAAAAATAAAAAAATATTGAAATATTTTATTCCACAAAAAAATTAAATTTATATTATTTATTTAATATAATTAGTATTTTTGTGAATGAATTCATTTTTAATTATTTTTTAAACATTTAAAAGTGAATATTTACTTTGAAAATCAAAACCAAATGAGTTTTAATTCATCTTGTGATTAAAACCTCATTTTCTAAACCATAAACAAAAATCACAAGTGGTTTATTCAAACTTAATTGGTATTTTTATCATTTTTATTTGATTTTGTTTAAATATTTACTTTTTAAGGAAAACAAAATTAGGGTTTCTTTAATTTTCACCCTAACAAATCTTTTTCAAACACTTTGGGCCTCTAATAGAGTGTAAGACCCAATCCTTTGTAAATACAAACCTTTTTTGGGCTTCAGTCATTGTATAAGACCCATTGTATTTTCAAAAATAATAGCGCGAGCATCGCCCGTTTAAAATAAATCATCTGGGCCTCTCCTCGAGCTATAAGACCCATTCAAAATCATTGGGCCTCTAATAGAGTGTAAGACCCAATCCTTTGTAAATACAAACCTTTTTTGGGCCTCAGCCATTGTATAAGACCCATTGTATTTTCAAAAACAACGGCGTCATCATCCCCGTTTAAAAAAAATCAACTGGGCCTCTCCTCGAGCTATAAGTCCCAATTCTTTTTCTTAAAACCTTTGGGCCTCTAGTAGAGTGTAAGACCCAACCCTTTTTGAAAACCAAAATGATTTGGGCCTCAGTCATTGTATAAGACCCATTGTATTTTCAAAAACAACGGCGCAATCATCGCCTGTTTTAAAAAAATTAACTGGGCCTCTCCTCGAGCTATAAGACTCATTCAAAATCATTGGGCCTCTAATAGAGTGTAAGACCCAATCCTTTGTAAATACAAACCTTTTTTGGGCCTCAGTCATTGTATAAGACCCATTGTATTTTTAAAAACAACGGCGCGATCATCGCCCGTTTAAAATAAATCATTTGGGCCTCTCCTCGAGCTATAAGACCCATTCAAAATCATTGGGCCTCTAATAGAGTGTAAGACCCAATCTCCTTTTAACCAAAATAATTTTGGGCCTCAGATATTGTATAAGTCCCTCTGTGTTAAAAGAAAAGTTCGGCGCGATCGTCACCTTTTTTTTACAAAACCCTGGGCCTCTCCTTGAGCTGTAAGCCCCACCACTTTTATAAAAATAAACCTCTGGGCCTCTTGAGAGAGTGTAAGACCCATCCCTTTGTACATAAAACCTTTTTGGGCCTCAGTCACTTGCATAAGTCCGTTTGCAAATTCAAAACAACAGTGCAATCACTGATAAAATCTTGGGCATCTCCTTGAGCTGTAAGCCCCAACAATCTTTTCAAAGCACTTTCTCCTTTGATTTTGAATATAATATTGTTATCAAAGCTTTCTTTGTTGAACAACTAACAAAACAGCATGGAAGCTCTACAACCGAGTAAGTGTTTACCCGCTTTCTTTATCTGCTTTCATGTATATATATATATATATATATATATATATATATATATATATATATATATATATATATATATAACTGTATTGTGGGGCTGTTTCACTGTAAGTCTTCTTTCTCAAACTTTTATATACTTGTCAAATATCAACTGTGTAATACTAGTATAGTTATTTATAGTTTTCCCCTGAAACTACGTCTAGCACTAGGTAAAGCCCTGTTGGTCACTCTTAAATACAAACAAAACTAGATACCCATAGGATTACCAGACACAGTCTTTCCTCCTCTTGGGGTTAAACAATATGGAGACGTGAAAGACAACATTCTCGGTGAACCCTTTCTCAGACTGTCGCTTTTAGAAATTGTCAAAGAAACTTTATTCCCCAGAGATGATCTTTTCTCCGTGAATGGCATCTCTTGAGTTTCTTCCAAATTCTCGGACTTACCTGGCTTGATCTATTCTCGGTGAATGGTATGTCTTGAACTTCTCGGGGTTTGGGGACCCACAGGCTTCCTAAAAGCATCCCCGCCTCCTCTTGGCCGTTGTACAAGGACCCTCCAGCTTCTTAAAAGCTCTCATGCCTCCTCTTGGGCTTAGTACAAGGACCCAGAGACCTCTACAGGTATAGGAACAAAACCTAGTCATCAATTTGCTAGAGCTGTCTTTCTGAGTCAAGTATCAGACCTGTTAATGGGTTGACCTTTATCCCTTAACATACCAGCCTTCTCTTGGGCATCATACAAAGATCTTTCACTACCTGAGAATCGATTTCTCAAAACACCATTAGACTTGGACAGTCTCAATACCCTTTGGATTTCCCATTTCTTTAAAGAACGGGAAATAACCCTGATCCTCTGATCAATCCTAAAGCACAACCTTACCTTTAATCAGTCCTTTCATAAGAACTGATTTTCTCTTTTATCCAACATACTGGACCTGTCACTAAACTGAAACAGTTACCAGCATAAGTAGCCTCCATCTCGGTCTTTGTACGAGATACTAAAAGACTCTCTTGTTGAGTCAATTTTCTTTTAGCCTCCTCTTGGGATTTGTACAATGATTCTCCCCAGCGGAGCTAACCTTTTTACACTATCTTGTTGAGTATAAAAGACTCTCTTGTTGAGTCAAACACTTTTAGCCTCCATCTTGGGCTTCGTACGAGATACAAAACACTCTCTTGTTGAGTATAAAAGACTCTCTTGTTGAGTCAATCACTTTCAGCCTCCATCTCGGGCTTCGTACGATATACAATAACACTCTCTTGTTGAGTATAAAAGACTCTCTTGTTGAGTCACACCTTTCAGTCTCCATCTCGGGCTTCGTACGAGATACAAATCACTCTCTTGTTGAGTATAAAAGACTCTCTTGTTGAGTCAAACCCTTTTAGCCTCCATCTCGGGCTTTGTACGGGATACAAAACACTCTCTTGTTGAGTATAAAAGACTCTCTTGTTGAGTAAAACCCTTTTAGCCTTTGTCTCTCCCGGGATTTTCATCCAAGTACAGACGCGAAAGTGGCGCGGAAACAGAGTCGCCAACAATGTGTATTCATCCCAAGAGAGGGAAAGGAAACACTGCGTAAACCTGAGGGAAGGAAAGAACGAGGTCTTGCGACCAAGAGAAATGGGTTCGGGAGTCGGTTACGCGAGGGGAAGGTGTTAGCACCCCACGCGTCCATCGTACTCGATGGGATCCCCGCTTGCTGTTTCGATTAAAGGGTGTAGGAAATTGGATATCAACTGCTAACTAGAGAACCGGAAATGAAAGGTAGAAAGGAGAAGGGGGAAAAGGAAAGAAGTGACTCGATAGGACATTATCGTTGTCCTAGGCCTACGTATTCCCTCAGTGCAATGGGAAAGTCAAAGTCAACATAGTTCGACGGACTATGGGAAGGGTTGCTCATCGAGATATCGCATCTCGTGCCTATGTATCTTCAATCAGACAAGAAAGAAGAATCAGAGCAAACGTAGTTCGGCTCAACAAGGGTTGCTTTGTTTGTATTTTTTAATGGAAACGTCAAAGTGCGCGTCCCAACAGTTAGGTGTTGCAGCTCGTTGTATGGAGACTTAGGCGTTACCTGTTTGCGGTAGAACGGACATGACAAATCCTTTTAGAAAGGAGTGAAGAAAGGAGAAGAGAATTGTTTGTTTGTTTTCGTATTTTCGAAAGAAATGTTTTGATCATTTTTGTGTTAGTAACACGTATTGCATTCAAGTCTATTGCATAAGATCGAATGCATCGCATGGTCGTCCTAACAGGACGTATGCTAAACACTCTAGAAAGGCGGAGAGAAATTCCCCTCCTTCCATTTCCAATGTTCTAGGCTCACATGCAATATGCGTTAATCTTTTATTAAATGTTTTTTTTTGCTTTTGTTTTAAGATGAGAAAAAGAGAGACTCAAAGGTTAAGAAAGGTAAAAGTCTAAAGGGAAACTAAGACTCACTCTTATGTTATCATGCTTGGATGGTCCAAATGGTTAAGTGTGGTTTAGAAACCTAGGTCTAAAAGAAGAGAGAAGAAGAGTGAGTTTTAACTTACTTCAAAGATTGAAGTTAAGTTAAGAACTCAAAGGGATGAAAGAAGTTGAACAAAGAAAGCATTGGAATACTTTGCACAAACACAAAAGAGAAAGCTTTAAAGAGATGAGGGAAGAAGGTGTGTGTGGAAGCCCATCCACACACTCAACTTACCATTAGCCCGTACAAGCAAAGGTTAGTTCAATAATGGAATAAGAAAGCATAATTGAAAGAAGGAGGACAATTAAACATCAAACATCTCATGAAATGAACTTATGAATCAAACAAAGCCTCAACCTAAAGGGAAAGGACCTTAAGTGTTCAAGGACTTATAAAGTCAGTAGCTATGTCTAAAGGTATTAAACTAAGGTTAAGGTACCTAATGATGTCAAACTATGTCAAGAAAGGTGCCAAAGATTCATACAAGTTCAAGTTATGAATTAAAGATGAAGTATGAATGTGTATGGCATTCAAACATGAATAAATGCATGGACAAATGTCAAAGTCAGAATTGAATGACATGTTATAATGCATATGGAAGTAGATGAATGATCATACAATGCATGAGTGCAATGATTCAAGAAGAGAAGGCAAGATGAAAAGATGTTCAAACAATGTCCAAGTTCACATAAAATGGCATACTTGTAATGCAAGTTATGAATGAAGGATGAAACATGAATATGAATAAGAATGGATGCAAGTCAGTACTGTATGATATGCTTGATCATATTAGAATGCATGAATGATGTCACAAAGATGCACACAAAACAAGTTGAGACATGTAGAAGAAGATGCACACAATTAGGTCAAAGTAGTTCACATAAGCAACAAGCATTTATGAACCAAAATAAAATGACAAATGACCTATAACCTAACATGGATGGCCCATAATATCTAATAAATGACCTATAAAATGATCACACAAGTCCTAATGCAATGGCACATTTGCCTCCTAATCAATTAAGATTGAAAAGTTAAGAGAACATTCACAAATGTGACCTATAATAATCAAGCAATGCAAAAATAGAAGAAGGTTTGAAAA
The DNA here is from genome assembly GCA_022829125.1 of Lathyrus tuberosus. Classification (NCBI taxonomy): domain Eukaryota; kingdom Viridiplantae; phylum Streptophyta; class Magnoliopsida; order Fabales; family Fabaceae; genus Lathyrus; species Lathyrus tuberosus. The sequence goes on along the minus strand of JALAZF010000048.1, from coordinate 1,988,180 downwards.
AAACATGAAATTGAATCATAAAGCACCTAAGTCAGAACCTAAACATGTATCAAAAGCTCACACCAAAATTCAAAAAGAAACTAGTTCAAATGAGGGTTCAAAGTCACATTGAAACAAGTCAAAAGAATGCACAAAGATAAGTATAAAAAGGCATGATAAAATGACTTTAAAAATATGATAAAAATGTTTTTAGATGCTTCAAGATGTTGTTTAAACATGGCAAAAATAATGAATGAAAAATTGTATTGGAACTATGCAAAACAATTAGCTAAAGTTGAGGTATCAAAGAAGAATCACTTTGAGAAAAGAAATAAAAGAAAATTCACAAAATATGATCAAATATTCACAAAATCAGAAATAAAAATAATACAAAATTATTTTAATGTCTAAACATGCTTCAGGAATTTTTATGGAATTTTTAGATGCATTTTAGTATTTTTAAAAGAAAAAAGAAACAAGTATAAAAAAGAAAGATAAAATGTAAAGAAAATAGCCAGGGGGTGTGGTGAAAGTAAAAGGATAGTTTAAAAATAATTGGGCTCAAAATATGGGTGTGCAGATAGCAATAGTGGTCCAGGCCCAAAGGGGCGCGTGTTTGATAATTATGGTGGAGTTCAGTCAAAAGTTTGACTCAATCTGAGCCACATGATCAGGTCATGATGAGATGATGAGAAAAAGTAATCACAATGAACGCATCACAAAGCAAGCATATGATAACAACACTGCACGCACACACACATGCAAGCAGTCAGAGAGAAACGTAAGGCACGCGTGAGGCACATGTCTCATTTATGTGTTGGCAGCATCCTAACCGTTCATGCACAAAGATCCAATGGCCACGTTTTAAAGTTCCTAAACCTTAACCTGAAAATCTCACCGGCCGGAGAATGACCTCCGGTCATCTTCCCCAACCATCTCCGGGGACCTGCAACACTCACATGTTTCCAGAAACTTACAAAATGCACATCAAAATGAAGCTGAGCTCACATAGAACACAAATCCACAACTGGTTTTCACAAATCACAAATGTACAGAGAGAAACGAGCACCAACAGTTTTCCCTAGAATTTGAATCTAAGCTTCTAACAAGCTCTATCAACTAGCCAGATCAATCACAGCTTTTAATAAGCTCTATAAACAACAATAACAAGCTAAAACACAAGAAAACGAAGAAAGATAAGTTGAGGAATTTCAAACCTGGAACTGTGAAGAAATTGAATGAACAAGAAAACCAGAGGTGTAGGCTTGTTCTTGAGCTTCCAAGGAGCAAAATAAATGCTCTAATGCTTGAGATCTTGTAGAAAACAGATGGAAATTCGAATTGGAAAAGTTGCTACACTTGAGGAATTGATCTTGTTCTTGCTTGTCCTTGATCAATGATGAACAATTGATGATGATGATGATGAAATATGGTTGAACTCGTGCAAAGAGAGAGAGAATTCAGAGAGAGTTTTTCAGAGAGTGATTTGTGAAATGTGAGAAAATGATGAAGCTCATTTCAATTATATTAGAGTGAAGCTTATATAGGTGTGGTTAAGATGTTACCTACAAGAGTTAACAGTTGGAAATGTGGTTAAATGAGTTGAGTTAACTGAGTTTTGAGTTAACAGAATGAGCCAAGGTAGTTATGCCACGAGTTGGTGAGTTTTGCTATGGTGATGAGGGAGTATGTTAGTTTATGGCGGTGATGAGAAATGATGATGGTGATGGTATGTATCATGATGCTGTAGCAAGACTTGCAAAACAAGTTTTTTTCTTTGAATCCTTTCCATATTGATGCAAGGCATAGGTATGTAGGCATGTATGTGTAAGAGTATGTTGGTTCAAAAGAGGAAATGCTGCAAAAGGTGTTTGTATGCGTGTGAATGTGACTGCAACAACAATAACAATGCCATAACATTCTATTCTGGCAGCAAAACAAACAATGAAAATGTTGATGTTTGAGGATGAAATTCTCTCATATTAGTGGATGAAATAAAGAGCTCTTGGTGTCTATGGAAAGAGGAGACAAAATAGAACAAGGTTGATGTTAGAATCAGGATGAAACAATGCCTCTAACACACTTGAAAATGGCTTGAAACAAGAGAAGGCATGGCTGGTTTATGGGCGAGCCAACCTGCATGGAATACATGGCAACATGCCTTGTGAACTTCAGTGTGAAACCTATCTCTTGGAACCTCCATAACTCTCCATACATTGCTCATCTCAAAAAATGTCCAACATCAAAGTTAAAGAGGAGATGACAATGAACAACTTTGATGTTCAACAATTTTTCATTTGAAGCCTTCATCATTGAGAAAATTAGCTTGTCATTTGGCACACCAAGTGTTTGATGAAATTATGGCCTGGAGGCCTGAATCTGCCTTGCCATGACTTGAGATTTGCCTTGATTTTGCTCCACTTTGATTGATCATAACTCTCTCAATTTTGATCCAATGGAAGAGTTCTTTATATGGATTTGAAGCTTAAGATATGATCTTTGATTGGATAAACTTGGGCCTGAAGTTTGAAGCTTTTATCATGGAGAAAGAATGCCTTGAAGATGAGTGCAAAATGGTCGAAACTTGCCATTTTTGGAAACCCTAAATTTCTAAAAATGGAAACTTTGTACAATTCTTGATTTTTGATGATTCTCTTGACATTTCTTGATCAAATCTTGTCCAATGAACATATGTGACTTGAATTTCATGAATTTGACCTAAAAAGTCAGGAGTTAACTTTTTCCTTTGCACAGTTGACTTTTTCCCCAATTTCTTGATTCTCAAGCAACTGACCAATTGAACCTCTTCTGAAATGAACCAATGGGCAATATTCCATCCTTAGATACTTGATATCATATAGAAAACATTGAGATCAAGTTTGAACCAAAATTTCATCAGGAGACTACTTGAATCCCAAACCCTAATTTGGACTGTTTTTGTTAGGAGATGATGAAATGTCCAACTTCTTGGTGAATTCTCTTCTTCCAATGACTTATGGGATCAATTGAGATTATATGAGACATAAGAGAACCTTGAGGCTTTCTTGAATACCTTAGGCTTTATCTCTCTTTCTTTGCCAAATCAATGCTCTGGAACCCATTGATCACATGCCCTTTGCAACTTGTATGAGATATGAGATGAAATGAGATAAAAATGCAATGCAATGAAACATAAGCCATGTAACAACAAGAGGGCAAATTTTGGGGTGTTACAGCTGCCCCTATTCAATCATCTGTTAACCTGAGAAGGATGAAAGCAACGACTATTCAGACAATCAGGGTGAATTGTGATTGAATACCAAAACAACCAGAAAATTTGCGCGCTGAATGAAGAAGAAAAGGGATTTAAACCCTTCTGGAAGTAATAGCCACTAACTGCATAGATTGATACGAAGTGTATCAAAATAGGGATACAGACGATTATCAATGACCATACGGACGAGTATGGAAAGAAAACACGGACGGGTGTTGAAAGGACACGGACGGGTGTCAAAGGTCAATACGGACGAGTATTGAAATAAGAGTTCAAACACGGACGAGTGCTGAAACGACACAGACTGGTGTCAAAGGTCAATACGGACGGGTATTGAAACAAAAGTTCAAACACGGACGAGTGCTGAAAGGACACGGACGAGTGTCTCAGGTCAACAATGCAGACGAGCATCAGACTATCATCAGAGGAACACGACGAGTGACCAAGTCGACGATACAGACGAGTATCAGATGATGATTAATAAGGGAACACACACAAGTGTTCGGGTCAATGATACGGACGAGTATTGGATAATCATCAAAGGAAACGACGAGTGCTCAAGTCGACGATACGGACGAGTATCAGACGATGATTAATAAGATACGGACGAGTATCTCAAAGGTCAATACGGCCGAGTATTGGCCAAAAAGTTCAAACACGGACGGGTGTTGAAAGGACACGGACGAGTATCAAAGGTCAATACGGACGGGTATTGAAACAAAAGTTCAAACACGGACGAGTGCTGAAAGGACACAGACGAGTGTCAAAGGTTAATACGGACGGGTATTGAAACGAAAGTTCAAACACGGACGAGTGCTGAAAGGAACACGAACGGGTGTCTCAAAGGTCAATACGGACGGGTATTGAAAAATGAAAGTTTGTAAAGTGATCTCACTGGGGATTAAACGCTAAAAAGGACACAGACGAGTGTCTAAGAGGTCAATATGGACGGGTATCGAGAATAAGGGCTTCAAGCACAGACGAGCGCTGAAAGGACACAGAAGGATGTCCAAGGTCAATACGGACGGGTATTGAATTAACATTGTATGATCAAGTGTTGTAGTAAGTTTGCTGGGGTTGCATGACAATGTTTTGTCTGTGAATTACTCTGGCTTGCAGGTAAACGGTTGAACCTGGCTTATGTTTCGTATGCGCATGTTTGAGTTTTGCCGTAATGCTCCATATCAATGGAATGCTACGCTTTAGAAAATGCTATGCAAACTATATGCAAATGCACAAGAGACTCCGAACGAGGAATCCAAATCCACGGGGAAAAGATCATTGTTCGATCCTTCAATTGCTCTGTAGGGATTAACCCTTCTGCCGGGGATGACGCTTGCCACAAATTGCCAAAAATAAATTGGCTCGCAGATGCGCTGAGGTGTGATGATCCTGTTGAAGCAATTTCCACTGGAATGACTCTGCCCTAGAAAGGGATTATTCTGTTCATAGCACTCCGCTGGGGATGAGAACTTTCTGAATGACGTTCTGCTGAGGAAAAAAAAGTCATTAAAACTCTGCTTGGGGATCTATCAAACCCCCGATCCTGTGCGAGGGATAATCAGCCTTCTGACTCAGTTGGGAAATCAGCCACTATTGGGGAATCAGAACTGTTAACGACACAGAAAAACTTGTAGCTGTTGGAAGTATTGAATGGGAGAACCGACTTAATAAGAAACAATGATACCCAGTGGAAATTAACTTGTCGATATCGAATCGTCGTGAGCGACCGTCGGCCGAATGATGGACTCAATCAGTAAAAGTTGTGACAAAAGGGTGACATGTAAACCCTTTTCTGAACATGATTGCCCCAGTATTCTTCCCTAGGGGTGATTGATCACTTGTCTGTAAGAAACGGTCCATGCTCTCGTGTTTTTGAAACCGCTTCAATCTTGCTTTTGAGCCTAATACGAGGATGCTTCCTGCAAGCAAAAGATATGTACATATGCCCCGTGCCGGATATGACTTCTGCAACTGAAAAAAATCTAACTTTGAACCATCACTTGTTGGGGGAGAGAACCCAACAATGCTTCGTGCTGAAGATGACTTCATGTTAGGCTTCTGGATGTAAACCTGCAACAAAAGAAATGCACATATATGTCCCGGAGACTGCATGATTTGAATCCACCGTCCAGGGTTAATCGACATTCAAAGCAATTTTAAATGTTTTCCCTGCGCATGTTATTATAAAGCCTCAAGGTTTTCAACAATGCAAACAAAACAGTATAATGAAAACAAATACGAAGCTTTTTAACTGAATAACCAACTTTATTGTTTGAAATGCCCAGAATAGGCCAGTACATCAAGAAGCAATCCCTGGAAAGAGGTGATCGCTGTAAATTGAGAAAAGAAACTATCCTAATGGCAACGTGAAAACGAAATTTCACTGAGTTTCAATTCTGCTATGACCAGTATGTCTTCAAGACTTTCCGATTATCTTCACTTTCTGAAGAGGATGATTGGACCAACTCCTATCCTTTAGAGATTGCCAGTTTGAGTGAAACGATGAGACAATACAGATGACTCGGATCGCAGTCTTCGCTTAATCCCTCTTTTCCGTGGACCGCCCTTTTCGGGTTTTCAATCCACCGGGATACCCCTTCTTGCCTAAGTTGTCCTTGCGGATTTTCAACTCACCGGGTGTACAATTTTTTTATTTGTCCCTAATTTTTGCCCGAACCTCTTTATTCTGTTTTTATGGTTCGCCAGGATGCCCTTTTTTGCCTGGACTTTTTTCTTTTTTTCGTCCAGCGGGTCTATTTATGCGAAGTATTTTTTGACTGTGTCTGAGTTGACAGGGGATGGAAAATCTTCACCATCCATGGTTGTAAGCATTAAGGCTCCGCCAGAGAAAACCTTTTTAACCACATATGGACCTTCATAATTCGGTGTCCATTTTCCCCTGTGATCTGTGTTTGGAGGATGGATCTTTTTAAGTACCAATTCACCAACTTGATACTCCCGAGGTCGCACTTTCTGATCAAATGCCCACTTCATCCTTCTCTGATACAATTGACCATGGCAAATAGCTGCTAATCTCTTTTCCTCGACTAAGCTCAGCTCATTGAATCGGGTGCGAACCCATTCTGCCTCATCTAGTTTGACATCCATCATAACCCTCAGCGAGGGAATCTCAACTTCAACTGGTAGGACTGCCTCCATAAATACACAAGTGAGAACGGTGTTGCCCCAGTAGATTTCCTTACTGATGTTCGGTACCCATGCAAGGTAAACGGTAACATCTCATGCCAATCTTTGTAGGTCACCACAATCTTTTGCACAATCTTCTTGATGTTCTTGTTGGCCGCTTCAACAGAGCCATTCATCTTTGGACGGTACGGCGAAGAATTGTGATGCTCAATTTTGAAGTCCCGACATAATTCTGCCTTCATTTTGTTGTTGAGATTAAAACCATTATCAGTAATGATTCTTTCGGGCACTCCATAGCAACAGATGATATCTCTTTTCAGAAATCTGGCTACCACCTGCTTGGTGACATTAGCATAAGACGCTGCTTCCACCCATTTGGTAAAGTAATCAATAGCGACCAAGATGAAGCGATGGCCGTTAGAAGCAGCCGGCTTAATATTTCCAATCATATCGATGCCCCACATTGCAAATGGCCAAGGGAAGACATGACATTCATCGGATTCGGAGGTACATGCACTTTATCCGCATAAATCTGACATTTGTGGCATTTGCGGGCGTATGAACAATAGTATGCATCCATAGTCATCCAGTAATACCCCGATCTCAACAATTTCTTTGCCATTGCATGTCCTCCGGCATGGGTACCGAAAGAGCCTTCGTGCACTTCTTGCATCAACATGTTTGCTTCGTGTCTATCCACGCATCTGAGCAAAACAATGTCAAAGTTTTGTTTGTACATCACATCCTCATTCAAGAAGAAACTACCAGCTAACCTCCTCAGAGTCTTTTTATCGTTGTTGGACGCTCCAGCCGAATACTCTTGCCTCTTCAAGAAGCAAGTCTCTACCAGCTAACCTCTACAACTCAGACGACTGGGTTCCCCAGCAAGTCTGACATCAAAACTTTTTCAGTCAAATGGCATCTCCCCAGGAAAATACGGCGAGAAGTTTGAGGAAAACCAGTACGAGTAGCGTTCCTTGTCAATAAAGTTTATTGACAAAAGAAACTGAGACCAGTTCCTTGGTAGGAAACCAGGATCGAGGGGAAGTTTACCTTTTCTAAGCATCATTGCTTAGCAAAAGAAGATGAATGCGCAAGCTGCCATTCATAGCCATCAAAATTTCAGGTATTCCGATATTTAATCCTCTTGCACCCTGAATGCCTGAATACCTTCGTCATTCACACCTTCGGGTCCAAGAAGATTAAATAGGGGCATCTGTCATACCCCAAATTTTGACCACTAAGATTTCCCATCATTTTGAAAATCATCATCACAATATAGATGTGGCATCATACTTCATTAGTCTCCCCAAAGATGGGTGAGCATTCACTACAATCAAAATTAGGGTTTCAAGCCCTCTCTGAGTGCTTAGACAAAGGATCAATCAAGGAATGACATGATCTTCAACTTGTCTAACCTCTCAAACATCCACAATGGATCAAAAGGACTCCCACTTCAAGGATTAAGCACAAGGATGCTCCCTTCTAGGTGGATCAAGCCTCAAGATCGCCAATATCACCAAATTAGGGTTTTGGTCGACCAGGGCCTCCAGATGGAAATTTTCATCTGGGCATGAGCTAATGATTCAAAACATAACCTAAAATACTCCATGGAACTTCATGGGCCCAAGCATCAAGTCAATTTGGACTCAAGGGATGCATTCATAAAAAATCAGGAATTAGGGTTTCTTGACCTAATTCACCCCTAAGTTGACTTTTGGGACAAATCATGAACCAAGACCTCAAGACATGGTTTGAGGGTCTCTAATATACCATATTGATCCATTTGGAACAATGGATGGATACAAGAAACTTGAGCAACAAGTTTCAATTTCATCTGCACCACAATTAGGGTTTCACGGGAAAAGTCAACTGTAACTTTGACTTTTGACCAGGACATGATTCAATACACCCTATGACACCCATGGAACATGTCCATCAAGTTTTATTTAGGTCAAGGACATGATTTCCTGAAGAATTGCACAGTTTGGAATTCATCTGATAAAAAGTCAACTGTGCACAAAAGTCAACTTTGACTTTTTGAGATTTTTCACTAAAATGGATTTTTAACCCTAAAATGATGTTAATGTATGATTTTAATCATCATTCATCAAGAAAAATCAAAGAAAGTGGGATAACTTGTAAAAGGGGTAACCATAAAACTTAGAAATTTTTCTAAGTTATGGAAAAAGTGCCACTAATACACCAACTTTGGAGGACCATAACTCCTAAACCACAAGGCCATTGTGCCCCATTCAAAGCTTGATTTGAAGATCTCATTGCCCTCTACAAAAACTTCAACTAGACCTAATTCCAATTCATTATGGATTTTGAGTTATGGAGTAATCAAAATCAAGAAAAGTCACTTTGTTCCAACACTTAGTGAAAATTTCACTAAGTCAGATTTTACCTCACTTTTTGCCAAATGTAGGGGGATTTTTCACTTGGATTCAAAAGAGATCAAAACCAAATGTGTTCAAACAGTTGTTGTATCATGTAAGGGCTTTCCAAAATGGTCAAGAACTTTACCAAATTCAACTTACACCATGAGATATGACATTGGCAAGTTGCCTTGGTGAAATCTGTCAAAGGCAAGGCAGAATTTGCAATTTTGCTCGATTTTCCAAAATCAGCCAAATTCAAATGCTCCTATCCACTTGGACACATCTGAGGATTGAATCTAAAGGGGACAATCACTGAGCCAAGCCTCCAAAGTCCATGGAATAAGAAATAACATGTTGAACATAGAATGGACAAAATAGGGACAAGACTCCAAATTTGGATTGAAGCATTCAATGGAAGCATCAAGGTGGCATGGACTGAGCCATTCTCATCTGAAATCAGCCAAGACTTATCCAAGACCAAGGGAACCAAAGATCTGTGCCCTAACCTCTAGTCAATGGCTAGAGGAGACTTGGATTTTCATTTGCCAACATTAGCCAAACCTACTCAGCAGTTGCCATTCACTATTCCATGCAAAATAAAGTTGCTCTACTATAAATAGAGCTCAATTGTGTTCAGTTTAAGTACACCAAAGGCCTACAACACTTGCCTTTCTCAAAATCTCTTTCTCTTGGCAAAAATGCCTTTCTTAGCAAGGTAACTATCGGGTTTTGAGTTTGAGAGCTTTTCCAACCAAACCAATCACACACACACACACCTCATATACATCACATATGAGCTGATCAAACACTTAAACAACAACTGGAACACTGATTTCTCAGAATCACCAGTCAATTGCTCAAGGTTTTAACCAAGGTGCAGTTGAGATGCCATGAAGTGATCCAGCCAATTTCCTTCAAGTCCAAGCATTCAAGCACACTCCATAACACCTAGGGAAGCTATTCAGATCATCACAACACAACTGTAACACCTCCTACACAAATCACGATCACCAGCTGCAAGTGGTAAGCATGAGCCCTTCTAACTCTATGATCCATGCAATTTTTGCTGCACAATAATTTGGCCATATGTTCATATTCATGCATGAAATGTTTCCCCTCAATTATTTGCATTGTTTGAATCGTGTATCAAAAATCCTAGCCTTCATGCAGAAATTAGGGTTCTTGAGGTTTCTTCGTGATTTCATGTTTTATGTTTAATTTAAATGAAATTAAATGCTATAGACATGATCGTGAGGTTGAAACGAGTTGATTGGTATGTAGATTACATGATATGATTAAGTATTCAGTGAGATTGGATAGAAAATGCAAATCTGGGCAAACTGAAAAACGCGCGTGTTCTTGCCTTTGTTCTTGGCGCCATTTTGCAACATTTGAATATTTGAATTTTTTGATTTTGTTTAATTGATTCAAAAATTAATTTCTCTCTGAGTTTTAATGATTTTGAGTTGATTCTTTTTTTAATAATTCACAAAAATGTTAAAATATTTTATTTTACCAAAAAATCCCAAAAATATTATTTATTTTATATAATTGATATTTTTGCAAAGAATTAATGTTTTAATTGTTTTTAACATTTGAAATATTTTTTCCATCTTGATTTTGCAACTTTTAATGCTTTCTAATTATTTTGTAGGTCAATACTTAATTTTTGAAACATTAATCAAAGGTCACAATTTGTTTTCCATATGTTAAACAATTTTGATCATTTTAATTGAATATTTATTCAATTAAAACACATTTTGAAAACAAATTAGGGTTTTTGATTAATTCAACCCTCATAAATCATTTTCAAAACACTTTGGGCCTCTATTAGAGTGTAAGACCCAACCCACTTTGTACAGACAACATTTTTTGGGCCTCACTTATTGTATAAGTCCCTCTGTACATTTTCAAATAAACAGCACGATCGTCGCCTTTTCAAAATAACACTGGGCCTCTCCTTGAGCTATAAGACCCATTCAACACTTTTGGGCCTCTATTAGAGTGTAAGACCCAACCCCCTTTTAACCAAAACATTTTGGGCCTCACTTATTGTATAAGTCCCTCTGTGTTAAAAGAAAACCTCGGCGCGATCGCCATTTCAAACAAAAAATCAACTGGGCCTACCCTCGTGTTATAAGCCCCACTCTTTTTCTTTAAACCTTTTGGGCCTCTTGAGAGAGTGTAAGACCCATCCCTTTGTACAGAAAACATTTTGGGCCACAGTTACTTGTATAAGTCCCTCTGTACAAATTCAACAGTGAAATCACTGGTAAAACCCTGGGCCTCTCCTTGAGCTGTAAGCCCCAAATCTTTCTTTTTCAAAGCACTTTCTCCTTTGATTTTGAATTATACTGTTGTTTGCAATCTGTCTTTGTTGAACAACTAACCAAACAGCATGGAAACTCTACAACCGAGTAAGTGGTTATTGCTTTCATTTACCGCTTTCATATACATATAACTGTATTGTGGGGCTGTTTCACTGTAAGTCTTCTTTCATAAACTCATATCAACTGTGTAATAATAGTATAGATATTTAGAGTTTCCCCAACAACTACGTCTAGCACTAGGTAAAGCCGTCTTGATCACTCTTAGAAATAGTCTAAACTAGATCCCCATAGGATTACCAGACACAGTCTTCCCTCCTCTTGGGGTTAAACAATATGGAGACATGAAAGGCAGCATTCTCTGTGAACCCTTTCATATACTGTCACTCGTAGAAGTTGTCAAAGAAACTCTATTCCCCAGAGATGATCTTTTCTCCGTGAATGGCATCTCTTGAGTTTCTTCCAAATTCTCGGACTTTCCTGGCTTGATCTATTCTCGGTGAATGGCATGTCTTGAACTTCTCGGGGTTTGGGGACCCACAGGTTTCTTAAAAGCACTTGTCAGGAAACTCTACTCCCCAGAGATGATCTTTTCTTTGTGAATGGCATCTCTTGAGTTTCTTCCAAATTCTCGAACTTTCCTGACTTGATCTATTCCTTGTGAATAGCTTGCCTTTAATTTCTCGGGGTTTGGGGACCCATCGGCTTCTTAAAAGCATCGGTCTCCTCTTGGGCATCGTACAAGGACCCACAGGCTTCCTAAAAGCAACCCTGCCTCCTTTTGGGCTTAGTACAAGGACCCTACGGCTTCTTAGAAGTATTCACAGCCTCCTCTTAGGCTTTGTATAAAGATCTCTTCCCCCGGGAATGATAGCCTCCTCTTGGGCATCGTACAAGGACCCGTCGGCTTCTTAAAAGTTTCCAGCCTCCTCTTGGGCTTCGTACAAATTGTCCCGACGACCTCCTAGAGGTATAGGAACAGAACTTAGTCATCTTAATAGAACAGTCCTTACATAGAGTCTACTACTGTTTCTCAAAACATAGTACAAAGGTTAAAATTCTAGACTTGGACAGTCTAATCTCCTTGAGTCTCAAAGACATTCTCAAGCACCCTTCAAAAATAGGAAGAAAACCCGTAGACTCGGACAGTCTCAATACCCTTCGGATTTCCCACTTCCTTAAAGAACAGGAATAACCCGGATCCTCGAATCAAATCCTCGAGTACAGTGTTTCTCATATAAGAACTGATTTTCACTTTAAAAATCAGTATACTGGACCTGTCACTCAACTGAAACAGTAACCATAGCCTCCTCTTGGGCTTTGTACAATGATTCTCCCCATCGGAGCCAAACATCGTTTAGCCTCTCTCTCGGGCTTTGTACGAGACACATAAGAGACTCCCTCGTTGAGTCAATCACCCCTTTCGCCTCCATCTCGGGCTTTGTACGAGATACAAAAAACTCTCTTGTTGAGTCAAACAGCCTCCATCTCGGGCTTTATATGAGATACCAAAAGATTCCCTCGTTGAGTCAAAACCTTTTAGCCTCTCTCTCGGGCTTTGTACGAGACACATAATAGCCTCCTCTTAGGCTTTATATAAGAAAACCACTGGTTGATCCAATTAACCTTTTACCATCAAAGTTGTGCCTTGTTCACAGTACACAAACATCAACAGCCCCTTCATCTAATCACTGTAAGTGGCAAGCCTCTGGATAATCTATATCCATGCCACTGTCCCTCTTTTAGCATGAGAAATTCCTAAGGAAAGATAGCATTGCTCTACACTGAGTTAAAGCCTTCTCCTTCAGGTTGGAAATCCCCTTTTTAAGGAAATTATGGCATTGCTGGATTCACACATCCCGATTAAAGTAATTCTCCTTTATAAACAGTCGTAACAGACAAACCCCTCTTTAGAGATGACAAATTCTCTCTAAAGTCAACACCTTTAGCTTCATATCTTGGGCTCTGAACAAGATACAAATAGACTTTTCAGCTTCATATCTTGGGCTTTGAACAAGATACAAACCACCTTTCGCTTCACGTCTTGGGCTTTGAACAAGACACCAAATACCATTTCCTCCCATAGAATAGGAGGAACTACGAACGCTCTGATTTCCCTGTTTCGGTAAACGGGAATACGTAGGCATAAGATTGAAAGAAAAAATCTTAGCGAGCACAATCAACAAAAAAACTAAATCCCATACTCTCACATCAAAAAGCATCAGTCCTAACATCCTAATCCTCGTTCCCCGCTATAAAGTCCTAGAAAGAGAAAAGAAAACCGTATTGGCGAAAATACAAATAACCAGTACAAAGGCCCCCCACATTGATAGCATTCGTAACCTAACAAACCGCTGTTTATACTTAGTATGCAAAGCAGGGTTAATTGGAGACATCTATTTCCCTTCCTTCATCAGCTTCAATAGGATAAAAAATGAATCGATCTGTAGTAAGCCCAACCGCAGAGAGCGACCAGCGCTTAAGAACCGCGTCCAAAATCGCTCGCTACAGGTATATGAGACCCTTTCGGTGTGATAAGAACTGCCCCAACTCCGCATCCATTCATGTTGACGGCCCCATCGAACATCAATTTCCATTTGTCATCGGGATCCGGTCCTTTGTCAAACGGCGGTTCTTCACAATCTTTGGCCTTAAGAAACATGATGTCCTCATCAGGAAAATCAAACCTCATCGGCTGATAGTCATCAATTGGTTGCTGCGCAAGATAATCTGACAAAATACTTCCCTTGATGGCTTTCTGAGAAGTATACTGGATATCATATTCGGTCAGCACCATCTGCCAACGTGCAACCCGTCCGGTCAATGCTGGTTTCTCAAATATGTACTTGACAGGATCCATCTTTGAAATTAACAAAGTTGTATGAGTGAGCATATATTGCCTCAATCGCTTAGCAGCCCATGCAAGTGTACAACATGTCCTCTCAAGCATTGAGTATCGTGATTCACAATCATTGAATTTTTTGCTCAAGTAGTAGATGTCGTGCTCTTTCTCACCCATCTCATCATGTTGACCGAGAACACAACCTATGGATCCTTCAAGCACAGTCAAATACATTATCAATGGTCTCCCTGGAACTGGAGGCATGAGAATTGGAGGTTCCCGCAAATATTCTTTTATTTTCTCGAAAGCCCTTTGGTAATCGTCATTCCACCTGATCGCTTGTTCTTTTCTTAACAGCTTAAATATTGGTTCACAAGTGGCTGTGAGGTGAGATATGAACCATGCAATGTAGTTCAATCTACCCAGGAAACCACGTACTTCCTTTTCTGTTCTTGGTACAGGCATTTCTTGTATCGCTTTTATTTTGGCAGAATCAACCTCAATTCCTTTCTCACTTACGATGAAACCCTGTAATTTACCAGACCGCACTCCGAAAGTGCACTTGTTCGGATTCAGCCTTAGTCGAAACTTCCTCAACCTTTCAAACAGTTTCTGCATATTGACCAGATGCTCTTCTTCTGTTCGAGACTTGGCAATCATATCATCTACATAACACTCGATCTCCTTATGAATCATGTCATGGAATAGTGTCACCATAGCTCGCTGATACATTGCCCCAGCGTTCTTCAACCCAAAAGGCATCACCTTGTAACAGAAGGTACCCCACGGGGTAATGAACGTTGTCTTCTCCATGTCTTCCAGCGCCATCTTGATTTGATTATACCCGGAGAAGTCATCCATGAAGGAGAATACCGAGAACTGAGCGGTGTTGTCAACCAGTACATCAATATGAGGTAAAGGAAAGTCATCTTTTGGACTTGCTCTGTTTAGATCCCGGTAATCAATGCACATTCTGACCTTACCATCTTTCTTCGGCACAGGAACAATATTTGCAACCCATGGTGGGTAATTGGTGACCTCCTCTTTGATTTTGAGAGCCATTTCTGGTTTAGTTCTCCGTAGCTTCTGTTTGACAGGAGGACAACCCTCTTTCAACGGCAACCTGTGCACAACAATGTCTGTATCTAACCCCGGCATATCTTGATATGACCAAGCAAAGATTCGACATATTCTCGCAGCATACTGATCAGCTCTTTCTTTACCTCGGCCTGCAGACTGGCTCCAATCTTAATTTCTTTCCTTGCATCCTCGGAACCAATGTTGATAACCTCAATTGTCTCTTGGTGAGGTTGAATGACCCTCTCCTCCTGCTTCAACAATCTAGCCAATTCTTCAGGAAGTTCACAGTCTTTTTCATCCCCCTCTTCGGCTTGATAGATTGGATTATCAAAGTCATACTTGGCCATAGCAGAATCGTTATCAATGAAATCCGGGTGATTAAGTCTGCATGATTGAGGGCCATGCCTTATTTTAGAATGAGACTTTTTGAAAAGAAACAAAAAATAAAACATTTCCATTTTATTGTTTTTTCTGCAAAAAATAAAAATAAAAGGCAAGGAACACAAAATTTGCATGTAAAATGTCCTTTATTAATGATAAAAAAAACCTTGCAAATGCAATTATGAGGCCCTACAAATGGATCTACACGCCTTGGGCAGAGCGCGAGATTTTAACATGCAACAGAGAAAAACAAAGAAAATTACTCTGCCTGAAGAGTAACTTGAACAATTTCTTCAACAGACCAATTGCAAAGCTCTTGATTCGGTACACACGGGCGCACCCAATTGTCGAGATCACAATCATTGTCGACGCCATCTTCACTTACAGCACACATCTGTTTTGGATTAATGATTCCCCCACTATAGAAAGTAATTGGCCCCTTGCGCTCTGTTGCAGCAGCTTGATACGGATTATAGCCTATACCGAACTTATCTTCCTTTGCAGAGACTTCAATCAATTTGCCCCAGGCTTGGGCATTACCTGCTTTGACTACTTCCACTGCCTGTTTGTAAGAAGCAATAGAAGTACCCACCTGTTCTTCGCTCTGAGAAGATACTGCGCTTGAAGACGAATCACTAATATTGACTGCCTCAAATGCTAGACACATCATCTCATGGATCTCTCCATCCATTCCCACGTACTTAAAGGTAGACAGCGGACTGACGAAGATGTCTTCCTCTCCACATACAGTCACCACTTGACCATCAACGATATATTTCAACTTTTGGTTCAACGTAGATGTCATTGCCCCAGCGGCATGAATCCACGGTCTTCCTAACAAGCAACTATATGCAGGTTGAATGTCCATCACGTAGAACACGCACTTAAACACTTGAGGACCAATCTTTACTGGGAGCTCTACCTCTCCGAATACAGAACATTTCGAACCATCGAAAGCCCTCACTACCAAATCACTTGGTCTTAGAATAATTCCGTCAGCGTCTAATTTCTTTAAGGCCTTCTTGGTAACACGTTCAGAGAAGACCCCGTGTCTACCAATACATGAGATAATACTGCACCTTTACACTCCAGGTGGATGTGTAATGCCCTGTTGTGATTCCGACCCTCAGTAGTCAAATCATAATCTGTAAAACCTAGCCCATGGCTAGCATTGACATTAGAAACAACAGATTCCAATTGATTCACAGTAATCTCTTGAGGTACATAGGCCATATTCAAGATCTTCAAAAGTGTCTCTCGATGAACTGCAGAACACATAAGCAACGACAAGACAGAAATCTTTGATGGCGTTTGGTTCAACTGATCAACCACTTTATAATCACTCTTTTTGATAAGTCTCATGAACTCCTCGACCTCTTTCTCAAAAGTACCTTTCTGCACATGTTTAGGAACAACAACCTCCTCTGTAGCCACCTGTTTACCCTTAGCTTTGGTTGCTGCCTTAGCTTCAGCATTAGTTCTCAAAGTCAGTGGAGCAAACAAGCATCCACTTCTAGTGAAGCCACCAAGACCTCCAACATTATCAATACTGGAACTACCCCCAGCTGGAGTTTCCAGTTCTTGCTTTTTTCCTTGGTAGTAAACATCTGCACCGTAGTGCCATGGGATATCCTGCTCACTAGTATAAGGAACTGGTCCTGGTACCATAATAGTAACAGGACTCACTACATCGGGCACAATGGTAGCAGCAGGCGCTGGCACTTCAATTTCTGCTGGCATAAAATAAATGGTAACAGCTGACACATCATCGTCCTTTTTGTCCGCCTGATCAAACTGTAGACAACCTTCATCAATCAAATTTGAATACCGGCCTTCAGTTTATCACAACCATTGCTCTGATTCTCACAATCAACACAACCTTCTTCACATCCAGGGAACACCTGCCCCTTCAACAACCGAGCCTTCACAAAACTCAAAGGAGTCCTCACCCTGTTCACATCAGTTACCAAATTCAAAACTTTCCCATCTTCAATGGCGTTGACCTTTGGCACATTATGATTTGGCATGGGATTCTGAAGAACATTCGGTGGAGTTGAGAAATTAATTACCTTGGCATCAATCAAATCCTGTACCTTATGCTGAAATGCCCAACACTTTTCAATAGTATGACCTGGAGCCCCAGAATGAAACTCACAGTGGCCATTAGCATCATAACTCTTTGGTAATACAGCAGGAGTCGGGCCCATCGTACGAAGCTCCACCAGATTAAGCTTCAATAATTGAGGTAACAAAGCTGCGTAAGTCAAAGGCAGAGGGTCCATATGGCTGTCAGTTTGTCTCTGCTGATATGATCTCCGTGGTTGTTGATTATTCTGTGGTTGAACATTCTGTTGATGTGGCTGTGATTGAACTTGTGGACTAGGAATGGTAACAGCAGCAACCTGATTATAGGAATCCTGATAGCCTCTACCTCTTCCTCTATTCTTATAAACAACACTAGTCTCCCCATCTCTCTTTCTGGTAGCGCCGACAAATGGCTTCCTCACTCCTGAAGAACTAGCACCACTGACATCTTGTATTTTTTCGAGCTTCAACAAACTTTCAATCCTTTCCCCAGCGTTTACAATGTCCCCAAACCCAGTCGAAGGACAGGCAGCCAACCTATCAAGATAAGCTCCCTGAAGAGTACCCATAAACATGTCGGCCATCTCTCGGTCCTGCAGTGGAGGTTGGACCATGGCAGCCAACTGGCGCCATCTTTGAGCGTATTCCTTAAAACTCTCCTTCGCATTTTGAGCCATACTCTGCAGCTGAGTACGGTTTGGAGCCATATCCATGTTGTATTGATACTGCTTGACGAAAGCATGAGATAACTCCTTCTAGTTCCTTACAGAAGTCCTGCTCAACTTCATGTACCATTCCTGAGATGCCCCAGTAAGGCTGTCTTGAAAATAGTACATCCACAATTTCTCATCATCAGTATGAGCGGCTATCCTCCCCACATAGGATTGAAGATGAGTTTTAGGATAAGTAGTGCCATTGTACTTGTCAAATGTTGGTGGCTTGAACTTATGTGGGATTCTTACTCCAGGTACCAATCCCAAGTCGGAAACATCAAAACCAAGAGTGTTTTTGGATTCAATGGACCTGATTTTTTCAGCGAGCTCGTTGAATCTGCAAGTGTTCTCATCTTCAGCATCTAACAGAGTGAACTGCTCATCTTGGTTGTCTTCCACAACATGACGAACCCCAGTATTTCTAGGAGGGTCAGCGCCTGCATTAACGCCGGTCTGATTACCAGTATCTCTATGATTACCGTTGCCATTCTGCACCCTACTTCTGGCCGCTCGACCATTGCCCTGAGTCTTTCCTGATTTTGGGCCATGCCAGTCATTAATGTCATGACCTGGTCCATCCTGTTCCTCAGCTCAGCCAATTCAGTCTGCATTTGATCCATGACCTTAGCTTGGTTTCTGCGAGTTGTGTACCGGTGGATGTGGTTATCAGCTATAGTGCCTGAAACCAAATAAAGGTTAGAGGACCTGCAACGAGTACCTGTCATTAAAAAATGATATGCAATGCAATGCAAATGCCATGTTTATCATTTCCGAGGTGCCTTATACCCTGATTCCAATCTTAACCACAGAAATCTGAAGATCGGAAATCGTGATATGAAGAGACGTGTCGTGATTATGTGCTTGTGTACAGATAACTGCCAAAGGAATATCTCTGAATAAACTGCTCATTTCAATTAAAAAGAAACCAGACATACGCATTGCGTTCAACAATGAGTTCAATCATCATACATCAAAATAGTGGATTCATCAACAAGCCTGATGATATCCATCAACAAAAACTACATTAAGAGAAAAAGAGAAAAACTGTCAATCTGAAAACTCCAAATCCTTCAACTTTTCACTGGAATACTTGACTTCCTCGAAGAGTATGCGAGTACGCTGGTGATTTGGTCTTTTGATTAACTCCTTAATCAGAACATCTCTTTTCGCGAGAGCTTCAGTAAGCGAATCCATATGCATCAGGAGAGCTTCATCACCACAGACCATTTTATGCCTTTTCACGCCGGCTTGCATTTTGAGTTTCCCCATATCTACCATAGCCTATTCAAGCTCCTTCTTGGAAGTATTTAGCTCCTCTCTGGCGCTTTCCAATTGCTCTTGACTTTTGCCAAGGTTCTCCCGATACTTCCTCCGTTGTTCATGTGCCTTTTTAAGCTCGTCAACCTTGATCTTTAGCTGTTCCTGCAACTCTGCATTTTCGAATCTGACCTCATCCCAGGCTTGCTGAAACTTGGCTAGCATGTCTTTAGTATGGGTTAAGGCCTGTTTAGTCTTCTTATGAGCTTGAGTGGAAGCATCGGCACCCTTACAGATTTTCTGGAAATGTTGAGCTCTTTCGGCAAAATCCCTTTCTCTTGCTGCTAAGATTTTTTCGGCGTCTTGGGCTTTTTCTTCCAATCTGTTGTTGGTGTGTAGCGCTTCTTGAAGACGGCTGCTTAGCTCAGAATTCTCTCCTCGAAGCTTTTTCACCGAGGCTTGCAATTTGTCGACGTCTTCTGTAACGCCCCAGTTTTGTGTGAGTTTTAATTAATCGAGTCGTTTGATTATTTTATTATTATTTTATTTTATTTTCGACTTTTATCTGAAAATATGTTATTTTTCTATGTTGTGATATTTTATCGGGTTTTGGGAACATTTGCGAGATATTTGAGTGTGGGGGTATTTTGGTCATTTCATAATATTTTTAATTAAGTTAGTAAGAATAGAATAGAAAGAGAGAAAAATAGAGAGAAAGAAAAAGAGAAGAAGGAAAAAGGAGAGAAAAGAGAAGAAGAAGAGAAATAGTGAGAAAAACTTGGAAAAATTCAAGAAATCAACTCCTAGAATCGGTTTAATCGGGTAAGGGTGCGAAACTCAATTATTGTATGATTATGTATGATTATGTATGTGTATTTGTGATGTTTGTTGGATTGAAATGAAAATAATTAGTAAAACCCATATTGTGTCAAATTGATTAGAAATTGATTAAATGTGCTTGAAATCATGTTTTTAGTGTTCATTATTGTTGATACATGATAGATACATGTTGCTATGCATTGTATTGGTAATTTTCTGGGTGTAGGTGAAAATTGGAAGATTTTGGGTTAAGAAAACGCAGAACAAAGTTCTGCAGAAATTTTTCTGGTTTTTCCAGGTCATACGCGCATGGGGCATGCTCATACGCGTATGGACCTTGGCAATACGCGTAACATGGGCGAGCCATGGGCCAATACGCGTATGGGATATTATTTTGCTCGGCCATCTGCCCATTTGCGTATGATACGCGTAGCATTTCAGGGCAATACGCGTATGGTGTTGGCCCTACGCGTATTGGAATTAAAACGTGAATTTTGCGGAAAAATGGTTCTGCCCATACGCGTATCGCCTTGGGAAATACGCGTATGGCATGGCGGGGATTTTGGGCAATACGCGTATGGCCTTGGGCACTACGCGTATGGCCAGGAGAATGGTAAAATGGGACTTTTCAAAATATCGTTTTTCGTTTTCTTTCGTAACTTTGGTTCTGTTTATCCGATTTTTACATTCTTGGTATCGTTGGAAAGCTATTGAGCTGTACTTTCTTATTATGATGATTTTGAAATTGTTAGCCGATTTAATTATTTCAGAAAATCGGGAATAGTGTCGGTTGTCGACTTTTGTCGTTATAAGTGTGCGTAATTGATGTGTATTATGCAAGGTGTTGTTGTGTGATGTAAATGTATGTGTTTAGATGGTGTTGTGATAATTTGTGGTCGTATGGCAATTAAATGCATTGTTTTGGGCATAAGTGCAAAGTGTGATTTTGTTGATGTACATGAATGCATTTATGTGTGCATATTACATGTCATGAATCATGGTATGCATTGCTGTGACGTCCTGAGTGACGGATTGATTCCAGAGGGAATCCGCTATAACGTCGTGTGCCCATGTGGGGTGTGAGCGATGATTATAGACGATCGTGTGCCTTATACAAAGAGGTGTGAGCGATCGGGTCGTGTGCCTTATACAAAGAGGTGTGAGCGACGGGGAACATCGTATGCCCGACGGGGAGTTGCAGTGACGTAACGAGCGATGATTCCAGCAGAGTTCCTGAGTGAACTAGTGATGAGGAACATTGGAAGTCGGTACCGCATGTGCATATGCATAGAGTCGTTGTGTCGGTCTCTTGCATTGCATAAATCATTATGGTTGTTTTATGTGTGAAATTGTGGATAAAATTGATATAGGGATATGGGTTGGTGAGGGAAATATGAATTATTCCCTGTATTGCCTTGTGTTTGAATTATGGCGTGGGTTGTGGTGAGAATCGTATGTATGTGTGTTTTTGGTGTTATATATATAATTGTATGCAATTATATTATGGTTGTTTTTCTCACCCTTCTGTTGTTTTATAATGCTCTATGAGGCATTGCAGATTAGAGTTGCTGGAGGTATTTTTGTGAAGCTTTGCGTCTTCATTCTTTTGTCGGTCGGCTCTGATATGTGACACCGGGTAGCTAGGGAGGCCATTTGTTATATATATATATATATATATATATATATATATATATATATATATATATATATGTTATTTAGTTTTAGATTTTTCGCTTTTATTCTAAAATCTGAAATGTGGGTGTAAGGAACTGAGTTCCTCTGTTGATTGCTACCCCACTGTTGCATATCTTTATGAGCAGGCGTTGTATGTTTGTTTCAATATAATGTGATTCCTCCCAGTCTATGCCATGATAATTTAGATATACTCTGATGAAATTTTGAATTTTTTGTTACTGCTTTATTTAATTGGGGGTATAGATTGGGGGTGTTACATTAAGTGGTATCAGAGCCAGTCCGTGTCAGTTTGTGTCTGTCCTTGTTGGTTTGGCGTTGGAGTGAATTGTTTGTTTAACCATAGTCTCTGTTATTGGAAATGAACAGAATATGGCTGGTAGGAACGATGCTGCTTTGGCTGCTGCTATGCAAGTTATGGCTCGTGCTGTGCAGGGTGCACCTAATGCTGCGGGTAATGATGAGTTCAGGAAGAACAAACCGCCTATCTTCAAAGGAAGATATGATCCTGATGGTGCTTAGATTTGGCTGAAAGAGATTGAAAGAATTTTCCGAGTGATGGATTGTTCTGAAGATCAGAAGGTGAGACTGGGTACTCACATGTTATTGGAAGAAGCTGATGATTGGTGGGTTAGTACTCGTCGTGTGTTGGAGGCTGCAGAGGAGGAGATCACTTAGGCTGTGTTTAGCGTTGCGTTTCTGAGGAGGTATTTTCCTGAAGATGTGAGAGGAAAGAAGGAAATTGAGTTCTTGGAACTGAAACAAGGTAATATGTCTGTTGTTGATTATACTGCTAAGTTTGTGGAACTTGTGCAGTTTTATCCTCATTATGCTGAAGCGACTGCGGAATTTCCTAAGTGTGTGAAGTATGAGAATGGCTTGCGTCCTGAGATAAAACAGGCGATTGGTTATCAAAGGATTCGGAGGTTTTCTGATTTGGTAGATTGTTGTAGGATTTATGAAGAAGACAGTAAGGCTCGTTCTACTAATTACAAGAGTGTGAGCGAGAGGAAAGGGAAGCAACAGTTCCGTGGTGGTCCGTATGTGACACCGGCTGATAAAGGTAAACAAAGGGGGAATTTTGAGAAAAGGTCAAGTGGAGGAGGGATGTCTGGTCCTATGAGATGTTATAGATGTGGTGAAGTGGGGCATCGTCAGTTTGAGTGCAGGAAAGATTTTAGAAAGTGTTCTAACTGTGGAGGTATAGGACACATTGCAGCTGATTGTAAGAGGAACGTGGTGAAGTGCTTTAATTGTGGTGAGCTGGGACATGTTAGTACAAAGTGTCCGAAACCGAAGCAAGCTCTAGCTAGTGGGAAGGTATTTTCTTTGGCAGGAACTCTGACTCTGAGTGCAGATCGTCTGATCAGAGGTACTTGTTTTATTAATAGTACTCCTTTGATTGCTATTATTGATACTGGAGCGACTCATTCGTTTATTTCGTCTGAGTGCGCGAAGCGTTTGAATGTTGTGTTGTCTTTGATGGGTGGTGAGATGGTTATTGATACTCCAGCAATGGGGTCAGTAACTACTTCCTTGGTTTGTCTAAGATGTCCTTTGACCATTTATGGTAAAGACTTTGAGATGGATTTGGTGTGTTTTCCATTGGAGGGTTTAGATGTGGTTCTTGGTATGAATTGTTTGCAATTCAATCGAGTTCATATTGATTGTTATCATAAGCTGGTAAGGTTTCCTTCTCTTGAGGAAGACGAAGACTCGAGTTTCTTATCTACCAAAGAGTTGCAGAGACTTTTGGCGGATGAAGCTCAGTTGTTTGGGTTGTTTGCATCTTTGATTGTGGATAGTCAAGTTTCAATTGATGTGGTTCCAGTGGTGTGTGAATTTCCGGAAGTGTTTCCTGAGGATATTTCAGACTTGCCGCCAGAGAGAGAGGTGGAGTTTTCTATAGATCTAGTTCCTGGTACTAGACCTGTTTCTATGGCACCTTATCGTATGTCGGCATCTGAATTGGTGGAGTTAAAGAAATAGTTGAATGAGTTGTTGGAAAAGAGGTTTGTGAGACCAAGTGTGTCGCCTTGGGGTGCTCCAGTTTTATTGGTGAAAAAGAAAGATGGAAGTATGCGGTTGTGTATTGATTATCGCCAGTTGAATAAGGTGACGATTAAGAATAAGTATCCTCTTCCAAGGATTGATGATCTGATGGATCAGTTGGTTGGTGCGTGTGTGTTCAGTAAAATTGATTTGAGATCAGGGTATCATCAGATAAGGGTGAAAGAGAAAGATATTCAGAAGACGACGTTTAGGACACGTTACGGTCATTATGAATATTCTGTGATGTCGTTCGGGGTTTTTAATGCGCCAGGAGTGTTTATGGAATACATGAATCGTATTTTTCACGAGCATCTGGATCGATTTGTCGTTGTGTTTATTGATGACATTCTGATTTATTCTAAGTCTCGGGAAGAGCACGCGGAGCATTTGCGTATTGTTTTGCAGGTTTTGAAGGAAAGGAAGCTTTTTGCCAAATTGTCCAAGTGTGAATTCTGGTTGTCGGAGGTGAGCTTTCTTGGGCACGTAATTTCAGGTAATGGTATTTCTGTGGATCCATCTAAAGTAGAAGCAGTTCTACAATGGGAGGCTCCGAGATCTGTTACTGAAATTCGAAGCTTTTTGGGTTTGGCCGGTTATTATCGAAGGTTTATTGAAGGTTTTTCGAAGCTAGCACTTCCTTTGACCCAGTTGACTTGTAAAGGGCAAGCGTTCATTTGGGATATTCGGTGTGAGGAAAGTTTTAATGAGCTGAAGAGAAGATTGACGACAACTCCAATTTTGATTTTTCCGAATCCTAATGAACCATTTGTGGTTTATTGTGATGCTTCTTTGATTGGTCTAGGTGGTGTTCTGATGCAAGAAGGTAAGGTTGTGGCTTATGCTTCGAGGCAATTAAGAGTTCATGAGAAAAATTATCCTACTCATGATCTTGAGTTAGCACCTGTGGTTTTTGTGTTGAAGATTTGGAGGCATTATCTCTATGGTGCAAGGTTTGAAGTCTTTAGTGATCATAAAAGTTTGAAATATTTGTTTGATCAGAAAGAGCTAAATATGAGGCAACGTAGATGGTTGGAATTCTTGAAGGACTACGACTTTGACTTAAATTACCATCCTGGTAAAGCTAATGTGGTAGCCGATGCGTTGAGTCGGAAATCGTTACATATGTCCGCTTTAATGGTTAAGGAGTGGGAACTTTTGGAATCGTTTAGAGATTTGAGTTTGGTATGTGAAGTGACGTCGGTTAGTGTGAGGCTTGGAATGCTAACGATTACTAATGATTTTCTGATGACGGTTAGTGAGAAACAAAAGATGGATGTGAAATTTGTGGATTTGATGTTGTTGGGAGGTAAAGATGCGAATAGTGATTTTCAAGTGGATATTAATGGTGTTTTGAGATTCCGAGGTAGGATTTGTATTCCGGATGATGCGGAGTTGAAAAAGATGACTTTGGAGGAAGGACACCAGAGTAATTTGAGTATACATCCGGGAGCGAATAAGATGTATCAGGATTTGAAGAAGATTTTCTGGTGGTCTGGATTGAAAAGAGATGTGGCTCAGTATGTTTATGCATGTTTGACTTGTCAGAAATCGAAGGTGGAACATCTGAGGCCTAGTGGTTTGTTGCAACCGTTGGATATTCCTGAGTGGAAGTGGGATAGCATTTCCATGGATTTTGTAACAGGGTTACCGAATACTCAGCGAGGGCATAATGCTATTTGAGTGGTTGTTGATAGACTGACTAAATCGGCTCATTTTATTCCGATTGACATCAGTTTTACTTTGGAGCGGTTAGCTGAGATTTACATCAGTGTGATTGTGAAGTTGCATGGGGTTCCATTGAGTATTGTTTCTGATCGAGATCCTAGGTTTACCTCGAGATTTTGGGAAAGTTTGCAGAAGGCGTTGGGTTCTAAATTGAGATTGAGTTCGGCTTATCATCCGCAGACGGATGGTCAGACGGAGAGGACGATTCAGTCGTTGGAAGATTTGTTGAGAGCGTGTGTTTTGGAGCAAGGTGGTGCGTGGGATAGTTATCTTGCTTTGATTGAATTCACGTATAATAACAGTTTCCATTCTAGTATTGGAATGGCGCCGTTTGAAGCATTGTATGGACGAAGATGTCGGACACCGTTGTGTTGGCACGAATCCGGTGAGAGAACGGTGGTTGGACCTGAGTTGGTACAATAGACGACAGAGAAAGTGAAGCTTATTCGAGAGAAAATGAAGGCTTCTCAGAGTAGGCAAAAGAGTTATCATGATCGGAGGCGGAAGGATCTTGAGTTTCAGGAGGGCGATCATGTATTTCTAAGGGTTACGCCGGTGACGGGTGTGGGTCGTGCATTGAAATCAAAGAAACTTACTTCTCGGTTTATTGGTCCTTACCAGATATCCGCGAGAGTGGGTGTTGTGGCGTATAGGGTGGCGTTGCCGCCGAATCTGTCGAATTTGCACGATGTGTTTCATGTTTCACAACTTCGGATGTATGTTCCAGATCCGTCGCATGTGATTCCGATGGATGAGGTTGAGGTAAGGGAGAACCTTGCGGTCGAGGCATTACAATTTAGGGTTTTGGATCGCGAGGTGAAGCGGTTGAGAGGCAAGGATATTGCACTTGTGAAAGTGGCGTGGGGAGGCGCTGCTGAGGGCAATTTGACTTGGGAGTTGGAGAGTAGGATGCGGGAGTCGTATCCAGAGTTGTTCGTCTCAGGTATATTTTCGAGGACGAAAATTTCTAAGTGGGGGAGAGTTGTAACGCCCAAGTTTTGTGTGAGTTTTAATTAATCGAGTCGTTTGATTATTTTATTATTATTTTATTTTATTTTCGACTTTTATCTGAAAATATGTTATTTTTCTATGTTGTGATATTTTATCGGGTTTTGGGAACATTTGCGAGATATTTGAGTGTGGGGGTATTTTGGTCATTTCATAATATTTTTAATTAAGTTAGTAAGAATAGAATAGAAAGAGAGAAAAATAGAGAGAAAGAAAAAGAGAAGAAGGAAAACGGAGAGAAAAGAGAAGAAGAAGAGAAATAGTGAGAAAAACTTGGAAAAATTCAAGAAATCAACTCCTAGAATCGGTTTAATCGGGTAAGGGTGCGAAACTCAATTATTGTATGATTATGTATGATTATGTATGTGTATTTGTGATGTTTGTTGGATTGAAATGAAAATATTTAGTAAAACCCATATTGTGTCAAATTGATTAGAAATTGATTAAATGTGCTAGAAATCATGTTTTTAGTGTTCATTATTGTTGATACATGATAGATACATGTTGTTATGCATTGTATTGGTAATTTTCTGGGTGTAGGTGAAAATTGGAAGATTTTGGGTTAAAAAAACGCAGAACAAAGTTCTGCAGAAATTTTTCTGGTTTTTCCAGGTCATACGCATATGGGGCATGTTCATACGCGTATGGACCTTGGCAATACGCGTAACATGGGCGAGCCATGGGCCAATACGCCTATGGGATGTTATTTTGCTCGGCCATCTGCCCATTTGCGTATGATACGCGTAGCATTTCAGGGCAATACGCGTATGGTGTTGGCCCTACGCGTATTGGAATTAAAACGTGAATTTTGGGGAAAAATGGTTCTGCCCATACGCGTATGGTCTTGGGCATTACGCGTATGGCATGGCGGGGATTTTGGGCAATACGCGTATGGCCTTGGGCACTACGCGTATGGCCAGGAGAATGGTAAAATGGGACTTTTCAAAATATTGTTTTTCGTTTTCTTTCGTAACTTTGGTTCTGTTTATCCGATTTTTAAATTCTTGGTATCGTTGGAAAGCTATTGAGATGTACTTTCTTATTATGATGATTTTGAAATTGTTAGCCTATTTAATTATGTCAGAAAATCGAGAATAGTTTCGGTTGTCGACTTTTGTCGTTATAAGTGTGCGTAATTGATGTGTATTATGCAAGGTACGGTTGTGTGATGTAAATGTATGTGTTTAGATGGTGTTGTGATGATTTGTGGCCGTATGGCAATTAAATGTATTGTTTTGGGCATAAGTGCAAAGTGTGATTTTGTTGATGTACATGAAGGCATTTATGTGTGCATATTACATGTCATGAATCATGGTATGCATTGCTGTGACGTCCTGAGTGACGGATTGATTCCAGAGGGAATCCGCTATAACGTCGTGTGCCCATGTGGGGTGTGAGCGATGATTATAGATGATCGTGTGCCTTATACAAAGAGGTGTGAGTGATCGGGTCGTGTTCCTTATACAAAGAGGTGTGAGCGATCCATAAACATCGTGTGCCTTATACAAAGAGGTGTGAGCGACGGGGAACATCGTATGCCCGACGGGGAGTTGCAGTGATGTAACGAGCGATGATTCCAGCAGAGTTCCTGAGTGAACTAGTGACGAGGAACATTGGAAGTCGGTACCGCATGTGCATATGCATAGAGTCGTTGTGTCGGTCTCTTGCATTGCATAAATCATTATGGTTGTTTTATGTGTGGAATTATGGATAAAATTGATATAGGGATATGTGTTGGTGAGGGAAATATGAATTATTCCCTGTATTGCCTTGTGTTTGAATTATGGCGTGGGTTGTGGTGAGAATCGTATGTATGTGTGTTTTTGGTGTTATATATATATAATTGTATGCAATTATATTATGGTTGTTTTTCTCACCCTTCTGCTGTTTTATAATGCTCTTTGAGGCATTGCAGATTAGAGTTGCTGGAGGTATTTTTATGAAGCTTTGCGTCTTCATTCTTTTGTCGGTCGGCTCTGATATGTGACACCGGGTAGCTAGGGAGGCCGTTTGTGATATTTGTGTATTATGTATATATATCTTTTGGCTTTTGCATGTACAACTTGATGTATGACAAACTTTTCATGATATAAATATCTATGTTATTCAGTTTTAGATTTTCCACTTTTATTCTAAAATCTGAAATGTGGGTGTAAGGAACTGAGTTCCTCTGTTGATTGCTACCCCACTGTTGCATATCTTTATGAGCAGGTGTTGTATGTTTGTTTCAATATAATGTGATTCCTCCCCGTCTATGCCATGATAATTTAGATATACTCTGATGAAATTTTGAATTTTTTGTTACCGCTTTATTTAATTGGGGGTATAGATTGGGGGTGTTACATCTTCCATAGTGGCAGTATTTCTTTCTTTCTCATTCTCAGGATACAACAGAGGTGCCCTATCAAAAGGCAAGTGAAAATCTTCAACTCTCATCTTCACCCACTCTTCATATGCTGGATAAGCCCGATTGTTGGGTTGCCTAGAGCGACTTTCCCTTTAGCACACTAGCCCAACTCTCAGAGGATTTTTGTGCTGTTTCCAAACCATCTGATGCGTGGGAATACAGAGACTCCTCTACATCCCTCTAAATGGGCGGACCCGTCAGAGCGTACCCAAATTGCCTAATGGCCAAAGAAGGATTGTAGTTGATTATCCCCTTTCTTCCTATCAGTGGAACATTAGGGAACTCACCACAACTATGGATAATGTTCTTGCCGATTAGCCCATGATCTATCCATATGATGTCTTTGGCAACTAGTCCCATTAAGCGCTGACTCCATTCTAGAGAACCTTTAGAATTCACAAAAGCCCCTGACTGCGGTAAGCGACTTGCAAACCACTTATAGAACAAAGGTGCACAGCAACGAACTACCCCTCCTCTTTTCTTTTCGTTTCTATTGTATAAGGCGTAATGAAGATCTCCCAACAGTGTCGGTACTGGATTTTTCATCATGAATATCCTAATGGCGTCCGTTTCAACAAAATCAGGCTCGTTGGGGAACAATACAATACCATATACACAAAGGGCTAGCAATGCATTAAAAACAACCCATTTCTCGCCTTTCGCTGCCTCCTGAGCTTTCTTTATTAGATACCCCAGCTTATAACCATGAAGCTTTCCTTTGTTAGAGATATTGGCTTCTAACTCTGACTTGCTCAAATAAAGAGCACCAGCCACCTTCCCTAAATCCAGATCACCCTTAGACCCAAAGAAAGGAGGCTCCTCCTTGATAGAAATCCCTAGCATGTTGGAATACTCCTCTAAAGTAGGTACCAACAAATAATCTGGAAATACAAAACACCTCAGAGGAGGATCGTAGAACTACATCAAAGTATGAAGGCCCCTGTATTCGTAATCACTGACATTGCAAACAAAAGATAAAATCCACCCATACTTTTCTTTGAAAGCTTCCAACACCTCAGAGCTCGCCATTCCTTTTAGGACAATAATAGGGCCTAGAGTAGGCGTGAGGAATTTGTAACCGATGATATTCTTCTTCTCTTTAGTATTCATCCTTTTGAGAACCTGATGACTGGAATCGAGGGTAAAATATGCACCTGGAAATGAGTAAACATGTATGTTAGGATATGTAAATGCAATGCAAAGGGCATAGTATCAAGGTGCCAAGTGTCTGTGCTGGACTGTGAACGGTGTCAGTGTAGCTCTGAGAACAATATAGAACCATAGATAGGAACCATTTGAATACAATAGGATGAATTATCCTTTTGTGTAATGACATCAGAAGACCGGGTATGTAGGAGGTTATGGTTACCTGCAAACCTGTAAACAACCTACCCCTCTCACATGTTTGTGCTAGGATCCTCAATATCCTGGGCTCTCAGGTCGAGAAATGATGATACGTTCACCATTTCTGGTTTAGCATCATCATCAATCGAGGAGGCCTCAACTGATTTTCCAAAACGAAAGGTCCTCGGCTTCTGGCACTGAGGTCGAGAAGCAATAGTACATTCATCCCTCGGGGTACAGTACAATCGCCAATCGAGGAGTGCCTCCACTGATTCTCTTTCACAAAGGATATCCTATAGCAAGTTCCCAGCATTGGGTCCTCGGATCAAGAATGTGTAATGGGTTTTCCATTTCTGGTCTGCCATTATCACAACTCGGGAGGAGTGCCGTAACTGAGTCCTCGGGAATGGTCACCAGAGTCGACAGTTCCTCAAGAGAATAACTATTGGCCTGTATAAACATACAGTAGCAGATAGCTCCTGATAAAACCTCGTCTGGTTGTGGGTCTCATGAACAACAATACGTGATCACCACCACGCAAGCGTCATGACTATCCACTCTAAAACCTATGTGTATGCTCAAGCCTGGGTAGTGGGCTTATCTCTCATAACACCCTGCCCACTAAACAGAAAACAACAGCACAGTCCAGCATAATAATGATATGTAATGCAGCGAATGCAGTAAAGCAGTAATACCATAATATACAGTAAAGCAGTAAAATAGTAAAACAGTAAAACACATCACCACAGTAAACACCCAATGAAAGAAAAACAGACAAGCGCTAGGATTGAATCGCTTAGGAAACCAGAGATTCTGGTCTCTTAGTGTCCCCAGCAGAGTCGCCAGCTGTCGCTCCCGGGATTTTCATCCAAGTACAGACGCGAAAGTGGCACGGAAACAGAGTCGCCAGCAATGTGTATTCATCCCAAGAGAGGGAAAGGAAACACTGCGTAAACCTGAGGGAAGGAAAGAACGAGGTCTTGCGACCAAGAGAAATGGGTTCGGGAGTCGGTTACGCGAGGGGAAGGTGTTAGCACCCCATGCGTCCATCGTACTCGATGGGATCCACGCTTTCTGTTTCGATCAAAGGGTGTAGGAAACTCGACATCAACTGCTAAATAGAGAACCGAAAATGAAAGGTAGAAAGGAGAAGGGGGAAAAGGAAAGAAGTGACTCGATAGGACATTATCGTTGTCCTAGGCCTACGTATTCCCTCAGTGCAATGGGAAAGTCAGAGTCAACGTAGTTCAACGGACTACGGGAAGGGTTGCTCGTCGAGATATCGCATCTCGTGCCTACGTATCTTCAATCAGACGAGAAAGAAGAATCAGAGCAAATGTAGTTCGGTTCAACAAGGGTTACTTTGTTTGTGTTTTTTAATGGAAACGTCAAAGTGTGCGTCCCAGCAGTTAGGTGTTGCAGCTCGCTGTATGGAGACTTAGGCGTTACCTGTTTGCGGTAGAACGCACATGACGAATCCTTTTAGAAAGGAGTGACGAGAGGAGAATAGAATTGTTTGTTTGTTTTCGTATTTTAGAAAGAAATGTTTTGATCATTTTTGTGTTAGTAACACGTATTGCATTCAAGTCTATTGCATAAAATCGAATGCATCGCATGGTCGTCCTAACAGGACGTATGCTAAACACTCTAGAAAGGCGGAGATAAACTCCCCTCCTTCCATTTCCCATGTTCTAGGCTCACATGCAATATGCGTTAATCCTTTATTAAATGTTTTTTTGCTTTTGTTTTAAGATGAGAAAAAGAGAGACTCAAAGGTTAAGAAAGGTAAAAGTCTAAAGGGAAACTAAGACTCACTCTAATGTTATCATGCTTGGATGTTCCTAATGGTTAAGTGTGGTTTAGAAACCTAGGTCTAAAAGAAGAGAGAAGAAGAGGGAGTTCTAACTTACTTCAAAGATTGAAGTTAAGTTAAGAACTCAAAGGGATGAAAGAAGTTGAACAAAGAAAGCATTGGAATACTTTGCACAAACACAAAAGAGAAAGCTTTAAAGAGATGAGGGAAGAAGGTGTGTGTGGAAGCCCATCCACACACTCAACTTACCATTAGCCCCTACAAGCAAAGGTTAGTTCAATAATGGAATAAGAAAGCATAATTGAAAGAAGGAGGACAATTAAACATCAAACATCTCATGAAATGAACTTATGAATCAAACAAAGCCTCAACCTAAAGGGAAAGTACCTTAAGTGTTCAAGGACTTATAAAGTCAGTAGCTATGTCTAAAGGTATTCAACTAAGGTTAAGGTACCTAATGATGTCAAACTATGTAAAGAAAGGTGCCAAAGATTCATACAAGTTCAAGTTATGAATTAAAGATGAAGTATGCATGTGTATGGCATTCAAACATGAATAAATGCATGAAAAAATGTCAAAGTCAGAATTGAATGACATGTTATAATGCATATGGAAGTAGATGAATGATCATACAAAGCATGAGTGCAATGATTCAAGAAGAGAAGGCAAGATGAAAAGATGTTCAAACAATGTTCAAGTTCACATAAAATGGCATACTTGAAATGCAAGTTATGAATGAAGGATGAAACATGAACATAAATAAGAATGGATGCAAGTCAGTATTGTATTATATGCTTGATCATATTAGAATGCATGAATGATGTCACAAAGATGCACACAAAACAAGTTGAGACATGTAGAAGAAGATGCACACAATTAGGTCAAAGTAGTTCACATAAGCAACAAGCATTTATGAACCAAAATAAAATGACAAATGACCTATAATCTAACATGGATGACCCATAATATCTAAGAAATGACCTATAAAATGATCACACAAGTCCTAATGCAATGGCACAATTGCCTCCTAATCAATTAAGATTGAAAAGTTAAGAGAACATTCACAAATGTGACCTATAATAATCAAGCAATGCAAAAATAGAAGAAGGTTTGAAAAAAACATGAAATTAAATCACAAAGCACCTAAGTCATAAGCTAAACATGTATCAAAATCTCACACCAAAATTCAAAAAGAAACTAGTTCAACTGAGGGTTCAAAGTCACATTGAAACAAGTCAAAAGAATGCACAAAGATAAGTATCAAAAGGCATGATAAAATGACTTTAAAAATATAAGAAAAACGTTTTTAGATGCTTTAAGATGTTGTTTAAACATGTAAAAAATAATAAATGAAAAATAGTATTGGAACTATGCAAAACAATTAGCTAAAGTTGAGGTATCGAAGAAGAATCACTTTGAGAAAAGAAATAAAAGAAAATTCACAAAAATTGATCAAATATTCACAAAATCAGAAATAAAAATAATAAAAAATTATTTTAATGTCTAAACATGCTTCAGGAATTTTTATGGAATTTTTAGATGCATTTTAGTATTTTTAAAAGAAAAAAGAAACAAGTATAAAAAAGAAAGATAAAATGTAAAGAAAATAGCCAGGGGTGTGGCGAAAGTAAAAGGATAGTTTAAAAATAATTGGGCTCAAAATATGGGTGTGCAGATAGCAATAGTGGTCCAGACCCAAAGGCGCGTGTGTGTAAGAATTATGGTGGAGTTCAGTCAAAAGTTTGACTCAATCTGAGCCACATGATCAGGTCATGATGAGATGATGAGAAAAAGTAATCACAATGAACGTATCACAAAGCAAGCATATGATAACAACATTGTACGTACACACATGCAAGCAGTCAGAGAGAAAATTAAGGCACGCGTGAGGCACATGTCTCATTTATGTGTTGGCAGCATCCTAACCGTTCATGGACAAAGATCCAATGGCCACGTTTTAAAGTTCCTAAACCTTAACCTGAAAATCTCACCGGCCGGAAAATGACCTCCAGTCATCTTCTTCGGCCATCTCCGGCGACCTGCAACACTCACATGTTTTCAGAAACTTACAAAATGCACATCAAAATGAAGTTGGGCTCACGTAGAACACAAATCCACAATTGGTTTTCACAAATCACAAATGTACAAAGAGAAACGAGCACCAACAATTTGCCCTAGAATTTGAATCTAAGCTTCTAACAAGCTCTATCAACTAGCCAGATCAATCACAACTTTTAATAAGCTCTATAAACAACAATAACAAGCTAAAACACAAGAAAACGAAGCAAGATCAGTTAAGGAATTTCAAACCTGGAACTGCGAAGAACTTGAATCAACAAGAAAACCAGAGGTGTAGGCTTGTTCTTGAGCTTCCAAGGAGCAAAATAAATGCTCTAATGCTTGAGATCTTGAAGAAAACAGATGGAAATTTGAATTGGAAAAGTTGCTACACTTGAGGAATTGATCTTGTTCTTGCTTGTCCTTGATCAATGATGAACAGTTGATGATGAAGATGATGAAATATGGTTGAACTCGTGCAAAGAGAGAGAGAATTCAGAGAGAGTTTTTCAGATAGTGATTTGTGAAATGTGAGAAAATGATGAAGCTCCTTTCAATTATGTTAGAGTGAAGCTTATATAAGCGTGGTTAAGATGTTAACTACAAGAGTTAATAGTTGTAAATGTGGTTAAATGAGTTGAGTTAACTGAGTTTTGAGTTAACAGAATGAGCCAAGGTAGTTATGCCACGAGTTGGTGAGTTTTGCTATGGTGATGAGGGAGTATGTTAGTTTATGGTGGTGATGAGAAATGATGATGGTGAGGGTATGTATCATGATGCTGCAACAAGACTTGCAAAACAAGTTTGTTTTCTTTGAATCCTTTCCATATTGATGCATGGCATAGGTATGTAGGCATGTATGTATAAGAGTATGTTGGTTCAAAAGAGGAAATGCCGCAAAAGGTGTTTGTATACGTGTGAATGTGACTGCAACAATAATAACAATGCCATAACATTCTATTCTGGCAGCAAAACAAACAATGAAAATGTTGATGTTTGAGGATGAAATTATCTCATATTAGTGGATGAAATAAAGAGCTCTTGGTGTCTATGGAAAGAGGAGACAAAATGGAACAAGGTTGATGTTGGAATCAAGATGAAACAATGCCTCTAACACACTTGAAAATGGCTTGAAACAAGAGAAGGCATGTCTGGTTTATGGGCGAGCCAACCTGCATGGCATACATGGCAACATGCCTTGTGAACTTCAGTGTGAAACCTATCTCTTGGAACCTCCATAACTCTCCATACATTGCTCATCTCAAAAAATGTCCAACATCAAAGTTAAAGAGGAGATGACAATGAACAACTTTGATGTTCAACAATTTTTCATTTGAAGCCTTCATCATTGAGAAAATTAGCTTGTCATTTGGCACACCAAGTGTTTGATGAAATTATGGCCTGGAGGCCTGAATCTGCCTTGCCATGACTTGAGATTTGCCTTGATTTTGCTCCACTTTGATTGATCATAACTCTCTCAATTTTGATCCAATGGAATACTTCTTTATATGGATTTGAAGCTTAAGATGTGATCTTTGATTGGATCAACTTGGGCCCGAAGTTTGAAGCTTTTATCATGGAGAAATAATGCCTTGAAGATGAGTGCAAAATGGTCCAAACTTGCCATTTTTGGAAACCCTAAATTTCTAAAAATGGAAACTTTGTACAATTCTTGATTTTTCATGATTCTCTTGACATTTCTTGATCAAATCTTGTCCAATAAACATATGTGACTTGAATTTCATGAATTTGAACTAAAAAGTCAGGAGTTGACTTTTTCCTTTGCACAGTTGACTTTTTCCCCAATTTCTTGATTCTCAAGCAACTGACCAATTGAACCTCTTCTGAAATGAACCAACGGGCAATCTTCCATCCTTAGATACTTGATATCATATAGAAAACATTGAGATCAAGTTTGAACCAAAATTTCATCAGGAGACTGCTTGAATCCCAAACCCTAATTTGGATTGTTTTTGCTAGGAGATGATGAATTGTCCAACTTCTTGGTGAATTCTCTTCTTCCAATGACTTATGGGATCAATTGAGATTATATGAGACATAAGAGACCCTTGAGGTTTGCTTGAAGACCTTAGGCTTTAGCTCTCTTGCTTTGCCAAATCAATGCTTTGGAACCCATTGATCACATGCCCTTTGCAACTTGTATGAGCTATGAGATGAAATGAGATAAAAATGCAATGCAATGAAACATAAGCCATGTAATAACAAGAGGGAAAATTTTGGGGTGTTACAGCCTCCATCTCGGGCTTCGTACGAGATACAAAACTCTCTCTTGTTGAGTATAAAAGACTCTCTTATTGAGTCAATACCCTTTTAGCCTCCACCTCGGGCTTCGTACGGGATACAAAACACTCTCTTGTTGAGTATAAAAGACTCTCTTGTTGAGTCAAACCTTTAGCCCCAGTCTTGGGCTTCGTACAAGATACATAAAAACACCCTCTTGTTGGGCCAATAGCCTCCTCTTAGGCTTTGTATAAGGAAAACCCCGGTTGAGTCAATCAACCTTTTAGCATCAAAGTTGTGCCTTGTTCATAGCATACAAACATCAACAACTCCTTTTCCTTCATCTAATTGCGGTAAGCGGCATGCCTCTGGATTATTTACATCCATGCCACTGTCGCTCTTTTAGCATGAGAAATTCCTAAGGAAAGATAGCATTGCTCTACACTGAGTTAAAGTCTTCTCATTCAGGTCAAAATCCCCTATAAAGGAAATTATGGCATTGCTAGATTCACATATCCCAGTTAAAGTAATTCTCCTTTATAATCAATCACCCAACAGTTGTGATAAACATCCTCTTTAGAGATGACAAATTCTCTCTTATCCATAAACCCTTTAGCTTCACATCTTGGGCTTCGAACAAGATACAAATAGACCCTTCAGCTTCACTTCTTGGGCTTCGAACAAGATACAAATCACCTTTAGCTTCACGTCTTGGGCTTTGATCAAGACACCAAAACGACCTTTTTCCTCCCATAGAATAGGAGGAACTACGATCGCTCTGATTTCCCTGAACGGGAATACGTAGGCATAAGATTGAAAAATCTTAGCGAGCACACTAATCAAAAACCCAAAATCCAGTATCTCCACCAAATCGACCAAAAAGCATCAAATCTAAACACAATATCAAAAACCTCACCAATAGTCCAGACACCGTGTTCTTAGGCGAAATAACCGAAGATTGGGCCCCACCTCCACATAGCATCTGTAACCTAACAGACCGCTGTTCAAACTCAATATGCAAGCAAGCTTAATTAGAGACATCTATTTTCCTTCCTTAGTCAGCTTAATAGGATAAAAAATGAATCGAAATGTAGTACTCCAGAGCGACAGTGCTTAAGAACCACGTCCAAACTCGCTCGCTACACCTATGTTTGATGTTGATTCTAAAAATTTATCTTCCCTTGATCTGAGCTTTATCAAGTCACCCAACAATACCGTTTTGATTCACCGTCACACACTACTCCTTTGCAAGAACCTTATGTTTTTCAAAGCCTTCACTCGATCAAATCCAAATTGCTAATTGTTGTAACCTAAGATTTACCAATTTGATTCACTGTCTCACACTACTCTTTTGTAAGAAACCCACATTCTTCAAAGCTTTCACTCGCAAGAAACCCAAAACCTTCAAATCTCCAATTGATATTGAAGGAAAACCCCGCCTTGGTTTTCTTATTTGAATCACTCAAAGATCTCAACCCAATTTACAACTCACCAACCTAAATTGGACGTTATCAACTCTAATTCTAGATGACACCCAAACAAAAAATGATTATGTGTAGTTTATTTGTGCGTATGTATAGAATGAAGGTTGAAGATGAAGATCCCTCTTTGAAATCCCGACTTCGTTTGTAATTTTCTCAAAATCACTTAAAATACATGATGCAGGTATGAAGTGTGTATGTGTGTGTGTGTGTGTGTGCGCGCGTGTGTGTATGTGTGTGTATGTGTGTGTGTGTGTGTGTGTGTGTGTGCATGTGTGTGTGTGCAAGATAGAAGCAAAAGGAATGCAATAGATTTAGAAAAATGATACAAACTTTTAAGATTTTTAATGCATGTGTCGACCTATGTAAGCCATGGGCCGACCTATTCGCTGCATGTACCGACTTGTATAGGTCATGAGTCTATCTGTATAGGTCATGTGTCGACCTATGTAGTCAGCACACCAAATAGAGGCTACAGGCTTTAAAAATGAGTTACTTAGGTCGACATGTAACTTATATGTGTCGACACATAGAAAACTCTTTCTACCATGTGTCGACCTATAACATGTATTTGTCAACCTATTGACCTGTTTTGCACATAAAAACTTGTTTTTAATGTATGAAGCCTTTTCTAAACCATGACCAAAATGCTTTATGCTCCCTAATGCTAAGATGCGCATTAAGACTCACAGGATATTGTCCAATATTAATAACGGCTAAAGTACCCTAGTTTTGACACCATGCAAAATACATCTAACGAAAAGCTGCACTCACAAGTTGAAGTTGCCAATAAAGCATGGTAAGAAGCCGATCAAGCAAATCCCAAGACAGTTCGTGCCAGAATTTCAATCGAAAATTAAAGAGGAGATCGAAAGATTCCTAATATGTAAGTTCATCAAGACGGCCACGCATGTCGAATGGATGGAAAATATTGTTTCTGTAATTAAAAAGAATGGAACACTAAGGGTTTGCATAGATTTCAGAGATATGGACGCGTCGACCCCAAAAGACGAATACCTAATGTCGATGGCAGAGATGTTGGTCGATTCAGTAGTGAGTTTCAAATATCTTAGTATGCTTGATGGTTATTCTGATTATAACCAAATTTTCATTACTTATGAATGGG
This sequence comes from Lathyrus tuberosus, assembly GCA_022829125.1. NCBI lineage: Eukaryota > Viridiplantae > Streptophyta > Magnoliopsida > Fabales > Fabaceae > Lathyrus > Lathyrus tuberosus. The sequence continues at coordinate 1,948,963 of JALAZF010000048.1, read as the reverse complement.
TAGTGACGCCTTTCGACTTAAAGAACACATGTGCAACTTACCAGAGGGTAATGAATTCAATTTTTCATGATTATATCGAAACATTCATGCAAGTATATAATGATGATATAGTCATTAAGTCTACGTCGGGAAATGGTCGTGTGGACCATCTTCGACAATCATTCAAAAGAATGAGAAGAAACATACTAAAAATGAATCCTCTCATGTTTTGCTTTCTGTGTGCAGGCTGGAGATTGTTAGACGATGGCAATGAACTAGAACGGGGGCTGAATAGATCACTAATTTTTAACAAGATTCGGCGCTTAAAAAATGTTTTCAAAAAATGTGCGGAAGCGGCCGTGGATTTAAATCTTCTAAACAAACCGTTATTGGTAAGATCGGATATGCAAAACCGAATGGAGTAAAATCAATGAGAAAGCGAATCAATACATTGCCAATTAATCAATACAAATAATGATCACTTTGTATTATCCGGTTCCAATGAATTATAGGAAGTAGAATTAAATTGACAAATTCACAAACAGTTTGTGTGCGATCAATATGCCGAACACTTGGTGTGCATAACACTCCAAGTTGAATTTCTTATGAAATGATAGTGCAGAATTTTTCATAATTACAATCCAAGTGACTGTAATGAGTTTTCAAAACAGAATTTTAGCACTACACAACAGTGGAAATTTATCGAACAGTTGATATCACACAAACGTTAACAATGCAAATTAAAGAGATAGAGAAAGAGAGAACGACACCAGATTTGTTTAGGCGGTTCCCCTTTCGGCAACGCTTCGGGTATGTTTTCCCCCAATTCTAAAACTAGAATTAAGATATGTATTATCAAGTTGCAAAGTTCGCACAAGAGAAGTTATAGTCACCACACACTCAAGCCTGATTGTTAAAGATGATACTATCCACTTCTCTCCCCTTGATTCAAGTTGAATCAAGTGCATCAAACGCTTCGAATAAACCTCTGGTTACTGCTACTTGTTTGAATGAACCTACCATTCTTCAAACCTTTCACTCGGCTAATTTCGATCGAAAGACGTTCAATCCCAAATCGTTCGACACAATCCTCTGGTTACCGCTACTTGTTTGAACGAACCCGCCGTTCTTCAAACCTTTCACTCGGCTGAATCTGTGAAGCAAAGATTTGTACAAAAACCCCCAAATCCTCAAGATCTTGGAGGACAAAACCCCAAAGATTTTATTCAAGAAAAACCCACTGAACTCTCAACCCAAATTAGATACACAAATCCTACGTCTGGACGTTATCACCTAGACAATGCAAAAGATCAACAAAAATGATTATGTGTAATTGTTGAAGAATGCAAGTGTGAGAGTGAAGATGATGAGCAAAATTCAGTGTATATTTTCACTTTACTTGTTCTGTATATTTTTGTACAATGATGAAGCATATGAATATATATGAGACCAAGACCAAATAACTGAAATAACGACTTTTTGAAACACAAAGAATCAGAAAAATGAGTTTAGGTGAGCGAGAGGTCGACCAAAGCACCTTGTGGGTCGACCTGAACACACCCAAATACAAATCTGCGTAAAACTTCAAGCGATGCGTTGACCTGAACCAAGTCATCCATCGACGCAAGGACACCTGAAAACAAAGGATTATTTTTCTTACATTATGCGTCGACCGCCACACAACTGTGGGTCGACGCAAGGACACCCGAGAGCAATAATTTGTTTAATCAACAACATGCGTCGACCTCCACATGCCAGTGAATCGATGCAAAGACTCCATAATGCTACAAACATACTTTTATAGGTATTTGAGTCAACCTAAGCCCTTTTTGAGTTGACCTAAGGTATCCAAGATGATCCAATGTACAAATTTCATATATGTGGATATTATATGCATATTAAAGGATGAATGCAATCTAAGACGCGATGATACCGTCCAAAGTACGAGTATGAGATAATACTAGTTTTGACATCATTAAAACAAGGACTAAGGAACCTTGCCCTCACAGAGATTTCCTCGGTTTCATTGTGCATAAAAAGAGGATCTAAATCAACCAGAATAAAACTAAGACCATAATGGAAACTCGACCTCCTTCGACCAAAAAAGAGTTGCATTCTCTATTGGGGAAGATCAACTTCTTGAGGAGGTTCATTTCGAACCTAAAAGGAAAGACACAGGCTTTTTCCCCATTACTGCGGCTGAAGATAGAAGGGTTTAAATGGCAATAAGAGCATCAGAGGGCTTTTGAAAAGATCAAGGAATACCTAATGCACCCTCAGATCTTGTCTCCTCCTTTTAGAGATAGGTTCATGATATTGTACATTTCTGCACCAGACTTGACCATAGGGAGCATGTTGGCTCAAGAGGATGATAATGGTGTCGAACGAGTCATTTATTACCTCAGTCGAGTGCTAAATGATGCAGAGAGTAGGTATAGCCTAATAGAGAAATTGTTCCTATGTTTATATTTCTCTAATACAAAATTAAAACATTATAAAATTACAATTGATGTTACGTCTCTTTGCATTTCGATGTCATTAAACATATGTTGTCCAAACCAATTTCGCATAGTTGAATTGGTAAGCGAACTCTTCTAACAGAATATTTTTTGACATATACGCCTTTGAAGGCCATGAAGGGACAAGTTGTCGTTGATTTCATTGTCGATCATGTGGTAGTTGAGGTGTCTCAGAATTATCAAGATTCGAAACCTTGGAAGTTATACTTCGATGGTTTTAGTCATAGGAATGGGACTGGTATTGGAATCTTGCTAATCTCTCAAAAAGACATTCCAATGAATTTTAAGTTCAAGATCGAAGGATCGTGTTCTAATAATGAGGCTGAATACGAGGCTTTAATAGCTGGCCTTGAAATCTTATTAGATTTGGGGGAAAAAAGAGTCAAAATCAAAGGAGAATCTGAGATGGTTATAAAGAAAATGACAAAGAGGTATAATTGCATTAAGGAAAGCTTACTAATGTACTTTAATACCGTGAATCGACTATTTAAGAGATTCGATTTTGTTGACATCTAACGCGTGCCTCGATTGGAAAATCAAGAGGCCAACATTTTGGCACAAATTGCCTCAGGGTATAAAGTGTCAAAGGAAAAATTAGAAGAGCTGATTGAGGTTTAGGCTAAAATAATTTTGAACAGTCTGTCCTCTTTGAATTTGTCAACACAAAAATTTGGTGGACATAAGGACTACGAGTAGATCCTAAAAATTATGAATTTTTTTACCATTGATAATATGTCAAATTATGATTGGCGAAAATCGATAATTGAATATTAAGAAAATCCAACAGGATCAATTGATTGAAATATCAAGTATAAGGCTCTATAGTATGTCACCATTGGGAATGAATTGTTCAAAAGGAATCATGAGTGTGTCTTGCTTAAATTCCTTAGCAAAAGCGAGGCATACTTAGAAATATGTGGTGTTCATAGTGGTTCATTTGGTGTTCACCAAGCGGGCCAAAAAATGAAATGGATTTTGTTCCGACAAGGAGTTTATTGGCCCATCGTTCTAAAAAATTGAATCGAATTTTCCAAAGGATGCCAAGAGTCCCAAATACATACAAGCATTCAACATATCCCTACAAGCGAATTGCATTCGATTATAAAACCTTGTTCATTCAAAGGTTGGGCTTTAGATTTGGTTGGTGAATTTGACTAGCATCGTCTAAAGGCCAAAGGTATATCCTAGTTGGCATAAATTATTCTACTAAGTGTATAAAAGCGATACCACTAGTTAATGTCGACCAAGAGATGGTGATAGATTTTATCCAAAGCCATATTGTTCACATATTTGGAGTTTCTGAGAGCATAACGACTGATCAGGGGTCAATATTTACTGGTAAAAAATGCAGGAATTTGCTTCCGAAGTAGGGATTAAGTTGTTAACTTCTAAGCCATACTATGCTCAAGCAAATGGTCAAGTCGAGGAAATCAATAAGGTCATAATTGGTCTAATAAAAAATAATGTTAGTAAAAAGCCAAGGAATTATCATGAGACACTAGACCAGGTGTTATGGACGCATTGAACATCCTCTAAGGAGGCAACAAATTCCACTCCGTTTCAACTAACATATGGACATGACGATGTCATTCCTATTAAAATATGTTTACAATCGACTAGAATTCAAAGAAAAGATGAAATACCATCCTAACATTATTGAAGTATGATGTAAGATGAACTAGTCAATTTAGATGAAGAAAGGTTATCTACTTTAGATGTATTAATAAGGAAAAAAGAGTAAGTGGCTAAGGCATATAATAAGAAAGTTAAAACAAAAACCTTCTTGCCAGGTGATCGTGTATGGAAAGTCATTTTGTCCATGAATTGGAAAGACAGGACCTCAGGAAAATGGTAACCCAATTGGGAGGGCCTATTTCGTATCCTTCAAGAATTTTTGAATAAGACTTATGAAATTGAAGAACTATCACTTGAGGGTCGAATCCTAAGAGTAAGTGGTAAATATTTGAAAAGATATAAATATATGCTTCAGGAAATTCAAATTTCGATGGAGTAGTAATCACATATTTAAAATAAACCAAAATGGTTTCAAAGGACGCAAAAATGAAAGTCATTACAAAAAAAATAATTAGAACCCAATAAGTTAAAGTTCAGAATATGCCTACATAAGAAATCTATATTTAAAATCTTCAAGTTTGGCCTAGGAATATGCAAGTCTTGTGTTCAGTCGGTCATTAGCTTCTTCTAAGATATCAACTTCATTCCCCAGCCGAAGAGCAACTTAACCATGTTCGACGCCCTTGGTATCTTCTTGATCAATAGTTTGCCCGGGGGGCAATGATTTCTCCCATCCAAGTTGAGCTTTTTGCTTTTCCAGATTTACAATCTCTTGGTTCAATTCAGCAATTCGAGTACAACGACTCGAAATTTGATCACCGAATAAAGTATTTTTGTTCAGATATTCTTGAAGTTGATTCTCGAGTCTATCGACCTCTTTTTCAAAAGCTTCACTTAGATCCCACACTTTAGTCATCTCTCCTTTTTTCTGTTTTAGTTGAGCGTTATAGGTCCTTTTAAGGTTTATGTCTCTGTAATACCCTAAAATTTGCCCTCTCTTTCTTTCATATCTTTGAGCATGAGTTTTCATTTGCATTGCATTGCATTCAAGCATAGAAAAATAAACATCAAGCATTTAGCATTGCATCTTGCATAAGGGCATGTGATCAGGTGTTCCAAAGCTAAAGAAGAAGACCAAGTGTTTCTCACAAGCCTCAAGGATCTCTTACATCATGTATCATCTCCATTTAATCTCACAAGTCATAGGAAGAGGAGAGTTCATCAAGAAGATTGGACAGTGCATGATCTCCTACACAAGGCAGACAAGAATTGGGATATGACCCCCAAATGGGCAAGCTCTTTGAGTTTTTATCACCTCCAAATGGAATATCTCATTATTGTTTGAGAGGATACACAACATACTCAGAGGAATTTGAATTTGGAGGATGTGTTATCTCCTCCTAACTAGAGGGTACCAAAATTAGGGTTTGCTTTAGAATCAGTTTATTTCTGATTTTTGGGCAAGACTCAATTTCATGGTATTCCTTATGTCTTTAAGTGTCTAGGGTTAGAAGATTTCCCATCAATTTGTTTCAGAAGGTTTTCAATTGATCAGAAATTTCAAAATCAGGAGAATTGGGAATAAAGTCAACTGTGCAGTGGAAAAGTCAACCCTTGACTTTTTGAGGTCAACATCATGATTTTTTAAGCCAAATATGGTCCATGGACAAGATTTGATCAAGAAATGTTCAAGGATTCATGAAAAATCAAGAAAGTTGCAAAGTTGCCATTTTTGGAAGAAACTAGGTTTTGGAATTTACTATTTTTGGCAACTTTTGCATGTTTTAGTAGCTACTTTCAAGGTCAGATTTCTCCATGATCCAAGCACCATTTCAATTTTCCTCAAACATGAAAGTTATAAAGCTCATTCCAAGCTTTCCAACCATGTAAAGTTTGTACCATTTGGATCATTTTTGAGAGAGTTACGATGTTTTAAAGATGGAGGTTTCAAGTTGGAAGATTGGGAAAAACTTAGAATTTTTCTAAGTTACTTTTGGCAGCTCCAAGGACATGATTCCAAAGCAGATTTTCTCATATGCCCACATGTTATTTCAATTTGAGTCAAACATCAATTTTGTTCTCTATTGTGCGAGCTTTCCAAAGAATCCAAAATTGCCTCATTTGGATTAGAATTCATTAATTTATAAAGGCTTAAAGTTGGTGTTACCAAGTTGCTAAGTTGTGTTTATGACTTAGAATTTTTCATGGCTTCTTGGCAGTTGTGAGTACATACCTCTGTGGCTAATTTCCATCATCATCTAAGCATTGTCTCAATCTAATTCCAACATGGGATTTATTGATTATTATTCCTACTTTCATTAAAACTCAAGAATGCATTAAATGGTGCTATGATCATCAAGTTATACGCATGAAAAGAGAAGGTTATCCAACTGTTTTCCTTGGTATGATTTTTACAGCATGCACATGAGCAAACAAGGTCACACGCATACACCATGAAATCCATTGCCAAATATGACCAAGCATCATCCAATATCCCTCCACACATGCTATACATATTTTTGGCAATTTAAAAAAAAGAAAGAATGTGGTAACCTAACCTCACTCTCTTCCCACGTGATACCTTTTTTCCACTAAGCTGAAAAACCAACCAAAACCACTCCATGCACCCCATATGAAACGAACCCGTACTACACTCTCATATTTTCAATTTTTTGGCAAAAATTCTCAACCAAGTTTCCATTCCATGTCAGGCCCAATAACATGCCACAACCCATCATATTTAAGGAATAGAAACCCTAAACGAGGGGAGGTTCTCATTCTCACTTATTTTTAGATATGGTGTTCTCTCTCACTCTCAAGAACTCTCTATTTTCTCCTCAAGACCATTTTCATTTTCGTGCTCATTTTTGTGCTCTCTGAAGTGTGGAGCTCACGGTTTTCTGGGTTTCTCAAGCTACTATAACCAAGGTGCAGTGGACATAACTCCACTAGGCTGATGATATGGTGTGTTACTCCCATGGGCATGCGCTTCTTTTTGCTCTCCTCACCTCCAGTTTGGGCCCAACACGCAACCGTGTATGTATCGTTTTGTATCAGGATTGCTAATACACCTCTCTACTTCATCTTTGTTTTCCATTTTCTTTTTATTTCATTTCTAATTTCAATTTTGGTTTTAATACTTAAACTCATTCTAAAAATACCAAAAAATATTTTCTCATTTGATTAATATGTTGACTTTATTTTCGCGTTTTTATTTTATTTTTATTTTCTTTCTTCCATTTTTATTTTGAATTAATTTGATGGTGTATTTCCAAGGATACCCTCCATTTAGGGTGAGGAATGTTTCATATTTTTTAGCACCATTTGAGGCCAATCTATTGGTCACTTTTAAGGCATGATATAAGGATGTTTCAATGCTGGTTTGAGGTTAGTTTGAGTTGCTTTTAGTGACTTGCCACTCAAGTTTTATTGACCCTTGATTCTTGTTCGATTCTTTGCACATCATGACTTGTGGATCTCTTTTGACAAGCTCTTTAACTCTTTTTGATCCAATCTTTTTGCATATCTTACTTGATTGATTAAACTTCCATTTTATCATTTTTTGGGATTTTATTGAATCATTTTTCTTTTTTGGTTGGCCTCCACTTTTGATACAAGTTTGAATGAGGTATACTTTGGTACTTGAGCTAGTTTGGGTGCATTTGTTCACTTGTGATTAAGTGATGCTTGAGATGTTTATATGGTGTGATCATGTTCTGTTTGATCTTGTTTGTGGATTTGGAATCATCTCTTGTCACTCATTTTTCTATTTGTTCTTGATTTTCTAAGTTGATGTTGTTTTGGACTCGAATCTTGTGGCATGTTCAACCTAATCTTGTGATGCTTCTTTGTATGATCTCACTCATGTATGAAACCTTTTGTTTGATTTGTATGACATGCTAGAGGTTATGACCCTCTTGGTTTAAGGTTCATTATGTGACTTCCATTTCACCTTATGCTTCATATGTTTCTTTGCTTGCTTGCATGAATGATAAGTGATTGCTTTGATTAACTTTGATGCATGTTTTGAGTGTGTTTGCTTAAGGTTTCATCTTGCATGACTTGAGTTTGATTTTGGTATGATGTTGATACATATGCTACTGCCCCTTGAGTTCATTGCTTGGTTTTCATCTCACTTGATCATCATGGTTTGATTTGTATGATGCATATCATCATCATTGGTTTTGTGGTTTCTTTGGCTCATAATGCATCATAATGTGAAACATTCTTGCATGTTTGGATTAGATGATCATGATATGAATTGAATTCTGACTTGGTTTCACTTTCATCTTATTTTGTTCATGTCATCTTTGTATGAACCCTTAGTGTGTGAAATTGTGAATCTTGTGCAAGTTTACTTGCATCCTATCTTGTGTGCCTTCACTTGTATACTTGATATGTGCTTGTATGATCTTTGAAGCATGTTCTATGTTATGATTTGGATTTGATGATTATGATGTGCTTGCTGCCCCATCTCTTATCTCTTCTTCTCCTTCTTTTTTCTTCTCTTTCACTCTTTCTCATCCCATGAATCTCAAGACTTATTCAAGTCTTGGATTCTCTTCCCCCTTAGAGCTACCTAGTCCAACTTAATTTTTTATTAAGCTTGGAGTAGGATTAGCATTAGGTTAGGTAGTCTTTTCTGTTAAACCTCACTAACCTTAGGTCATCCATGCATGATAACATTAGGACTCTTAGTTTCCCTTTAGAGTTTCCTTTGCGTTTTCTCTCTTCTCATCTCAAAACAATAAAAATAAAAAAGGTACTTAATAAAGGTTAACGTGTATTGCGCTTGAGCCTTATATGTGGGAAATGGGGAACGAGGGGCTTCCTCTCATTCTTCTAGGATACCTAGTGTACGTCCTGTTGGGGACGATGCGCGAAGTATTTGTTCCTGTGTTTAAGACTTTGGTTCAATGCAAGTTACAAAAAAATGTAAAAGACACTTCTTGCTAAAAAACTTCAAAACCAATAATAACGTCTTTCCTTCGGGAATTCTTTTCTCATCTCACTCACTCTCAACGTATGAACACGCTCCTACTCGTTCTCTTGCAAGATGGTAACGCACTCGGACCAGTAAGCCTGCAACACCTGAGCTACAACGTTAGCCGTTCCCAAAAAAAAACAAACAAAGCGACCCTCGTTGAGGGGAACTACGTCGCTCTGATTCTCATGTTCCCGATGAGATACGTAGGCAGTGGGGTAGGGCCTATTCGAGCACTTCTTTTATTTTCCCTACATTTTCTCTCTTTCTCTTTCCCTTCCTTTTCCGGTTCTCTAGCTAGCAGTTCCTTTTCCTTTCCAGTAGCAGCGGAGCTCCAGTTGACGACACCCTTTGATCGAGACAAGCAAGCGTGGATCCCATCGGGTACGATGGACGCGAGGGGGTGCTAATACCTTCCTCTCGCGTAACCGACTCCCGAACTCAGTTCTCTTGGTCGCAAGACCATGCTCTTTCCTTTCTCTTCAGGTTTATGCGGCGTTTCCTTTCCCTCTCTTGGGATAAATACACATTGCTGGCGACTCTGTTTCGGTGCCACTTTCACGTTTGTACTTGGATGAAAATCCCGGGAGCGACAGTTGGCGACTCTGCTGGGGAACGAACCCAAAATCTCTGGTTTCCTTAGCGAGTCAATCCTAGCGCTTGTTCGTTTTCTTTCTTTGGGTGTTTATTCTGGTGCTGTGTTTTGCTGTGTGTTGTATATTACTGTATTGCTATTTACTATATTTTTTACCGCTTTACTATTTTTTATCGCATTTTACTGCATTACATATCATTATATGCTGGATATTACTGCACTGTGCTGGCTGGTTTTCTGTTTGGTGGGTTGGGATCCTTTGAGAGATGAGCCCAATACCAAGGCTCGAGCATACACCTAGGTTTTAGCGTGGGCAGGCGTGACGCTCACGTGTGGGTGATTACGATCCCTACAATCAGACGAGGTTCTATCCGGAGCTATCTGGTACTGTATGTTGATACAGGCCAGTAGTTATTCTCTGGAGGAATTGTCGACTCTGATGACCATTCCCGAGGACTCAGTTGCGGCACTCCTCCCGAGATGTGACAGTGGCAGCCCACGTTCTGTGGCAAACCCATTGCACTTTCTCGATCCGAGGACCCAATGCTGGGAACTTGCTATAGGATTTCCTTTTTGTAGTGAATCAGCGGATGACCTCTTTGATTGGCGATAGCATTGTATCCTTCAGGCTGAATGTGCTATTGCTTCTCAAACCTCTGAAGCTAAGGATCTTTTGTCTTGGAGAATCGGTTGAGTCCTCCTCGATTGATGATGATGCCAAACCAGAAATGGTGAACGTATCATCATTTCTCGACCTGAGAGCCCGGGATACTGAACGTCCTAGTACCCACATGTGAGAGGGATGGGGTTTGCAGGTAACCGTGACTTTCAACCTACCTGGTTTTCTGGTTCTATCACTATGGTGGTTATTTGTTCAGAGTTTTGGTACAGAGACTTGGTTTGTTCAGTCAGCGTAGTGCAGCCAGTTTGTGTGGACACCTTGATCACATGCTCCGCATTGCATTCCTTTTTTCTGACATTCATTTTTGTGCATTTTCAGGTAGTATCTAGTCTTTGATTCTAGTCAGAAGGCATTCATAGGGATGGACACTAAGAGGGGTAAGAAGAACATCATCGTCTACAGGTTCCCGAAGATCACTCTTGGTCCATTGAGCAGTCTGCAGAGTATAGTTGGTCCAGAAGTTTTAGGAGCCTTTGAAGAGAAGTATGGTTGGATTTTACCCCTGGTTCGGAGTCTTAGTGAGTACGAATACAATGGGCTACACACCTTGATGCAATTTTATGACCCTTCCTTGAGGTGCTTTGTGATGCCAGATTATGTGTTGGTTCCTACCCTAGAGGAGTACTCCGACCTTTTGAAGATTCCTGTCAGAGAGGGTGTTCCTTTCTGTGGTTCCCAAGGAGATTGTGATTTCCAGGCAGTGGCTGAGGCTCTGTACTTGAGCAGATCTACAGTGGAGGCTGACTTTTCTAAGAAGGGAAAATTCCGAGGCTATCACTTGGGGTACTTAGTGAAGAAGGCTCAAGAGGAAGCAAAAGAAAAGAGGTGGAGGGCTTTCAATGCAATATTAGCTCTGTGTATATATGGCATTGTGTTATTCCCTAATGAGTCTGACTTCGTCGATACAGATGCTATTCAAATATTTACAGCTCAGAATCCAGTACCGACTTTGTTAGGTGATCTCCACTACGCTCTATACAACAGGAATGAGAAAAGGCGAGGTGGTGTGGTTTGTTGTTGCGCACCTCTCTTCTACAAGTGGTTTGCCAAACGTTTACCCCAATCTGGTGCTTTTGTGGATTCGAAGACTTCTTTAGAGTGGAGTAAGCGTCTGATGGGCTTAGCTGCTAAAGACATTCTCTGGGTGGATAAGGGTCTGTTGGGGACTGATATTTTGCATAGCTGTGGCAGGTATCCTAATGTACCTTTGATCGGAAGAAAGGGAGGTATTAACTACAACCCGTCTTTGGCTATCAGGCAGTTTGCATACGCCCTGAAAGGTCCTCCAGCTGGAAAAGACTTGGAAGAATCCTTGTATTTTCATATGACTGATGGTGTAGCTATTGCACAAGAAGCTTGTCAAGCCTGGCTCAGCAGACAGAAGATAGGTAAAACTGTTTTGGGGAAACCCAATAACCAAGCTTTTGCTCCGTATGTTGAATGGGTGAAAAAGAGGGTAGAAGAATTCTATTTGCCTTTTGATCGGGCGCCTCCATTGTATCCAGAGATTGTGGAGGAAATACTTACTGTGCCTATTGAAGAGTTCGACAAGCAGCGTAAGTTGGTATCTGGCTTGAGGGCGGAAAACTCTGATATGAGTAGTCGGCTACATAATGCTCTACATGACCACTTGGGGTTGAAGTGGAAAGTTCAATACATGACTGCGTATCTAGAGAAAAAAGAGAAGGATTTCGCCGACAGGGCTCAGCATTTCAAAAAGATCAGTATGGCTGCTGATTCATCAGGCAAAGACAAGAGAAAAAGCAAGAAGCTTTTGACTAAAGCAGAAGACGAGCTTGCCACGTATCAGGATATGTGGGAGGAAGCCAAGACTGAGAATGAAGAGCTGAAGGAAGAACTCCAAGAGGTGAAAGCAAGGAAAGATCGTTACTTTGCCAAGTGGAAAGGCGCACAAAAGGAGATCGAAGAGCTCAAGCTGCAAGCCGAGATCAAGAAGTCGAAGCGCGAGGATAACACCGCTGAAGAGCAGATCGCTAAGTTGAACCAAGAGATTGCAAAAAGAAACAAGTTGATCAAAGGGCTGGTTAAGCGACCTGCACATCCTGACACTGTGGATCTTCTCGAAGAAGTTGAAGCTAGTTTGTTTGGGATTGATTTGTAGTTGATTTTTGTTGTTTATCTTTTTGGGGTTACCATCAGGTTTGTTGATGGAATCACTTTTGATTATGTTTGAATTTGTCTGTAAGAACTACTTTGTTTTCTGTAATGGAATATCTGGTTTAGTTATCTGTGTTCTGGCAGTTCTGGTTTTCAGAGAGTATTTGTTCTTGTGGTTTGATTCTGCGGTATTTCTGGATTCGGATTTATTTTCCGATATTGTGTCCGATCCCTTGCCCAAAACTGGAATCAAAGCAGATTCGGCCTGGAAATGTTTAAATATGATTGTTTGCATTTTGCATTTGCATCCTCATAATCATAAGCATTTTTGCATAGCAGGTACCTGTTGCAGGAGATCTCTAACCTTTATTTGGTTTCAGGAACTATAGCTGAGAATCATATTCATCGTTACTCAACTCGAGGAAATCAGGCTAGAGCTATGAATCAAATGCAGAGTGACTTGGCTGAAATAAGGGCAAGAATGGACCAGTTCATGACTCTCATGACTGGAATGGCACAAAATCAAGAAAGACTGAGGCTTCTGGTCGAGCGTCCAGAAGGCACGCTTGGAGTCAATCAGAATGACAATGGCACTCCTCCTCCTGTTGGCAATCCCCCTCCTGTGGGTAATCTGGGTAATGGAAATGGCAGAAATGTTGGTGGTGTTCAGGAAGATGGTCAAGAAGACCAATTTACTCTGTTGGATGTTGAGATGGGTGCTCCTAATGACAAAAGGTACGATGAGTTGGCTGAAAAGATACGGGCTATGGAATGCAAGAATTCTATGGGTATTGATGTTACTAGTTTGGGGCTGGTACCAGGGGTCAGGATCCCTCCAAAATTTAAGCCGCCTACTTTTGATAAATATCATGGCAATACGTGTCCCCAGACACATATCCAAGCTTATTTTGGGAGGATCTCAGCTCATACAGATGATGAGAAGTTATGGATGCATTACTTTCAAGACAGTCTTGCTGGAGCTTCTTTGACCTGGTATATGAAATTAAATAGAGCTGCTGTGAGAAGTTGGAAGGATCTGGCTGAAGCATTCCTAAAGCAGTACCAGTACAATATTGACATGGCGCCCAATCGCACTCAATTGCAGGGGTTGTCACAGAATGGTAAGGAAAGTTTCAAAGAATATGCACAGAGGTGGAGGGAAATGGCTACACACGTTCAACCTCCTTTGTTGGGTAGAGAAATGGCAGACATGTTTATGGGCACCCTGCAAGGGGCATATCTTGAAAGATTAGCTGCTTGTCCATCAACCAGATTTGCTGAGATAGTGATTGCTGGAGAAAGAATAGAGAGTTTGTTAAAGCTTAGAAAGATTCAAGATGTGAGTGGGGCTGGCTCTTCTGGGACGAAAAAACCGTTTGCTAGTAGTCAGAGAAGAAGAGAAGGGGATACAAATGCTGTGTTTAGAGGACGAGACAGAGGACGTTCTCAGGGTTATCACCAGGTAGGTGCAGTGATAATCCCAGCACCGTCTGTTCAGCAACAACAACCCCAGCAGGTTCAGCAGCAACAACAGCAACCTCCTTTCCAACAGAGGTCTAGGCAGAGGGATCGTAAGATTGACCCTCTCCCTTTGACTTATTCTGTGTTGCTACCACAGTTACTCCAGTTGAAGTTGGTTGAGCTCCGCACTATGAGGCCTCCTGCCGCTGGCAACTTGCCTCCTAATTTTGATGCTAACGCACGATGCGAGTTCCACTCAGGTGCTCAGGGGCACTCCATTGAAAGATGTTGGGCTTTTCATCATAAAGTTCAAGACTTAATTGATGCCAAGGCAATCAATTTCTCTCGGCCTCCTAATATTATTCAGCACCCCATACCTAATCATGGTGCGGCAAATGTGCATGGTGCGGCAGATGTGCATGCTATCGAAGATGGAAAGAGATTGAATTTGGTAGTGGACATCAGTCAGGTGAAGACTTCTTTGTTGGTTGTAAAAGATTGTTTGTTGAAGGGACAGGTGTTCCCGGGCTGTAATCAAGATTGTTCTGAGTGTATGAATCAAGAGAATGGCTGTGATAAGTTGAAAGCGGGATTGCAGAATCTGATCAATGAAGGATGTCTACAGTTTGACAGGGTTGTGAAAGAGACTGATGAGGTATCAACTGTGACCATCTATTATACTCCCGCTGAGATCCAGGTGCCTGCTAGTACAGTTCCTGTAGCAAGTGTTGTGCAACAAAGACCTAGTCCTGTTACCATCATGGTGCCAGGACCAGTTCCGTTTAAAACTACACAGGAAATCCCGTGGTACTATGGGGCAGACGTATATTATTCTCCCGCTGAGATCCAGGTGCCTGCTAGTACAGTTCCTGTAGCAAGTGTTGTCCAAGAAAGACCCAGTCCTGTTACCATCACGGTGCCAGGACCAGTTCCATTTACAACTACAAAGGGAAAGCCATGGCACTATGGAGCAGACATATATTATGAAGGTAAAAAGCAAGAAGTTGGATCATCAGCCGGTTCGAATATTGATAATGTGGGTAGTGTAGGTGGTTTTACAAGAAGCGGAAGATTGTTTACTCCCCAAACTTTGCGCAGTGATCAAGAAGCTGAAGCTGCTGCAAAAGCTAAAGGAAAACAGGTGGTCGAGAGTGTGCCTGTACCTGAAACTGAGAAAAAGATTACTTTTGATAATGAGATGGAAGAGTTCATGAGGATAATCAAGAAAAGTGATTATAAGATTGTTGATCAACTGAATTAGACCCCTTCAAAGATTTCAATTTTGTCACTGTTGATGTGTTCTGACGCGCATCGGGAGGCTTTGTTGAAAGTGTTGAAGTGTGCATATGTGCCACAGGAAATCACTGTAAATCAGCTTGAAGGTGTAATTTCCAATGTTAATGTCAGCCATGGTCTGGGCTTCACAAGTAGGGATTTGACTGCTGAAGGAAGAAACCACAATAAAGCTTTGCACATCACAATGGAGTGTAAGGGTGCAGTGTTGTCTCATGTACTGGTGGACACTGGTTCCTCACTCAATGTCTTGCCTAAGAAGGCACTAATGAAGCTGGAAGTTGATGGTTTGATTTTAAGGCCTAGTGAATTGGTTGTCAGAGCATTCGATGGGACCAAAAGATCTGTGTTTGGTGAAGTTAAATTGCCCGTGAAAATTGGACCGCAGGTGTTCAAATCCACATTCCATGTGATGGACATACAACCTGCATATAGCTGCTTATTGGGTCGCCCTTGGATTCATTCAGCTGGGGCTGTTACATCCACCTTACATCAAAAGCTGAAGTATGAGTTTGAAGGACAAGTTGTGACAGTTTGTGGTGAAGAAGATATCTTTGTGAGTCATTTGTCCACGTTTAAGTATGTGGAAATGGACGGAGAAATTCACGAGATGCTTTGCCAATCATTTGAAGCGGTAAATATTGACAATGTGCCTGAGTCTTCCGCTGCACCAGTTGGAGCCGGTACCTCCATTTCATCCTACAAATAAGTTGTTGAGGTCGTCAGAGCCGGCAATGCCCAAGGCTGGGGCAGGTTGATAGAGACACCAATGCAGGAGGACAAATTTGGCATTGGTTATCATCCCTATATGACTTCAGAGGCGGAAAGCAGTGGACCCATCACTTTCAGTAGTGGGGGAATTATTTTCACAGATCAGTCTTGTGCAGCTACAGGAGATGGTGTTAACAGTGACTGTGACCTGGACAACTGGGTACGCCCACGTGCTCCAGGACAACAAGTGCAGAACTGGTCTGTTGAAGAAGTCGTTCGGGTTACTCTTCAGACAGGGTAATTTTTTCTTTGTTTTTCTAACCATAATGCATGTCAAAATCTTGCGCTCTGCCCAAGGCGTATAGATTCATTTGTAGGGCCACCCTGTTTGCATTTGCAATTTTAATCATCAATAAAGGACGTTTTGCACTCAAATTTTTGTTCTCTTTCTTTCAGTTTTTAGTTTTGCACAAAAAATAATAAAATGGCAATGTTTCTTTTCTTTTTTGTTTTTAAATAATTCTAATATAAAGCATGAACCCGTTCGTGCAGACTTGATCCTCCGGACTCCATTGATAACGATTTTACTATGGCTATGCATGACTTTGACAAACCGATTTATCAAGCCGAAGAAGGGGATGAGAATGATTGTGAACTCCCTGAGGAACTGGACAGATTGTTAAAACAAGAGGAAAGGGTAATCCAACCTCATCAGGAGACTGTAGAGATCATCAATATTGGTACTGAGGACGTCAAGAAAGAGATCAAGATTGGTGCCTGCCTGCAAGCAGATGTGAAGAGAGCTTTGATTGAGTTGTTGTGTGAATATGCTGATATCTTCGCCTGGTCGTATCAAGACATGCCAGGGTTGGATATTGATATTGTTGTACACAGGCTGCCACTGAGAGAAGAATGTCCGCCCGTTAAACAGAAACTTCGTCG
Source organism: Lathyrus tuberosus (assembly GCA_022829125.1). NCBI lineage: Eukaryota > Viridiplantae > Streptophyta > Magnoliopsida > Fabales > Fabaceae > Lathyrus > Lathyrus tuberosus. Next base: position 1,932,104 of record JALAZF010000048.1, on the reverse strand, counting down.
GACTCACCCCGACATGGCCATAAAGATCAAAGAAGAAGTTCAGAAATAATGGGATGCAGGATTTCTTGCTGTGACTCACTATCCTCCCTGGGTTGCCAACATTGTGCCGGTACCGAAGAAAGACGGAAAGGTTAGAATGTGTGTGGATTATCGAGATCTTAATAAAGCTAGTCTGAAAGATGATTTTCCACTGCCACACATTGATGTACTGGTCGATAATACGGCTCAGTTTTTAGTGTTCTCGTTTATGGATGGTTTCTCCGGGTACAACCAGATTAAGATGGCACCTGAAGATATGGAGAAGACCACGTTCATTACTCCGTGGGGTACATACTGTTATAAGGTGATGCCTTTTGGGTTGAAAAACGCAGGGGCAACGCATCAACGGGAAATGGTAACTTTGTTTCACGACTTGATTCATAAAGAGATTGAGTGTTATGTGGATGACATGATTGCCAAGTCGAGAACAGAAGAAGAACATCTGGTTAACTTGAAAAAGCTGTTTGAAAGGTTGAGGAAGTTCCGCTTGAGATTGAATCCAAATAAGTGCACTTTTGGGGTGCGTTCTGGAAAGCTGCTGGGTTTCATTGTGAGTGAAAAAGGAATTGAGGTTGATCCTGCCAAGGTGAAAGCAATACAAGAAATGCCTGAGCCGAGAACGGAAAAAGAGGTTCGTGGTTTTCTGGGTAGATTGAACTACATTGCAAGGTTCATATCTCACCTAACAGCCACGTGTGAACCAATTTTTAAGCTGCTAAGAAAAGATCAGACGGTCAGGTGGAATGACAATTGCCAGTTGGCATTCGATAAGATAAAAGAATACTTGCAGGAACCTCCAATTCTCATACCTCCAGTTGAAGGAAGACCTTTGATAATGTATTTGACAGTGCTTGAAGGTTTTATGGGTTGTGTTCTCGGTCAACACGACGAGACAGGTAGGAAGGAGCATGCTATCTACTACCTGAGCAAAAAGTTCAATGATTGTGAGTCCCGTTACTCAATGCTTGAAAAGACATGCTATGCACTTGCATGGGCCGCAAAGCGATTGAGGCAATATATGATTAGGCACACAACCTTGTTGATTTCCAAAATGGATTCTATAAAGTACATTTTTTAGAAACCAGCGCTAACAGGCAGAATTGCACGGTGGCAAATGGTTTTGATAGAGTATGATATTCAGTACACCTCCCAAAAGGCCATCAAAGGAAGTGTCTTGTCAGACTATCTTGCGCAACAATCGATTGATGATTACCAACCCATGAAGTTTGATTTCCCTGATGAGGACATCATGTTTCTCAAAGCCAAAGACTGCGAGGAACCACTCCCGGAGGAGGGGCCAGACCCTGAATCCAAATGGAGTTTGATGTTTGATGGGGTCGTCAATATGAATGGATGTGGAGTTGGAGCAGTTCTTGTCACGCCGGAAGGTGTTCATATGCCTTTCACTGCCCGAGTAACTTTCGGATGCACCAACAATGAAGCAGAGTATGAAGCTTGTATAATGGGGGTTGAGGAGGCGATTAATTTACGGATTAAGACCCTTGATATCTTTGGTGATTCAACTTTGGTAATTAATCAGGTGAAAGGGAGTTGGTACACGCACCAAGCAAATCTGGTTCCGTATAGGGATTATACAAGAAGATTGTTGACATTCTTTACAACAGTGAAGCTGTACCACATTCCTCGAGATGAAAATAGGTTTGCAGATGCCTTGGCCACATTGTCCTCCATGATCAAAGTGCAAGGATGGAATCATGTACCTAAGATCGATGTGTCTCGTCTTGACAGACCTGCATTTGTGTTTGCTGTTGATGCAACGTCTGATTACAAGCCATGGTTTCATGATATCAAGTGTTTCTTGAAAAGTCAAGAGTACCCGCCAGGGGCATCTACTAAAGATAAGAAGACGTTGAGAAGGTTGTCTGGTAGTTTCTTCTTGAATCAGGATTTTGTGTTGTACAAGCGGAATTTTGACATGGTTCTCCTCAGATGTGTGGATAAATATGAGGCAGACTTGTTAATGCAGGAAGTACATGAAGGCTCTTTCGGTACCCATGCCGGAGGACATGCAATGGCTAAGAAATTGTTGAGATCAGGATATTACTGGTTGACTATGGAGTCAGATTGCTGCAAGTATGCCCGCAAGTGTCACAAATGTCAGATCTATGCAGACAAAGTGCATGTTCCTCCAAACCCGTTGAGTGTCATGTCCTCTCCTTGGCCCTTTGCCATGTGGGGCATTGATATGATCGGAAAGATTGAGCCTACTGCTTCAAATGGCCATCGCTTCATTTTGGTCGCCATTGACTATTTCACTAAATGGGTTGAAGCTGCATCTTATGCCAATGTCATTAAGCAGGTGGTAGCTCGTTTCCTGAAACGGGATATCATTTGTCGCTATGGAGTGCCCGAAAGAATCATTACTGATAATGGTTCTAATCTGAACAACAAAATGATGGCTGAGCTGTGCCGGGACTTCAAAATTGAACACCGTAATTCTTCTCCATATTGCCCGAAGATGAATGGCGCTGTGGAAGCGGCCAACAAGAACATTAAAAAAATTGTGCAGAAAATGGTTGTCACATACAAAGATTGGCATGAGATGTTACCGTTTGCTTTGCATGGGTATCGAATGTCAGTGTGCACGTCTACTGGGGCAACCCCATTCTCACTTGTATACGGTATGGAGGCAGTACTGCCGGTTGAAGTGGAGATTCCATCCCTCAGAGTCATGATGGATGTCAAGTTAGACGAGGCTGAATGGGTGCGCGCCAGGTTTGATCAGTTGAGCCTTATTGAGGAGAAACGACTGGAGGCTGTGTGTCATGGACAGTTATACCAACGAAGGATGAAGCAGGCATTTGACCAAAAGGTGCGTCCTCGGGTTTACAAAGTGGGAGATGTGGTACTCAAAAGGATCCTTCCTCCAAGTACAGATCACAGGGGCAAATGGACTCCTAACTATGAAGGCCCATTCGTGGTTAAGAAAGTTTTCTCAGGCGGAGCCTTGTTACTTACAACCATGGATGGCGAAGACTTTTTATCCCCTGTCAACTCAGACGTAGTCAAAAAATACTTCGCATGAATAGACCCGCTGGACAAAAAAAAAAGAAGAAAAAGTCCAGGCAAAAAAGGGCATCCCGACGAACCACAAAAACAGAATAAAAAGGTTCGGGTAAAAATTAGGGATATAAATAAAAAAAATTGTACACCCGGTGAGTTGAAAATCCGCAAGGACAACTCAGGCAAAAAAGGGTATCCCGGTAGATTGAAAACCCGAAAGGGCGGTCTACGCAAAAGAGGGATTTAAGCGAACGACTACGATCTGAGTTTATCTGTACTCCATCATCCGTTTTAACCACTGATATTCCAAAGGATAGAAATCGGTCTGATCATTCCTCAGAAGGCAAGGTCGGGGAGTCTTGAAGACATACTGGCCATAGCAGAATTGAAGCTCAGTGGAACGCCGTTTTCACATTGCCCTTAGGATAGTTTCTTTTCTCAATTTTTAGCGATCACCTCTTTCCAGGGATTGCTTCCTGATGTAATTGCCTATTCTGGGCCTTTTGATCAATAAATTGAATTTCGGTTAAAAGCTTCTTATTTTGTTTTACTGCTTTGTTTGCAAAAACGTCTGAATTTTTGGTAAAACATTGCATATGAAAACATGGTGGCTTCACAATAACACGTGCAGAAAAATATTTAAAATTACTTTGAATGTTGAATAATCCTGGATGGTGGATTCAAACCACGCAATATTCCGGGGCATGTGTGCGTTTCCTTTTGATTGCAGGTAAAAGATTCAGATGATTTCAAGCACAAGACGAGTGATCATTTATTCCCACACAGGAGACTGGGGCAATCGTGTTCGGGGAAGGGTTTGCTTGTTACCCTTTTGTCACAACGTTTACTGATTGAGTCCATCAGATGGTTGACGGTCGTTCGCGACGTCTCGATATCAGGGAATGGAATTCAACTGGGTATTATTGTATCTTATTAAGTCAATTCTCTCATTCAGTACTTCCAACAGCTACAAGCTTTTCTGTGTCGATAATGGTTGCGAATTCCCAGTAGAGTCGCTTCGCAGACACCGAGGTTGATGGTTAATTCCCAGTGAAGTCGTCAGGAGTTTGAAGATGCTCAATCTTCTGTAAAATCCTCTTATGATGATTCTTCAGGTAAGTCTGGTATCATGGAGCAGGAAGCAAGTTGTTGACCTTCCCGAGCATGGGGCATTTTGGATTTCCCTAGCAAGAGGTATTCCAGGTCTATTATCCCTAGTAGAGTTTGAGGACGTTTGGTCTTCTGTAAAATCCTCTCAAAAGGCATTCCCCAGCATGAGACGCGTCGAAGCGGTTTTCTCCAGCAGAGTTTGTTATAAACTCATTATCCCCAATGGAATCATCAATTGGAAAGTTCGCCTAGCATGGGGCATTGTGGCACTTATCCTAAGCTCAACAGTCTTATTCCTCAGCAGACTACCATGGAATTGCTTTGGGTTTCCCCAACAGATATAGGGATTTTTTCCCAGCAGGTTGCAGTGAAATGTTCTAACCAGGATTCGCATATCCCCGGAAGAGTAGCCCTGATCCCCAGCAAGATCGTATCTATGGTAGCGGTATCCCCACAGAGTTCAGCATTGAATCTTGTTAACAATACTCCCCAGCTGAGTTGTTTTGTCCCCACAGAGGCCTATTGATCAACAAAATCTATTCCTCAGCAGAGTGATAGTATATTCTTGCCCCAGCCGGTTTAGAAGGTTGATCCTCCCCGCAAAGGATCTCAAGTTTGATAGATCCTCAAGCAGAGCTTTAATGACTTTTCTTCCCTAACAAGACGTTATGTAAAGAAATTCTCATCCCCAGCAGAGTTGCGGTGACCAGAATTCATCCCCCAAGCAGATGAAATAATTCCTGGCAGAATCATCACTCCCCTCATATTTCAAAGTCCAATTTATTTTTGGCAAACTTGACAATTCGAAGCAGACGGATTGTTTATTCATTCTCCAGCAGAGATATTATCCTTTCAGGAATCTCCGAGATCAAATCATTGATTGTTGTTCCTCAGCAGAGTCAGCAGAGATGTCTGACACGGATGTAGAGCGTAATCCAATATTGGAATTGCTAAAGTCCACCCGTAGTGTGGCAAGCCAGTAGTTGTCTGGCATTGTTAAAAGACGTTATCAAAGTCCAACCGTAGATTGGCGAAAGGTCCATCCAAGGGTGGCAAATCATTGGAAAGTCCAACCGTAGATTGGCGAAAAGTCCATCCAAGGGTGGCAAATCATTGGAAAGTCCAACCGTAGATTGGCAAAAGGTCCATCCAAGGGTGGAAAATTCTTAAAGTCCAACCGTAGATTGGCAAAAGGTTCATCCAAGGGTGGCAGATTCTCAAAGTCCAACCGTAGCTTGGCAAAAGTCCACCCGTAGTGTGGCAAGTCAGTAGTCGTCTGACTCCCTTTAAAAGACCGCAACTAAGTCCAACCATAGATTGGCGAAAGACCATCCATGGGTGGCAGATAACCAGCTAAGTCCAACCGTAGATTGGCGAAAAACCATCCAAGGGTGGCAGATAATCAGCAAGTCCAACTGTAGTTTGGCAAAAGTCCCCCGTAGTGTGGCATCTCAGCTGCAAAGTCCAACCGTAGCTTGGCAAAAGTCCACCCGTAGTGTGGCGAGTCAGTAGTCTTCTGACTCCATTCAACAAGACAGTCCACCCGTAGTGTGGCAAGCCAGTAGTCGGCTGGCGTTGTACAAAAGACATTGTTAAAGTCCACCTGTAGTGTGGCAAGCCAGTAGTCGGCTGGCGTTATACAAAAGACATTGTTAAAGTCTACCCGTAGTGTGGCAGGCCAGTAGTCGTCTGACATTGTACAAAAGACGTTGTTAAAGTCCACCCGTAGTGTGGCAGGCCAGTAGTCGTCTGGCGCTATAAAAGACATCATTCCGGTGGTTTTCTTCTCACCAGAGTGTTGTTCAAGCAGAGTTTGTTTGGTTGGGTTTATATCCCCTTTCTTCTTCCCTGCGGAGTGCAAATTTTTGGGTTATTGTCAGTATTCAATCCCTCCATACCTTGAAAGTATGACAGCAATCGCTATCATCCGTTCAGGTCTACAGTGATTGAATAGGGGCAGCTGTAATACCCTAAAGTTTGCCCTCTCTTTCTTTCATATCTTTGAGCATGAGTTTTCATTTGCATTGCATTGCATTCAAGCATAGAAAAATAAACATCAAGCATTTAGCATTGCATCTTGCATAAGGGCATGTGATCAGGTGTTCCAAAGCTAAAGAAGAATACCAAGTGTTTCTCACAAGCCTCAAGGATCTCTTACATCATGTATCATCTCCATTTAATCTCACAAGTCATAGGAAGAGGAGAGTTCATCAAGAAGATTGGACAGTGCATGATCTCCTACACAAGGCAGACAAGAATTGGGATCTGACCCCCAAATGGGCAAGCTCTTTGAGTTTTTATCACCTCCAAATGGCATATCTCATTATTGTTTGAGAGGATACACAACATACTCAGAGGAATTTGAATTTGGAGGATGTGTTATCTCCTCCTAACCAGAGGGTACCAAAATTAGGGTTTGCTTTAGAATCAGTTTATTTATGATTTTTGGGCAAGACTCGATTTCATGGTATTCCTTATGTCTTTAAGTGTCTAGGGTTGGAAGATTGCCCATCAATTTGTTTCAGAAGGTTTTTAATTGATCAGAAATTTCAAAATCAGGAGAATTGGGAATAAAGTCAACTGTGCAGTGGAAAAGTCAACCCTTGACTTTTTGAGGTCAACATCATGATTTTTTAAGCCAAATATGGTCCATGGACAAGATTTGATCAAGAAATGTTCAAGGATTCATGAAAAATCAAGAAAGTTGCAAAGTTGCCATTTTTGGAAGAAACTAGGTTTTGGAATTTACTATTTTTGGCAACTTTTGCATGTTTTAGTAGCTACTTTCAAGGTCAGATTTCTCCATGATCCAAGCCCCATTTCAATTTTCCTCAAACATGAAAGTTATAGAGCTCATTCCAAGCTTTCCAACCATGTAAAGTTTGTACCATTTGGATCATTTTTGAGAGAGTTACGATGTTTTAAAGATGGAGGTTTCAAGTTGGAAGATTGGGAAAAACTTAGAATTTTTCTAAGTTACTTTTGGCAGCTCCAAGGACATGATTCCAAAGCAGATTTTCTCATATGCCCACATGTTATTTCAATTTGAGTCAAACATCAATTTTGTTCTCTATTGTGCGAGCTTTCCAAAGAATCCAAGATTGCCTCATTTGGATTAGAATTCATTAATTTATAAAGGCTTAAAGACGGTGTTACCAAGTTGCTAAGTTGTGTTTATGACTTAGAATTTTTCATGGCTTCTTGGCAGTTGTGAGTACATACCTCTGTGGCTAATTTCCATCATCATCTAAGCATTGTCTCAATCTAATTTCAACATGGGATTTATTGATTATTATTCCTACTTTCATTAGAACTCAAGAATGCATTAAAGTGTGCCACTTACAATAGTTATCTGGGATTAGGGTTTGTTTGATTTATCTATTTTGATGTGTGATTTATACAGAGAAATGTCTTCCTACAGAGAGATTTTGATTTCCTCTGAGGGGATTTTGGTTTTATTTGTGTGTGCCTTGATCAAAGCCCAAGGTTGAAGCTAAGAGATTAATTGACTTCACTAGGGAACTCCTTATACAAAGCCTAAGAGGAGGATGGAAAAGCCTGACTCAACAAGAGAGTGTTTATCTGTCTTGTACAAAGCCCACGATTGAGGCTAAAAAGAGATTGACTTTTTTGGGGGATATCATTATACAAAGCCTAAGAGGAGGCTAAAAGTTGACTTTTCCGGGGAAATATTTTGTCTGTCTTGTACAAAGCCCAAGATTCAGGCTAAAAGGGATTTTTGATTCCACTGGGGAATGTTTGTATGTGTCTTGTACAAAGCCCAAGATTCAGGCTAAAAGGGGAAACTGACTCTACTGGTGAGAGGTTGTATCTGTCTTGTACAAAGCCCAAGATTGTGGCTAAAAGAAGATTTACTCTGCTGGAGAGAATGATTTGTCTTGTACAAAGCCCAAGATTGAGGCTGAAAAGAGGATTGACTCTGCTTAGGGAGATTTATATGTGTCTTGTACAAAGCCCAAGTTTGAGGCTGAAAGATATTTAACTGACTCAACTAGAGAGTGTTTTTGTGGGTGTCTTGTACAAAGCCTAAGATTGAGGCTGAAAAGATGACGGACTCAACAAGAGAGTGTTTATATGGTGTCTTGTACAAAGCCCAAGATTGAGGCTGAAATATATTTAACTGACTCGGGTGAATATATTTATGGGTGTCTTGTACAAAGCCCAAGATTGAGGCTGAAAAGATAATTAACTCAACAAGAGAGTGTTTTTATTTGTCTTGTATAAAGCCCAAGATTGAGGCTGAAAAGGGTTGACCCAACAAGAGAGTGATTTTAGGAGATTGACTCAACAAGAGAGTGTTGAAAAGGTGATTGACTCAACAAGAGAGTATTGAAAAGGTGATTGACTCAACAAGAGAGTGCTTCAAAAGGTGATTGACTCAACAAGAGAGTACTGAAAGGTGATTGCCTCAACAAGAGAGTGCTTAAAAGGTGATTGACTCAACAAGAGAGTACTTTTGAAGCTAACTCTGCTGAGGAAAATCATTATACAAAGGCTAAGAGGAGGTTGTCTTCTGCTGAGGATTATTGAGATCTAGAGGCAGGTCCAAAATGGGGAATCAACTCTTACTGAGGATTTACAGAAGAGTTGAGGTATCAGAGGCCTTGAGGTTCTGATTTAGGATAGGGTTATACTGGTGATAAGCTGACCCTAGTGTCGCAACTGCGAAAAAACAACCGGCGAGAAAACTAGAATAGATGAGTCGCCACCGTACGTTATTTATCCCGACGTAGGGAAAGGGAACGATCGAAGAAAACCTAGAAAGGGAGAAGACATGGTCATCGCAACCATAATTTGGGCTCGGGAGTCGGTTACGTGAGGGGAAGGTATTAGCACCCCCACGCGTCCATCGTACTGGATGGGATCCACGCTTGTTGTCTAATCAAAGGGTGAGTTATCCTACAGTCTACGGCTAAACAGAAACGGGGGAGGGGGAAACAAAGACGAACTCGCAAGGATTATCACAACCCTATGCCTACGTATCTTCGTGGACGAACGAAGAATCAGAGTCAACGTAGTTCGACGAAATACACACTAAGGGGGTGAGGTTGCTCGCCAAGACATCGCCGTCTTGTGCCTACGTATCCTCAATCTAACCAGAGAGAGGAAGTCAGAGCAGTCGTAGTTCGACCTACGGGTCAAAAAGATGGGAAGAGTGCTCGCCAAGACATCGCCGTCTTGTGCCTACGTATCCTCAGTTTAACCAGAGAGAGGAAGTCAGAGCAGTCGTAGTTCGACCTAATAAGGTGTTAGTGTTTTTTTATGAGCGGCATTAAGTTCGCGTCCGGCAGTTAGGGTCGATGCCTGTTTGCGACAAAACGGAAAATAACGTGCTCTTTTCTGAAAATGATTTGAAACTTAGCAATCCCGAAGGATGAAAAATATTTGAATTTGGTTTTTATTTTTTAGACATACGTGAATTGAAGTTAGTTCATAACTTGCATTGCACCGAAGTCTATGACATAGGAACGAATGCATAGCAAATCGTCCCAAGATGAGACGTCCACTAAACACTCTAGAAAAATGAGAGGAAACCCCTCATTTCTCATTTCCCACATACATGGCTAAGGCGCAATACACGTTACCTTTATTAAGTGTCTTAGAATTGTTATGAGATGAGAAGAGAAGACTCAAAGGAAAAGAAAACACTACGGGAATTCTATCCTAATGTTATCATGCAAAGATGGCCCTAAGGTTAGGATTAGGAGGGACGTCTACCTAATGTTAGCATGCTTGGATTGAGAGCCTAATGTCTATCCTACTCCGAACTTAATCAGAAATTAAGTCGGACTAGGAGCCTTAAGGGAGCATGTGAATACAAAGTAATCAACAAGTAAACATCAGACGACTCACTCACAAAGGATAATCGAGTAAGAGACGGTCAAGTATTTAATCAGGAATTAATCAGAAATTAATCAAGATAGTCCAAGTTAAAATTAGAATCAACAATTAATCAAGAATATCCACAAAAATTAAAATTCTAATTAAAAACCAAGATTAAAAAAATTAACAAGAAGAATTAATCTAAAATTAGAACTAATTCTAAAATTAAACCTAAAGTTAATTCAAATTAAGAAAAATCTAATTAAAAAATCTAATTAAAATCTAACTTCTACTTAAAAGAAAAAACTAATTAAAAATTCTAGGATTAAAAATTAATCACAATTATCTAATTAATTCTAAAATTAAAAGAAAAAGCAATTACAAAAATACCAAACAAAAACAATTAAAAAGAAGAGTGCAATTCTGATTCTGAGGGTGTGAACATGAAATCAGGCGCTGGGCTTTGAGGCCTTAGGCCCAAGGATCTTACGCGCTGGGGGATGTAAAAGGTGTTATAATGGTGCCAGTAGAAAGAAAGGCAATCAGGCGCATGGGCCTGAAGTCAATGGCCCAACGATTTTAAGAAGCCACAGGGTGTGGTGCGAATGTAAAACCAGGTGTGCATTGTAGTGTGGGCTGAGGCTCTAGCCCAATAACCTGTTTCTGTCCAGGGAGGGGGTGTGAAAGAAACAAGGGCGTGTATGGTGAAAGCTGGGCGAATGGGCTTGTGAGAACAAGATTTGGTTCTGCAATATTATCTCTAAGTTTTGATGATAACAAATGAATATTTGCATGAACAATTTTGTGTAACTAACGTTGTTATGTGTAAGAACCAAGCAAACAAGTTCTGCTTCCGTAAATTGGCGAAATGCTTAATGAAATATGCTTCGAAGAACAAGAACTCAATTCGAAGATGAGACAAGGGTTCTGATGAAACAAAGTCAAAATTGCTGAAGCCTTACAATTTTCAAACAAGAAGTTCTAAAGACTCTGAAGACAGGCTCTGAAGATTCGGAAGACTTGAAGCAGAAAAGGATAACGCTCTTAAAAGACCAAGTACTGAAGTTCTGAAGATTGATTCCTAATGGACTTCTTCAATCAACGGAAGACTTGAAGCATCAGATATTCTGCTATAAAGATTCCACTCATGCTTCATCAAAATTAACATCAGAAGCCTCTGGATATAAAAGAAAGTGGATTTAGAGAACAAGGTTCAAATGACAATTTCTGAAGAGTCTGGAAGCGCAGAGCTGATGATTCGAAGACTTGATAATCACAAGAACCATAAAATGTTTTCCCTTCTTACTCACGCTCGCAAAACGCCTATGATGTTGAGAAACCAAGAAAAACTGCCACACTGTACAGCTGTACCACATTACAACTTTAAAATTCTCAAAGACTGTGCGAAATAACAAAACAATCTGACACAGACGGGACACGCTGCATGCAGAAGATTTTGTACCTGTCCTCACGCTTCCAAGCCGTAAGCCTACCTAGCTATCATGATTTCATTTCAACGACTCTTTTCACTCGGCTATAAAAGGAAGCTCAAAAACTTAAAGAAAGACACACAAGCGAACAACGACAATACTTTCCATCTCCATTCTTTCTTAAGCTATTTCTGATCTAAAAGCTTGTTTACATTATCAGCTTGATAAGAAGCAATTCTCTGTAAACTCATTGTGTTTGAACTTAAAGTTGTATTCCTTAAGAGAGTCTCAGTGATTAGATCTCTTGAGAAGTCTAGGACAAGTGTCTTAGAGGTTGTGCCTTGAGTAAGACCTGTGTGGTTGGATTACTTGAGAAGTCTAGGACGTGTGAGTTCTAGAGGTTGTGGTTAGTCACCAGCTGTGTAGCTTGTGCAGTGTACTATTTTGTTGAATAGTGGATTAAGACCTCGTTGAGAGAGGCGAAATCACCTTGGCGGGTGGACTAGACTAACTTGAGAGATTCTCAAGTGAACTAGTATAAACATAATGTGTTATATCTTTTTATTTAACTAAGCTGTTTGATTCTTTGAAAAAACATTTTAACAAGAAAGAAACTCTTAAGAAACAATTAATTTTTGAAAAACCAATTCAAACCCCCCTTTCTTGCGTTTTTCACACCTTCAATTGGCATTAGAGCTCTGGTTCTAAAGTGATAAAAAGATAGAATTTTTATCAAACACTTAACAGTGTTCAGTACCGATCTAAGTGTGAAAAACAATGACTACACCACCACCAATAACTTCTGAAACAAATGTCATTGAAAGAGAATCTTACACTGCAAAACCTCCTATCTTTGATGGTGAAAGATTTGACTATTTGAAATATAGAATTGAAAGTTATTTCTTATCATTTGATCTAGATCTATGGGATCTACTACTTGATGGCTACAGTCATCCAGTAGATTCTGTAGGTAAAAAGATTGAAAGAAGTGAGTTTACAGATGCTCAGAAGAAAACCTACAAAAATCATCACAAAGCAAGAACCATTCTGTTGAACGCCATCTTTGACTCTCTTCGTATGACTCACGAAGGAAATGCTCAAGTCAAGGAGACAAAGGCTCTTGCGCTAATCCAGAAATACGAAGTCTTCAAAATGGAAGAAGATGAGTCTGTTGAAACCATGTTCTCAAGGTTTCAAATGCTTGTTGTTAGACTCAGAGTTCTAAACAAAGGCTACTTTACTGCTGATCATGTCAAGAAAATCATCAGAAGTCTTCCAGCAAAATGGAGACCAATGGTGACTGCCTTGAAAGTTGTAAAGGATTTGAATAATATCAGTCTAGAAGAACTTATCAGTTCATTAAGAAGTCATGAAATAGAGCTTCAAGGAGATGAACCTCAGAAGAAAAACAAATCCATTGCACTAAAAGCAAAGCCAGAAAAGAAGAAGGCGTATCAGGCAGAAGAAGAGATGGAAGAATCCGAAGAAGATTTAGAAGAAGATGATATATCACTCATATCAAGGAAGATAAGTCAACTTTGGAAGCACAGAAGAAACAAGTTCAAAGGACCAAGGAGAAAATTCGAACCTATATCTGGTCAAAGAAGAAACTATGGAAAAGACGTTATGTGTTTTGAATGCAAAGAACCTGAACATCTCAAATATGACTGTCCAAAAGTCAAGAAAGAAGAAAGATCTAGGAAAACCAAAAAGGGTCTCATGGCAACCTGGGATGACTCAGAATCTGAAGATGATGCTGATGAAAGTCGAGTCAACATGGCATTCATGGCAGAAACCAGAAGCAACTCATCAGAGGAAGAGCTGTCAGACTCCGACGATGAAAGAGAGGTACTTTCTTCCTTATCACGTTCTGAACTTGAATTAGGATTAACTGAACTTATCAAAAGATATCAAAATCTTCAAAGCAAATTCAAAATCCTGAAAAAGAGTTTTATAGTTTCTTCAGAAGATCTTACTAAAAATAAGAAAATCATCTCTGAACAAAATGAAAAAATATTTGTCTTAGAATACTCAAATTCTGTCCTGAAATGTAAATTATCTAAGGTAGAAGAAGAAATGATCTGAAACTCAGTTAACACCAGTAAAGAAGAAAAATATGATAATGCATTGAAAAACTTTCTTGCCAAAAGCATAGATAGAAGCAAAATGGCTTCACTGATCTATGAAGTCAGCAGAAATGGTAGTAGAGGTCTAGGATATTCAGGACCATCTCAACCATATGATGAAACCAAAAACATCAAAATAATATCTCTGTCTAAATAGTTTATTCCCTCTGGCACTAATCCTAAGCATTCAGAACTAAAAAGTTCGAACTCTAAGATTACACGAACACATCCACTGAAGAAATACTCTAAACACAAATACTATGCACAAACTCCACACCATTTTGATAATGTAAGAAAATCTAAAGGGGTCAGAACCTTTAGAAAAACTAATGAGAAAGGACCCACAAAATGGGTATCTTAGAACAAGATAATTTATGTTGCAGATATCCTTAATAGCTCCATTGAAACACCAGTCATGGTACCTGGACAATGGATGCTCGCGACACATGACGGGAGAAAAGTTTATGTTCCAAGATCTGAAACTTAAACCTGGAGGTGTTGTCGGTTTTGGAGGAAATTAGAAAGGAAGAATCATTGGCTCCAGAACCGTTGAAAATGGTAAGCTTCCTTCCATTAAAAATGTTCTATTAGTAGAAGGTCTAATGCATAATCTGTTGTCAATAAGTCAACTTAGCGACAGTGGTTATGATCTCATTTTTAATCAAACATCTTGTAAAGCTGTAAGTCAGAAGGATGGATCTGTCCTATTCAACGGAAAGAGGCAAAACAACACTTACAAAATTAAATTATCTGATTTAAAACATCAAAATTTAAAATGTTTTCTTTCTGTGAACGAAGAGCAATGGGTCTGGCACAGACGTCTTGGCCATGTCAGTCTGAGAAGAATCTCTCAGCTTAACAAGCTTGGTCTTGTTAGAGGCTTGCCAAATCTGAAATATTCTTCAGACGCTCTTTGTGAAGCATGTCAAAAAGGAAAGTTTTCAAAAACCTCTTTCAAAACTAAAAATGTTGTTTCCACCTCCAGCCCGTTGGAACTTCTTCATATTGATCTGTTTGGTCCTGTAAAAAAGTCCTCTCTCAATGGTAAGAAATACGGACTAGTTATCGTTGATGATTACAGCAGATGGACATGGGTAAAATTCTTAAAACACAAGGATGAATCACATTCTGTGTTCGCTTCTTTCTGCACTCAAGTTCAAAATGAGAAAATTTGTAAATAGTCAGAGTAAGGAGTGATCATGGTGGAGAATTTGAAAATAAAAACTTTGAGGAACTTTTTGATTCACATGGAATATCACACGATTTTTCTTGCCCTAGAACTCCATAACAAAACGGAGTTGTAGAAAGAAAGAATCGAACTTTGCAAGAAATGGCTCGCACCAAGATCCAAGAAACTGACATAGCTAAACATTTCTGGGCAGAAACAATCAACACAACATGTTATATTCAAAATAGAATCTCTATAAGACCTATCTTGAATAAAAATCCATATGAATTTTGGAAGAATAAACTACCCAACTTTTCTTATTTCCATCCGTTTGGATGTGCCTGTTTTATGCTTAACACTAAAGAGAATCTTAGTAAATTTGATTCCAAAGCACAGAAGTGTCTGTTGTTGGGATACTCTGAACGCTCTAAAGGTTATAGAGTTTACAACACAGAATCAAGAATTGTGGAGGAATCCATTCATGTTAGATTCAATGACAAGCCTGACTCAGAAAAGTCAGAGCTAGCTAAGAAACTTACAGATTTAGAAATCAGATTCTCTGAATCTAAGGAAAAGGAAGAGGAAGTCAAAGAACAACAAGATCCTACACCAGAAACTACTGAAGTAACTCCAAATACCCCGTCTCAACAAAGAAGAAGACTGTCCACATCACACCCTGAGGAAATAATTCTGGGGAACAAAGATGCTCCTATCAAAACTAGATTAGCCTTTAAACCATCAGAAGAAACACTTGTTGGACTAGTATCGTTGATAGAACCAGCCACAATTGAAGAAGCTCTCATGGACAAAGACTGGGTTCTGGCTATGGAAGAAGAACTCAACCAGTTCTCCAAAAACGATGTTTGGGATCTAGTTCCTAAACCCAAGAATGTTCATGTCATAGGAACCAAGTGGGTATTTAGGAACAAGCTAAATGAAAAGGGAGAAGTTGTCAGAAACAAAGCACGACTTGTTGCCCAAGGATACAGTCAACAGGAAGAAATTGACTACAACGAAACATTTGCTCCAGTTGCAAGACTTGAAGCAATACGTTTGCTAATATCCTTTTCAATAAATCATGACATCACTCTATATCAAATGGATGTTAAGAGCGCATTCTTAAATGGTTATATATCAGAAGAAGTTTATGTCAAACAACCTCCTGGGTTTGAAAATTCAGAAAAATCAAACTTTGTTTTCAAACTTAAAAAATCACTCTATGGTTTAACACAAGCTCCTAGAGCTTGGTATGAAAGATTGAGTATGTTTTTACTAGAAAACAATTTCACCAGAGGAAAGGTTGACACAACACTTTTCTGCAAGACATATAAGAATGACATTCTCATTGTTCAAATCTATGTTGATGAGATTATTTTTGGTTCTACTAACTCTTCTCTATGTCAAGAATTTTCAAAGTTAACGCAGGCCGAATTTGAAATGAGCCTCATGGGAGAACTAAAGTTCTTCTTCGGAATTCAGATTGATCCAAGATCAGAGGCCACTTTCATTCATCAAACCAATTACACAAAAGAACTTCTGAAGAAGTTCAATATGATGGATTGCAACATTGCCAAAACACCAATGCATCCAACGTGTGTCATAGGAAAGGAAGAAACAGAAGCTAAGGTTTGTCAAAAACTCTATCGTGGTATGATAGGTTCTCTTTTATATCTAACTGCTTCTAGACCTGATATATTATTCAGTGTACATCTATGTGCTATATTCCAATCAGATCCAACAGAATCACATTTAACCGCTGTCAAGCGAATTCTAAGGTATCTGAAAGGAACAACTAACCTTGGCCTGATGTATAAGAAAACATCATAGTATACTCTTTCTGGTTACTGTGATGCAGACTATGCCGGAGACAGATTAGAAAGAAAAAGCACATCAGGGAATTGTCAGTTCTTAGGAAGCAATTTAATCTCATGGTCAAGCAAGAGACAATCTACAATTGCTCTCTCAACAGCTGAAGTAGAATACATATCGGCTTTCCTATGCAGTACTCAAATGCTATGGATGAAAAATCAACTGGAGGACTATCAGATATATGAGAGTAACATTCCTTGTTAGACGGTGTGGCTAGTGATCGAGAGGGGGGGTGAATAGATCACCGCTTGTAAAATACGGTTTTAAAAAACCTTTAACAGAGTTTTTGAAATATAGCGGAAAGTTTTGGTCCCGAATCGACTTCCGTCTATTCTGAACCGCTACCAAAAAGACCAGACACGCAAGTATGATGCTGGATTTGAATTGATTGATAGAAAACGTTAACACAGAAATTTCTCGCACTAAATGCACTTATCACAAATTCTGATTCCAATGAGTAAATCACAACAAACCGTTTTGTCAAACACTTGGCGTGTATGTGTTCTATGATAAACAATAGTAATGTTTCAATAAAAGGTTTTCTTGCCACTATTGTATCACGACACGTAAAACGTACTGCGCCAATTTGTATCACAAAACAGTTAACGAAAACGTAAAGGGAGATAGAGATAGAATATGATACGCAGAGATTTGTTAAGGAAGTTCCCCACTGTCGTCCTCGCGTGTGGGTACGTCTCCCTCTCAATTTCAAAAGAAATTGAGACCTTTTCTTATCAATAGTTGCTGAATTCGTTCTTACAAAGGTTACAATACCAAGACAGAATTCTAAATCCCTAGAACTTCTTCTTCTCGTATAGAACCTCGACTTGATCAGAGCTGGATCAAGAATTCCCCGCAAGACTTGCAAACGATTCACCGGTTCCACGACCTGTTTGCGAAACAACCCCGTTTCCAAACCCTACGCTGCGGCTGAATCCGTTCTGCAATCGTGACTAACAAACCCGCAAGAACAGTCCCGTTCTTGAAGGACAAACCAGTAGGTTTTTCCTCGAAACCCCCTTCACTCTTCAACCCAGCTAGATCCTTGATCGTTCCACTGACTCCACAGCTAGATCGTTGATCGTACCACTGAACGTTATCTCGTTGATCCTTCAATCCAAAGAACAAGAATGATTGTGTGTAATTGTTCTTGAATTGAAGAGATTGAGAAGATGATGAAGACGAAGTATCTTTCAGGTTTCTGAATGCTCAATCAATTGCTGCTACAAAGATCTCTATGACTTGTGTATTTTGCAATTTTCACTTGTGAATTCGTGCTTAAGCCAATACCTGCCACTTTGTATTTATACTAAACAAGACAGAACTGTTAGAATAAAAATTATGCAGAAAAACAGACTTTGGGATCGATGCCAGACACGTATGGATCGATGCCAGACAGTTTTTAACTGTTAGGGATTGATCCCAAAATCTATGAATCGATCCCTACTGAAGGTGAGCTGAAAAACAGAATTTTCATTGAATCAGGGATCGATGCCAACCACGTATGGATCGATGCCAGACAGTTTTCAACTGTTAGGGATTGATCCCAAAATCCATGAATCGATCCCTACTGAACAAATTCAAATTCTTTTGATTTCCAATAAAGCAGGGATCGATACCAAACACGTATAGATCGATGCCAAAGGTTAAGTATTGATTCAAACCTTATAAAAAGTGTTTCTAACAATCATTTTAAGATGAATATCAATTCCAATCATCTAGTATTGAATAAAGACAAACGCAAAGGCAAAAATCACACATATTCACATGTAGAATGAAGCACAACAAATCATACACGCAATTTGCAATCATACAAAACAAAACCAAAGTAAAGGATTGTCTCACAAACTCCCCCTTTTTGATGATGGCAAATTGATGTGTGATACTCCCCCTGAGTTTGTGCATACCATTCTGTCATGTCAACATCTTCTATACTTCTCCCCCTTTGTCAACATCAAAAAGTGAGAATACACACCAAAGAGAAGAACAAAGTAGCAAACCGCAGCAAAAATTGATAACAAAGCTAACAATCACAAAGAAAGAAAGCTTAGAAGAATAAAATCACTCACAAAGAGTGATCAATAAAGGGCAATGAAACCACAAACAAGCAAACGGAAATAAGCATTGAAATACTAGGAAAGTATTTAAAATTATATAAGCCAAACAAATATAGTCAGAATATTCGAAAATTGAAACAACCACTCAAGCAACATGAAATGAAATGCATATGAAATGAAATGCTAATGAGGAAAGTGGCCTCCACAATACTCCTCGTCATCTTGATTTGGATCTCTGAAGCTAGGTGGAGGCGGAGGAGGAGGCATTTCATCAGGATTGTGTCCCATGAAAGAGTAATGTCTGAATCGGTCCTGAACTTCAGTGCTTCGAAACCTGTCCATAATACCCGGATTTGCACGACAATCGTCCATGAAACCTGTCATTTCATTATAAAAGACTTGATGCCACTTAATCAAGTCAGTGTGCCAAGAGTGCTGATTGTGATACATCCTTGTGTGGTCATCATGCCACTCCCGATGTTCGTTATGCCACTCAGCTTGTTGAACATGCCAAGATCTTGCTTCCTCATGATTTTGTCGATTTTCTAGCTGCATTTGCTGGAGCATGGTTGTGACATCTACAGAAGAGGGGGCAGCAGCAGAGAAGTGAGGAGGAGGTGGTGGAGCAGGTTCATAGTGAGAAGGAGACCATCTTTGTGGCACCCACTCACCCCAACCGGTATTGGCAGCAGCTGCAGGCACTTCTGGTTCATCCACATCCTGCATTTCTTCCTCATCTTGATCTTCAACAATAGAAAATCTGTCAGCCGGCTCATCAAAGTTGTAAATCCTTGTCCTTGTTTTGCTTATATAGATATAGAAGCATTCACGCTCCTTATCCCACCGGTATCCCATGTGCGACAAGGTGGAAGAATCAAACTCTTGGGCAGGTGTGGGAGATACAAGAGGAACCAAAGGCACAGTGATGTTCCAGAATTTTATAATCCTCATGATCTGAGAGGCATATCCGAGAGCAACATTTTTGGAACTGTTTCGCACGGAGAATAGACGCTTGACAAAGTAATTAGGCCAATTCAACTTAACCTTCTTTAGCAGAATGTACATGAGATGAGTGCTTGGTCTGTCCAGCCGGGAATGACCACCAGTTGCTGGACGCAAGACATGGGATACAATCCAATGGAGTATCCGTGGTACTCGTTTGATCATACCCGTTGTCAGACGTTCATCCTCAGCTATTGGTCGTTCTACTTTAGAAATAGATTGACTGAATTCCAGCAAATTGAACTCAGTATCAAACTTAGAATCATTCCAATTCTTGAAATCAAGCGGCGGAAGTGGGATTTCAAATACTTTGAGCCAGTCAGCAGCCTCGAATGTGTATGTGTTAACACCAATGGAACACTTAAAACTATATCCTTTACTAGTTTGTAATCCAACATAAAATGCTCGTATAAAGTCCTCATGGTACTCATTTCTTATAGTTAAAAAGGAACCCAATTGTTGTGCATTCAATAGTTCTACCACATCACCTAAGTGCAAAGGAATGGCATCATGCTTATCAAAAACATGAGGTTTCATGACTAACCTTGTCTGGAAGTCTTTCTCAAACTCATCAACAAAGGCAGGATGAAGGAGATCCAAAGCCTTTGGAGGAATTTCTTGTGGTTGAGTAGAGGTTCCAACCTGTTGTTTTCCTTTTTCTCTTCGAGTTGCTCTGACCGGATTCATTCTTGGAGGCATTGTTGTGGATTGGAAGTAGATTGAAATGAATTTGGGGTTTTGGAGAGAAGAGGGTTAGAGAGAAATTAGGGTTAGCCGTGTGGAGGAAGAGAGGTTATGAGAGGTATGGGGATGCTAAAATGAATGCAAAAAATTGATGATGTGACGAACCATGAGAAGTTAAAAAGGGAGGTTAATGAACAAGAACAGTAGGGATCGATGCAGGGGATTTGGAATCGATCCAAAACACGATAAATATATTTTTAAAAGCTGTAGGGATCGATACATGGGATTAGGGATCGATCCAAACCACGAAAAATTGATTTTAAAAGCTGTAGGGATCGATACCAAATGCGTATGGATCGATCCATACTGAGACGAAAGAAAAAAAAATTGAATTAAGGTGATAGGGATCGATCCCTAGGTCGTGGTATCGATACATGCGAATGCAAAACAGACTTTTAGGACATCTTTATGCAGAATGCAATGCTTATGAACCATGTTTTGAAAATGATGCTTAAGAATAGTTCTCAATTCAGATATTAATGTTCAAACAATAAAAGCAAAAGAATTTACATAAACGAACATAGAGAATTTGTTCAAACATACGCAAACACATAGATCCAAAGAGTAGTAAAGAGGATTGATATTACCTTTGTTGATGTACCTTTGTGAAGTATAAGCTCACACCTTCTAAAACACAACTTATCAACCAAGGTGAGGCAAAAAAAAAAGAATCTAACAAGCTTAAGATAGTAATGAAGACAGATCAAGAATCCCTAATTCACTACGAATGTTAAAGAAAGGTTCCGTTGCTAGTGGTTTAGTGAAAATATCAGCGAGTTGATTCTTAGTATCAACATGCTCAAACACAACGTCCTCTTTCTCAACATGGTCGCGAAGAAAGTGATGCCTAATCTCTATGTGTTTAGTGCGTGAGTGTAAAACAGGATTCTTAGTAAGATTTATAGCACTGGTGTTGTCACACTTTATTGGAATGCGTTTGAGTTGAATATCGAAATCTTGTAGTTGTTGCTTCAGCCACAAGATCTGAGCGCAACAGCTACCGGCTGCAACGTACTCAGCCTCAGCAGTTGACAATGCGACAGACACCTGTTTCTTGCTATGCCAACTGACCAGAGAGTTTGAAAATAAGTGACATGTACCACTAGTACTTTTCCTATCTGATTTGCAGCCAGCAAAATCAGAATCGGAGTAACCTACTAAGCTACAATCGCTTCCTTTTGAATACCAGAGCCCATACTTAGATGTTCCATGAAGATATCTAAATATGCGCTTGACAGCTTTCAAGTGTGACTCTTTAGGATTCGATTGATATCGTGCACACATGCAGACACTAAACATGATGTCAGGTCTAGACGCAGTAAGATACAAGAGAGACCCAATCATACCTCTATACTGTTTGACATCTACACTCTTACCGTGTTCATCTTTATCTAGATATCCGTTGGTAGGCATATGTGTGTCTATTGATTTTGAGTCGTTCATTCCAAAGCGCTTGAGCAGCTCTCTGCAGTATTTTGTTTGACTCACAGCTGTTCCCTCATCAAGCTGCTTTATTTGGAGACCGAGGAAGAAATTAAGCTCCCCCATAAGACTCATTTCAAATTCACCCTGCATAACTTTTGAAAACTCTTCGACCAAGTGTATGTTAGTTGAACCAAAAATTATATCGTCTACATAAACTTGAACTAAAAGAATGTGTTTTCCTTTGTGCTTAATGAAGAGGGTGGTATCCACTTTACCTCTTGAATATCCATGATCAAGTAGAAATTTGCTAAGTCTTTCATACCAAACCCGGGGGGCTTGCTTAAGACCGTACAAAGCTCGTTTTAATTTGTAAACATAATCTGGATATTCAGCATTCTCAAAACCAGGAGGTTGTGAGACGTATACCTCTTCATTTAGGACACCATTTAGAAACGCACTCTTTACGTCCATTTGGTAAAGCTTAAAATCTCTAGAACACGCATAAGCGAGCAAGAGACGTATAGCCTCAAGGCGAGCAACTGGAGCATAAGTTTCCTCATAGTCTATGCCCTCCTCTTGGTTATAGCCTTGTGCTACTAAACGTGCCTTGTTCCGAGTTATCACTCCACTTTCATCAAGCTTATTCCTAAAAACCCACTTAGTACCTATGATATGATGTTCTCGCGGACGCGGGACAAGTTCCCAAACGTCATTTCTTTTAAATTGATTAAGCTCTTCTTGCATGGCCATTAGCCAAAATTCATCAATCAAGGCTTCTTTGGCATTTTTAGGTTCCACTTGTGAAACAAAGGCGAAGTGAGAACAAAAATTACTTATCTTAGAACGAGTCATGACTCCCTTTGAAATGTCTCCCAAGATGTTGTCAATGGGATGGTCTTTTGAAGATTTCCAAGCTGGTGGAAGGTCATTCACATCAGCTGTCCTTTCTTCCTTATCTTTTTCATGACTAGTATCTTCCTCCTTCTCAATGGGAGCTGTCTTGGATTGATCAGTTTCCGCAACAGCTTCCTTGAGTATGTCTTCTGTAGATACACCTGCGTCATCAAAATAAATACCTTTGCCGACATTTTTCGGATAAGACTCATCAAAGGAAACATGGACAGATTCTTCAACAGTAAGTAAACGCTTATTATACACTCTATATGCTTTACTTGATTGTGAATAACCAAGAAAAATACCTTCATCAGCTTTTGCATCAAACTTCCCAAGTTTTTCCTTACCATTATTCAAAACAAAACACTTACAACCGAATACGTGAAGATGTGATAAGTTTGGCTTTCTTCCTTTTAAAAGCTCATAAGGGGTTTTATTTAACATAGGGCGAATTAGAATCCTATTTAGAACATAACAGGCTGTGCTAACAGCATCAGCCCAAAAATATTTTGGCAATCCACCCTCATTTAGCATTGTTCTTGCTAGCTCTTCTAAAACGCGATTTTTGCGCTCCACAACGCCATTCTGTTGTGGAGTTCGAGGAGCTGAAAAGTTATGCTCAATACCATACTTATCACAGTACTTATCAAAGAGATAGTTTTGAAATTCTCCTCCATGATCGCTTCGAATTGTAACTATTTTAGAATTCATTTTATTTTGGGACAGTTTTGCAAAATTCTTAAAAGCAGAAAAAGTTTCATCTTTGCTATGAAGGAATATAGTCCAAGTAAATCTAGAGTAGTCATCAACAATTACAAAACCATAATAGTTTCCACCTAAGCTCTTTGTCCTAGACGGACCAAAGAGATCCATATGGAGAAGCTCAAGAGGTCGTGAAGTTGAAATTACATTTTTGGATTTAAAAGAGACCCTTGTTTGCTTTCCCATTTGGCATGCATCACATAGGTGGTCTTTTGAAAACTTTATTTTTGGAAGACCGACTACTAGATCCTTAGATACAACCTTGTTAAGCAAATCGAAATTAACATGCGCTAAACGTCTATGCCAAAGCCAAGAATCATCATTCAAGGTAACTAGACATTTAGTGCTTGTTAAAGATACATCACAAAGATCAAGCATATAGATATTGTTTACTCTAACACCCTTAAACACAACATTATTTTCATCATGTTCAATTATGCAACAAGTTTTTGTAAAAGAAACTTTGTAACCCTTGTCACACAATTGACTTATGCTTAACAAATTGTGTTTAAGTCCCTCTACAAGATTGACATCAGAAATGGTAGTGGTAGAGGGGTTACCTATACTACCTTTGCCAAGTATAGCTCCTTTGTTATTGTCTCCATAAGTAACATATCCCTTTTTCTTTGCTTTGAAGTCTATAAAAAGCGATATGTCACCGGTCATGTGCCTTGAGCAGCCGCTATCTAGGAACCATCTCCTATCTTCGGATGCAAGGCACTCTTCCTTCTTTTCTTCTTGTTTCTTCTTGTAGTAGGCATGGTCTTTGATGTGAGCCATAAGACATAGGTTTGCGGTTTCATCACTATCACTTGAACTTTGTGAGCTTGATGAATCGCTATCGCTTTCCCATGCTATATAGGCTCTCCTTTGTTTGCTGTACCGTTTAGGTGAATCCTTCCCTTTATCCTTTTTCTTCATAGGACAATCTGTTTTGTAATGTCCAGATTTGCCACAATTGAAACAAGATCCTCTACCTTTATGCTTCTTGTTCTCTTCCTGTTTTGACTCACTAGATTGTCTTCTAAACTTCATGAGGTTTTTGTCGGAATGCTTGTATCCATTCCTTCGAATGAATCTATTGTATCTCCTTACAAAAAGTCCCATTTCTTCATCATCCGAATCTTTGTCACTACTTGAATCATTGTCACTTTGCTCTTTTCTTGAGGACTTAGTGCTAGAGGCCACAAGAGCAATTGGCTTCTTCTCACCCTCTTTGTCTTTCTTCTTCTCTTTCTCCTTCTTACTTTTGTTCTCATACTTTTCAAGACTTTCTAGAGCTTGTTGATGTTCTTCCAGCTTTCCAAAAAGTGTTGTAATCGTAAGAGTCGTCAAGTCGTTAGCTTCCTTGATAGCTGTCACTTTAGGTTGCCATTCCCTGCTAAGACATCTCAGAATTTTGTTAGTAGCTACCTCATTGGAAACAGGTTTTCCAAGTGCATTTAATCGATTTGTAAGATGAGTAAACCTCTTTTGCATGTCGGAGATAGATTCTCCATTTTTCATGCGAAAGAGCTCAAACTCTTGATTAAGTGTGTTAATGCGGGACTGTTTCACTTCAGTAG
This sequence comes from Lathyrus tuberosus, assembly GCA_022829125.1. Taxonomy (NCBI): domain Eukaryota; kingdom Viridiplantae; phylum Streptophyta; class Magnoliopsida; order Fabales; family Fabaceae; genus Lathyrus; species Lathyrus tuberosus. Next base: position 1,907,045 of record JALAZF010000048.1, on the reverse strand, counting down.
TACCCTCATGGGCGATTTCTAAAGCGTCCCACATCTCCTTAGCAGTCGTGCAATGGGATACTCGATAATACTCATCAACACCAAGTGCTGAAATTAGTATATTTCGAGCTTTCCAATCACTCGACCACTTTTTCTCATCTTTCTCAGTCCAATCAGCTTCTGGTTTAGGTACTATGGCGCCAGCCTCATTGGTCATGGTTATTTGAAAAGGACCATTCTCAATGGCTGTCCATACTAGCCTGTCCACAGAATTTATATGAACTCGCATGCAGTCTTTCCAGTAGCCGTAGTTTTCTCCGTTAAAGACGGGAGCTCTATTGTACGCCCCCTTTGGTTCAGAATCCATATCGTTACAGGCAGCCACAGAGCACCAGCGAACCGGCGCTCTGATACCACTTGTTAGACGGTGTGGCTAGTGATCGAGAGGGGGGGTGAATAGATCACCGCTTGTAAAATACGGTTTTAAAAAACCTTTAACAGAGTTTTTGAAATATAGCGGAAAGTTTTGGTCCCGAATCGACTTCCGTCTATTCTGAACCGCTACCAAAAAGACCAGACACGCAAGTATGATGCTGGATTTGAATTGATTGATAGAAAACGTTAACACAGAAATTTCTCGCACTAAATGCACTTATCACAAATTCTGATTCCAATGAGTAAATCACAACAAACCGTTTTGTCAAACACTTGGCGTGTATGTGTTCTATGATAAACAATAGTAATGTTTCAATAAAAGGTTTTCTTGCCACTATTGTATCACGACACGTAAGACGTACTGCGCCAATTTGTATCACAAAACAGTTAACGAAAACGTAAAGGGAGATAGAGATAGAATACGATACGCAGAGATTTGTTAAGGAAGTTCCCCACTGTCGTCCTCGCGTGTGGGTACGTCTCCCTCTCAATTTCAAAAGAAATTGAGACCTTTTCTTATCAATAGTTGCTGAATTCGTTCTTACAAAGGTTACAATACCAAGACAGAATTCTAAATCCCTAGAACTTCTTCTTCTCGTATAGAACCTCGACTTGATCAGAGCTGGATCAAGAATTCCCCGCAAGACTTGCAAACGATTCACCGGTTCCACGACCTGTTTGCGAAACAACCCCGTTTCCAAACCCTACGCTGCGGCTGAATCCGTTCTGCAATCGTGACTAACAAACCCGCAAGAACAGTCCCGTTCTTGAAGGACAAACCAGTAGGTTTTTCCTCGAAACCCCCTTCACTCTTCAACCCAGCTAGATCCTTGATCGTTCCACTGACTCCACAGCTAGATCGTTGATCGTACCACTGAACGTTATCTCGTTGATCCTTCAATCCAAAGAACAAGAATGATTGTGTGTAATTGTTCTTGAATTGAAGAGATTGAGAAGATGATGAAGACGAAGTATCTTTCAGGTTTCTGAATGCTCAATCAATTGCTGCTACAAAGATCTCTATGACTTGTGTATTTTGCAATTTTCACTTGTGAATTCGTGCTTAAGCCAATACCTGCCACTTTGTATTTATACTAAACAAGACAGAACTGTTAGAATAAAAATTATGCAGAAAAACAGACTTTGGGATCGATGCCAGACACGTATGGATCGATGCCAGACAGTTTTTAACTGTTAGGGATTGATCCCAAAATCTATGAATCGATCCCTACTGAAGGTGAGCTGAAAAACAGAATTTTCATTGAATCAGGGATCGATGCCAACCACGTATGGATCGATGCCAGACAGTTTTCAACTGTTAGGGATTGATCCCAAAATCCATGAATCGATCCCTACTGAACAAATTCAAATTCTTTTGATTTCCAATAAAGCAGGGATCGATACCAAACACGTATAGATCGATGCCAAAGGTTAAGTATTGATTCAAACCTTATAAAAAGTGTTTCTAACAATCATTTTAAGATGAATATCAATTCCAATCATCTAGTATTGAATAAAGACAAACGCAAAGGCAAAAATCACACATATTCACATGTAGAATGAAGCACAACAAATCATACACGCAATTTGCAATCATACAAAACAAAACCAAAGTAAAGGATTGTCTCACATTCCTATCTTCTGTGATAATACTGCTACTATCTGTTTAAGTAAAAATCCAATTTTGCATTCTAGGGCTAAACACATTGAAATAAAACATCACTTTATTAGGGACTATGTTCAGAAGGGAACTCTATGCTTAAATTCATAGATACAGACCATCAGTGGGCTGACATTTTCACAAAACCCTTAGCTGAAGATAGGTTTCTAATTATTTTAACACATCTGAATATGAAATACTGTTCAGAATAAAACATTTTCAGAACCTCATGTAAAAAAGCATTTTTCCACCAGAACCACTCTATTAACACATCTCAAGTTCTGATAATTTTGTGACATGTCATATTTTCGAAAAAAAAATTTTTTTTGATTTAAGTAAAATTAAGTCACTTTAACTATTCAAATTAAATAAACAGCATCTCTCTCGAGATTGACTCAACTTTATCGCATTTATTAGACTATCCCCTCAAGAGTATATCTGTCCTTTAAATACCTCGAGAATTTTTTTTCCTTCTCACAAACCCTAAAAAGTTAATCAACTCTCATCTAACTCTCTCTCTATCCATCACTCCCTCAAAATCAACTCATAGATCAATCTTCATCTCTTCTTACCACCGTAAGGATGAATATTCATCAATGAGACACTGTTCAAATCTCTCAAGAACTACCATCCTCATTAATCACACCCACTACTACTTCATCAACTGCTGAACCAGTTGGCTCAGATCCATTAAATCTTCCCTCAATTGATGAAAACCATGTCACCCAGAAAACTCGCTCTGTGACATGTGTGACACATGCAAATGACCTAACTGTTCTGAAAGAGCTAGATGTTGACTTCGACAACCTTTCTGATAATGGGTTTACCCTAATTGATCAATTAGGCACTCAAGAATGGAAGAATTACTTTGATAGACTAAGAGGTCCATGTTTTGATGATCTAGTGAAAGAATTCTGGAGACATGCAGATACAGGCAAATTCCATGTGGTATCTTTTGTTTTGGAGCAGAAAATCATCATCACTGAAAGATCTATCTCCAAATTATTAGGAATGAAGTTCTTGGAAGGAAAGAGGGTGTACGAAAAAACTGAGAAATCTGAGTCAACCATCAACAAAGCTATCTTCAAGAGTTGTCAATCAGGAACAACGGACTACAAAAGTAAAAACTTGCGTGACAACCTAAGAATCTGGCACAAGATTATTCTTGGATGCATCAATCCAAGACCAGCAAAGAGTTCTACAGATTTTGCCAACGCAAATCAAAAACACATGCTGTACTACCTGCACAAACATGAGAAAATGTGTCTTCCCTCCATTCTGTTCTTCCCTCCATTCTGTTCTACTACTTAAGAGATATGGTGCGCAAAACCAGAACAACGGCATCACCAGAAAAGAAGATTGTCAACTACATTCCCTTTGGAAGACTGATCTCTGATATCCTGGTTGAATGCGGATTAGTGGATTATCTGACCAAGGAAGTAAATTTCACGAAATATCTGAATAAAAGAGTTGGAGAAGTCTTCAATGCTGTAAATCTTAAACATATGAAGATGATTGCAAATGTAGAGGTGAAACCAACACCCATTTCTCCTAACACGGTGAAAAAGATCAGGAATCCAGTGGGAAACTATCCATTCTACCGCAAAGAAGATAATCCAACAGAAATAGCCTCTTACATTACCATAATGAGAGAAGCAGAATCCAGAATTGAAGAAATTGTCCCTCAGTCAAAGCATATTACCAGGAGTAAGAGGAAGCTTGCTGAAGAAGATGCAGGGGACAAAAACAAGAAAAAGGATGAAACTGAAATCTTCAGAAAAGAAGCCCTTCTTCTTGAGAAAATCAATAAAGTTGATGCAAATCCATCCATTGCTGAACAATCTATATCAATTACCTCTACCTCCAATCCACAAGTAAGGTTTAAACCTCCATCTTTCTCTATTCCTTTACCAACCACTAATCAATCAACCAACACTCGTTCAACAACTACCTCAAAAATTCAGCCAAATGAACTAGAACCAACAAACCAAATCTCTGAATCTCTAGCTCCCATTACTGAATCTAGTTCTGAAGGAACCTCCTATGAGTCTCTAGAAATTATCTTACCTGAAAACCTCATGAACTCTGAAACACTAGAAGTCACCTCTCTTATCAATCAACAACAACCACCTGAACCTGCTGCTACTGAGACTAACTTATCTCAGCAACCACCATCGGAAACTAACTCTGATAAATCCAACCTCGCTCTGGTTGTCTACAATTCTCCACCTCCAACTTCCTTTGAAGAATGTACAAGACAATTTCATGAAAAAGCACTTGAAAAGTTTGCTAGGTTAAGAGCGGAACTTTGCACAAGCACAAAACTCGTGGAACTTGAGAGTGCCTGTCAAAGTTTTCAAAAATGGCTAGACATGGAACTTACAAGAATTGTAAGTTTCTCAAGCACAACCATAACTGCTGAACTAGCAAAAGCTAAGGAAAGAGCAGAAGCTGAAGCAAGAGTCAGGGTACTCAAGTTCTTAGCTGCTAAGCAGAAAGAAGCTGAAGAAAAAGCTGCTAAAGAAGCAGAAGAGCAAACTACAAGAGAGGCACAAGAAGCTGCTGAAAGAGCTAAAGAAAGTGTTATGATTACTTCTACCTCTGATCCTGTTATCAAGCGTCTGGGAGACGCCGTTGATGAAATCAGAACTGAACAGAAGAACTTCAGAGAAAGGTTTGACAAGCAAGATACTGTCAATGAAAATCTTCAGATCATGATGCAGAAAATCTGGGACAAACTGTCCTCGGACAGCAAATAAACCTCTATTTTTTAGGCTTTAGTACTATTTTTTTTCACCCTTGGACATCACTGTTTTAATCTTTTTGATTTATGACAAAAAGGGGGAGAGAGTATGAATGTGATAATTTTGATTATAGTCATTCTCTGAAAAAAAATGCTGCTCACATGCTGACAAGATAAAATCCTTCATTTCTATTAGATTGCTTCTCTGTACTTTTTATGTGTGCAGATAACTCAGAGTTCTGAGGATAAAGAAAGACTCAAAAAGTTAATGAAGTCAGGGGGAGCCTTAGCAAGAACCTCAGTCTAATACTCAGGGGGAGCACTTCAAAAAAAGGATAAGCAATTCTAAATACCTTTTCATCTTCCCTGTATTATATATATCAAAATTATGTCATCAAATTATATAGTTTTGTCATCATCAAAAAGGGGGAGATTGTGAGAACAAGATTTAGTTCTGCAATATTATCTCTAAGTTTTGATGATAACTTGCATGAACAATTTTGTGCAACTAACGTTGTTATGTGTAAGATCCTAGCAAACAGGTTCTGCTTCCGTAAATTGGCGCAATGCTTAATGAAAGGTGCTTCGAAGAACAAGAACTCAATTCGAAGATGAGACAAGGGTTCTGATGAAACAAAGTCAAAATTGCTAAAGCCTTACGATTTTCAAACAAGAAGTTCTGAAGACTGGCTCTGAAGATTCGGAAAACTTGAAGCAGAAAAGGATAACGCTCTTAAAAGACCAAGTACTGAAGTTCTGAAGACTGATTCCTAATGGACTTCTTCAATCAACGGAAGACTTGAAGCATCATATATTCTGCTATAAAGATTCCACTCATGCTTCATCAAAATTAACATCAGAAGCCTCTGGATATAAAAGAAATGGATTTAGAGAACAAGGTTCAAATGACAAGTTCTGAAGAGTCTGGAAGCGCAGAGCTGATGATTCGAAGACTTGATAATCACAAGAACCATAAAATGTTTTCCCTTCTTACTCACGCTCACAAAAAGCCTCTGATGTTGAGAAGCCAAGAAAAACTGCCACACTGTATAGCTGTACCACATTACAACGTTAAAATTCTCGAACACTGTGCGAAATAACAAAACAATCTGACACAGACGGGACGCGCTGCATGCAGAAGATTTTGTACCTGTCCTCACGCTTCCAAGCCGTAAGCCTACCTAGCTATCATGATTTCATTTCAACGGCTCTTTTCATTCGGCTATAAAAGGAAGCTAAAAAACTTAAAGAAAGACACACAAGCGAACAACGACAATACTTTCCATCTCCATTCTTTCTTAAGTTATTTCTGATCTAAAAGCTTGTTTACATTATCAGCTTGATAAGAAGCAATTCTCTGTAAACTCATTGTGTTTGAACTTAAAGTTGTATTCCTTAAGAGAGTCTCAGTGATTAGATCTCTTGAGAAGTCTAGGACAAGTGTCTTAGAGGTTGTGCCTTGAGTAAGACCTATGTGGTTGGATTACTTGAGAAGTCTAAGACGTGTGAGTTCTAGAGGTTGTGGTTAGTCACCAGCTGTGTAGCTTGTGCAGTGTACTATTTTGTTGAATAGTGGATTAAGACCTAGTTGAGAGAGGCGAAATTACCTTGGCGGGTGGACTAGACTAACTTGAGAGATTCTCAAGTGAACTAGTATAAACATAACGTGTTTATATCCTTTTATTTAACTAAGCAGTTTGATTCTTTGAAAAAACTTTTTAACAAGAAAGAAACTCTTAAGAAACAATTACTTTTTGAAAATCCAATTCAAACCCTCCCTTTCTTGCCTTTTTCACACCTTCAGGGCTGATTGTCTTAGGCCCAGAAACTGAATCAACAGCCAGGGGGTGCGTGGGTCAAAAACGGTTGGTGGATAGAAAATCTGGTGTGTGGGCTTTTAACCCGGTCCATGATGTGAGGGTTAATAGCAAAAAAAACCTAAATCACCTTCAGCATCTACTTCATCTCTTTCAAACGTGTCGTCAACCTCTTTGCAACTCACCATTCACCTTCTTTGTCCAACCTTCTGCAATTCCTCAACCATGTCACTTACCTCTTCGTCTCAAAACCTTCCAACGCCTTCATCGCAGAAAACCACACCTCCATCACGAGACCCTTATCCTTCCTCAACGACCTCAACGATTTCCTCCGTCATTCGCAAATCGCCGCCGAGGATATACTCACTTCCTCCGTCTCATTTTCGCCGGACAACAATAAAACCACGCTAGAAAACGACATCCACGACGACCTTCACTTCGTCGTCCTCTTTTTTCTCCTTCAACTTCTCATTCTCGTTCAATCGTAACTCTCACGGTGAGTAAAACAACGTTCAGAAATCGACAACAATCGCAATGGAAATCACAAGCTTCGAATTGCAGATCAGTAGTAAACACATGAACAAATTATCGCACACAATAGCAAATTAATCCAAGTTTAGGGATAAGATTAACGTACCTATCGGAGTCGCTTCAATGGCGCTTCAAAGATGGCACAAGGTTTCACTCAGGTATGCTTGTTTTTCTTTTCATCGCTTCTTCTCGATTCCGCTTCCATCTTCTCCTTGTTCAATCCTCTTCTACTTTTTCTGCTGCGTTCACGTAATTGTTGTTGAAGCTCTGAGTTCTTCTTGCAGTTTCACTTCGTGTTGTTGTTGTTGATTCTGACTTGATATCAGTACTGATGTTGTTACTTTGAAAATTTGTTGCAGGTTTGCTGTGAATTATGGTGTTGCAAATCGTACTGAACCGATGCGTGTGTGAATTCTTCCTCTTCAGTTTTGCTCCATCTTCTTCTCGTTGTAACTCTGGTCATTAATTGATAATGGTTTGTGCAGAGTTGCAGAGGCTTTGTGCCATTCTTGAATTTATGAAATGGAAGCAGAAGAATGTGAGTTTGCAGAGCGTATCAGTGGTCCTCCACAAGTGTGAAAGAAAAGCAACTTTTATAGGAGGAAAATTGGAGGGTAGAATCGGGTTTTTTTAGTGAAAGTTTGTTAGTAATTTGGTTGTCACGAGTGAGCTTTGAAAATGCGTCACGAGCTTGTACGTGATCACCAATTTTTGCACTGCTATGAAATGGTTTCTTTTTGTATTTCATTTTGATAACTTTCTGTTATGTAAATCTCTTTTGTTATCTGCCAAATTTCTGTTGTGGACCCCTTGTTGTGAATTAATTCCAATGGCTTGTTGAAAATTTGTAACTATAACCGTGATGTGATTCTATTTCCCACTGTTTCTTTATCACTTGTAATATAACCTCTCATTAGATCACACGGCCTGGCTTTTGAAAATGATGTTCATATTGAATTGATAATGGATTAGGCATAAAAACTAGCAAACTGAAAAGCTCTGCGTGGAATCAATGATGCAGCATGGAGTATCCAAATGTTCTTATTGATGATTGTGAATGGTTTAGAAACTATGGATTATGGATTAAAAGTGGATATTAAAAAAAAGGTTTTTGAAAATGGATATTGGAAATAAAATTTGGATATGAACTTGGATATGGACAAATGAGTTAGACAAGATGGATTTGGGTAATTGGTTAATATTTGGATAATAAGAAAAAGTTAAAATGAATATGAGAAATTGTTTTAAAAAAATGGATAAATTTGGATATGGTTTAAAGAAAGATGATTTTTGAATAAAAATGGATATGGATATTTGTAATTGTAATTCTGGTATCAGACGTGTGATGTTAAGGTGCGATGTCACAACAACACACTCTGCAAATGGACAGCAATAACAGAACAAATAACACCAAGAATTGTTCACCCAGTTCGGTCTAACTACCTACGTCTGGGGGCTACCAAGCCAGGGATGAAATTCACTACTTGTAGAATTAATTTACAGACTCAACAACCCAGTTGACAATCTCCTAAACTTAATTCCTACTAGTGACTTTCTACCTAAGAAACCACTTAGATATGAGAACACTACTCAAACCCTAAAACACTCAAAGAACAACCTCTTTGAGAACCCTTGATCTTACTTCACAGCTTTGATCAAGTTACAACTCTCTATTGCTTCACAGCTTCTAGAGAGGACAGAAACACAACACCTATTCAAACCCTAGAATAGTGTAAATACAAGCACTCTAAACAAACTCTAGACACTAAGCCTCCAGCTCCTGATCTTCTGAATGTTTTCTGTCACTTTTTCCTTTGGTCTTGTGTGCTTTATATAGCTCCTTGAATTGGTCTTGGACTTGCTACAATATCTCCCAGATTTGTTATTTAAAACTGAATATTTAAAACAGATTTTCTCCTAAAATCTTTTTAAATCTTCAACCTTTTAAATCTCCTACAAATCTGCAACAGATCTCCTATGCAGCAGCAAATATCTATCCCAAGATATTCGCATCCAATGAGACAACTTGCTCTCCACAATTCCAGCTAATACGCAAACCTAACAAACTCACAACCTGCTGTTGTTAATTCTGCAGATCTGATGTTACAACATCACCTGTGTGACATCAGACATCCTACTTCAGCAATAATTACTTAACACAGCCCAGTGTTAAGACTTCAATGTTGCAACATTGAATATACTTTGTTTTACCAAAATTCCAGCCAATCCAGGAACTAACAATCTCCACCTTTGGCTAATTTTGGCTAAAACAATCTCTGCATCTTCAAAGACTGCAGCAGCGGAATAATCTTCAAAAGTTTGAAACTCTCATCAGCAGCAGTTTGACACTTTACATAGTCTTCATCACTTGATCTGCTGCAGCACCATCTTCATTATTGACAACAACCAATTGGTGCTCCCCCTCTAAAACATGAGCCAGCATCACAGCTGTTTAGTAGCTCACAATGTGCAGCACTTTTCTCCCCCTAGATGTCTGCTTGGCTGCACTCTTCAAATGCCATGATATCTTCACTAGTTCAGTCAAAACTCCCCCTCAATGACTGCATCAGCATTTTTCAACTAAACACCTTTTATTATTTTTAGCAGCATCAATCTCTCTTCATGGCAATTAAACAATTTTTTAACTCTCCCCCTTTTTAGCCATAATTTGACAAACCTCAACAAGTTAAATCTCCTATGACACCCTGTACAAAACCATACTTCTTCTGTCAGCAATATCCACATTTTGAAAATCCAGACATATTCTTCATCCATCCAGTTATGAAGGCTTCACACAATCATCCACAAGATCTGAAGCACACACACAATGCCTTCCACTGAACTCTAAGAATAACACACACCAAGACAAGTGTACAATCTATTCAAGTCCATGATTCAATCTTGTCTTCAGACATCTCCTCAGAAGCATGTGTGCACAAGATTCAAACAATTTGCTTCATATGACTAAAACCATTCAAGACCACACCAAACAACAGCCTAATGTCATAACATGTTATCTGACATTATATCCTCATAAGAGGCAACCAATCTCCACAAGCTTGATCAGCATGCAATCTAATAAATGCACATTTGCTGCAAAATCCATAGACAAGTACTCCCCCTGTCATGATTAACAAATGCTCTAGATGGAGATGAACATTTGAGCACATTTTCTGAGTACATGCATTTTGGTACCACTGTCCCTTTCTCCAAAGGCTATCATACAATTCATCTTCACCATCCAAGGCAAACCTTCTACTTCCAAAGGCTATCATACAATTCATCTTCACCATCCAAGGCAAACCTTCTACTTCATCATTCTCCCGTATGATTATGTAGATGCTCCTTAGATATAATGTAAGCACTAAGCTTCAGATCCAGAACAAAGACATCCTTCACCAAGGATACTCTTGACACTCTTGACACCAGGGTATTACATATGCTCCACTCAACACTGTGTCACAAACTCCACAAATTCTCAGTTTACTTATAAGCTTTACTGAGATCCAGTCTCTTCAAGAGATCACAATTCCTCCATCCTTACATCCACCAGTAGTTGTTGAAACTGGTGAAGTCTTCAAAGACAGTAGTCATGCTTTGCCAGAACAAGCTACTAAACATATGACCATAATCTCCACCTCTTCTGACCAAAAATGGTAGAGCATCCAACTCCACATGTCCAATCTTAATCATCTTCTAGATATAACCACCAGCAAACATGACGTTATAACATCTTTTGGGACATCAGCTTCTCATCACCATTCAAAGGACTCATTGCACAAAGAAGTCCTTCTAGAAGCTCCCAATAAAACACAGTCAGAGCAACTTATTCATACACACCTGAATACCATAAGTTCCCACACCCTCTCTGAACCATATCCTAGCAAACTCAACCATATCCAGAGTATCTATACCAAATTCTTTTTCCAGAACATACTTCCACCATTTTATGAAAAGTACAGGAATGTTATCTAGTATGGCCTTTTGAATTTTCTCAGAAGTTCAAACAACAACGGCTTCCTTCATTTGAGAGATATCCTGGACATTATCATCAGACTTATCTCTGATCTTCCTATTTCTGGAAGAGATGAACACTTTACTCCTGGATTTTGTAGTATCATCCACATCGATCTTCTGCTTATCAGTTCTTATCTTTGGAGGTGACTCAATAGCTTTCCTCTTCCTTGATTTCAGTCGTTTGGCAACCCCAAGAACCACTTTTGCAATTAGTTCATCATCACTCTTCTTTATTTTAAGGCTTGAAGTACCTTTCTTGACTTGAGATGTTTTAACATCAGCTCTAACATCTGCATCTTCCAACCTAAGGATTGTCAACCTGTGAAAATTTTCTTCTGAACTATAGGAGTCATTAGTCAGGTTGTCATTTTTCTTGGCCTTGCAAGTATTCAGCTCCCAACACTTCTTAAGGTCACAGCTTTTGATCCTTCCATCAGCATTGTTGACTCCTTCATCTTGATCACATAACTGACTACTCAAGTTGGCTTTTAACACATCATCCAACTTAGGAGTAACAGCACCATAAGTCATTAACCCAGATTGACTTTTCACCATACTTTCACACTTGATGTCACCATCTGATGTTACAGAATCATCCTTAACATCACTAGATAAGCTGTCCACTTGAGGTATCCACTGATAGCAATTATCTTTGGATCTAACACCCTTCATAACAACCTGATTATGCTCATCAGATACCACACACTCATCTTTGGTGTAGTTAACTTTGTAACTTTCATCACATAGCTGACTTATGCTGATCAAATTTGCATTTAAACCACTGACAAACAGAACATTGTCAAGTTCAGGTCTACCATCACCTTGCACCTTCCCAACTCCTGCAACAACACCTATTTCTACATTGCCAAATATAACCTCATGAGAGGAACAATGACTGACTTCAGCAAACATGGATCTACATCCAGACATGTGTTTGGAACACCCACTGTCAAAATACCATGTTCCTTATTTAAACTCTCTATCAGTCATGTGAGCCAATAAGCACTTCACCTTCTCCTTAGGTACCCATTGTTTAACAACTTTGGGCCTATACTCTCTCCATCTGTTTTGAGGCTAAGGGAATCCATGCAGCTTGTAGCACGAGTACTGCATATGTCCAATTCTTCCACAATAATAGCATCTCACCCTTTCATCTCTGAATCTTTTTCCATGATGAGATTGCTTAGGCTGCCATCCATAATGTGGTCTCCTCCTGCCATAACTGGTCTGCCTTCTATTATGTTGATATCTTCTCCCATAAGAAGGCTGAGAATACTGTTTTCTGGATTGTCTCCCATGATGGTGTGGCTTTCTTCTTCCATAGAAATGAGGAACAGCATTGGCGTATCCATATCCATAACCATACCAGTTGTCCTGATGTTGAGACACCTGATGAGACATGTGCTGTTTGAACTGAGCAGCTTGCATGCTCTTGCGGTATTGTGGGGGCATATCCTGACTAGCTCCTTACGGCTGCTTTCTCTTCTGATAAGGACCAGTCTTCTTCTCAATCTTCTTAGGTTGTGAAACATCAGCTTTCTTAGGGGTAGGATCCTGCTTCTTTGGCTGATGTTGAGATAAAATTTGTGACACTTCCTTCTTTGAACCTGAAGTTCCCTTATCCTCAGCCCCATAACCTATCCCAGCTTTGTCTCCAGCAGTTTTTTCTGACTGAAGGATCTTGTCAAGTGTGTTTGTACCACAGCTCAGCATCCTAACAGACTTGGTCATTTGATCAAGGTGAGCTCTAACTAGCACCACTTCATTTTACAGATCAGTATTTTCATTCTCCAGCTGAGTAATCTGTTGCTTGTGGCACTTATTTTCTTGACAAATCTCAGTACTTTTCAAACACAGCTCTTGATAGGTAGATGCTAACTCCTCATAAGTTACTTCTCCATCACTAGAATCATCATCAGAAACCAAAACTCCTGTTAAAGCTCTCACATGCTTTGCTGACTCGCCTTCACTTTCACTATCAGAGTTAGACCAGGAAACTGTCATGCCCTTCTTCTGCTTTTTCAAGAAGGTGGGACATTCTTTCTTGACATGTCCATACCCTTCACACTCAAAGCACTGAACTCCTTTATCTTGGGTAGTTTTCTCTTCATCCTTCTTGCTGGTGTCAGAAGTCATGTTCTTGACTTTAGGCCTGGAGTTATTATTCATTCTCTTGAATACTTTGGTGAATTGTCTTCCAAACATCACTATGGCCTGAGATAGATCCTCCTGCGATTCAGAACTCTTTCCTTTTTCCTCTGCATCATTTGACACCAAGGTTGTACTCTTTGGCTTCTTTTCTGGTTCTTCCTCATTCAACCCCAGCTCAAAAGTTTGAAGAGATCCAATGAGTTCATCTACTCTCATCTTGATGATGTCTTATGATTCTTCAATGGTAGTAACCTTTATCTTATACTTCTTAGGTAGGGACCTAAGGATCTTCCTAACAAGTTTTTCATCTGACATCTTCTCACCAAGAGCACTGGATGCATTAGCCAGCTCTAGAACATTCATGTGGAAGTCATGAATAGTATCATCATCCTTCATCTTCAGGCTTTCAAATTTTGATGTTAAAATTTGAAGTCTTGACATCTTGACTCTAGATGTTCCTTCGTGAGTAGCCTGCAAGATATCCCACGCTTCCTTAGCAACTTCACAGGTATTGATTAACCTGAAGATATTCTTATCCACTCCATTGAAGATTGCATTTAGAGCTTTGGAATTTCCAAGGGCGAGCTCATCTTCTTCCTTGGTCCATTCTTCTTCAGGCTTTGGCTTTGAGGTGCCTTCTTTGTCTTTGCCAGCATCATCTTTTTCACACACAACAGGTGCTTTCCACTCTTTAATAACAGCCTTCCAAGCCCTGTTGTCCAAGGATTTTAAGAAAGTGGTCATCCTTGGCTTCCAATAGTCATAATTTGATCCATCTAAAATAGGGGGTCTATTGACGAATCCTCCAACTTCTTTGTCCATCTTTACACCAGAAAGTAACATCCCTAGATCTCACCTAGAGACAGACAGGATGCCTGCTCTGATACCAATTGTAATTCTGGTATCAGACATGTGATGTTAAGGTGCGATGTCACAATAACACACTCTGCAAAAGGACAGCAATAACAGAACAAATAACACCAAGAATTGTTCACCTAGTTCGGTCTAACTACCTACGTCTGGGGGCTACCAAGGCAGGGATGAAATTCACTACTTGTAGAATTAATTTACAGACTCAACAACCCAGTTGACAATCTCCTAAACTTAATTCCTACTAGTGACTTTCTACCTAAGAAACACTTAGATATGAGAACACTACTCAATCCCTAAAACACTCAAAGAACAACCTCTTTGAGAACCCTTGATCTTACTTCACAGCTTTGATCAAGTTACAACTCTCTATTGCTCACAGCTTCTAGAGAGGACAGAAACACAACACCTATTCAAACCCTAGAATAGTGTAAATACAAGCACTCTAAACAAACTCTAGATACTAAGCCTCTAGCTCCTGATCTTCTGAATGTTTTCTGTCACTTTTTCCTTTGGTCTTGTGCGCTTTATATAGCTCCTTGAATTGGTCTTGGACTTGCTACAATATCTCCCAGATTTGTTATTTAAAACTGAATATTTAAAACAGATTTTCTCCTAAAATCTTTTTAAATCTTCAACCTTTTAAATCTCCTACAAATCTGCAACAGATCTCCTATGCAGCAGCAAATATCTATCCCAAGATATTCGCATCCAATGAGACAGCTTGCTCTCCACAATTCCAGCTAATACTCAACCCTAACAAACTCACAACCTGCTGTTGTTAATTCTGCAGATATGATGTTACAACATCACCTGTGTGACATCAGACATCCTACTTCAGCAATAATTACTTAACACAACCCAGTGTTAAGACTTCAATGTTGCAACATCAGCACCTTGACATCAACATTGAATATACTTTGTTTTACCAAAATTCCAGCCAATCCAGGAACTAACAGTAATGGGAAGTGAAAATGGATATTAATAATTGGATAAAATGGATAAAGAAAAATGGAAATGAATAATGGGTTTATGGTAGAAATTTGAATTCCAAGTAGCCCACACGACAAATCTCTAATTCCAATCACATTCTCAATCCACACTAAACTCACATCTTCATTGAATCCCAACAATTCAATCAGTAAGCTCAATTGACCATGACCCAATGCCCTTCAAATTAGCCCACAACTGCTTTGTCTTGAAAACCATTGATTTCCTCAACCTGAAACTCTAATCTCATGATCTTAAATTGATGATTGTCCATACACCCAACCTTGAAAGAGGAACCCTGATCTTCTTTGAATGCACACTGATGCAGAAATGACGAACTGAGAAGGAACTAAACCCTGATTCACGTCAATGAAATCTAGACCCAATGCCTCCAATGATTTCTCTGGATAAGAAAACCTCAGAAGTTGACGCACCTCTGAATAGGAAAATACTGATAATAAGAAAACCTTTCGACCCCATGTCTTAGGAGCCCAATGTAAAGCATGATTATGAATTATGACCTAATGAAGATGCAGATGAAAAGGAAACACAAGGCAGTTAGAGTTAGAAAAAGAAAGGGCAAATTTTGGGGTGCTACAACTGCCCCTATTCAATCTTCTTGGACCTGAAAGGAATGATAGCAACGACTCTCAGACATTCAAGGTGCACGGAGATTAAATACCAAAAGAACCCGGAAATTGGCAAACTGTGGGGATAATGAAATAGAGTGTTTGCCAGTCGAAGGTGGACTATGCTGGGGAGACAAGACCGGCCAAAGGCAGGCTAACCAACAAAAGAATACGAGGACGGCCGAAGGCGAACTCGAAAAGGCAGACCGACCGAAGGCGGACTAACCAACAAAAGAATACGAGGACGGAAGAAGGCGAACTCGAAAAGGAAGACCGGCCAAAGGCGGACTAACCAACAAAATAATACGAGGATGGCCGAAGGCGAACTCGAAAAGGAATACCGGCCGAAGGCAGACTACCCAACAAAATAATACGAGGACAGCCGAAGGCGAACTCGAAAAGGAAGACCGGCCGAAGGCGGACTAACCAACAAAATAATACAAGGACAGCCGAAGGCTGTCATACCCTAATTTTTGACCCTAAAATTTTGTTTTTTGTTTCACATTGTCTTTACAGCATGACATGCATTTCATCTCGCATATTGCCTAAAATATTAGTCGGAATAGTTTCTCAGATTTACAGACAAACTGGTCAAATTGAATTTCAGTAGTGCGTAAAATCAGGGGACGGAAAATTTTAAAATCGAACTTGCAGACGTCAATTATATTATTCTACGGTTCGCGTAGTTTAACATGGTGTGTTCGTTTTAATTTTTCGACAATTTTTCGTCATATTTTGATCAATTTGAGCATTTTTACGAGTCAAAATTTATTCTAAAATCTTATCAAATGCTGTATTTTTCCGAGTCGTATATTTTATACCGATCTATTTTAGTGTACTCGATTTATTTTTTTTTTCCGATCACTTGCGTGTCCGATTTTATTTATTTGGGGTCCATTTATTTTACTTTCTTTTTTAACTAATATTATTTAGAATAAATAATTATAATAATCAGCATATTATTTTAAATATTTATTTTCATTTTTATTCTTATTTTTAATTTTAATATTATTTAGAATAAACAAATAGGATAATTTGGTATTTTATTTTGATTTTATTTTTAAAAACTTATTTTTATTTTATTTTAGATTTAACTAATATTTAAAAAAATAAATGGGATTTTATTTCTATCTTAGATTTATTTTAATTAATTAAGTTGTTTAAATTTTTTTAATTTTAATAATACTCATGGGCCTTAAAATGGACAATAAGAATATTAATGTCAATTTAATAAATAGTTAACCCTAGTTTTAGTCCCTGTATTTTGTTACGTTGCCAAAGGAAAAAGGGGTAATTGATAGGCTGTACGTGAACGTTCCCAAATACTAAAGTCACAATTTTTTCTTTTGTTTCAAATCTTCACTGATTGTCTTACACTGCCGTAAGTTACTATAATACTATGATACTTAGATTGTCTAATCTGTTAAATGCATATGCATAGAGCTTTTGTTACACCGTCGCCGTACCGTCACAATAAGGTAGGCTAATGATACCTTATAATTGTTACTGAGATTCATAAACAATTTTTCCTGTTGGTGCATAGTTTTTGTTTTAAATATAATATAAATTTTTTTTTTACATATGGCTAGTGTACGTTTGATATATATATAGTTTAAATTATCTCAAAGTTTGTTTATATATATATATATATATATATATATATATATATATATATATATATATATATATATATATATATATATATATATATTCGAAATATGATAATGTTTTTTATTTATTTTATTTTATTTATCTATTTATTATTTGATTTTTTCGGATCGAATTATGTCGATATGCGGTTCGCATATTTGTGTGCTTGATGCGTGACATTTGTGTCGGTTTGATCCGGTTGCGATGACCGCGTTTTCGTGATAGCAATATTGTTGAGGTCTTTATCAAATTTTAATTTTTTTTTCTTTCTTTGAGTTGTTTTTTGTTATATTTAAATTTATACGATTTGGATCCGATTGCGATGACCGCTTATGCGATAACAATTTGCTTTTTGTTTGTTAACTCTTTTTTTTATTATTAGATTTTTCGGATCGAATTGTGTCGATACGCTGTATGTATATTTATGCACGTGATGCGTGACATTCATGTTTAATTTGGTCCGGTTGCGATGATCGCAATTCTTGCATTAGCAACATTATTGTTTTAAAACGTTTAAAATTTTATTTTTTATGCATTTTTATTTTATAATTTTAGATCCGCATATTCTTAATCCCTATTGCGATGATCACGCTAAGTGTAGCAAGGTAATTCGATTTTCATCGATTTTTATGCGGATCTATATTTGTTTATCGTTGCATTTCGATTTCTGAGTTAAAATCTAATTTAACTTTCGAGAACCGTTTGAATGCTTATAGTCATTTGTTCAGCTTCTCATAGAGTGATTCCTACATGAATCCACTCTTAGTTAGCTTCAAAGATAAATTCAGTTTCCATTCAATTTCGGTTGGTTTCGGACCCACATTTACTTGTTTGGTTGTGTAGTATTTCAGTCATTTACTTACTTCCCATTGATAAAATGTATCCCTCACCCTCATGTGTAATTGTTATTTGTTTTTACCGCTTCTATTTCTTTAGATAGATAATTAAAAAAAAACAAAAAAATAAAATAAAATCAATCTTTCAAAAAAATCAAAGAATTTGGTCAACACCAAGTTCCATTTTCAAAAATATTGGTCAACACCAATTGAACAACCAAACCCAAAGCATTCTTGATCCATATATCAAGCCATACCCCAACTTGTAAGTCGACTGCTTTTTAGCATCGCCATCGACCTAATGCACACACTTGCACCTTTTCTTTGATTACAGTTTCGTTTACTAGGAGCACCCTTAGGGACTAGGTTTCGACTTAACTTTTTTCTCAAAAACCTCGATCCAACGTCGAGCCATCTTCCACCCATGTAAGTCGATTGCTTTCGAGCATCGCCATCAACCTTTAGTCACTAGACACAAGACTAGCACCACTTTGCTAGCACTCTCGTTAAATCTTACAATTAATCGCGTAATATCCAAGGGAAAACCCCATGCATGGTAATCAATTATCGTGCATGGTGCATAACCATTTGCATTTCATACCTCCATATGTTCACACCCTTTAGGATAAGTTCATAGACAACTTTAGGATAGACTTCCTAAGTTAGTCCCCCTTAAAATCAATCAAACATCTTTAGCTCACCTAATTCTCCACACAAGAGAATTAGATGTGAATCATCTCAAAGAAGGGATGCACAATCCCATACCCCACAAAATACAAACAAGTTTCAAAACACTGTGGTGGTTTCTTAAGATGATGACTCATCTTTTCTCCTAAACCTTTCAAACCTTTAGTACCCTTTAGAGAGGAACTACAAGTGCTCTGATTCCACTTCCGACAGGATATGTAGGCACAAGAAGCGATATCTTGTCGAGCGCACTTAGGAATATAATTCTAGGTCACCTACCCTTAAACCCTTAGCAAAACAAATGACAGATAACATAAAATAAAATCAAGAGGTTCCTGTAGAGTACTACAGATGTCTAGGATGCTAGCACATTCCCTAGGTATAACCAACCCCCGAACTTAGAATCTTAGTGCATTTGCATTGCGTCGTGGGAATTTGGTTTTTCTCCCTTCCCTTGGATAAAATCAAAGACCGGTGGTGACATTAAAAAAGCAATCCTAGTTAACAAATAACTATGGTATCCAATTTTCACCGCGACAGAAATTGCGACTTCACTGGGGATTCTCATAAGAGGGTTCCCCCTAACTTGATCTTTTTATGTTATCTGTTATATTTGTTGGTTTTGCCGTTTGGAGGGATTCTTGAGTGGTGAGAGTCCTAGACCCAGACTTGAGTGAATTATAAGAGATGATATGGTCAAGGGTACTTTGACGGGGTCGATTCCTGAAAAGCCGAATTGAGAAAATCATCGCTCAGTTTAGGTTCTTTGGAACTTAATATTGTTTGAACGAGTTCATTCGTGAAAACGGTATTAACTTCGACCAAGAACCCTTAAGACTGAGGACCGTAGCACCTTTAAACCCACTTGGCCTTTTAGAATGTAGTGCGGTGACTATGCGGGAGTCTATTTCCAAATAGTTGTCACGCGATACTACACTCGGACGAGATCCTCTTGAGAATATTATTGAATACCAAGTGATTTAGGAAGTCGATAATATCCGAAAGATGGGTCGTAGACTCTGGGAACTTTTAGAACCCGTTCGGCAGGTACATTTGAAACCATACTACCTTATGGGATGGGTAGACCTTGACTCCGTTCACGCTCCTTTGAACCTAGGACCCTTGTTTGTTTGTTTGCTTATGTGTGCTATGTGCTTTGTCTTTGTGTTTGCATCCATGCATCCATTAGCATCATATCATAAAGATTCGTGGAACTTAGTCTTGTTTGTAAACATCGTGAGGATATCATGGACTCTATAAAAAAAACGTTGAAGTACACTTACAACAGTCTTAACTTGGACGATCTAAGGAGACTGAAGACTTTGCGAGAAAATGAAGAAAGGTTCAAGACCAGATATGGGAAGTTATCATCTTCGTTCTACCGACATCTATCATTATTATCAGTCGATACCTAACCCTGGAGAATCTTTCTCCACTAATGGAGTTACTAATTTAGGACAAGTATCCATCTCTCAATTTCGATTGATATTCGAGCTAAGATAACTACAAAAAAAGGATTTGTTGGAAAGAGGTTACTTCTTGCAAAAACGGAAAGCTCAAAGACACCTTATTCCATTCTAATCTTCACTCAACACTTCTAGAAGAAGCTCAATTGGAAGAAGCCAAAGGACTCAAAGAAGACCGTTGGAAGAGTCTCCTTAGATCCATCATTATTAGCTTTTATTTAGCTTTACGTTATGACTGTTGTAAGGTGTACATACGTGTTTTATTTTTTGCATTAAACCAATCATTTAGTATTTCGGTACTAATGACTGTAACCGTTTTTTTTATGATTATTAAGACGAGCCTTTTGATATTCCTTGATGATTATAAATAGCCGAATTCCATGAATCTTGTTGCATCATACGCATCATTTGCATTCGAATTTGCATTCCTTTGCATTCCAAGTTCTCAATCGTGTCTCTCTTCTCAGACCCCGAATCATCGATACGATACTCTAGTCGGTCACAAGAAAAGGATGGATCATTTGGAACAGGAAAACCAAGCACTCCGAGCGGAGATTGCCACTCTAAAGGACAACATGGAAACTTTTTCTACTACTATGAAGAATCTGATAGACACTCAAGAGCATGAAAAGCAAGAACTTCGCGACGAGGTTGCAGACTTAAAGATTACCAAGAGGAGCCTGATGGATTTGGTCAAAGATTTGGCCATATCCCAACGCCGGGATGGATTTTCTGCCTCCTCAGCCAACCAGCTAGTTGAACGAAGTGGTGAATTTTTGGATATCCCTGTGCTCTACGCTAATCTATTCCCTACCCTTTTACAATATGGTTTAATCAAGAAGGAAACTCCACTATCCGTCCCGGTGACCCATGGGAGTTATTTCAAAGTTGATGCCTTCTGTGCCTTCCATCAAGGGGCACCCGGCCATGACATCGAGGAATGTCATGTTTTGAAGAAGAAAGTGAAAGAGATGGTTCAGAAGGGAGTCTTGTCTTTCGAATTGTGCGAACCCCAAGTTGAGATACATCTCTTACTTGAACAAGAAGTAATCTCCTCCTTGCACATGTTGGATTGATACAGAGGACGGTTTTCTCTAGGCTATGTTTCTCCATATTTTAAGCTTATTTGTTGTTTTCATATGTAATTTTCTGCGTTCGTTAATGCACTTGTTTTGCATGTGAGGACTTATTATTTTGAATAATTAATGCAATGAATAATGTTTGTCTTGAAGAAATTCATTCGTTTCACTCATTTTAAATGCTTTATTCTGTTAAAATGCCAATGCTACCCGTTCTCTTGTTTAGGCAGAGAATTGGAGGGAGGATGACGAAAATCAAATGCAAGATCTCTTGTTGTATGCTTTTGAATAAAACCCTGTTGAGGATGTAGGTGTTGGTGTAAGCCCTAGAGGCCAATACTTTTGGTACTTGTATCGAATTATTTATTAATAATAAAAGGCATTTCTTTATTATGTTTGTTTTTCCAAAATGATAAAGTCCCTAGAATAGCTAGTTCGTTTAATGAAACATTAAGTATGACTTAATCATGAGATTCCATTAAACATAAGGACACTATTCTTAAAGCATCCATAGTCGAGCTTTAATGTGAAATGGGATAGCCTTAAAGCATTAAGACTATTATGTAGATAGACTGATGATCACATCTCATGGATCATGGATAAGGAGTTATCAAGTCTTGACATAGGTATGAATATTAGGAGTAATATTTATACTGGATTGACCCACTATGAGAGTACTACATAGATTGTTATGCAAAGTGTCATAAGTTACTCTCATGGTGATAGTGGTGTATACCACCCTTCGACCTGAAACTACTATGTACCCTAGATGTAGAGTCAAGTACTTTATTACTGATCAAACATTGTCCGTAACTGGATGATCATAAAGACAGTTGATGGGTACTTCACAAAGCATGCTGAGGGACATGAGTAGCCTAGATGGAATTTGCCCATCCTGCATAACAGGATAAATGTCTAAGGGCCCAATATTGAACTGGACAAGGATGACACGGTATATGCCTTGTGTTCAATATAGACATAGGGGCAAAAGGGTAATTGTACACACAAGTACTATCACAAAAGGTTTTGTCATATCACATGACAATTTTGTGACTTGGGTAGCAGTGATGTGCTGCTAGATACCGCTCATTGTTTATTATGTTAAATACATGATTTAATATAATTGCCAACGTCGCAAAATCCTACAGGGTCACACACATAAGGACAGTTGGAGAAGAGATAGAGTAAATAAGGAACATCGTAAGGTACGGTGCACTTGAATGGAATACGGAATATGGTAAGGTACCATGTAATATAATAATAATAGTTATTATTATATTTATAATAGTTATAAAATATAATAATAATAAAATTATATTTATTATAATAATATAATAATAATAAAATTATATTTATAGTTATTATAATAATAATACAATTATATTTATTATAATAATAGTTATTATAATAATATAATAATATTGAGTTGGGCTTTTAACTTGTAGCCCACGCAAGTAGTTCTATAAATAGAACCCGTGTGAAGAAGCTCAAAAAAAAGTTATTGTTGAAACCCTGGCCGTATTCTATTTTTCCTCTCCCCCACTCAAAACCTTCAATCGTAATCAGCTAGCACTGTGACTGAAGGAAGCTGTTCGTGTGGACTGAGTAGAGGCGTTGTTCATCGTACAACGCTCGTGATCATCCATAGATTTGGAATCAAAGTTTTCATCGCCACAAAAGGTAACCTTTCTATCACAGATCATGATCTTTCGTAAGGATCTCTAAAGGGAGATTTTTGTTTTCCGCTGCGTTTAGATCGCAAATTTCCCTTCAGTAAGGCATTGTTTCAAATCCCAAACACCGGAGATATAAGGGAGATAAACCCTCGTTATCCCCTTTGAGCCTTGAAGTAGGAGTTTTCTTTTCCAAAATAAAAAATAAAAAAAAACCCTCAATTTTAACCTGGGGCAGGGTAGTGTTCAGTTAAGCTGATCGAGCGCCCAAACTTTCAAAAAAGGAGTGAACATCCGAGAATCCACTTTATCAATCCCTTACAAGTTAAGAGGCTGGAAGTCAAATCCACAATGATTTTCCCTTGACTATCTAAAGAGTGAGGCAGTCACAATCCTTTCAAAAAGGTCAAAATGACTTAGAGTCACACGACTTGTTCATAAATCAAAAAGAAAAAAGAAAAACCCGCTAAGTCAAAAACCTATGAAGGAGACTTAGGCAAAATTGGGGCATCCCGCTGGACTTCAAAGTCAAATACAAAAGACTCAGTCCAGGAAAAAGTTAGGGAATAAGACAAAAAACAAAAAACGAAAACAAAGGATTATAAAGAAAAATCCTCAATGAATAACAAAGTCGTGTGATCGAACGCCAAAAGCAAATAGGTGAGTGACTGTCATGTCCAAAGCCTTAGTGGTTTCTCAACCGCACAAAAAAAATTCCGTTTGAGAGATGAGTGCTCGTGTCAGGTTAACTGAATGTATGACCGAAGAGCATCACGAAGAAGGGGTGGGTACAAATAAACTTTGAGCCTTTATCCTTTGTTTCTTAAACCGTGAACCAAGCCACGATACCACCCTCGAAAAACCTAATTGAAGCAGGGTTTATTTTGAAAGCATACTAATTGAGATAACGTTTCCTGACTCCTATGAGCAACGCTCAAAATTTGTGTTGGCTTTGTAAAATTAATCAATTCCATATCCCAACTAGTGATTCGGTCACAGGTCATTGCGATAGTTTTTTCAAAAAAACTTCAAGACAAACGTGTGTGTTGCATTACCCACTTCAGAATTAACATTTTCTACATGCTAACTTTGCTCGACATCATAGAAGCTTGCATATGAGCATCAGTAATGAGCTCGGTCTTTTTAGATTTAAAACTCTGATGAGTAAATGGAAAATCATTTCAGAAAGATGATCGCATCCAGGGGCATGTCTCCTAAAGACTCTGCTGAACAGGGGCAAGTCATTCTCAGTTGCTGCTTCCATAATCTGACCCGAAAGGGCAAGTTTGAAGACTCGGTTGTACAGAATGCAGTCAATCTAGGACAGTTATGTCGAGATTCTACAAATATCTCAAGAGTTGGAAGACATTGGAACATTTTGGGATGCAAATTTTTCTGTAAAATCCTCTTGGAATGACTTCCACATAATACAGTTGATCTGGGGCAATTACGTCGAGATTAGATAAATCTCTCCAAATTCGATGGCTTAGTTGTACATAACACCATCAGTCCGGGACAGTTACGTCGAGATTCTACAAATCTCTCTGAGAGTTTGAAAATATTGGGACAGTTGGATGTCAATTTTTTATGTAAAATCCTCTTGGGATGACTTCTTCTCTTAAACCATGTAATCTGGGGCACTTGAGAATTGAAGATTATTTTATCCATCCACAACAACTATTGTTCGAAATGGCGACTACCACGCAGTTCATCAGTGCAGAGTTACATTGTCCTCACAACATTCTTCACCCATGTCCCCAGTAAGCTCTATTTCAGCTGTCGTAACTATTCCCCGATGAATCTCTACTTCAAGCAGTTATGGCACGTTTGATGCAAGAATTCCCCAGTTGGTGACCTAAGAATTCCCAGTAAATCTCTTTGGCTCTAACCTTCCCCGGCGAAGTGGATGTTTATTTCATCCCTATGAAGTCTCAAGTCTGGCATCTTTAGTTTGTAACTTTGATCCGAGCTTCCCCCAATGAAGTGGATATTTATTTTATCCCCCGTGTGGCCTCAGCTCTGGCATCTCCAGTCACAACTTTCTTCCAGACTACTTCAGTTCGTCGTGGATATTTATTTTATTCCCATGAAGTCTCTCGAGTCATGAGTTTGATCCGTTCCCAATGGATCTTTCTTATCTCTCAACAGAGTAACCGGATTCATCTTGACAATTCCCTAAGTGAAGTCATGATGATCACCCCCAAGTGGAGTGCTCTCTTTTCCTCAGAGAAGTTTGCAGCCTTGAAGCAGGACTTTGTTTCCATATGTGGTTTTCCATTCATCCCCAATGATGCTTCTATCTTGTAGAGATTGCCTGAGTATCCGTGTCGAGATGTTTATTTCATCTCCGGTTTACTTCTCTCTGTCTGTTTTGTCAGCATAAGCATAACATACATTCATTCATATAGACACATGGCATGGGTGCATCTTGCATTTTGTGTTGTTCGTTTATTCTTTCACTTTGTCCGTGTTTATCTCCAAGTGACAGGGTTTGCCTTTTCCCTCCAAGTAGAGTCGTCAGCCCTTGGCAGAAAGAGCACAACCTTTCTAAATTCCCCACTGAGTTTGATTCTCGTGGACGATGGGTGCTTTAGTTTTCTTTTCCATCTTTTGGATAAAGATAAACCCCAGTTGAGTTCATTCCCCACTGGATAGAGTCTTGCTTTACCGTTTCTCTTCAGTTATTTCCTGAATTGAACTTTGGTCCCTGACAATCACAATCTTAAATCTCTCTAGGCTTTTGAACCTAAATTGAGCGTGCATTTATTTTGCACTTTGTATCCCCTGGAATAATCTATTTGGAGATCACCATTGAAGACAAAATATTTCTCCAGCAGTGTTGTTACAACATTCCTCTCAACAACTCATACCCAGACGACAAGTGGCAACTTCTTTATTTGAGCAGCTTGTTTTCTTCTCAGATTTTCTATTAGGATGACAAATGGCAGTCTCTTTTCAAGACAGTTTGTTTATCCCCAGAAGTTATTGTAATACCCCAAATTTTGACCACTTAGATTTCCCATCATTGTGAAAATCATCATCACAATATGGAGGAACCATCATGCTTCATCAATCTCCCCAAAGATGGGTGAGCATCCAATACAATCAAAATTAGGGTTTCAAGCCCTCTCTGAGTGCTTAGACAAAGGATCAATCAAGAAATGACATGATCATCAACTTGTCTAATCTCTTAAATATCCACAATGGATCAAAAAGGACTCCCACTTCAAGGATTAAGCACAAGGCTGCTCCCTTCTAGGTGGATCAAGTCTCAAGATCGACAGTGTCACCAAATTAGGGTTTTGGTCGACCAGGGCCTCCAGATGGAAATTTTCATCTGGGCACAAGGCAATGATCCAAAACATGACCTAATATGCTTCATGGAACCTCATGAACCCATGCATCAAGTCAATTTTGCCTCAGGGGATGCATTCATCAAAAATCAGGAATTAGGGTTTCTTGGCCTAATTCACCCCTAAGTTGACTTTTGGGACAAATCATGAGCCAAGACCTCAAGAGATGATTTTAGGGTCTCTAATATACCATATTGATCCATTTGGAACAATGGATTGATCCAAGAAGCTTGAGCAACAAGTCTCAATTTCATCTGCACCACAATTAGGGTTTTAAGAGAAAAGTCAACTGTAACTTTGACTTTTGACCAAGACATGCTCCCAAACCCTAATACATGATTGAATATACCCTATGACACCCATGGAACATGTCCATCAAGTTTGATTTAGGTCAAGGACATGATTTCCTGAAGAATTGCACAGTTTGGAATTCATCTGATAAAAAGTCAACTGTGCACAAAAGTCAACTTTGACTTTTTGAGATTTTTCACCAAAATGGATTTTTAACCCTAAAATGATGTTAATTTATGATTTGAATCATCATTCATCAAGAAAAATCAAGAAAAGTGAGATAACTTGTAAAAGGGGTAACCATAAAACTTAGAAATTTTTCTAAGTTAAAAATAAAGTGGCAAAGGTACCAACTTTGGAGGACCATAACTCCTAAACCACAAGGCCATTTTTTCTCATCCAAAGATGGATTTGTAGCCCTCATTATCACCTACAAAAACTTCAACTACAAGTCATTCCAATTCATTAAGGATTTTGAGTTATGGAGTGATCAAAGTGGCTGAAAAGTGAAAATGTCACTTTTTCCAACACTTAGTGAAATTTTCACTAAGTCAGATTCTGCCTCACTTTTTGCCAAATGTAGGGGGATTTTTCACTTGGAATCAAAAGAGATCAAAACCAAACTTGTTCAAACAGTTGTTGTATCATGTAAGAGCTTTCCAAAATGGCCAAGAACATTGTCAAATTCAACCTACACCATGAGATACAACATTGCCAAGTTGCCTTGCTGAAATCTGTCAAGGCAAGGCAGAATTTGCAACTTTGGTCGATTTGCCAAAATCAGCCAAATTCAATTGCTCCTATCCACTTGGACACCTCAGAGGATTGAATCTAAAGGGGACAATCACTGAGCCAAGCCTCCAAAGTCCATGGAACAAGAAATAGCATGTTGAACCTAGAATGGCCAAAATAGGGACAAGACTTCAAATTTGGAATGAGGCATTCAATGAAACCATCAAGGTGGCATGGACTGAGCCATTCTCATCTGAAATCAGTCAAGACTTATCCAAGACCAAGGGAACCAAAGCTCTGTGCCCTAACCTCTAGTCAATGGCTAGAGGAGACTTGGATTTTCATTTGCCAACATTGGCCAAACCTACTTACCAGCTGCCATGCACTATTCCTTGCAAAACAAACTTGCTCTACTATAAATAGAGCTCAATTGTGGTCAGTTTGAGTACACCATAGCCATCTACCAGATGCTTTCCTCAAAATCTCTTCTTTCACTCCAATTTTGCCTTCTAAGGCAAGTCACTATCGGGTTTTGAGTTTGAGAGCAATTCCAATCAAACCAATCACTCACACACCTCACATACATCACATATGAGCTGATCAAACACTTAGATTACTTCTGAAACATCAATTTCACAAAATCACCAGCTGGTTGCTCAAGGTTTTAACCAAAGTGCAGCTGAGGTACCACAAAATGATCCAGCCAATTTCAATCAAGTCCAACCATCCAAACACAATCCATAGGGTGTAGGGAAGCTGTTCAGATCATCACCACTCATCTGTAACACCTCCAAATCAAAAATCACTTTGAACTTGCTGTCACGACTTGGAGGTAAGCACATACTTGGTCATCTCTCAATCTATGCATATTTCCTCGCACAATAATTTGGCCATATGTTCATAATCATGCATGGAATGTTTTCCCTCAATTAATTGCATTGTTTGAATCGTGTATCAAAAATCCTAGCCTTCATGCAAAAATTAGGGTTCTTGAGGTCTCTTCGTGATTTCTTGTTGTATGTTTAATTTAAATGAAATTAAAGTACATAGACATGATCGTGAGGTTGAGGCGAGCATAATGATATGTGGATTGCATGATATGATTACGTATTCATGGAGATTGGATAGAAAATGCAAATCTGAGAAACCAAGAACACGCGCGTGTTCTTCAGCCTGTTCTTGGCGCCATTTTTAGAAATTCAAATATTTGAATTTTGTGATTTTGTTTAATTGATTCAAAAATTAATTTCTCTCTGAGTTTTAATGATTTTGAGTTGATTATTTTTTTAATAATTCACCAAAATGTTAAAATATTTTATTTTCACAAAAAATCCCAAAAATATTGTTTATTTCATATAATTGATATTTTTGCAAAGAATTAATATTTTAATTGTTTTTGACATTTTAAATATTTTTTCTACATTGATTTTGCAACTTTTAATGCTTTCTAATTATTTTGTAGGTCAATACTTGATTTTTGAAGCATTAATCCAAGATCACAATTTGTTTTCCATGTGTTAAACAATTTTTGATCATTTTAATTGAATTTTTATTCAATTAAATACATTTTGAAAGCAAATTAGGGTTTTGGATTAATTCAACCCTCATAAATCATTTTCAAAACTCTTTGGGCCTCTTGAGAGAGTGTAAGACCCATCCCCCCTTGTACAAAAACTTTTTGGGCCTCACTCATTGTATAAGTCCCTCTGTACAAGTAAACGGCGCGATCATCGTCCGTTAAAAAATAAAAAAATCATCTGGGCCTCTCCTTGAGCTATAAGACCCATTCAAAACACTTTGGGCCTCTATTAGAGTGTAAGACCCAATCCCCCTTTTAACCAAAACATTTTGGGCCTCACTTATTGTATAAGTCTTTCTGCGTTAAAAGAAAACCTCGGCGCGATCGCCATTTTTAAACGAAAAATCATTTGGGCCTACCCTCGTGTTATAAGCCCCTCTCTTTTCTTTAAACCTTTTTTGGGCCTCTTGAGAGAGTGTAAGACCCATCCCTTTGTACAGAAAACCATTTTTGGGCCCCAGTCACTTGTATAAGTCCCTCTGTACAAAGTCAAATAGTGCGCTCACTGATAAAACCCTGGGCCTCTCCTTGAGCTGTAAGCCCCAAATCTTTCTTTTTCAAAGCACTTTCTCCTTTGATTTTGAATATACTGTTGTTTTCAATTTTTCTTTGTTGAACAACTAACCAAACAGCATGGAAGCTCTACAACCGAGTAAGTGTTTACCCGCTTTCATTTACCGCTTTCATATGTATATAATTGTATTGTGGGGCTGTTTCACTATAAGTCTCCTTTCACAAACTCATATATATATAACTGTATTATGGGGCTGTTTCACAGTAAGTCTCCTTTCATAAACTCATATCTACTGTGTAATAATAGTATAGATATTTCGAGTTTCCCCGGCAACTACGTCTAGAACTAGGTGACGTCGTTTCATTTATTCGTAGAAATAGACG
The DNA here is from genome assembly GCA_022829125.1 of Lathyrus tuberosus. Lineage (NCBI taxonomy): Eukaryota > Viridiplantae > Streptophyta > Magnoliopsida > Fabales > Fabaceae > Lathyrus > Lathyrus tuberosus. Next base: position 1,876,980 of record JALAZF010000048.1, on the reverse strand, counting down.
CCTAGATCCCCAATAGGAGCACCAGATACAGTCTTCTCTTCGGCTGTCCTCCTTAGGAATCGTCAAGAAGCTCTACTCCCCAAGATGAATGTATTCTCCGTGAATGGCATCTTTGAGTTTCTTCCAAATTCTCGAACTTTCCTGACTTGATATATTCCTTGTGGATAGCTTGCCTTGAATGTCTCGGGGTTTGGGTACCCACTACGGTCATAATCTTGGACCTTAACTAAGGAACCCTCTTTAAAAGTTAAAAGTCGCTGGATAGTAAACCTCGCACGTTTACCAGTGGTTTTTATCTTTAAAAGAGTTATCTCTCCTAATGGAAAGGAGATGATAGACCCACGGGCTTCTTAAAAGCATCGGCCTCCTCTTGGGCATTATTCAAGGACACTACGGCTTCTTAGAAGTATTCACAGCCTCCTCTTAGGCTTCGTATAATGATCTCTTCCTTCGGGAATGATAGCCTCCTCTTGGGCTTCGTACAAGGACCCGTAGGCTTCTTAAAAGTTTCCAGCCTCCTCTTGGGCTTCGTACAAATTGTCCCGACGACCTCCTAGAGGTATAGGAACAGAACCTAGTCATCCTCATAGAACAATCCTTTCATAGAGTCTACTACTGTTTCTCATAGCATAGTACAAAAGAAAAAAACTCTAGACTTGGACAGTCTAACTTCCTTGAGTCTTAAAGACATTCTCAAGTGACCCCTTCGTTAAATAGGAAGGAAACCCGCAGACTCGGACAGTCTCAATACCCTTTGGATTACCCGTTTCCTCAAAGAGAAGGAAATATCCCTAATCCTTGAATCAAATCCATGAGTACAGTGTTGCTCATATAAGAACTGATTTTCTCTTTTAAAATCAGTATATTGGATCTGTCACTCAACTGAAACAAACCTTTAGCCTCCATCTCGGGCTTCGTACGAGATACAAAAACACTCTCTCGTTGAGTATCAAAGACTCCCTCGTAGAGTCAAACAAACAATAGCCTCTATCTCGGGCTTCGTACGAGACACAAAGACTCTATCGTCGGGTCAAAAACTTTTAGCCTCTCTCTCGGGCTTTGTACGAGACACAAAATAGCCTCCTCTTAGGCTTTGTATAATGATTTTCCTAGCGGAAATTAGCCTCCTCTTAGGCTTTTGTATAAGAAAACCACTGGTTGATCGAATCAACCTTTTAGCATCAAAGATGTGCCTCGTTCACAGTACATAAACATCAACAACTCCTTTCCTTTCATCTAATCGCTGTAAGCGGCAAGCCTCTGGATCATCTATATCCATGCCACTGTCCCTCTTTTAGCATGAGAAATTCCTAAGGAAAGATGGCATTGCTCTACACTGAGTTAAAGTCTTCTCCTTCAGATTAAAACCCTTTCTTCGGAAATTATGGCATTGCTCGGGTCCGCGTATCCCAGTTAAAGTAATTCTCCTTCCCCCTCTTTAGAGATGACAAATTCTCTCTAAAGTCGAGGTCTTTCAGCTTCACGTCTTGGGCTTTGAACAAGACATAAATAGACCTTTCAGCTTCACATCTTGGGCTTTGAACAAGATACAAACCACCTTTCGCTTCACGTCTTGGGCTTTAAACAAGACACCAAAACACCAAAAACACCCATTTCCTCCCATAGAATAGGAGGAACTACGAACGCTCTGATTTCCCTGTTTCGGTAAATGGGAATACGTAGGCATAAGATCGAAAGAAAAGATCTTAGCGAGCACAATCAACAAAAAACCCAAATCCATATCTCCGTCAATCAAAAGCAGTAATTCAAAAGCATCAGTCCTAACATCCTAATCCTTGTTCCCCGCCAGAAACCTTCTGCCCAGATAAAAAGAAAACAGTATTGGCGAAAATACAAATAACCAGTACAAAGGCCCCCCCACATTGATAGCATCCGTAACCTAACAGACTGCTATTTAAACTCAGTATGCAAAGCAGGGTTAATTGGAGACATCTATTTCCCTTCCTTATTCAGCTCACAATAGGATAAAAAATGAATCGACCTGTAGTCAAAGCTCAAACCGCAGAGAGCGACCAGCGCTTAAGAACCGCGTCCAAAATCGCTCGCTACAGTTATCAAGATTATTAACCCATTCTCCATCAAATAGCATCTCTCCAGGTATCTGTCAGAGAAGTTTGTTGAGTACTTTACAAGTGTTTCTCTTTATTTGAGAATTCCTGTTACAAGGATTTTATTTCACACTAAAGCAATATTGCTCCTCAGTGATATTCTCCCAGTGAGTCTACTATTCAATTTACATCCATCAAATGGCATCTCTCCGAGAAGTTTGGTGAAGATTATTACAGTTGATCTTCCTCTTTATTTGAGAAGACGTATTTTGCAAGTCAGCCGACCTGCATCTCTTTTTGAAGATCCCCGGTGATATTTTCTAATCTCCAGTAAGTTATGGATTCCCGCTGAAGTCTTCAATCTCCAGTGAAATTCCAATCCCCTGTGAAGGTGCTTCCCCATAAGTATTCACCTTTCTAGGAGGAATTCAAGACTTTTGCTCGAGGCAGACAACCTCGTAGCTCTTATTTTAAGACTTTGCTCGAGGCAGACAATCTCGTAGCATTTATTTCAAGACCCGCTCGTGGCATACAACCTTGAAGCGTTTATTTTCAAACTTGCTCGTGACATACAACCTCACAACATTTTATTTGAAAACCCGTTCATGGCATATAACCTTGAAGCGTTGGGGAAGGTTATTTACCCTTTCTAAATGGAACATTTAGTTAAAGAAGAAGCTGAATCATATTTTGATCATTGGAAGCTTATTTTGGTTATTACCTTTGCTTAGGCTATCATATGTTTGATAGTAGGTAATATACCATATCTTTTTGGTCAGATACCTTTGCTTAGGCTGCCATGTTTGGTAGTAGGTGATCCTTCTTTTCAAGTATATTACCTTTGCTTAGGCTTTCATATGTTTGATAGTAGGTAATATGTCTGTCTTTTGGTCAGATACCTTTGCTTAGGCTACCAGGTTTGGTAGTAGGTCATCTTTCCTTTTATGTTTACCTTTGCTCAGGCTATCATATGTTTGATAGTAGGTAACTCACCTTTCTTTTGGGTCGGACACCTCTGCTTAGGCTGTCACAAGTTGGCAGTAGGTGATCCTTATTTTCCAGTCTATTACCTCTGCTTAGGCTATCGTGTTTGATGGTAGGTAATATGTCTTCACTTTGGTCAGATACCTTTGCTTAGGCTACCAAGCTTGGTAGTAGGTCATCTTCCCTTTTGTGTTTACCTCTGCTTAGGCTATCATATGTTTGATAGTAGGTAACATATCTTTTCTTGTTGGTCAGACACCTTTGCTTAGGCTGCCGTGTTTGGTAGTAGGTGATCTCTCCTTTCAGGTTACTACCTCTACTTAGGCTATCATATGCTTGATAGTAGGTAATATACCGTATCTTTTTGGTCAGATTACCTCTACTTAGGCTACCAAGTTTGGTAGTAGGTCATCTTTCCTCGTGTGTTTACCTTTGCTTAGGTTATCACGTGTGTGATAGTAGGTAATACAAATATTTTCTTGTTGGTCAGACACCTTTGCTTAGGCTACCGTGTTTGGTAGTAGGTGATCTCTCCTTTCAGGTTATTACCTCTACTTAGGCTATCATATGTTTGATAGTAGGTAATATGTCTATCTTTTTTGGTCAGATACCTTTTCTTAGGCTACCGTGTTTGGTAGTAGGCGATCTCTCCTCCCAAGTCTATTACCTTTGCTTAGGCTATCATATACTTGATAGTAGGTAATATACGTCCTTTCATTTCAACTGGATACCTTTGCTTAGGCTGCCACAAGTTGTTGGTAGTAAGTTATCTTTCCTTTCAAGTTTCTTGCCTGATGATTAGGCTACCATATCCTTGGTAGTAGGCAATACACACCTTTGTTCTATTTTGGAGATACCACGTGTTTAAGCTACCTTGTGATTGTCAGTTGGTAGTCTCTTCCCCAGTGGAGTTGAGTTTCATCCCCAATGGAGTTGGATCTTTCCCCGTAGAGTCTCGCTAAGTTGTTCCTCGTCGGGTCTTCCATTCTTTAACTATGTTTCGACGTTAACTGTATGCTATTACCCCCTGTGACATCATTCCCCACAGGATCTTTGTCTTGAATTCATATCATATCATTTCATATCATATGCATTTGTGGCATCTTAGGGCCAAAAATTTTGCATGTTTGTATTTAAGCCTCTCCTATCTCGTCGAGACGAAGATTTCAATCTCCATATCTCCGGATAGAAGAAACTTAAATAGGGGCATCTGTCATACCCTAATTTTTGACCCTAAAATTTTGTTTTTTGTTTCACATTGTCTCTACAGCATGACATGCATTTCATCTCGCATATTGCCTAAAATATTAGTCGGAATAGTTTCTCGGATTTACAGACAGACTGGTCAAATTGAATTTCAGTAGTGCGTAAAATCAGTGGACGGAAAATTTTAAAATCGAACTTGCAGACGTCAATTATATTATTCTACGGTTCGCGTAGTTTAACATGGCGTGTTCGTTTTAATTTTTCGACAATTTTTCGTCACATTTTGATCAATTTGAGCATTTTTACGAGTCAAAATTAATTCTAAAATCTTATCAAATGTTGTATTTTTCCGAGTCGTATATTTTATACCGATCTATTTTAGTGTACTCGATTTATTATTTTTTTTTCCGATCACTTGCGTGTCCGATTTTATTTATTTGGGGTCCGTTTATTTTACTTTCTTTTTAAACTAATATTATTTAAAATAAATAATTATAATAATCAGCATTTTATTTTAATTTTATTTTAAATATTTATTTTAATTTTTATTATTATTTTTAATTTTAATATTATTTAGAATAAACAAATAGGATAATTTAGTATTTTATTTTGATTTTATTTTTAAAAACTTATTTTTATTTTATTTTAGATTTAACTAATATTTAAAAAAATAAATGGGATTTTATTTCTATCTTAGATTTATTTTAATTAATTAAGTTGTTTAAATTTTTTTAATTTTAATAATACTCATGGGCCTTAAAATGGACAATAAGAATATTAATGTCAATTTGAAAAATATTTAACCCTAGTTTTAGTCCCTGTATATTGTTACGTTGCCAAAGGAAAAAGGGGGAATTGATAGGCTGTACGTGAACGTTCCCAAATACTAAAGTCACAATTTTTTCTTTTGTTTCAAATCTTCACTGATTGTCTTACACTTCCGTAAGTTACTATAATACTATGATACTTAGATTGTCTAATTTGTTAAATGCATATGCATAGAGCTTTTGTTACACCGCCGCCGTACCGTCACAATAAGGTAGGCTAATGATACCTTATAATTGTTATAGAGATTCATAAACAATTTTTACTGTTGGTGCATAGTTTCTGTTTTAAATATAATATAATTTTCTTTTTTACATATGGCTAGTGTACGTTTGATATATATATAGTTTAAATTATCTCAAAGTTTGTTTATATATATATATATATATATATATATATATATATATATATATATATATTCGAAATATGATAATGTTTTTTATTTATTTTATTTTATTTATCTATTTATTATTTGATTTTTTCGGATCGAATTATGTCGATACGCGGTTCGCATATTTCTGTGCTTGATGAGTGACATTTGTGTTTGTTTGATCCGGTTGCGATGACCGCGTTTTCGTGATAGCAATATTGTTGAGGTCTTTATCAAATTTTAATTTTTTTTCTTTCTTTGAGTTGCTTTTTGTTATATTTAGATTTATACGATTTGGATCCGATTGCGATGACCGCATATGCGGTAACAATTTGCTTTTTTGTTTGTTAACTCTTTTTTTTATTATTAGATTTTTCGGATCGAATTGTGTCGATACGCTGTATGTATATTTATGCACGTGATGCTTGACATTCATGTTTAATTTGGTCCGGTTGCGATGATCGCAATTCTTGCGTTAGCAACATTATTGTTTTAAAACGTTTAAAATTTTATTTTTTATGCATTTTTATTTTATAATTTTAGATCCGCACATTCTTAATCACTATTGCGATGATCACGCTATGTGTAACAAGGTAATTCGATTTTCATCGATTTTTATGCGTATCTATATTTGTTTATCGTTGCATTTCGATTTCTGAGTTAAAATCTTATTTAACTTTCAAGAACCGTTTGAATGCTTATAGTCATTTGTTCAGCTTTTCATAGAGTGATTCCTACATGAATCCACTCTTAGTTAGCTTCAAAGCTAAATTCAGTTGCCATTCAATTTCGGTTGGTTTCGGACCCACATTTACTTGCTTGGTTGTGTAGTATTTCAGTCATTTACTTACTTCCCATTGATAAAATGTATCCCTCACCCTCATGTGTAATTGTTATTTGTTTTTACTGCTTCAATTTCTTTAGATAGATAATTAAAAAAAAACAATAAAATAAAATAAAATCAATCTTTCAAAAAAATCAAAGAATTTGGTCAACACCAAGTTCCATTTTCAAAAATATTGGTCAACACCAATTGAACAACCAAACCCAAAGCATTCTTGATCCATATATCAAGTCATACCCCAACTTGTAAGTCGACTGCTTTTTAGCATCGCCATCGACCTAATGCACACACTTGCACTTTTTCTTTGATTACAATTTCGTTTACTAGGAGCACCCTTAGGGACTAGGTTTCGACTTAACTTTTTTCTCAAAAACCTCGATCCAACGTCGAGCCATCTTCCACCCATGTAAGTCGATTGCTTTCTAGCATCGCCATCAACCTTTGGTCACTAGACACAAGACTAACACCACTTTGCTACCGCTCTCGTTAAATCTTACAATTAATCGAGTAATATCCAAGGGAAAACCCCATGCATGGTAATCAATTATCGTGCATGGTGCATAACCATTTGCATTTCATACCTCCATATGTTCACACCCTTTAGGATAAGTTCATAGACAACTTTAGGATAGACTTCCTAAGTTAGTCCCCCTTAAAATCAATCAAACATCTTTAGCTCACCTAATTCTCCACACAAGAGAATTAGATGTGAATCATCTCAAATAAGAGATACACAATCCCATACCCCACAAATAAAAACAAGTTTCAAAACACTGTGGTGGTTTCTTAAGATGATGACTCATCTTTTCTCCTAAACCTTTCAAACCTTTAGTACCCTTTAGAGAGGAACTACAAGTGCTCTGATTCCACTTCCGACAGGATATGTAGGCACAAGATGCGATATCTTGTCGAGCGCACTTAGGAATATAATTCTAGGTCACCTACCCTTAAACCCTTAGCAAAACAAATGACAGATAACATAAAATAAAATCAATAGGTTCCTGTAGAGTACTACAGATGTCTAGGATGCTAACACATTCCCTAGGTATAACCAACCCCCGAACTTAGAATCTTAGTGCATTTGCATTGCATTGTGGGAATTCGGTTTTTCTCCCTTCCCTTGGATAAAATCAAAGACCGGTGGTAACATTAAAAATGCGATCCTAGTTAACAAATAACTATGGTATCCAATTTTCACCGCGACAAAGGAGAACTCGAAAAGGAAGACCGACCGAAGGCGGACTACCCAACAAAATAATACGAGGACGGCCGAAGGCGAACTCAAAAAGGAAGACCGGCCGAAGGCGGACTAACCAACAAAATAATACGAGGACTGCCGAAGGCGAACTCGAAAAGGAAGACCGGCCGAAGGCGGACTAACCAACAAAATAATACGAGGACGGCCGAAGGAGAAATCGAAAAGGAAGACCGGCCGAAGGCGGACTAACCAACAAAATAATACAAGGACGGCCGAAGGCGAACACGAAAAGGAAGACCGGCCGAAGGCGGACTACACAACAAATGAATATGAGGACAGCCGAAGGCGAACTCGAAAAGGAAGACCGTTCGAAGGCAGACTACCCAGCAAAAGAATACGAGAACGGCCGAAGGAGAACTCGAAAAGGAAGACCGGCCGAAGGCGGACTACCCAACAAAAGAATACGAGAACGGTCGAAGGCAAACTCGAAAAGGAAGACCGGCCGAAGGCGGACTAACCAACAAAATAATACGAGGACGGTCGAAGGCGAACTCGAAATGGAAGACCGGCCGAAGGCAGACTAACCAACAAAATAATACGAGGACGGCCGAAGGCGTACTCGAAAAGGAAGATCGGCCGAAGGCGGACTACCCAACAAAATAATACGTGGACGACCGAAGGCGAACTCAAAAAGGAAGACCGGCCGAAGGCGGACTACTGAACAAAATAATACGAGGACGGTCAAAGTCGAACTCGAAAAGGAAGACCGATCGAAGGCGGACTACCCAACAAAATAATACGAGGATGGCCGAAGGCGAACTCGAAAAGGAAGACCGGTCGAAGGAGGACTTCGCTGGGGATAACAGGACAGCCAAGGGTAAAAGCAACAATTTTACGACCCTCAAATTTATCTGGAATCAAAGTTGGGGAAAAGATAAATCTAAACAGACAACTCTGCAGGGGTGTACTTGAATGTATAACAATATGAAGGAGGAATCCACTGGAGATCTCACTGGGGATAAAGTAAACAAAATCTCCTGAGTTATGCCATCTCTGTTGAGGAAAATAACTGTCAAAGAAAGTATCAAACCTGGCTTATGCTTCAAATGCCTATGTTTGAATTTTTTTATGGCGTAATGCTCCATACGAAATGGCAATGCTACGCGTTTGGGAGGATGCCATGCAAACGATGCTTATGCAATGCAAAAAGAAATGCTCCAGCAAAATAAATGCTAAAAATGAAGGCGGCTCCACCGGGGATAACAACATAAATTGTCCTCTGAGTCTAAGAACTCTGCTGAGAAGGATCACACTGAACAACTCCTTTGATCAACAACTTCTGCTGGAGATGAAAACCAAAAGAACATCCACTCTGCTGGGGATTATATATAACTTTTTGAAAAAGGAAACTAAGACCTGAATCGGAAGAGTGCTAAATATCACTTGGACTTAAAAACCGATGGGATGTCAACCATCACTGATCAAACCTACTGCAAAGACTACCACCAAACTCTGCTTGGGGAGATAAATCACAAGTACTGGATCTGGTGGGGACACCATTGAACTTAACCCGCTGCTGGGGAAATGACTTCGCCCTTATCCTACTGAGGGTTAGATCATGCTGTTGTTGGCGAAAACACGTTTCCTGACTGGCTGAGGGGAGTAGACACCAAGACTCTGTGGGGAAGACAACATCTTTGTCCCGGGAATACCTTCCACAAATCTCCTGCGGGAATACAACAACATCCACCCTAGAGCAATCCACTTTAAATGCAGGTTGGGGAACAATCTTCTGTACTCTGACTGGGGAGAGTGACAGTTTGATGAAGATGATGAAAACTCAATGCTAGGGAGAATAACTCTGCTGGGGAGAAAAGTCAACGAAACCTGCCAAGGGATATCATTGAGCTTAACCTGCTGTTGGAGGAAAGATTTTACCCTGTCGGGGATTAGAGCATGTCGTTGCTGACGGAATTACACTTCCTGACCTGCTGAGGAAAGTGAGTACCATACTCTGTGGGGAAAATAAAGTCTTTTCAGAGACATCTAACACATCTCCTGCTGGAGATACAACAACATCCACCTTGGAGCAATCCACTTCTGACTGCTTGCTGTGGAATAATAAACCAACCAGAACTTCGGCTAGGGACACAATCCTCTGTACTCTTGTCGGGGAGAATAAGTTTTGCTGAGGATAATGTACTTTTAGTGCTGGGGAGATTAACTTTACTGAGGATGATGACCTTTCAGTGCTGGGGAGAGAAACTCTACTGGGGAAAACAATTTTTTTACCCTGCAAATATACGGTAAACTGAACCGTTTCTATGTTCATAGACCTTGCTCGAGAATCCAGCCAAACCTCTGTTTTGTGATAAACATTTGCTGAAAATGCCCCAGGGCTCTGCTGAAGAGAAGTACCAATGGCAATTGGCCTCTGACCTGTTGAGGAAAGCTAACCACCACCCACAAATCTGTTTAGGGAACAACTATTGACAATATCTGCTCCTCTAGGGGACGCCATTCTACCCTTACTCTGTTGGGGAGACGGAAACCACTTCACCGCAAGCTTGAGAAACATAAACCCAACACACTTGACTTGTACGGGGGAGTATAAATTCGTGTTGACAATTAATAAACTTCAACAACCCTGCCGGAGGAGAGCAAACTTCTGAACTCTGGCTGAGGAGGATAATAAGAATTTTCATAATGCTCTGCCATGGATGATATAACTTCAACTATCTTTTCTGAGGACGGATGGCAATTCAATTGCTTCGCTGGAAAAAAGATACCCTTTGGCGCCTTGCTGAGGAAGAGAAATTCCATACCGGGAGCCACTTTGGCGATTCATGCTTCTGTTAATCGACTGCTTGCTGATTCTCACACGTAACCAACGGCCCTTTGATCTCCACTTGCCCCAGACTACAGTGTCTAATGGAAGAAATCGTCTTAAGAGGATTTTACAGAAAACCTGGCTCTCACATGCCCCAAGGTCTTCAAACTCTTAGAGATTTATCAGATCTCGACATAACTGCCCCAGACTTCATAATCTATGAAGTAATTTGCCTCAAAAGGATTTGTAAAGACTTGAAATGTTCTGCCCCAGTATTTTGAACCTTGAAGAAGTGCTCTCAATTAATCATCTTCAGGAGTGGATAACTTCTCATGCTCTAAAGGTGGCCTGCCCCAATACGAGCTTTGAAATGAATCTGCCTCTGGCCGACTGGTCCTTGAGAGATTTGCCGAATCTCGATGTGATTGCCCCTGTTTGGATGCTTTAGGGAGATTTTTTCAATGTGACTGCTTTAGATTGGCTACATCTTATCACCACTCACTAGGAACGCCCAGGCTGCGCACAGTCTGTTGGCCACATGCCCCTTGACATGACTGTCCTTCGGGAATTTTCACCATCTTAACTTGGCGTGATCAAGCTTCTCAACTGATGTTCATCATGCAACCTTCTTTGATGCTTAAGCACATGCAAGCAGAAAATGTTTATTATGAGAATGACAATTCTAATGCAACACACATGTTAACCTTGAAGCTTTATTGAAAATGCGTCGCCAAGCCTTGTGAACGAATCACTAGCTGGGATACGACATTGATTTTTAAATATAAAATAATACGCACATGCAATACCAACAAAAATCTTATTAGCATAACTCATAGGAGTCAGGAACGCTATCTCGCTGAAGTGCACTTTCGGAATAAACCCTGCTTCAATTAGGACTTTTAAGGGTTGTAACGTGGTCTGGTTCACGGTTTGAGAAAAAATGATTTATGGCTCAAAGTTTTGTCTGTACCCATCCATTCTCCTTGGTGTTCTCCAGTTTTACGTTCAGCTAACTCGACGCAAGCGCTCACCTTTCAAAAAGGTTACTGAATGACAGGAGTGATGGTTACGGAACCCACACGGTTTTCAGAGTAGCGGTCACCCTTTTTGTCTTTGGTGTCTGTAGTCACACGACTTATTCTCTATCGAGGATTTTTCTTCTTTTTTTTTTATTTTCTGCTTTTCATTCTTTTGTTTTCCCTGATTTTTCCTGGACTGATTATTTTCTTGAATTTTTCGATATTTGAAGTCCAGTGGGATGCCCTAACTTTTGCATAAGTCATTTGTTTTCAAGTTTTCGACTTAGCGGGCTTTCTTTCTCTTTTTTTTCTTTTCTCTTTTTTTTCTTCTTGAACAGATCGTGTGACACTGGCTGTCTTGACTTCTTTGAAAGGGTTATGACTACCTCATTCCTTAGTTGATGAGGGATAACCATTGTGGTTTCACGCCCCATGATCTCCTGATGTGTAAAGGTAGTGGATCCTTAATTGCGCGCTCCTTTTGAAATTTGGACGCTTGGTCAAATTACTGATAACTACCCTGCCCTTGGGTTAGATGTGAGGGTTTTTTCGAATGAAAAGAAACTCCTACATTGAGGCTCAAACGGGTTGACGAGGGTCTATCTCCCTTATATCTCCGGTGTTTGAGGATTTGAAGCAATGCCTGTACATCATCAACAAGGTTTTATCCAAAAGCACGCAACCAAAGATCTTTGCGTTTTTCACTTCATCATCCTCCCTCAAGAGTTTAAGGTAAGAAAGTTGGTATTGCAGTGCGTATAAACATGATAAGAGTGCATAAAAGTAAAGTACTTCAAGAGCAACACATTCATTGCATTAAAATCATCATTCAAAACACAAACAAGTGTTTTCATGCAAACACTGTACTAACAAATAATGAAAAATTACACATGAAAATGCAGTAAAGAAGCCGAAAATTGCCATTTTTGAGGAGGCTTGACTCCTTCTGGACCACTAGCTTTATGAGATGACCCTTGAAGTCTTCAAGATTAAACAGATGAGAGGTTAACATGCACTACCAAATTTCCCTCTGGAAAGGATATGTATCCCTTATCAATCAACTGTTGTACCTTGGCTTGGAATGCTTTGCAATCCTCAGTTGAGGGCCCCATGGATCCTCCATGATATTCGCATTGCACATTGGGGTCGTACCCAGGAGGGTATAGCTGTGGTAATGGCTTGAGAGTCTTGGGCTCTACCAATGAGTTTTGAATTAGGTGTGGCAGAAGCTGATTGTACGACATGGGAACTGGATGAAGAGGAGCATTCCTTCTTTCCAAGTTGTTGCAAGGCCTATGCTGATTCTGACGCTGATAGTTCTGTTGTTGATACCGACTTGTGCCTTCCTCTCGCTCAGGCACTTTCATCCTTAAACTCGGCTTAGGGATAGGCAACAACTGCGGACGTGGGGACTCTAAGACCAAGGACTACAAGATATGCCCCTGACTTGATGCAACTCTAGGAGAGACAACATGGATATCCACTTCTTTTTCAACAGCTGGAGTAGGACCACGTTGTATGCTTACGCCACCCGGCGTGAATTCAATTTTCTTTGAATTAATCAGGTCCTAGATAACATGCTAAAAAGCCCTACAATTTTCTACATTATGCCCCGGCGCACCAGAGTAGAAATCACAAAGGGCTCTTGCATCGTAACCTGGTGGAGGAGTACCAGTAAGAGGAGCCAAAGTCCGAAGTTCAACAAATCGGAGTTGAAGTAGATGCCTCAACAGCTGAGCATAAGACATCGGAAGCGGATCAAAGATTCTGTCGGCTTTCTTCGGCTTCGGTGGATACTTCTTAACCTTGGGCTTCTCTTGGGAAACAAGACCTGGCTGCTGTCGGGAATGTTCTGGAACCTCGGGTTGTGTAGAAAATCTGTGAGGTAAATCACTATTTGGGAGAGATTCCACATGTAATGGTGGAACGACAATTTCTGCTGCAGCCTCCGACGTGGGATTATCATCCTTTCTGATCACACTTCTCACAAATTCCATAACCAGGCTTCTCCGAGTCTTCATTTGATTGACCTCTTCCTTCAGCGTTTTCTGGTCTTGAATCAACACTTGCATTTTCCCCATAAACTGCCCCATTTGGCTTCATAATTCCATCAATTCCTCTTGAATTTGCTCCATGATCAACTTCTGACTGGCTTGAAAAGTTAAGTCTACAATTCTGAAGAAGACCAGATCAGGACAAGAATAACCAGCCTTGAACACCCGTTATGCAAATGAGTATGGAAATGCAATGCAAATGCCATGTTCGAATATTTCCAAGGAATCATTTTGTTTTGATTCAAGTTTTTTTTTTCACAGAAGAACCACAAGAAATAGATGGAAATGCTCAACAGCGAGTCTCAAAGTTAATATCCTTGGAAATTTCAAGAACATGTATGCAGAAAAGATGATGCAGATGCAACAGACATAGGATCAAGGCTTCCATAAAGCTTTGTACTGCTGCTGTGTTTTCAACTAATCAAAGACCACAAACCCAAAAACCCAGAACATCAGAACATCAGAACATCAGATCACTGAGATAACCAGAAAACCAGGTAGATAACTACACACTGACGAGAAACTCAGAAAACCAGGTAGGTTGAAGGTTAAGGTCACCTGTAAACCTACAAACACCCATCCCCCCCTCACACGTGGGTTCTAGAAAACTGAGGATCCTCAACGTTGAATTCTCGATTTGAGAAGCAATAGTATATTCATCCCTCAGGATACGATACTATCGCCAAACAAAGAGGTCGTCCACTGATTCCCCCAAAAATAAGGTCATCCTATGTAAGTTCTCAGCTTTGGGTCCTCGGATCAAGAAGTATAATGGGTTTGCCATTTCTGGTTTTCCATTACTACCTCTTGGGAGGAGTGCCTCTACTGAGTCCTCGGGGAAATGGTCGCCAGAGTCGACAGCTCTCTAGATCAACACCCCGAAATGCGCAAGACGCGCACGTCAGAATATCTCCCAAGGAAACCTCGTCTGGATGTGAATTTCGTGAACACCAAACGTACCAAGATGGAGCGTAGGTCCCACTACTTTCCACTCTAGTCCTAGGTGTATACTCAAGCCTGTGTATTGGGCTTATCCATCGTGAATCCAACCCACCCAACATCACAACAGCAGCAGAGCAATATGATAACAGTAATCAAATGCGATAAATGCAGTAAAATATAGTAATACAGTAACATACAACAAAATAAAGCACAACACTAAACACCCAATGAAATAAAAATAACAAGCGCTAGGATTGACTCGCATAGGGAACCAGGGTCCCCCGCAGAGTCGCCAGCTGTCGCAACTGCGAAAAAACAACCGGCGAGAAAACTAGAACAGAAGAGTCGCCACCGAACGTTATTTATCCCGACGTTGGGAAAGGGAACGATCGAAGAAAACCTAGAAAGGGAGAAGACATGGTCATCGCAACCATAGTTTGGGCTCGGGAGTCGGTTACGCGAGGGGAAGGTATTAGTACCCCCACGCGTCCATCGTACTCGATGGGATCCACGCTTTTTGTCTAATCAAAGGGTGAGTTATCCTACAGTCTACGGCTAAACAGAAACGGGGGAGGGGGAAACAAAGACGAACTCGCAAGGATTATCGCAACCCTATGCCTACGCATCTTCATGGACAAATGAAGAATCAGAGTCAATGTAGTTCGACGAACTACGCACTATGGGGGGGAGGTTGTTCGCCAAGACATCACCGTCTTGTGCCTACGTATCCTCAATCTAACCAGAGAGAGGAAGTCAGAGCAGTCATAGTTCGACCTACGGGTTGAAAAGGTGGGAAGAGTGCTCGCCAATACATCACCGTCTTGTGCCTACGTATCCTCATCCTAACCAGAGAGAGGAATTCAGAGCCGTCGTAGTTCGACCTAACAAGGTCTTAGTGTTTTTTTTATGAGCGACGTTAAGTTCGCGTCCGGCAGTTAGGGTCGATGCCTGTTTGTGACAAAAAGGAAAATAACGTGCTCTTTTCTGAAAATGATTTGAAACTTAGCAATCCCGAAGGATGAAAAAGATTTGATTTTGGTTTTTGTTTTTTAGACAGAAGTGAATTGAAGTTAGTTCGTAACTTGCATTGCACCGAAGTCTATGACGTAGGAACGAATGCATAGCAAATCGTCCCAAGATGGGACGTCCACTAAACACTCCAGAAAAATGAGAGGAAACCCCTCATTTCTCATTTCCCACATACAAGGCTCAGGCGCAATACACGTTACCTTTATTAAGTGTCTTAGAATTGTTATGAGATGAGAAGAGAAGACTCAAAGGAAAAGAAAACACTACGGGAATTCTATCCTAATGTTATCATGCAAAGATGGCCCTAAGGTCAGGATTAGGAGGGACGTCTACCTAATGTTAGCATGCTTGGATTGAGAGCCTAATGTCCATCCTACTCCAAACTTAATCAGAAATTAAGTCGGACTAGGAGCCTTAAGGGATCATGTGAATACAAAGTAATCAACAAGTAAACATCAGACGACTCAATCACAAAGGATAATCGAGTAAGAGACGGTCAAGTATTTAATCAGGAATTAATCAGAAATTAATCAAGATAGTCCAAGTTAAAATTAGAATCAACAATTAATCAAGAATATCCACAAAAATTAAAATTTTAATTAAAAACCAAGATTAAAAAAATTAACAAGAAGAGTTAATCTAAAATTAGAACTAATCCTAAAATTAAACCTAAAGTTAATTCAAATTAAGAAAAATATAATTAGAAAATCTAATTAAAATCTAACTTCTACTTAAAAGAAAAAACTAATTAAAAATTCTAGGATTAAAAATTAATCACAATTATCTAATTAATTCTAAAATTAAAAGAAAAAGCAATTAACAAAATACCAAACAAAAACAATTAAAAAGAATAGTGCAATTCTGATTCTGGGGGTGTGAACATGAAATCAGGCGCTGGGCTTTGAGCCCTTAGGCCCTAGGATCTTATGCGCTGGGGGTGCAAGAGGTGCTATAATGGTGCCAGCAGAAAGAAAGGCAATCAGGCGCATGGGCCTGAAGTAAATGGCCCAACGATTTTAAGAAGCCACAGGGGGTGGTGCAAATGTAAAACCAGGTGTGCATTGTAGTTTGGGCTGAGGCTCTAGCCCAATAACCTATTTCTGTCCAGGGAGGGGGTGCAAAAGAAACAAGGGCGTGTATGGTGAAAGCTGGGCGAATGGGCTGATTGTCTTAGGCCCAGAAACTGAATCAACAGCCAGGGGGTGCGTGGGTCAAAAATGGTTGGTGGATAGAAAATTGGGTGTGTGGGCTTTGAACCCGGTCCATGATGTGAGGGTTAATAGCAAAAAAAACCTAAATCACTTTCAGCATCCATCTTCGATGGCGCTTCGAAGACGGCACAAGGTTTCACTCAGGTATGCTTGTTTTTCTTTTCATCGCTTCTTCTCGATTCCGCTTTCATCTTCTCCTTGTTCAATCCTCTTCTACTTTTTCTGCCGCGTTTACTTAATTGTTGTTGAAGCTCTGAGTTCTTCTTGCGGTTTCACTTCGTGTTATTGTTGTTGATTCTGACTTGATATCAGTACTGATGTTGTTGCTTTGAAAATTTGTTGCAAGTTTGCTGTGAATTTTGGTGTTGCAAATCATACTGAACCGATGCGTGTGTGAATTCTTCCTCTTCAATTCTGCTCCATCTTCTTCTCGTTGTAACTCTGGTCATGAATTGATAATGGTTTGTGCAGAGTTGTAGAGGCTTTGTGCCATTATTGAATTTATGAAATGGAAGCAGAAGAATGTGAGTTTGCAGAGCGTATCAATGGTCCTCCACAAGTGTGAAAGAAAAGCAACTTTTATAGGAGGAAAATTGGAGGGTAGAATCGGGTTTTTTTAGTGAAAGTCTATTAGGAATTTGGTTGTCACGAGTGAGCTGTGAAAATGCGTCACGAGCTTGTACGTGATCACCAATTTTTGCACTGCTATGAAATGGTTTCTTTTTGTATTTCATTTTGATAACTTTCTGTTATGTAAAACTCTTTTGTTATCTGCCAAATTTCTATTGTGGACCCCCTGTTGTGAATTAATTCCAATGGCCTGTTGAAAACTTGTAACTATAACCGTGATGGGATTCTATTTCCCACTGTTTCTTTATCACTTGTAATATAACCTCTCATTAGATCACATGGCCTGGCTTTTGAAAATGATGTTTATATTGAATTGATAATGGATTAGGCATAAAAACTGGTAACCTAAAAAGCTCTGCGTGGAATCAATGATGCATCATGGAGTATCCAAATGTTCTTATTGATGATTGTGAATGTTTAGAAACTATGGATTATGGATTAAAAGTGGATATTAAAAAAAAGGTTTTTGAAAATGGATATTGGAAATAAAATTTGGATATGAACTTGGATATGGACAAATGAGTTAGACAAGATGGATTTGGGTAATTGGTTAATATTTGGATAATAAGAAAAAGTTAAAATTAATATGAGAAATGGTTTAAAAACAAATGGATAAATTTGGATATGGTTTAAAGAAAGATGATTTTTGAATAAAAATGGATATGGATATTTGTAATGGGAAGTGAAAATGGATATTAATAATTAGATAAAATGGATAAAGAAAAATGGAAATGAATAATGGGTTTATGGTAGAAATTTGAATTCCAAGTAGCCCACACGGCAAATCTCTAATTCCAATCACACTCTCAATCCACACCAAACTCACATCTTCATTGAATCCTAACAATTCAATCAGTAAGCTCAATTGGCCATGACCCAATGCCCTTCAAATTAGCCCACAACTATTTTGTCTTGATAACCATTGATTTGCTCAACCTGAAACTCTAATCTCATGATCTTAAATTGATGATTGTCCATACACCCAACCTTGAAAGAGGAACCCTATTCTTCTTTGAATGCACATTGATGCAGAAATGACGAACTGAGAAGGAATTAAACCCTGATTCACGTCAATGAAATCCAAACCCAATGCCTCGAATGATTCCTCTGGATAAGAAAACCTATGAACTTGATGCACCTCTGAATAGGAAAGTACTGATAATAAGAAAACCTTTCGATCCCATGTCTTAGGAGCCCAATGTAAAGCATGATTATGAATTATAACCTAATGAAGATGCAGATGAAAAGGAAACACAAGCCAGTTAAAGTTAGAAAAAGAAAGGGCAAATTTTGGGGTGCTACACCTAGCTGGGGAAACTTAGGATGAAAGACTGAGTATTAGATCCTGTGAGGGTTTTAACTCTACTAGAGATTGGTTAAATGACCAGGGTTTTTTTCTGTGTTTTTTGGGAACTTGAGAATGTCTTTGAGATCCAAGAGGAGATTAGACTGTCCAAGTATACTGGTATGGAAGAGTTTATCTTTGTATGATGCCCAAGAGGAGGCTGGTGTTTTAAGGGATGAGTGTAAACCCTAAAATTGGTCTGAGATTTTGACTCTTCAGAAAGACTGCTCTAACAAAGGATAACTAAGTTCTATCATATACCTGTAGAAGGTCTTCAGGGTCCTTGTATTTAGCCCAAGAGAAGGCATGAGAACTTCTAAGAAGCCGGAGGGTCCTTGTACAAAGCCCAAGAGGAGGCGGGGATGCTTTTAAGAAGCTTGTGGGTCCAAACTTAAGAAAAGTTCAAGAAAAGTTTCACCGGGAACAATATTTTCTTTAGTGAACAGTTCTAGGGTTTGATGAAATTCAAGAGAGGTTTCACTGGGAATTAATCGTCTCTGGGGAAACTGAATTTCTTTGACAAATTCTAATAGTGACAGTCTGAGAAAAGGTTCACTGAGACTAATGTCTTTCTCTTTGTTCAATATTGTATAAGCCCAAGAGAAGACAATACTATATCTGGAAATTCCTATGGGGAACTAGTTTTGACTGTTGAAAGAGTGACCACTGGCTTTATTTAGTTCTAGACCTAATTGCCCGGGAAAACTCTAAGCAGATAATATATAGGCATGTATATACAGATGACATATATACTGTATTTAAAAGAGGGTAGGAGGACTTACAGGTGAGCAAGCTTCCAGCACAAACAAATATATATATATATATATATATATATATGTGTGTGTGTGTGTGTGTGTGTGTGTGTGTGTGCAAGTATGTAAAATAAAGTTGTTTAAAACTTACAGGCGAGCAAGCTTCCATTGTAACAGCTGTATGGTTAGTTGTTCAAGAAATTAAAGAAAGTTTTGATAACAACTATGATTTTGAACCTAAATCAAAAGGGGAAATTTATTTTTGAAAAGATTGGGGCTTATACTCAAGGAGAGGCCCATGGAAAGACAGTGATTGCACCGTCGTTTTTGAAAACTGTACTGGGACTTATACAATGACTGAAGCCTAAAATTATTTATGTACAAAAGAGGGTTGGGTCTTACACTCTATTAGAGGCCCAAAGTGTATTTAAAAAAGAAAGATGGGACTTACAACACAAGGGGAGGCCCAAATGGTTTTTGTTTAAAAGGCGACGATGGCACCGAGATTTTTAAAATCGTGTCGGGACTTATACAATGATTGAGGCCCAAAATGGTTTCCTGTACAAAGGGGTTGGGTCCTACACTCTATTAGAGGCCCAAAAGTGTTTTGAAAAAGATTTGTGAGGGTGGAAATAATCAAAACCCTAATTTGATTTTAAAATGTATTTTAATTGAATAAAAATTCAATTAAAATGATCAAAATTACCAAACATGTGTGAAAAACAAGTTGTGATATTGGATTAATGTTTGAAAAATTATGTTTCATTCATAGAAGAATTTGAAAATCATTTGAATTTGCAAAATCAAGATAAAGAAATATTTTTAAATGTTAAAAAAAAAATAAAACATAATTCTTTACAAAAATACCAAATATATGAAATAAATAATATTTGTGTGAAATTTTTGTAAAATAAAATATTTTAACATTTTAGGGAATTTTCAAAAAAAGAACCAATAAAAAATAATTAAAATTGAGAGAGAAATTAATTTTAGAATTAATTAACAAAAGCCATAAAAATGTGAAAAATAGCAAAATATGGCAAAATGGAAAAATGGTCTGGGTGGGTGTTGAACCCACGACCTCACAACCAAACACACATGCGCTCTACCACTGGGGTGGTGATACATCCGTGTATCAAAACCACCCCATGAATATATATGGGATGCCTTATTTTAGGCATGTCCAAGGCGCCATGGCCTGACCCTTGCCCAAGGCAAGGCCTGATTTTAGGCCTCTTGCATGAAGGCTCTAACTTTCTCATTTCTCCATGGATTGGGACAAAATTTAGGTGTAACTTGGCTAGAATTTCATGAGGAATTCAATGGTGCCTTTGGAATTTTCAAAAAATGTCTCCATTTTAAAATTTGATAGTGATTTCAAAATAGGCCTAGATTTGCATATTCTATGCTATCTCATCATACAGGCAGTAATAACATGGTAAATTGGTTCAAACACAACATATATGACATATATGAGATGTCCATGATCAATGGACATCAAAGCAATGCATGATTTAGAGAGTTCAAGTTGTGATGCACTTACCTCTTGAAGCTTCTTGTGCTATATGTCAAGTTCCTTATGCCATAAGTAATTCAATTCTTTGAACACTCTTGATTGATCCCTTAGAAGCTTTTAGGATGATCAAAACCAGCTAGAATCCTCAGGAACAAGAATTGGCTCTTTCTTGCAAAAGGGGCAAAAGTGACCAAGATAGTAACTCTCTCAAATGGTGTTCCAGATGAGGGAAACCAATTGGGACAGTTTGAGGATGATATTTGGAGTGTGTTTGAGGCCTGGTTTGGTTTTGGAAGTGACTGAATCAAGACATAGCTTGAAAAATGCAGAAAAATTAAATTTTGAGGTTTTGGAGGTTGACTTTCTGATTTTGGTGTTTCAGATTAAAGGCAAGTGTTTGAACAGCTTAGATATGATACATTGGATGTGTTTGGATTATGAGTTGTGGTGGAATTGCTCTCTAACTCAAAAACTCAGAGATGACTTGCAAAAGAAGGCATTTTGGCCTAAAGAGAGAGATTTTGAGGAAAGCATCAATTGTAGTGCTTTGGTGTACTCAAACTAATCACAAATGAGCTCTATTTATAGTGCATCAAGTTTGTTTTGCAAGCAATAGTGAATGGCAGCTGGTATAGGCCTTTGGCCAATGTTGATCCAAGGGAATCTTTAGTCTCCTCCAGCCATTGACTTGAGGTTAGGGCACAAGCCTATGGTCCTTTGATTCAGAGCTGAATCTTGACTCATTCAGTTAGGAATGTCTCAGTCCATGCCACCTTGATGCATCCATTGAATGCTTGGAAACAAAATTGGAGTCTTGAAGCTTTTTAACCTTTTTAGGGCACTCATGGCTACATGTAGTTCCTTGGACTTGGAAGGCTTGTGGATCAGATCTTTTCACTTGGATGTTATCCTCTGATGTGTCCAAATGGATGACAAGGCTTGGAGTTGTCCAAATTAGCTAACTCGAGTAAAATGCACAAAATCTGCCTTGTAAAAATCAGTCCATGATGCCATGTTCTAAGGGTTGTATCTCCCTACTCAAATTGAATTTGGAGATGATCTGGTACTTGTTGGAAAGCCCTCATGGCATACTTTAACTTTGATGTTCACCAATGGACCTGGTTTAACTTGGATCAAGGTGAAAAATGTCCCTATATTTTGGAAAAAGTAAGGCAGATTCTGACTTTTTGAAAATTTCACTAAGAGTGCACAGTTAACATTATTTTTGACTTAGGGGAAACATATTTGTGAAAAATTCCTAAAAGTCAAACTTGATTTTGTGCACAGTTGACTTTTTATCAGATGTCATCCAAACTGCGTGATTCTTGGTGCAATCAAGTCCTTGACCTAATTCAAACCTAATGGATGGATTCCATAGGTGTTTTAGGGTGTATTGAATCATTTCCCAAGGTTTGGGAGCATGTCTCGGTCAAAAGTCAAAGATACAATTGACTTTTTCTTCAAAACCTAATTGTGGTCCAGATGAAATTGAAACTTGTAAATCAAGCTTCTTGGATCAATCCATTGTTGTAAATGGATCAATATGGTGTATTTAAGGTCCTGAAATCATGTCTTGAGGTCTTGGCTCCTGCTTTGGCTCAAAAGTCAACTTAGGGGTGAATTAGGTCAAGAAACCCTAATTCTTGATTTTTTGTGAATGCATCCCCTGAGGCTAAATTGACTTGATGATTAGGTCCATAAGGTCCCTTGGAGTATTTTGGGTTATGCTTTGAAGAATTAGCTCATGCCCAGAAGAAAATTTCCATCTGGAGGCCTTGGTCGACCAAAACCCTAATTTGGAGACACTGGCGATCTTGAGGCTTGATCCACTTGGAATGTTGCAACCTTGTGCTTGATTCTTGATGTGGGAGTCCTCTTGATCCTTTATGTATGTTTAAGAGGTTAGACAAGTTGAAGATCATGTCATTTCTTGATTGACCTTGTGTCTAAGTGCTCTGAGAGGGCTCAAAACCCTAATTCTTGATTATGGTGAATGCTCACCCATCTTTGAGGAGTTTGATGAGGCATGATGATACATCCATATTATGGTGATGCTTCTCACAATGATGGGAAATCTTGGTGGTCAAAATTTGGGGTATGACAGATGCCCCTATTTAATCTTCTTGGACCCAAAGGTGTGAATGGCGAAGATATTCGGACATTCAGGGTGCAAGAGGATTAGATATCGGAATACCCGAAATTTTGACTATGGTTATGAATAGCGGTTTGCTCATCCATCTTCTTTTGCTAAGCAACGATGCTTAAAAAAAGATAAAACTTCCCCTTGATCCTGGTCTTCAGCCAGGGAACTAGTCTTAGTTTCTGAAATAAACTTCCCCTCGATCCTGGTCTTTAGCCACAGAACTGGTCTCAGTTTCTGAAATAAACTTCCCCTCGATCCTGGTGTTTAGCCACGGAACTGGTCTTAGTTTCTTCTTGTCGAGTTCCTTCCTTGACAAGGGACGCTATTTGTAGCGGTCTTCATCAAACTTCTCGCCAAGTTTTCTACTGGGGAGATGCCATTTGATTGAAAAATTTTTGATGTCAGACTTGTTGGGGAAACCCATTTGTCTGAACTACAGAGGTGTATAAACTTCTCTGTGGGCGATGCCATTTGTCGACCTGCTGGGAAAAAACGAGTCTCTTGAGAGACCGCTTTATGCTTGGGGATAATACATCATACTTTTCTTCGAGATCTTCTCGGAGAAATGCCATGTGATGTAATCCAATTTTGAGGTGCTGACAACTTCATTAACATTAACTTTCTTGAGAGAAAAGCCAATGTGTTGCTGAGAGTCTTCGGTTGAGAGCCTTTCTCTGGGGATTTTCCTTAATCCGGGAAAACGGAAATGTCATCTTCAATGGTGAAGAGTGACGTTTGTCGAATGCCTTCTTGCCTTTCAGAGGTTCAAGTTATCATGGTGGTCGAGGACCGTCTCCTATCCAGAAATAAACTGGGGGAGAGAGATTGTTCAGACAAAACATTTCCTGACAAGGAAATAATTGACAACTCGATTGATAAGAGGACTTTACCACTTGGGGGTAAGATTGACCAGAGTGATAGTGATGCAATATGAATGAATGTGAATCAATTATGCATGATGTATTTATGTTTATGCTAACAAAACAGACGCGACATGCAGACTGGTGAATGAACACGAAGGGATACTCGGCCACTGCGGGGGATGAAAAGTATCATTGGTTCAAAATAGCAATCCGGCCTTGCTTAGGAGAGATAAATCTCTGTGGGGAGGAAGAATTGTCGATCGGTCTTAAGAGGTACGAACTCTGCCGTGGATATCAGATGGAACATGGTATCTGACACAGTTGATCCTTCATTTAGGCGTACTAGTTTAGAAGGAGTATTTTGATTCTGCACTTTGAGGTTCAATCACCTCTGGCGAAACTATCAATTTTTTTTTAAGTTCATAGTCAAAAGGAATTGCCATCTTTATTTTAAAAGCAGAAAAATTCGACAAGTAAATTCATTTTTGTTTTATTTTAAGAATCATTGATCATATTAAAAATGTCATTTTGTAAAGTTGAAACAAATGAGAATTGCAAACAAAAGCACTAGGGCTCAAATTTTATTGATAGAATGGAAATTAGCCAAGCGCGTGATTCCATAGAGCATTACAAAGTTTAGAAAATGGTAATTTTAAGGGAAAAGGGCTACATTGAAACATAACACCGTTATCCTTCTAACAACTTTGAATTCTGGACATCCTAAGCTTCTGTCGAAGATGACCATGAATTGAAGTTTTCCTGATGGATGGCATTATTGATGGTGATTTAACTGATCAGACGTAGTTACTTGCCATGAATCCCTAACTTTTTCCTGGATTGTACTTTGAGATTTCCAATCCATCGGGATGATTTTTCTTATTATGTCTCTAAATTTTTCCTGGACCGCCCTTTCGAGTTTTCAATCCACTGAGACATTTTTATTTATTTATTTAGGCGAAGTATTTCTTGACTACGTCAACATTCGTGGGGTAGGTAAACTCCTCCCCATCCATGGTTGCGAGTCTCAAGGCGCCGCCTGAGAAGGCTTTCTTGACCACATAGGGGCCGTCATAATTTGGAGTCCATTTGCTCCGGGAATCAGTGAGGAATGATTGTATCTTCTTGAGCACGAGGTCTCCTTTTCTGAAGACACGAGGTCGGACCTTTTTGTCAAATGTTTTCTTCATTCTTTGCTAATACAACTGACCATGGTATAGAGCCGTTATTCGCTTTTCTTCGATTAGGTTAAGTTCATCGTGTCGACCTTGACACCATTCAGCTTATGTTAGCATAGATTCCATCAATACCCGGATTGATGGGATCTCTACTTCTATGGGAAGTACTGCTTCCATGCCATATACTAGAGAGAAAGGGGTTGCCCTTGTTGAAGTACGGACAGATGTGCGATAACCGTGAAGATCAAAGGGTAGCATCTCGTGCCAGTCTTTGTAGGTTACAACCATCTTTTGAATGATCTTCTTGATGTTCTTGTTAGCCGCTTCTACCGCTCCATTCATCTTAGGTCGGTGGGGAGATGAATTATGGTGTTCAATTTTGAACTCAACACACAACTCTTTCATCATCTTGTTGTTCAATTTAGATCTATTATCAGTAATGATCTGGCTGGGAACACCATAACGACAAATGATATTGTTCTTGATAAAGCGGACCACTACCTGTCGGGTTACATTGGCGTATGACGCTGCTTCGACCCACTTGGTGAAGTAATCAATAGCTACCAGGATGAACCGATGTCCGTTCGAAGCCTTGGGTTCGATCATGCCAATCATGTCGATCCCCATATGGAAAAAGGCCATGGGGAAGAGAGAACTTTGAGATGTGTTGGCGGTACATGGATTTTATCTGTGTATATCTGACACTTATGACATATCCTCATGTACTTGTAGCAATCGGATTCCAGGGTCAACCAAAAGTACCATGCTCTCAGAATTTTTCTAGTCATTGTGTGTCCGTTAGCATGAGTTCCAAAGGATCCTTCGTGAATTTCTTTCATCAGCATGTTTGATTTTGGTTTGTCTACGCATCAGAGTAAGACCATGTCGAAATTTCTCTTATAGAGTGTATCACCGCTCAGGAAGAAGTTGCCAGACAGCCTCCTGATGGTTTTCCTGTCTTTTCTTGATGCCTCGGGTGGGTACTCTTGTTTCTGAAGGAAGCATTTGATATCGTGATACCATGGTTTGTCGTCTATGACTGCTTCGATCGTGAAGATGTAGGCGGACCTCTCAAGGCGCATTATGTCGATCTTAGGTACGTCATTCCATTAACCTACACTAATCATGGAAGAGAGAGTGGCTAGTGCGTCAGCCATGTGGTTTTCTTCACGAGGGATATGGTGAAACTCGATTCTATTGAAGAATGGTAACAACCTTCTCGCGTAGTCTTTGTAAGGGATCAGTCCTGATTGGTATGTGTTCCAATCTCCTTTAATCTAATTAATAACCAAGGCTGAGTCTCCATACACATCCAAGTTCTTTATCCTTAAGTCGATCGCTTCTTCGAGACCCATGATACAAGCTTTATATTCGGCCTCGTTGTTTATGCACTTAAACGTCAGTCTGGTAGTGAAAGGAATGTGGGTACCCTGAGGTGTTACGATGATTGCCCCAATTCAGTTTCCATAATTGTTGACAACTCCGTCAAAGATTAGTCCCCATTGGAAACCTGGTTCTGGCCTTTCACTGGGTAGTGGTTCATCGCAATCTTTCATTTTCAAGTACATGACAACTTTGTCTGGGAAGTCAAATCTGAGTGATTCCTGATCATCAATCAGTTGATGAGCCAAATGATCGGCTAAAATACTTCCTTTGATGGCTTTTTGAGCATGGTACTCGATGTCGTATTCTGATAACAACATCTTCCAATGGGCGATCCTTCCCGTGAGATCAGGCTTTTCAAAGACATACTTGATTAGATCCATTTCGGAGATTAACCAAGTAGTGTGAAAAATCATGTACTGGCGAAGACATTTGGCTGCCCAAGCTAGAGCGAAGCAAGTTTTCTCAAGCATAGTGTACCGAGTTTCAGAATCGGTAAATTTCTTGCTCAAATAGTATATGGCAGACTCTTTTCTTTTGGTTTCGTCTTGTTGGCCAAGTACACAACCCATTGAGTCTTCCAAGACTGTTAGGTAGATGAGCAGTGGTCTTCCTTCCACTGAAGGTGACAAAATCGGTGGATTCAATAGATATTCTTTAATGCCGTTGAAAGCTTTTTGACAATCTTCTGTCCATACATAACTTTGGTTCTTTATGAGTAGTTTAAAGATCAACGCGCATGTCATAGTCATGAGGGATATGAACCTTGAGATGTAATTCAGACGTCCCAAAAATCCTCTGACTTGTTTCTCAGTTTTTGGTGAAGGCATTTCTTGAATGGCCTTGACCTTGTTAGGATCAATCTCAATTCCTTTCTGGTTGACGATGAACCCTAAAAGTTTTCCTGAGCGAACACCGAACGTGCATTTATTGGGATTCAAGCGGAGTTTGTACTTCCTCAGACGCTCAAATAGCTTTGACAAGTGGGTCACATGTTCCTCCTCTGTTTTAGATTTGGCAATCATATCATCGACATACACTTCAATTTCTTTGTGTATCATGTCGTGAAACAGAGTAGTCATGGCCCTTTAATAGGTTGCCCCGGCGTTCTTCAAATCGAACGACATTACCTTGTAACAAAAAGTTCCCCATGGGGTGTGAATGAAGTTTTCTCCATGTTTTCCGGCGCCATTTTGATTTGATTATAGCCCGAGAATCCATCCATGAAGGAGAAGTTTTGCGGTGAGAATTAGATATCAAGCTATTAATTAACTTGAATCACACATCTTTGAATTCAGCACCAAACTTTGATTTATCCAAAGGAAAGGGTAAATATCGAAGAAAACCCTAATTGCGCTATGTTAAGACACATCTAAGAGATCGGGGATCGGGGGTTGGTTATACTAAGGGAAGGTGTTAGCATCCTAAGTATATGTAGTACTCTATAGGAACCTCTTGTTGTATTGTGTTATATTATGTTTGCTTGCTAAGGGTAAAGGTAAAGACCTAAGGGTATATACACTAAGAATGCTCGCCAAGACGTCGCATCTTGTGCCTACGTATCTGACTAAAGAATCAGAGCAACCGTAGTTCACCTCACTAAGGGTTGAGGAACCATTGATTATGGCCAAAGTTCCAAGGGGAATGAGTGTGAGCTTATATAGAGTCAAAGAACTCTCTAAGTCTAAGTTGTGAGGGTGAATGGTTATGAGGCCAAAGGGGATCCTATGACTATGAGGTCAAGGAAAAGAAATGGCTCTTAGGAGGCTAAGGAGGAATTCTATGACTTTGAGGTCAAAGGTAGGAGGTGGCTCTTAGGAGGCCAAGGAGGAATCCTATGACTATGAGGTAAAAGGTAGGAGGTGGGTCTTAGGAGGCCAAGGAGGAATCCTATGACTATGAGGTCAAGGGTAGGAGGTGGCTCTTAGGAGGCCAAGGAGGAATCCTATGATTATGAGGTCAAAGGTAGGAGGTGACTCTTAGGAGGCCAAGGAGGAATCCTATGACTATGAGGTCAAAGGTAGATAATGAGCTATCTATGACTTTGAGGTCAATATAAAGACTTTCCTTTGGAAGGAGGGACAAGCCACTTGTAAAGACAAGTGTTAGGATGGGAAGCTCAAGATGGAGATGGTAGCAATCAAAGCATCAAAGCCAAATGATTCAAATGTGATGACACATCAAGGATGGCAGCAATTTTATCATGTCATGCTCAACATGTACAAATGTTTAAGAACAAATTCAAACAAGCATCAACACAAGTATCATGAAATCAGACATCAAGCATACATCAATAACAGACACCAAGCAAATAGTAAGAGATGGAAAGATCTAACCAAAAAGATAGTGAATGACAAGCATTCTCCTCTTTTGAACTGGTGAGCCACTAGCAAGCCAAGCAATAGCCAACCTCAGATGAAAACATAATATCATGCACACAGAAAATTTCCCAATACAGACAAAGCAAATTGACAGGTCCAAAGCATCCAAGTCTCAACTCCAAGAGCAAAGGGAAAAGGGTCCAATGTAGTGCTAAATCGTCTTAGCACGATCTATGAGGAAAATCATGCTATAGGAGGTTGCGCAGTTGATCTTTGTGCTAAAACACGATGGAGAAATGATATTGAGGATCATTCTCCAATAAAATCGTGCCACACGGAAAAAAAAAGGTGACGGTCTTGTCTTAATCAAGATTTAACCGAGAAATTGATAATCTATGATATTTGACTTTCATTGACCAACAAAAAAAAGAAAATGCGAGAAAGAAAGTGGTCTCATATTTATTAAGATTTTCTCAATTTAATGAAATTAACCAAACCAAGAAGTTTGTTATATCATCAACCCAAAATAAAGAAAATGGATTTGAAATGAAAATAAAGTTGGTCTCGTCTAAATCAAGATTTAATCGAGAAATCGATAATCTTTTAATTAGACTTTCATTGACCAACAAAAAAGAAAATGGAAGTGGCCTCATATTAATCAAGATATTTTTTATTGATTTAAATAAACTAAACAAATCAAGATTTGTATTATATCATTGGCCCAAAATGACAAAATAGCCAAGATAAGATAAAAAGAAAAGGAAATGAAAAGAAATAAATCGTGACATACTAAACCAAGAATCAACTAAACCTCACAAAATAATTGGTTCTTTTTTTCTTTAAATTAAGAGAAACAAATAAAAGGAAGAAAAAGATTTCCTTATTTTTTTAAAAAAGAAAAAGTGAAAAGGAGGGTGCTGAAAAAAAATCTACTTGGGCTTTAAGCCCAACAACAACACGCAAGAAAAGGCGGGTGTAGAGATTATAATGGTGTATAGAATCCAGGAAGCTCAGAAGCCCATATCTCATCAGCAGTCCAAGAAAAACAAACAAATAAAGGCATGGAAAAAGAAAAAAAAACAAATTAATGCTCAGCCTTTAAAACAAAAGTCACGATGAAATCACAACCTTTATTTTCAACCATGAACAAGTAAAAAACGGGTGAAAAATCAAGCAGCCATGAGAGTGCCGATCCATCCCTCATTTTCTCTTCGAAATAGAGCAAAAATCAAAGACGGTCAAATCATTTCAGAACTTCCCTTGCGACAATTATACCTCATTCGATTCAGATTTTGGTTTGGATTTCATCTCTTTCTCTTCATCTACTTCTTTTTTATTAGGGTTTTGTGTGTGTATCTGAAAACAGGTTGATTGAGGATGAAACAGAGTTAGGTTTTGAAGTGGTTATGAGGTCTGAAGAATAAGGAAAGGGTTTGAAGATTGGGGAAGGTTTGAAGGTTTTCGATTGAAGGAAACAAGGGTTTTGAAGTTGGACGGTCTGATGATGTATGATGGTTCGCGACTGAGAAACGGGGATGGCTTTTCAAAAAAATAGGGGAAGGTTTTGGGTTAATGATGATGAAGGGTCAAGAAGGGTGAGAGGTTGGAGTGGTTGTTCGAAAATGGGGGTTGTGGTTTGATTGAAGCTTATTTGAAGAGTTTGGGTTTGAAGGTTTGAGTGCTGTTGAAGCTTCGTTTGATTGGAGGTAGAATCGACGTTGTTCTGTGAGGGAAGAAGAAAAGAACGAGCCGCCCCAAGTGAAAAGAATACAGTCATTTTAAAACCGTCACCAGGTATACGTATTCAATCCCCCCTCCTCCTTTAACATCATTTCTATTTTTTTTTTAATTTGTCTTGTTGAGTCCTGTTCTGGACTAGACCAATGGCTAGAATTGGCCCAATCCGCCTCTGCTCCAGAGCGGCCCAAATTGCCTAAGTCCAATCCACAGAGGGGCAAAAGTTACCTTTCTGCCCCTCCAACCGGGCAAGGAATGCAACGTTCCTCCCCAAAATTACTGCCCGTCACGCACTGCTTCATTGCTCCCCGAACAGCTATGGGCAGGTGCCCAGAACTATGCCTATGTCCGACATAACGGCTAGTTTTGGGAACCCTGCTTGACATAACGGCTAGTTTGGGTAGTTGCCTATTCTTTGGGGGAAAACGGTTATTTCGCCCCAAAAATAGGACCGTTGGCCACGCGCTGGGGGCTCTATATAAACCCTCTCGCTTGAGAGGGTCAGGTATCCAATATTCACCCTAAGAATTCATACTTTGTACTTGCCCCTTTTCTCTGACCCTTTCTCACTTGAGCGTCGGAGTGCCTTTCAGGTACACCCCCTCCTCTCCATACGACCAGCATCCCTGACGCACTTGACGACCTGATTTTACAGGATCTGATCCAGCCTTCACGATCAGTGGCGCCGTCTGTGGTACACTTTGTTCTCCCCATCTTTCTTTCCTCAGTAATCGAAGATCAAAATAATTCTCAAACATCATCATGATCATGGCCTCCCAAGATCGCTCCAAGGATGCTCTCCAATCAACCATCCTCCCTGTTAACAAATCTGACGTTGACGACCAATCATCTCTCCTCCGAGATGCCCGTTTCCTTAGAGATGGAGCCACTGCTTCTCCTTCCCCTACCCCTGCTGATCGCAACAACGATCAACCGTCTCTCGACCTCCAGTTCGTTCCCGTTCCGCCCAACACCGACCCGGCCGTGGTAGCCCTCCTAGAGGCACTCAACAAAACTAACACCCTGATCCTGCAGCAAAATGAGAGGATCGGGGCACTGGAAGAGTCTCACCGTCCAAGATCCCCTCCTACGAGGAGGAACCAGCGACGATCAAGAAGCCCGCAGCCACAGAGAGAAATCGACCGAAGACTACGCCAAGAGCATGATCCTCGCGTAGCCCAAAAGCGCGACCAGATCTCCCCGCGTGACCAGCACGCTCATGACCACAAAAGGACTCGAAGGAACGAGGAATCTCCTCCGATCAAGTCCAAATGACGGGCACGCTCACCTTCTCCTCGAAGGAACCGCTCACCTTCTCCACGAAGGAACCGCCGATGCGAGTATCCTGTCTGGTCACCATCATACACCAGTTCTAGTAACGACGACGAGCCTCGCGGCCCGTTGTCCCAGGAGATCTTGGCCACCCGTCTCCCAAAAGGCTTGGAGAAACCCCCGTCACTTGGCACATACGACGGGACCAACGACCCCGACGAGCACATCGAGAACATCGATGCGTTGCTAGACTACCACGGTGTACGGGGCGCCATCAAATGCAGACTGTTCCCGACGATGCTTCGGAAGGGAGCAATGACATGGTATAAACAACTGCCCGAGGAATCCATCACCTCGTGGAAACAACTAGGCAGGATGTTCTCGTGGCACTTCACAGCATCTCGCCGCCATCCCAAAACTGAGGCCTCCCTCGGAGCCATAATCCAGGGGAAAGACGAACCTCTCCGTGCATATATCGAGAGGTTCAACAAGGAAGCTGTGCAGGTCCTGACGACAGATAAGATGAAGAAGTTCCTGCTTGAACAAGGGGTCCGCCCGGACTCCGAGTTCTCTAAAGCCATTGGCCTCGCGTCACCGAGGAACTTAGATGCCCTCCTTCTCAAAGCCCAATCTCACATTCGGTACGAAGAGAAGATTGCGGCCGGCAACGTCCGAGCATCTCGCCGCCAGGAGAACGCTCGGGCCTCTAAAGGAGAAGAAGCCTCGACATCTCGTCGGGGTGAACGAAGGCACGAGGACCGTCCCCGCGACTCCCGTTACAGCAAAGAGCCCTCCGGGCATTTCCATGATTACACTCCCATGACCATTTCCAGGGAGAAGATTTTGACCGAATGTGCCAATTCGGAGTTCAAACAAGCCGGGTCCGCTTCCCCAAATAGCTGAACAAACCAAACGGGGACAAGTCAAAATACTTCCGCTTCCACAAAAGTCACGACCATATTACGGAGGACTGCATCCATCTGAAGGATGCCATTAAAATACTGATCAGGGACGGCCACCTGAAGTAGTTCGCAAAGAAGAAGGACACTCCTCGGCGGGACGCCTAGGAGTCCAAGAAGGTCGAGGAGGAGGTACCCTCCTCGGAAGACGCCAACATACAGGTCACTATGTCCATATCACGACCCGAGGACTTCAACGTCCCTGACGGGCTCAGCGCCCCTACATATTTCGCGGCCCACAGCCCGTGGGAGACCTTTCCCTCTGCCATGGTCATCTCTAGCGGGGGTTTCAACAAAGTTACTGTGGGGTCCGTGAAACGGAAGTTCGAACACCTGATCAACACCAGCTCGAACAAAGTGACCACGCTTAATCAGGCCCCGAAGGGTTCCGTCCCCATCTCCTTCTACAGGGAGGAACTCCTCGGCGGCTCCCCGAACTCAAGCATTTCGTTGCTCGTCAGAGCCCAAATGGTAAACTTCAACGTTCGCCGAATCCTAGTCGACCAGGGCAGCTCGGTTGACATCATGTACTCCCAGCTGTTCTCAATGCTTCAGCTGGACGAATCGCACCTTACCCCCTACGCAGGGTCCGATTTACAGGGATTCAACGGGTTTGTGACCAAGCCGTGGGGTTACTTCGAGCTGATCGTGACATTCGGAGCAGCTGAAATGGCCAGTTCCATCAAGGTGCAATTTCTGGTAATCGACTGCCCATCACTTTACCAATGCATTTTCGGAAGGCCAACTCTAGCCGAGTTGGTAGCAGTGCCATCGACCATCCACCTGAAGATGAAGTATTACACTTCGAAAGGAATGGTCGCCACCCTCCACGGTGATATAGAAGCTGCCTGACGGTGTTTTGAAGCAGCTACAAAGGGGCTCAACGCCATTGTGCCCAAGCCTAAAGCGTCGAGCAAGCCAGCACTACCAAGCAGCTCCGAGGAGGCCAAGCCTCTGCCCCAGGCCGACTCTATCGACCTCGACAGTCGCTTCCCCGAGGACCAACAGGAGGAACGAGCAACTTCAGCCAGCCCATCCACGTCATCCAGCAGCAACTCCCATCCGATGCGCCCAATCCCGGATGGCAACTTCGAGATAGTTCTGTTCGGCGAAGACCCCCAACGGGGAGTGAAGATCGGAGCTGACCTGCCTGACATCGCGAGGAAGCAGCTCAAAGCATGCCTCAGAGATAATGCCGACCTCTTCGCGTGGAGCACCGCGGAAATGCTCGTTTTGGATCCATCCACCGCCTGTCACCAGCTAACAATTGACCGGCCATTAAGGCTGTAGCACAACGTAGAAGGAAGCAGTCTTCGGAGAAAACGGAGGCCGCTGAAAAAGCTGTAAAGGACCTCCTCGAGGCCAAATTTATTTCGGAAGCCAAGTACACCACTTGGCTGTCCAATGTTGTATTGGTTAAAAAATCTAATGGAAAATGGCGCATGTGCATTGATTATACCGATCTCAATAAGGCATGCCCGAAGGATGCCTACCCCCTCCCCAATATTGATAAATTTGTTGATAATTCTGCTGGTTTTAAACTTTTATCGTTCATGGACGCCTACTCGGGCTACAATCAAATCCCAATGGCAATGTCCGACAAAAAGTACACGGCCTTCATGACCGAATCGGGCAACTATTACTACAACGTAATGCCCTTCAGCTTGAAGAACGCCGGAGCAACGTACCAACGAATGATGAACAAAGTGTTTCGGGGAGAAATAGGAGACATGCTCGAGGTCTACATGGACGACATGATCGTAAAATCCCTTGAGGAAACCGATCACACCGCCCATCTACGAAAAGTCTTCGAACAGGAAAGGAAATACAAAATGCGTTTCAATCTGGAGAAGTGCACGTTCGGTGTCCAGGCAGGAAAATTCCTCGGCTTTTACTTAACAGAACGAGGAATCGAGGCCAACCCCGACAAATGTCGGCCATTCTCCTATTTTCCTACACCCAAGTCCAAAAAATCCATCCAGTCCCTCAACGGGATGCTCGCATCACTATCTCGTTTCGTGGCCAAGTCCGCCCAGCACTCCCTGCCATTCTTCAAACTCCTCCGCAAAGAGGCAGCATTCAAATGGACCGAGGAGTGTGACAAGGTCCTTCTACATCTGAAACGGGCACTCTCAGAGTCGCCGGTCCTCTCTCGATCGGACAACGGCGAAACGCTATACTTATATCTGGCCGTTGCGACCGAAGCAGTGAGTACCGCTCTCATCCGCGAGACGCCTTACGGGCAGAAACCCGTTTATTTCACAAGCAAAGCATTGCAAGGACCAGAGTTAAGATACCGGCAGATAGAAAAAGTGGCACTAGCCCTCATCAACGCAGCCAAAAGAGTAAGATACTACTTCCTGGCTCACACGATCGTGGTTTGAACTGATCAGCCCATAAAGCAGCTGCTCGGACGACCAGATATGGTCGGCCGAATGCTCAAATGGTCGTTAGAACTGTCCGAATTTGACGTCCAATACGAGGGAAGAAAAGCCCTTAAGGCCCAAGCTCTGGCCGACTTCGTTGCGGAGATGACATTCGCAGACTCCCCCGCGAGCGAAGCGCGCAAGTGGACCATCTTCGTCGACGGTGCCTCAAGCTCGGCAGGAAGTGGCGCGGGGATCATACTGGAGAGCGGCAAGGGAATTATCGTTGAGGTATCACTCACACTGTCATTCCCAACCTCCAATAACCAGGCGGAATACGAAGCCTTCCTCGCTGGGCTACGCCTTGCCGAGGACCTAGGCGCACAAGAAGTCTTCATTTGCACGGATTCACAACTCGTGGCCCTCCAGGTCCGGGGTGAATACCAAGCCAAAAACGACAAGTTAACCGAATACTTGGCCCTGGTAAAGAAGGAAATGACAAAGTTCACAACAGTGGAAGTGAAACATGTTCCCCGCGAACATAACGTGCGAGCAGACGTGCTATCCAAACTAGCCAGCACGAAGAAGAAAGGCGGAAACAAGTCCGTCATACAGGAAGTACTTCCTCGACCCAGCATCGAGAAGGCCTCCCCGACACTCGACGTGCAAGTGATCGGCGACAACAACTGTTGGATGACCCCAGTCTACAACTATCTTGCCAAAGACGAACTCCCATCCGACCCAAAGAAGGCCAACATAGTCAGGCGAAGAGCCTGCTCTTATGTCTTGGTCGAAGATAAACTCTACAGACGGGGATTCTCCATTCCGCTGCTCAAATGTGTCGAGGAGGAAATGGTCACACACATCCTGCGCAAAATCCACGAAGGAGTCAACGTCCAACATCTTGGCGGGAGGTCCCTTGCTCGAAAGGCTCTCCGTGCAGGATATTACTGACCGACCATGCAAAATGACGTGAAAGAGCACGTGAAAAAGTGCGATAAATGCCAATGGCACGGGGACATGCACCTGGCTCCACCCAACGAGTTCAAAGTTATGTCCTCCCGATGGCCATTCGCCTGGTGGGGCCTAGACATCCTAGGACCCTTCGTGGTAGGATCAAGTCAGAACAAATATCTCATAGTGGGTGTGGACTATTTCACAAAATGGATAGAAGCAGAAGCTCTAGCCAAAATAACTGCCCTCAACATCCTGCGTTTTTACAAACGAAACATCCTTGCACGCTTCGGTATTCCCCAAGCGATAGTAACGGACAACGAGACGCAATTCACGGACAGGAAGTTCCAAGACTTCGTCGCCCAACTGGGCACGAAACAGCACTTCGCATCTGTGGAGCACCCTCAAACAAACGGGCAAGCTAAAGCGGCCAACCGAGTCATCCTTCGAGGCCTCAAGCTAAGGCTGGACGAAACAAAGAAGGCATGGGTCGAGGAACTGCACAACGTACTGTGGGCATACCGTATGACTCCACACTCAACGACTGGGGAAACACCTTTCCGTCTAGCATACTGAATCGAGGTTGTAATCCCCGTCGAAGTTCACATACCCTCTAGGCGAACAGAGTCGCCCCTAGACGAGGAGATGAACGACGAGTCTATGAGAGAAGAGCTCAACCTCGTCGAGGAGATCAGAACCGGGGCAGCCCTCCGCGAAGCCTCACTAAAACAAAAAATTACCATCAGGCACAATGCCAAGGTGATACGGTGAGAGTTCGACGTGGGGAGCCTTGTTCTAAGAAGAAACCACAAAGACTCTCGCGAAGGCAAACTAGCAGCCAACTGGGAAGGACCCTATCGCATCCGGGCAAAAACAGAAAATGGGGCCAACTACCTAGAACATCTCACTGGGGAAGAACTTGCTCGACCATGGAACGCTGAAAAGCTAAAACAATATTACAGCTAAATCATCGGTTCGGCCCGTCATAACGACGAACGTCAGCTACCGACCACTATGCACGTCTAGGTACAAGCGTCGCATACGATTAAAGTGTAACCCGGCTCAGTAACGAGCCGGGTAATTGCTCGACAGCGGTCCTCGATCGAGCATCGCCGTTGTCAAAGGACCACGATTGGCATAACCCCAGCTCGCGATGGGACGTTCACGCCGCGAACTCAGGCCTCAAACGCGACCTGAGCTCCGCACCCCGCCAGGATATTCCCTGGCAGTTCGACCAGTTCCCCACACTACCGAACACATCTATTACGAGCAATCTCCTCAAAAAAAATATTCACGCAAGTCAAATACCCCCCCTATCACGGGCGGACATACATTCACAGCGAGCATGAATACAATACTTAGCAAAAATAAAAGCAAGTAAAATCATGCAAACAGCAGAACTAAATATGTGATAATTTAACAAGTGGCCGACAAGATCACAATTGTACGTTGTTACATAAAACGGAGGCCATGCCCCCCAAAAATAAATTACAATAATTCAAAGGCACGCAGGCCGGACGGATTACAACAACATCAAATAACAAACTCCTCACTCATCAGTATGCTCGGCAGGCTCTGGCTCGGGTCCCTGATCCTCTGCGGGCTGATCCTCCGGGGTACCTCCAAGGACACCATCGGGTACGACAATACGGCCATCCTCGACATGAGCCAGGTAGTGAGTACCCTCGGCAGAAATTTCAAGCCCAGGGTTCACCACCCGCAGCTGAGCCACGGCGTTTCTGAAGGATTCCTCTGCAACGGCGATGCCATCATCTTCGGCCAACAGTATACGAGCAACCAGCTCGGATCTAGTCTTCAAATTTCTCACATCGTCCGGCTCATCAGCACCCGGGGCATTGACCGCCCTCAGCTCCCTGATTAGCTCCTCGGCTGCTTTCTTCTCCGCCGCCAGCTTGGAGTTCTCCTCCGTCAACCTGGCTGCTTCCTCTTCAGCCTTCTTCCGAGCCTCGCCGGCAGTCTTGACCTCTTCCTTAAGGGATCCCATAGAATCGCGGGCAGCATTGAGTTCAAATTCAGTCGCGGAGTCCCCTTCAGAATACATAGCCGCCATCTCTAGCATCCTGACCAAGGCAGAAGCGTCTTGGGCCACTAGCGCCCTCTTGCTCCGGCGATCGATACCTTCCAAGCGAAGAGATTCCGCCCGGGGAACAACTAAAGAGTTGCCTTCGAAGAACCTCCTATCAAGGATGCAGGGAGGAAGCTCAAACTTCCTTTTCTCCGCCACCCGAGTAAGGTCCACGGCATCAGTAATCCTTGGCCGTTTTGGTCACCCGCCCAAAGGCATAGGAGATCCTCGGGGGGCAGGAGTGGGAGAAGTAGAGGTCCCCGCAGCAGGTTGCACCGAAGGAGGAACACGGCCACCAGCAAACCGAGATTTTGGAGGAGCCGTTCCAACTTTGTTCCTCGCCAGAGCGTTCCTCACAACCCGATCATGAGCCTGAGGCATCTCACCTGCACAATCAAAACACGAACGCGTTAGATACGAGAAAAAGAAATGACATGAACAAAATCTAAATAACTAAGACTACCGAGCAGTTTCTTAGCATCCTCGGGAGTCTTGCACTCCAGCAGTGCCTTAACATTGATGAATCTACGCTCAACTCTCTGGCTCCCGTCCTCCTCGAAGATTGGACTGCCCTTGCTCGTCCAGCACTTAGCAAGCCAGAAGGAGTTGACCCAGTTCACCAGCGCCTCATACGCCACGGCGTCCTGCCCGAGCAGCTTGCTCGGTTGGAAGACATAATCACTGGGCTCCCTGGTGAAGTGGTCGGTGACCAGTGGATGAGGAACTTGTAAAGTCTCGGCCCAATATACTTCCCTTCCTCGTCGTGCAGCTCGTTCCCGTCCTCGTCAACCTCTATCTCCCAGACATATGTGTTGTCCTAGGCAGCTTCGAACAAGGGTTCCACGACATAATAATGTTCCTTGAACGTCCTTATTGACTCCGAAAAAGGCTTGAATAGCTTGTGGGGCTGCTTCAACGAAACCCAGCCGTACTTCCTCCCCGACAGCTTCCGTTGAAGATGGAAGACAGTGAAGAACAGAGGGAGAGTAGTCCCTATAGCAAGATGCTCACACACCAACTCAAATGCCCGAATAAAGGCCAGAGAGTTCGGATGCAGCTGCGTGGGGGCCAACCTCAAATGCTCGAACACTGACTGCTGGAAATCGTGAACGGCAGCCTCAAGCCCAGCTCCTTGAAGGCATATTCGTACATCATAAAGTGGTCCCCGAAGTTTGTGCAGACCCACTCGTTCTCGGAAGGGAAGTGCACCTTCCACTCTCCCTCCGACCCGACTACAGTAAAAGCATCCCCCGCAAGCTTGGACACGTGCTCAGCAGGCTCGGCCACCTCCCATTCCTCCGCGGAATCATTAGCAACATCCTCGTCCATATCATCCCGAACCTCTTCTTCCCCGACATCACTTGGACAGCTCGAAGCCGACGAGCTTGAAGTCGTCGAGCTACTCTTTTTCGAGGATCCTGTTTCCTCCTCAGAGATGTCTAAAATAACTTCTCTATCCGGCCCTGCGCCATGTCGATCACCTGAAAAGCAGAGAAGAATGTGAATTTGACAGCAAATCAAATCCACCCTTCCACTGCTAAGTCAAGTGAAAGGGCGCGCAAAGGGCTAAGGACAGCGTCCCAGGCCTAAGCCCTAACATCAAAGGAAAGGTTGGAACCTCCCCGTGAGGAGCCGCTCGAAACATATCGTCGACTGACGAGGAGCTTCCCCGCACTCAATCCCAGTTTCTGTTCGAAGCTCCGTTGGAAATCACGAAGCTTCACCGGAATCTGGAGTTATCCTGCCGGAAAACTCATCATTCGTTCAGAAAATGAAAAATCACGACGGTTACGCAAGCGTCGCCATCGCGAAGACGCCGTCAACCGCCCTCCTAACCGGAACACGCAGACACGTCCGCTGACATGTCAGAAGTAGAAAAGTGGCACGACCACCGTCCACCACCAACAGCCACCAGAAAACCATCTATTTTGTCCTCTAAAGCTAGCCCTAACCACATGCAATCTACCACTAACAACAAACAGAAGCAGAACGAGTTCCAAATCAGAAAACTTACTTGATTTGAGTAAAGAAAGGTGCTGCTCGGAAGCCTGTTACGGTGGTCGGAGAGGCAGAGAACGGTGACGGGCGAGAACTTGGAGGAGACGAAGAGAAATCAGAAAGAAAAAGTCCCAAATGGAATGATTTTCCCCCTTTTTATATAAAGGGGCACGTGCAACCACGCGCCCGTAGGCCATAATGACTACCCACTAGCCATCATTGCCTATTAATTGCTACACGGAGCTCGAGGCACACGTGGCAACCCAACGTTTCCAATTCTGTCTGACCCTTTGTCTCCCCGGACACCGGGCAATAAGGTCACGACCACGAATCTCACGAACATCTGGGGCCATGAGCACTTTGAGACAATCCTCCTCGTCTTCAAACGACGAGTCTACACTGGCTCCCCGGAGCAACGAGCAATCCTTAAGTTATCACTCCTATGCTCGGGAGCAACGACTTGGGGGGCTCCTGTTCTGGACTGGACCAATGGCTAGAATTGGCCCAATCCGCCTCTGCTCTAGAGCGGCCCAAATTGCCTAAGTCCAATCCACAGAGGGGCAAAAGTTACCTTTCTGCCCCTCCAACCGGGCAAGGAATGCAACGTTCCTCCCCGGAATTACTGCCCGTCACGCATGGCTTCATTGCTCCCCGAACAGTTATGGGCAGGTGCCCGGAACTATGCATATGCCCGACATAACGACTAGTTTTGGGCACCCTGCCCGACATAAAGGCTAGTTTGGGTAGTTGCCTATTCTTTGGGGAAAACAGTTATTTCGCCCCGAAAATAGGACCGTTGGCCACGCGCTGGGGGTTCTATATAAACCCTCTCGCTTGAGAGGGTCAGGTATCCAATATTCACCCTAAGAATTCATACTTTGTACTTGCCCCTTTTCTCTGACCCTTTCTCACTTGAGCGTCGGAGTGCCTTGCAGGTACACCCCCTTCTCTCCATACGACCAGCATCCCAGACGCACTTGGTGGCCTGATTCTACAAGATCTGATCCAGCCTTCACAATCAAGTCCTTTTCAAACTTCACATTTTATCGGGTTTTTAGAGAGTTGTATTGTGATGTCTTTGTTGTTGTGTTCATTGTGTCTGTGATACAGTCTCTAGAAATGTGGCAGCATTTTGGAGTATAGTGGCATGGTCTTGGTGTAGTAGTACGCAAGTTATATGAAGGCGTGATGATATGGCTTTGTGTGTGGGGCCTGATCGATGAGGCTATGCAGATGGCATAATTTTTTTTGTTGTGTAGTGATGTAAAGAGGAAACTTGGTGTACAATATTTATGAAGCATGAGTGATGTTTATAGTTGACCTGAGGGATGTTTAGGTTTATAGTTGACCTGAAACGAACAATGCCAACAATCACTGGTCTTTAGGTTCATAGGTGACCTGAGTGATGTTTAGGTTCATAGTTGACCAAGGTTCATAGTTGACCTGAGTGATGTTTAGGTTCATA
Source organism: Lathyrus tuberosus (assembly GCA_022829125.1). Taxonomy (NCBI): domain Eukaryota; kingdom Viridiplantae; phylum Streptophyta; class Magnoliopsida; order Fabales; family Fabaceae; genus Lathyrus; species Lathyrus tuberosus. The sequence goes on along the minus strand of JALAZF010000048.1, from coordinate 1,835,434 downwards.
GTTGACCTAAAACAAACAATGCTAGCAATCACTGGACTTTAGGTTCATAGGTGACGTGAGTGATGTTTAGGTTCATAGTTGACCAAGGTTTTGGTTCATAGTTGACCAAGGTTCATAGTTGACCGGAGTGATGCTTAGTTTCACAATTGACCTGAAACAAACAATGCCAGTAATTACTGGACTTTAGGTTCATAGGTGACTAAGGTTTTAGGTTCATAGTTGACCTGAGGTTTTGGTTCGTAGTTGATCAATGTTCATAGTTGACCTGAGTGATGTTTAGGTTCACAGTTGACCTGAAACAAACAATGCCAGCAATTATTGGACTTTAGGTTCATAGGTGACCAAGGTTTTAGGTTCATAGCTGACCTGAGGTTTTGGTTCATAGCTGACCAAGGTTCATAGCTGACCTGAATGATGTTTAGGTTCAAAGTCGACCTGAAACAAACAATGCCAGCAATTACTGGACTTTAGATTCATAGGTGACCAAGGTTTTAGGATCATAGTTGACCTGAGGTTTTGGTTCATAGCTGACCAAGGTTCATAGTTGACCTAAATGATGTTTAGGTTCATAGTTGACCTGAAACAAACAATGTCAGTAATTACTAGACTTTAGGTTCATAGGTGACCAAGCTTTTAGGTTCATAGCTGACCAAGGTTCATAGCTGACCTGAATGATGTTTAGGTTCACAGTTGACCCGAAACAAACAATGCCAGCAATTACTGGACTATAGGTTCATAGGTGAGCAACGTTTTAGGTTCATAGCTGACCTGAGGTTTTGGTTCATAACTGACCAAGGTTCATAGCTGACATGAATGATGTTTAGGTTCACAGTTGACCTAAAATAAACAATGCCAGTAATTACTGGACTTTAGGTTCATAGGTGACCTGAGTTTTGGTTCATAGCTGACCTGAGGTTTTGGTTCATAGTTGACCAAGGAATAAACAACGCCAACAATTACTAGACTTTAGGTTCATAGGTGACCTGAGGTTTTGGTTCATAGCTTACCAAGAAATAAACAATGCTAGCAATTACTGGACTTTAGGTGCCAACATGAAGAGGTTAAGTATCAGATGTGTCATTACTGGGGTCGCATAATGAAGATTAGACTTCTTGGGGAACACCAATTATAGTTGCAAAAATGTTGAATAGCACTAGAGATAGATAAGCTTCTCATAAGAGACTGCCACTTATCGCCATAGAAAAAAACAAGCTTCTCCAAGAGATTGTTATTAGTTGTTGGTTATATATTCCAAAGAGATGTTGATATCACAACACAGTTGGAGAATGGATTTGGTCCTCAACGAGTATCTACAAAAGATTCTTCCTGCGAGACATGGTGCAAAATAAATGCACGTTACGAACCAGGTTTATCAACCGTACCCGCTACGGACCAAAGTTAGATCTAGGTATAAGCTAGAAAGAAACGGTAAAACAAGACTCCAATCATCGAGGAATGAGCTCGAATGGGGATTTATCTTATCCAATTATGGAAAAAGTAACTGAACCAACCATCATCCACGAGAATCGATCTCCGTGGGGAATTCAGAAAGGATGGGCACTTTATGCCTAGGGCTGACGACTCTATTGGAGAGAATAGACAAACCCAATCACTTGGGGAATAAACACCAAAGTGATCAAAATAGGTAAACACCAGAGGGGTAGCAGAAATGCTAAGATGTTATGCATATGCTAAATGCATGCATGCCATGTTTATGCTTATGCTTATGCTTATGCTGACAAAACAGACAAAGGGAAGCGAGACTGGAGATGTAATAAACATCTCGACAAGGATACCCTGCCAACCTCAACAGATTGGACCATCACTAGGGATGAATAAGTAGGATCAACAGCTCTACTTCCAGGTTACAACATTCTCTGAAGAAAAAGAGTAATCCACTCGGGGTATAGCATCTTAACTTCACTAGGATTGCCATCATGAGCTTGACTTCCTTACTGGAAGAGGAAATCCATGGAGATTTTCCAAGCTCGACTGAAGTAACAATTTTTTGGGAAGCTAGCAAAGGATATCACGAGAACAGGGTAATTCTGCATCCTGACTTGTATGATGATCACCATAATAAACAACAGCCTTTGCAACAGGTAATCTTCAAATCTTCTCTGCCCCAGATTACATGGTATGTTTGGGAGAAAATACCAAGAGGATTTTACAGAAGAAATGGCATACCAGATGCTTCAATATCATCAAACTCTTGAAGAGCTTCATGAATCTCGACATAACTGCCCCAGTTCAACTGGATTTGCAATACAAAGTCCTCAGGCCGTGGTAGGAACAACTGGGGAACAAACTTGCCCCTGGTGGTGGGTCATTGGAGTTCTAGTCTTGAAACACTTGTCAGAAGAAGGCTTGCCCCAATATCCTGAAATTGAAATAATTCTGCCCCTGATTCAATAATTCTTGGGATGGTTTATTAGCAAAGTCTTCGAATCGGCTGCCCTAGACTGAGCTTCCTTTACCAAGTCAAATTCCCTAACTGGCTGCATTTGTTGGGATTCCTTTGGTATTGAATTGTCTTGTAAACAAGTATTGTTCATTAAAAATTAGCAATCTTAATGCAACAAATTCATGCAAGCTTTTGAAATCAAATTTTATTGATGAAACAAACACAGTGAAGTGATTAAATAATCAAACACATCGCGGATCTAGTTATTTACGGAATGACATATGAAGTGATTAACACACGTAATTAGCAAAGATCATTAGGAGTCAGGTTAATCAACCTTGCTGTAGTATGCTTTCAAAACAACCTTACCTCAATTAGGTCTTTTACGAGTTGTAACGTGGCTTGGTTCATGGTTCATGAAACAAAGGATAAAGGCTCAACGTTTATTTGTCCCCACCCAATCTTCGTGATGAGCTTCAATCCTAAACTCAGTTAACTTAAGCTATGCATTCAGATCCCCATCGGCTAGGAATTGAGCTAATGATAGTTGGTGATGATTAAGACACCTAGGGTAGTCATTACTCCCTTACAACATTTGATTGTCCTTTATTTGCTGAGGTTTTGAGACCTCTTCTTGTCTTCACTGAGGTTATGAGACCTCTGATTGTCTTTGCTGAGGTTTTGAGACATCGTCTTGCTGGTCGTCATACAAGCCCTTTTGCATAAGGTGATGATTATGGGCCTCCCATCTTTCTCGGCCTTTGCCTTGAAGAATTCTTTGGACGCAACGGGGTGAACATGCCCTTCCTTCTTCATCAAGTTTTTCAAGGTTTCCAGGACCCAACTCATCTGACTTTTGAGGATTCGGACCTCCTCTTTCAATGCTTCCTGGTTCTTCAAAATCCTGTTCATTGTTGCCATTGGTCCTGAATAGGTGATAGGTATCCTTCAGAGACAGAAGAAGAAGGGAGACTCAAGGCTGAGAAATGTAAATGAGATGTGAATGTGAGGATGCTAATGCAAGCCAAATGGTTTCAAGGAACTCAAAGGCAAGTTGCAAACATTTTTTAAAAACTGAAAATTTTTGCTTTAAAATCCATTGATCACTATTGGTTTTGCAAAGGAAAGACTGTCTGAATTCCTTGAAACCAAATGGCTGCCCATGAATGGATGGATGTATGCAACAACACACATATGCATAAACATATGTACACAACAAAGCACACAAGGCCTAGGTTTAGGGGTCACATGATCGGAGCCAATGGCCTACCCATCCTAAGAGGTATGTACTATGGGTTTATAAACTGTAGAACAGGGTTCTAAAAAGTTCCTGGAGTCTACAACCCATCTTTCGGATATTATCGATTTCCCGAATGACTCGGTAGTCAATAATATTCTCAAGAGAATCTCGTCTGAGTGTAGTATCGCGTGACAACCATTTCAGGAATAGACTCCCTCATGGTCACCGCACTACATCCTAAAAAGGCCAAGTGGGGTTTAGAGGTAACTACGGTTCTCAATATCAAGGGAACCTAGGTCGAGAGTAGCACGTTTTCATGAATAGACTCGTTCAACATGACTAAACTCTCAAGAGGGCCTCAACTGAGTGATTGTGTCTCAAGTCAACTTTTTTGGGAATCGACTCCCTCAAAGTCTCCTTGAATATACCATCGTCCTATAATAAGTGCACTCAAGTCCGGGTTAGGACTCATCTCACCACTCAAAAGTAGCACCTGTCAAACAGAAGAACCCAAACAGGTATACAGAGATATATACATATATACAAGCAAGCAACACATGAATAACACAAGTACAACAAGGTGGGCTTAACCCTCAAAGTGTTCCCCAGTGAAGTCGCCATTTCTGTTGCAGTGAGAATCGAATATCAAGCTATTAATTAACTTGAATCACACATCTTTGAATTCACCACCGAGCTTTGATTTATCCAAAAGAAAGGGTAAAGATCGAAGAAAACCCTAATTACGCTATGTTAAGACACAACTAAGAGATCGGGGATCGAGGGTTGGTTATACTAAGGGAAAGTGTTAGCATCCTAAGTATCTGTAGTACTCTACAGGAACCTCTTGTTTTATTATGTTATATTATGTTTGCTTGCTAAGGTGATCTGCTAAGGGTAAAGGTAAAGACCTAAGGGTATATACACTAAGTATGCTCGGCAAGACATCGCATCTTGTGCCTACGTATCTGACTAAAGAATCAGAGCCACCGTAGTTCACCTCACTAAGGGTTGAGGAACCATTGACTATGGCCAAAGTTCCAAGGGGAATGAGTGTGAGCTCATATAGAGTCATAGAACTCTCTAAGTCTAAGTTGTGAGGGTGAATGGCTATGAGGCCAAAGGGGATCCTATGACTATGAGGTCAAGGAAAAGAAATGGCTCTTAGGAGGCCAAGGAGGAATTCTATGACTATGAGGTCAAAGGTAGGAGGTGGCTCTTAGGAGGTCAAGGAGGAATCCTATTACTATGAGGTGAAAGGTAAGAGGTGGATCTTAGGAGGCCAAGGAGGAATCCTATGACTATGAGGTCAAAGGTAGGAGGTGGCTCTTAGGAGGCCAAGGAGGAATCCTATGACTATGAGGTCAAAGGTAGATAATGAGCTATCTATGACTTTGAGGTCAATAGAGAGACTTTCCTTTGGAAGGATGGATAAACCACTTGTAAAGACAAGTGTTAGGATGGGAAGCTCAACATGTACAAATCAAGGATGGCAGCAATTTTATCATGTCACGCTCAACATGTACAAATGTTTAAGAACAAATTCAAACAAGCATCAACACAAGTATCATGAAATCAGACATCAAGCAGACATCAAGAACAGACGCAAAGCAATTAGTAAGAGATGGAAATATCTAACCAAAAAGATAGTGCATGACAAACATTCTCCTCTTTTGAACTGGTGAGCCACTAGCAAGCCAAGCAATAGCCAACCTCAGATGAAAACAAAATATCCTGCACACAGAAAATTTCCCAATACAGACAAAGCAAATTGACAGGTCCAAAGCATCCAAGTCTCAACTCCAAGAGCAAAGGGAAAAGGGTCCAATGTAGTGTTAAACCGTTGTAGCATTATCTATGAGGAAAATCATGCTATAGGAGGTTGCGTAGTTGATCTTTGTGCTAAAACACGATGGAGAAATGATATTGAGGATCATTCTCCAATAAAATCATGCCACACGGAAAATCATGCTATAGGAGGTTGCGTAGTTGATCTTTGACTTTCATTGACCAACAAAAAAAAAGAAAATGCGAGAAAGAAAGTGGTCTCATATTTATTAAGATTTTGTCGATTTAATGAAATTAACCAAACCATGAAGTTTGTTATATCATCGACCTAAAATAAAGAAAATGGAATTGAAATGAAAATAAAGTTAGTCTCGTCTAAATCAAGATTTAATCGAGAAATCGATAATCTTTTAATTAGACTTTCATTGACCAACAAAAAAGAAAATGGAAGTGGCTTCATATTAATCAAGATTTTTTTTTATTGATTTAAGTAAACCAAACAAATCAAGATTTGTATTATATCATTGGACCAAAATGACAAAACAGCCAAGATAAGATAAATAGAAAAGGAAATGAAAAGAAATAAACCGTGATATACTAAACCAAGAATCAACTAAACCTCACAAAATAATTGGTTCTTTTTTTTTTTAATTAAGAGGAACAAATAAAAGGAAGAAAAGGATTTCCATTTTTTTTTAAAAAGAAAAAGTGAAAAGGAGGGTGCTGAAAAAAAATCTACTTGGGCTTTAAGCCCAACAACAATACGCAAGAAAAGGCGGGTGCATAGATTATAATGGTGTATAGAATCCAAGATGCTCAGAAGCCCATATCTCATCAGCAGTCCAAGAAAAACAAACAAATAAAGGCATGGAAAAAGAAAAAAACAAATTAATGCTCAGCCTTTTAAACAAAAGTCACAATGAAATCACAACCTTCATTTTCAATCATGAACAAGTCAAAAACGGGTGAAAAATCAAGCAGCCAAGAGAGTGCCGATCGATCCCTCATTTTCTCTTCGAAACAGAGCAAAATCAAAGACGGTCAAATCATTTCAGAACTTCCCTTGCGACAATCATACTTCCTTCGATTCAGATTTTGGTTCGGATTTCATCTCTTTCTCTTCATCTACTTCTTTTTTATTAGGGCTTTGTGTGTGTATCTGAAAATGGGTTGATTAAGGATGAATCAGAGTTAGGTTTTGAAGTGGTTATGAGGTCTGAAGAATAGGGAAAGGGTTTGAAGATTGGGGAAGGTTTGAAGGTTTTCGATTGAAGGAAACAAGGTTTTTGAAGTTGGACGGTCTGATGATGTATGATGGTTCGCGGCTGAGAAACGGGGATGGCTGTTCAAAAAAATAGGGTGAAGGTTTTGGGTTAATGATGATGAAGGGTTGAGAAAAGTGAGAGGTTGGAGTGGTTGGCCGAAAATGGAGGCTGTGGTTTGAATAAAGGCTATTTGAAGATTCTGGGTTTGAAGGTTTGAGTGGTGTTGAAGCTTCGTTTGATTGGAGGTTGAATCGATGTTGTTCTGTGAGGGAAGAAGAAAAGAATGAGCCGCCCCAAGTGAAAAGAATCCAGTCGTTTTAAAATCGTCACCAGGTATGCGTGTTCACTCCCCCTCCTCCTAGAACATCATTTCTATTTTTTTTGAATTTGTCTTGTTGAGTCCTTTTCAAACTTCACATTGTATCGGGTTTTTGGAGAGCTGTATATTGATGTCTTTGTTGTTGTGTTTTGTGTCTGTGATATAGTCTCTGGAAATGTGGCAGCATTTTGGAGTATAGTGGTATGGTCTTGGTGTAGTAGTACGCAAGTTGTACGAAGGCGTGATGATATGGATTTGAGTGCGGTGCTTGATCGCTGAGGCTATGCAGATGGCACATGTTTTATTGTTGTGTAGTGATGTAAAGAGGAAATGTGGTGTACAATCTTTATGAAGCGTGACTTGTACCAAGTATTTGCAGCAATTTGTTATTTTGTAACTTTGACCAAATCAAACATAAGGATTCTAGCATTATTTTTGTTTTTTTATAATGGTTTACAAAGAGAAATATGTGGTGGGCTTAAAAGGAAGAAAAAGTTGTAATGGGCCTTAGTATGTGAGCCAACAAGAATTGGAATGGACTTAACTTGTGGAATTAGTACTAAATAATAATTTTGGGATTTTAATGGATAGTGTTTTTTGTGATGAAATAAAATGAAGAATGAATAAATAAATAAAAAGGATAATTATTGAAGTGGATAAGGAATGGACATGAATCTAAAAAATGGACATTGGATTTAGGAATGGATAATGAAGTGAATTGAAAGATGGATTCTGGATAACGGATATGGATAACTGGAATGAATTGGACATGATAAAGATATTCGAGAATAGGAAAAGAGATTGGGCAAGAAGATCAGATTAGAAAGTGGTATTGAAAATGGATTTAAGCATGCCTCTACACTTGAGAAAAATTTAACCTTGACGACTGAACTCGACAGCCATAAATCATGGACCACATCACAAACTCAAATTTATCTTGCAATGATCTTGATTGAACAACAACTCGACGAATCCTCAAACCAGCAGTGAAAACCCTAACCACCCAATCAGTACTTGCACACATATTAAACATGCCAGCCTCAAGAGACACTTAACGGTCATAAACACAAAGGGTGAGAAACACTAATCTTTTAGAGTCTTGATCCATAATCTTTCTAGTCAATCCACAGATGAAATATTAAACAACAACACTCTTCTGGCAATTCAGAGAAACTGAAGTCGTGCTTTGGTGAACTTTTGATAAGAACTTCTCATGACAATTGAAAACCCAACACCTCTGCCTCAAACTTGATTACAAACGAACGAAAGAAACAACCTCTAAATAGCAGAATTCCAACTCAATAGCAAAATCTTCAATCCCATGACTTAGGAGCTAAAATGGTAGATGACCCATCCAAAATCCTGATTTACCGGTCCTTGAAGTCTCTTGAAACAGACCGTGATTCACAAGTGAAACAAAACACAGCAAAGGCTGAAAAACCGGTTAGTTATGCAATATGATTGAACCCTAAATGTAGGTGCAAGATGTTATGACATCTAAGGGGTAAAATTTGGGGTATAACAAGAAGACTTTGAACTTTGTTGTAATGTTAACCAGCATGTCTATGTGTGGTAAGGGAAAGTCATCCTTTGGACTGGCCTTGTTCAGATCCCTGTAGTCTACACACATTCTGACTTTTCCGACCTTTTTCGGAACTGGCACTATGTTGGCCAACCATTGAGGATATTCTGAGGTGGCGAGGAAACCTGCGTCAATCTGTTTCTGTACTTCCTCCTTGATTTTGATAGCCATATCCGGGTGATTTCTTCTCAACCTTTGTTTTACCGGTGGACATTCTGACTTCAACGGTAGATGATGTTCCACGATGCTGGTATCCAACCCTGGCTATAGGACCAAGTAAATACATCGGGAAATTCTTTGAGAAGTTCTATCAAGTCTTCTTTGACAGTTGGACTGAGCAGTTCCCCTATCTTAACTTCTTTCCTCTCTTCTTCTGAACCCATGTTGACCGTTTCCAACGGCTCTTTGTGAGGTTCAATGGACCTTTCCTCTTGTCTGGGTAATCGGGAGATCTCTTCAGGAATTTCTTCGTCCTCTTCTTCTTCAGCTTTAAATACCGGGAATTCAAATTTGGGAGAAGGCATTGAATCGTATGTTTCAATGGGGTTTAAAACAAACAATCTGCATGGTGTGATGATTTGTTTATTAGAAGAGATAAAGAGAAATGCAAGAGTGTGTGCAGTGTATTTTTCTTAAAAATGCTTGTTATTATTTTAAGTTGTTTTAGGATTACCATTTTCTGAAAAACGAAAAGTGAAAACAACAATAAATGCGGAAATTACAGAACGACGTTTATTTATTTATAATTTTGTCAATTCTTGAAACTACAGCCCTATAAAACAAAACTCTGTCGCTTTGGGCAAAGCGAAGTGGGACATTTACAGAAAAGTGAGCCCTATAAAACATCTGTTTCACCTAGGCAGAGTGAAAGGTTAAAACAAAGATGGCAATTACTTAGACTTATGGACGGCTTTCGGGACATCGACAGTAACCCATTGGCGACGAACTCCTCGGTGAATCAAAAAGTCTGGTACCTTCTTTCTTGGTTTTTCCTCAGAAATGACGCTGATTTTTGGCGGGGCGGGATCATTGGAGTCTTCCTCCCAAGAAGAGTTACCATAAACGAACTCTTCTGTTGTACTTTCTCTAATGTTTTCACTCTCAAGAGAATCTCCCCATCCAGTTGGCTGGATGTCTTCGTATCTGATGCGAGAGCTTTCAGGAGCGGTGTACTTGACCAAGAAGTCGTACTTACCACTCGACTGTCCTAAGGTGTCCCATATTTCTGTGGGAGTGGGGGAGTCATCCTTCTCGATGACGTTAACCTCAGGAAAAGCATAGTTGATGAACTCTTGTCCTGCAATCTTTGCAGATTCATCGTTGTGATGGATATCTTCGGAATACCTTGAGTAATGATCCCATGACTCGGTGGGGACGTTGTAACACCTCAAAATTTGCCCTCTGTCTTTTAGCACTAACTGGCTTATGTTTCATTTCATTCTTGCATTATCATCTTTGCATATCATTGTTTCTTTTGGGCATATGATCAAGGTAGTTTCCAGCAGCTCATAGCATTATTAGTTCCAGTACTATTTTCAGTAGTATTCAGAGCCAAGCAGATAGTTTTCAAGGTCTTTTTGAGCTTTTATTTTGCTCATTAGACGTTTTGATAATCAGAAGCTTCGACAATCACTTTTAATCAAGCAATCCGACACCAGATATTATGAATTCAATAGGATATTGTAAGGCGTCGCAAGAATTTGTGTTTCATTCCAGGTGTTACTTAGTAGCAATATCAAGTTTTGAGTTTCAAAGGCGTAACGGGTTCAAAACAACTGTCAGAAGTCACTTTTCCAAGTTTCCCTCCAAAAGGCGCCAAAATTCAAAATTTGGACTAAGTAATCGGTTAACGCCCACAGGTTAACCGGTTACTCCCTTGTTTTTCTGTGCATCCTCAGCAAATTTGAACTAAGTAACCGGTTACTCACCACACATTAACCGGTTACTCTGAGCATAATTTAAAAAATTAAATTTGCATCATGTGCTTGGCTTGTGCATGTGTGGGAAGGATCTAGAATTGATTCATTTTCACCATTTTCCACCCAAAATTCAAATTCCCTCCTTCACTTTCCACTCTAATTCCACACTCTTTTTTCCAAATTCCACTCCTAATCTCCATTCCACTCACTAACCCACACTCCAAACCACATTTGAATTCCAAACCTAGCTTCTATTTAAATCAATTCATTCCAAACCTCACATAACCTTGATCCATTTTCTGAATTTTCTACATTTCTCACTCCAATTTCCTCTCAACTTTTGTCTCATTTCAAAACCCTCACTCAAAGTTCCTTCATCAAAGTTCAACAAATTTTGCATTGAAATTTGTTGATCTTGGAGCTAAACCTTCATCCATTCACCAATTCTTGAAAGGATCTTGAATTTAGTGCTATTTCACTCTTGATTTTGAGCTTTTGGCACTGATTTTGGAGGAATCTTGAAGCAAAACCATCACATTGTTTGGATCTTGAGGTTTCTTGCTAGGATCTTGAAGTTTCTTGCATAGATCTTGGATTTCTTGCTTGGATTCAACAATTTTCGTTTGCAACAATCACCAAAGCAAATCTCAGCATTGTAGGTTGGTTTTCCTTAGATCTATACTTGTTTTAGCTTATTTACAACTTATTCGATGTAGATCTTTGGTGATTTTTGATTTGGATCCATTTTTCTTGAATTTGATTCTTGATGTTGATGATTATTGGATTCAATTGATGTTTGATTACTGATATTTGATGTGAATTTTGGGGTTAATTAATTGCATGATCATTTGGATGTTTAGAGAAGTGATTTGCTGCTGAAAAGTGCTTTTGAAACAGGTTTCTTTGGATACTGTCCCAGAGTAATCGGTTACTCACCATGCGTTAACCGGTTACTCCTTTGTATTTTTGCGCAATTTGGCTGATTTTGAATTAAGTAACCGGTTACTCGCCATACGTTAACCGGTTACTCTGGGCAAGAATGTGATTTTCTTGAATTTTCTTGCTTGTTTGAGATCCTTTGCATGTCTAAACTTTATGGATTAATATATTGATGATTTATGGATCATTCTTGAGTTGTTTCACCTCACACCATTGCATGAACAGGATTCTTCGACACGCTATTCTTGGTTTTCATCGATGAATGTTTATGTTTGCATTGTTGATTACTTGATCCGATAAACACGTTGCACACACATTCGAATCATGTTAATCCTTGGTTAATGCTCAACTTACTGGACATATGATGCGTGATTGTTGTTTGTCTCCACAGTTGCTTGGCATGATGTTTTTGACCAACGTTTAAATTGTGCAATTTTGTTGAGCATACTTGTTCTTGAGTTGTTAACATGATCATGTTTGTTCATTCTTGATGTTTGCAACCTCTATGCTTGGTTGGCCTTGCTATGTGTGTTCATTTGCAATCATTTATTGCATGATTACTTGTTTGGATGCATGCTGCCCTACTTTTTTTTATAGCTGCTGTTCTGATTTGTTTGTGTGCTGTCTATTTCATACACTTGCTGCCTGCTACCGTTTACATCTATTTTATGCTGAAATGTGTGTTGTTAAAAGCTATCTTGTTTATATGTTGGTTTTTTACCGCTGTGCAGGTGCTGAAGCGCTGTTGTTGCTGCTATTTTTAGTTTCGTTTCTTGTTTTTCGATTCGTTTTTGCATGCTAACTTAGGTAGATGCTCTCATTCTTACCTCGGCCTTAGGGCCAACTTTTGCATGACAACATTAAGATAGAAGTCCCCTGAGAGTTTTCTTTTCGACTTGAGTCTTCTCTTCTCATCTCATAACAATTCTAAAACACTTAATAATGGTAACATGTATTGCGCATGAGCCTTGTATGTGGGAAATGAGGAATGAGGGGTTTCCTCTCATTTTTCTAGAGTGTTTGGTGGACGTTCCATCTTGGAACGATTTGCTAGGCATTTATTCCTATGTCATAGACTTCGGTGTAATGCAAGTTACGGACTAACTTCAATCCACTTCTGTCTAAAAAAACAAACAAATTCAAAACCTTTTCATCCTTCGGGATTGTTCTATTTCAAGCCATTTTCAGAAAAGAGCACGTTATTTCCGTCTCGTCGCAAACAGGCATCGACCCTAACTGCCGGACGCGAACTTAACGTCGCTCATAAAAAACACTTATCGACCTCGTTAGGTCGAACTACGACTGCTCTGATTTCCTCTCTCTAGTCCGTTTGAGGATACGTAGGCACGAGACGGCGATGTCTTGGCGAGCAACCTCCCCCCATTAGTTCGTCGTCCGAACTACGTTGACTCTAACTTTCCCATTGCACGAGGGAATACGTAGGCTTAGGACGGCAATATCCTATCGAGTCACTTCTTTTTCTTTTCTCCTTCGTTTCTTCGTTCTTTTCCGTTCCCGCCCCTTCTCCTTTTTAGTAGCAGCAGAGCTCCAGATGACGACACCCTTTGATCGAGACAACAAGCTTGGATCCCATCGAGTACGATGGACGCGTGGGGGTGCTAATACCTTCCCCTCGCCTAACCGACTCCCTTACCCATTTCTCTTGGTCGCGATGACCATGCTTTTTCCTTTCCCTCAGGTTTACGCAGTGTTTCCTTTCCCTCTCTTGGGATAAATACACATTGATGGCGACTCTGTTTCCGCCCCACTTTCGCGTTTGTACCTGGATGATAATCCCGGGAGCGACAGCTGGCGACTCTGCTGGGGAGAAAAGTTGACCTCTTACTGGTCCATCCCCTTTGCGAGTCAATCCTAGCGCTTGTCTGTTTGTTTTCATTGGGTGTTTACTGTTGTGCTTTATTTTGTTGTATATTACTATTACTGTACATTACTGTTTTTACCGCATTTATTGCATTTCATTGTTATCATGTGCTGGACTGTGCTGTGCTGTACTGGTTTCTCTGTTTTGTGGGTTGGGATTCTCTGAGAGATAAGCCCAATACACAGGCTTGAGTATACACTTAGGGCTAGAGTGGAAAGTAGTGGGACCTACGCGCCATCTTGGTACGTTTGGTGTTCACGAAATTCATATCCAGACGAGGCTATCTTGGGAGATATTCTGACGTGCGTGTCTTGCGCATTTCAGGATGTTGATCTAGAGAGCTGTCGACTCTGGCGACCGTTTCCCCGAGGACTCAGTTGAGGCACTCCTCCCAAGAGGTAGTAATGGCAGACCAGAAATGGCAAACCCATTATACTTCTTGAATCGAGGACCTAAAGCTGGGAACTTGCATAGGATGACCCTATTTTGGGGGAATTAGTGGACGACCTCTTTGATTGGCGATAGTATTGTACCCCGAGGGATGAATGTATTATTGCTTCTCAAATCGAGAATCCGACGCTAAGGATCCCGTTTTCTAAAACCCACATGTGAGAGGGGATGCGTGTTTGCAGGTATGCAGGTAACCAAAACCTTCAACCTACCTGGTTTTCTGGATTTCTCATCAGTGTATAGTTATTTACCTGGATTTCTGGTTATCTCAAGGATCCGATGTCCCGGTATTTTGGGTTTCTGGGTTTGTGGTCCTTGTTCAGTTAACAGCACAGCAAATGTCCAGAGTAGTGATACCATGATCCCATGTTTGCATTTGCATCATTTCTTGCATTCTAACATGTTTAACATTTTTCAGGGCTTGCATCTTACCCTTGATTCCGGTTGTTGAAGTTTTCCCGTCATGAATGCTCAGAGAAGGAAGAATGTAGCTTACACGCTCCCAGACCCAACTCTGAAGTTGATTCACAAGATGATTGGTAAGACTGACCCTAGGGTTCGCGCTAAGTTTATTGGTAAGACTGACCCTAGGGTTCGCGCTGAGTTTAGTGATGAATATGGGAAGATATTGAAGTTTTTCCGTAACATCTCCAAGTACGAGCATGATGCCATCCATACGCTCCTTCAATTCTATGACCCTCCTTTGCGCTATTTCACTTTTCCAGATTATGTATTGGCTCCAACCTTAGAGGAGTTCTCATTTATTTTGGGAATCTCTATCAAGCCGAAGATACCTTTCTTCTCTGAAGAACATCCAAGACTGGAAGAGATGGCAGCTGCTCTTCACATTGGGGAATCCATTCTGAGTGACAATATTGTTGACAAGCAAGGATTTAAAGGTCTCTCTTTGAAGTTTCTGTTTGATCAAGCTAGCTTATATGTTAAGGCGAGAAGTTGGTCTGCTTTCAACGCTATACTAGCTCTTTGCATTTATGGGATTGTCTTATTCCTTAACATCCCTAATCTTGTTGATATGCACGCAGTTCGGATCTTTATCTTGAGAAATCCTATACCTACTCTTCTTGGTGATGTATACCATTCGGTCCACTACAAGAACGAGAATAGGCGAGGACGGACTGTAAGCTGCTGCGCGCCACTCCTATCCACATGGTTTTTGAGTCATCTTCCTCAGACTGGGGCATTTGTGGATACGAGGGATTCCTTGAAGTGGTCTGAGAGGTTGATAGGATTGACCGCTGACAATATTGTTTGGTTTAATCATAGTCTACTAGGAATAGAGCTCATTTTTAACTGTGGAGAGTTCCCGAACGTACCTTTAGTAGGGAGGAAAGGAGGAATTAATTATAACCCTTCCTTAACTATCAGGCAGTTTGGGTATGCATTGAGAGATCCCCCTGAAGATCAAGATATCAGAGAATCTCTATTCTTTAATGGTACTGAATACCAAGAGGTTCTAAGGAAAGCTGTGAATTCTTGGAGACAAGTTCATAAGAGAGGGAAGACTTTCCTTGGGAAGTGCAACAACAATGTTTTTTCTCCATATGTGGAATGGATCTAGAAAAGAGCAGAAGATGAGCTCCTTCCTTTCTCAAGAGAGCCACCCTTGTACCCTCTGATGATTGAGCCACCTACTACAGTGAAGATAGAAAGGTATAATAAGTTGTGGGCTGAGAAGGAGAAGCTACGAGAAGAAAATAGTGAGCTATAGAGAGAGATCTATCAGCTGAAGCACGAGCGAGATGAAGCTGTCCATGTCGCCAAGATGAAGACATAACTTCTCGCCAAGAAGGAAAAAGAGCTAGCTGACGAGGTCACAGCCAGACAGAAGGTAGGGCAAGCTCTAAAGGGTATTAGCAGGGTTCTCAAGTCTAAGAAGGAAGACTTGGCCAAAGCTTTGGCAAAAATTCACAAGTTCAATGCTTACCGAAACACCGCAATAACTACCAACAAACAGAAAGAAGACAAGTTTCTGGAGCAGATCGAGAGTTTGAAGATGAAGCTCAAGAAGAAAGATGAAGAGATCTTATCAGGGACATTCCAGAGAAACGCAGTCGAGGAACGACTCAATGAGGCCATAGCAACTATAGAGGAGCTGAAGATACAAGTTGAAGTGAAGAAGCCTAGAAATGAATGTCCTAGCATGGGAAATGTTACTCAAAGAGATACAAGACTGGCGTAAAGAGCATGATGGTTGTGGAGGACTGGCACGTGTGGATTTTGATGATATGCCATAGTTTGCTTTTTCTCTTTCATTGTGTTTGGGGTCACCACCAAGCTTGTTGGTTGGGATCTATCTTTATCGTATTCAGACTTCTTATCTTGGGCTGTTGTTATTGACAAATGATTATCCTCTGGTTTCTTAATATATGAGCAGAAGTTCCGTTCTATCTTGTTATTAAACTCGAATCAAGGGGTGGATCGCCCTGCGAATATTCACACATGTTTATTTGCATTTGCATACTCATAATCATTGTGCCTAATAGGTGTTCGTATCCGATTTTCTTATCTTATTCTTTCTTCAGACAGGATTGCTGATCAACGCATTCACCAGTATTCCACCAGACTAAATCAAAAGAAATCCATGGAACAAATGCAAGCTGAGATGATTGCGATGCAGGGTTGCATGGCTTAGTTTATGGAGTTAATGCAAGGTGTTGCTCAAGGTCAAGAGCAGTTAAGGACTCTGGTTCAGCCTCTGGTCGCAAGAGTTGATGAAGACGGTATCCTTCATGGTGTCCTTCATAATGATGTCATTCCTCTGGGCGGAGGTGTTGGTGGTAATGGTATTCCTGTTGGTCCTCCGGGTGGAGGTGTTCATGTCCTTTCTGTTGTCATCCCTCTGGGCGGAGGAGAGAATGTTGTGATTCCTTCTATAGTGGGAGGAAATAGTGTCTGTACAGTACATGGTCATCGCTTTGATGACCAACAGGATGATATATTTTCCATGCCAGGTGGGGATACTGGCCCCCAGATTGATAATGACCAGAGATTCAGGATGATTGAAGAGCAATTGAAAGGGGTTGTGAATCAGAATTCCTTGGGTATGGATTTGGATGATTTGGGACTGGTCCCCGGTGTCAGAATTCCGCACAAGTTTTAGGTTCCTACTTTTGAGAAATATTATGGTGTTACCTGCCCAAAGACTCATGTTTGGGCTTATACAAGGAAAATGGCAGCATACTCTAATGACGAAAAGTTATTGATGCATTTCTTCCAAGATAGCCTGTCTGGGGCATCTTTAGAGTGGTACATGCAGTTATAAAGGTGTCATCTTCGCAACTGGAGAGAATTGGTAGAGGCTTTTGTTAAGCACTATCAGTATAACACTGATATGGCTCCTAATAGGACACAACTGCAGAGCATGTCACAGAAGAACAATGAGAGTTTCAAGGAATACGCCTAGAGGTGGAGGAAATTGGCAGCAAGGGTACATCCTCCCATGTTAGAGCGAGAGATGATAAGTATGATTATGGCTACCCTGCAGGGTCATTATTATGAAAAGCTGGTACCTTGCATGCTAGGAAAGTTTGCCGATTTGATCTTAGTTGGAGAGATGGTGGAAAGTGGGATTAAAGCTGGAAAGATATCAGGCAGTGATGGGTCCTCATCTGGAGGAGGAAAGAAGCCATATGTAAACTACAAGAAAAAATAAGGAGATGCACATTCTGTTTCATCATACAGTGGTAAAGGAAAACATCTTCAGAATTTCAATCAGCAGGTGGCCTCGGTAACTATTCCTGCAGCACTTCCACAACAAGCAGCACCTCAGCAGCAAAATCAGGCTCCTCGCAAACAATAGTACAGGCCTAAGCAATATAGGAATTTTGATGCAATTACAATTAATTTAGAAGAGGACTTTGGCTCCCATTACTGGTAATCCACCTCCCAGTTATGACGCCAATGCTCACTGTGAATTTCACTCCGGAGCGCCAGGACACCATATTAAGGACTGTAAAGCTTTTAAGCATAAGGTCCAAGATTTGGTAGACTCCAATGCCATCAATTTCTCCAATGACGTGCCAAATGTCATTCAAAACCCAATACTGAATCACGATAGGACAAGGGTTAATGTCGTTATTGAAGATAATGAATCCTTGGACTTGGTCTTAGATGTGAACGAGTTGAAGACTCCCTTGTTTGTGGTAAAGGGAAGGTTGCTGAAGGAAGGGGTGTTCCCTGGTTGTGATGAGGGCTGTTTTGAATGTGGCCTGCAATCAAACGGTTGTGATTTGTTGAGATCACGTATTCAGAGATTAATTGATGAAGGACGGTTACAGTTCGGCAGATGTGATCAGCAGAGAGAAATAACTGACAAAGAGAATGATGTTTCCACTGTAACCATTCCTTTCAAGACAATAACTATATCAGCATCGACGAGACCAACGCTGGTCGTCATTACAGTTCCTGGGCCTGTCCCGTATGAAAGTACCAAAGCCGTCCCGTGGAACTATGGGGTTGAGGTATTGGTTGATGGAAAGAAACAAGAATTGGTGGGAACCTCGGCTGTGAGCTCAGAGGTTGACAATACTATTCATGCAGGGGCTATCACTAGAAGTGGCCGAGTTTTCATTCCGTCAGATAATCAGGCTGGCAGTTCCAAACAGTATAAAGGGAAACAGGTGATGGATGATTCTGTACATAAGCAGGTCGTGAATGATTCTGCAACAAAACAAGTTGACAACTCTTTCTCACAAAATGTGGAAGAGTTTATGAGATTAATCAGGAAAAGTGATTACAAAATTGTTGATCAGTTGCATCAGACGCCATCTAAAATATCCATCCTATCTCTACTGTTGTGCTCCGAGGCGCACCAGAATGCATTGGTGAAGGTTCTGAACACAGCCTATGTACCTCAAGAAATGTCTGTTAATCAGCTAGAAGGGGTTGTGGCCCACGTGAATGCTGGGAATGGTTTAGGTTTCACAGACCTAGATCTGACTCCAGCTGGGAGGAATCACAACAATGCTCTACATATTTCAGTGGAATGCAGAGGCTCCTTAATGTCACATGTGCTAGTTGATACTGGGTCATCCTTAAATATGTTGCCAAAGAAGGCTCTGATGAAGTTAGATACTCGTGGGCTGATTTGCACACCGAGTGACTTGGTGGTGTGTGCTTTCGATGGTTCTAAGTGGTCTATTTTTGGAGAAATTGTATTGCCGATCAAGGTTGGTCCTGAAATTTTTGAAGCCACTTTTTACATCATGGACATTCAGCCTGCCTATAGCTGTTTATTGGGTCGCCCCTGGATCCATGGCGCTGGGGCAGTAACGTCCACGCTGCATCAAAAGCTGAAGTATATGGTGGATGGACATGTTGTGACAGTCTGTGGTGGGGAAGACATCATGGTGAGTCACCTATCAACCTTCAAGTATGTGGAGGTAGATGGTGAGATACATGAGACTCTGTGCCAAGCCTTTGAAGGTGTGAAAATTTTTTAGGAATATCCAAGTGTAGTCAGTCAGCCTAAGGTGGTTAATCAATCCGAAGTGGTAAATCAGCCAGAAGTTTCGATTTCTTCTTTCAAAGATGCGCGCGCTATAGTTGAGGTTGGCAGTTCCCAGAAGTGGGGCCAGGTCATTGATGTTCAGATGAAGCAAAATACTTATGGACTGGGGTATAAGCCACCCCGACGAGCTCAAGAGCCTCCCAAGTATTTTGGTCCAATTCAATTCACAAGTGCTGGGTATTTCTTCAACCGGGTCAACGCAATTGATGATGGGGGTGATAGTGATTGTGACATGGATGAATGGATCCATCCCTGCACTCCTGGTCTGAGCCTATGCAATTGGTCGTCTGAGAAAGTCATCCATGTGACCCGTCAAGAGTAATTACCTTTGTTTTCTGTTTGTGTTAAATCCTACGTTCTTCCCAAGACGTAGTGATGCTTTTCTGTAGGGCTTTGATGTTTTTGATTGCTACTTTATCATCAATAAAGGACGTTTTCATAATCAAATATTTTGATCCCTGTTTTTCTGTTTTTACTTTTTGCATTAAATCACATCAAAATGGAAATGTGTTCTTGTTTGTTGCATTCATAATGAACATAAATCATCAATCATGCAGGTTTCTTCATTCAGATTCCACCAATAATGATTCAGCTATGGCTCAGTATGACTTCGACAATCCTATCTATCAGGCTGAAGAAGAGACTGACGAAGTTTGTGACTTACTTGAAGAATTGGCCAGACTGCTGAAACAGGAGGAAAGGGTCATTCTACCCCATCAAGAGGAAATTGAGACAGTTAATCTGGGAGCCGAGGACGCAGGAAAATAAGTAAGGATTGGGGCTGCTTTGGAAGACACTGTCAAGGGAAGATTGATTGAAATGCTTCGAGAGTATGTGGACATCTTCGCCTGGTCTTACCAAGACATGCCTAGGCTTGACACTGATATTGTGGTACACGAGCTGCCGCTCAAAGAAGATTGTACTTCAGTCAAGCAGAAACTGAGAAGGACGAAACCGGATATGGCTATCAAGATTAAGGAAGAGGTTCAGAAACAGTTGGACGCCGGATTTCTTGCCATGACAAATTATCCTCCGTGGGTTGCTAATATCGTGCATGTACCTAAGAAAGATGGGAAGGTCAGGATGTGCATTGACTACAGAGATTTGAATAGAGCAAGCCTGAAAGATGATTTCCCACTTCCCCACATTGACGTGTTAGTAGACAACACTGCTCAGTACACTATATTTTCCTTCATGGATGGCTTCTCTGGGTATAACCAAATCAAAATGTCCCCAGAGGACATGGAGAAGACTACGTTCATAACACCTTGGGGAATGTTTTGCTACAAGATAATTCCCTTTGGATTGAAGAATGCTAGGGCAACCTACCAGCGGGCAATGGTGACTCTCTTTCATGATATGATTCACAAAGAGATTGAAGTCTATGTTGATGACATGATTGCGAAGTCACAAACGGAGGAAGAACATTTGGTGAACCTTCAGAAGTTATTTGAAAGGTTGATGAAGTTCAAACTGAGGTTGAATCCGAACAAGTGCACCTTCGGGGTGAGATCTGGAAAATTGCTGGGGTTTATTGTTAGTGAAAGAGGTATCGAGGTTGATCCTACTAAACTAAAAGCCATACAGGAAATGTCTGAGCCGAGAACAGAAAAAGAGGTTCGTGGTTTTTTGGGGAGGTTGAACTACATTGCTAGGTTCATCTCTCATCTTACAACCACGTGTGAACCAATATTCAAATTGTTAAGAAAAGATCAAGAGGTCAGGTGGAATGAAAATTGTCAAAAGGCGTTTGAAAAGATAAAAGATATTTGCAGGAACCTCTGGTCCTCATGCCGCCAGTGCCATGAAGGCCATTGATTATGTATCTTACGGTTCTTGAGAACTCAATGGGGTGTGTGCTCGGTCAACACGACGAGTCAAGTAGAAAAGAGCATGCCATCTACTACCTGAGTAAAAAGTTCACTGATTGTGAGTCGAGGTACTCAATGCTGGAAAAAACATGTTGTGCACTCGCTTGGGCAGCTAAGCGTTTGAGGCAGTATATTCTAAGCCATATAACCCTGTTGATTTTGAAGATGGGTCCAATTAAGTATGTGTTTGAGAAGCAAGCACTTTCAGGGAGAATAGCCCGTTGGCAGATGGTTTTGACAGAATACGATATTCAATATGTTTCCTAAAAAGCCATTAAGGGAAGTGTTTTGTCAGAATATCTTGCCGAACAACCGATCGAGGATTATCAACCAATGAAGTTTGAACTTCCAAATGAGCATATTATGTTTCTGAAGATGAAAGATTGTGAAGATCCATTGCCTGACGAAGTACCTGAAATTGGATCTCAGTGGAAATTGGTTTTTGATGGGGTCGTCAACTCATATGGTAATGGAATCGGAGCAATCATTACAACTCCAAGGGGTTCTCATATACCCTTCACCGCCCGATTTACGTTCATATGCACCAACAATGAGGCAGAGTATGAAGCATGCATCATAGGGTTAGAAGAAGCAATTGATTTGAGAATCAAGAACCTCGATGCTTATGGTGATTTTGTGTTGGTGGTTAATCAGATTAAAGGAGAATGGGAAACTCGTCAAGCAAATCTGGTGCCTTATAACAACTATGCCAGAAGGTTGTTACCTTTCTTTGACAGAGTTGACTTCCATCATATACCCCGATTAGAAAATCAGATGGCAGACGCGTTGGCAACGTTGTCTTCAATGTATCAGGTGAATCGTTGGAATGAGACTCCCTCCATCAGAATCATGCGTCTAGATAGACCAGCTTCTGTATTTACAGTTGAAGATGTATCAGATGGAAAATCTTGGTATCATGACATTAAGTGTTTCCTCAAAAGTCAAGAGTACCCAGCTGGGGCATCTGCCAAGGATAAGAAAACTCTGAGGAGGCTGGCAGGAAACTTCTTTTTGAATGAAGATTATGTGTTGTATAAGAGGAATTTTGACATGGTTTTGCTACATTGTGTTGATGAACACGAGGCAGGCCTGTTAATGGAGGAAGTTCATGAAGGTTCTTTCGGTACCCATACTAATGGGCATGCTATGGCTAGAAAGCTGTTGAGGGCGGGGTATTACTGGATGACTATGGAGTCTGATTGTTTCAAATACGCCCAGAAATGTCACAAATGCCAGATTTATGCAGATAAGGTGCACGTACCGCCTACTCCTCTGAATGTATTGTCATTTCCTTGGCCATTTGCCATGTGGGGCATTGATATGATTGGAAAGATTGAGTTGACTGCTTCTAATGGGCATTGTTTCATTTTGGTTGCCATTGATTATTTCACGAAGTGGGTGGAAGCAGCATCGTATACCAACGTCACCAGACAAGTGGTAGCCCGGTTTATCAAGAAGGACATCATCTGTCATTATGGGGTCCCAGAGAGAATCATTACTAATAATGGTTCGAATTTGAACAATAAGATGATGAAGGAGTTATGTCAGAGCTTTAAGATTGAGCATCGTAATTCTTCTCCATATCGTCCGAAGATGAATGGTGTTGTTGAGGCGGCAAATAAGAATATCAAGAAGATTGTGCAGAAAATGGTGGTAACATATAAAGACTGGCATGAGATGTTGCCTTATGCTTTGTACGATTATCGTACTTCGGTGCGTACATCAACCGGGGCAACTCTTTTCTCACTGGTATATGGTATGGAAGTTGTTCTACCATTAGAGTTTGAGATTCCTTCTTTAACAATTCTGGCAGATGTGAAGCTCGACGAAGCTGAGTGGGTGCGTTCCCGGTTGAATCAGCTGAACCTTATCGAGGGAAAGAGATTGGCAGCCATTGCACATGGCCAGTTGTATCAGAGCAGGATGAAGAAAGCCTTTGATCAGAAAGTGCGTCCTCGGTGTTTTCAGACAGGTGAGTTGGTTTTGAAAAGGATCCTTCCTCCTCAGACAGATCACAGGGGCAAATGGACTCCAAACTACGAAGGGCCATATGTAGTAAGAAAGGTTTTCGCAGGTGGAGCCTTATTACTCTCAACTATGGATGGCAAAGATTTTACATCCCCTGTGAACGCAGACGTAGTCAAAAAATGCTTCGCGTAAAAGAGATCCAATGGACATAAAAAGAAGATCCAAGCAAAAAAGGGCATCGCGGCGAACCATAAAAAGAAAGGGTTCGGGTAAAAGTTAGGGATAAAAAGAAAAAGAAGAATAAACCCGTAAAGTTGAAAACCTGAAAAGGAAACTTTGGCAAAAATGGGTATCTCGGTGCATTGAAAACCCGAAAAGGGCGATCCAGGCAAAATTTACGGATTTGAAAGTGAGAGGTTGTGGTCTGCGTTCGATCTGTGAGCACTTTTGACACTTGGGAATTTCGAAGGAAAGGAATCAGTCCAGTCAGTCTCTTCGAAGGTCAAAGCATCTGTGGATAAGCAAAGGCATATGAGTCATAGCTGAATTTAATCATGGTGGATATTTGTTCCCAAATTGCTGACATGTGTATTTTCTTTTTACTTTTGCGCAATTACCTCTTTTCAGGAATTGCTTCCAGGTGTAAATGCCTATTTACAGGCCAATCCATTCAATAAAATTTTCATTTCACTCAAAGAGCTTTCCATTTACGTTTTTGGTTTTACAGTTTTGTTTGCGAAAACGTCCGATATTTTGATAAACATTGCATGTGAAAATGTTAAGTTTTGCGGAGCACAATGGAAAACAATGGAAATTGCTTAGGCAACGGATATTGTGGATGGTAACCAAGGTAGCCATTTTTACATACGAAATATTCTGTTGTTGTGTGTTTGCAGGGTAACAAAATAGTTTTCCCCAGTAGAGTTTCTCTCCCCAGCACTGAAAGGTCGTCAATCTCAGCAGAGCTTACTCTCCCCGGCAAGAGTACAGAGGATTGTGTCCCTAGCCGAAGTCATGGTTGGTTTATTATTCCCCTGCAAGCAGTTTATAGTGGATTGCTCCAAGGTGGATGTTGTTGTATCTCCAGCAGGAGATGTGTGGGATGTCTCTGAAAAGACTTTATTTTCCCCACAGAGTCTGGCACTCACTGTCCTCAGCAGGTCAAGAAGTGTAATTCCGTCAGCAATGGCATGCTCTAATCTCAGCAGGGTGAAATCTTTCCTGCAACAGCAGGTTAAGCTCAATGATATCCCTCGGTACATTTCGTTGACTTTTCTCCCCAGCGGAGTTATTCTCCCTAGCATTGAGGTTTCAACATCCTCATCAGACTATCACTCTCCCCAGTCAGAGTACAAAAGATTGTTCCCCAGCCGGCATATAAAGCGGATTGTTCTAGGTTGGATGTTGTTTTATCACTGCAGGAGATCTGTGGAACGTATTCCCGGGACAAAGATGTTGTCTTCCCCACAGAGTCTTGGTGTCTACTCCCCTCGGCCAGTTAGGAAATGTGTTTTCACCTGCAATAGCATGATCCAACCCTCAGCAGGATAAGGGCGAAGTCATTTCCGCAGCAGCGGGTTAAGTTCAATGGTGTCCCCAGCAAGTCTAGTATTTGTGATTTGTCTCCCCAAGCAAAGTTTGGTGGTAGTCTTCGCAGCAGGTTTGATCAGCGATGGTTGATATCCCCAGCAGGTTTTTAAGTCCAAGTGATATTTGGCACTCTTCCGATTCAGGTCTTGGTTTCCTTTTTCAAGGAGTTATATATAATCCCCAGCAGAGTGGATTTTATTTTGGATTTCATCTCCAACAGAAGTTGTTGATCAAAGGAGTTGTTTAATGTGATCCTTCTCAGCTGAGTTCTTGGACTCAGAGGACAATTTATTTTGTCATCACCGGCGGAGCTGCCTCCGTTTTCAGCATTTATTTTGCTGGAGCGCTTCTTTTTGCATTTCATAAGCATCGTTTGCATGGCATCCTCCAAAATGCGTAGCATTTCCATTTCGTATGGAGCATTATGCCATAGAAAAATTCAAACATATGCATTCGAAGCATAAGCCAGGTTTGATACTTTCTTTACCAGTTCTCTTCCTCAGCAGAGATGGTATAACTCAGGAGATTTCATTTTATCCCCAATAAGATCTCCAGTGGATTCGTCCTTCATATTGTTGTACATTCTGGTACACCCCTGCAGAGTTGTCTCTTTAGATTTCTCTTTTCCTCAACTTTGATTCCAGATCAATTCGAGGGTCGTAAAATTGTTGCTTTTACCCTTGGTTGTCATGTTATCCCCAGCGTAGAGCACCTTCGGTCGGTCTTCCTTTTCGAGTTCGCCTTCGGCCGTCCTCGTATTCCTTTGTCGGGTAGAGCGTCTTCGGCCGGTCTTCCTTTTCGAGTTCGCCTTCGGCCGTCCTCGTATTCTTTTGTTGGGTAGAGCGCCTTCTACCGATCTTCCTTTTTGAGTTCGCCTTTGGCCGTCCTTGTATTCATTTGTTGGGTAGAGCGTCTTCAGCCGGTCTTCCTTTTCGAGTTAGCCTTCGGACGTCCTCGTATTCCTTTGTTGGATAGAGCGCCTTCGGCCGGTCTTCCTTTTTGAGTTCGCCTTCGGCCGTCCTCGTATTCTTTTGTTGAGTAGAGCACCTTCGGCCGGTCTTCCTTTTCGAGTTCGCCTTCGGCCGTCCTCATATTCTTTTGTTGGGTAAAGTGCCTTCGGCCGGTCTTCCTTTTCGAGTTTGCCTTCGGCCGTCCTCGTATTCTTTTGTTGAGTAGAGCGCCTTCGATAGGTCTTCCTTTTCGAGTTCGACTTCGACCGTCCTCGTATTCCTGTGTTGGGTAGAGCGCCTTCGGCCGGTCTTCCTTTTCGAGTTCACCTTCGGCCGTCCTCGTATTCTTTTGTTGAGTAGAGCACCTTCGGCTGGTCTTCCTTTTCGAGTTAGCCTTTGGCCATCCTCGTATTCTTTTGTTGGGTAGAGCGCCTTCGGCCGGTCTTCCTTTTCGAGTTTGCCTTCGGCCGTCCTCGTATTCTTTTGTTGAGTAGAGCACCTTCGGCAGGTCTTCCTTTTTGAGTTCGACTTCGGCCATCCTCATATTCCCTTGTTGGGTAGAGCGCCTTCGGCTGGTCTTCCTTTTTGAGTTCGCCTTCGGCCGTCCTCGTATTCTTTTGTTGAGTAGAGCGTCTTCGGTCGGTCTTCCTTTTCGAGTTCGCCTTCGGCCGTCCTCGTATTCTTTTGTTTGGTAGAGCGCCTTTGGCCTCTCTTCCTTTTCGAGTTCGCCTTTGGCCGTCCTCGTATTCTTTTGTTGGGTAGAGCGCCTTCGGCCGGTCTTCCTTTTCGAGTTCGCCTTCGGTTGTCCTCGTATTATTTTGTTGGGTAGTTTGCCTTTGGCCGATCTTCCTTTTCGAGTTCGCCTTTGGCCGTCCTCGTATTATTTTTTTGGTTAGTCCGCCTTCGGCTGGTCTTCCTTTTCGAGTTCGCCTTCGGCCGTCCTTGTATTCTTTTGTTGGTTAGCCCGCCTTCGGCAGGTCTTGTTTTCCCAGCATAGTCCACCTTCGGCTGGCAAACACTCTATTTCATTATCCCCACAGATTGCAAATTTCCAGGTTCTTTTGGTATTCAATCCCCATGTACCTTGAATGTTTGAAAGTCGTTGCTATCATCCTTTCAGGTCCAAGTTGATTGAATAGGGGCAGCTGTAACACCTAAAAATTTTCCCTCTATCTTTTAGCACTAAGTGGCTTATGTTTCATTTCATTCTTGCATTATCATCTTTGCATATCATTGTTTCTTTTGGGCATAGGATCAAGTTAGTTTCCAGCAGCTCATAGCATTATTAGTTCCAGTACTATTTTCAGTAGTATTCAGAGCCAAGCATATAGTTTTCAAGGTCTTTTGGAGATTTTATTTTGCTCATTAGACGTTTTGATAATCAGAAGCTTCGACAGTCACTTTTAATCAAGCAATCCGGCACCAAATATTATTAATTCAGCAGGATATTCTAAGGCGTCAGCAAGAATTTGTGTTTCATTCCAGGTGTTACTTAGTAGCAATATCAAGTTTTGAGCTTCAGAGGCTTAACGGGTTCAAAACTACTGTCAGAAGTCACTTTTCCAAGTTTCCCTCCAAAAGGTGCCAAAATTCAAAATTTTGACTAAGTAACCGGTTAACGCCCACAGGTTAACTGGTTACTCCCTTGTTTTTCTGTGCATCCTCAGCAAATTTGAACTAAGTAACCGGTTACTCACCACACGTTAACCGGTTACTCTAAGCACAATTTGAAAAATTAAATTTGCATCATGTGCTTGGCTTGTGCATGTGTGGGAAGGATCTAGAATTGATTCATTTTCATCATTTTCCACCCAAAATTCAAATTCCCTCCTTCACTTTCCACTCTAATTCCACACTCTTTTTTCCAAATTCCACTCTTAATCTCCATTCCACTCACTAACCCACGCTCCAAACCACATTTGAATTCCTAACCTAGCTTCTATTTAAATCAATTCATTCCAAACCTCACATAACCTTGATCCATTTTCTGAATTTTCTACATTTCTCACTCCAATTTCGTCTAAATTTTTCTCTCATTTCAAAAACCTCACTCAAAGTTCCTTCATCAAAGTTCAACAAATTTTGCATTGAAATTTGTTGATCTTAGAACTAAACCTTCAATCATTCACCAATTCTTGAAAGGATCTTGAATTTGCTGCTGTTTCACTCTTGATTTTGAGCTTTTGGCACTGATTTTGGAGGAATCTTGAAGCAAAACCATCACATTGTTTGGATCTTGAGGTCTCTTGCTAGGATCTTGAAGTTTCTTGCATAGATCTTGGATTTCTTGCTTGGATTCATCAATTTTCATTTGCAACAATCACCAAAGCAAATCTCAGCTTTGTAAGTTGGTTTTCCTTGGATCTATACTTGTTTTAGCTTATTTATAACTTATTCGATGTAGATCTTTGGTGATTTTTGATTAGGATCCATTTTGTTTGAATTTGATTCTTGATGTTGATGATTATTGGATTCAATTGATGTTTGATTACTGATATTTGATGTGAATTTTGGGGTTAATTGATTGCATGATCATTTGGATGTTTGGAGAAGTGATTTGCTGCTGAAAAGTGCTTTTGAAACAGGTTTCTTTGGATATTGTCCCAGAGTAACCGGTTACTCACCATCCGTTAACCGGTTACTCCTTTGTATTTTTGCGCAATTTGGCTAATTTTGAACTAAGTAACCGGTTACTCACCACACGTTAACCGGTTATTCTGGGACAGAATGTGATTTTCTT
Organism: Lathyrus tuberosus; assembly: GCA_022829125.1. Taxonomy (NCBI): domain Eukaryota; kingdom Viridiplantae; phylum Streptophyta; class Magnoliopsida; order Fabales; family Fabaceae; genus Lathyrus; species Lathyrus tuberosus. The sequence continues at coordinate 1,807,000 of JALAZF010000048.1, read as the reverse complement.
GCATTTTCTTGCTTGTTTGAGATCCTTTGCATGTCTAAACTTCATGGATTAATATATTGATGATTTGTGGATCATTCTTGAGTTGTTTCACCTCACACCATTGCATGAACACGATTCTTCGACACGCTATTCTTGGTTTTCATCGATGAATGTTTATGTTTGCGTTGTTGATTACTTGATGCGATAAACACGTTGCACACACATTCGAATCATGTTAATCCTTGGTTAATGCTCAACTTACTGGACATATGATGCGTGATTGTTGTTTGTCTCCACGGTTGCTTGTGCATGATGTTTTTTACCAACGTTTAAATTGTGCAATTTTGTTGAGCATAGTTGTTCTTGAGTTATTAACATGATCATGTTTGTTCATTCTTGATGTTTGCAACCTCTATGCTTGGTTGGCCTTGCTATGCATGTTCATTTACATTCGTTTCTTGCATGATTACTTGTTTGGATGTATACTGCCCTGCTTTTTTTTACAGCTGCTGTTCTGATTTGTTTATGTGCTGTCTATTGCATACACTTGCTGCCTGCTGCCTTTTACATCTATTTTGTGCTGAAATGTGTGCTGATGAAAGTTGTCTTGTTTGTATGCTGGTTTTTTACCGCTGTGCAGGTGCTAAAGCGCTGTTGTAGCTGCTGTTTTTAGTTTTGTTTCTTGTTTTTCGATTGGTTTTTGCATGCTAACTTAGGTAGATATACTCCCCTTCTTACCTCGACCTTAGGGCCAACTTTTGCATGACAACATTAGGATAGAATTCCCCTGAGAGTTTTCTTTTCGACTTGAGTCTTCTCTTCTCATCTTATAACAATTCTAAAACACTTAATAAAGGTAACGTGTATTGCGCATGAGTCATGTATGTGGGAAATGAGGAATGAGGGGTTTCCTCTCATTTTTCTAGAGTGTTTTGTGGACATTCCATCTTGGAACAGTTTGCTAGGCATTCGTTCCTATGTCATAGACTTCGGTGCAATGTGTAACACCTCAAAATTTGCCCTCTTTCTTTTAGTACTATCTGGCTTATGTTTCATTCCATTCTTGCATTATCATCTTTGCATATCATTGGTTCTTAGCATGGGATCAAGGTGTCTAAACCAAATCACAAGAAGAAGATGTTTTCCATGGTTTCAGCAAAATTCATGTGTATTGTCCAAGGGGGATAAGAGGAGAGATGGTTCTTGATATCATCATTACTTGGGTCACAAAGAATCCTTGAGCCTCAGGGCATCCTAATTTGTTCATTACCTCATCAAAAGATCACAATTGACAAGAAATTTCAAGGGAATCACACTCTCCTAGCATGATGGCTCAAATTAGGTTTTTGAGATTTCTGAATTTAACACCACAATGAGCAAGATCTTTGAGTTTTTATCATCACCAAATGGCACATCTCATCATTGTCTGACAGGATACACATCATACTCAGAGGAATTTGGATTTGGAGGATGTGTCGATTCCTCCTAGACTGAAGGCACCCAAACTAGGGTTTGCCATAAAATCAGTTTATTTCTGGTTTTTTGGGCAAGACTTGATTCCATGGTATTCCTCATGTCCCTAAGTGTCTAAGGTTGGAGAATTGTCCATTAAATTGGTTCAGAAGGGTTTCAATTGATCAGAAGATTGAAAATCAGGAAAATTGGGAATAAAGTCAACTGTGCAGTGAATAAGTCAACTCCTGACTTTTTGAGGTCAACATGTTGATTTTCAAGTCAAATATGGTCCATGAACAAGATTTGGTTAAGTAATGTTCAAGGAATCATCAAAAAATCAAAGGGTTGAAAAGTTGCCATTTTTGGAAGAAACTAGGTTTTAGAACTTACTATTTTTGGCAACTTTTGCATGTTTTAGTAGCTACTTTCAAGGCCATATTTCTCTATGATCCAAGCCCCATTTCAATTTTCCTCAAACATGAAAGTTATAGAGCTCATTCCAAGATTTCCAACCATGTAAAGTTTGTCCCATTTGGATCATTTTTGAGAGAGTTATGATGTTTTAAGGAGGGAGGTTTCAAGTTGGAAAATTGGAAAAAACTTAGAATTTTTTCTAAGTCCTTTTAGGCAACTTGGTACACCAATGTTCATGCACATTTTTAGATGACCTACAAGCCTCATTTCATTCATTCATGAACATGAAAGTTGTAGTCTATACTCCAATCTTTCTAAAGAATCCTAAAACTCATCATTTTAATCATTCATCATCAAGTTATTTTACATGGAAGTCACACACGTGAATCTATTTTCATGAAGGAAAGGTCATTTTTTTCTTGGCACATATTGATTTCTCTTTATAACAGCCCCTATACCTCATAATCCTATCATCATGTACATTATTTCTCTTACCTAAAACGACCAAACAATACCATGTACATACCATACACACATATTATTTTTTGCCAAAAACTTGAAAAGAGAAGGATGTTAATTTCTGACCTTACTCTCCTCCATCACGTGCCACTCATATCTACATCATTTTCACACCTCAACCCCACTGAAAATAACACATCTAATACACCCCCATGTACAACCCGTGGGTGGAATTTTCATTTTAAGTTTTGGCCAAAAATTCCAAATCAACCATTTCACACCTCATGGGCCTTGAAAAACTCCTGAATCCATCATATTTATAGAGCAGAAACCCTAACCCCGAGAGGAGGACTTCATTTGGTGTGAATTCAGATTTAAAGCAAGCTTTCTCTCTCAAGCTTCATCACCTTCGAATATCAAGTTTCCCAGAGGTCCACTGCATTCTATCACTTGATTCACTCTTTCTGAAGTTCATTGGAGGCTCCCAACTGGTTTCCTGAAGCTCTCATTGCAGTTTGAAGAACCAACGGAGTTGCTCCGTTAGGTAATATTCTTCCCTTCGAATCTGCCATGATATACGTCCACCTTGCTCGTTGTTGTTGATTCTGAAGTCCTCTGTATGTAGAGGCAATGATTATATAGGTTTTGCGTTCATATATTTGACTTTCAGTTTGTGACACAAAGCTTCGGGTGTGAATTTCATGTTGTTTCAAGAACCTTTTTGAAAATCCATGGCCATATTCTTGTTCTACATGAGTTCCTCTTCAGAATGATGCATTGGGTTTTGATTTTTATCATGTTTTACAGTTGTCTCCGGCGAGGGTGGCCGGAGAAGACAACCGGAGTAGGGTTCCGGTGTGGTCCTTGCATGCTGACATGTCTTTTTTTGAATCCTTGACCAGCCAATGGGGTTCGCTCATTTCGCCAGCTCATTTAATGTGTTTATTTTCAGCATGGATTCGAAACGCACCATTTCACTTATTGTTTTTTGGTTTGATTTCTGAGTTTTGTTTTGGTCCTAAGACGTATTGCTTTTCCCACCCCTTCGTTTGATCCCATGAGCGCGTGTACATGATTCATGTGTTGCTGAATTGCTTATACATCCCCTTCCTTCATTTCTTTTTGGTATGTTCTTTTTCTTTTATTTTCCAATTTCAATTTCATGTTGATTACAAAACATATTATAAAAATCCCAAAAAATACTTTTCTGAATATTTAATGTCTTATCTTATTTTCCATAATTTTATTTTTATTTTTAATTTCTTTTCCTTATTTTATTTTGAATTAATTTAGGGATGAGTTTCCAATGATACCCTTCATCTAGGGTTAGGATATTTCTTGACTTTTACTCATCATTTGAGACCAGTCTTTTGGTTACTTGTGGAGGATCATATGAGGAGGTTTTGATGCTATTTTGATGATGGTTTGAGTTACTTTTAGTGACTTGCCATCCAACTTTTATGGACCCTCGATCCTTGCTCGATTATGTTCATATCTTGACTTGTGGAGCACTTTTGAACATGCTCTTGATCTAGTTCTGTTCCAATCTTTTTGGAAATGTTAGTTGGACGTTTAAAATTGTCTTTGACTATTTTTTGAGAATTTATTGGATCACTTTTCTATTTTTAGTTGATACCTACTTGTGGTTTGAGTTTGATTGGAGCATGCTTGGACACTTGATCTAGTTTGAATGCTTTTATTTACTTGTGATTGAATGATGCTTGAAATGATTATTTGGTGTGATCATGTACTGTCCTAGATTGTTTGTGGCTTTGGAATCATCCTCATTTGACCATTTTCCTATTTGTTCTTGATTTTCTAAATTGACTATGTTTTGACTTGGATTCTTTGATGCTCTTGACCTAATCTTGTGAGTTGTTTCCTTGTATGATCCAATCAATGCTTGAGGACTTTTGTTTGATTTGAATGACATATTTAAGGTTCTGATCCTCTTGATCTTAGGTCTATTGTGTGATCATCTCTTGCTTCTTGTTTCACTTTATCATGTGTTGCTTACATAGATGTTGGAAGTGGATGTTTGCATAATTGTGGAGCATGTTTTGAATGTGATGCTTGTTGATTTTTCTTGCCATTCATGGGTTGATTTTTGAATTGAGATACATGTTCACCTTGCTGCCCATTTGCTTTCATGCCTTGATTTCACTTTGTTTGATCACTTAAAGTTATGTTGTGCATGAGTTAATTGTTGCTAGTTGTTTGAGTGTTGTTGAGATGCATACTTGGAACTCTTGAGATCTTTTTCCCATACTTGAATTGGTTAACTTTGGCATGACTTAAGTTTTGACTTGGATTCATTTTCATCTTACCTTATTCATTTCATCTTGGAGTGAGGTTCAATGATGTTTAATTGTGCTTCTTATGCAAGTTTGATTGCATCCTTTCTTGTTTGCTTTTACTTGCTTACTTGAGCTTTCTTGTGTGATCTTTTGAAGCATGATTAATGGTATGAATTGGATTTGATGTGTATGATGCGCTTGCTGCCCCATCTCCTTTCTCATCCTTTACCTCTCTTTCTTCTTCATCTCTTTCACTCTTTCTCTTCCCACGGATCTCAAGACTTGTTTAAGTCTTGGATTCACTCCCTTAGAGCTACCTAGTCCAACTTAATTTTCGATTAAGCTTGGAGTAGGATTAGTATTAGGACCACATTTGCATGCTAACTTAGGTAGATATTTCCCCTTTCAAACTCAACTATAGGGCCACCTTTGCATGATAACATTAGGATCATTTAGTTTCCCCTTAGAGTTTTTCTTTTCCTTTAAGTCTTCTCTTCTCATCTCATAATAATCCTAAAACACTTAATAAAGGATTAACATGTATTGTGCACGAGCCTTGCATATGGGAAGTGAAGTATGGGGGGTCTCCCTTCATTCTTCTATGGTACTTAGTGTACGTCCTGTTAGGGACGATGCGCGAAGTATTCGTTCCTATGTTACAGTCTTGGGTGCAATGCAAGTTATGAACTAACTTCAAACCACTTCTGTCTTAAAAAACACAAAACAAACTCAAACCTTTTCATCCTTCGGGATTGTTAAGTTCAGATCATTTTTAGAAAAGGGCACGTTACTTCCGTCTCGTTGCAAACAGGCATCGACCCTAACTCCCGGACGCGAATCTAACATCGCTCATAAAAAACACTAACCGACCTCGTTAGGTCGAACTACGACTGCTCTTATTTCCTCTTTCTCCTCCGATTGAGGATACGCAGGCACAAGACAGCGATGTCTTGGCGAGCAACCTCCCCCTTTAGTTCGTGTCCGAACTACGTTGCCTCTGATTTTCCCGTTCTCGAGGGAATACGTAGGCCTAGGACTCCGAGGACGTCCTATCGAGTCACTTCTTTTTCTTTTCTTCTTCGTTTCTTCGTTCTTTTCCGTTCTTGTTTCTTCTCCCTTCTAGTAGCAGTGGAGCTCCAGACGACGACCCCCTTTGATAGAGACAACAAGCGTGGATCCCGTCGAGTACGATGGACGTGTTGGGTGCTAACACCTTCCCTTCGCGTAACCGACTCCCTTACCCGTTTCTCTTGGTCGTGAGACCATGCTCTTTCCCTTCCCTCAGGTTTACGCAGTGTTTCCTTTCCCTCTCTTGGGATAAATACACATTGCTGGCGACTCTGTTTTGCGTGCCACTTTCGCGTTTGTACCATGGATGCAAATCCTCGGGAGCGACACAATGCAAGTGACGGACTAACTTCAATCCACTTCTGTCTAAAAAACACAAACAAATTCAAAACCTTTTCATCCTTCGGGATTGTTCTGTTTCAAACCATTTTAAGAAAAGAGCACGTTATTTCCGTCTCGTCGCAAACAGGCATCGACCCTAACTGCAGGACGCGAACTTAACGTCGCTCATAAAAAACACTTACCGACCTCGTTAGGTCGAACTACGACTGCTCTGATTTCCTCTCTCTAGTCTGATTGAGGATACGTAGGCACGAGACGGCGATGTCTTGGTGAGCAACCTCCCCCCATTAGTTCGTCGTCCGATTTACGTTGACTCTGACTTTCCCATTGCACGAGGGAATACGTAGGCTTAGGACGACGACGTCCTATCGAGTCACTTCTTTTTCTTTTCTCCTTCGTTTCTTGATTCTTTTCCATTCCCGTCCCTTCTCCTTTCCAGTAGCAGCAGAGCTTTAGATGACGACACCCTTTGATCGAGACAACAAGTGTGGATCCCATCGAGTACAATGGACGCGTGGGGGTGCTAATACCTTCCCCTCGCATAACCGACTCCCTTACCCGTTTCTCTTGGTCGCGATGACCATGCTTTTTCCTTTCCCTCAGGTTTACGTAGTGTTTCCTTTCCCTCTCTTGGGATAAATGCACATTGATGACCATTCTTTTCAATATCACTCAGCTGATAGGCATCGTTTGCCTGACTCTTTTGCCCCAAGTCTTCTGGGTACGGCTTCCAGATAGGCAAGTCATCCAGGGGAACATAATAGTCGTAGCCAAAGTTGTCTTTCATTAGATTGACTTCCTCTATTAAATTCACTGCAGTGTTTTCATGTTGCGGCAACAGGTTCGTCTGAACATTTGGATTGGTATCTTTGAAAGATAGGACCCCGTTCCTAACAAGTTTCTGTACATTAGACTTGAAGCTGATACAGTTCTTAATGTTGTGCCCCAGTCCTCCTTGATGGTAAGGACAAGTTTGATCCGCTTTGAACCAAAAAGGTGAATTTTCCGGTAACGTAAGAGGATACCTGGTTTGGACATATCCCTTGACCAGTAGTAGTGGAAACAGTTCTGTGTACAACTTTGGTATAGGGTTGAACCCTGATGGTCATGTCGTACGATTGTTGTTATTGTAATGGGGACGAGTTTTCTGAAGAGGCTGTTGTGTCCTTTGTTGATATTGTGGTTGATTTGGTTGGCTCTGAGCAACCTGAGGTTGATAAGTCAGAGCCGGCGTTGGGTTGATAGCAGGAGTTACTGCTGCTACTGGTAGATACTTTCGCTTTTGCTTTCCGAGAGAGATATTACCAATATCTTGCTCTTTTTCTTTGGGAAAGCACCACCGTATCTTTTGGTACTGCTCGATGATTCTGTGTTTTTGACCAAACGCCCTTCTCGGACTGCTTCCTCAAGGCGCACTCCCATGTTCACCATTTTAGTGAAGTCGCTGGGCGCACTCGCAACCATTCGGTCGTAATAGAATAAGCTTAAAGTTTTCAAAAAGATCTTTGTCATCTCTTTTTCCTCAAGAAGGGGACAGATCTGAGCGGCAATTTCACGCCATCTCTGAGCATATTCCTTCAAAGTTTCTTTGTCCTTCTGCGACATTGCTCTGAGCTGATCCCGATCTGGTGCCATGTCCTAATTATATTTATACTGCTGAACGAAGGTTGCGCCGAGATCTCTTAAAGTACTGATCTTGGTGCGGTTTAAACCCATGTACGATTTGAGTGCGACACCGGTTAAACTGTCTTAGAAATAATGGATCAGTAGTTGTTGATTTTCTGTCTGAGTTGACATTTTACGAGCGTACATCACCAAATGACTTTGAGGGCAAGAGTTGCCTTTGTATTTTTCAATGTCAGGCACTTTGAATTTGTACGGTATATTTACATTAAGGACCAAACAAAGGTCTGCGGCATCCTTTCCGAATAAGTCTTGACCGCGAATGGCATGCAGTTCCTTCTGCATTTCCAGGAATTGCACCTGGAACTTATTCATTATTTCGTACATATCTTCGTTTCCACCAGAAATTACTTGTGGAATCTGTCCTTCCGGGACAGTGTGTACCACTGGTTGTGGTATAGTCATTACGGTGGTGACTCTTGGTGCTTCCATGCCCTGAAGTTTGTAACCTTTAGGAGTTGCTGTCATAACTCTTGCGTCTTCGCTTTCCTGAAGTTTGTAACCTTTAGGTCCAGCGGTTCCTGCTGCAGTTTCTGGGTATTCAGTGACCGGTGGGATGTATCCTTTAGGGACAAAGTTGATAGGCATGCCCCAGGGATGACCTTTAGGCATGTTGTACCAAGGATCATATGTCTCCACTACGGGTGTAGATGTGTTCTCTGAGATCACAGTCCTTTGTTGTTGTCTCTGAGCTGCTACTAGGGATTGCATGTCATTGTGAAGCTTTTCCAAACTTTCCTTTAGAGCGTCGACTTCTTCTCTCAGCTCTCTATTCTCTTCCTCGAGATCATCCATTTTCTTTTGTCGATTGGCCCGAGTATTGTATGAGTGAGACAGTTTGACTCTAGAATCGTGACGTATACGTGAGATTCGAAGATAAGAGGACGCGTTATGTGAGAATGATGGATGATATGCAAAGTTATGTGTATATATATTATTTTAATAAAAAAAACTTCAACAGTTAAATTGCAAATATCATACAGTAAAGGGTGGAGACCCTGTTTTATTGAATTTGAAAGATTGCAGAAAGGGAAAATATCGTATTTTACAAAGTGTTGTAAAAGGAAATGTCTAAAATTATAGATCCTGAGTCCTCTCTAAAGAGAGCTCAGATGCTGGTTCTGGTATTTTCCTTTTCTTTGACCGGGGCTCTTTAGCCGTTGTCGGGTTGTCAGTCCTTTGCCAAGTGAAAGGAGTGAGTAAATTTCTTCGGTCTTCTTGATTCTCCACAACATGTTGCTCTAGTATCTTAATCAGAGCATCATTTTCCTTTAATAGTTCTTGAATTTTGGTACGCTCCATATTGAGGATTCGGTACTTGTTTTTCCAAGAACTCTTCTCCCGTTGAACTTTGTTGAGAGCTACCTGGAGTTTTTCCATGTCAGACATGAAATAAAGGACAGATTCCTTTAACGGAAAAACTTCTTGACGAGGGTAAGGTATCCTCAGCTTGAGAGCTCTAGTTTATACTCAGTGGAGATAAGGTTCCATGGAGGTACAGTTTGGTCTTCCTAGAGAATCTCTTCCTTTCTTGTGAACTTGTTGCCAGGCGTGCACTATTTCCTTGTTTAGTGCCCCATCATTTTCCCCTTCCTTGAAGAAAATACCTTCAAGATAAGCATTATACTGGATATGCCTCATTGGGTATCCGAGTTGACGGCGAACTAAAATTGGATGATAGTTGATTCCTCCTTTAGTTCCTATGAGGGGTACATTAGTGAAATTTCCACAACTATCGATGGTCTCTATTTCCTCATAAATCCTATCATACCAATCTATGGCAGAGTTGGTAAGAGACATGATCTTTTGCGACCAACGTAGAGTACTCTTGTGATGCCAAAAAGCAGCAGACTTGGCTAAATGGGAAATGAACCATTTTTAAAGCAAGGGTACACATCATATGATCATTCCTCCGCTGTACAGATTCCTTAAATGTATAGAGTGATAAGCATCTACAAGCAGGGTTGGTACGGGGTTTCCAATCAAAAATATCTTAACAACATTGGTATCAACAAAGTTGTCTATGTTGGGAAAGAGGAATAACCCGTATGTGAGTAGGACAAAGATATCTTCGAAAGCAGTTATGTTTCCTATACTGGCAAAGTACAGGGCTTTCTCTACTAAAAACTTGGCTGGTAAACCTTGGATTCCTCCCTTGGTGGTCATGTGAGTCCTAACTTCTGACTCGTCCAAACAAATGGCTCTTGCGATGACTTAATCCTTTGGAATTTCTTCCAGTCCAAAAAAAGGAGTTTGATCGGTGATAGGTAAATTAATCAGATGAGACTACTCTTCTAGCGTTGGCGCCAGTTGATAATACGGGAACGTGAAGCAGTGATAGACCGGATTGTAGAATTGAATTAGCGTAGACAGGATTCCTTTAACTACATGGACCCTTAACAGAGACAACAGCCCTCCGTGCTTAGCTCTGAAAGCATCAGGGTTGGTGATCATCCTTGCCAACCCCCTTAAATCCTCTAGTTTTGGAGCCTTGAAAGTGTCTTGTGCGTATTTCTTCTACCAAAATCCATAATGCAATCCTTCTCTCTAATATTTTCAATTATTGTTTTAGTTTAATTTTGAGAAAAAAGAGAGAGGAGGAGAGAAGATTTTTCTTTGTTTAAGAGTTTTTTTAAATGAATGCATGAATGCAGCACACAAAAACATTGAAAAAAATGGGTTCAAGGGTTCAGCGTCATGAGCATGGAGTCATGGCTCTACCCATCCCCAAAGGTTGTATTCTGGTCAATTTTTGTACCTGTAGAACGGATCCTAAGGTTCCCAAAATCATTGACCCCCTAGGGATAACAACAACAAGCTGATTCACCCAAGCGAGTTGTGGCATCCTAGGGTAATCTCATTTGAGTGTAGTATCGCGTATCAACTATTCCCGATAGTCACCGCACTACCAAGTGGTCATAAGGTTAATGCCTACTAAATCCTCAGTTTCACAGGTGCCGAATTAGGAAAACTCTGGTTTCACAACGATCGTGTTTAGCAGGCTGAATCCTACGGGCCCTTGCCTGATTTTGTGGTCTACCAAGATTGCTTATTCGGGATTCAATCCCTATAAGACCCCCTGTCTATGCCACCCCTTATCTTATGTTTCTCTCAAACTTTCCAGATGCATATCAATCGCATTCCTATTGACAGAAAAATAACACGGATATCAAGTAGGAAAAGCAATATATATATATATATATATATATATATATAGTATAGTATGATTGCTAACAACCTAGACCTCTTAGGAACTATAATCCTAGTCCTAAACATATGGTCCCCAGCAGAGTCGCCATTTTCCTGTTGGGAAAATGGCGATGAATGCCCTAAATATCATCCTAAAGACTCCCCAGCAGAGTCTCCATTTTTTTGTAGCATGCGATTTTTGTCGGTGACACGACCACCTTATCGCCCTTTGGTTTTTCCTCACCGCAATGGTAGGGATTGGGTGCTACTTTCTGATTTCTTATTTATCCTATGAAGCTGCAAAGGAAAGGGAAGCTATCTCCAACTAACCTTGCACACAAATGTTTTCTTTAACAAATGCTTAAGAGATTGGGGGGTCCGGGGTCAGGTTATACAATGGGGAGTTGTCAATTACCCTTCCTATATGTGGTTATCCACAAGTTATTAGAAATTATACTGTTTTCTATTTACTTTTCCTACTTACTGGTGTTTGTCTATTTATTGGGAAGGTTTCTCCTTTGGGAGTGTTTGAGAGAGAGAGTGTGAGTTTTTGATGATTTTGGTGAGGTACTGGACCTAAGGTTTTTGATTGGTATGCTCGCTAAGATTTCGCAATCTTATGCCTACGTATTCCCGTTAAAGAAAACAGGGAAATCAGAGCAATCGTAGTTCCTCCTATTTCTAGGGGAGGAAAAAGATGATGTTTTGGTATCTCATTCAAAGCCCAAGATTGAAGCTAAAAGTTGTATTTGTGTCTTGTTCAAAGCCCAAGATTGAAGCTAAAGGTTTGACTGAGAGAGAATTTATCATCTCTAAAGGGAGACATCTCGTCTGTTTATCACAATTGTTGGGTGACTGATTATAAAGGAGGATTACTTTAACTGGGATATGAGAATCCAGCAATGCCATAATTTCCTTTATAGGGGATTTATCCTGAAGGTGAAAACTTTAACTCAGTGTAGAGCAATGCCATTTTTCCTTAGGAGTCTTTCATGCTAAGAGAAGGACAATGACGTGGATGTAAATAATCTAGAGGCTTGCCACTTACAACAATTAGATGAAAGAGGAAGTTTTACCAGGATAAGAGATGGACTACAGCTTGGATTTTTGAATCAACAAGTGTACCACTTACAACAGTTATCTGGGATTAGGGTTTGTTTGATTTATCTGTTTTGATGTGTGATTTGTACAGAGAAATGTCTTCCTACAGAGAGATTTTGATTTCCTCTTAGGGGATTTTGGTTTTCTTTGTGTGTGCCTTGATCAAAGCCCAAGGTTAAAGCTAAGAGATTGATTGACTTCACAGGGGAAGTCCTTATACGAAGCCTAAGAGGAGGCTGGAAAAGGCTGACTCAACAAGAGAGTGTTTATATGTCTTGTACAAAGCCCAAGATTGAGGCTAAAAAGATATTGACTTTTTTGGGGGGATATCATTATACAAAGCCTAAGAGGAGGCTAAAAGTTGACTTTTTCGAAGAAATATTTTGTCTGTCTTGTACAAAGCCCAAGATTGAGGCTAAAAGGGATTTTTGATTCCACTGGGGAATATTTGTATGTGTCTTGTACAAAGCCCAAGATTGAGGCTAAAAGGGGAAACTGACTCTACTGGTGAGGGGTTTTGTCTGTCTTGTACAAAGCCCAAGACTGTAGCTAAAAGAAGATTAACTCTGCTGGAGAGTATGATTTGTCTTGTACAAAGCCCAAGATTGAGGCTGAAAAGAGGATTGACTCTGCTTAGGGAGATTTATATGTGTCTTGTATAAAACCCAAGTTTGAGGTTGAAAGATATTTGACTGACTCAACTAGAGAGTGTTTTTGTGGGTGTCTTGTACAAAGCCCAAGATTGAGGCTGAAAAGTTGACTGACTCAACAAGAGAGTGTTTATATGGTGTCTTGTACAAAGTCTAAGATTGAGGCTGAAAGATATTTAATTGACTCAGCTGAATATATTTATGGGTGTCTTGTACAAAGCCCAAGATTGAGGCTGAAAAGATGATTGACTCAATAAGAGAGTGTTTTTATCTGTCTTGTACAAAGCCCAAGATTGAGGCTGAAAAGGGTTGAATCAACAAGAGAGTGCTTTTAGGAGATTAACTCAACAAGAGAGTGCTGAAAAGGTGATTGACTCAACATGAGAGTATTGAAAAGGTGATTGACTCAACCAGAGAGTGCTTTAAAAGGTGTTTGACTCAATAAGAGAGTACTGAAAGGTGATTGACTCAACAAGAGAGTGCTTAAAAGGTGATTGACTCAACAAGAGAGTGCTTTTGAAGCTAACTCTGCTGAGGAAAATCATTATACAAAGCCAAAGAGGAGGTTGTCTTCTGCTGAGGATTATTGAGATCCAGAGGCAGGTCCAAAATGGGGAATCAACTCTTGTTGAGGATTTACAGAAGAGTTGAGGTATCAGATGCCTTGAGGTTCTGATTTGGGATAGGGTTATACTGATGATAAGCTTACCCTAGTCGGGGAAACTTAGGATGAAAGACTGAGTTATAGATCCTGTGAGGGTTTTAACTCTACTGGAGATTGGTTAAATGACCATGGTTTTTTCCTGTATTTGTAGGGAACTTGAGAATGTCTTTGAGATCCAAGAGGAGATTAGACTATCCAAGTCTACTGGTATGGAAGAGTTTATCTTTTATGATTCTCAAGAGGAGGATGTTGTTTTAAGGGATGAGTGTCAACCCTAAAATTGGTCTGAGATTTTGACTCTTCAGAAAGACTGTTGTAACAAAGGATGACTAAGTTTTGTCCTGTACCTGTAGGAGGTCTTCAGGGTCCTTGTATTAAGCCTAAGAGAAGGCATGAGAACTTCTAAGAAGCCGTAGGGTCCTTGTACAAAGCCCAAGAGGAGGCGGGATGCTTTTAGGAAGCCTGTGGGTCTAAACTTAAGAAAAGTTCAAGAAAAGTTTCACCGGGAATAATCTTTTCTTTAGTGAACAGTTCTGGGGTTTGAAGAAATTCAAGAGAGGTTTCACCTGGAATTAGTCCTCTCCGGGGGAAATTAATTTCTTTGACAAATTTCTAATAGTGACAGTCTGAGAAAAGTTTCACCGGGAATAATGCCTTTCTCTTTGTTCCATATTGCATAAGCCCAAGAGAAGGCAAGACTGTATCTGGAAATTCCTATGGGGAACTAGTTTTGACTGTTGAAAGAGTGACCACTGGCTTTATCTAGTTCTAGACATAATTTCTGAGGAAAACTCTAAGCAGATAATATACAGGCATATATATACAGATGAAATATATACTGTATGTAAAAGAGGGTAGGAGGACTTACAGGTGAGCAAGCTTCCAGCACAAACAAATATATATATATATATATATATATATATATGTGTGTGTGTGTGTGTGTGTGTGTGTGTGTATGTGTGTGTGCAAGTATGTAAAATAAAGCTGTTTAAAACTTACAGGCGAGCAAGCTTCCATTGTAACAGCTGTATGGTTAGTTGTTCAAGAAATTAAAGAAATTTTTTATAACAACTATGATTTTGAACCTAAATCAAAAGGGAAATTTGTTTTTGAAAAGATTGGGGCTTATACTCAAGGAGAGGCCCATGGAAAGACAGTGATTGCACCGTAGTTTTTGAAAACTGTACTGGGACTTATACAATGACTGAGGCCCAAAATTATTTATGTACAGAAGAGGGTTGAGTCTTACACTCTATTAGAGGCCCAAAGTGTATTTAAAAAAGAAAGATGAGACTTACAACACAAGGGGAGGCCCAAATGCTTTTTGTTTAAAATGTGATGATCGTGCTGAGATTTTTAAAATCGTGTCGGGACTTATACAATGATTGAGGCCCAAAATGGTTTCCTTTAGAAAGGGGTTGGGTCTTACACTCTATTAGAGGCCCAAAGTGTTTTGAAAAAGGTTTGTGAGGGTGAAAATAATCAAAACCCTAATTTGATTTTAAAATGTATTTTAATTGAATAAAAATTCAATTAAAATGATCAAAATTACCAAACATGTGTGAAAAACAAGTTGTGATATTGGATTAATGTTTGAAAAATTATGTTTCATTCATAGAATAATTTGAAAATCATTTGAATTGGAAACTCAAGAGAAAGAAATATTTTTAAATGTTTAAAAACAAATAAAACATAATTCTTTACAAAAATACCAAATATATGAAATAAATAATATTTTTGTGAAATTTTTGTAGAATAAAATATTTTAACATTTTTGGGAATTTTCAAAAAAAGAACCAATAAAAAATAATTAAAATTGAGAGAGAAATTAATTTTGGAATTAACTAACAAAAACCATAAAAATATGAAAAATAGCAAAATATGGCAAAATGGAAAAATGGTCTGGGTGGGTGTTGAACCCACGACCTCACAACCAAACACACATGCACGCTACCACTGGGGTGGTGATACATCCGTGTATCAAAACCACCCCATGAATATATATGGGATGCCTTGTTTTAGGCCTGGCCAAGGCGCCATGGCCTGACCCTTGCCCAAGGCAAGGCCTGATTTTAGGCCTCTTGCGTGAAGGCTCTAACTTTCTCATTTCTCCATGGATTGGGACAAAATTTAGGTGTATCCTGCCTACAATTTCATGAGGAATCCAATGGTGCCTTTGGAATTTTTCAGAAAATGTCTCCATTTTAATATCTGATTGTGATTTCAAAATAGGCCTAGACTTGCATGTTCTATGCTATCTCATCATACAGGCAGTAATAGCATGGTAAATTAGTTCAAACACAACATATATGACATATATGAGATGTTCATGATCAATGGACATCAAAGCAATGCATAATTTAGAGAGTTCAAGTTGTGATGCACTTACCTCTTGAAGCTTCTTGTGCTATCTGTCAAGTTCCTTGTGCCAGAAGTAATTCAATGCTTTGAACACTCTTGATTGATCCCTTAGAAGCTTTTAGGATGATAAAAACCAGTTGGAATCCTCAGGAACAAGAATTGGCTCTTTCTTGCAAAAGGGGCAAAAGTGACCAAGATAGTAACTCTCTCAAATGGTGTTCCAGATGAGGGAAACTAATTGGGACAGTTTGAGGATGATATTTGGAGTGTGTTTGAGGCCTGGTTTGGTTTTGGAAGTGACTGAATCAAGACATGGCTTGAAAAATGCAGAAAAGTCAAATTTTGAGGTATTGGAGGTTGACTTTCTGATTTTGGTGTTTCAGATTAAAGGTGAGTGTTTAAACAACTTCGATATGATACATTGGATGTGTTTGGATCATGAGATGTGGTGGAATTGCTCTCTAACTCAAAAACTCAGAGATGACTTGCAAAAGAAGGCATTTTGGCCTAAAGAGAGAGATTTTGATGAAAGCGTCAGTTGTAGTGCTTTGGTGTACTCAAACTGATCACAAATGAGCTCTATTTATAGTGCAACAAGTTTTTTTGTAAGCAATAGTGAATGGCAGCTGGTATAGGCCTTTGGCAAATGTTGATCCAAGGGAATCTTTAGTCTCCTCTAGCCATTGACTTGAGGTTAGGGCACAGGCCTATGGTCCTTTGATTCAGAGCTGAATCTTGACTCATTCAGTTAGGAATGTCTCATTCCATGCCACCTTGATGCATCCATTGAATGCTTGGAAATAAAATTGGAGTCTTGAAGCTTTTTAGCCTTTTTAGGGCACTCATGGCTACATGTAGTTCCTTGGACTTGGAAGGCTTGTGGATCATATCTTTTCACTTGGATGTTATCTTATGATGTGTCCAAATGGATGACAAGGCTTGGAGTTGTCCAAATTAGCTAACTCGAGCAAAATGCACAAAATCTGTCTTGTCAAAATCAGTCAATGATGCCATGTTCTAAGGGTTGTATCTCCCTATTCAAATTGAATTTGGAGATGATCTGGTACTTGTTGGAAAGCCCTCATGGCATATTTCAACTTTGAAGTTCACCAATGGACCTGATTTAACTTGGATCAAGGTGAAAAATTTCCCTACATTTTGGAAAAAGTAAGGCAGATTCTGACTTTTTGAAAATTTCACTAAGTGTTGGAAAAAGTGTCATTTTCATGTTTTTGTGATTTTGATCAATCCATAACTCTAAATCCATGAGGATTTGGAATCTCTTGTAGTTGACACTTTTAAAGTATGTCAGATGGACTTTCATTTGAGCTTTGAATGGGAGAAAAAAGCCTTCTGCTTTAGGAGTTATGACCTTGCAAAGTTGGTACAAAATCACTTTTGTTCCATAACTTAGAAAATTTTTGGTTTCTCAAGGTTGCCCCTTTTGCAAGAAACCTCCCTTTTCTTGATTTTTCTTAATGAATGATGATCAATACCATACATTAACATTGTTTTTGACTTAGGGGAACTATATTTGTGGAAAATTCCAAAAAAGTCAAACTTGATTTTGTGCACAGTTGACTTTTTATTAGATGAAATCCAAACTGTGTGATTCTTGGTGCAATCAAGTCCTTGACCTAATTCAAACCTAATGGATGGACTCCATAGGTGTTTTAGGGTGTATTGAATCATGTCCCAAGGTTTGGGAGCATGTCTTGGTCAAAAGTCAAAGATATAGTTGACTTTTTCTTCAAAACCCTAATTGTGGTCCAGATGAAATTGAAACTTATGAATCAAGCTTCTTGGATCAATCCATTGTTGTAAATGGATCAATATGGTGTATTAGAGGTCCTCAAATCATGTCTTGAGTTCTTGGCTCCTGCTTTGCCTCAAAAGTCAACTTAGGGGTGAATTAGGTCAAGAAACCCTAATTCCTGATTTTTTGTGAATGCATCCCCTGAGGCTAAATTGACTTTATGATTGGGTCCATAAGGTCCCTTGGAGTATTTTGGGTTATGCTTTGAAGAATTGGCTCATGCCGAGAAGAGATTTTCCATCTGGAGGCCTTGGTCGACCAAAACCCTAATTTGGTGACACTGGCGATCTTGAGGCTTGATCCAATTAGAATGTTGCAACCTTGTGCTTGATTCTTGATGTGGGAGTCCTATTGATCCTTTATTTATGTTTAAGAGGTTAGACAAGTTGAAGATCATATCATTTCTTGATTCACCCTGTGTCTAAGTGCTCTGAGAGGGCTCAAAACCCTAATTCTTGATTATGGTGAATGCTCACCCATCTTTGAGGAGATTGATGAGGCATGATGGTACATCCATATTATGGTGATGATTCTCACAATGATTGGAAATATTGGTGGTCAAAATTTGGGGTATGACATCAACCATGATTGCAGAGATTAATCTTCTATAGGGAATCCAGGTCCTTTGATTCTTGGATATTTTCTTAGAAACGTTTATAGAGACACAAAGATAAAAGAAGAGACATGCAAACAAGTTGATTCCTTCTCCTTTGTCCAAATGATACAACATATACTTAGAGTCTATATCCAAAATCTTGGAAGAATTTGTTATGTCCCTGTGAAAAATGCTTCCAGAGATAATTATGAACCACACCCTTAGGTTATCAAAGAAATTTGTTGCTGAGTTTGAGTCCTCTCCCTTTTAGAAGGTTGGAGTAGTAATTCCAACCTTGAGCGTTCAACAACTCAGAGAAATCAAAACCATTTGCAGCAAGGTTTTCAAAGTCGACTGCTATTTCAGATTGAACGGACAACAGTTCTATTGGAATGGCTAGGGTGATTTAAGGTGTATCTTTGTTTTGATTTGAAGAACCTTGATGATTTCCCAATTGTTGTTATCGTAGAGAAATTCGTTATGCATCAGACAAGTAGTTGGCCATTTGAAGAAGATGAATAAGTACACACACCGGGTTTAGGGGTTCTGAGAGCAAAAAGGTTTTAAAGATTAAAAGTGTGGGAAAGTTATAGCATGAGTGTGTGACGTGAAGTAAGTGAGTATAAATAGAATATTTTGCAATGATTATAATAACTAGAGAAAAACAAAAGTCTGACATGGAGTAAGATGAAAAGATTAATAACTTAATCTCAAGAAAATCTTGTTTCCCAAAGTGTCATGTTAAGCGCGAAGCGACGTTCATTAAAAGACAATTGTCTTATAATGATGCAACCTCTTCAATTTCCTGACAACTTGTTAATGAAGTAAACTCTTCACTTTCCAATGGACAGAAGCATTCTCAAGTGAATATTCTAACCTTGGATACTTTCGATACATGAGAACTTCACTTATCAAAAGTCTCACATTCCAGAAGCTTAACAAAACGAATAAAGCTTCAGAAAGTCAATTTTCATATTGTAGAAAGTTATATTATTATTTTTTTCATTCAGGACATAGTACTGAGTTCAAATGTTAAGTGAATGAAACGAAGTCTATTTTGATCAAGGGTTTTTGAAGTGAATACCAGTCCAATAATAATCTGTATCAATAACTTTTACAAAGGAATTCCCTTCTGAACATAGTTTCTAGAAGTTTAGCCCTAGAATAAGAAAAATTATTGGATAAATGAAATACTAGAAATAGTTAAAGGATAGAAACACATTACTCTCAATTATTTAGCATACTTCCAACTTGCTCTGTATCCCGAGGATGTAGATGTTTTTTTCAAAACTTTCATGCAATCGGCTTCTGCAGTTAAGAATGCTGCTGATGAACGTCTCTTGCTGGAACACTAGATCAGATTCTTCCCAAAACTGATATCAAAATAACTTATTTCTTCTTCAGAACCAAAGTAGGATGCACAAGAGCCTTCATTATCTTCCACTAAGATAAGCTAGAACATATTCGTAGCTTCTTTGGTCTTCTAGTTCTGATGGATGGAAAACATCTTCTGATTCTTATTGTATCTTGATCCTCATAGGGAACTTGGTTCTCTCTTTCTCCTTCTGGTTAAGGTCAATCACTTCTTTCTTCTCGTAGGTATGCTTCCCGAAGGCTACTTGGTTCGTAAAATCCCAAACACCATATACTATGAAAATAGGTTAAATTCTTCTTTCGACTCCAGAATTCAATCTTTGACCAAACGATCTTCATCAACAGATGCAGCTAACATTTTTGAACATCAAACCACAAATTGTTTCATCAGAGGATTTAAGTGTGAATCTTGTTCTGACAGATCGGTCTTGTCTTCCAGATACATGTTAGAACAAGATTTGGTTCTGCAAGATATATCTAAGTTTTGATAATAACAAAGTAGTATTTGTGTGAGAACAATTTTGGTACTCTAACGTTTGTTTTCTAAATAATTGACAAACAGAATCTAACTCTGATAAAGAAAGCTCTGACTCTGATAAATATCATGTGGAATGTCACTCTCAATTGATCAAAAGTCGCTTCCGCGTCAAAGAAGCAGGTTTGCTTCTGATCTGCATAACTTCAGAAAGATTCTAAGAATACAATATGTTGCTCCTGCAATGTTCTCTTGGATTCTGGCTCTGAATATGACTCTGATAATTATCTTTTGAAGACAAAGTGCTAAAGACTCTGAAGACAAGGTTCTGATGAACAACGTTCTGATGACTCTGAAGACTTAAGTTTCTGAAGACTAAATGATGAAGACTCTAAAGACAAGGTTCTGCTGAACAACGTTCTGAAGACTCTGAAGACTTAAGTTTCTGATAACCAAGGGTTCTGAAGACGGAGTGCTGAAGACTCTAAAGACAAGGTTCTGCTGAACAAGTTTTGAAGACTCTAATGACTCAAGACTCTTAAAACCCAGTGATCAATTCTTCTGATCATGCTTCAACCATATCTATTCAGAAGCCTCTGATGAACAGAAAAAGATGAAACATTTGTGAGGGAAAATAGTACATATTACATATCAAACACGTTCTTTTCCACTACTATTCCACTACCTTGAATTGGTGGTACAAAGGACTACATTTGTGTACAATTTTCATCCCAGCATAACGACATTATTTCAAGTCGTCAGCAATTTTACTGATATTACGGATCTGCCCTTCAACGGATCTTTTTCTGGCTATTTAAGGACTTGATCACTTGAAGAAATGTGAGACACTGGAAATACATGAGAAAGACACATGCGTGAACAATAAAGCACCACAATACAAAGAAAAATACATTGTTCATGCTGTATAGATTTATTTGAGCTTTTCATAGTGTTTATATCAGCTTATGTAGAAGCAATTCATTGTAAACATTAAATTTGTTCAAACTGTTGTTTTTATTTCTTATGGGACCAGTTGGGTCAGAATCCTTAAGAAGAGACAGTTAGTCTTTGTATGTTAGTCACCAGCAGTTGCTAGTGCAGTGTAATCAGTTTGGTTATAGTGGATTAAGTTCTTGTGTATAAGGAAAAATCACCTTGGCTGGTGGACTGGATTAACTTGATAGTTTTCAAGTGAACAAGGATATATCGCGTGTCTTTCTCTATTGCTAGTTTATTTGTGATCTTTGTTTGAGTTTCACAAAAAGCTTTCATTTTGAAATCCCAATTCAAACCCCCCTTTCTTGTGTTTTCTCACACCTTCAATTGGCATCAGAGCTCTGGTTCTGATTGTGATAAAAAGATTTATCAACACTTCACTGTGTTCAGTACCAATCCAGTATTTGTATGAGATATCATGGCTGCAGCTAATGTTAATCGTATTATAGAAGAGAAAGATCATTACAGTGCAAAACCACTAGTATTTGATGATGAAAAGTTTGACTACTGGCAAGATTGAATTGAATGTTTCTTTCTTGGTTATGATGTAGATCTTTGGGATCTTGTAGTCGATGGCTACACTCACCCAGTTGATGCTACAGGAGTTAAAGTGTCTAGAAGTGCTATGACCAACTAACAAAAGAAAGATTACAAAAATCATCACAAGGCAAGAACCAAATTGTTAAATGATATCTCTTATACTGAGTATGAAAAGATAACAAATAGAGAAACTGTCAAATCTATTTTTGATTCTCTGAGAATGACTCATGAAGGAAATGCTAAAAATTAAGGAGACAAAGGCACTTGCCCTAATCCAGAAATATGAGGCATTCAGAATGGAGGATGATGAAACAGTTGAGACTATGTTTTCAAGGTTTCAAATGCTAGTCGCAAGACTTAAAGTTATGGACAAAGGATACTCAACTGCTGATCATGTTAAAAAGATCATCAGAAGTCTTCCTAAGAAATGGAGACCTATGGTAATAGCTCTAAAGCTTTCCAAGGATCTTAAAAGCATAAGTCTTGAAGAACTTGTTAGTTCTTTAAGAAGTCATGAGATAGAGCTGGGAGAAGATGAACCTCAAAAGAAAAGTAAATCTATTGCTCTTAAGTCTAAACCTGAAAAGGTAAAGGCTTATCAAGCTGAGGAAAAATCAGAAGATTCAGATGAAGAATCAGAAGATGAGTTGTCACTTATCTCCAGAAGGATCAACAAACTCTGGAAACATGGGCAAGGAAACTTCAGAGGATCAAGAAGAAACAAAGGTCGTTCTGAGTCTTCATCTGGACAAAAGAAGTAGAGTTCTGGAAAAGAAGTCATTTGCCATGAGTGTAATGAGCCAGGTCATTACAAGAACGAGTGTCCAAAGCTTAAGAAAGACAAGAAGCCTAAGAAGAACTTCTCCAAAGCGAAGAAGGGACTAATGGCAACTTGGGACAACTCTGATTCTGAAGAAGAAGATTCTGATGAAGAACATGCAAATGTTGTGTTAGTGGCAACAACAATTGACGTTGAAGTCTCTGGAGAACCAGAAGACAAAATATCATTAGAACCAAAATCAGACTCAGATTCTGACTCAGAGGTATTATCTAAACTCTCTCGTTGTGAATTAGAGTCGTGTCTTTCAAAAATGCTGGAAAAATATCAAACTCTTCAGAGTAAATACAAGGATCTTAAAAGATCCCATGTAATTGCTTCTGAGGCAAAAGATAAGCTTGAGCAGAATAATTATTCTCTAAATGAAAACATTTTTTCCTTAAAAAATAGTAATTGTGCTTTGAAAAGAAAAATTTCTAAATTAGAAGACTTAATCTCCAATGTCTCTAACATAAGCCGTATCAACAAGTATGATAGAGCATTCCAGTATTTTATAGCTAAAAGCATAGATAGAAGCATAATAGCTTCCATGATCTATGGAGTTAGCAAAAATGGTAAGAAAGGTTTGAGGTGTACTGAAACTTTTGAAATTGAAGAAAGTCAGCCTGTTAAACCAAAACCTCTCTATGACCATTTTGTGCCTTCTGGCACTGAGCTTGTCTGCTCTGAGCTTGCACAGAAACCCCCACCGACACAGAAATATATTTCTAAAGTCAAATATCATGCACAAATTCCACTTGATTATCCTGTTGCACATAAGCCCAAAGTTGTCAAACACTCTGGGAAAACTAACAAGAGAGGACCCAAAAAGTGGGTATCTAAAGACAAGATAATCTATGTTGCAGATATCCTTAACAGCTCAGTTGAAACACCAATCATGGTACCTGGACAATGGTTGCTCACGAAACATGACGGGAAGAAGGCATATGTTCCAAAGTCTGGAACTTAAGCCTGGAGGCTTCGTTGGTTTCATAGGAAACCAGAAAGGAAAAATCATTGGCTCTGGAATTGTTGGTAATGGTAACCTTCCTTATATTACTAATGTTTTTCTGGTCGATGGTTTGATGCATAACTTATTGTCAATTAGTCAACTTAGTGACAATGATTATGATATCATCTTTAATCAAAAGTCCTGTAAGTCTGTCAGTCAGAAAGATGGCTCAATCCTTTTTATCGGAAAGAGGAAAAAACAACATTTATAAAATTAGACTTTCTGATCTCTGTGAACAGAATGTCAAATGCTTAATGTTATTAATAAAGAGCAATGGGTATGGCATAGACGTTTAGGCCATATTAGCATGAGGAGAATTTCTCAGCTAAATAAGCTTGAACTTGTCAGAGGCTTACCAAATCTGAAGTATTCTTCAGGTGCTCTTTGTGAAGCATGTTAGAAAAGAAAGTTCTCTAAAACTTCCTTCAAAGCAAAAAATGTTGTGTCCACCTCTAGACCGTTAGAACTTCTACACATTGTTTTATTTGGACCAGTGAAAACTACTTCAATCAGTGGAAAGAAGTATGGATTAGTTATAATTGATGATTATAGTCGTTGGACATGGGTAAAATTTTTGAAACACAAGGATGAGTCATATTCTGTGTTCTCTGCCTTTTGCTCTCAAGTGCAAACAGAGAAGGATTGCAAAATAGTCTGAGTCAGAAGTGGTCATGGCAGAGAATTTGAGAACAAATAATTTGAGAATCTTTTTTATTCCCATGGCATTTCCCATGATTTCTCTTGTCCCAGAACTCCACAACAAAATGGAGTAGTGGAAAGGAAGAATAGGACTTTGCAAGAAATGACTCATACCATGATCCAAGAAAATGACATGGCTAAACAATTCTGGGCAGAGGCAGTAAATACAACATGTTATATTCAGAACATGATTTCTATAAGACCTATTATGGGTAAGACTCCTTATGAATTGTGGAAGAATAGAAAACCCAAAATTTCATATTTTCATCCTTTTGGCTGTATTTTTTTCATGTTGAACACTAAAGAGAATCTTGGCAAGTTTGACTCCAAAGCTCAAAAGGGTTTACTGTTAGGATACTCTGAACGCTCTAAAGGCTACAAAATCTATAACACAGAAACAAAAAATGTTGAGGAATCCATTCATGTCAGATTCGATGATAAGCTTGACCCTGAAAATTCAAAGCTAGTTGAAAATTTTGCAGATCTGAAGATTACCTTATCAAAATCCAAGGAAGAAGATTCAAAAGAAGGAGACAAAGATGCAGACTCTCCAGATTCAGATACAACCTTGCTAGAAACTGAAAATAGTCCATCTCATCAGAAGAAGAATAGACTAAAGACTTATCATTCTGAAGAATTGATTCTGGGAGACAAAGCTGATCCAGTCAGAACTCGTTCATCATTCAAACCTTTTGAAGAAACTCTTCTGGGTTTGGTATCTCTGATAGAGCCAACATCAGTTGATGAAGCTCTTAGGGAGAATAAGTGGATTATGGCCATGCAAGAAGAGCTGAATCAATTCGTCAGAAATGATGTCTAGGATCTTGTTCAGATGTCTAGGATCTTGTTCAGAAACCCAAAGGTGTCCACGTCATTGGAACAAAGTGGGTATTCATAAACAAGTTAGATGAGAAAGGTGAGGTCGTAAGAAACAAAGCACGGCTGGTAGCACAAGGTTATAGTTAGCAAGAATGGATAGACTATACAGAAACCTTTGCACCAGTTTCTAGGTTAGAATCAATTCATCTTTTAATTTCATTTGTTGTGAATCATGACATTACTTTATATCAGATGGATGTAAAGAGTGCATTTTTAAATGGGTATATTTCTGAAGAAGTGTAAGTGCACCAACCTCCTGGTTTTGAAAGTTATGAAAACTCAGATTTTGTTTTCAAACTTAAAAAATCGTTCTATGGTCTGAAACAGGCTCCTAGAGCTTGGTATGAAAGGCTAAGTAACTTTCTTTTGGAAAATGACTTTACTATAGGAAAAGTGGATTCAACACTCTTTTGTAAAACCTTTAAAAGTGACATTCTAGTTGTTCAAATCTACGTTGATGATATTATATATGGTTCTGCTAATACTTCCTTGTGCGAGGAATTTTCTAATTTAATGCAGGCTGAATTTGAAATGAGTCTGATAGGAGAACTCAGATTCTTTCTGGGAATTCATATTGATCAACGTCCAGAAGGAACGTACATTCATCAGAGCAAGTATGCAAAAGAACTTCTGAAGAACTTCAATATGTCAGAAAGTAAACCTGCTAAGACTTCTATGCATCCGACATGCATTTTGGAGAAAGAAGAAGTAAGTAAAAATTTTTGTCAGAAGCTCTATCGTGGTATGATAGGCTCTCTTATGTATTTGACTACTTCTCATCCAGTTATTCTGTTCAACGTATGTCTTTGTTCTCGTTTCCAATCAGATCCAAGGGAAACTCACTTAACTATTGTTAAGAGAATCCTGAGGTATCTAAAAGGAACAACTAACCTTGATTTGATGTATAAGAAAACATCAGAGTATAAGCTTTCTGGTTATTATGATGCAGATTATGCTGGAGACAGATTGGAAAGGAAAAGTACTTCTGGAAACTGTCAGTTTCTAGGAAATAACCTCGTCTCTTGGGCAAGTAAAAGACAATCAACAATTGCTCTTTCAACTGCAGAAGTAGAATATATCTCAGCATCACTGTGCATTACTCAGATACTCTGGATTAAGAATCAACTTGAAGATTGTCAGATACACGAGATTAACATTCCTGTCTTCTGTGATAATACTTCTGCCATTTGTTTATCTAATAATCCTATTATGCATTCTAGGGAAAAACATATTGAAATAAAACATCACTTTCTACATTACTATGTTCAGAAGGGTACTTTTCAGTTAAAATTTGTGGATACAGATCACCAGTGGGCTGATATTTTCACAAAACCCCTTGCTAAGGATAGATTCGTATTCTCTCTGGAAAATCTATTTATTAAACCTTGTCCAGAATGAGAAGATGATATTTAGATGTGTCAAGTCACCAGAACTTCTGGTATAAGATTCTGATGTTAAGCAAAGTGTTTTATTATTTGTTTTATGTCTTTCTGATTAACGATATTTCTACATGTTAGAAGATGTCCTTATCAGAAACTCGTCCAGTCAGATACCTCTTGGTATTCTTGACCTTAAGAATATCAAATGTGCTCTCTTGAAAAAAAACGGTTATGGTTTATCTGTGACACTTGTCCAAAATCAAATCATACCTTCTATTGAAGATACACCTCAAGCGTTGTGATTTCTTGAGACTAGGTTTCAAGTAATTACTCCTTAATATTCCTTTAATCATGTTTTAACACATTGGATTTGATAATTTACTTGAGAATAGTTTAAATCTTTATGTCTTCCTCCCTTTATTATGCATTCATTAAGTTGTGTGTAAGACAAAGATTTCTTGAAACTAAACACTTCTCTTCCCAACCTTTATTCTTTGTCAGATTCTTCCCTCCCACTTTCAAGTATACATTTATTCGTATTTATTGACTGATGTCAAGACTTGAATAACGTATACCTGATATGTGATCTTTTGGAGAGTGATACACTCTTTTATCATTCTTTGTTCTTGTTTGTATCTCTTGTATTGGAAATGATGAATTTTTCATTTCAATTCATCTAATCTTTATTGCCATTTATTGCTAACACTTTTTTTCTTCTTTTTATATACCACACTTCTCTTCATAACTCTTCATCTGTTCCTTAACTTGCTTGTCATTCCTATCCTTTTTCATTCACTATGTCTTCTAAAACCATTAAGGGAGAAATCTCTGACTTAGATCTCTTGAAAGAATAATCTATCGATTTCAAGGCTCTAGTTGACAATGGTCTTTCCAATATTCTCTCATATATCATCTACCAGAACTGGGATAAATACCTTGAAATACTCAATGGACCTATCTATCCAGTACTTGTAAAGGAATTCTGGGCCAATGCTCGCGTTCTTGCATATGAGTCTGATACTTGTTACATACTCTCTTTTGTATCTGGTTTTCCCATTATAATTAAATCCACAATTATCTCTCAAGTTATTGAGTGTAAGGAAGATGGTGAATGTGTTGAACATTACAGACGAAACAACTGGTTTGCTAAACACATTCACATCATCTATCTTCATGAAGTACCTACTGACAATCCCTCTTCTCTCACCTCTGAGGTAAAAGTATGTGTTGTACTCCAAATTTTTCCCTTAGATACATTGATGCGTCTGCATAGCATCTTAGGTCGATCTTTCATGCATGACTAACTGCTTTATCTAGTTTTTGCTTGTTTGTTTCAGTTGTGAATACAGGTGTTGCTGTAGAAAATTCAAGAACTTGAAGACTGTGTTGTGTGTGTGTCTGTGGAGGTTCTATGGTATTGACAAGTGTATGTGGATTCCGGTGAGATTGTGTGCCTATATCCTCTGATCCCTAAACCGCTACCAAACCTCTATTCCTCAGTTTTCCCCCACAGAGATACTAAGTCCTTTATACCCGTTGGATATGATGATTGGTCCCTCAGAGGCTAGTCACTGGTTGCGTGCCAGTTGTTATCACAAATTGGTTTTCTCCCCCTCTGAAAACTCCTCAGATTTAAGAAGTGTGCTTGCTCTATATTCTTATGTTGTGGTTTATCAAGGAAAGTTCAATTTGGAAAAAAGTAGAAGTTCGATTTCCGAATACAAATTCAAGTCCGTTGTTGTCACCAGTTTACGAGATCAATCCTGAAGATTTTACATCATCCCCATATTCTGACTCACATATGACCCAATATGAAGATCATGCCCTCTATTTCAAGAAGAATATTTATATTCCTGAAATTGTCAAGTGTTCTTCAAGCAAGTTTGAAGATCTTTGGAATTTAAATGTTCAAGACAATTTGACCATTGGAAGAAGAATGAACCCTTACAATTTCTTAAAATTTGGGCTCCAAAAATCAAACTCATGTGGAGTTCCATGTTCAAGGCAACTCTCATTCGAGAATTTATTTTGGTTCGAGGTTTGCTTCAAGGAAATTCAAGTGTCCTTTGGAAGATACTTAAAACATATAAAGTTTCAACTTGAGTTCAACCTTATTATTGAAATTCCAAAATACAAATTCAAGATTCATCATAAAAGTAAGCTACAATTTTTGAAACTCGATTCTAGAAGAGGCAAGTTCAACACCAAAAGACCTCAAGTTTTTTTTACTAAGGATATTACCATAATTGTTCAAATTTGCAATCCCAAGTACAAATTAAATTATTACATGATGGTTTCATAAGGTGTTAAAATGCAAGGGTAAACAAATGGTTGGAAGATAATATACACTTTGGTTCATCGTGTCATTGATTATTAAGCATCACATGCCCAGCAGTAAGCAAAGCCTACTTATAATTGAGACTTGATTTAAAGCCATTAAAATACATCTAACACCATATTTACCACTCGGCCTGAAGATGGATACTGCTATGCTGTATGAATTAATTAATATTTAGATGTATCGGGAAAATTACAAAAAGCATATGAAAGTTTCTTTTACAATTGTGGGTGTGCTTCTAAAGTGATTACATGCAAGCACCTGTTGGTTCATCATGACGGCTTATGACAGAGAAAAGAGACTTTAATAAAGGTGGTGCTCTTAAAGTTTTTCCCATAGGCTCATCAATTAGTTGATGACGTTACACGTCGTCATTGAAAAAACTGAGCTATCGACATTAATACATTTTATCCTCGCCATAAATATGAAAACTCAAGTGGTGAAGGTTTTGCTTTTCTTCCCCAGCACTGTGATGGGACGGGTCGCAGAACTGTGCCCCATGTCCTGCTGAAATCATCAGACCATATCAGAAATTAGGAAATGTCGTCATCTAGTACAATTAAACGCAAGACAAAGTTAAAGTCATCAGAGTTTCACTACAATATTCAACTTACATCAAATTTCGGGCCATGTTTTAGCCACCTTCTTGAGTCTAGTCACCTTCATTTTGTTTGTCAATCCAAGCTCCATAAGCCAAGATGCTAACACGCATATGGAAAAGAAAAATGAGCCATAAGTAGTAAACTTAAAAGCACGAAGGGAAGGTAAACAAGCAAGGCGCCGAAAAAATGAAGCCGCTAGAAACACCTTCCAGCCCCGCCGTTCATTACGGCATTGAACCCGACGACTCTCCGACACGGTACCATCCACTGTTGCAAACTTGGCAACCTTTCCTCTAAGACAAGCCATGACGAGTTGCTCGTCACAAGTCTCAAAATTATCATGCTGATGTACGAAATCAATACTTATGAGATTAGAGATTGAAGGGATGTTTGGTAAATCATGAGTTTGATGCTCCCTCGAATCCTAGCCGAATTGAACATCTGTCACGAAAATACAAATTCCATTAAAAGAAAATGCTCAAAGACATTAAATCAGCCATTCAAAGAAGAATCAATTTGGATAAAGAAATAGAGACACAATTCCAAGGCATAAAGTATTTGTCCAACAAGTTTCCTAAACCATACATAGCAAGCTGAACTGAGAAGGAAAGAATTCATCACGATAGCACACAATTGAACATGTCCCATTTGAGAAAAGGCAAGTTCTGATCCAAAATCATTGTTGGCATTCAAATATGAAAAGGCAAGGAGACAAGAATTCGAAATATTTCCAAAAACAGATCTAACATGTCCAGACATCAACTTTAAAAACTCTCCTAAGTGGCCTCAGATTTTGTTGAATCTGAAAGATTTATTTTCATCATGTTCGAAATTAGAATTATGGGCAATATCCCACAAGGGATACCACCAGCATAATTTCCTAAAACAGAATTAGATAATTCAAACAGGGCAATGAGTTTCCAACCCAAACGTATCAGACAACTTTATTTCTTCCCTAACAAGCATCAGACAACAATTAATCTTTCCCAAAAGTAAAGCAGACAACATTTAACTAGTTTCCAAAACCAACCAAGACAATTTCAATTTGTTTCCAAACAAGTTCCTCTTGGTTTTTGTGTTCATCATTGGCCTATATAAAGCAGTTCACACACGCATTAGGAGGAGGAAAAAATCACTAAACTCATATCAAAACCAAAAACATAAGTCAATCACCAACAAAAACACCCTATTCAGCTCGGTAAACCAGAAAGTCAATTCCTCACATAAGCCAAAACGAATTCATCGTACCAGTTCATATCATATCAGCCACAACAAATCCGCCAAAGGCCATCATCACAATTCGAAACCAAACATTCCAATCATTACTGAAACCAACATCAACTTTGAACAAGTCATTCAACACACTCAAAACCTTACATATCAAACTCATATCAAAACAAAAAATTCAACTATAATCATCAAACATCAGCCAAACAGCAATCCATATCATCACTACCATAAATTCACCATTTCACGTATACAGAAATTTGATCATACACACAAGCCAGAGGCGAATTCATCAAAGTCAGAACAATAGCAACACACAATTTGTAGTAGAGTCTCACACATCAATACACATAGGGCGGCAACATATGTCAACAACAATACAAAGCAGAGGGCAGAATAGAGAGATTCACAACACAAGTCACATACATACTGATATGGAATCAAAGAGTAGCAGATCAAAATCCAGCAAGGCATCATCATCCACACGAATCAACACATACAAAGGAAAAATTTCAGAGAGGACAAATCAAACAAAAATCATCATACAATCATCTTAAAGACTTATCGTTGGTGGAGATCCGAAGACGGTTGCCTTCCATCGCCATTTACCGTTTTTTTCCTTTTCTTTTCATTCGCAAAACTTTGTAATTGTAAACATCATGACATAGTGGATTGGGGTATTGGGTTGTGTGGGGTTAGGGATTGTCTGTTTGATCGGAGAAGACGAGAGCAGCGAGACGACGGCGAGAGGTTGAAGACGATATAGGGTTTCCTGACCCTTTGAGAGAGACGAGAAAAGGGAGATAGGGATCATGAGAGGGACGTTTGGTCACCTTCCTTTTTCCTTTTGTTTTTCACAATAATCACATGTACACACACTCCACGATCCATACCGTGCACCCTCACATTTTACACGTCTGATCACATCACACACATATCACGCGGTAGAGATCAGAGGGTCCACCGTAGACCCTCTATCCATGGCCACGCCTTATCCCTCCATTAATTAACCTCTTTTATTAATTAACCTTTTACTAATATAATCTCTTTTTTTCAAATATCACCTTTTAAATAATACATATTCAATTAATTAACTTTTACAATAGAAACCCCCTTTTTTTTTTAGAAAATATTAAAACTAAAATCTTTTTTTATAAGAGAAATTTTATTAACTTTTAATTAACTTTAAATTAAATAACGATAAATAACTCTAAAAATAATTAAGACCTTTTTTTAAAAGTAATCCTCAACACAATTTCTCACATAATAAACCTTCATATTAAGATTAACCCTTTTATTTAATAAACCTTTCACAAGTAAACTTCTAACTTCAAGTTAATAAAATTCTAAAAATAATCCTCAAATAAATTAAAGCCTTTTATAAGAAATGCTAACTAAAAATAATCCTTAACAAATCCTCATGATAACAATCAATTTCTTTTTCTCAATAAACCTTAAAATCAAACTCGTTAGATCCCTCGCGTCTGAGTGAATCGTGTGCATGTATGTTATTTATCTTATCTTTGTATGCTTACCTCTATTTGAATGTTGCTTTATATGTCAAAACCCTTTCAAAACATAACAAAAATCCTCGATCCAACGTCGAGCCCATTTTCTACCTATGTAAGTCGATCGCCCTTGGGCATCGCATTCAACCTATCGGACACTATACACTAAAGCTAGCCCACTTTGCTAGTGCGCACTAATAATCATTAAGTTAGTCCTCCTCGACATTCCAAAGGAAAGGTACCCTAATATTGACTGCCATGTCATAGGACTAACTCTTAGAACCCTTGGCCTTAGGATTCGGAGTCGCCGTACTCCACGTCTCGCCGTAGACACTTAGAATCTTAGCCTTAGGATCGGAGTCGCCGCACTCCAAGTAAATGCTCCGCCACGAACATTTACAATCCTACCCCTCTTAACCCAACCTACAACTTTAGATTCGCCGCACTCTATGTAAAGTCTTGCCCAAGACTTTACCTCCCCTTGGAACCTTGACCCCGTCAAGAAGTTCCTCTTTTCAGAACTACTCATACTCTGATTCTACTCCCGAGGATATGTAGGCGTAAGGTGCGATACCTTATCGAGTATACTTAGATACTAACCCCTAGGGTTTCAGCCTTTAGCATAGCACCTTTAGCAAGCGAGTAAGAGATAACATAAATATTAACGAGAGGTTCCCGTAGAGTACTACGGACGTTTAGGATGCTAATACCTTCCCTAGGCGTAACCAACCCCCGAAGCTTAGATCTTTAGGTTTTTTCGCTTTTGAACCTTTCCTTTGGATAAATCAAAGACGGTGGTGAACATTTAAAGAAATGTGATCCTAGTTCATTAATAACTATGGTATCCAATTCTCACCGCAATAGAAATGGCGACTTCACAAGGGACTGTCGAGGGTTTCCCCCATCTTGTTTTTTTTACTTATGTTATCTTCTTTTATTTGCTTGCTTATTATCTGTGCTGGTTTTCTGGGTTACTACTAGTGTGGTGAGACAAAGTCCTACACCCGGACTAGAGTGAAAATTATGATAGGAACGGTGAGAATTCAAGGATACTTTGAGGGAGTCGATTCCTGAAGAAGTTGAATTGAGACTTCACCACTCAGTCTAGGCCCTCTCGAATTTAATCTTGTCCAACGAGTCTATTCTTGAAGACGTTATTATTTCGAACTAAAGGCCATCGAGATTGGGGACCGTAGTTACCTTTAACCCAACTTGACCTATTAGGATGTAGTGCGGGGACTATACGGGAGTCTATTTCTGCAATAGTCGCTACGCAATACTACACTCGGACGAGATTCTCTTGAGAATATTATTGACTACCAAGTGATTTGGAAAATCGATAATATCCAAAAGATGGATTGTAGACTCTGGGAACTTTGTAGAACCCGTTCGGCGGGTACATTTTGAAACCCTAGTGCATACCTTATGGGAGGGTAGACCTTGGCTCCATGCTATGACCTTTCAAACTTAGGACTCTTTGTCTGTTCGGTTGCTTGTGTGTGCTTTATGCTTTGTGCTTTGTGCTTCGTGTGTTTGCATCCCTGCATTCATTAGCATCATATCATAAAGATTCATGGAACGTAGTCTTGTTTATAAACATCATAAGGATATCATGGACTCTAAAAAAAATAATAAAATAAAACGTTGAAGTACACATACAAGAGTCATAACCTGGACGATCTAAGGGGACTGGAGACCTTGCTGACAAATAAAGAAAGGTTCAAATCAAGATATGGGAAGCTATCATCTCCGTCTATCCTTGATTACTAGATGTTATCAACTCATAAAGGATATTCTCAGCTGACGGAGTTACTTTTTCAAGACAGATTTCATTTCCTATCTTTTGGCTCATATGCAAACTAAAATAACTACAAAAGGAGAATCTTTGGGAAGAACCTATTTCTTGCATAAACGGAAAAACTCAAGACGTCTCATCCCATTCTAATCATCGGTCAACACTTCATCGACAAGCTTATTCTGGAAGAAGCTCAGTTGGAAGAAAGAAGTCAAAGGATTCAAGAAGACCATTGGAAGAGTCTCCTTAGGTCCATCATTATTAGCTTTTATTTAGCTTTACGTTATGACTGTTGTAAGGCGTACAGACGCGTTTTATAATTAATTTTGTAACAAACCATTTTTAGTATTTCGGTACTAATGATTGTAACCGCCTTTTATGATTATTAAAATAAGTCTGTTGGTATTCCTCAATGATTATAAATAGTCGAGTTTCCATGAGTCTTGTTGCATAGCATTTGCATTTTCTTTTTTTCTATCTATCAAGGAACTTGAAATTTTATTTTGCAAGCATTGTACGATGGATTACGGAAAGAAGGGGGCCTTGCCGTACACCTTCAAGGTTTTAGATGTTGAAGAACTAAGGGAACTAGGAGGTCAGATCAAAGATCCCGAAGCGTTTGCCACGAAGTATGGAAGAATCCTCTCGTTGTTACAGACTCGAATAGTTGCTGGTCTATTGGAGACACTAGTTCAACTTTACAGCTTGATCTATCATTGCTTCATCTTCCAAGATTTCCAGCTGACACCCACATTGGAGGAATACTCCGCCCTTATGGGTATTCCTGTCAAAGATTCACCTCCGTCCTCCGGTGGAGAAGGAAGACTCAGCCAGGAAGACATCGCAAGAGCTACCCGCATAAAGCTGTTAGAGATCCAAACTCACATGACGGTCAGAGGAGGAATCGATGGTTTGCCTGCCCAGCTCTTGTTCGAGAAAGCTCGACATTTTGCTAGTGTAGGGAACATTGGAGCGTTCGAGCAACTCTTTGCGCTGTTGGCCTGTGGTTTGTTTTTATTTCCCAATGTTGAAGACTTTGTTGACGTCCATGCCATAAGGATTTTTACGCTCAAAAATCCAGTGCCTACGTTGTTAGCCGATGCCTACCACGCTATCCATTCAAAGGCTTTGAAGGGAGAAGGTCGGATTATCTGCTGCACCGCTATCCTCTATAGGTGGTTTATTTCGCACCTACCGAGGTCTACTGATTTCTGGGATGTGAAAGATGGTTCAGAATGGCCTGTGAAGCTCATGTCCCTTACTCACTCGGATATTGTTTGGCATGATCTGATATATGGAGGGATCCCCATGATTCATAGCTGTGGAGATTTTCCCAATGTACCTCTTCTTGGTACAAAGGGGTGTATCAGCTATAATCCTGTGCTTGCCCGTCATCAACTAGGGCACCCAATGGAAGAAGTACCTGATCCAGAAAACCTGACGAGACTTTTTCTCTATCCAGGAGAGAACCTAAATTTGAAAACTGGAATTGTGTTCACGTGGCGCCACATTAATCGACAAGGAATGACGGCGACAATAAATCCTGATTGCACAATTACTGAAGAATGTCTCGCATGGGCGCGTGAAAGGGCTCTGACCTTGAGGATGCCTTATCCCCGTCCCAAGCCTCCCGTTGTCCAATCAGATGAAGTTTCGAAGTTGAAGGCTGAAATAGAGAAGCTTACCCTGGATAAAGCAAGAATGCAACATCAGATCGACGGGCTAACGGAAGAACTCCATGGGAGACAAGGGGCATCATCCAGTGGATTAGAATACTAGTTCCTTTTGTTATGTGGCTTATGAAATAAAACTTTGGAGGTGTACTGGTTGTTGAAAAAAATTTAATAAAATGTTTTAACATCTACAATGACTGCAAATACGATGATTGAGTTCCTTGATAGTTGCATCGTTCTTGCATTTGCATCTCATATCATTTTGTTTTCTTTGCATCGTTTCCTTTTCTTCTGTTTGTTCCTGTGATACCGTCCATCCTCTGTTCATTACCTGTCTGTTGATTTCCCGACGATAATCTCTGGACCTGGGGAAATTTTTGAATGATCATGAATTCAGAAGAGCAGAGCCAGTTTGTGACCGTAGCAGATCTTGAGTTCAGTCAACTTGTGGAAGCTATGACAACCTTGGCAAGAAGTGACGTTAGTACTCAGAGGACTGTTGTGAACAATGTTACCCAAGATCAATCTGTGCAAATTCCTATTGAGAACCAGGTTAAACTAGAGTGTACTACCATCCGGATAGACATTCTTATTTTGTTGATGCTATGGAATATCGTAGTCTCGCATCCTCAGAGCCGGATTCCCAAGAGGTGATTATGTTGAGATTTTGGAAAAATGTTGTGCTTTGGAATGAAGACTTGACGCCATTAAGGGTCGCGACGCTGTTGATCTGAATGCCTTGAATATGTGTTTGGTACCCGACCTTGTAATGCCTCCAAAGTTCAAGACACAAAAATTTGAGAAGTACAAAGGGGACAGCTGTCCAAAGCAGCATTTGGTGATGTTTTGCAGAAAAATGACTCCACATGTCCGTAATGAACAACTTATGATCCATTGTTTCCAAGACAGCCTGAGTGGGGCATCACTAAATTGGTATATGCAACTAAAGAGTAGCGACATCCAATCATGGTTAGACCTTTCCAGTGCTTTTGTGAAGCAATATAACTATAGTCTTGACCTAGCTCCTAGTCGCCTGTATTTGCTAGACCTATCTCAAAAGACAATGAATCCTTCAGAAAGTATGCTCAGAGGTGGAGAGAAGTAGCTTCTCGCGTTCAACCGCCGCTCATAGATAAAGAATTGATTGACTGGTTTGTGGATACTTTGCAAGGCCCATACCGAGAAAAGTTGTTTAGCATTGTGACAAGAAATTTCTCTGATGTGGTAATAGCCGGAGAGCGCATCGAGATTGGTCTTAAGAAAGGAAAAATCCGAGGTACCTCAAACATCCGAGCCATTGAAAGTAAACCAAATGTCAGTTCTCAAGAAGAATAGGAAGAAGAAAATAATTCCATTGAAGAGTATCCAATATATCAGTCTCGGCGCTCACGTAACTCAAGTATTCAGAGTGAGCAGTCTTTTGGGTCTCTGCGTCAGACGCCATTATCTCTTTAGGGACAGTATTCTTCTCCAAATCGAATACCTCCTCGGTATCGACAGTCATATCGCCTACAGTCGCGTCAACATGATAGACTGAGACTGAAGAAGAAGAGGCATTTCACTCCGCTACCAATGCCATATAGTCAACTCTTGCCGGATTTAATCAAAAGTGGACTTATAGTGCCGAAGGAATTGAAGCCAGTGCCTTTTCCATATCCACCAGGTTTTGACGTTAACGCTCGATGTGACTACCATGCTGGGGCACCGGGGCATTCAAATGACGACTGTAAGGTACCCCCGAGTAAGGTTCAGAATATGCTTGACTCTAAAATGATCTCATTCACGCCTCAGAGCATTCAAATCAATTCTTCTTCACCCAATCACAAGGGTTCATCAGTCCTGGTTATGGAAGAATTAACGAGAGTGGGTATGAAAATGATCCTCAGACCAATCTCGAAAGTCGATTTTGAAGATAGTTAGCTCAAATGGCAAATAAAGAGGAAGTCATTCCCAGGAGTATCAGTTGTTTATTTATTTGCATGTTATCACTTTTCTTTGATTATTAAAACATGTTTACATGTAAGAACTTGTTATTTTGAATGTTACGGCAATTTAATGTTTGTTTTGAAGAAATCCATTCGCTTCGCTCATTTTAAAATTGTTTACCATTTTATAATGCCGATACTACTGAATGGAGGATGATGAACTAAAACATAATCTCTTATGTTATATGCTTTTGAACGAAAACCCTGCTAAGGATATAAGGCATTGTCCCAACACCAGAAATAACCTTTTGTTAACCCTCTTGAGCCTCGAAATCAAAACCTTATTTTTAACCTGGGGCAGGGTAACTCAATCAAAGCGACCGAGCTTCTAAACCATCAAAATATGAGTGGGTACAAATAAATTTTGACCCTCAAACTTTCAAAATAACCTCACAAAAAAGGGGATGGGTACAAACAAACTTTGACCTTTATGCCTTTTTGCTTCTTAAACCAAATCACTATTTTAAAACTTATAAAAGACCTTATTGAAGCAGAGTTCATTTCAAAAGCATACTCAATGAGATAGTATTTCCTGACTCCTATGAGCTATACTCAAAATTCGCGTTGGCTTTATAAAAAAGGAAGTTAATATCATATCCTAACTAGTGATTCGATCACAAGTCTATGATATGCTTTTGCAATAAACTTCAAAACAAACATGACATTGTACTAGCAATTTCAGAATTTACTCCTTCTGCATGTAAATTTTGCTTGATGTCATAGAAGTCCGTATGCAAACAGCTACAAGAAATTCAATTCCTGATTGGAACTTTGTTGAAGTTGGTTACTTCATTGTTAAAGATAACCAGTCTAGGGCATGTTATTTGAAGACCCAGTTAAGCATGGGCAAGATGTTTTCTTCAGTTTGTAACCTTCACAAACTGACTTACCCAAGGGGCAATTTTGAAGACTCAATATGCAGAATACCGACAATCTGAACCAGTTACGTCGAGATTCTACAAATCTCTCAAGAGTTGGAAGACACTGGATTATTTTTGAACACCAGATCTTCTGTAAAATCCTTTTGAGATGACTCTTTTTCAAAATCATGCAATCCAGGACAGATGAGAATTGAAGCTTCTTTCTCAACAGTTGTTACTTGAAAATGGCGACTACCACGCAAGTCAGAACTTCACTGACTTCATAGAACTTCTTCACCTATTTCCCAAATAAGTTCTAATGGTGTGATAATTCCCCAACAAGTTTCTACCGCAGGAAGTCATGAAGATTCCCCAGTGAATCATTATTTCAAGCAATTATGACAAAATCAGTACAAGAATTCAGCAGTTGGGTGACCTAAGGATCCCCAACGAATCTCCTTGGTCTCAACTTTGCCCGATGAAGCGAGTGTTTATTTCACTCCTCAGTGTTTTCTCGGGATTTTGATCTTCCTCAACGGTGGATGTTTATTTCATCCCCATCGAAGTCTACTCTGACGTTCACAACCACAATGTGGGTTCAAACTTCCTCGACGAAGCGGTGGATATTTATTTTATCCCCGTGGCATCTACTATTACTTTCTCATTTCAGATTACTTCAGTTAGCAATGAATATTAATTTTATCCCTATCAAGTCTCTATGAATACAAGTTTGATCCGTGCCCAGTGGATCTTTCTCATCCGAATAATCAAATTCATCTTGACGGTCCCCTAAGTGAAGTCATCCCCTAAATGGATTGCTGTTTCCCCAGAGAAGTTGGAAAGTTTGAAGCTTTGACCTTTGGTTCCCTTGGATTTCTATACAAGCTTGACAGATGTATCTCTCGTGTAGAGGATGGACGGGCTTCCTCGATGTTTTATTTCATCTCCTATTTCTTTCTTCTGTTGTGTCAGTATGAGCATAAGCATCACATGACATCATATGCATTGCATCCGTGCGTGTTTGCTGTTTGTTTGTCTTTTGTTGCTTTATCTTTGGTCGCGTTTGCGCCGAGTTTTTGGGTTTGTCTGATCTCTCCAAATAGAGTCGTCAGCCTTAGGCAGAAAATACTAATCTCTTCTAAGCTTCCCCACAAAGTTCAACCCTCGTGGATGATGGTTATTTCAGTTATCTCTTTCGTGCTTGGATAAGATAAATCGCCATTCGAGTTCATTCCTCAATGGCGGGGCTTGTTTGACCATTTCTTTCTAGCTTGCTCCTAGATTGAGCTTTAGGTTGTCGAACCTAGGTTGAGCGTGCATTTATGTTGCACTGTGTATGGCAAGAAGATTCATTTCCTTTTAGATAAACTGCAGTCTCTTCGGAGAAGTTTATCATTTTCCCGCTTTTTTAAGATAAACTGCAGTCTCTTCGGAGAAGTTTATCATTTCACTGCTTTCTTTAGATAAACTGCAGTCTCTTCGGAGAAGTTTATCATTTTCCCACTTTTTTTAGATAAATTGCAGTCTCTTCGGAGAAGTTTATCATTTTCTTACTTTTTTCAGATAAACTGCAGTCTCTTCGGAGAAGTTTATCATTTTACTGCTGTGTTTCAGATAAACTGCAGTCTCTTCGGAGAAGTTTATCCCTTTATTGATGGTGTGTGAGTCCCGTACAATTGATAAGCTGCAGTCTCTTTTGAGAAGTTTATCAGGGCGTTTTTCGCACGAAGTCCATTTACTTGGCATACAGGAGAGTTTTTGATAACCCTGTACTTTTTCCTGATGGTTCCTGAAGATCCCGTTTGATCTCTTTATTTAAAGGAATTTCCAGGCGTTGGATGTTATTTCTTATTGAAAACTCCATCTTTTTTTTTTGTTTGCATGATCTTACCGCCGGGTGGATCCTGCTTTGTCTTCTTGATTGCTTATATATCAACTGGTCACGCTTGAACCTGCTGGGTCGTCTCCTTCGGAGTCCCCAGTGTTGTTTTCTTTTCCCCAGTGCGTCTGGTAATCCCCAGTGAGTTGTTCCTCATTGTGTTGGCTCTTTTCCTCTTCTGTTGCGTCTGAATTTTTCATTTTATCATCCCATCATTTCCATCATTTTAGAGTTCTTGGCATGTCAGCATTAGGTCTAGGTTTTATCCATAGCATTGCATGATCATTGCATCTAAGGGCAAAATTTTTAGTTATCTGTATTTAAATATCTTTCACCATGACCTAATGACGATCTTCATCGTCCTGTCATCCGGTGAAGATATTTAAATAGGGGCAACTATTGTACCCCAAATTTTTCCCTTAGATACATTGATGCGTCTGCATAGCATCTTAGGTCGATCTTTCGTGCATGATTAACTGCTTTATCTAGTTTTTGCTTGTTTGTTTCAGTTGTGAATACAGGTGTTGCTACAGAAAATTCAAGAACTTGAAGACTGTGTTGTGTGTGTGTCTGTGGAGGTTCTATGGTATTGACAAAAGTATGTGGATTCTGGTGAGATTGTGTGCCTATATCCTCTGATCCCTAAACCGCTACCAAACCTCTATTCCTCAGTTTTCCCCCACAGAGATACTAAGTCCTTTATACCCGTTGGATATGATGATTGGTCCCTCAGAGGCTAGTCACTGGTTGCGTGCCAGTTGTTATCACAAATTGGTTTTCTCCCCCTCTGAAAACTCCTCAGATTCAAGAAGTGTGCTTGCTCTATATTCTTATGTTGTGGTTTATCAAGGAAAGTTCAATTTGGAAAAA
Source organism: Lathyrus tuberosus (assembly GCA_022829125.1). Lineage (NCBI taxonomy): Eukaryota > Viridiplantae > Streptophyta > Magnoliopsida > Fabales > Fabaceae > Lathyrus > Lathyrus tuberosus. The sequence goes on along the minus strand of JALAZF010000048.1, from coordinate 1,766,019 downwards.
AGTAGAAGTTCGATTTCCGAATACAAATTCAAGTCCGTTGTTGTCACCAGTTTACGAGATCAATCTTGAAGATTTTACATCATCCCCATATTCTGACTCACATATGACCCAATATGAAGATCATGCCCTCTATTTCAAGAAGAATATTTATATTCCTGAAACTGTCAAGTGTTCTTCAAGCAAGTTTGAAGATCTTTGGAATTTAAATGTTCAAGACAATTTGACCATTGGAAGAAGATTGAACCCTTACAATTTCTTAAAATTTGGGCTCCAAAACTCAAACTCATGTGGAGTTCCATGTTCAAGGCAACTCTCATTCGAGAATTTATTTTGGTTCGAGGTTTGCTTCAAGGAAATTCAAGTGTCCTTTGGAAGATACTTAAAACATATAAAGTTTCAACTTGAGTTCAACCTTATTATTGAAATTCCAAAATACAAATTCAAGATTCATCATAAAAGTAAGCTACAATTTTTGAAACTCGATTCTAGAAGAGGCAAGTTCAACACCAAAAGAACTCAAGTTTTTTTTTACTAAGGATATTGCCGTAATTGTTCAAATTTGCAATCCCAAGTACAAATTAAATTATTACATGATGGTTTCATAAGGTGTTAAAATGCAAGGGTAAACAAATGGTTGGAAGATAATATACACTTTGGTTCATCGTGTCATTGATTATTAAGCATCGCATGCCCAGCAGTAAGCAAAGCCTACTTATAATTGAGACTTGATTTAAAGCCATTAAAATACATCTAACACCATATTTACCACTCGGCCTGAAGATAGATACTGCTATGCTGTATGAATTAATTAATATTTAGCTGTATCGGGAAAATTACAAAAAGCATACGAAAGTTTCTTTTACAATTGTGGGTGTGCTTCTAAAGTGATTACATGCAAGCACCTATTGGTTCATCATGACGGCTTATGACAGAGAAAAGAGACTTTAATAAAGGTGGTGCTCTTAAAGTTTTTCCCATAGGCTCATCAATTAGTTGATGAAGTTACACGCCGTCATTGAAAAAACTGAGCTATCGACATTAATACATTTTATCCTCGCCATAAATATGAACACTCAAGTGGTGAAGCTTTTGCTTTTCTTCCCCAGCACTGTGATGGGACGGGTCGCAGAACTGTGCCCCATGTCCTGCTGAAATCATCAGACCATATCAGAAATTAGGAAATGTCGTCATCTAGTACAGTTAAACGCAAGACAAAGTTAAAGTCATCAGAGTTTCACTACAATATTTAACTTACATCAAATTTCACGCCATGTTTTAGCCATCTTCTTGAGTCTAGTCACCTTCATTTTGTTTGTCAATCCAAGCTCCATAAGCCAAGATGCTAACACGCATATGGAAAAGAAAAATGAGCCATAAATAGTAAACTTAAAAGCACGAAGGGAAGGTAAACAAGCAAGGCGCCGAAAAAATGAAGCCGCTAGAAACACCTTCCAGCCCCGCCGTTCATTACGGCATTGAACCCGGCGACTCTCCGACACGGTACCATCCACTGCTACAAACTTGGCAACCTTTCCTCTAAGACAAGCCATGACGAGTTGCTCCTCACAAGTCTCAAAATTATCATGCTGATGTACGAAATCAATACTTATGAGATTAGAGATTGAAGGGATGTTTGGTAAATCATGAGTTTGATGCTCCCTCGAATCCTAGCCGAATTGAACATCTGTCACGAAAATACAAATTCCATTAAAAGAAAATGCTCAGAGACATTAAATCAGTCATTCAAAGAAGAATCAATTTGGATAAAGAAATAGAGACACAATTCCAAGGCATAAAGTATTTGTCCAACAAGTTTCCTAAACCATACATAGCAAGCTGAACTGAGAAGGAAAGAATTCATCACGATAGCACACAATTGAACATGTCCCGTTTGAGAAAAGGCAAGTTCTGATCCATAATCATTGTTGGCATTCAAATATGAAAAGGCAAGGAGACAAGAATTCGAAATATTTCCAAAAACAGATCCAACATGTCCAGACATCAACTTTAAAAACTCTCCTAAGTGGCCTCAGATTTTGTTGAATCAGAAAGATTTATTTTCATCATGTTCGAAATTAGAATTATGGGCAATATCCCACAAGGGATACCACCAGCATAATTTCCTAAAACAGAATTAGATAATTCAAACAGGGCAATGAGTTTCCAACCCAAACGTATCAGACAACTTTATTTCTTCCCTAACAAGCATCAGACAACAATTAATCTTTCCCAAAAGCAAAGCAGACAACATTTAACTAGTTTCCAAAACCAACCAAGACAATTTCAATTTGTTTCCAAACAAGTTCCTCTTGGTTTTTATGTTCATCATTGGCCTATATAAAGCAGTTCACACACGCATTAGGAGGAGGAAAAAATCACTAAACTCATATCAAAACCAAAAACATAAGTCAATCACCAACAAAAACACCCTATTCAGCTCGGTAAACCAGAAAGCCAATTCCTCACATAAGCCAAAATGAATTCATCGTACCAGTTCATATCATATCAGCCACAACAAATCCGCCAAAGGCCATCATCACAATTCGAAACCAAACCTTCCAATCATTACTGAAACCAACATCAACTTTGAACAAGTCATTCAACACACTCAAAACCTTACATATCAAACTCATATCAAAACAAAAAATTCAACTATAATCATCAAACATCAGCCAAACAGCAATCCATATCATCACTACCATAAATTCACCATTTCATGTATACAGAAATTTGATCATACACACAATCCAGAGGCGAATTCATCAAAGTCAGAACAATAGCAACACACAATTTGTAGTAGAGTCTCACACATCAATACACACAGGGCGACAACATATGTCAACAACAATACAAAGCAGAGGGCAGAATAGAGAGATTCACAACACAAGTCACATACATACTGATACGGAATCAAAGAGTAACAGATCAAAATCCAGCAAGGCATCATCATCCACACGAATCAACACATACAAAGGAAAAATTTCAGAGAGGACAAATCAAACAAAAATCATCATACAATCATCTTAAAGACTTATCGTTGGTGGAGATCCGAAGACGGTTGCCTTCCATCGCCATTTGCCATTTTTTTCCTTTTCTTTTCATTCGCAAAACTTTGTAATTGTAAACATCATGACATAGTGGATTGGGGTATTGGGTTGTGTGGGGTTAGGGATTGTATGTTTGATCGGAGAAGACGAGAGCAGTGAGACGACGGCGAGAGGTTGAAGATGATCTAGGGTTTCCTGACCCTATGAGAGAGACGAGAAAAGGGAGATAGGGATCGTGAGAGGGACATTTGGTCACCTTCCTTTTTCCTTTTGTTTTGCACAATAATCACATGTACACACACTCCACGATCCATACCGTGCACCCTCACATTTTACACGTCTGATCACATCACACACATATCACGCGGTAGAGATTAGAGGGTCCACCGTAGACCCTCTCTCCATGGCCACGCCTTATCCCTCCATTAATTAACCTCTTTTATTAATTAACCTTTTACTAATATAATCTCTTTTTTTCAAATATCACCTTTTAAATAATACATATTCAATTAATTAACTTTTACAATAGAAACCCCCTTTTTTTTTAGAAAATATTAAAACTAAAATCTTTTTTTATAAGAGAAATTTTATTAACTTTTGATTAACTTTAAATTAAATAACGATAAATAACTCTAAAAATAATTAAGACCTTTTTTAAAAGTAATCCTCAACACAATTTCTCACATAATAAACCTTCATATTAAGATTAACCCTTTTATTTAATAAACCTTTCACAAGTAAACTTCTAACTTCAAGTTAATAAAATTCTAAAAATAATCCTCAAATAAATTAAAGCTTTTTATAAGAAACGCTAACTAAAAATAATCCTTAACAAATCCTCATGATAACAATCAATTTCTTTTTCTCAATAAACCTTAAAATCAAACTCGTTAGATCCTTCGCGTCTGAGTGAATCGTGTGCATGTATGTTATTTATCTTATCTTTGTATGCTTACCTCTATTTGAATGTGGCTTTATATGTCAAAACCCTTTCAAAACATAACAAAAATCCTCGATCCAACGTCGAGCCCATTTTCTACCTATGTAAGTCGATCGCCCTTGGGCATCGCATTCAACCTATCGGACACTATACACTAAAGCTAGCCCACTTTGCTAGTGCGCACTAATAATCTTTAAGTTAGTCCCCCTCGATATTCCAAAGGAAAGGTACCCTAATATTGACTGCCATGTCATAGGACTAACTCTTAGAACCCTTGGCCTTAGGATTCGGAGTCGCCGTACTCCACGTCTCGCCGTAGACACTTAGAATCTTAGCCTTAGGATCGGAGTCGCCGCACTCCAAGTAAATGCTCCACCGCGAACATTTACAATCCTACCCCTCTTAACCCAACCTACAACTTTAGAGTCGCACTCTATGTAAAGTCTTGCCCAAGACTTTACCTCCCCTTGGAACCTTGACCCCGTCAAGAAGTTCCTCTTTTCAGAACTACGCATACTCTGATTCTACTCCCGAGGATACGTAGGCGTAAGGTGCGATAACTTATCGAGTATACTTAGATACTAACCCCTAGGATTTCAGCCTTTAGCATAGCACCTTTAGCAAGCGAGTAAGAGATAACATAAATATTAACGAGAGGTTCCCGTAGAGTACTACGGACGTTTAGGATGCTAATACCTTCCCTAGGCGTAACCAACCCCCGAAGCTTAGATCTTTAGGTTTTTTCGCTTTTGAACCTTTCCTTTGGATAAAATCAAAGACGGTGGTGAACATTTAAAGAAATGTGATCCTAGTTCATTAATAACTATGGTATCCAATTCTCACCATAACAGTATGGTACCAAATTATGGGAACAAATCTTAGGCCTAGAGAAAAGGGAACAGGACGGCTCTCTGCATTGGATAGGATTTTCAGTTTCTTCTTAATCTCCAAGATTAAGATCATTCTGCCTCAATCCATGTTCAACTTTTTGAAAGAATAAATACTTTCATCGAGAGAGGAGTTATCGTTTCAGATTCCCTACAGTAGAGTTATTTCTCACATTCTTGATCTTTAAGGAGTTTTTCCTCACTTAAATAAAATTGGAATGATTGAGAAACTTGTTACTGATTGGTGTTCTCCCATGAACTATTCTGAAACCATCATCAAGAAATGAGATAGTTGGTTGGCGAGTGTTTTTTCTTGGTCTCTCAGTTTTTGGTCTCTCGATTCATGACTCATATTAATCGTTGTGGCTTTTTTCTGTTGTTTTTGTGGTTTCTTGTTTTGTGTCCTGCTTTTGTACCGCGCCTCTGGCATTTTGTTTAATCAATAAAAAGTATCTTTATTGCATATATCTTATCTTATTGCATTTCTTTATGACTACCATCAAAGGGGAGAAGTACTAAATCTAACCTATAAAATTGCTCTTAAATTAAAATGCTTGCGTTAACCATTGATTACCCTTTTTGATTATGACAAAAAGGGGGAGTATTTTAATGGAAAGTTATTTTAATAAATATCTTGTCTCTGAATCATAGCTCTAACATTCTAACACTCTTATTGCAAATTTTTCTTAGAATGCTTTTTAGGAACAATACTTATATTGGCAATATGACTCTGATATTAATCAGGCTCTGATCTAACTAATCAAGCTCTGTTATCAGACTCCAATACCACTATAATCAAGCTATGATATTCTGGATCTGACTAGATCCTTGTAATCAGGCTTTGGTATCCCTAATCTGATAAGATTTTTTTAAGTCTTAGATTCAGGGGGAGCTTGATAAAGGGAAGTTTACTCTGAACTTATGTGAGTTAATTCTTATTAATTATCTTCGTACAAAATTGTGTTATCAAAATACCTTGTTTTGTCATTATCAAAAAGGGGGAGATTGTTAGAACAAGATTTGGTTTTGCAAGATATCTCTAAGTTTTGATAATAACAAAGTAGTATTTGTGTGAGAACAATTTTGGTACTCTAACATTTGTTTTCTAAAGAATTTACAAACAGGATCTGACTCTGATAAAGAAAGCTCTGACTCTGATAAAGAAACTTCTGACTCTGATAAAGATCATGTGGAACGTCACTCTCAATTGATCAAAAGTCACTTCTGCGTCAAAGAAGCAATTTTGCTTATGATCTACTTAACTTCAGAAAGATTCCAAGAAGACAATATGTTATTGCTGCAATGTTCTCTTGGATTCTGGCTCTGAATATGACTCTAATAATTATCTTCTTAAGAGTAAGTGCTAAAGAATCTGAAGACAAGGTTCTGATGAACAACGTTCTGAAGACTCTAAAGACTTAAGTTTCTGAAGACTAAGTGCTGAAGACTCTGAAGACAAGGTTCTGCTGAACAACGTTCTGAAGACTCTGAAGACTTAAGTTTCTGATAACCAAGGGTTCTAAAGACGGAGTGCTGAAGACTCTGAATACAAGGTTCTGCTTAACAAGTTTTGAAGACTCTGATGACTCAAGACTCTGAAGACCCAGTGATCAATTCTTCTGATCATGCTTCAACCATATCTATTCAGAAGCCTCTGATGAGCAGAATAAGATGAAACATTTTCGAGGGAAAATAGTACATAGTACATATCAAACACGTTCTTTTCCACTACCATTCCACTACCCTGAATTGGTGGTATAAAGAACAAAATTTGTGTATGATTTTCATCCCAGCATAACGACATTATTTCAAGTCCCCAGCAATTTTACTGATATTCCTGATCTTCCCTTCAACGGATCTTTTTCTGGCTATTTAAGGACTTGATCACTTGAAGAAATGTGAGACATTGGAAATGCATGAGAGAGACACGTGATTGAACAGTAAAGCACCACAATACAAAGAAAAATACATTATTCATACTATAGTTTAAGCTTTTCATAGTGTTTATATCAGCTTGTGTAGAAGCAATTCATTGTTAACATTAAATTTGTTCAAACAGTTGTTTGTATTCCTTAAGGGACCAATTGGGTCAGAATCCTTAAGAAGTGACTGTTAGTCTTTGTATGTTAGTCACCAGTAGTTGCTAGTGCAGTGTAATCGGTTTTGTTATAGTGGTTTAAGTCCTTGTGTATAAGGCGAAATCACCTTGGCGGGTGGACTGGATTAACTTGATAGTTTTCAAGTGAACCAGGATATATTGTGTGTCTTTCTCCATTGCTAGTTTATTTGTGATCTCTGTATGAGTTTCACAAAAATCTTTCATTTTGAAAACCCAATTCAAACCCACTTTTCTTGTGTTTTCTTACACCTTCAATACAATCCTTCAAAAAGTTAGGATCTTTGTCTATACTTTCCCATAGAATTGTGAGCTTTTAACATCTTCTGATTTAGCATCTTCTGAGTCCTTTATCTCTTGTACTTTTGCAGCAACCGTTATTACCAGTAGAATCTGAAGGGTGATCTTCTAATCTGCAGACTCTTTCAACAAGCCATGATTTTTCAAGATTAAGCTTATAATAAAGTCCAATAGAGATTAATTTTTTAGAAAGAGTTGTTTCACAGTTATATGTTATGTAGTTTTGAGCGTTCAGAATATACAACCATGATACACCTTGTGTTTTGTTGTCAAGCTTGTTAGGATTCACCAAAAACAATTTTGCAGAGAATCTGTTCTTGAACAAGACTTATTCTTGTGTAAGAATCTTCTCCTAAGGTCATCTGTTGTAGTAACCAACAGTGACCAAATCGATACTTCTTCTTTTCACATTCTTCATTGGTTCCAACACATCAATGTGTAGAAGCTTCAACGGTCAACAATTAAGGATTAATGATTATTCTCTTCTGATCACTTCAGAAATCCACTATGCCTTTAGGCTTAGGTTCCAAGCTTTTGAACATATGCCTTCCTCTTGACATGTGTCACGAGCAGCCAGACTTCAGGTACCAAGACTGATGTGGTAGTTGCATTGCTAATGATATCTGCAACACTGATTATCTGATTCTAGGGGAACCTATGACTTCTTGGGTCTTTTCAGAAAGTGTTTTTAGAATTCTTACGAATATAAGGTTTTTTAGCAGAGTAACCATGTATGCAAGTATTAACGTGAACAGGTTAAGCTAATAGTTTTACCTTATATTTAGAATCAGATTTCTCCTTTTCTTTTTTTTTTAATCTTTAGGCACACACTTCGACAGAGATAGAATGAGAATGTAGAGCATCAGGTTTATTTTCTTTATCAGAAAAGGATTCATCATAAGAACAATAATCAATATCTTCGGTCCCATTTCAATTATTTCAAGGATCAAAGAAGCCATTAAGCTTCTCATGCTTCTGGCTCAAAGTTTCTGAGATACATAGTCATATCACTTAATGACCTCGAGTATTCATTAGAAACCTTTAAGGATAGAGTCCTTATCCTCTTCTGAGTCTGAGTCAGAACGTCTTCGTCTTCTAGAGGGATCTTCTCATTTGAGATTCCAGCACCAGCCAACAATGCAGAGTTAGCTTCATCTTCTTCTACAATGTCTTCTGAGAGATTAGAACCATCTCATGTTTCCAACAGATTGTCTAACTATTTTAGATATGATCCCATGAGATCTTCTTCCATAGCGATCAACTCATCTGAATAGTAGTGATAACACATCTTCTTCTGTATTAGAATCTTCTTCTAAAGTTCTCGATCACTTTGTCTTGAAGCCGCTTTGGTCTTATCGGATCTTATGACATAGGTTTTGTTCAAATCTTCTTCAAACTTGAGAGTAGTTACCAAAAGTCTTCATCTGGACAACGAGCTTCTGATAACTTTCTTCAAGTGATCTGACAAAGAGTTGCCTTAGTTCATAATCTAGAGTTCTGCAACCAAAGTCTTAAAAATTTTGAGAACAACATCTCAACAGTTTCAACGTTCTTCATCTTGAGATCTTTATTCTACTGAATCAAGGTCATAGCCTTGGTCTTCTTGACTTGATTTAGATCTTCATGAATCTTTTAGAGAGATAAATTCAAATGTAGACTTGGCATAGTCTCTATTTGATATTTTTTACCACAGTGCCACTAATCTGAAAAAGAATGTACCAAAATGCCACAAGTTGAAAAAAAATACAGAAGTGCCACAAGTGATGCATGGGCTCGGCCAACTATTGGACGAGCCAATGAATACATTCTTCATTGGTTCGTCCAATGGTTAGCCGAGCCCATGCATCACTTGTGGCATTTTTGTATTTTTTTAACTTGTGGCATTTTGGTACATTTTTTTTAGATTAATGGCATTGTGGTACATAATATCCTCTATTTGAAATCTTCTCATACTAAGTATAAGAAATGACATTCAACAAACTAGAAATTCTTGCTTTCTGATAATTCTTATAATCCTTCTTGATCATTCAGCTTTTCTTTCAGTCTTTTACCAGCGTCACCTGAGGGAAATATGTAGTTATCAACTACCATATTCCAAAAATCAGTATCACCATCTAGGAAGAACTTTCTAGTTCAACTTTCCAGTACTTAAGCTTTTCACCATCAATGATGGATAAAACGACAATGCAGACGTTTCTAGCATTTGAGACTGAAACGGTATGAGGTGGAGATCAATCACCAAAGTGTTTCTCAAAGCTCGTCTGGATCTTTATCTGACACGGTTAAGTGTTTGATAACTATTAATACTAGAACCGGAGCTCTGATACCAATTGAAGGTGCGAGAAATAAAAGAAAGGGGGGTTGAATTGGGTTTCACCAAATATGATTTTCTTCTTCAACTTCAAACATCATAATTAACAAGAATAAAGATAAATATAACATCATTATTTTTATCCTGGTTCACTGTTAACAAAGTTACTCCAGTCCACCCGCCAAGGTGATTTCGCCTTCTAAAAGGACTTAATTCAATAATCTTGAAATATTACAAAAGTTACAACAAGTCTAACCGACCTTGTTGCAAAACACAACTTAGACTAAATGTCCTTGTTATAAACCACAATGGATAATCTCCATTGTCTTCTTGAGAATTCTGACTATACCCTAGTCTCTCAAGGAACTTTCAACCAATGTTTATTACAAATATGTGTATGAGGAGATGCTTCTAGATAAGTAAATTACACAAGTTTAAGTACGTTAACACAAAAGTGTTTATAGCAAGATATGAACAAAAGTTCCTTGCTAATCTACAAAAATATCTTAAAAATAATCTCTGAGAGATTGTGCAGCGTTAGCGCATAAGTTTTGTTGAGCATTCAACTCAGCTTCTACTTGGTTTAGCTTAGCTTCGCCTTACTTGGCTTTTCTTCTCTTTGGCTCTTCTTAGCCTTTTTCTCTTGATCAGCTCTATCATCTTCAATGCTTCATATTCTTCCTTTTAAAGCTTAAGGAATAGATCTGTTGGAGGGTATAATAGTAAACAAATTCCAATTGTAGTTTCCCAACGATCACTTGAAGGAATGGTCAACATCATAATACAAAAGAGTTGTCCTTGTGCCACCTTATCTAGGTAGAGGTCACAGAGTAATTTGTACTTTTTTATTCATTAAATCACGCAAACCATTCTTGATCTTCTGTCTTCTAGTTCTTCAGAGGATTAGCATGTGGTAGAAGGATCAATACTTGTAACTTCAAAACCAAATTCCTTAGAGTCTCCAGAACTCGTTTAACAAAACCTTGTCTTTTGGAGTCTTCAGCACTTGATCTTTAGAAGTGATGTCTTTAGAAACTTTAGAGCTTGTTCAATCAGAACCTTGTCTTCAGGATCTTCAGAACTCATTCAGCAGAAACTTATCTTCAGAAACTTCAAAACATGGATCAATAGAAATGATGTCTTCAGAATCTTTAGAGCTCGATCAGCAGAACCTTGTCTTTAGAAACTTTAGAACTTGTATCAATATAAATTATTTATTCAGAATCTTCAGAACTCGTTCAGCAGAACCTTGTCTTCAGAAACTTCATAACTTGGAGCATTTGAAGTACATCTTTCGAGAGCCTTTCAAACATGAAAAACTAAGTCATGATCAAAAACTCTAGTACGACGTTCTTCAAAACCGTTGCATTAGAGGCATTCCTGAATCATAACATGTAACCAACAGACATTTTCTTCTAGAGTGTTGAATTTAGAGTCTGATGACGTCACACACCTTTCTTTCAAAGTTAGAACCTGTTTAGCAAAATCTACATACTAGATAGAAATTATTAGAGTACATAATTGTTTTATAAAATAACATGTTCAGTTATCATCAAAACTTCAAGATCAGATGCAGAACAAATCTTGTTCTTACAACTTTGCCATGTGTATTATGTTGATTTTAGTTTATTGATGTTACTACATGATGCTTTTCCACATGTACTTGCTCATTCTCTTTGTTGTTGATCATACATGATGTTCTTGTCGTGTGTACCTTGTCAACATTTGTTGTTTTATCATTCATGATGCTTTACCATATGTATTATGTCGATTCTATGTGTTGTTGTTCATACATGATGTTCTTGCCATGTATGTTGTTGATGTTACATAATACTTTACCATGTACCTTTGTTGATTCACATGATTCTTTGCCATGTATGTTGTTGATGTTACATGATGTTTTACCATGTGTCTGTCTATTCTACATGATGTTTTGTGTACTTTGCTACATGATGATTTTCCATGTATATGTTACTTTCATACATGATGCTTTGCCATGTAATTTGTGTTTGTTGATTTCATGTACCTTTTTTTGCTTTCCCATCACTACTACGAAAAACCCATTTAACGACGCCAGGTTTACCATGGATTCGTATCCCAACGTTGTAATACGTTAAAAAATTTATACGCCATATTTAACGACGGTTGTACTAAAGAACCGTTGTAATACAAGCTATGTAACAAGCTTCGATTCCCAGCTACTACATTTTTTTCCATATTTTTACATTTTAAACACGGTTGTATTAAAACACTGTTATAATACATGTAACAAGCTTCGATTCCCAGCAACTATTTTATTTTAAACATATATTTTATTTATTTTGTTAGTGTTTTTAAGTGCAAGAGAATAGTATATATAACTTTAAAAATAAAACTGTAAGAGATGAGCATATATAAAATAACATTTTATTAAGATTCCATTAAAAAGAGTACATTGATAATCATATTACATATATTAATCAATGTCAGAGCCCATTGCTGCAAATGCATCTTCATAATCCAGACATCTCTCCTCACTCCCCTCATCGGAATCATAATAAATTGTTCTCCTTTTCTTCTTTATCTTTTTCTTCTTCAGCTTCTTCTTCTTCTTCTTCTTCTTATCCTTCCTCACCCTTAAGGTATCCCTGGCCGCTGGTTAGACCTCCTCTATTGGCGCCTGACGTTCCTCATTGGTGATTCTAGCATTCTCATTTGTAGAACTCATTGTTACAAAGAATATATTATGAAGAAATATAAAGTTGTCTATTTATAGATGAGGTTGAAGATGAAAAGTCTGATAGTTTAATGCTTGCAATGATGATAACTTGTAAATGGTTGATATTCTGGAACGATATTTTTTGAAAAACGGAGAAAATTTTGAATCATTATGGCCAGAGTTTTCTCTACTCCAGGAAGAGCAAGGGTTATAATATTACAACGGTTAGTAATAATAACCGTAGCGGTACCCCTTATACTAGGCAACAACATTTTTCTATTTTACGTAATTATAGAAAAATGTTGTTGCCTGGAGTCGAACCTTGTACCAATTAGAAGGGTTATCGCTACGGTTAATATAACTAACCGTAGTGATATTATTAAAATAATATATATACTTATCATTACGGTTATTTTAGAAAACCGTTGTGAAATATTTACCTATATAAGGGAATTAACTTTCTATTATTGACAGTAGCGTCGTTTCCTTCACAGCGAAACCCTAGCACCCATTTTTGGCAGCAAACTTCATCTTTTTATAGAATCCGCGAGAAGAAATACAAGAAGTATGAAGCTTTTGATTTAAGCTTCTTCCTCCTTGTAGTTCTCCTTGCAGAATCTAAAACTAGATGAACATGGTGATGATGCTGGCGGTAGCAAGCGTAATGTACATATTGTTTATGGAAAATAAGGTAGTCTTCTACTTCAATCTTTTTGTTAGATAGCTCCCATTATCTCGTTTGCTTCATGTTGTTTTGTTGATTGTTCTCATTTGTGCAGATTCGACTTCAATGCTTCACAAGCAAGGTGAACTTCATTTTAATGGTACAGTCCCACTTCTTAGGGTTTTGTTTCAACTTTTGGTTGTTTTGTTTTGAATACTAACTAATTTTCTTCATTGCTTCCCACTTCTTAGGGTTTGTTTCACATGGTGATGATGATGGTGGTACCTATATATATGAATTCATTCTGATAAGGTACATATATATATGAATTCATTCTTATATTGTATATGAAATTTAGTTTATTATATACTTTGTATATTGTTTATTTCACTATCCTTTTATTGAAAATGCAATCAGTTAAATTGATATAGAACATTAGTTTATTATTTATATATACTATGTATATTGTATATAGTTAAATTGAATACTAACTAATTTTCTTCATTGCTTCCCACTTCTTAGGGTTTGTTTCACATGGTGATGATGATGATGATGGTACATACATATGAATTCATTCTGATAAGGTACATATATATGAATTCATTCTGATATTGTATATGAAATTTAGTTTATTATATACTATGTATATTGTTTGTTTCACTATCCTTTTATTGAAAATGAAATCAGTTAAATTGATATAGAAACTTATAATATGAAAATTAGGATGTATTTGAAAACCAACCTTTATCATGTCAATGTTTTCCAAATTGCATTCATTTCATTTAGCACATTTAATGTTCCTTAACATAAAATTTATGGTCCAATGGTCCGTTTGCTTCAATTCATCGATATCTTTTCTTATAGTTTACCTCATCGTCGTCACTAATCATCGTGGTTGTTAAGATCATGATTGTTATGATGATAAAATTGCAATGATTTTTGGCGATGATGAGGTAAACTATAATAAAAGATATCGATGGATTGAAGGAACCCGACCATTGAACCATAAATTTTATGTTAAGGAACATAAAATGTGCCGAATGAAATGGATGCAATTCGGAAAACAGTGGTGTGTTTAAGTTGGTTTTCAAGAACAGTTAAATTTTTAGATTATATAGTTCTTTACCAATTTTAATGATTGTATTTGTTTAATTAGGTGTATGGTAAAACAAGCAATATACATTTGTATTTAATAAACTAAGGGTACATTCCACAACGGTTGAGACACATAACCGTTGTGATAGTTAATATATATGACAATGGTTGATACTCATAACCATTGTGATAGTTAATTGATATTACAATGGTTGAAATACCTAATCGTTACAATATAACGCGCGTTCCAGAATACAACAACGGTTTCCAGAGCGTTGTAAAAATGACGAACTTACAACAACAATCTACATAACAACGCCTTCGCCCACGTCATTATATGTCATTCCCAACCGTTGATAAATGGGTTTTTCGTAGTAGTGCATGATGTTTTTCCATGTGTACTTTGTTGATTCTACCCGTTGGTTACATGATGTTCTTGCCATGTACTATATATGTTGATTTTATCATACATGATAATTTACCATGTGTTTGTTGATTTCATTTACCTTGATTCACATGATGTTTTGCCATGTATTTGTCGATTTTATTTGTTGCATTCTCATGATGTTTTACCATGTGTCTGTGGATTTCATTTGGTTGTGTACCTTGTTGATTACATGATGATTTTCCATGTATCTGTTATTTTCATACATGATGCTTTGCCATGTGTGTATTGTTGATTCTTTTTGTTGATACCCTAATGCTTTGCCATGTGTATTTCATTGATTCCATTTGTTGTTTGATCATACTTTGAGCCTGATGATCACATGATGTTTTACCATTTATTCCGTGTACTTGTTGATTACATGATGATTTACCACGTATATGTTACTTTTCTTTTGACCTTTGTGACCTAATCCAAGGAAAGGGGTGTATGTTGACTTATTGTCATGTGCATGTTCCCTGTATGTTTATTGCTTTGCCTTGCCCGTCCTTATCTTTCTTTGCCCATCTTTACCTTAGAAAACAATTTTAGCCAAAACATAAATATTTCAAGAGGTTCTTGTAGGATATTGCAGATACTTAGGGTGCTAGTACCTTCCCTTAGTATAACCAACCCTTGTACCTTTGATCTCTCTTTTCTTAGATTTAGGTCTTTCTTTTTTATTTGCATGTATACTTAGGGTTTTTGTTCAATCTTTTCTCCATTCCCTTGGAAAAATAAAAGTTCGGTGGTGATATCTTATCCTTTGCGATTCAAGCTAGTCAATAGCTTTGGTCTCCGATTCTCACCGTAACAGAAAAATGGTGACTTCACTTGGGATAATTGTTTGAGGGTTAAGCCTAACTTGTTCCATTTGTGTTATTATTATTGTTTGTTGTTGCTTGGGTTTTTCTGTTTTTGAGGTTGATCTATGTGTGTGAGATAAGTCCTAACCCAGACTTTAGTGCACCATAAGATAGGATAGTGGTATGATCAAAATTTACATGTCAGGAGTAATCTTGAGCATGATTAACATATGATGTAACCACACTCAGTGGAGGCCCCTTTGAGGGTAGTATTTGTTGAACGAGTAATTATGAAGACATTGCTACTTTCAACCTGGGAGCCTGAGAAGTTGAGGACCTTAGTATCCCATTTACCCCACTTGGCCTTTTAGGATGTAGTGTGATGGCTATGAAGGTGTAAACCTAAATTAGTTGATACACGATACTACTCTCAAATGAGTTTCTCTTGAGAATATTACTAATTCTCGAGTAATCGGTGTGCTAGTAATATCCGAAAGAGGATTGTAGACTCTGGGAACCTTGCTAGAACATGTTGTACATGTGCTTTACCCCTAGTACACTCTTGAACCTTTGATCATGTTACCTATGATCTGCCTCCTGTTGCATGACATTCCATATCATTTGCATCCTTGGCATGATTCATTGCATACATCTAGTTTGTCTAATAACTCATTTCAGTTGTCTTTATCTTCCAATGTCATCTGTCAGTCGTCAAGATAATTCCTCATCACCAATACAAGACTAGAGCTAACTTCAAATGCAGAATGTCAGAGCAAGAACAACACAACACAGATATCAGAATGAAGATTGATGATCTAAAGTTAGGCATGACTAAGCATACTGATATGCTCCAAGTCCTGATTGCTAGAGGGGAACAACCTCAAAGAACTGTTATCCAGGAGGTTTCAGGTGTTGTTACTGATCGTCAGCATGTTCAGATACCAGCTTCTACATGGCCTGAGTTTGGTTTACCCCATAACTACTCTCCTACTCTTACTACTACTTCTATGATTGTTTAAACTAGCAGACCAGTGTTTCAAGCTCCTGTTTTCTCTGAGCCCAGACCTGTAGTTCATACTGTTTCCCGGACAGCTGGAGCTCCCTATAAGAATCATCTCTTTGAGTACGATGCTGCTAGTGCCCAAGGTGAAGATCGTGAAGATTTTGTTGAACCTGAAGATGTCCATGAACAGTTTCAGACTATAGACAAGAGACTCATAGCTGTGGAAGGTACCGATTTCTTCAGTGTTGATGCAGACTGAAGGTGTGAGAAAAACACAAGAAAAGGGGGTTTGAATTGGGTTTTCAAAATGAAAGCTTTTTGTGAAACTCAAACAAAGATCACAAATAGACTAACAATAGAGAAAGACACGCGATATATCCTGGTACACTTAAAAATTATTAAGTTAATCCAATCCACCCGCCAAGGTGATTTCGCCTTATACACAAGGACTTAATCAACTATAACCAAACTGATTACAACTGCACTAGCAATTGCTGGTGACTAACAATACACAGACTAACCGTCTCTTCTTAAGGATTCTGACCCAACTGGTCCCTTAAGGAATTCAAACAACTATTTGATCAGATAAAATGTTTATAATGAAATGCTTCTTACATAAGCTGATATAAACACAATTTCTGGCTCAATCTAACTTAGAGCAAATCTATATAGTAAGAATAATCTTCTTCTTTGTATTGTGGTGCTTTACTGTTCACTCATGAATTTCTCTATTTCTTGAGTTCTTTCTCGTATGAATCAGTGTTTTTAATATTTATCTTTTTCACACTTGGTGTCAAACACGATTGTTGAATGATCAAGTCTTTATATAGCCAGAAAAAGATCCGTTGAAGGGAAGATCAGTAATATCAGTAAAATACTGGCGACTTGAAATAATGTCGTTATGCTGGGATGAAAATCGTACACTAAAATTGTCCTTTGTACCACCAAATCAGGGTAGTGGAATGGTAGTGGAAAAAAATGTGTTTGATATGTACTATGTATTATTTTCCCTCGCAAACGTTTCATCTTCTTCTATCCATCAGAGGCTTCTGAGTTGATATGATTGAAGCATGATCAGAAGAATGAATCATTAGGTCTTTAGAGTTTTGAGTCTTCAGAGTCTTCAACACTTGTTCAGCAGAATTTTGTCATCAGAGTCTTCAACACTCCTTCTTTAGAACCCTTGGTTAACAGAAACATAAGTCTTCAGAGTCTTCAGAACTTGTTCAGCAGAACCTTGTCTTTAGAGTCTTCAGAACACTGTTCATCAGAACCTTGTCTTCAGAGTCGTTAGCACTTAGTCTTCAGAAGATAAGTATCAGAGTTAAATTCAGAGCCAGAATCTAATAGAACATTGCAGCAGCAACATAGTGTCTTCTTAGAGTCTTTCTGAAGCACGGTAGATCAGAAGCAATCTTGCTTCTTTGACGCAGAAGCAACCATTGAGAACTTTAGAGTGACGTTTCACATGAACTCTATCAGAGTCAGAACTATCTTTATCAAAGTCAAAACTATCTTTATCAGAGTCAAAACTATCTTTATCAAAGTCAGAACTATCTTTATCAGAGTCAGAACTATCTTTATCAAAGTTAGCAAATGTTTGTCAATACTTAAGAAAATAAACGTTAGAGTACCAAAATTGTTCTCACACAAATACAACTTTGTTATTATCAAAACAAAGAGATATCTTGCAGAACCAAATCTTGTGCTAACAATCTCCCCTTTTTTGATAATGACAAAACAATGTATTTCGATAACACAATTTTGTACGAAGATAATCAAAATTGACTTAGATAAGTTCAAAGTAAACTTCCCTTTATCAAGCTCCCCCTGAATCTAAGACTTAACAAAATCTTATAAGATTTGGGATATAGAGCCTGATTGCAGAGATCTAGACAGATCCAAAATATCAGAGCTTGATTATAGTGGTGATGCATTCTGATAACAGAGCTTGATTAAATAAATTAGAGCCTAATTGATATCAGAGTCATTTTGCCAATATAATTATTTTTTCTGAAAAACATTCTAAGAAAGGTATGCCATTTAAAGTGTTAGAATGTTAGAGCTATGATTGGAGACAAGATATTTATTAAAATAACTTTTCCATATTAATACTCCCCCTTTTTGTCATAATCAAAAAGGGTAATCAAAAGAGTTAATCCAAAAGTACATCAAACCATAAACAAACAGTCAAAGACAAACTATGGGGTAGCCTAAAAAGTGCCTAAGGTTGAGAAGGAGGAGGGAGCCTCTGAAAAATATGAGCAAGAGCCTTCTGAATATTGGCAGTGAATTCATCTTGCTTGTCCATCCTTGATCTGAATAACTCATATTCCTTCTGAAGAGTAGCCAAAGTTTTCAACACTGGATCAGAAGAGTAGTTTTCAACAGCATCTCTTTCAGCCTGATCTTTAGCTAATCTTTCAGCTTCTTCTTTGGCTAACCTTTCTGCCAGTTCCCTGGCTTGAGCTTCCTTCTTCTCTTGCAACCTATTTTTAACTTGTTGAATAAAGTAACCCTTTGTCTGAACAGAAAGATTGTGAATCTTCTGAAATTCCTCAGACATCCACTGGTTGAATTGATCCCATGAAGCACCCAAAACAGAAGGGTTTTCACTAGCATTTGATTCATCAAAGAGTGTCCTGAATTTCATAACCACGTTGTCCTTAAAAATAGATATTGCTTCATCTAGGTTATGAGGAAGGTCAGAGGTTTGATTTTCAGTTAAGGGTTGATCATCTTCAACAGAGTCATCATGAATGATGGTATCATTATTTAGAGAAGATTCAGGATTATCAATTATTGATTCTGGAATAGGTTGTGGAGCAGTAATTGGAGTTGGTGATGGTGAGATGGTTGTTTGTGGATGTTCAGTGAGAATTCCTTCAGTGATTTGAATGATTGGAGATGGTGGAACATATGTGACAAGAGTTGGTTGGATAAAAATGGTGGAAGTTGGTTGGGCTGAGGTGAATTCAAGAGCCTGTGGTGAAAGTGGTGTGGAGACTGGAATTTCTTCAGTAGGAGATTTAGAAATGGGTGTTGGAGAGGTGGTGACAACAGTAGAGAATATTGGTGGAGGAGTGGATAATAATGGTTGAGTTGTAAGTGATGGTGATGAAATGGGAAGAGATGAAGACAAATTTCTGTCAATAGAAACAAGTGCAGTTACAGATGGAGATTCAACAGACTTACTTTGTTGTTCAGGTGGAGTTGATGTAGATGTCATCTTTATTTTCTTTGTTATTGGTCCGTCCTCATTATCACTCTTCTTTTTCTTACCTTTTCCCTTTATCTAAAAGATTTTAGGAAGAGTATCTGGAAAATTATCCAGATCAATCCATGCATCTAAAGGTTCTTCTTCACATCCAGCAAAATAGTTTACAAGTTCTTCCGGATTGTAGAGCTTTGAAAAGGGTGGAAATCAAGAGATTGGAGATCGAATGAAGTTGAGTTCAAATTGGTTTGGAATAGCAGGTCGATGGGTGATCTTCTTAAGAAGCTTCATATTCTTTAAGTTCTTAGCCCAAAAAGTATGTCCAGAAGATTTGTCAAGTTCCTTAGTGAACCCTGCAACCAATAAATCCTCAACTAAGCCTGACTCAATGAAAATATCAGAGAGTAGTCTTCCATAAGAAATATAATTTCCCTTCATGATGGTGCCAGTCCTTGAGTTAACAATGGAGTCTCTTAGAAAGTTGAACAAGATACAAGGAAGGTGAACTTTCTTTCCTTTCAACAGAGAGTATAAAACATACTTTTGTGACAGATTGATGCAATCATCTGAGTGAGTTGAATGACAATGATACATAGTCCCCAACATGATTTTGAACCAAACTCTTAGAGTGTCTTTCAAGATTAATGAGGGTGGATCCTTTTTAGAATTCAGAACAGTTCCTTCTTTAAAAATAGCGGTTGTGACCTTGGCTTCCCTTTGTTTATCTTGTTGAACATTGACAATTCTTAGTCCCTTCTTATCATGAGAGATTAAATCACATATAGTTTTTTCTGTGATGATGATTCTTCTTCCAAATACAGTGGAAACAATTCTACTAGTGATTGCGTGAATCCATAAAAGTTTAACCAAGTTTGGAAAAGAGGATCCTTGCAATCTATTAAAGTACCCGTTCCATCCTTGAAATTCAAGTGTTTAAGTAAGGTCACATCCATTATCCAATATATTTGTGAAGTTAACCATGGTTTCACTAAGAACTCGAAGTTCATTTATCGGCGTGTCGAGAGAGATGGGACATTCTTCAGGAATAGTGCACTGATATCCAAGTAGCTTAGCTTTTGAGATGGTTTGAGATGATGTCGCCATTGCAGAGAACAAAAGGGTTTTAGGGTTTCTAAGACAAAAGTGTGGGAAGTGACAGTAGCGTAGTGTGTGAAGTGAGAGAGTGAGTATTAATAACAAAAATAATGATTATGACAAGGTGGGAGTAATAGGTAATAATTACTTGAAACCTAGTCTCACGAAATCACAACGCTCGAGGTGTCTCTTCAATAGTAGATATGATTTGATTTTGGACACGTGTCACAAATAATCATAGTCGTCTGTTTTTCAAGAGAGCACGTCTTGATGTTTCCAACGTCTAGAATACCAAGAGGTATCTGACTGGACTAATTTCTAATCAGAACATTTTCTAACTGTAGAAGTATCATGAATCAGAAAATCGATAAACAAATAATTAACACACTTTGCTTAATCATCAGGATCTTATATCATACATTCTGGTAGCCAGACATATTAAAACATTATCATCTCATTCTAGACAAGGTTTGATAAATAGGTTTTCCAGAATGAATACGAATCTATCTTCAGCAAGGAGTTTTGTGAAAATATCGGCCCACTAGTGATCTGTATCCACAAATTTTAACTGAAAAGTACCCTTCTAAACATAGTCACGCAAAAAGTGATGTTTTATTTCAATATGTTTTGCCCTAGAATGTAGAATAGGATTCTTAGATAAATAAATGGCAGAAGTATTATCATAGAAGATAGGAATGTTACACTCGTGTATCTAATAATCTTCAAGTTGGTTCTTCATCCAGAGGATCTGAGTGCTGCACAGAGATGTTGATATGTATTCTGCTTCTGCATTAAAGAGGGCAATTGTTGATTGTCTCTTTCTTGCCCATGAGACGAGGTTACTTCCCAGAAACTGACAGTTTCCAGAAGTACTTTTTCTTTCCAATCTATCTCCAGTATAGTCTGCATCACAGTAACCAGAAAGCTTGTACTCTAATGTTTTCATATACATCTAGCCATGGTTAGTTGTTCCTTTTAGATACCTTAGGATTCTCTTAACAACAGTTAAGTGATTTTCCCTTGGATCTGATTAGAAATGAGCACAAAGACATATGCTGAACAGAATATCTGGACGAGAAGCTGTCAAATACAGAAGAGATCCTATCATACCACGATAGAGCTTCTGACAAACCTTTTTACATACTTCTTCTTTCTCCAGAATGCATGTCGGATGCATAAGAGTCTTAGCAGGTTTACTTTCTGACATTTTGAATTTCTTTAGAAGTTTTGTTGCATACTTGCGCTGATGAATGTACGTTTCTTCTGATCTTTGATCAATTTGAATTCCCAGAAAGAATCTGAGTTCTCCCATCAGACTCATTTTAAATTCAGCCTGCATTAACTTGGAAAATTCCTTGCACAAGGAAATATTAGTAGAACCAAATATAACGTCATCAACGTAGATTTGAACAATCAGAATGTCATTTTTAAAGGTTTTACAAAAGAGTGTTGTATCCACTTTTCCTCTGGTAAAGTCATTTTCCAAAAGAAAGTTACTTAGCCTTTCATACCAAGCTCTGGGAGCCTGTTTCAGACCATATAATGATTTTTTAAGTTTGAAAACAAAATCTGGATTGTCAAAACTCTCAAAACCAGGAGGTTTGTGCACATACACTTCTTCAGAGATGTATCCATTTAAAAATGCACTCTTAACATCCATCTGATATAAATTAATGTCATGATTCACAATAAATGAGATTAAAATGCGAATAGATTATAACCTGGCAACTGGTGCAATGGTTTCTGTATAGTCTATCCCTTCTTGTTGACTATAACCTTGTGTAACTAGTCGTGCTTTATTTCTTACGACCTCACCTTTCTCATCTAACTTGTTTCTGAATACCCATTTAGTCCCAATGACATGGACACCTTTGGGTTTCTGAACAAGATCCCAGACGTTATTTCTGGTGAATTGATTCGGTTCTTCTTGCATGGCCAGAATCCACTCATTCTCCTTAAGAGCTTCATCAACTGTTGTTGGTTCTATAAGAGAAACCAAACCTAGAAGGATTTCTTCAGAATGTCTGAATGATGAACGAGTTCTGACTGGATCAGTTTTATCTCCCAGATTCAATTCTTCAGAATGAGAAGTATTTAATCTATTCTTCTTCTGATGAGATGGGTTATTTTCTGTTTTTGTTAAGGTTGTATATGAATCTGGAGAACCTGCATCTTTGTCTGCTTCTCTTGAATCTTCTGCTTCTTTAGATTCTGATAAGGTGATCTTCAGATCTGCAAACTTTTCAACTAGCTTTGAATTTTCACCGTCAAGCTTATCATTGAATCTGACATGAATTTATTCCTCAACAATTCGTGTTTTTGTGTTATAGATTTTGTAGCCTTTAGAGCGTTCAGAGTATCCTAACTGTAAACACTTTTGAGCTTTGAAGTCAAACTTACCAAGATTCTCTTTAGTGTTCAACATAAAACAAATACAGCCAAAAGGATGAAAATATGAAATGTTGGGTTTTCTATTCTTCCACAATTCATAAGGAGTCTTACCCAGAATAGGTCTTATTGAAATCCTGTTCTGAATGTAACATGTATTTATGCCTCTGCCCAGAAGAGCTTAGCCATGTCAGTTTCTTGGATCATGGTTCGAGCCATTTCTTGCAAAGTCCTATTCTTCCTTTCCACTACTCCATTTTGTTGTGGAGTTCTAGGACAGGATAAATCATGGGAAATGCCAATGAGAATCAAAAAGATTCTTAAGGTATCTGTTCTCAAATTCTCCGCCATGATCACTTCTGACTTTGACTATTTTATAATCCTTCTCTGATTTCACTTGAGAGCAAAAGGTAGAGAACACAGAATGAGACTTATCCTTGTGTTTCAAGAGTTTTACCCATGTCCAATGACTATAATCATCAACGATTACTAATCCATACTTCTTTCCACTTATTGAAGCAGTTTTCACTGGTCCAAACAAGTCAATGTGTAAAAGTTCTAACGGTCTAGAGGTGGACACAACATTCTTTGCTTTAAAGGAAGTTTTAGAAAACTTTCCTTTCTGACATGCTTCACAAAGAGCATCTGAAGAATACTTCAAATTTGGCAAGCCTCTGACAAGTTCAAACTTATTTAGCTGAGAAATCCTCCTCATGCTAATATGGCCTAAACGTCTATGCCATACCCATTGCTTTTCATTAACAGACATTAAGCATTTGACATTCTGTTCACGAAGATCAGAAAGTCTAATCATATAAATGTTGTTTTTCCTCTTTTCGACAAATAGGATTTAACCATCTTTCTGACTTACAGCCTTACAAGACTTTTCATTAAAGATGATATCATAATCGTTGTCACTAGTTTACTAATTGACAACAAGTTATGCATCAAACCATCGACTAAAAGAACATCAGTAATAGAAGGAAGGTTACCATTACCAACGGTTCCAGAGCCAATGATTTTTCCTTTCTGGTTTCCTCTGAAACCGACGAAGCCTCCAGGCTTAAGTTCCAGACTTTGGAACATATGCTTTCTTCCCGTCATGTGTCGCAAGTAACCACTGTCCAGGTACCATGACCGGTGTTTCAGCTAAGCTGCTAAGGATATCTGCAACATAGATTATCTTGTCCTTAGGTACCCACTTTCTGGGTCCTTTCTTGTTAGCTTTCCCAGAGTGTTTCACAACTTTGGACTTTTGTGCAACAGGATAATCAAGTTGAATTTGTGCATGATTTTTAACTTTAGAAACAGATTTCTGTGTAGGTGGGGGTTTTTGTGCAAGGTCAGAGCAAACAATCTCAGTGCCAGAAGGCACAAAGTGGTCTAGAGAGGTTTTGGTTTAACAGTTTTACTTTCGTCAATTTCAGATGACTCTGTACATCCCAAACCTTTCTTACCATTTATGTTTACTCCATAGATCATGGAAACTATTCTGCTTCTAACTATGCTTTTAGCTAGAAAATACTTGAATGCTCGATCATACTTGTTGATACAACTTGTGTCAGAGACATTGGAGATTAATTCTTCTTCTAATTTAGCAACTTTGCTTTTCAAAGCATAATTACTATTTTTTAAGAAAAATATATTTTCATTTAGAGAAGAATTATTCTGCTCAAGCTTATCTTTTCCCTCAGAAGCAATTACATGTGATCTTTTAAGATCTTTGTATTTACTCTGAAGAGTTTGATACTTTTCCAGCATTTCCGACAGATATGACTCTAATTCACAATGAGAGAGTTTAGATAATACCTCTGAGTCTGAGTCTGAGTCTGATTCTGGTTTTGATGATATTCTGTCTTCTGGTTCTTTAGAAACTTCATCGCCAATTGTTGCTACCAGCGCAACATTTGCTTGTTCTTCATCGGATTCTTCTTCTTCAGAATCAGAGTCTTCCCAAGTTGTCATTAGTCCTATCTTAGCTTTGGAGAAGTTCTTCTTAGGCTTCTTGTCTTTCTTGATCTTTGGACACTCGTTCTTGTAATGACATGGTTCATTACACTCATAACAGATGACTTCCTTTCCAGAGTTCTGCTTCTTCTGTCCAGATGATGTCTCAGAGCAGCCTTTGTTTCTTTTAGATCCTCTGAAGTTTCTTTTCCTATGCTTCCAGAGTTTTTTTATTCTTCTGGAGATTAACGATAGCTCATCTTCTGATTCTTCACCAGAATCTTCTGATTCTTCCTCAGCTTGATAAGCCTTTGCCTTTTCAGATTTAGACTTAAGAATGATATATTTGCTTCTCTTCAGAGGTTCATCTTCTTCGAGCTCTATCTCATGACTTCTTAAAGAACTAACGAGCTCCTCAAGACTTATGCTATTAAGATCCTTGGATAGCTTTAGAGTTGTTACCATAGGTCTCCTTTTCTTAGGAAGACTTCTAATGATCTTTTTCACATGATCAGTAGTTGAGTAACCTTTGTCCAGAACTTTAAGTCCTGCGACTAGCATTTGAAACCTTGAAAACATGGTCTCAACTATCTAATCATCCTCCATTTTAAATGCCTCATATTTTTGGATTAGGGCCAACGCTTTTGTCTCCTTGACTTGAGCATTACCTTCATGAGTCATTCTTAGAGAATCAAAAATAGATTTGACAGTATCTTTATTTGTTATCTTCTCATACTCAGTATAAGAGATAGCATTTAGCAAAATGGTTCTTGCCTTATGATGATTCTTATAATCTTTCTTCTGTTGGTTGGTCATAACACTTCTGTATATTTTAGCACCTGTAGCATCAACTGGGTGAGTGTAGCCATCGACTACCAAATCCTAAAGATCTACATCATAACCAAGAAAGAAGCTTTCTATTCTGTCATTCTAGTAGTCAAACTTTTCACCATCAAAGACTGGTCGTTTGGCACTGTAATGATTTTTCTCTTTTGTAGTAGAATTATCAGGAGCTGCCATGATATCTCACACAAATACTGGATTAGTACTGAACACTGTTAAGTGTTGATAAAACATTTATCACAATCAGAACCGGAGCTCTGATGCCAATTGAAGGTTTGAGAAAAACACAATAAATGAGGGGGTTAGAATTTGGTTTTCAAAATGAAAGCTTTTTGTGAAACTCAAACAAAGATCACAAATAGACTAACAATAGAGGAAGACACACGATATATCCTGGTTCACTTGAAAACTATCAAGTTAATCTAGTCCACTCGCCAAGGTGATTTTGCCTTATACACAAGGACTTAATCCACTATAACCAAACTGATTACAACTGCACTAGCAACTGCTGGTGACTAACAATACACAGACTAACCATCTCTTCTTAAGGATTCTGACCCAACTGGTCCTTTATGGAATTCAAACAACTGTTTGATCTGATAAAATGTTTACAATGAAATGCTTCTTACATAAGCTGATATAAACACAATTTCTAGCTCAATCTAACTTAGAGCGAATCTATACAGTAAGAACAATCTTCTTCTTTGTATTGTGGTGCTTTACTGTTCACTCATGAATTTATCTATTTCTTGATTTCTTTCTCGTATGAATCAGTGTTTTTAATATTTCTCTTTTTCACACTTGGTGTCACACACGATTTGTTGAATGATCAAGTCTTTATATAGCCAGAAAAAGATTCGTTGAAGGGCATATCAGTAATAATAGTAAAATACTGGCGACTTGAAATAATGTCGTTATGCTGGGGTGAAAATCGTACACTAAAATTGTCCTTTGTACCACCAAATCAGGATAGTGGAATGGTAGTGGAAAAGAACGTGTTTGATCTGTATTATGTACTATTTTCCCTCGCAAACATTTAATCTTCTTCTATCCATCAGAGGCTTCTAAGTTGATATAATTGAAGCATGATCAGAAGAATGAATCATTGGGTCTTTAGAGTCTTAAGTCTTCAAAGTCTTCAGCACTTGTTCAGCAGAACTTTGTCATCAGAGTCTTCAGCACTCCTTCTTCAGAACCCTTGTTTATCAGAAACATAAGTCTTCAGAGTCTTCAGAACTTGTTGAGCAGAACATTGTCTTCAGAGTCTTCAGAGTCTTCAGAACACTGTTCATCAGAACCTTGTCTTCAGAGTCGTTAGCACTTAGTCTTCAGAAGATAAGTATCAGAGTTAAATTCAGAGCCAGAATCCAAGAGAACATTGTAGCAGCGACATAGTGTCTTCTTAGAGTCTTTCTGAAGCACAGTAGATCAGAAGCAATCTTGCTTTTTTGACGCAGAAGCAACCATTGAGAACTTTAAAGTGACGTTTCACATGATCTCTATCAGATTCAGAACTATCTTTATCAGAGTCAGAACTATCTTTATCAGAGTCAGAACTATATTTATCAGAGTCAGCACCTGTTTGTCAATACTTAAGAAAACAAACATTAGAGTACCAAAATTGTTCTCACACAAATACAACTTTGTTAGTATCAAAACAAAGAGATATCTTGCAGAACCAAATCTTGTTCTAACACAAACAACATGTGCCTTGTTTCTGACCTTGTCATGCCTGCCAAATTCAAGACTCCCAAGTTTGTGAAATACAAAGGCCATTCCTACCCAAGAGCTCATCTGGTTATGTACTTCAGAAAGATGTCTGCTTACACCAACAACCAGAAGTTGCTTATCCATTATTTTCAAGATAGCCTGAGTGGAGCTTCACTCAAGTGGTACATGAACCTTGAAAAGAACTGTATTCAGTGCTTCTAGGATCTTGCTAATGCCTTCATGAAGCAATACAAGTACAATCTTGACATGGCTCCAGACTGTCGTCAACTCCAAATTATGTCTCAAAATGAGAGAGAATCTTTCAAATAGTACGCTCAATGTTGGAGAGAGCTAGCTCCCCAAGGTGAACCCCCTCTGGCAGAGAAGGAACTCGCAGAAATGTTCATGGACACCTTATCTCCATTCTATTGGGAAAAGATGATTGTTAGTGTTTCCTCCAACTTCACATATTTGGTGACCATTTGCCAAAGACTCGAAGAAGGTGTCAATAATAGTAAAGTGTCTAAAGCTGCAAAATCTTCTAATGGTACGAAGAAATCCTATGGGAACTTCCAGAAGAAGAGAGAAGACTAAACCAATGATGTCTTGAGTGAGGAGAGAAGACCTCGTCACAGACCTCAGTATGCTAGTTGCACTTCTGTTGCTGTTGTTGCTCCTATTGTTGCTGCTCAACCACTTCGAGCTCCTTAACGTCCGCCTGTTGGATAAAATCAGAACCGCAATAGGACTTACATTGATCTTATTCCCATGACATACACTAAACTGTACCCTGCTATGGTTCAAGGAGGATGGATTACTACTAGGACTCTACCTCTTCCTCCACACCCTCTTCTAGCTGGTTTCAGGTCTGACCTCCATTGTTCATTCCATCAAGGTGTCGCAGGCCATGATTTGGAAAATTGCAATGCACTGAAGGCTAGAGTGCAAAATTTGATCAAAGACAACATCCTCACTTTCCATGATGTTGCTCCTAATGCCGAAGACAATCCTCTGCCAGGGCATGAGAAGTGAAGCTTCAACCAACTTCAGCCAGACTATCTTCCTAAAGCCAATGTTTCAGATAGACCAGCTCACCCCTGTTGCTGATTAGTCACTAGGCCATGTTTCTTGTTGTTTGCATTTTCCTTTAACTGTATTATTTGTTTGCTTTCAAGTTATGTTTTTACTTTCATGTTAATGAAACGAGCGCTGCAATGGTTTGATTCAATTCATTTGTGGATGTTATTTACATCTTTATGCTTTCTTTTTCAAAAAATGTATACCTCTTATCCACTTTATTTTGATTATGCAAAGATTGGAGGGAGGATGATGAAAACGTGATACCCATAACTACTGTTGGTATGCTTTCAAATCAAAAATTTGCGGATGATGTAAGGCATTGTTTCAATTTCCCAAACATTGGAAAAATAAAGAAGTTATTCCCTTATCAACCCCTTCGAGCCTAGAAGTTGGAGTTTCTTTTTGTACAAAAAACCCCCCACAATCTTAACATAGGGATAGGTAGTTCTCAGTTAACTTGGTTGTGCATTCAAATACAAGAGCTTCATGCAAAACACCTTTCAATAAAGGTTGCATTCACAAATTTTCCTTTGCACACAACAGGAAAGTGTGTCTTTCAAGTCGAAAGCCAATGATGGTTCACCATAATCATTAAGCTAGGCAGTCACTCGCTTTAAAAAAAAGATAAAATTAAAAGAAAAATCCCGCTAAGTCAAAACCTATAAAGGAGACTTAGGCAAAAACTGGGGCATCCCGCTGACTGTAAGCTTCAAAAGAAACACTCCAGGAAAAAGTCAGGGATAACAAATGAGGGATCTTTAAATCTTCACCATGAAAGTCCTCAATGGCAAAAACAACTAAATGTTGTAAGGAAGCGGTGACTGCCATCTCAAGAGTCCCTTGACTTCTAAACCATCATCAGTACAATTCCCAATCTCCTAGGAACCTGAGCGCATAGTCTGAGTTAACTGAGCGTAGGAATACAGATCATCACGAAGATTAGGTGGGTACAAATAAACTTTGAGTCGTTATCCTTTGTTTCACCATGAACCAGGAAATGTTACAACCCTCAAAATACCTAACTGAAACAATGTTATTTTGAAAGCATACTATAGCAAGTTTGCGTAAACTGACTCCAAAAAAATATATTTGCAAATCATTTGCTTCGCTTTCCACTTTTAATGTCTTGAACCATCGTGTTTTGACTAGTGGCTTATATGCTTCACATCATTCTAAAAATGATTTTAATTTCAAATGTTACATGAACTTTGCATTAAGATTACCATGTTTGTATGAAAAATTTTGTTTGTAAACTGGTTTTCCTCTCAAGGAATTTTCAAACAGTTGAGAAACTTGGTCGGTGATCGTATCAAGGGTAAGTACCTTCCAAATCATGTCGAGAATCAGTTCAAGATTTGTTGTCTAGGGCAAGTCCTTCTCAGAATTGGTTTATCCAGAAGACCTTTCATGACTCATACTGGGGCAAGCCTTCTAAGCGCACAATAAAGCAGTTATCTCCAGAATCAATCAAACTGAAGGAATGATTAGTTCATCTACAACAGTCAGCTAATCTAAGGCAACTTACTTAAAGAATACCCAAGCAGCCCTTCATCCTTCCTCCAAGGATCATCGACCTGATACAGTTTACCAGTGTGGCAGAGATATGTTCAGCAGCAACATCTTTTATCCTGAAGCAGAATTGCAGTGATCTCTGTGTTGAGGAATCATTCTTCCAATCTTGTCCTCTCCCCAGAAGAGTCGAGCCATGTTGTCGACATCTGCATTTGATCATACATCATAGCAAATTCATATACCATGCATAGCAAGAGTGTTTCATCCTCATTTGCATTCACCAGAGGTCGTGTTGCCATCAACGTCTTACCTTGTGGTAAAAGTCCAATTTAATTGGCACCTACCAAACAGATACTTTTATGTCTTATCTGACATTCCACCAGATTTGAATTTCCATTTCCGATTGTTTTTTGGACATGTCTTATATGTTATAACGTATTTCCAAAACCCTTTTTTTGTTATCTGATGTATTCCCAGATATTTCATTACGGTTCTGATGCCTTTCCAAAATTCTCTTAATTTATATCTGAGGTATTACTTGATGTGTTTGTCTCTCTGATGTATTTCCAGATTGAGTCTTATTTTCTGATATATTTCTAGAAATATCTTTTCGTGTTATTTGATGTATTTCCAAATATTCCCTTTGATTCTGACGTATTTCCCGAACTCTCTGAAGGTGGGAAAACACACAAAAGGGGAGGGGTTGAATTGTGAGAGACAAGAATGCAAATCCTTTTTTTAAGATATATAAGATTCTAAATAGTTATTCAGAACCAGATCGTAAACACAGCGGAACTGAAGCCAGGCACAAAGTAAACAACATATAAAACATAATTGATTTATACTGGTTTCTCTCTCAATTGAGAGTACTTCAGTCCCCTTGCTTCACAATAGGTTTTTACTATTATCAATGCTTTAATACACTTTCTTATGTATTTAAACGTAAGACTTTCACA
Organism: Lathyrus tuberosus; assembly: GCA_022829125.1. Lineage (NCBI taxonomy): Eukaryota > Viridiplantae > Streptophyta > Magnoliopsida > Fabales > Fabaceae > Lathyrus > Lathyrus tuberosus. The sequence continues at coordinate 1,734,980 of JALAZF010000048.1, read as the reverse complement.
ACACATACTTAATAGTATAAAACTCTTCTGCTTAATCAGATCCTGATCAAGACAACCTTGCTTAGAGCACATGTCTAAGACTTTAACTTTATTAATCAGCTCCTAATTAATACTTTCTCTTGCTTAGAGCTTGTGTCTAAGACTTCACCTGCTCAATCAGCTCCTCATTGAGACTTCCTTTGCTTAGAGCACGTGTCTAAGACTTCTGCCATTGCTTAGAGCACTTGTCTAAGACTTCTGCCATTTCTTAGAGCACATGTCTAAGACTTCTTTGCTCAGACCTTCTGTCTAAGACTTTGTCTTTGCTTAGAGCACATGTCTAAGACTTCTTTGCTCAGACCTCTTATCTAAGACTTTGCCTGTGCTTAGAGCACATGTCTAAGACTTCTTTGCTCAGACCTCTTGTCGAAGACTTTGCCTTTGCTTAGAGCACATGTCTAAGACTTCTTTGCTCAAGCCTCCTGTATAAGACTTTGCCTTTTCTTATGAACAACATATTCAAAAGAAAAGAGAACAAGGTGTACTTAATTCTGAATCAGACACACAAATTAATGACCCTAACAAAGATCTTAAGCACTTGATGATTTTCAGGATATTCAGTATTTAGGAAACCTTAAGCCTTATTACAATTAACAACAGTAATAGAGGATTCTGCATATACAATAGTGTTGTTCACTGTTGATCTTGTCCTTTCTTCAATCGGATAGAGGTGTAGAACACATCTATCCTCTTTTGCTTTCCAGTTGCTTCTTGTTTCTTTTTCCCATCTTTTAAGTATAACTTCCGACTACTTAAATAATAAATTTCTGGGAACTATCCGTTGAGAAGATAAATAATCAGGAAGTACTTTGATCTCTTTTAAAGTACAAGAGTTCTTTGAGAAAAGATACACTCACGATCTTGATCTATTGTGTAACTTAATTAACCATTGAGTCTTCAGAAGAATCATGTACTTATAGAGCCGTTGAGAGAGGTTATCCATAAAGTATGTCAACACTTCTTGAGCCTTATGATTGTAGACTCTAGCTGCGGAACTGATTGGACATAGTGGTACTCTTTCTTTAGTACGGATAACATGAGCTTTGTTTTAGATTCTAAACGCTTTATCATAAGCTATTTTCAATTATTAGAGTATAACTAATGAGATGCTTCTTCTGATGCTAAGATTATGAGTATCAGAATCCATTCCATAATATCACTTAGCAATATGTTCTTTTCTATAACAATTGTGCCTTCATAACAGACCCTGAGTAAGTTTCTTTAAGCGTTATGACCTGCATACATGAATACACATTAGATAACACCATTGTTCTTTCAATACTATTGTTATCATCAAAACCCAAGTGGAATATGTCAAGAGCAAATTTTGTTCTAACAGCTCCCCCTTTTTGATGATGACAAACAAGAGTATTTAAAGAACAATGTTTGGGCTATTTTAAATTTCTTAGATACCATCAGAGCAAGAGGTGTGTAAGCTCCCCCTGGGTTCCGTTTCTAATAAATTTTAAAATATATTTATTTTCTTAGCAACAGTAGGGTACGAGGTTTGTAAGCTCCCCCTGAGTCTAGTAGTCCAAAATTAAGTTCTGAGAACTTATCTTAAGTTCCATTTTTCAAGAAAACTGTAATTTTAACTTTCTTAACAACACCAGAATTTGAGGTTTGTAAAGCCTCTTCTGAGTCTAATAGACAAAGGACTAAGGTTGAAATTTGTAAACTCCCCCTTAGTTCTATGTACAAGAAGAGTTAAAATCATTTACCCGGGCAATATAACCAAAATTAAATGGACTAATACATTTTAAATACTTTTATATTTCTCCCCATTTTCTCACATCAAAAAGATTAAAGTACTATGAAAGGCAGAGATGCAGTCAGAGATCCCTAGATGGTCAAAGATACTTTATAGGGGTTATAACAGTCAGAAACAAGTATAAGCATTTTCCAAGAGGGTCAAAGATGGTTGGTATAGGAAGGTACTTGACTGACTACTTAAAACACACTATAAAAGTAGATCAATTTTAGTGTTCTTAAGTGTTCATCTAGTTCATCAAAAATACTTCAAGTAAAAGTTATCTATTAAGAGAAAAATCCATAGCTACATGCCTCACAGAAATAAGCAACATGGTTTTGCAAGAGAAAATAATTTACTGAAGAAGGTTGAAAAAACAAAAGAAAGAAGTTTAACCACAAGGGAACATTATGCACAACATCTTGCAGATACAGCAAACGAAAGTCAGAAACTGAAGAAAGAGAAGTGTATTCAAACCAGATTGGCTACCTACAAAGATTAAACTTCAGAATCAAACGAGCATAAGAATTCTTCTGAAGATACTTCAGCTGAAGATGAGGAAGCATATCAATACTGGAGAGAATATTTAAACAACACAGAGAGATATGACTGAAGCAATAAAAAAGGCTAGAAATAGACAAGTTTATTGTACTGTCAAGTCTCTACAAATGTAACCTTTTTGATGCAATTTTCCCTTGAATCAGTTTAAAACTTAATTTCGCCAGCAAGAGCAAATCTCATAGTACTTTAAGTAGATATTAATGAAACATGACAAACATATTTTAATTTGATTCATAAGTGCACATACATAGAAATCATAGTTATAATGTGATATGCGAAAATTTAAAGACATAATCAACCCAAACAACAAAGCTCTACAACCAACATAAAAAACATATAAGCAGGTTCTAAATCCTAGGCATGAGGTTTCTTCAATAATTCCATGATTGCCTTAAGGTCATAACCAAATTCTTCTTGCTTCTCAACCACGGATTTGAAATTAGCATCCATTGAGAGTTTATTGCTAGTCATCTGATTTTTCATATCCTCTTGACATTCAGCAACTGCAATTACTTTAGCTTCAAGACTCTGTAATTGCTTTTGACTAGACACACCAACTTGTTTAGTAGAGAAATCTCTTAGTTCTTCAATGATCAGATTGAAAGTTCTTTTGAATCTTTCCCATTTTCCATTGTAAATCATAGAGTCAGTGGATGAAAATCCTTCTTCCACAAGAGCTTTTACCTCATCAAACAATCCAGTCTTGAACACTTCTAACCGAGAAAGTACATGATTGGGTAATGGTTTGTGATTGGTCATATGTTGAGATGTGGTTTTCAGGTTTTCAGGAATATATTCATCTGTGGTGTCATTTTCTATTGCATGAGTTGATGGAGATTTGTGTTGATCAGTTTCTTGGTGGATTTGAGGTGAGACATGAGTTTGGTCATTATTTTCAGTAGGTTGTTCATATTTAGCATGTTCAAGACCATCAGTGAGAAAGTCCTTAACATGATGATCTGAGATGGTTTTGGTGGAACTGCTAGAGGGTAAAGCAATGTTAAGGGGAATAGCATCCAGACCGCTTCCAGTTTCATCAAGAATTGGTGAAGTAAGCTCAATTTGAATGTAAGCATCAATTTCTTAGATGGTTTGATTAAGCGATACATTGATTTGATTTGGTGTTGTTGTTGAAGTGGATTTTAGTAAAGAGAAGTCAGTGTTTAGAGGGATAATGGATAGTGCGGAGGTTTGATTGGATTCAGGGGGTGAGGGTGTTGGAGACTTTCTCTGTGAAGTGTTAAGATTGGAATCATTTAAGAGTTCAGCCTCAGTACCTGATCCAATAGCAAGTGAAGCGAGTTCATCTGCAGCTTTTGTATCACTGCTAATGTCATCTGGATTCTCATTCACAAGACTTCTTAATTCTTCCTTATCTTCAGTAGTTTCCTCTACATCTTCTGCTTCAGAATAAACAACTTTGTTGGTTTCAGCCCTATCTTCAATAGTGGCATCCCTTTTGCAATTCTTAAAGAATTTATGAGTCATCTGGATAAATTCAGATGAGTTAACAGCAGATTCCAATCTACTTCTAAACTATTTTCTTAAAACAACCTTATGTGATTCTTTAAACTCAATAGCTTCCTTGATAAGATTCTTCTTAATCATATCTTCTGTCACAAGTGTTGAATAGGAATTGATGACAGCTGTGAAGAGATTGTCAGCCTGTTCCAAGGCATGAGCCCTTTTTGCTTCCCTTTCTTCTTCTTCTAATTGACTCAAGCTTGACAATTTCCTTTTCTTAGATGCAGTGATTTCCTTATTTGAGTTATTGTCAGATCTTTCTCCTCTTGTTTTGGTGGGAAGGATTTTAGCAGTTTCTCTGAGCTCATCAACTTCTCGTTGCAGATTCTCTTTTGTTTTGAAATGTTTTTCCGTTCTCTGAACAAATCTTTCTTCCTCTTTCTGCAATTCTTTATGGGCATCTCCCATTAGCTTCTTTCTTACAAGTCTTTGAACTTCCGTTTCTTCTTCAGCCTCTTCATCATCATCATAGACAATTACTATTTATTTTCTCTTTCTCCTTGAGTTATACACATCCTGAGATCTCTCAGGAAGCTGGTTAATATGTTCCCACGTGATGGTTACTCCGCACTCCTTTTTAGCTTCTTTAATAAGCATTCTGATGACTTTAGGAGAGTCTTCTTTGGTATTAGCAGGAAAGTTATTCAGAAACTTCCTATTCTTTTCTCTTCTGATTCTGGTAGGACTGTCAATTATTATAATGTCCTTTTTTAGTATATCTTTCATGTGAGCCAGAATAGATGTAGATAATACACTTCCATACGCTTCATTCAGATTCTGAGTGTCTCCATATTCTATCAGCAGATTGATCAGTTTGCATTGATAGAACAATTTAGAAAGTAACTTTGAATAAGGTACTGTTCTCTTGAGTTTCTTGAAGGCGTCGTTGATGGATTCACACAAGTGATGAAAGATGTAACCATGGAGGTTTAATATTTAATAAGTTGTAAGAAACTAGAGAAACATATTATAATCCCAGGAAATTTGATCAGAACTTCCTTCTCGTGGAATTAAATAACCAATAAGAATTTTGAACACTAGTTTTTGTTCCAGATGCATGTTCTTTACTTTCCCAAAGTCGCTTTTCTTTTTTAATAGAGCATCCTTAATTTCCTTGTCATAAATTCCTCCATCCTTACTGTTGTGAATTAACAATCCTTTATTTTCATCCCCAATTAACTTAGCAATGTGCTTTTGAGTAATGGTAACTTCCAGACCCGTTACAGCAGATCTAATTTCTTTAGACTTGAATTCCTTTAAACTCATTTTTGCTCTAGTTTTTCCTTTCAATTTCTTTTTGTTTGGTATAGCGGTTTTTTCCTCAGTCTGAGCAGAGAACTCATCATATACTTCTGCTCTGACCCAGAAGTCTTTAACCAGTGTTGGATAAGTAGGTTCATTCAGCAAGTTAAAGTAGTTCATCCGTCCTTGAGACTCAAAATATTTTTCAGACGACAACCATTTATAGTAAAGCTCTCGAAGTCAATAAATTTGCTTAATAAGAAGCTTAAGATCATCTTGATTGAGTGAAGAAGTCTTTGGTTTGATCTTAAAATCTTGCATGGAATCAATGTTTAATGGATTGACAGAAGAAGATGCCATATGGAGGGTAAAAGGATTTTTCTAGGGTTTTTTAGTTAGGGCACAAGAATATATAGTGATAGAGGTTGTGTGTGTTGGGAAGGTGTGGAAATAGATAAATGACATTAATGAAAATTTAAACACATAGGTATAAAAAAAAACTTAATTTCTTTCAAATTCAAGTAATAAGCGTAAGGAGAACAATTCATATAGGTGTAAAGTGACATACAAGTGTCAAAAAAATTTACCCTTAAAGCATGTGAGAAACAGAAAACTCTTTTGCGTAAGAATCTGAATCAGAAATTTTTTAGAGATTATATGGTATCAAAACTTCGCTTTATCAAAGATTTTGACGAAGATAATTTCTGACAATTGTTCAGATTAAGATTCTTCATTTTGAAAAAAAAAATGATAGATCCTTATTCAAAAGTGTTAGGAAAAATTCTTATTTTACAAAGAGAGCGAATATCCATGACACAAGTTCTGAAGGATCTAAAGTAAATTTTATCCAAGATAAGAAGTACTGCTGCAAACATAAAAAACTGAAAAGATAAAGTAGAACTTATCTGGATAGATTTTTTGAACCTGGAACTGGAGTTAGTTTTGATGAGGTGCTTGTGATATGTCCAGTCGCCAGTATGTTGAACACAAAGTCTTTAAGTAACACTATTTGATTTTAAGACCCGTTGTTCAGGTAGATATCTTAATTCAACAACTCCACTTAAATTCATACTAAAATGACAAGTACTTTTTCCCACAAGAACTTTGTCTGCACCACTGTGAAGTGTTATGCACAGACAAAGCTCTGATGCCAATTAAAGGTGGGAAAACACACAAGAAAGGGGGGTTGAATTGTGTGAGACAAGAATGCGAATCCTTTTTTTAAAGATAGATAAGATTCTAAATAATTATTCAGAACCATATCGTAAACACAGCGGAACTGAAGCCAGACGCAAAGTAAACATCATATAAAATACAACAGATTTATACTGGTTCCTCTCCCAAATGAGAGTACTCCAGTCCCCTTTCTTCGCAAGAGATTTTTTCTATTATCAATACTTGAATACACTTTCTTATGTATTTAAACATAAGACTTTCACAACACAGACTTACAATCTGAAACTCTTCAGCTTAATCAGATCCTGATCAAGACAACCTTGCTTAGAGAACATGTCTAAGACTTTAACTTGCTTAACCAACTCCTAATTAATACTTTCTCTTGCTTAGAGCTCGTGTCTAATACTTCACCTGCTCAATCAGCTCCTAATTGAGACTTCTTTTTCTTAGAGCACGTGTCTAAGACTTCTGTCATTGCTTAGACATATGTCTAAGACTTCTGCCATTGCTTAGAGCACATGTCTAAGACTTCTTTGCTCAGACCTCCTGTCTATGAACTTTCCTTTTCTTAGAGCACATGTCTAAGACTTCTTTGCTCAGACCTATTGTCTAAGACTTTGCCTTTGTTAGAGCACATGTCTAAGACTTCCTTGATCAGACCTCCATTCTAAGACTTTGCCTTTGCTTAGAGCAGATGTCTAAGACTTCTTTGCTCAAACCTCGTGTCTAAGAATTTGCCTTTTCTTATGAACAACATATTCAAAAGAAAGGAGAACAAGGTGTACCAGATTATGAATCAGAGACACAGAGTAACGACCCTAACAAAGATCTTAAGCACTTGAAGATTTGCAGGATATTCAGTATTTAGGAAACCTTAAGCCTTATTACAATTAACAACAGTAACAGAGGATTCTGAATATACAATAGTGTTGTTCATTGTTCATCTTGTCATTTCTTCAATCAGATAGAGGTGTAAAATACCTTTATCCTCTTTTGCATTACAGTTGCTTCTTGTTTCTTTTTTCCCATCTTTTAATTATAACTTCCAACTACTTAAATAGTAGATTTATGGGAACTAGCCGTTGAGAAGATAAATAATCAGGAAGTACTTTGATCTCTTTTAAAGTACAAGAGATGTTTGAGAAAAGATACACTCGCGATCTTGATCTATTATGCAACTTAATTAACGATTGAGTCTTTAGAAGAATTCTGTACTTATAGAGTCATTGAGAAAGGTTATCCATAAAGTATGTCAACACTTCTTGAGCCTTGTGATTTTAGACTCTAGCTGCGGAACTGATTGGACATAGTGGTACTCTTTCTTTTGTACGGATAAAATGAGCTTTGTTACAGATTTTGAACGCTTTATCAGAAGCTATTTTCAATTCTGAGAGTAGAACTAATGTGATGCTTCTTCTGATGCTGATATTATCAGCATCAGAATCCATTCCAGAATATCACTTAGCAATATGTTCTTTTCTACAACAACAGTGCCTTCATAACAGATCTCGAGTAAGTTTCTTTAAGCATTATGACCTGCATACATGAATACACATTAGATAGCACCATTGTTCTTTCAATACTATTATTGCCATCAAAACCCAAGTGGAATATGTCAAGAGCAAATCTTGTTCTAACACTCTCTATTTGCGTTATCTGATGATGTTCCAAATATTCCCTTTGTGATTCTGATGCCTTTCTAGAATTCGTTTTTTCTCTCTGTGGTATTTCCGGATTGTTTCTTTGCCTCTCTGATGATTTCCCATATTGATTCTTTTATTCTGATGTATTTCCAGAACATATCTAAAGTATTTCCAGATATCCCCTTTGAATTCTAATGTATTTTCAGAGTTTCGTTTCTTTTACCATCTGATGAATTTCCAGATGTGTCTTATATCTATCTGATGCACTTCCAGAACTTGTTTTCACTCTCTGATGAAATTCCAGAGTACCTGTTTCGTCTCTCTGACGTATTTCCAGATTGATTCTTCTCTTTTGACGTATTTCCAGAACCCATTCATGTCTATTTGACGTTCTTCCAAATATGACTTTGCTTATCTGATGTTCTTCCGGATATGTCTTCAAAACCTTTTCCCGTACATTTAAAGTTTTTCTGAATGTTTCAGACGTAGCTTTAAAATCTTTGTTTTCATCTAATGATATTCTGGATGTTTTCAATTTATTTCTGACTATGGTTAATAACTGCTGAATGTCTTCAAGTCAGTTTCCCCATTTCATCCAATGCTTTTTTTGGATATGTTTCGGAGTTCATTCAATTTTTTTCTTAATGTCTTTGATGTTTTCTTGTGTTCCAGAGTTCATTCAATGTTTTCCTGAATGTTTTGGATGTTTGCTTCAATATCTATAATGTTTGTTATATGTTCCGGAGTTATTCAATGTTTTCTTGAATGTCTCTGATGTTTGCTTGAATATCTCTAATGTTTTCTTTTGTTCTAGAGTTTATTCAATTTCCCTGAATATCTCTGATGTTTTCTTGAATGTCCTCAATGTTTTCCTGATTATCTCTGATGTCCGCTTATGTTCCAAAGTTTCATTCAACGTTCTTTGATGGTTGATATTGTTCTTTTCCAGGGTTTGTTCAATGCATTTCGGATAAATCTCTGATGATTGTGACTCTTTCCCCAGTAAAGTTGCTTTTTCTTTCTGGATGTTCCTAAATATTCCACAATAAAGTTAAGTGCTTTCTTGGAAACTTCTGTTGTATCTTCAAATTTGGTCTCATTCCACATCTAATGTCTTTCTAGATGTTTCTGATATGTTTCCCAGAGTGTGGTACTTTCTGCATCTGATGCCTTCCCAGATGTCTGTATTTTTGTTTAGGGTTTGTCCTTCTCTTTCCAAGTATTACTGGATACTCTAGTCTGGTTTTTCCAACAGTAACTTGTTTCCTGTGGTTTCATTCCCTACAGAACTCAGAGTCTTGCATTTATATCATTTCATAAGCATCTTTATGATATCTTAGGGCCAAAAATTATGCATGTTTGTATTTAAGTCTCTCCGATCTTGTCGAGACGGAGATTTCATTAATCTTCATATCTCCGGATTAAATAAACTTAAATAGGGGCATTTGTCATACCCTAATTTTTATCCCTAAGATCTCGCCTCTTTTTGCATCATCTGCATAATCTATCATGTCTTTCATCACGCATAATGCCCAATTTATCAGCCAGAATAAATTTGTTGGATTTACAGCCGAATCGGTCAAATTAAAAGTCAACTGTGCGTAAAATCAGTGGACGAAAAATTTCAAAATCGAGCTTGCAAACGTTAGTTATATTAATCTACGCTTCGCGTAGTTTAACCTGACATGCTCGTTTTAATTTTTCGACTTCTTTTTGGACGCATTTTGACCAATCTAAGCCTTTTAATCGAGGAAAATTTATTTCAAAATTTGATCAAGGGCTGTATTTTTCCAAGTCGTTTATTTCACGCTGATCATTTTGGTGTATTCATTTTATTTTTTCGAGCACTTCGATACCACTCCGATTATTCACTTTTAACCATTTTTATTTTTATTTTTAATTAATAATCTCTTTTTAATTAATCAGTTTTCTTAATCTAGTTTATTTTATTTTATTCTATTTGTTATTTTTTAATTTTTATTAATATAAATTTGTTTTTATCTATTTTAAGCAATACTTAATAACTAAGTTTTAGAAAAACCATTTCGTTTTTTAGCTTAATTTATGAAAACTTGCAGCATCACGTGATTTTTTCATGTAGTACGGAGGAAACACGCTTTATTTGAATTTTTCCTCACCACAAGACCTCTCTCTCTCTCTTAACAAGGAAAAGCACATGATACCCGATTCATATTAAAATAACACAGATCTAAACTACCTCAGCTCTCTCTCACAAAACATACCAAAAGGCCACCTTTTCATGCAGTCCCCACCACACCATTAACACTCTCTCTCTCTCTCTCTCTCTCTCTCTCTCTCTCTCTCTCTGTGATAAAGGGAAGAGAAAAAATAACATTAAAAAAATATGCATTTCATAACACTACACTTCACAACATCACCAAAAGAACAAGCATATTACTCTCTTCACCTCACTTTATCCCTTCTCTCCTACGCATGAACACTTGAGATCTCGACCCATATATTCCCTCTTTTCTTCACATATACCTCTCTCGGCCTGCATATGGGGTTGGTTCTTCCACTAAAGAAAAAATAAACTCCATTGCCATAATAACCACACACAAAACCATAAGTTAAACCTTCTCCTTCAATACATAATCGCCTGCGAATTTCAAAGAAAAACACACTAACCTCACTACCATCTTTTCTTCACTCCCTGTTTCATTCATTTAAACATATACAAACTTCACATATCATTTTTCATCTTACTCCATCACTAACTCTTCATTTATTTTTACTGTTACTGCCTCATTTTATCATCAACATTCACACCTTTTTTCATGGTTTAATCTCACATACACAAAACACACTTCTATCGTACACTTCATACACCATTGCTCACCATGCTCACGTAACAATTCAAACCAGCCAACATATCATTTTTTTCATCACTTATTTTCAAAACATAACAAACATCCATCTTCTCCATCTGCATTTTACACACTCCATTAACCTCACTTCATAACATTTTTCGCATCCCTACTCATCAACCTCTTTGGTCGAACACCTCATCTTCACCTTTGACCATTTGTACTCCCTCTACACCATCTCCATATCATCTCTCCTTCACACACAGTTACCATAATCACCATTAAAGATAACCTTAAAAAAACACACTACCCCTCACTTCCTTTTTGTGGTGGCTGAACCAAACAACAAACCGTGAAAAAAAACAAAAACCGCCCCAAACTCATAACATGCTATTTCTCAAAACATCACCATGCCAAAACTTTCATACACCACAACAAACCTTAACACCTTCCTCCATGCGAGTACCACCAACATTCAGTATTGGGATGGATTAAGATGTTCTAAAAGGGTTTCCACGACAGCTTAGAAAAGATGAATGATGTCATACATTGAGTCTTGATGGTGTCCACCTCTGCCATCTTGGCTCTTACTTCAATGTGTACTTAATTGAATACAAAGAAGGGGAGGGATTTTGTTTTTTCATTTGGATAGCTAAAGGAAAGATTTTTGAGTTGTTGTTGTTGTTGTTGTTGTTGTTGTTGTTGTTGTTCGTAGAGCGTACCACGAGATCAAAAGAGAAATACACGTGAGTTTTTCTTTTAGCAACTGTTATTTTATTTTGTTTATTTTTCTTTTTATTTTAAGCTGAATTTCTTAGGGTATTTTGGCATTGTTGGGCTTTTGTGCCCATATGGCATTTTGTTTTAAAAAGAAATAGAAAGAAACAAATTTATTTTTATTTTAAGTTATTATTGTTCTTAGTTACTTGTTTTAATCAAGTTTTTAATTTATATAATATTCGAAGAGACCAAAAAAATATTTTTAATCTTTTTTAAATTTTTTAGTTTACTTAGTTATTAAATTTTAAAAATTGTAAAAAATATGCCATTAATTATTAATCACTTTAAATATTTTATTTAATATTAATTAATTAAATTATTAATCAATCTTATTAAATATTTATATTTAAATTGATTAATAATTCTCTTGTTGCCCGATTCTATTTTGCGACTTGTCTGCTTCCATATTTTGGGCTCGTTTTCCTCAATTTAATCTTGATGCTTTTCCTTGATTAATTCCTAATGATACCATGATTCTTTGCCATGTGTATTATGTTGATTTTAGTTGTTGGTGTTACTACATGATACTTTGCCACCTGTATTTGCTCATTCTCTTTGTTGTCGATCATACATGATGTTCTTGTCGTGTGTACCTTGTCAACTTTTGTTGTTTTATCGTTCATGATGCTTCACCATGTGTATTATGTCGATTCTATGTGTTGTTGATCATACATGATGTTCTTTCCATGTATGTTGTTTATGTTACATAATGCTTTACCATGTACCTTTGTTGATTCACATGATGTTTTGCCATGTATGTTGTTGATGTTACATGATGTTTTACCACGTGTCTTTGGATTCTACATGATGCTTTGCCATGTATGTTGTTGATGTTACATGATGTTTTACCATGTGTCTGTGGATTCTACATGATGCTTTGTCATGTATGTTGTTGATGTCATATGATGTTTTGCCATGTGTACGTTGATGTACTTTGTTGTCTATGGATTTTATTTGTGTAGTTTGCTACATGATGATTTTCCATGTATCTGTTACTTTCATACATGATGCTTTGCCATGTACTTTGTGTTTTTTTATTTCATGTACCATTGTTGTTTTCCCATGATGCTTTGCCATGTGTGCTTTGTTGATTATACACGTTGGTTACATGATGTTCATGCCATGTAATATATATGTTGATTTTATTATACATGATGATTTACCGTGTGTTTGTTGATTTCATTTACCTTGATTCACATGTTGTTTTGCCATGTATTTTGTCGATTTTATTTGTTGCCTTCTCATGATGTTCCATGTGTATGTGGATTTCATTTGGTTGTGTAACTTATTGACTACATGATGATTTTCCATGTATCTGTTACTTTCATACATGATGCTTTACCATGTGTGTCTTGTTGATTCTTTTTGTTGATACCATGATGCTTTGCCGTGTGTATTTCGTTGGTTTCATTTGTTGTTTGATCATACTTTGAGCCTGATGATCACATGATGTTTTACCATGTATTCTGTGTACTTGTTGATTACATGACGATTTGCCATGTATCTGTTGCTTTTCTTTTGACCCTTGTGACCTAATCCAAGGAAAGGGAGTGTATGTTGACTTACTGTCATGTGCATGTTCCCTGTATGTTTATTGCTTTGCCTTGCCTTTCTTTGCCCATCTTTACCTTAACAAACAATTTTAGCCAAAACACAAATATTTCAAGAGGTTCCTGTAGGATACTGCAGATACTTAGGGTGCTAGTACCTTTCCTTAGTATAACCAACCCCCGTACCTTTGATCTCTCTTTGCTTAGCTTTAGGCCTTTCTTTTTTGTTTTGCATGTATACTTAGGGTTTTTGTTCGATCTTTTCTCCCTTCCCTTGGAAAAATAAAAGTTCGGTGGTGATATCTTATCCTTTGCGAGTCAAGCTAGTCAATAGCTTTGGTCTCCGATTCTCACCGCGACACAGCCTTTGTGGTTTTATTCTTCTTCTTGGGTTGGGTGGTTATTTGGGAACTTTGATCATGTTTTCGACTCTGAAAAAGAAAATAATGTGTTAAAACCATCTCGAGATTAACCAATGCACAAGCTGGAGAAAAGATAAACTTTTTTCTTCTGTTTGTCTTCTTTTTCTTGGGCCTCACTAGCATTGGATGGGCCTTCAGCATCGGCTTGGCCTTGGTTTTCAATTTCACCTACAATAAAAACATATGAGAAGTCGATGAGATAAATATAAAGGATTCTAAATTGGTTGATGTATACTTTATTTTTTCTCAAGGAATTCCCGCAAGTTGGAAAAGCCAGTCGTCAGTATATTGCAAAAATGTTCTTCCAAAAAGTTGCCCTGGAAGTATTTCGACCACCAATTCTCAAACTCCATTATGGAGTAGAAGTAATGTTGAAAGTGGAATATGTGAAGTTCGAGAACTTGTTAACGTTGGAAATGCATGCAATCTTTATACTTATGAGTAGAAAATTTTCTCTCAAACCATCATATATCATTCTCCCAGGTGTATAGAGATTTTGGTAACATTTTGCTAAAACCAAATTATCTTTCCACTAAGTTAGGTTGATAAGTGATAAACCCAAAACCAGTTGACCCTGTCTCAATACAAGTATATAGGAGCGTAGGGGTTATAAAAGCTTCCCAAATAGCATTTGACATTGCAGCAGTGGAAGGGTACACTAGGGAACCTATTTCAGAACCATCTAGGGCCATCACATTGATCTACCAATGGTGCCATAGTCGAAACAAAAGTTTTGGTATTGAGAAACAAATTGATGTGCTTTATGAATGTTATATGTGAAGGAGTGTCTTGTGGGGTAACTAAGGCAAGTCGAGTGCCTTTGATGCTCATAGCATCAGTTTCTACCATCAGAGCCTTCGAAATGGTTATCTCTAATTTTGGTTCAAATGTAGCATTAAACCAAAGTTGTAAGAGCCACAGGGGGACATAAAGGAGGTGCTTTTTATTGGTCTCGGGAGATGATTTAGCTTATGAGAAGCAGTACCGAATGATTGATATAGGGTGGCTAGAAGTAACTGGCCAAGAGATATCTTTCGACCCTCATGAAGTTGAATCGCTAAAGGAACATATTTTTTAGCTATTTGCGATGAACTTGAACAAAAGAAGTAGTAGGAAAGACAAAGGGTCAGAAAAGCGATGTGCTCTTGGTCGGAGACTTCTTATACGACGGTGTCATGATAGTCGATGATATAATTTTTGAGGTTGTACCAATCAAATGTGAATTCATTAAGGGTTTCCAATGTTGTGGTGAAGGTTTCACCTGTGTGTCGAAACCTAGTGATAGCTGCTACATCAAACAAAGTCGGCGTAACCGTCCCACAGGGAAGATGGAATGTGTTTGTCGAACTTTCCCAAAAGAAGATCGAAGCAAGCAACATAGCAGAATTGTACTTAGGTCTAGTTCTAGATAGTTGAATTATGTCGAAAATGCCCATGTTTTCCCATTGTTCTTTATTTTGCCTTTGAACTTTGCCGAGTCATACAAGATAATCCTTATTTTGGGGTGAGGGTGTTGATCGAAAAAATGAGCGTAGGCGTCTCCATAAAGTCCAGGCCGAGAGCGCATTCTTTGAATGCATAAGGAATGGTAATAGGATAACAAGGAATAAACTTTTCACCTTTTCAGGGCGTGATTTAGCAGTGGGAAAGCAACCTAGAAACCCAAGGACTTTATTAGAAAGGAAAACCAAAATTAGTACCTGTTTTACCCAGAAAAAGGTTTTCTCCTTATCGAGCGATGGTTCATGCACAAAATCTCTTCCTTTTTCCTCCTCTGATGCCGAAATCACAAATGCAAGTGGGTTTTTGTCGGTAGTTAGTGCAGAAGTTGAAGTAAAAGAACCATTGTTTATTTTGCTGAAGTTGTTTGAAAAGAAGGTTTCTTTTGCTGAGTAACAAGACTAACGCTATGGAAATGCTTGAAGATTGGAAGAAATGAAATAAAAAACTAAGACTGGTATTTATAGACAATGGTAGTGGTTAATCATTCAACAAATGGAGTTCACGTGGCAGTTGAAGACATTTTTTCTTCAAGTAATGGACACGATAGTGGGCTTCAGAAGTTAATTCCTACTCTCCTAAGAAGTAGGAGTAATGATGACTCTTTTGAAAAAACCTACGCTGAACAGACATTTGTGAAAAGGAGTAATAATTACACGACGTCAGCAGTGGTTTGAACAGGGTCGAAAAGTTTTCAAAAATTCCTTTCTCCCTTCGACACTTGTGTGGTCGAAAAATGGCATTTTGGGGGGAAATTTGTTACCTCGTATTTTTGACACATGTAAAAAACGTGGGAATTCAAGATCAATTTTGGATATGATGGATATTTAAGGTTTTCCCCATAGTCAAAATGGTCCTTTTTTACCAGAAGGCCACAACCATTTGTTGAGAATTTCATGTCGAAGAAGGTTGAGAAAGCTGGTTAAGAGGTCCATCGAAGAACCTGGTAGTGTTAAAAGACTTAGTGAAATTTAGGTTTTTAGTTGACGTGGCTATGATGTTTTTATCGAAGAGTATGGATAAGATCATACAGTTATTCAAGAACACGTGGAAACCTCTCAAAGACAAAAGATGCATGAAGACGAAAATGTGTCAATTTTTGCTAAGTTTACTGCTACAAACGGTTATATTAAGACTAGTATATAAGAAGTGTTTGTATATAGTTTTAGAGGTCTAGAATTTTACACATTAAAAACTCAAATTATCTAACTGTGAAAGTGAGAAACGATTTTTTAATGTATGTACTTGCATTCTATTTGTAAAGTTAAAATTTTCCTTTAACTTTTCCTTTTTACCCATTCACTTTACTGCATTATATTTTCATTTGATGTTCTTGACCTTCATTGCGAACTCCTCCCAAGAATCACTATTAGTTCTCTAGATACTAGATGTTGGAATTAACCTGAATCTTAGAGATAATCCGAATAAATCTTGATTAAACGAGAATCAATCTTTCTGATTGATCGTACTTCTCTTTCCTCACTCGTCACTTGAGTGATTCAACCACACCTTATTTGCAAGACGATTTTTCCGCACAATGATTTGAAATAAAAGAAATCCATGAAAGTGAATTGAGAAATGAAATTCTAGCATAGCAGATAGCAGATGTCCTAACACATGTCAAGACATTGTTCTGCATAAATATTAAACAAGAACGGAACAGCAGACTGAAATCCAGGATATCAGGAACTGCAGAAACACAGATGTTTTGACATCTGTTCCAACATGTTAATCAAAACTGAATTGTAAATTGTAAAATGATAAACAACACAGAATATGATGACCCAGTTTGGTGCAAATCACCTACATCTGGGGGATACCAATCTAGGAAGAAGAATCCATTATCAGTAGTATAGTTTTATGTAAACAACCTCAGGTTTACACTAAACACCCACGTTTACCTATCACTACCCAATGAAGACTTTATCTAAGAACACCATCCTAGATAATAGAAACCCATTTCACTCCCTAAATCACAACCTGTGATTATATAACAGTTACTACACCATACTTGTATCATCCTATTGAAAGACACCTCTTTCAATACAAAGTTCAGTCAAGCATCCTTGACTAACAAGTTAACTTGGATTTTCTTAAAATCTTCATCCAAGAACAATACACGATTCATTACCTATGGGTTTCTGAATTTGTTCAAGTACCTATGTCTACCACAATGTATCAAATCGATACCGAGGGAGACTTACAAGAGAAACCTACGAATCTCAAAACCTAAACCCTACTTTACAAAATAGGATTCCTAAGTCTATGTCGTTCTCTCTCTTTTTTGCATTAGGTCTTGGTCTTCTTTTATAGCCTTCTGCTTTTTTGGGCTTCATATCTTTGATCCTTGGTCCACTGCCAATCGCGCCTTGAATCTTGGAACAGATTTAGAACAAACCTGTTGTAATGATCATGATGTAGAGTCTTCATGCTGGGACATTTCCCTCGACATCTTTGGTCTAAGGTAGAACCCTTCATGTTGAAACATCCTTCACAACATTATGTTTTACCAAAATTTAGTCAAACTCTTGGAGCTTTCAATCTCCCCCTTTTGAAATTTTTTGGCTAAAACAGTCTTCAGTTTAATAGTGCATGCAGTGAGAAAACCTGAAGCAAGTGTCAAGAAAGAGAGAGAAGATAATTTCAAGATCCCCTCCTCATTCACCTTGTGATACTGAGTACATAGAGAATGTAACTCATATCACAAAACACAACTTGCTCTCTAACTCTGATCAGAAAACACAATTTATCCAAGATGTTAGCACCCAGAACGTCATAACATCCTTTGAGACATTTTCCAGATGATCAGAAGCATGCAAACAGTTCATAGTAACAACATAGCCATTCTCCCTCTTTTTAGACAAAAGATGGCAAAAGTGACTCATGCAAGGCCATACCCAGATTGTGCTTACCCAAACATGGACAAAAACCCATTTGCTCTCAACTTAAGAAATATTTTCTAGCATGATCCTCCTTAAATATCGAAGATGCTATGTAGGTAGAGCCAATCCATTTGAAAGAAACAAAAGACTAGTCAATGAGTGTAATAACTGCTGGTCAAGGTAGTTTCAAAAGATTTCACATTTTCTGACTTGTCCTTGAAATCGCTTCTGAACAGTGTTCTGATACCTAACCTAATTTTGTCAGATTTATGGTCCCCACAGACAGAACTACGATTACACCCATCTTCTGTTTATTCTAAATCACGTCTTTAATCCAGAATTAGCAAACTTGATTACTACAGAATTCTTCCATTGACCTTCCCATCAGCAAAGATTCCCAAGATACTTGTACCACTTTTAATTCAATCCATTGACACCAATGGCAGAATCAGAACAACCTGATAAGTTCACCTAGAACTTAATCAGTAGGGCAATGTCATGACATCTCGTCTGACATATCAACCTCACCTGAGGCAATCTATCACAGACTACTTGAAACCACAAACAATCTTGATAAACAATCTGCACCACTGCAGCCATATATCCACAACCGAAGTCTAACTCCCCCTGTCGTAGATAATCAGTGCTCCTTTGCCAGAAGAACACCCTAAATGAATGGAAAACATAAGACACATCTTCATGTCTTCAAGAGCGCACCCTCTGTTCAACACACCTGTTGAACGCATTCACCTAATGCTTGACCCTCAAGCAATCCATGTACTATACTAGTACATTTAATAGACAGAAACACATCAAAATCACCACATGATATCCCATGATAACTTCATGATCATATAGTGAGAGTACCAGGAACGCATCCATGTACCACAACCAACAAACTCTTGGATTGAGACCAAAACACCATTGATCCCTCTCGTCCAGAAACCATCTATACACTACACAAATTCCTCCTAAATTCTTATGTATAGATCTCCTTGTTCCCTAAGATACAACCCAATTGAATATGGAATACTTGCCATTCCTCAAAGAGACATACAGAGCCCTTTAGTTTGCTAGCTCGCCTAGACGTTCTTCACATCAAACACATGCTCCAGAAATCCTCAACTTATTTGCTCCACAAGCTCCAAACTGATCCATTTCTCTCTAGCATGCCACATTCACATCAGACTTCTAAGACAGTCCTTTACCCATCATTCTCCCGTAAGACAAGATAAATACCTCTTAGACAAGATGTGAGTGTCAAGTTCCACACACAGAACTAAGAATCCTACTCCAAGGATAACTAACCCAGAAGATGTTCTAACATCAGTTATGACATCCTTCACATATCATAGACACCAACCAACATGGTTCTAGATATGTTCCACCACTGGACTTATTATCTGCATAGTAATCCAACTGAAGATATTCAAACAACACTGTGCCACTAGCTTGATCAATAAGAACTCCAGATAACCATAGAGATAAATAAACTCTCATCCACCAAAAGAAGGTAATCTTCCATAATCATCTTAGAAATTCTACCACAAGCTCAAAGATAGAACTGAACTAGAACCTCTTTATGTTTTCAATCAACTACCCTTCTGCCCAAGAGTAATTAGTTCCAAGCACCCTGCTTGAATACGCAATAAAGATCAACCAAATGCCACTGTTTGGTTCATCTTATCTTTTCTTCAGAGTTTTAGACAATCTTCTGATCCACCAATGAAACCTAATCTTCAAGTTACATGATCTACTTACTCTATAGTAAGCCATCTTGGATCCACCAAGCCTTAGACATGTAACATCTTCTCCTTCCACAGCTCCCGCAAACTGCATGAGATCGACTTTTTTGAAGTGTTAATTCCATTTCTTTCTGAGAAGATCAACTTATCTTACGATTATGCGCCACAACATCAACTAAGACTCTAAAGTTTCTGCTTAATGTGCAGACATCTGATCAGACATCCATCTGAGGAATTCAGCCCTTCCTTTTTCCACTTAGAAAAACCTCCTCCCTATAACAGAACAAGAGTTCCATGTTCTCATAGACTTGATTCAACAACCAAGTTTGAGTAGACAACCTTCATCCTGCTTAATCATATCACAGGTACTCAATACAAGCTCACACCTTGATGAATATCTGCTTTACAACTCCAAAGAACTCAACGTGCCAACTCTTATTCTTCAGAAAAGAAGTAGTCATAGACTACACCACAACCATACCAAAGAATTCCACTTTCCTTAGTAGATCCGTCTTTGAAAGTCAGAGATAACTGCCACTTATCCTTGACCTCCAAGATGAGCAAGATCATATGCTCCTATGTACCTAGATCAGAAATAAACGGACCCAAGTTGTGCCATTACTAGCACCATATTCTGGACAAGTCACTTGCCAGGACACTTTCCAGATAAACATCATATGCTTCTAGTAATAATTGGAACACACCTGCTGCACTCCAATACTCCTAGATCAGAAATAAACTAATCCAAGAACTATTCATCAAGATTATGATGTCTTCTTCTTCATCTTCCACATCACCATTGTCTAGACTAGTTTCTTGCCAGGAAACTTTCCAGAGATCAGATGCTTCTGTCACACCAAACTAAAGCAGATTCTTAGGTCAACACCCAAGAGAGATAGATCCAAAAGCTTATGTAGTGCCCCTCCCATGATTCTGCACAAACCCAGATGAAGAGATGTTTCAACATCGTGTTGAACATCAGCAATCTTGAACTTCACATACAAGGATAATCAATTAAATACTTGTGAATATCACAAATAGCAATTAATCTTAAATCCTTGTTCAATAACCCTGCTTCACTGTTGAAGCCATACTCCAACAGATCACTCCCTGAACACTTATCAAGTATTCAATCTTTTCAAGTATCTTCCTTGACAAATAAAGTGTTGAGATACCAAGGTTGCTACCCTTGACTCAAGTAACTAAGATTCTCCCTGAACGAACCCTATTTACCACAACAGTTCTGAAATCTCCATTCATATTGGATCCACCCCTAGGATTAAGAGAGATGAATCCTTCCTTGCACTTTTGGACGGTGAAAATAAATCACCTCCACTTTCTTTAGGTTTATGTTTCTCAGAAACACCCTCTAGTCAGAAGAATAACTAGAAGACTCTAGATGCACGAGTATTATGCCTTTATGAGTGGACTTGAGAGAATTCTCAAGTATCTTTGACAACTTAGCCGATCAATGATTTATCAAATTCCTAGAGCAAGAACTTGATAACCCTAATCTCAACTCCCCTTCTCTTCAACTGACTTCAAGAAGCACAAAGGAACCAAGCTTCCAAGTACCAAGTCACCATAACAGACATCTACCAACAACTCTCTCCATTCCATAGCTCCCGACTTTGGAATAAAAAGATGCAGATATCTTCAATTATAGAGGCCGATGATTGAGATCTTCCACCCTCTGTCTTCAGTAACAACTCCAGAATCTCATAAATTCCATAGCTCTTCCATCAGAAACATATGCAGCGGAACCACCAAGGAACAAATTCAATCTGCCCTAATAAGATGTCAGAACATCTTACAAGACACCTCAACAAGAGAACTAGCCACTTCTCCTACACTAGTTGTAGAACCTCCTTAGAAACATGAACAACCACTGGGTTGTTACCTTCGACCCAAAACATTCATCCCATCTATTAATACCCTTGAGTATGTCTGAGTTGATGAACTGATCTCCAAAACTCCTCTTTGTTAAAACCGCCAAAAAGTATCTCCCAAAGATCTCATCCAGAAACAGACAGTATGCCTGCTCTGATACCAATTGAAATTTTGGCATAGCAGACATCAGATGTCCTAACACATGTCAAGACATTGTTCTACATAAATATTAAACAAGAACAAATTAGCATACTGAAATCCAGGATATCAGTAACTGTAGAAACATAGATGTTTCGACATCTGTTCCAACATGTTAATCAAAACTGAACTGTAAATTACAAAATGATAAACAACACTGAATATGATGACCTAGTTCGGTGCAAATCACCTACATCTGGGGGATACCAATCCAGGAAGAAGAATCCACTATCAGTAATATAGTTTTATGTAAACAACCTCAGGTTTACAGTAAACACCCACGTTTACCTATCACTACCCAATGAAGACTTTATCTAAGAACACCATCCTAGATAATAGAAACCCATCTCATTCCCTAAATCACAACCTGTGATTATATAACAGTTACTTCACCATAATTGTATCATCCTATTGAAAGACACCCATTTCAATACAAAGTTCAGTCAAGCATCCTTGACTAATAAGTTAACTGGGATTTTCTTAAAAGCTTCATCCAAGAACAATACACTATTCATTACCTACGGGTTTCTGAATCTGTACAAGTACCTATGTCTACCACAATGTATCAAATCGATACAGAGGGAGACTTACAAGAGAAACCTACGACTCTCAAAACCTAAACCCTACTTTACAAAATAGGATTCCTAAGTCTATGTCGTTCTCTCTCTTTTCTGCATTAGGTCTTGGTCTTCTTTTATAGCCTTCTGCTTTGTTGGGCTTCATATCTTTAATCCTTGATCCACTGCTAATCGCGCCTTGAATCTTGGAATAGATTTAGAACAAACCTGTTGTAATGATCATGATGTCGAGTCTTCATGCTGGGACATTTCACTCGACATCTTTGGTCTGGGGCAGAACCCTTCATGTTGAAACATCCTTCACAACATTATGTTTTACCAAAATTTATTCAAACTCTTGGAGCTTTCAATAAAGAAAAGAGAAATTAGGGTTTTGGGAGAAAATAGAAGAAGATGAATCAAATTCTGCGGAGTTTCTCTTCGCGTTTATTCTAACTGACTTTCTCTTTTCAACAACTTCTATATATTTACAATAGTAAGGTACCTCCTTATTTATAGATGAGATTTCATGAACAGCAAATAATCTCTAACTAATTCAACTAACAAACGCTAAATTTTAACTCATTAGAGGTTAATTAACTCCTTCGACGGCTACCTACTTTGACTCTATAAAATGCTTAACACAAAGAATTACATATTTAACACATATGACACATCATTTTAAAATGAATATACAATTAGTTTTAAATATAAATATATGAAATGGAAACGAAAACATTGAATTTAAAATAAGAAGACTACTTTCACGAATAAAGTAAAATATGACAAATTAAATTGTAATTAAGCATATTAGTTTTTTTTGTAAGCAATGAATATATTTAAACGAGTACAAAGGATACTCAAACCTGATTATAAAATAAACGAGATAAAACTCGCACAAACAAAGAAATTACAAACCAATTGGAACTTAACATAAATACAACAAGGGGTGTTTGTTGAACTCATACAAATTACAATTTGGATGGGTAATATCTCCAATGCAAGACCACCGCCACACCGTAAATTTGATCGATCAAACGGTATCAAAAACATTCCAACCAATATTCTTGAAGATGATTCCGTTCCTGAGAATCTACAAATTCCAACACACCGCTAACCAAATGCAACCCTCTTTACTGGCTCTAACTCGCTTGAGTTTACAAAAATCAAACCAATCAATGAAACTCCCCTTGACCCTGATACCTCCTTTATACGAAAAACCAATCCACTCGGAAATCTCCCCCCACACAATAATAGTCACCGGACAAGAAAAAAGCACATGATCCAACGATTCCGATAAAGAGTTGCAAAGCACACAATTTAAGTTACCGGTAGAAGGAATAATACCTCTAAAGGCAAGCAAATCCTTTGTTGGAACTCTATTAAAAAAACATCACCAACCAAAAGCCTTTATTTTAAGAGGAACCACTACTTTCCAAACCAACTCCAATGCCTTATCATCCCGATTAAAAGGGCCAAAAGGCACGTGATACAAATTAGACAGCCGGTAAAAGGAATTTACCGAATAAGACTCAACCGACCCCTGTTGCCACACAATCGAATCCCTCTCCGAAAAAGTCAGCCTCACCTCGTCCAGCCTGTCACAAAGTGCTGGCAAATCCAAAATAGTTGAAGCTTGAACAAAACTCGCTGTAGAAATAGTAATAGCAGCAACCACTGTGTATCCCGTTCCAGCACCAGCAGTAAGAAGCGTTGGGCCTGCAATAGAAACAGCAGCTTCTGCTGCTAAACCAGAACCAACCATTACGTACGAATTAATTCCACTATCAACAATATCCAAATCATTAATATTAATACCTAAATCACCCCACTCCCATATTCCATCCTTCCAGCCTCCTAAACAACCTACCGACACTTCTTGCAGCCGCGATAAAGCATAAAGTTTTGGGAACTACACCTTGAGACTACCAGACCCCAACCAATTGGCATGCCAGAAAGAAGTGGAAAAGTTGTTTCCCACCTTAAATAAACAATTGTTAATAAAGATGTCATCCGGATAGTGCTTTGAAATAGCTACAATATCCATCCACCATGTTGAATGAGAACTCCATTTAGGAATGATAGAATCATTATTGGACATAATCAATTTAATATCCCCATAACGAGCCTTCAAAACTTTAAACCACAAATTCTCTGATCCTTCAAGAATTCTCCACCTCCATTTATGAAGAAAGGCCACATTAAAATCTTCAATCCTCATCAAATTGAGACCTCCCTTGTGGAAAGGCAAACAAAGGCTATCCCAATTGATCCAGTGAATTTTCCTATTCTCCTCCGAACTACCCCAAAGAAAGCCATTTTGAAGTCTAATAATATCCTTCCGAAGTTTCACCGACACTTTGTAGAAGGAAAGATGAAAAATCGAAAAGATATTAAGAACCGATTTAAGAAGAGTTATCCTGCCACCAAAACTCAAGAATTTACCATGCCAACAAGATAACCTTCTCTCCATCTTAGCAACCAAATAAGACCAAGAGGATATCCTTCTAGGATTCGATCCAATTGGAATACCAAGAAAAGTGAAATCTTTAGATTCCGTTCTACAAGAAAGGAACAATGCTCCCGCTTCAAGAAAATTAGGAGGAACATTAATACCGATGAGTTTGCTCTTGTGAAAATTGATGCCTAGACCCGAAACAAGTTCAAAACCTCTAAGCACCGCTTTGATCGCCCACAAATATCTCCAACTCCCGTCACCCATTAAAAGTGTGTCATTCGCAAGTTGAAGAATATCGATGAAACAATCACTCTTCACCATGATACCGGAGAACTCACCTAACAAAACCGACCTCTTTACCAAAACCGATAAACCCTCCGCTACCATAACAAAAAGAAACAGAGAAAGAGGATCTCCTTGCCTCAACCCCCTCTCCACCATAAATTCCTTAGTTGGACTACCATTCACCAATACGGACATCTTGCTAGAAAAAATAGTGGCCTCCATCCACCTCATCCAATTCTCCCCAAATCCCGTTCTAACCATCACGAATCTAAGGAAATTCCAACTAACTTTGTCATAAGCTTTTTAGAAATCTACCTTGAAGAGAGTGCACGCCTTGTTCTCCTTACTCGCATAATCAACAACTTCGTTAGCCACCAAAACACCATCTAACAATTGTCTACCCGGAACAACCATACTTTGGCTAGCCGAAATTAAAGAGTGCAAAACAACCTTTAACCTTGCCGCCAAAAGCTTAGATAAAGCCTTGTACAAGCAACCAACTAAATAAATTGGTCTAAAATCATCTAAGCCCAAAGGACTCTCACACTTAGGAATCAAAGTCAAAAAAGCAGAAGTAATTGTCATGGACAAGATCGCCCCACCATGGAAATCCACAAAAAACCGAATGAAATCTTTTTTTTTAAATACCAACACTTTTTAATGAAAGTGAAAGTATAGCCATCCGGACCCGGACTTTTAGATCCCTCACAACTCCACACTACTTCTTTAATCTCCTCCTCCGAGAAAGGACTCTCAAGCAAAACCCTTTCCTCTTGACAAAGCATGTTAAAAGAAATCCCCTCCAAAATAGGTTTCTCCCTATCGGGCTCAACAAATTTATTAGCAAAATGATTCCTCACCTCCTCCTTAACCTCGTTAACCGAAGTCAACAAACCTTTATCCGAATTGATCGGCCCAATATAATTACGCCTTCTTCTCACCTTCATAACACAATGAAAGAACCTACTATTGTTATCACCATCATTAAGCCATTTAAGTCTAGATTTCTGAATAAACATATTCTCCTTAATCCTCAAATTCAACCAAAAACGTCTAGAAACATTCTTACGATTATCAATGGAAGCTACCGATAACAAACCATTCTCTAAATCCTCCTCTTCATCACCTTCGTTGATCTCCTTCACGCAATCCTCAACCTCCAAATCATGTTTGCCAAAAACCTCTATATTCAACTTTCTAAGACTACCTTTAAGAAGCCTCAACTTCTCCTTAAGGACATAGTCACTTCTACCTTCTACACGAATGGCCAACCACTCCTTTTCAATAAACTTGACAAAATCCTTATTAGAAAACCATTCATTATTGAACATGAACGGTTTCGGCCCCCAATTCGAAGAATCCACCACAATCCAAATTGGACAATGATTCGATAAATCTCTCAATCCGATGAATTGCCCAATCACACCCCACTTGGCAATAGCCGACTCGGAAATCAAAAAATGATCACTTCTACTCATCGAGGAACCATCTCCACTATACCACGAGAATCTCTTGCCTTTACACGGGACATCGACCAAATCACTCTCCTCAATAAACTCCCCAAACTCTTTCATCTCCACATTCCGACTACCCAAACTCCTACCCTTCCTTTCCCAAGAATAAAGAGTTGCATTGAAGTCCCCTCCAATACACCACTCCCCATCTGAGAAAGAAGATTTCAAGTCCAACAAACTCTTTCAAAGCCTTATTTTCACTAATACAAAATACAACATTATATTTATGTTTTTTTAGAAAAATAACACAACCCTTAGTCTCATACTAAATTATAATCATATAACTTCTCCTTTAAAAACCTTCTGCCAAAACTATTTTTATTTTGTTTGTTAATTCAATTAATTTAATATTTAATAATTAATAATTAACTTTAAACAATTTTCAATCCACTAAATTATAGCACCACTAATATAGTTCTTTTTCATAACAATCAATCATTCAATAATAATTAATTTGCAATTATTCAATAATAATTAAAAAATTAATAAATAATAGTTAAAAAAGACACGTAGTTTTCTTTTCAAACTTCTCTGAGCAATTTCCCCTATTTTTTTAATAATATAGGATAATAATAAATTAAATAAAAATCCTAATATATAAAAAGCTAACTCTAACCAATTCAAATTAATTCAATGAAATAAAACTACTAACCCAATAACAAAATAAAACTAATTAAGAAATCCAAAAAAAAATAATATTAATAATAAAACCAACTAATCCCAATATATTGTTATCTTTTCAACACATACAAACTATTGTGTTATTGTTATTTTTGTTATAAAAAATTTCAACCTAAATAACAAATAATAATAAATAATATCATTATATTGTAAATTATTTATTTATATTTTATTTTTTAATTTATTAATAATAATTCAATAAAAGTTATATACTGAATTATGAAATTAAATTTAGTATTTAAATACTAGAAAAACACTTTTACACATATCCAAAAAAAAAACTAACCCACTAACCCTGTAACAAGTAATAACTAACAATGTTTTAAAAGACTATTCTGATGTACATTTTGCTACATCACCTAAGCTTTATTTTGTTCTCAACCCAATATTTAAAAGAGATTGATTACTATACACTGTCAGTGTAAAAAGTTTTACACTGTCAGTTCATCGTCATCATGCGTTGGTATTATTTTATTAATGATTAAAATAAAAGTTAAATTTCTTCTAACATCCAACGGTTATGATTAATTGATAGTGTAAAATTCTTTTACACTGTCAATGTATTTCAATTAAATCCTATTTAAAAACTTTTACTTCATGTTATATTCTATTGGGAAGGATGCTATTTATTTTATTTTTTTTTAATTTTAGTTTTATTTGCTTAAGAACTTTGGCATAAAAAATATATATATTGAGTTTTTTCGCCCTTTTCAATCCATTGCTCTCTTTTTCTGGTTTTTATTTCCTTCTTCCATTGTTCCTTCCATATTTTTTTTTCTATTTTTTTTTTCTTTCTAAAATCATTGTTTGTTGATTTACAAATTTCTATGATTTATAGTTTTATCTATTTTTTATGGTTAAATATGTTGTATAATGTAATTAGTTAGCCAATTTAAAAGTGGATGTTTTGTGCATAGGTTTTTTGTGACTATATATCAAGTGAAAAGATGATGAAGTGACTAGAACTCATGAGTGGCCTTCATCAACCAAAAATTTATAACCCATAATAAATTCATTTCTCTTTGTATTTTTATTGATCTGAATTTCCTTTCATAAAATTTAGTTGGTATAATCTATAACGCCCTTATTTCTCTCTTTTTGTATTATCGCAATTTCTAATATGTTTAGCTATTAATTTTTAAAGTATATGAGTTCAAAAAATTTATTTGATTATTCTCCTCCTTTTCAGATTTACACAATTATTTTTTTATTTTTCATTGACTTCTCAAATCAATTAAATATATTTTTCTTTTAACTTTATGTTTGGCCATTAAATTATGTTAAAATATGAGAAAATTGTTATTAAAAAAAGTGTAAATGTGTCATTGTGCATGAAGAACATTTTGATATATAGAAGTGGTGGTGATATTGATGATTGACAATATTTTGATTTGGTAAATTTGGGGATGTCATTTGGCTATGATTGAAGGAATTGTTTATTAGATTAGAGGCTTTGACAAATATATCATTTTATTAATTTATAAATACATTAACATTGCAAATTTTGTGTGATTTCTCACTTTAGCACTTTACAAATTAGTTTTTAAAATACACATGATAATTTTATTCAAACATACAATTATCTTTATACCAATACATATATGAACACTATTGTTTTATTTTTTTTCTTTGCAAATTTAATTATGTTACACTCTTTCATTTTTTTAATTATGATAAAACATATATTTTATTTTTCATAATAATGTTTTTTAATTTTTAATTTATTTTAATAAAGAATACAATCAACATGAAAAACTTTTAGTACCATTATATCTTAAACTATTTTTATACAAAAATAATTATTAATATATACGTGCATCGCATGGGTAGACGTTTAATTATTAATTATTTTAGATATTTTACACGTAAAATTGTGTATCTTAAAAAATATAAAATAATTACCAATCATTAATTGGCCTAGTGGTGATTGGCATTTGATTCATGGCCATAGCAGTCAAAGTTTGAGTTGGGTTCATCCATCAGCAATGTGTAACATAATAGAATAGCGGTTTCGGCTAAGTGCTCGTGTTATCAATAAAAAGAATAGTGGTCTATTTTACTATGAATACTAGGTGTTTCATTAAATATATTGTGTCCAATTAAATAACATAAATGACTGGTGTATAATTAATCTATGATGTTGTGAATATTGAACATGCTTTATGTGAATGTTGGGAATTTGTGTTTCTAAACTTGTTTGATTGCTTAATTATTAGAAAAGAACCACTTCATAATTAGTTCAAGTATCCTAACAATGGAAGTCTCCACTGATACATTTATAGTACCACAGTAAGCTCTTTGATAGTTATTAACTGTACTGACTATCATTCATTAATGCAATGTCATCATTAGAACATTTAACTTCCATGATATTCACATGAAGATAAATTTATGCAATATATAATGAACTTATTTTATAATAATGCAGATTGAGAGTGTCAATAAACCCATAATTCTACTGGAAGTCGTTGAGCTCATTGGTTGGCACCACCCAGGTCTCTTGTCTGAGATCTCAGTTGTCCTTGCAAGCCTCCACTTCAACATGTTTGTAGTTAAAGTTTGAACTTATACCATGCTAATAACATGTGTTCTTTATGTAAATGACGCTACAAAATAAACTATGGATGATGACTAAAAAAGATTGTCTATTATTGAAATAAATTTAAGAGAAAACAAGGTCACGAAGGAAAAAAAGTAAATTTAAGAGAAAACAAAGTCACGAAGACGATTAGGTTGTGTTTTATAATTCCTTTATCCCCTCTTGTTGATGTACGATGTCTTGTATGAATTGTCTTATACTTATAATTTTACGATGAACTAACAAAACCGTTATAGCTAGTCCCCCATGAAATAACTCACTAACTACTTGAAGCTTTCTATCCCTAGTTCACCAGCGTAAATAGTGTTAGGCGATGAATAGATCGTTAGTTCTCTGTGCCAATACTCGAGGTATCATATCTCTATTCAACCAGCTTAAGTAGAATAATTGCCCTATGTCCAATACATAGGCTACGGGTCAGGAATTTTTATGCATCTAACAACATATTAACAGAGTATCTCAAATAATACGCATTAAGTAAAAGAAACAACTAAATAAAATTATAAGTGATAAGGTTCATACAATGTCAAACCACCATATAAAGCCAACAAAATTGAATAAAGTTCATCACACACAACCTAACCTATAGAATTTAGCTACTCATGATAAAATTACAATACCAATTGAAAAAAGATGAATAGCATGTGAATTCCCTTGAAGGATTGACCTCTAATGCTCTCAAAATCACCCTCTGATGCTGTAAAATCGTGCTCCCGGTGACAAATTTTGTAACCCTTGTAAAAGTGCAGAAAATCCCCTTTTAAAGCTATCAAAACGGGTCAGAACGCGTCATAAAAAGTTGTCATCGCGCACACTACAAAAGCATCATGCGCGTGATGGTACCTTTGTAGCTTTATCGCGTGCACGATGGGGTGCAATGTTGCGCGTAATTATTCTAGTAGTTGTGTGTTGTTTCACCTTTTTTCACCAAAATTCCCACCAACTCTCATTTTTTCATACTTGGCCCTTTTTCACTCATTCTTGGGGCATTCTTCATCATTTTAGCTCCTCTTTTACTCGTTTTTCCTCGATTCTTCGACTGATTTTATGTAATGACGGACTGTCATCATAACCCCAAACTTGAATCGTTGCTTGTCCTCAAGCAACTCACCTACAACTGCATATTTCAACGGACAACAAATCGCACAACAAGAGTTGAACATCACCATAATTTTAAAGTTACCTGATCAATATTCTGACTTCCAATTTCCATTAGGTAATTTCGGAAAACATCATCAACCATGACTAGTACTCAACCAATCTCTCGGCTCTCTTAACTCACTCAATTAATAGGGTCAATACTCAATCAACATGCAAAATCAGTTAAACTTAGCTTGATTACATTTTAATAGAGTAAATCGTGTAAATCTCAACACACACATTTAGAGAGCTTTTTTGGTTGTAACTTGGCTTATGTTAGGGTAGGGTATATTTAGGAAAGTATGGTTAAACCTTTGGAGTTATGTTCCTAGTTCTCCCTCATCCATCATACCTTGTTGTTGGTACTAGAGACTTGTGATCCTTACTACAATATCATTTTTTTTCTTTTTGTCATTTATTCATCATATTTTTTTTAATAAGTGTTTTTTTCACTTCTTTTTCTCGATAAATTTTTAAATTATGGATCAAATTCTCTAGTAGCCCCACCCCTAACTTAAACCGTTGCTCACTTCCAAGAGCAACCTCAAACTTAAACTTTTTCATACACTTGAAGAACAACACTTCTACCTAACTCCAAAGAGAGGTTTGAATCAAAAGGATATTTCAAGTAATTGTTAGAACAAGATTTGGTTATGCCGGATATCTCTAAGTTTTGATAATAACAAAGTAGTATTTGTGTGAAAACAATTTTGGTACTCTAACGTTTGTTTTCTGTAGAATTAACAAACAGGATCTGACTCTGATAGAGAAAGTTCTGACTCTGATAGAGACCATGTGCAATGTCACTTTGATTTGACCAAAAGTCGCTTCTGCGCCAAAGAAGCAAGTCTGCTTCTGATTTACTCACTTTTAGAAAGATTCTAAGAAGATAATATATTGATGATGCAATGCTCTCTTGGATTCTGCCTCTGAACGCGACTCTGATGATTTACTTCTGAAGGCTTTCTAGCTTCTGAAGTCATTATCTTCTGAAGACTAATTGTTGAAGAATCTGAAGACAAGGTTCTGCAGAATAATATTCTGAAGACTTGAGTTTCTGAAGACTAAGTGCTGAAGACTCTAAAGACAAGGTTCTACTGAACAACATTCTGAAGACTCTAAAGACTTAAGTTTCTGAAGACCAAGGGTGCTGAAGGCTGAGTACTAAAGAGTCAGAAGACAAGATTCTGGTGAACAAGTTCTGAAGACTCTGATGACTCAAGACTCTGAAGACCCAGTGATCAATTCTTCTACTCATGCTTCAATCATCTCTATTCAGAAGCCTCTGATGAATAGAAGAAGATGAAACGTTTGTGAGGGAAAATAGTACATAGTACGTATCAAACACGTTCTTTTCCACTACCATTCCACTACCCTGATTTGGTGGTACAAAGGACAACTTTTGTGTATGATTTTCATCCCTGCATAACGACATTATTTCAAGTCGCCAACAATCTTAATGATATTCCTGATCTGCCCTCCAATGGATCTCTTTCTAGCTATATAAGGACTTGATCACTTGAAGAAAAGAAGAGAGACACATGCGTTAACAGTAAAGCACCACAATACAACGCAAGAAACATTGTTCATACTATATAGATTTTATTTAAGTTACTTGAGCTATTCATAGTATTTATATCTGCTTGTGTAGAAGCAATCCATTGTAAACATTAATTTTGTTCAAACAATTGTTTGTATTCCTTAAGGGACCAGTTAGGTCAGAATCCTTAAGAAGAGACAGTTAGTTTGTGCTTGTTAGTCACCAGCAGTTCCTAGTGCAGTGTAATCAGTTGATTATAGTGGATTAAGTCCTTGTGTATAAGGTGAAATCACCTTGGCGGGTGGACTAGATTAGCTTGATAGTTTTCAAGTGAACCAGGATATATCGTTTGTCTTTCTCTCTTGTTAATTTCTTTGTGATCTTTGTTTGAGTTTCACAAAAAGCTTTCATTTTTTAAAACCCAATTTAAACCCCCATTTCTTGTGTTTTCTCAAACCTTCAACTGGCATCAGAGCTCTGGTTCTGATTGTGATAAAAGTGTTATCAACACTTCACCATGTTCAGTACCTATCCAGTATTTGTGTGAGATATCATGGTTGCAGCTAATGTTAATCCTATTCAAGAAGAGAAAGACCATTACAGTGCCAAAACACCAGTCTTTGATGGTGAAAAGTTTGACTACTGGAAAGATAGAATTGAAAGTTTCTTTCTTGGTTACGATGTATATCTTTGGGATCTTGTAGTCGATGGCTACAGTCACCTAGTTGATGCTACATGAGTAAATGTGTCTAGAACTGCTATGACCAACCAACAAAAGAAAGATTACAAGAATCATCACAAGGCAAGAACTATACTGCTAAATGATATCTCTTATACTGAGTATGAGAAGATAACAAATAGAGATACTGCCAAATCCATTTTTGATTCTCTAAGAATGACTCATGAAGGAAATGCTCAAGTTAAGGAGACAAAGGTGCTTGCCCTAATCCAGAAATATGAGGCATTCAGAATGGAAGATGATGAAACAGTTGAGACTATGTTTTTAAGGTTTCAAATGCTAGTCGCGAGACTCAAAGTTCTGGACAAAGGATACTCAACTGCTGATCATGTCAAAAAGATCATCAGAAGCCTTCCCAAGAAATGGAGACCTATGGTAACTGCTCTAAATCTATCCAAGGATCTGAATAGTATAAGTTTTGAAGAAGTTGTTAGTTCTTTAAGAAGTCATGAGATAAAGTTGGAGGAAGATGAACCTCAAAAGAAGAGTAAATCTATAACTCTTAAGTCTAAACCTGAAAAGGAAAAGGCTTATCAAGCTGAGGAAGAATCAAAAGATTCTTATGAAGAATCAGAAGATGAGCTATCACTTATCTCCAGAAGGATCAACAAACTCTGGAAACATAGGCAAGGAAATTTCAGAGGATCAAGAAGGAACAAAGGTCATGTTGACTCATCATCTGGACAAAAGAGGCAGAGTTCTGGAAAAGAAGTCATCTTCTATGAGTGTAATAAGCCAGGTCATTACAAGAACGAGTGTCCAAAGCTTAAGAAAGACACGAAGCCTAAGAAGAACTTCTCCAAAGCGAAGAAGGGACTCATGGAAACTTGGGATGACTCTAATTCTGAAGAAGAAGTTTCTGATGAAGAACAAGCAAATGTTGCGTTAGTGTCGACAATAATTAACGCTGAAGTCTCTGGAGAACCAGAAGACAAAATGTTATCAGAACCAGAATCAGACTCAGACTCCGACTCAGACGTATTATCTAAACTCTCTCATTGTGAATTAGAGTCGTGTCTTTCAGAAATGATGGAAAAATATCAAACTCTTCAAAGTAAATACAAGGATCTTAAAAAATCCCATGTAATTGCTTCTGAAGTAAGAGATAAGCTTGAGTAGAATAATTCATCTCTAAATGAAAATATTTTTTTCTCTAAAAAATAGTAATTGTGCTTTGAAAAGCAAAATTTCCAAACTAGAAGAAGAATTAATCTCTAATGTCTCTGACACC
Source organism: Lathyrus tuberosus (assembly GCA_022829125.1). Lineage (NCBI taxonomy): Eukaryota > Viridiplantae > Streptophyta > Magnoliopsida > Fabales > Fabaceae > Lathyrus > Lathyrus tuberosus. The sequence goes on along the minus strand of JALAZF010000048.1, from coordinate 1,700,506 downwards.
AGTTGTGTCAACAAGTATGATAGAGCATTCGAGTACTTTCTGGCTAAAAACATAGATAAAAGCAAAATAGCTTCCATGATCTATGGAGTTAGCAGAAATGGCAAGAAAGGTTTTAGGTGTACAGAAACATTTGAAATTGACGAAAGTCAGCCTGTAAAACCATAACCTCTCTATGACCATTTTGTACCTTATGGCACTGAGCTTAATTGTTCTGAGCTTGCACAGAAACCCCCACCGACACAGAAATCAGTTTCTAAAGCTAAATATCATGCACAAATTCCACTTGAATATCCTGTTGCAGATAAGCCCAAGGTTGTCAAGCACACTGGGAAAACTAACAAAAGAGAACCCAGAAAGTGGGTACCTAATGACAAGATAATCTATGTTGTAGATATCCTTAGCAGCTCAGTTGAAACACCAATCATGGTACCTGGATAGTGGTTGCTCGCAACACATGACGGGAAGAAGGCATGTGTTCCAAAGTCTAGAACTTAAGCCTGGAGGCTTCGTTGGTTTCGGAGGAAACCAGAAGGGAAAAATCATTGGCTCTGGAACTATTGGTAATGGTAAACTTCCTTCTATTACTAATGTTCTTCTGGTCGATGGTTTGATGCATAACTTATTTTCAATTAGTCAACTTAGTGACAATGGTTATGATATCATTTTTAATCAAAAGTCCTGTAAGGCTGTCAGTTAGAAATATGACTCAATCTTTTTTATCAGAAAAAGGAAAAACAACATTTACAAGATTAGACTTTCTGATCTCTGTGAACAGAATGTTAAATGCTTAATGCATGTTAATGAGAATCAATGGGTATGGCATAGACGTTTGGGCCATGTTAGCATAAGGAGGATTTCTCAGCTAAATAAGCTTGAACTTGTCAGAGGCTTACCAAATCTGAAGTATTCTTCACATACTCTTTGTGAAGCATGTTAGAAAGGAAAGTTCTCTAAAACTTCCTTCAAAGCAAAAAAATGTTGTGTCCACCTCTAGACCATTAGAACTTATATACATTGATTTGTTTGGACCAGTGAAAACTGCTTCAATCAGTGGAAAAAAGTATAGATTAGTTATTATTGATGACTATAGTCGTTGGACATGGGTAAAATTCTTAAAACACAAGGATGAGTCACATTCTGTGTTCTTTACCTTTTTCTCACAAGTGCAAACAGAGAAGGATTGCAAAATAGTCAGAGTCAGAAGTGATCATGGTGGAGAATTTGAGAACAGATACTTTGAGAATCTTTTTTATTCCCATGGAATTTCCCATGATTTCTCCTGTCCTAGAACTCCACAACATAATGGAGTAGTGGAAAGGAAGAATAGGACTTTGCAAGAAATGGCTCATACCACGATCCAAGAAACTGACATGGCTAAGCACTTCTGGGCAAAGGCAGTAAATACATCATGTTATATTCAAAACCGGATCTCTATCATACCTATTCTGGGTAAGACTCCCTATGAATTGTGGAAGAACAGAAAACCCAGCATCTCGTATTTTCATCCTTTCTATTGTATTTGTTTTATGTTGAACACTAAAGAGGATCTTGGCAAGTTTGACTCCAAAGCTCAAAAGTGTTTACTGTTAGGATACTATGAATGCTCTAAAGGCTACAGAATCTATAACATAGAAACACAGATTATTGAGGAATCAATTCATGTCAGATTCGATGATAAGCTTGGCCCTGAAAAGTTAAAGCTAGTTGAAAAGTTTGTAGATTTGAAGATTACTTTATCAGAATCTAAAGAGGAAGATTCAAAGGAAGGAGACAAAGATGCAAAATCTACAAAATTAGATACAACCTTACCAGAAACAACGAATAGTCCATCTCATCAGAAGAAGAATAAACTAAATACTTCTCATTCTGAAGAATTGATTCTGGGAGACAAAGTTGATCCAGTTAGAACTCGTTCATCATTCAAACCTTTTGAAGAAACTCTTTTGGGTTTGGTGTCTCTGATAGAGCCAACATCAGTTGATGAAGCTCTTATGGAGAATGAGTGGATTCTGGCCATGCAAGAAGAGATGAATCAGTTCACCAGAAATGATGTTTGGGATCTTGTTCAGAAACCAAAAGGTGCCCACGTCATTGGAACAAAGTGGGTATTCAGAAACAAGTTAGATGAGAAAGGTGAGGTCATAAGAAACAAAGCACGACTGGTAGGACAAGGTTATAGTCAGCAAGAAGGGATCGACTATACTGAAAACTTTGCACCAGTTGCCAGGTTAGAATTTATTCGTCTTTTAACTTCCTTTGCTGTAAATTATGACATCACTTTATATCAAATGGATGTAAAGAGTGCATTTTTAAACGGGTATATTTCTGAAGAAGTGTATGTGCACCAACCTACTGGTTTTGAAAGTTCTGAAAACCCCAATTTTCTTTTCAAACTTAAAAAATTGTTATATGGTCTGAAACAGGCTCCCAAAGCTTGGTATGAAAGGCTAAGTAACTTTCTTTTGGAAAATGACTTTACCAGAGGAAAAGTGGATACAACACTCTTTTGTAAAACCTTTAAAATGACATTCTGATTGTGCAAATTTACGTAGATGATATTATATTTGGTTCTGCTAATACTTCCTTGTGCAAGGAATTTTCTAAGTTAATGCAGGCTGAATTTGAAATGAGTTTAATGGGAGAACTCAGATTCTTTTTGGGAATTCAGATTGATCAACGTACAGAATGAACGTACATTCATCAGAGCAAGTATGCAAGAGAACTTCTGAAAAAGTTTAATATGTCAGAAAGTAAACCTGCAAAGAATCCTATGCATCCGACATGCATTCTGGAGAAAGAAGAAGTAAGTAAAAAGGTTTTTCAGAAACTCTATCACGGTATGATAGGCTCTCTTCTGTATTTAACTGCTTCTCGTCCATATATTATGTTCAGTGTATGTCTTTGTGCTCGTTTCCAATCATATCCAAGGGAAACTCACTTAACAGCCGTTAAGAGAATCCTAAGGTATCTAAAAGGAACAACTAACCTTGGCTTGATGTATAAGAAAACATCAGAGTACAAGCTTTCTAGTTATTGTGATGCAGATTATGCTGGAGACAAATTAAAAAGGAAAAGTACTTCTGGAAACTGTCAGTTTCTAGGAAACAACCTCGTCTCTTGGGCAAGCAAAAGGCAATCAACCATTGCACTTTCAACTGCAGAAGTTGAATATATCTCAACGTCAGTGTACAGTACTCAGATACTCTGGATGAAGAATCAACTAGAAGATTATCAAATACACAAGAGTAAAATCCCTATCTTCTGTGATAATACTTTTGCTATTTGTTTATCTAAAAATCCTACTTTGCATTCTAGGGAAAAACATATTGAAATAAAACATCACTTTTTACGTGACTATGTTCAGAAGGGTACTTTTCAGTTAAAATTTGTGGATACAGACCCCCAGTGGGCTGATATTTTCACAAAACCCCTTGCTGAGGATAGATTTGTATTCATTCTGGAAAATCTATTTATAAAATCGTGTCCAGAATGAGTAGATGAAATTTTGATGTGTCAAGTCACCAGAACTTCTGAATTAAGATTCTGACGTTAAGCAAATTGATTATTTTTTTATTTAATGTCTTTTTGTTTAACGATACTTCTACATGTTAGAAGATGTCCTGATCAGAAACTTGTACAGTCAGATACCTCTAGGTATTCTTGACTTTGGGAATATCAAATGTGTTCTCTTGAAACAAACGGCTATGATTATTTTGAAACACCTCTCCAAAATCAAATCATTTCTTACTGTTGAAGAGACACCTCGAGCGTTGTGATTTCGTGAGACTAGGTTTAAAGTAATTACTCCTTATTATTCCCTATTATTGTTGTAATCATGTTTTGACGCATTGGGTTTGGCAACTTACTTGAGAATAAATTAAATCTTTACGTCTTCCTCTATTATTTTGCATTCATTAAGATATGAGTAAGACGGAGATTTCTTGGAACTAAGTGTTGTCAGATTTTTCCCTCCCATTTTTAAGTATACATTTATTCTTATTTATTGACTGATGTCAATACTTGAATAACGTATACCTAATCTGTGATCTTTTGGAAACTGATACACTTTTTTCCATTCTTTGTTTTTGTTTGTGTCTCTTACCCTGCTCTTGTCCTTCATCACTTGTCTTGGAAATGATGAATTTTTGTTTCAGTTCATCTAATCTTTATTGCTATTTATTGCTGATACATTTTCTTCTCTTTATATATCATACTCCTCCTCATAACTCTTCATCAGTCCTTCAAAACTTGTTTATCCTTCCTATCCTGTCTCGACCACTATGTCTATCAAAAATTTTCTTGGCAATAAAGAAGTTATGGAAGCCATCAATGAGAAAAGGCCAAACTCCCCAAGACTAAGAGACTCAGGCTTATACATTTCTACCAACATGCAGATTCAAGGGTGGTCGGGATACAATGCAGTCTTGCATGGACCCATCTTTCATGTCCTTGTGAAGGAATTCTAGAAATATGCAAGGATTGGAGAAGATAACAATTCTGTCTGGTCTTCTATTTTTGGTGTTCCGAACATTGTAACACCTACCTCCATCGCTCAAGCCATCAATTGTGTTTAATCTGGAGTCACTGTTGAAGATTTCCATCTGTCCTACTCCTTTGTTGAGGATCTCATTGAAATTCATGATGTTTCTCTTAATAGATATGAACCTTACAATCCTGAAGGACTACTTCCCACCGGTAAAATGTGGTCTCAACTCCTGCTAACCAACTTTCGACCCAGAGGAGTGGCCAAAAATGCTTTGTCTCATGATGATGGACTCTTTATCTACTTCATGATGTACAATGTCCGGGTGAACCTTCCTCAAACTATCTTCAATCATCTGGAGATCTGTGTTAAAATCTCTAGAAATCAGTATAAGTCATTCATTCCCTATGAAAGAATGATGTCTGAGTTGTTATTCAAGGCTAAAATCATTGGACTAGCCAGAATACTTGGACCAGAAAATGCTAGGGTTGAAGAAGATGTGAAAGGGTTGATGAGGTGGAGGATTTTTTATGGTTGGTAGGCAGGTGTTCTTGTTGGTCTCTCAGAATTTGTTCTCTCTTTTCATGACTTTGATTAATCGTTTTGCTACTGTCTGTCTGTTGTTTTTAGTGGTTGTCGTGTTCTACGTCTCGCTTATGTACCTGCGCCTCTGGTGTTTTCAATCAATAAAAAGTATCTTTGTTGCATCTATTTTATCTTATTGCATTTCTTTATGATTGCTATCAAAGGGGAGAAGTACTGAATTTAATATATCTAATTTCTCTTGAATCAAATCCAATACTCCAATTGCTTGCATTAACCATTGATTACCTTTTTTTATTATGACAAAAAGGGGGAGTATATTAATGAAAAATTATTTTGATAAAAATATCTTGTCTCTGAATCATAGCTCTGACATTCTAACATTTTTATTGCACTATTTTCTTCTTAGAATGTTTTTCAGGCTCTGTTATCCGAATTCATTGCCACTATAATCAAGATCTGTTATTCTGGATCTGACTAGATATTTATAATCCGGCTCTGGTATCTCAAATCTGATAAGATTTTTTTTAAGTCTTAGATTCAGGGGGAGCTTGATAATGGGAAGTTAATTCTAAACTTATCTTTGTTATTTCCTTTTGATTATCTTTGTACAAAATTGTTTCATCAAAATACATTGTTTTGTCATTATCAAAAAGGGGGAGATTGTTAGAACAAGATTTGGTTCTGCCAGATATCTCTAAATTTTGATAATAACAAAGTAGTATCTGTGTGAGAATAATTTTGGTACTCTAACATTTGTTTTCTGTAGAATTAACAAACAGGATCTGACTCTGATAGAGAAAGCTCTGACTCTAATAGAGACTATGTGCAACGTCACTTTTATTTGACCAAAAGTCGCTTCTGCACCAAAGAAGCAAGTCTGCTTCTGATCTACTCACTTTCAGAAAGATTCTAAGAAGACAATATATTGCTGCTGCAATGCTCTCTTGGATTCTGCCTCTGAACATGACTCTGTTTATTTACTTCTGAAGGCTTTCTAGCTTCTGAAATCATTATCTTCCGAAGACTAAGTCCCGAAGACTCTAAAGACAAGGTTCTGCTGAACAACATTCTGAAGACTTGAGTTTCTAAAGACTAAGTGCTGAAGACTCTAAAGACAAGGTTCTGCTGAACAATGTTCTGAAGACTCTGAAGACTTAAGTTTCTGAAGACCAAGGGTGCTAAAGGCTGAGTGCTAAAGACTCTGAAGACAAGGTTCTGGTGAACAAGTTCTGAAGACTCGGATGACTCAAGACTCTGAAGACCCAATGATCAATTATTCTACTCATGCTTCAATCATCTCTATTCAGAAGCCTCTGATGAACAGAAGAAGTTGAAACATTTGCGAGGGAAAATAGTACACAGTACGTATCAAACACGTTCTTTTCCACTACCATTCCACTACCCTGATTTGATGGTATAAAAGACAACTTTTGTGTACGATTTTCATCCCTGCATAACGACATTACTTCAAGTCGCCAGCAATCTTAATGATATTCCTGATCTGCCCTCCAACGGATCTCTTTCTGGCTATATAAGGACTTGATCACTTAAAGAAAAGAAGAGAGACACGTGTGTTAACAGTAAAGCACCACAATACAACGCAAGAAATATCATTCATACTATATAGATTTTCTTTAAGTTACTTGAGCTATTCATAGTGTTTATATCTGCTTGTGTAGAAGCATTCCATTGTAAACATTAATTTTGTTCAAACAGTTGTTTGTATTCCTTAAGGGACCAGTTAGGTCAGAATCCTTAAGAAGAGACAGTTAGTATGTGCTAGTTAGTCACCAGCAGTTGCTAGTGCAGTGTAATCAATTGATTATAGTGGATTAAGTCCTTGCGTATAAGGCAAAATCACCTTGGCGAGTGGACTGGATTAGCTTGATAGTTTTCAAGTGAACCAGGATATATCGTATGTCTTTCTCTCTTGTTAGTTTCTTTGTGTTCTTTGTATGAGTTTCACAAAAAGCTTTCATTTTTGAAAACCCAATTTAAACCTCCCTTTCTTGTGTTTTCTCACACCTTCAGTAATGTGTCTAATAGTTTAAGGAAACGTCACCAAAAGAAATGCTTAGGCTCAAAGTGTTTAACAAAGAATAGTCCTAATACTAAAGGGTGGTTTACAAAGGCTCAGAGTTATAAAGAAAAAATTGCCTCAGTGTGTATTGATCAATCTTGATAACTTAATCGGAAATAAATCAATTCAGATAAAAAATAATGCATGAATACACTATAAAAAAGAAAAAGTGAACAATGGAAGTATTTAAACTCAAACCTTACCAGATGAGGTATTTGCAAGTTGAGTACAAGTTGGTTGATTATTTTCTCTTCCATTACCTTCAAGTCTTCAGTTTCTTTCCTTATGATCAAATCACTTTCTTTTTGTTCTTTTCTTGGATCATTGGTTCAATGCTAAAGCTAAACTTGTAAATCTAAAAGAAAAAAAAACACCTACAAATAAGTCTATTGAGAACATAGGATTTTCGTCACCAAGTTCTTATTTTGTAGCTAATTCTACTTATGGTTGGTTTTGAAATAAAAGAAAGTAAAATGTTGCAAAACAAAAAAAAACTGATTAAAAATTGATGGGTTGCCTCCCGTCCAGCGCTTCTTTTACGTCACTAGTTTGACGTTTAATCCTCAAAATACGTCAGGCGCAAGGGATACCCTCACGCCTGTGAAAACTCATTTCCCCATTCATTTGTCAACTCCACCACCTTTTCTCCCAATTCATAACATTCCTCTAGATCCTCCCATGTTGGTGTCCAGTCATATGCATTATACACCACCTTCTTATTATATTTCAAAATAAATTTCCCGATTTCCACATCTATCTTTGCCTTTCCAGTTTCCTAGAATGGTCTTCCAAGAATCACAAAACCTTCTGACTCATTTATCATGTCAATCACCACAAAGTCTACGGGGAAGGTAAAACCATTAACATGAACTAGTACATCTTGTACAATACCAAGCGATTCAGTTTTAGATGAATCAGCCATAGTAAGTGTAATGTCGCTCGACTTGATCTCCCATATATCCATCTCTTTGAATTTTCTCAGTGACATGACATTTATGCTTGATCTCAGGTCACATATAGCATGTGGAATTTTTACTCTACCAATGGTGCTTACAATGTAGAACGCTCCTTGATCATTCATCTTTTGTGGCCTCTCCAAAAGTTCTGTCGTCTCATATTTTTCTGCCAGCTTAGCCTGTTCTTGAAGCAAGTTTTGTGTTTCTCCTTTTAGAAATACCTGCAAAAACTTAGCAAACTTTGGGATTAATTCTAAAATTTCATAAAAATAAATACTTACCTGAAGTTGTTTCAACATCGTTTTGAATCTTTCAAACATCCCAACTTCATCTTCAAGTACATGTTTCTTCTTAACAATAGGATAATGAGGTTTCATGGAACCGGGTAATGGGGAGTTTGGTTCGCTCAAATTTTTCTCCTTGGTTCCCTTCTCTGAAAACCTTTCAGTTATACCTTTCTCAAGTGCAACTTTCCCTTTTTCTTGGTCCACTTGAGGTTCTTGCTCCTTTATTTCTTTTTTTTTCTTTTGAATTTTTCTAATTTCATCCTCCTTAGTATCCATACCTACATCAGTCCTAACCACCTTGCATGTTTCTTTCTTAGAATTGTCTACGGTGTTACCTAAAAATCCTCCGCTCGAACTTGGGAAGGCTGCGAGTTGTCTTGATAATTTCCCAATTTTTTTATGGAGGCATCTTGGTTTCTGCTCATGGTCTCATGGTTCTTATTCACCTGTTCCAAGCTAAGTTGAATGGCTTTCATGAAATTTTCCAAGTTCTCTTCCAACCGTGAACGTTTCCTTTGGGAATTTTGAGCTTGTTGAGTTTATTGCACAAATTGCCGTCCACTTTGATTTTGATTGTTGCTTTAACGTAAATTTGGATGATCTATCCATCCCGAATTGTAGGTGTTGGAATAAGGATCTTTCCTTTGAAAATTAGCATATTGAACTTCTGCACTCGACCCTTTAGATGAGCACCTTCCGTTCTCATGTCCTCCGCCACAAAAATCACACTTAAGTGCTTGTACCTGACTCACGTTAGCGTTATTTAAGCAGCTTGAAGCTAGTTGATTATTCAATAATTCAATTTGAGCTAATAAGGCATTTTGAGTATCAACAGTTAATATACCTTTGGGTGTACCTACCATTTCAACCTTACTAATCTTTGACTTGTGGCTCGGTCATTTACCCAATTGTTCCTCCCGCAGAAGCATCTAGCAACATGTGTGTCTGAATCTTGAGGCATTTGATAAAACTTTGCATTTGCTCCATATTATTCAGATTATGGCTAGGGCATCTACGTAACAATAATTTGAATCTTTTCCATGAGTCATATAAGGTTTCTGCATCTTATTGCTCAAAATTCAAAATATCAGCCATTCTTTCAGTAAACTAGGTAGTGGTAAAAAATCTTTCCAAGAACTTATCCTCCAGCTTCTTCCATGTTTGAATGATTCCATTTGGAAGGCATAGCAACCAATCATTAGCCCTTCCAATAAGCGAGAAACCAAGCAACCATAACTTCACTTGGTCATCTGTAACATTATTCATCTTGCACATTGAAGCGATTTTGTAGAAGCGTACCAGATGAGCCCATAGATCTCTGATAGCGTTCCCGTAGAACTGATTGTCTCTTAGAGCTGAAAGCACAAAATTTGTAATATCAAAGTTAACAGGGTCTGGCGGTACAAACCCTCTAGAAACTTGACTGTCGTTGGTCCTCATGCAGTAATCTCCCATAGTTGGGAGTTGTGGAGTAGCCTTGTTGTTCTCGTCTTCCGAATTTGAAGAATGCATTGGTGGATCTACTTCGGGTTGGTCTCCTTCATCCAGAATTTTTCCTCTAGCTGCTTTTTTGAGGACATGTGCGGTTCTTTCAATTTCTGGATCAAATGGTAGTAATGTTGATCTTGAACTACGCATACACAAACAAAAAATACCTCACTAGAACTATGAAAAACAAGAAAATAAACAAAAGCAGATAAACTAAAATTAAACTAAAAATAAAATAAGAAAAATATATTGCACAAAGTGTTGCCCTATTGCAATCAACAGTCCTCTGCAACGGTGCCAAAAACTTGATGACTTCTCGGTAAGTATACCGATAATTCCGTAGTAATAAAAAGATCAAACACACAAGGACTGTGTTCGAACAGAACAATAATTTGTGCAGTATTAACTAAAAGTAGTAAATAGGATAAGTTTTGCAAGTTTCAGTGTAAAATGGTAAATTTAAGAGAAAACAAGGTCACAAAGGCAGTTAGACTGTGTTTTAGAATCTCTTTATCCCCTTTTGTTGATGTACGATGCCTTGTATGAATTGTCTTATACTTATAATTTTATGGCAAACTAACAAAACCGTTATAGTCAGTCTCTCACGAAATAACTCACTAACAACTACTATAAGCTTTCTATCCCTAGTCCGCCAGCGTAAACAATGTTAGGCGATGAAGAGACCCTTAGTTCTATGTGCCACTACTCGAGGTATCATATCCCTATTCAACTGGCTTAAGAAGAACTATTGCCTTAGGTCCAATACATAGGCTACGAGTCAGGAATCCATATGCATTTAACAACATATTAACAGAGTATCTCAAATAATACGCATTAAGTAAATGAAACAACTAAATAAAATAATAAGTGATAAGGTTCATACAAATTGAAACCGCCATATAATGCCAACAAGGTTGAATAAAGTTCATCACACACAACCTAACCTAGAGAATTTAGCTACTCATAATAACATTACAATACCAATTGATGAAAGATGAATATCATGTGAATTCCTTTGAAAGATTGGCCTCCAATGGCTTCCAATGTTCTCAAAATCACCCTATGTTGCTGTAAAATCGTCTCCAAGTGCCAAATTTCGTAAACCTTGCAAAAGTGCGGAAAATCCCCTTTTATAGCTGTCAGAACGGGTCAGAACACGTTAGAAAAAGTCCAAAAAAACTGTCTTTGCGGGCACTACAGAAGCATCGCGCGTAATGGTCCCTTTGCAGCTCTATCGCGTGAGCGATGCTGCGCGTGACTATTCCTTTAGTTGCGCATTTTTTCACCTTTTTCCACCAAAATTTCCACTAAGTCCCGTTCTTTCATACTTTTCACTCATTTTTGGGGCATTCTTCATCATTTTAGCTTCTGTTTTATTCATTTTCCTCGATTCTTCGACTGATTTTATGTAATGACAGGCTATCATCAGAGATAAAGTTCTCTAACATAATTATGATTTTTCATGAACATTCACTCAAAGTAAGATGTTGGTAAAATTCTGTTATAACCATGAATGATGATATGATAAGTATTGATGTCCGAGGAAGAAGATAGAAAAAGGAGTTACAGGAGTCGCAGAAGTGTCCACGATGCTTCCCCCATCAGATAAATTACTGTGCATTGAGACTGGGTTTCTGTATTCCATTCTCTCTTAGTAAAACAAAGCCAACTTGATCGCCCAAGAAGGGATACTGCATCGATGACAAGGGATGTTCTGCAAGTCGTTTCAGAGATGTTCCCGATTACCGGGCTCGCTGAGCAAGTTGCATATGACCAAACATCAGGCGTGCTTTTGTTGACTAAACCTGTCAGAACACGAATATGGAAAGAAATTGTTGAAGTTTATGAAATATTCCTTGTTGAGTTGTTTCTTCAAATTCTCTCTCGACAGTGACGTTAAAGGCTGAGGAGTCTCTTGAGATGTATTAGAGTTTGGCCTAACACAACCTTACAAAACCGGTTGGTAAGTTGAGAGGTGTCAATCTATATAAACTATTTCATTGCTCTAGCTCCAACAATTGTGGGACTTTAGGATCTTCCTAATACACCCCCTCACGCCCAGCACTCTTTTTGAGTTTGGTGCGTGTATTTAAACGGTGGGTTGTCCAAGGTCCGATCGATAGGCTCTGATACCATATTAGAGTTTGGCCTAACACAACCTTACAAAACCGGTTGGTAAGTTGAGGGGTGTCAATCTATATAAACTATTTCATTGCTCTATCTGCAACCAATGTGAGACTTTAGGATCTTCCTAATAAGATGATTATCTTGAAAACTCTTGGTGACATTATCCTCAAATTGCCAATTGACACCCCTGTGGATAATAGCCTTTCATTTCCTAGAAGAGTTTTCGCACCATCGTTAGTCGCGACCTATGTGTGTGATTACTTGCATCCTTCTGAGACTGTTGCGGTTTTAAAAGAACACTCTATGGAGTTGTTATTCATAAAAGCTCCATCCGAGCTCTCTTGGAACCAGAAAAATCATATCTTTCAAATCTAATTGTTTTTAGGATGTAGCAATGCCCTCTTATTCAGAAACTCACCTTGCAAAGGACAAGTTGAAACTTGATGGCAGAGGAGAAATAAATGCACGAAGTCAGGTCAAATTAGTGTCGTAGTTGCTGGTCTCATCCCTATACTATTTGTCTTAGTTGGTTTTGAGTTATTTGTCCTTAAGGGATGATGGCCTTATCTCTGTATAAATTCTCTCATCTCTCCAACATGAGCGCACATTTTCACATAGTTTCCAAAACTGCAGGCTTCGATAACTGTTATACTTTCGAACTTTACACCGACAGGTTTGGAATTTGTTTTTGAAGGAATGAAGAAGATCTTGCCCAATCGATTTTCAATACTCTTTGTCGGTTATCAAACATCTCAACAATGGTAAAAGCTCCTAGTGAGAAGAACTTTACTCAAACATGCATTTCAAGAGAAACTCGCGAAAGACAAATCATGAGAATGCATGCAATGGTACTATCAATTACTCCATACTAGAGAGGAACGTGATTACTGTTATCCAACAGAAGGTCTACAATTCCCTGTAACGAAGATTTGGAAGGTCTACCATGCACCAATTTTATGGAAAGTGACTATTCTTACATAGCAGATATGGTAATGCAAGGTTGGTTATTCTACTGGATACGTTGTGAGGCCATACAACACAACAAAACTCAAAAAGGAACAAATCTTTAAAAAATCATAACCTGTCAAAAATTTTGAAATGAAATGAAGATGTGGACATACCAATAATTGAATAACGCGGCGGTGACCATAATCACATGAATTACATGCGCTTCTCATATAGATTGAGGTTACATGAATCACGTGAATTCGCCTTTACAAGCATATGCTTTAAATTAATTATCTTTATTGTCGGAGAAGGTATGTCAATTTCTCTGTCGTTTGCAACTAATAACCCATTTAGAACTTATATTAAGTAATGGGTGTCGCTCCTTTCCCCTACGAAGGCGGAAGACACTTCCTCTTTTCTAAAACTTTTAAAAATTACGCAGGGTAGTTGTCAGAAGAAACTATATCCTATCGAAGAACTCGAATTTTCAGTAAGAAGATATCAAATACTATGATCAAAAGAAACCAAGATGTCACGTGAATTAGATAAATTGGAAGTTGAAGAAGAGAAGTCGGTTGATCTCGTCGGGACAACAATCGCCTGCAAAATTCGACATCACGTTCTGAGTATTATGAATTGTTTATGCATTTAAAACATTTTTATGTAGTTCATCAGGTACAAAGTCCAGACAGAGACTTACTCTCCAATAAAAATAGGGGTCGAGAACGATGAAGATCTCTATGGGGGCAAATTGGTCATGTAAATAAGAACCTCTGACTGGTTTATGTTAATTGTAATCTCTGACCGAATCAAAAGTCTAAGTAAATAAGAACCTCTGGAAAACCGGCCATGTAAATAAGAACCTCTGGTTGGGATATGTCAATCAAACCTCTGACCTAATGAAATTGGTCATGTAAATAAGAGTCTCTAACAAATCAGTCAAGTAAATAAGAACCTTTGATCGGGTTATGTTAATTGAAACCTCTAACCTTAAACGAAAGCCAAAAAGTTAATATACACCTGGCATCCCGTTTAAATTAACACACCTCTGACCATAAGCAGTTTGGTTAACTTATCCCCAGCCAAACTCCGAGATCCTCTATGATCCACCTGGGGTTAGCCAGTCTATGTTTAAAATAACGAGATCCATCAGTCAGTAAGGCTCGGATAATTGGGGCTTGGAATCTATAAGGTACAAATCTCACATAAAGGTACGCCAAGATCTGTTTGAGGCCACCCATTCTATTTGATTTCCAGTCAAACAAATCAATTGTTATATAAGAGATAAAGCCCATTAGGGATACATAGCAATTCTAAAAGGACTAAAATGGTAACAACTAAAACAAACTCATGAGGGCTCGAATATTATTGTCAAAAGATTCGGAAAACGTCCAAACATTACAAAATGCATCCGTAAAGGATAACTAACGACAAAACAATTATGAACCAATACTCCAATGAGAATGATCTCTAATTTAGTCACACCAGAGATTCACGGATATTGGACCTCAGCTCACATGGGTCATGTAAAGAATGAAACAAGATATACTCAGAATTTTCCAACCTGTGATCATCTGAATGTTTCAGGATTTGGCTACTACTAATATTCGAAAACCCACACAATTATCACAATTCTAATAACAAGGACGAGCCTTGGCTTAGTTAAAATGGGACGCCAACAGGTCGAGTTCCCACTAGGGCTCTATGACTTCTCTATTTCTAGAACCTACCGAGTTCTACGATGACAATTGGTCGAGATCCCATTGGGGCTCTCCGACTTCTCTATGTCTAGAATCTACCGAATTCTACAACGACAACTGGTCGAGTTTTCATTGGGGCTCTCCGACTTCTCTATGTCTAGAATCTACCGAGTTCTACGACAATATCTAGTCAAGATCCTGTAGCGAGCGATTTTTGTCGGTGTCACGACCACCTTATCGCTGGGTTTTCCTCACCGCAATGGTAGGAGGGGGTGTTACTTTCTGATTTCTTATTTATCCCATAAAGCTGGAAGAGAAATGGAAGTTATCTAAAACTAACATTGCACGCGAATGTTTAACTAAACAAACGCTTAAAAGAGATTCCGGGAGTCAGGGTCAGGTTATACAATGGGGAGTTGTCAGTTACTCATCCTATATGTGGTTATCCACAAGATATTAGCTTTAGGTTTCGCTTTGTACTTGATAGTGTTTATCTGTTAATGGGTTGGGAAAGTTTCTTGGGAAATATGAGTGAGTGAGTTTTTGTTGATGTTCGGGTTTTTTCGATGTTTTTGGTAAGGTACTGGACCTATGTTTTGATTGATATGTGAAGGTACTGGACCTAAATTTTTTTATTAGTATGCTCGCTAAGATTTCGCAATCTTATGCCTACGTATTCCCGTTTAAATGAAACGGGGAAATCAGAGCAATCGTAGTTCCTCCTATTCTAAGGGAGGAAAAAGATGTTTTGGTGTCTTGTTCAAAGCCCAAGATTGAAGCTAAAAGGTTTATTTGTGTCTTGTTCAAAGCCCAAGATTGAAGCTAAAAGGTTTGTTCGAGAGAGAATTTGTCATCTCTAAAGGGAGACGTTGATTTTTATATGCCTTGATCAAAGCCCAAGGTTGAAGCTAAGAGGTTGAGAGACTCCACTGGGGGAATCCTTACCCAAAGTCTAAGAGGAGACTGGATAAGACCAACTCAATAAGAGAGTGTATATATTGGTGTCTTGTACAAAGCCCAAGATTGAGGCAAAAAAAGAGACTGGCTCTTTAGGGATATCATTATACAAAGCCTAAGAGGAGGCTGGAAGTTTGACTTTTCCAGGGAAAATGTTCTATCTGTCTTGTACAAATTCCAAGATTGAGGCTAAAAGAGATTTTGACTCCGCCGGGGAGATTTGTATGTGTCTTGTACAAAGCCCAAGATTGAGGCTGAAATGAGTTTGACTCTGTTTAGGGAATTATTTCTCAAAGCCTAAAGAAGGTTATGAGGACTTGACTCCGCTAGGAAAGATATTTGTCCCAAGATTAAGAGAAGGTTATGAAGATTTATGTCTTGTACAAAGTCCAAGATTGAGGCTACCAGGGTTTGACTCAACAAGAGAGTGCTTTTATCTGTCTTGTACAAAGCCCAGGATTGTGGCAGAACAAGCTGGAGAAATCATTATACAAAGCCTAAGAGGGGGCTGACTTTTGCTAGGGGAAATCTTTATACCAAGCCTAAGATGGGGCTGGAAAAAGATTGACTCAACAAGAGAGTGTTTTTATTTGTCTTGTACAGAGCCCAAGATTCAGGCTAAAAGGTTGACTCAACAAGACAGTCTTTTTATCTGTCTTGTACAAAGCCCAAGATTGAGGCTAAAAAGGTTGACTCAACAAGAGAGTCTGAACAGGTGAGTTGACTCAAAAGAGAGCCTGAACAGTGATGGACTCAACAAGAGAGTCTGAAAAGGTGATTGACTCAACAAGAGAGTCTGAAAGTTGATTGACTCAACAAGAGAGTCTAAACAGTGATTGACTCTACAAGAGAGTCTGAAAAGGTTAGCTCCGCTGAGGAGAATCATTATACAAAGCCTAAGAGGAGGCTAGATTTCTACTGAGGAAAGGTCCTTATACAAAGCCTAAGAGGAGGCTATCTTCTGCCGGGGATAATTGAGATCTCGAGGCAGGTCCAAGTGGGGAATCAACTCTTGCTAAGGGTTACAGAAGAGTTGCGGTATCAGATGCCTTGAGGTTCTGATTTGGGATAGTGTTATACTGATGATAACCTAACCCTAGTTGGGGAATTTTTAGGAGAAAGACTGGGTTTCAGCTCTGCTGGAGATTGGTCAAAAAATGGCTGGGGTTTCTTCCTATATTTGTAGGGAACTTGAGAATGTCTTTGAGACTCAAGGGATTAGACTGTCCAAGTCTACTGGTGTGGAAGAGTTTTATCTTTTGTATGATGCCTTTAAGAGGAGGCACGGGTATTAAGGGATGAGAATCAACCCTAAAATCCGATATTTGACACTAGAAAGACTGCTCTAGCAAAGGATGACTAAGTTTTGTCTTATACCTTTAAGAGGTCGTCAGGGTCCTTGTATTAAGCCCAAGAGAAGGCATGAGAACTTCTAAGAAGCCGGAGGGTCCTTGTACAAAGCCCAAGAGGAGGCGGGGATGCTTTTAGGAAGCCTGTGGGTCCCAAACCAAGAAAAGTTCAAGAAATGCTATTCACCGAGAATAGATCATTTAGTGAAAGTTCTGAGGCTTGAAGAAACTCAAGAGATGCTATTCACCGAGAATAGATCAACTCAGGGGAGTAGAATTCCTTTGAAAATTTCTAAAGTGACAGCCTGAGAAACGGTTCACGAAGAATATTGTCTTTCTCTTTGTTCCACATTGTTTAAGCCCAAGAGAAGGCAAAACTGTATCTGGAAATCCTATGGGGATCTAGTTTTTGCTGTATTCAAGAGTGACCAACATGGTTTTACCTAGTTCTAGACCTAGTTGTCGGGTAAAACTCTAAATAATTATACTAGTATATATATATAGTTTATATATGACAAGTATTTAAAAGGATATGAAAGAAGACTTACAGTGCGCAGCTTCCCACAATACAGTTATATATATGAAAGCGAGTAAATAAAAGCGGTTAAAACTTACAGGTGAGCAAGCTTCCATGCTGTATGGTTAGTTGTTCAAAGAAATTAAAAAAAAAATTGATAACAGCATGTATATTTGAACCTAAATCAAAAAGGAAGTTGTTTGTGAAAAGATTGTTGGGGCTTATACTCAAGGAGAGGCCCAAGGTTTTAACAGTGATCGTGATGTTGTTTTGAAGATCGCATCAGGACTTATGCAACGCATGAGGCCCAAGATGGTTTATGTACAAAGGGGTTGGGTCTTACAACTCAAAGAGAGGCCCAAAGATTATTTAAAGAAAAGGAATGGGACTTACAACACGAGGGTAGGCCCAGTTGAAAATAGTTTGAAAACGATGATCTCGTCAAAATTTCTGAAATTGTATCGGGACTTATACAATACCCTGAGGCCCAAATTATTTTACTTACAAAGAGGTGGAACTTACACTCTATCAAGAGACCCAAAGAATGTTTTGAAAAAGATTGATGAGGGTAGAATCAATCAAAACCTTAATTTTGTTAAAAATGGAATTAATTTTGATTAAAAATTAATAAAATCATTGAAAACATGTGAGAAATGAGTTGTGATTTTGCGTTAATGTCTCAAAAATCATGTTTTTATCCACAAAATGATTAAAAACCAATCAAGTTTGGAAAATCAAGAGAAAGAAAATTTTTAAAATGTTAAAAAACAAATAAAAATTAATTCTTTGCAAAAATATCAATTATATGAAATAAATAATATTTTTGGGAAATTTTTGTAAAATAAAATATTTTAACATTTTTGTGAATTTTGAAAAAAAGAATCTACTCAAAATCATTAAAATTCAGAGAGAAATTAATTTTTGAATCAATTAAACAAAATAATAAAAATTCAAAAATTCAAAAGTTTGAAAAAGGGCGCCAAGAACACCTTGGTTTTGCCCGCGTGCCCTGTTCTTGGCTGATTTGCATTTTCTCATCAATCTCACCGAATACTTGATGAAATCACACATCCACATATCAATTTGCTCGTTTTCAACTCATGATCATGTCGATGGTCTTTAATTTCATTTATTTTAAGCATGGAATAATAAATCAAAGAGAAACCTCAAGAACCCTAATTTCTGCATGAAGGCTCAGAAATTCCATACATGATTCATACAAAGCAATCAATTGAGGGGAAACACTTTATACATGATTATGAACATATGGCAAAATTATTGTGCGAGGAAATATGCATGAATCATGAGAGAACCAAGTTAAGGCTTACCTCTTGCAGCTGGTGATCGAGTTCTAGGTTGAAGGTGTTACAGCTTGGTTCCAATGATGTGGACAGCTTCTCTAGGTGCTATGGAGTGTGTCTGAATGCTTGGAGTGGATTGAATTGAGTTGGAACTTGATTTGGCACCTCAACTGCAAATCTGTCAAAAGCCTGTGCAGATGGCTGGTGATTTTGTGAAATTGGTGTTCCAGATGTTATGTGAGAGTTTGGATCACTTTTATATGTTATATGTGAGGTGTGTGTGTAATTGGTTTGGTTGGAATTGCTCTCAAACTCAAAACCCGATAGTGACTTAAGTTAGAAGGCAAATTTGGAGTGAAATAGGCGATTTTGAGGAAAGCATCAGTTTGGGTGCTTTGGTGTACTCAAACTGATCACAAATGAGCTCTATTTATAGTAGAGCAAGTTTGTTTTGCAAGAAATAGGGAATGGCGACTGGTACAGGTCTGTGACCAATTGTGATCAAATGGAATCTCAAGTCTCCTCTAGCCATTGACTTGAGGTTAGAGCACAGGCCTATGGTTCTTTGATTCAAGGATAAGGCTTGACTGAAGTGTTCATCTTTGCTCTGATACATGCCACCTCTAAGCATCCATTGAATGTTCCAAAACAAAATTGGAGTCTTGAGGAATCTTTAGCCTTTTAGGGGTGGCATACCTACTTGTAGTTCCAAAGACTTGGGAGGATTATGGATCAGTGTTTGTTCCTCCTTGGTCTCCCCCTGAGGTGTGCAGATGGATAAACTTGTTTGTCATTTGCATAAATTAATCAAATCGAGCCCTAATGCACAAATCTGCCTTGCCAAGACAGTTTACAGCAAGGCATGTTGCAGCTGTCATAACCTCTAGCTCAGGTGGAGTTTGATGGGGTTCTTGGGCATTTTGGAAAGCTGACATATCCTATTTCAACATGATGTCCAACTTTGGTTTTGAGTCAACCTGAATTACAATGAAAAATGCCTCTACATTTTGAAAAAAATAAGGCAGATTCTGACTTAGTGAAAATTTCACTAAGTGTTGGAAAAAAGTCATTTTCATGTTTTCAGCCATTTTGATCACTCCATAACTTAAAATCTATGAGGAATTGGAATGAGCTGTAGTTGAAGCTTTTAAAGTATGCCATGAGAGCTACAAATCCAACTTTGGACCATCCAAAATGGTTGCTTGGATCTCAAGTTATGGTCCTTGGAAGTTGGTACCCTAGCCACTTTGTTCCATAACTTAGAAAAATTCTAAGTTTTTTTTATGGTTACCCCTTTTACAAGTTAGCTCACTTTCTTTGATTTTTCTTAATGAATGATGATTCAAATCACATATTAACATTGTTTTAGGGTCAATGAACCATCATTGTGAAAAATTCCAAAAAGTTAAACTTGATTTTGTGCACAGTTGACTTTTTATCGGATGAAATCCAAACTGTGCGATCCTTCGGGAAATCAAGCCCTTGACCTAAATCAAACCTAGTGGATATGTTTCATAGGTGTCATAGGGTGTATTGAATCATGTCCCAAGGTTTGGGAGCATGTCTGGGTCAAAAGTCAAAGGTACAGTTGACTTTTCCTTCAAAACCCTAATTGTGGTCCAGATGAAATTGAAATTTGTGAGCCAAGATTCTAGGATCAATCCATTGTTGCAAATGGATCAATGTAGTGTATTGGAGACCCTCAAATCATGTCTTGAGGTCTTGGCTCATTTTTTGTCCCAAAAGTCAACTTAGGGGTGAATTAGGTCAAGAAACCCTAATTCCTTATTTTTTTGGGTAAATGCATCCCCTGAGGTTAATTTGACTTGATGATTAGGTCCATGAGGTCCCTTGGAGTATCTTGGGTTATGCTTTGAAGCATTGGCTCATGCTCAGAGGAAAATTTTCATCTGGAGGCCCTGGTCGACCAAAACCCTAATTTGGTGACACTGTCGATCTTGAGGCTTGATCCACTTGAAATGCTGCAACCTTGTGCTTGATTCTTGATGTGGGAGTCCTCTTGATCCTTTATGGAGGTTTGAGAGGTTAGACAAGTTGAAGATCATGTTATTCCTTGATTGATCATTTGTCTAAGTGCTCTGAGAGGGCTCAAAACCCTAATCTTTGATGGTAGAGAATGCCTAACAATTCCTGAGGAGATTGAGGAGACATATAGGTATATCCATATTGTGATGATGATTTTCACAATGATGGGAAATCTTGGTGGTCAAAATTTGGGGTATGACAGATCCCACAAGGGTATCCGACTTCTCTATGTCTAAAACCTTCTGAGTTATACAACGACAACTGGTCGAGATCCCATTGGGGCTCCCTGACATCTCTATGTCTAAAACCTATCGAGTTTCACAATGAAAACTGGTCGAGATCCCACTAGGACTCTTTGACTAGAAATAATTTTAGAACCGGATGGAAGTACAACACATTCAAGAAGAAAGAATTTCAAGATTCTTTGTCCAGACACTTCATCCCTTTGGGCCTCATGATCGGGGGGGCTTATGTACACCCCGAAATTCTTAAAGCCGAGTATGCTTCCCGGATTTTGATATGGCCGAAATGGCTTACCAAGCTAGGATAGACTTGTCTCGGATTCTAAAAGGCGTACCTAAAAACATTTTGTCGTTATAACACCCAAGGGTCAAACAATAATTATTGGATCGTTATAGTATTAAATCCATTGATAAAAGTAACTAATTATACCTTTAAAACCTATTGAAATCATAATTACCGGGGCAATATATAGAGATCAACGTGAAACCAAGGAGGAAGATTGATGAACAAAACAAAAAGGAGGAAACACATGAAAACCTTGGACCACTAACATTCACCCCCTAAAACATCTGATTCTCATTTGCGTCGCGAAAATTGTCCAAAAGTATTTATCAGGAACGATATATATATATATATATATATATATATATATATATATATATATATATATATATATATTCTTTTACAAAAATTATAAAAATATTATTTTAAAATTATAAAAGAAAATAATTTATTACTTCTCTATTATTATTATTAGTTTGACTTTATTATAATTTTGATTCTTCTATTTTACTTCTTTTATAAAACTACACACTCTATTTAAGTTAGAATAATTTTAATCTCTCTTATATTTTGTAATGAAATATGATGATGTGTCTATTTTTAATGTTATAGCAATTGTATTTTTTTATCTTTTAAGAATTGTTATTATTATTATTATTATCATTTTTGTCACTAAAATTGACGACGTGTCAATTTTTAATATTTTTCATCTTTAAAGTTTTTTATGTTATTTATAAATAAATAATTAATTAATTTTAAATACATAAATGAGTAAGAAAAGAAAACAGTTGAATTTATAGGAAGATTAGTTTCACAAATGAATAAAATATGACTATTAAATTATAATTAAGCATATTAGTTTTTATTTGACTTGAGTTTTCGTCCTTCTCTTTCTTCCTTTTGTTTTATATATAAGTATCTATTAAAATAATACAAAATACAACATCATATTTTGGAAAAGAAACACCACCCTTAGTATTATTGATTATTTTAAGATTTTACATGTAACATTGTATATCTTATAAAAGTTTAACATAATTTTAATTTATAAAACTATCATAGAGTATCCATTTTCATATCAAATTAAGAAAAAAAATGGATGCAGCATACAATACCATGTATCATCAAAGTATAAAGTATATAAAAAAAACAAAAAACGTATACTAAAGGGTGTTAAATACTTGGTTGGAGCTAGGAAAATTTAGCCGCATATAAAATATACAAACCGTCTCACGCAACTCCACACGATTTTTTTTATATATAAAGAAATGTTTGACTTTATGTTTAACTTTTTTATTCAAAATTTAATATTAAATTGTTTAGTGTCAGTATTTTATAACCATACATGCAAGGTAAATGCTTTTTTAATGCTAAGATAGTACTACAATCCTAATTAATTTTGTTAAATTCTATATATAACTATTTTAGATTTCCATATTCATTACCAATTGTTCGTGACTAATATATATATATATATATATAATTCAGTCATTTATAATAAAATATCTATATCAATATATAAAGGAAATACTTTATGTTAGTGTAATTTATTTTTTTATTATTTTTACTCTTGCTTTATTATTAATTTACTTAAAAAAATTTATTAAAACTGTTATTATTAATTTTCATGTAATTTTCTACTATTAACTTTTATATATTGTATTTTTTTTAAAAATCATATTTAAATAAAAATAATGTTTATATTAAGCGGACAAAAGGTCATGCGAACATTAGTATTATAAAAAATAAATACTTAAAAGAGATATTTTTGAAACTAATTAAAAAATGGGATCATAGAGTATGCATTGTATAAAATTATTACATTTAAATTTTTGTTATATTTTATAATTATAAATAAAATAAAATATGTAGTAAACAAAGGCAAAAACAAGCTAGAGTGAAGCTAGAAAACCAGTGGCAGAGAGTAACGTTATAAAATTTCGTGCATTGAATATCAGAAAAAGAAGAGACAGAAAAAAAGCTGAAAAAAAATTAAGGTAAACGGAGTTATATTATTATGTTGTTTCGAGAAACAATAATAATGACTATTGAATTGTTATGCATGCATTTTGCACTATCGTTATCTCTATGCGTGCGTGTATTGTGTTTGTGTTTGTGCATTTTGCATGCACTTTCTCTCTCTATAAAAACCTCTCTCTCTTTCTCTCACTATTTATGGTTACCATGTTGTTCCATTCCATTCATATTCTCTTCTTCTTCGATTCAGTCTTAGTGTCGAAGTTAAACATCAATTAACGTCGACACGGTTATCTATGTGCATGGTTTATGGTTACAACAGCATATAGAAAACACTACACAGTTGTTTTTGTTTTTTTAAGGTTGGTTCTGTTTTTTGTTTGTTCTGTTTATGTTAATCTTTTTGTTGTTTTTATTTTGAATCTTGAAAGTTATAATCTAATCTGTGTTTTTTTTTCTTGTAGTGTGTGGTTTTGTGTTGCTGAAATTCGAGGAATTTTAGGGTTTTGACTTTGATTTGTTCTGGATTCTGTTCAATATGGGGGTTGAAGTTTGCATGAATAGACTGTGTAAGGATGGTTCAAGTGGTGAATGGAAGAAAGGGTGGTCTTTGATGTCTGGTGGATTCGCAAAACTCTGCAACAAGTGCGGGTAAATTTCATTCCTTTCTCTCTTTTACTTGAACTGAGATTTTTTTCATGAATTTGATTGATTCTACAATGCTATGGTTTTGGGGTTTTGACTTTACTGCTACTACTTTCTGTTATTGTTGGTGGAGTTTGAATGAACTGTTGTAGTTTTTTTTTTGAAAAGGGAATGAACTGTTGTAGCTAATTTGACGCATTTGCGTAGTCAGCACACATCTATGATCGATCCAACGGTCAGAGATGTGTGTTGAATACGTAAATGGGCTAGATTGACGAATGAGTTGGGTTGCGTTTCTTGTAAATAATTTTCGGATTGGACTTGAGTCTTTTTATGAGATGAAGTTGGATTAGTTAATAGTTTCAACCATTTTTCTTTGGCGGGTTTTCAAGGATTTGGATTCCTTGTATCCTCACCTTCGCGAATCTCTGTCTTTGGATGAAATGAAGATTAATTGACTTATATTTTGAGTTTTTTATTTTAAGGTGAAGTCAGAATATGAAACACTCTGTCTTCTCTCTTTCTGCTAACAAATTCTCAATTTGTCATGTTTAGACTCGCCTATGAGAATTCGGTTTTCTGTGATATATTCCACCGTCATGAAGCCGGTTGGAGGGAATGCAGCAATTGCAACAAGGTAAAAAAAAAGTGCTATTTGAATTATACTTGAGTCTCTTTTGTCTCTCTTGAACATTGAAGTTTATTATTTGATTTGATTTGTTTTGCAGCCGATCCACTGTGGATGTATAGTATCAAGGTCTTTGTTCGAGTGCCTTGATTCCGGTGGTATAGGTTGTGTTAGCTGCGTCAAGTTTTCCCATTTTTGTCCGGTAAGATTAAGTTGAATATTCATCTCTGCCATTGTGACTTGTAAATTTTACCTATTCTTATTCTTGAGTGTTTTCTTTGGATGCAGGATACTGAAAAATCTAATAGGTTCACGCTATCGACCAAAAACAATGCGAGTGATCGATATGCTGAACGTGCTGGCAAAGGAAACCTTTTGCAGTTGTGTAGAATGGGTGAAGTTGGTGAGTCAAGCCGTTGGCCACATGCTCAAAGAGACGGCATGGTTTCATGCAATGGTTCAAAGAGCGGAGAAGTTAAGTGTCGATTCAACAAAGAGGATCGAGGATACTTAAATGTGATGAAACATTCTAGTCATTTATCGAGGCTTACATCATCGGAAAGTAATCGACCAACATGGGAGACTAAAAATAATATAGACGAACTACTTTCGCTGAAGATTTCTCTTTTTCAGCAAGAGCAAAAATCTCACCCTTTATTGACTAAACAGGCGAAGAACGGGGTTACCATGAATCTCGAAGCAAATAAAGGTTTGATATCTCATGAACGCGTTGGCCGGACACATGCTGATCTGAAAGGGAAAAGTCAGTTACTTTCGCGATACTGGCCAAGGATTACTAATCAAGAATTGGAGAAGTTGTCTGGGGAGTATCCTTTATTGTTAGATTCTATTTAGATAAACAACTTACTTAAGTGCTTATGTATAAGCAAATTTTTTGACTATCAATAAAATGAAGTCAAACTATTTTCATATAAGTTATAAGCTATTATGAAGTACTTACAGAAAAAAGCTGAAAACAGCGTAATAACTTGATCCATTGATAGTTTCCTTTAACATTAGTATCTCAGATTGAAGTCTACTATAGTTCCCTTATTTGAGAAGGTATTAAGTCCGAGTGATGCAGGTCGAATCGGTCGCCTTATTCTTCCAAAAGCGTGTGCTGAGGTATCCTTTGATGTTTATCTCTACCTGTCTATATGTGACTCTATTTTAACGGTTTTTATTATCAAAGAAATACATATTCTCCTATAATTAAGACACATGACGAATCCACGTATGAATTTCAGGCTTTTCTTCCTCCTATTTCGCAATCGGAAGGTGTTCCATTACAGTTCCAAGATTTGAAGGGGAACGAGTGGACTTTTCAGTTCCGGTTTTGGCCGAATAACAACAGTAGGATGTATGTATTGGAGGGTGTGACTCCTTGCATACAGTCGTTGCAATTAAACGCCGGTGACACTGGTATATACATCAATCTAAGCCGTGATTATTGCACATACTATTGTATTTTCATTTCGCACGGTTATTCAAAGTTACTTGGTATTCTGTTTCATGTCAAAATGTTAGCAACTAATACGACCTTATTGCTGTAGTGACATTTAGTCGGATAGAACCTGGGGAAAAATTTGTACTCGGTTTTAGAAGGGCTTCGAATTTTATTGATACACAGGTTATGACATGATTCTCAACTATACTATCTTAACCTTCTTTAGATAATTCATCTATGTTTTTCAATTATTTTTGAAAATATGATTAAAAGAGCTATTATTTAAACAGGATGCCTCTGCATCAGCTCATTCGAACGGAATTTTAACGAAGCATACAAACTTTTCTGGTGGAACGAAGATTCTGAACTCGTTAGGTAGTTTTTCTGATATTTTTCAAAAAATGAAAGGTAACGGGGAACCGAACTTAAATGGACAATCAGAACATCTGCGTTTGGGTAATGGGTCTTCTGATTGGCTTAAAACCGCGCATAGTAAGGTGGTGATAAATTGCGATCCGTTGCAGCAACTGGTTTCTGTTTCGGAAAAGAAAAAGACTCGTAACATTGGGCCGAAAACTAAGAGGTTGCACATTCGTAGTGAAGATTCTCTAGAGCTGAGACTTACATGGGAAGAAGCACAGAACTTTCTTTGTCCTCCGCCTAGTGTTAAGCCAAACCTCGTGACAATCGAGAACCAAATATTCGAAGAATATGATGTAAGTCAGAAACTGTGAATGATATTGTTTGGACTTTGGAGAATCGTGCTCAAATATTGTTACCTCGATTATTTTTTTACTTCTAATTAATTTTATTTAGGAACCACCGGTTTTCGGGATGAGAACTGTAACCAATACTTGTCAATCTTCTGCATCAGAGCAGCTCAGTCCAAAGGAAAAAGAAAATCTTCTGCGAACCAGAAAAGGTACGATTCTTCTATTCCTTTTATATCTAAGTTCTGTCGAAGTCTTGTTTATCGAAACACCGTTGGAGGTTGTTGAAAATTAGTACATAATTAGTTCTTATATTTTCTGGCTGTGCGCTGTCTTTTGCAGTTTCTAAAAAGAGAAAAATTGGCAAAAAGAGTAAGTCATTTGAACATGACAAACTTTCAAGCCTAGAAGCTCTTGCAAGTGCAGCAATTTTCGGAGACAATCATACCGAACTCGGCGAGTCATCATCAGCCGGAGCCACCACCAAACATCCGAGGCATCGTCCTGGATGCAGTTGCATTGTGTGCAATCAACCACCAAGCGGACAAGCAAAACATAAGCCAACATGCACTTGCGTCCCCTGCGAGACTGTGAAGCGCCGGTTCAATACCTATATGATGCGTAGGAAGAAAAACCGATCAGAATCATCTGAAACAACTGCTTTCCAAAACTATCAAATGAATCTTAGAGACGAAGCAGATACAAGTGGCAGTGCATCAGAACACAATACAAGCAATTCATCGGATGAGGGAAGCCTAAATGAAGGCCAGCTTGAGGTCGTTGAGCTGAATGTGGCGGGACAATTAGATCTGAATTGTCATCCGAATCACGAAGATATGGAAACGGATACTTATAACAAGCCAGATTATGACTAACTTAATCATCAAGAAAGAACTGCAAAGGAATATATGAAATTAGTCTTAAACTTAATTCTCAACTGAAGTTTAAATTACATTCATTTTTATTTTATTTAGGTAGTTTCATACCAATTTTATATTTTTCCTTTTCAAAAGGGATGGTTTAGATAGATTTTTTCTCATAGTTAAAACAATGTTATAGCTTTTCTAGTTTAGGCCGGACATCTCATGTTCATCTTGTTATATCTATTGTTTTTCATGTTTGATTGGTGGAAAATATGTTTCTTATGGTACTTTTTCAAACAATTGACTTAATGTCTCTTACAAAGCAACAACCTTTTATTAAAAAAAAAGTATATTTATCAGAAAAACAAAGATAAGAGCCAATTGGTATCTATGAATTGAATCTAATGTATTCTTAGGTAAACATTTTAATTTTCGACCGGCCTTATAACAGGCAATGTTTGTCCATATATGATCGTCTTTGTTTCCAATGTAACCAAAATCACACGTCTAAAAACATCCTTTTGTGTCACCCTTTACCTTAAAAACTCCAAATCTATCATTGTCATTATCATATATAATATAGTTGTGGTCTTATCTATAACCATATAACATAAGGCCTAAAGTTCTATATTATATAACACATAGTTATAGCCTAATCAAATGTACTTGTTCTTAACATAGAATTTCTATATGGATGAAAAACCAATTTTGCTTGATCTTGAAACATTGTACCTAGGAATCCCAGATGAATCTGTTAACCTAACTTTTCAAGACCTTGCTAATGTGAAGACGACAACAAGTAATCAACATGTTTCTGAAGTTGCTAGCAATATTCCAACAAGGGTGAATTCGTCGTCATCGCCTTTGCCCTCACTAGCCAAAATACCTAGTCTTGATTTTAGCAAAGGCTTAGAAGCTTCCATTCAACACAACCAACATCATCATCATGATATTGGCCGTGGTGGCTCGCCGTGGGGTCATTTTGGGCAACAACTAGAGGAGAATCGTGGACATGTCCGTATACATGATCCTCCTCAATTTAGTCATACAAGTGGAGGTGCAAAAAGTCCTCGGGATACAAAGAGTCCTCGATCGATGACCGGTGGAGATGATCGTTCGATGTATAGTATGAGCTATGATGATGTGAGTATGGCATCTGGAAGAGGCGGTGGTGGACGACGAAGACCCGGAATTCCTCACTCTAAGATTTGCACCATTTGTAGTACCTATGTTTATGTCTTCCGCACTAGATGTTTGGTATGTCAAAAAGATATCTCATGCTTTTTCTTTTCAATTTTTTTCTAAAAGTTTGACGGAATATATCTACATATATTTCTTAAAAGTTGATGATTTATAAATACCAACAACTTGTTTATGTTAATATATAAATATAAATAAATGATGTCGCTAGAGATTGAACTTTAGACCAACAGCTTAGTTATAGCTAAGCTGCATGATCTAATGATTTAGTAACTATATTGATAACGGTGTATGGATGCAGGTATGTGGTCGAGTTTATTGCTGCAGATGTGTGAAGCTAGGAATGGGAGAGATGGTCGAAGGAAGAAAATGCATAGAATGCCTTGGATTGAAATTCAGCCAAAGGTACATAGAAAGAGCAGGGAAGGTAGGGTGTTGCAATTGGAGGTATCCAATAACAATGAAGCAAGTTGAGCTCATTTGTGCAGAAAAAGGACCGAGAAGGAGTAGAAGATCACATACTCAAAGTGGAGTGACAACTCCAAGATCAAAAAGTCCTATAACACCAAGAAGCCCTATAGCACCTAGAAGCCCTCATGCTATTGGTAATAGTAATAGCAATGAACACTCTTTTGTCTTGTCTTCATCTTTTTCTCCTTTCTCTCCTCATCATATCCTATAGAGTTTCTCATGAGACATGAGATAGTTTTTCAAAATAATTATGTGTTACACTTTATTGGATGTTATTTAATTTAATTTGTTCTTATCTTATTACTTGTAAGATTATTGATTAATATTTTTATTCTATGATATTTTCTTTTGCAAATCTACATTAATATACTCACATGTTGTTACTTGGTAGCATCGATTGCATATGCGTTTTTTAAATCTAAACGACAAAGGGAAGTTGTCGTAACAAAGGACAAAGAAAAAATGTTAAATTGTGTAGCTAATAAAGTTGAAGGAATTCAAGCTCCGGCAAATAAATGATAGTGCCTAATTAACATTTTATATAATGAGTTGTCCTTAACTAGAATAAACTCTTGCATTTGATTAAGAATGAGTGGGTGCTTTTATATTCTACGTGACCATTGAGGACTTTAAAAAAGGAACTTGAGAGAGGAAGATGGATTGACCGAGGAGATAGTTACTCATCAAATAAGAACTTCAAAACTAAAGATTAACTATAATATTTTAAAATTAAGACAATAAAAATCAACTACCAAAATTAAAGACCTGTTTAATTTTTTTGTACATACACTACATATATAATATATAATATTATTTATAAATAATAAATTAATAAAATCAAACACTAAAAGAGTTTAACTCAAAAACAATTAAAATAAAATATTAACTAATATAATATTTTAAACCATTTTAATATCTAACTCATCTATTTAATTATAATTTCTGACTCGATCAAATTTCGTGTTAGTATCTAACATTTCATACTTTATTGAAATATGTCTAAAAACCTTAAGTGATAAAAGAGAAACAAAATATATTTTGAGATTGTAAATTAACATGACATTAGAGCTGATGGTGGCGGCACAATAGTGAGTCTGATTTTGGCGAGCGTGTTTGTCTGAGCTAAGGTCCGATATTATCGGTTCACATTGTCGCAACTGCGAAAAATAACCGGCGGAAAAAGACAGAAGAGTCGCCACCAAACGTTATTTATCTCGACGCAGGGAAAGGAAACGATCGAAGAAAACCTGAAGAAAAAGAAAGACATGATCATCGCAACCATAGTCTGGGTTCGGGAGTCGGTTACCCGAGAGAAAGGTATTAGCACCCCCTCGCGTCCATCGTACTCGATGGGATCCACGCTTGTTGTTCTAATCAAAGGGTGTAAGTATCTGAAGCTCAACTGCTAAACGGAAAAGGGAAAGAATGAGGAACAGAGAACGGGAGAAAAAGAAAGGTGACTCGATAGGACATCGTCGTCCTAGGCCTACGTATTCCCTCGGGAATGGGAAAGTCAGAGTCAATGTAGTTCGGAGGACTACGGATGGATGGGGGAAGGTTGCTCGCCAAGACATCGTCATCTCGTGCCTACGTATCCTCAATCGGACAAGAAAGAGGAAATCAGAGCAGTCGTAGTTCGACCTACAAGGCCATTGTTGTTTGGTGTTTTTTAGGTGGATAACGCTAACGTTCGCGTTCTAACAGTTTAGGTGTTGTCGCTCGTTGCGTGGAGACTTACGCGTTTACCTGTTTGCGGTAGAACGGAAATAACGTATCATTACGATTGGGATTGAATGAGATGAGAAGAGAGTCCCGAAGGAAGACGATTGATTTGTTTTTGTCTTTTAGAAGAAGTATTTTGATTTGTTGTATTTGCAGTATATATCGTGCTAAAAACTATGACATGGGATCGAATGCGTTGCAAAATCGACCCAAGACGGGACACATGCAAAACACCCTAGATAAGGTAAGGAATGACTCCCGTTTATCACTTCCCATATGCTTAAGGCTCGTGGCGCACTCCATATACAATATTTATTAAGTGTTTTTGGCTTTTCTTTTAGAGAGAGATAAGAGACTCAAATGGTTAGAAGAAAACAACTAAGGGGATCTTCATCCTATAAGCTGTCATGCCATGATTGATCCTATGGATGAGGATTGAAGGGAATCTCTACCTATGTTAGCATTCTTGGATTGATAACCTAATGTCTCTCCTACTTTGAACCTAATCCAAAATTAGATTCAAACTAGGAATCCTAAGAGAACATGTGATCATACACAAGTAAACATTAGATAATTCAATCACAATTCAAAGAAGAAAAGAGAAGGGAGATGAAAGAGAAGTCATGTAAGTTTAAACAACCATGTAAAGTAACACAAGTACTTACCAACTCCAAGCCAAGCTCAACTATTGAATAGTTGAAAGGAAAATGCAAAACTATGCACCTATGCCTATGCTAATGCCCTAAGACTACACTAGGAGTAATGTCAAACAATAAGAAAACTGAGGTGAGTCCTAAAGGTGCATGAACCTAAGAGGGGCAGTAGCTAAACCTACGATATCCACTTCATGTTAATGTCCTATAGGGATGGCAATGGGCAGGGTTTGGGTAGGGTACTATAGTTCCCGTCCCCATACCCGCAGTTAGAAAAAATCCCCGTACCCGAGCCCATACCCGCTTGTGTATCAATATTGATACCCATCCCCGTACCCTATGGGTATACAAGTGTTTGTACCTGTACCCGTTACCCGCATTTCTAATAAAAATAAATATACAAAGTATAAAATAACATAATATTTTAAGTTTTTCAAAACATCAAAAAGTTTTTAAAAAATTTATTATTGAATTATGAAATAAATGGTCACTTATATTAAATATGTAGTAGTTTAAAGTTGATTTTTTTTTTTATTTTATAAATATTTATTTTTATATAATAATATAAATTAAAATATATAAATATATATTATGCAGGTATGGGGCGGGGTGGGTACTAAGGTGCCCATCCCCACACCCATCCCCGCTTATTTAAGTAGGTAATTACCCGAGCCCGTACCCGTAACCATTTTTGCGGGTTTTTACCCTGCCCGTTGTGGGTAATTTTGTGGGTACCCACTGGAGATGGGCCAAATTGTCATCCCTAATGTCCTAAGAAAGTGTAAAAGAAATCAAGTTATATCCTACTCTAGCACACAAACATTTACCATTCAAAGACTATGTTCAATCAACCTCTAAAGGTCATACAAATGAGGCCAAGTCATGCATTCAAGTAACATACATTATGTAATCATATCAAAGCCATACTTGAAATGTTGAGAAGTGATCATGAAATACACACCAATTCATGTTCAAGAGATTTATAAATTATGCACAAAGATGTCACCTTAAGGATGTATCATTCAATCATGACTCACAATGAGCAAACAAACATGAAGGTTGGCATGTAAATGACTTAGGCTAGAAGCTAAGGCATTTGATTCAATGTAAAAACATATCAAGTTACCACAAAAGTTATTGTAACAAATCATTCTCTAAAGCTAAGGCAAGCACATGTCAAAACAAACACCTAAACACTTCCATAAAGGCATGTTAATTGTCAAGCAAGTAAAGGAGGATTCAAGTCAGGTCAAATGGGTATCCAAGCACACAAGGCAGTAACAAATGGCATGTAATATCTCACTTTTTAGTCATGCAAACATTAACCAAAGATGGCATACCAAAGTACCAAAAGCAAAATTGTCAAAGTTGGTACCCAATCATGTTTAAGTTCACAAAAGTTACATCAATTAGAGGCCTTCAAAAGGGACTTATAAACTAAGTTTAGGTGGATGTGATTCATGTTATAACAAGTGGAAACCAATACTCAAGTTCAAAAATCATGTCAACATTACATCCCTAAACATCCTAAGCATCAACACAAAAGCTCAAGTAGAAAGACATGCATTTAGGCACCTTTTTAGGGTTTAAAGTAAGCATCTCAAACATGATCAAAAGTCAATGTCAAATTAACACAATGGCACACAAAATATCATTATGAATCTGCTTAATCATGTCAAGAAAGTTGACCTAAGAATGGCATACACAAGCATCAACTTCCACCTACTTCTAAACATGCCTTCAAACACCAAATGCACATTGATCCACTCATGAAATATAGATGAAAACTTAGGAAAATTACGAAAAATATGTAATGGAATGGAAAGGTCAGTAGCTGATCATTCTCAAAATATTGGCTCAAGAATATGCACCAAAGGTATCCAAACAATTGCAAACATATGGCATGTTATCCAACAATGATCATACACACAAGCCTAAAAGAATGGCATCAAAAGTGACCCAAATATCATGGTATAAACACCAATTGAACACCAAGATCTCATACAATCTAGTTACTAAATGAGTACAAAAATTGGAATCAAAATCATGTTGGGAAAATCACTTTTCAAAACTTTAGGCACAAGGTACTTCAATTTGAACATATTCCAAATAGAAATTGAGAAAAAAAACCAAATTTAATCTAAAGTGAAAATAAAAAAGATAAAAAAATTAATTAAAGTATCCAAGATCATCCATAAATTAATTAAGAATATTTTGACGGTTTTTACTATTTTTAAAACTCATTTTTGAAACGTGTATAAAAAAAAAGAATTCACAAAATCACACACATGAGAGGGGTTGTACCAGAAGTAGCTTCTACGTTCATTATGGCATTGGGCCCAGCGGAAGGGGGTGTGTATAGAAACGGCGCATGGGCCCAGTACCAATTACATTACCTTTTTTTTACCGGATTTATTATTCATTAAAAAGAAAAAGAAAAAGAAAATGGAATGAAATACTCACGTGAGGGAATTACATGGCATTCTCATTAATGCGTTGTAGGGTTCTCATTGGTGGATTTATGAATAACAAGAACACGTTGGCCGAACTTTTACACCTAGATCAAACTAATTGACATGGGACAATGGGAATTAAATATGCACGCCTTGACTTTTCTCACCTTGCTAACGGGGACACCGGAGCTAGGGCTCCAGTTTTCTTCCCCGATCACCCTTGCCGGAGTTCACATGTTACATCACCAAAAATGAAAAAAAACTTGCCACCATTCCGCACGAAATTTCACGCTGATTAAGAATATGCCATTGGTTTTCACAAACACCTACTTTAAGGCCATGAAAACAGAACAAGAAAACTTGATCTACATTTTGGAACTTGCTCAAATCAACACAAATAAGTTACCAACATTGCTTACAGTGATGTAGGACTTCAGATATATATGCCTACATGTCTCTAAGCTTGGGTATTGCCCTAAAGTGATGATGTAAGATCAAGACACCTAACCTGATCTGAAATGCTATCCACACGCTATAGAAACCCGGATAACTTCTTGTAGGCCTTGAAAGTTGGTATTGCAGTGCATAGAAACATTATATAAGTGAATAAGAATATGATACTTCAAGAAAAACATATCCACTTCAAGAAATTTGACCTAAGAATGGCATACACAAGCATCAACTTCCACCTACTTCTAAACATTCCTTCAAACACCAAATGCACATTGATCCACTCATGAAAAATAGATGAAAGCTTTGGAAAATTATGAAAAATTTGTAATGGAATGGAAAGGTCAGTAGCTGATCATGCTCAAAATATTGGCTCAAGAATATGCACCAAAGGTATCTAAACAATTGCAAACATATGGCATGTTATCCAACAATAATCATACACACAAGCCTAAAAGAATGGCATCAAAAGTGACCCAAAGATCATGGCACAAACACCAATTGAACGCCAAGATCTCATACAATATAGTGACTAAATGAGTACAAAAATTGGAATCAAAATCATGTTGGGAAAATCACTTTTCAAAGCTTTAGACACAAGGTACTTCAATTTGAACATAGTCCAAACAGAAATTGAGAAAAAATACCAATTTTAATCCAAAATGAAAATAAAAAAATTCATAAATTAAATAAAGTATCCAAGATCATCCATGAATTAATTCATAATTTTTTGATGGTTTTTACTATTTTTAAAAATCATTTTTGAAACGTATATAAAAAAAAGAATTCACAAAATCACACACATGAGAGGGGGTGTACCAGAAGTAGCTTCTAAGTTCATTACAACATTGGGCCCAACAAAAGGGGGTGTGTATAGAAACGGCACATGGGCCCAGTACCAATAACATTACCATTATTTTTTTACCTGATTTATTATTCATTAAAAAGAAAAAGAAAAAGAAAATGGAATGAAAATAGTCACGTGAGTGAATTACATGGCATTCTCATTAATGCGCTGTAGGGTTCTCATTGGTGGATTTGTGAATAACAAGAACACGCTGGCCAAACTTCTACACCTAGATCAAACTAATTGACATGGGACAATCGGAATTAAACACGCACGCCTTGACTTTTCTCACCTTGCCAACGGGGACGCCGGAGCTAGGGCTCCGGTCGTCTTCCCCGATCACCCTCGTCGGAGTTCACACGATACATTACCAAAAATGAAAAAAAACTTAGCACCGTTCCACACGAAATTTCACGCTGATTAAGAATATGCCATTGGTTTTCACAAACACCTACTCTAAGGCCATGAAAACAGAACAAGAAAACTTGATCTACATTTTGGAACTTGCTCAAATCAACACAAATAAGTTACCAGCATTGCCTACAATGATGTAGGACTTCAGATGCATATGCCTACATGTCTCTAAGCTTGGGTATTGCCGTAAAATGATGATGTAAGATCAAGAAACCTAAACTGATCAGAAATGCTTTCCACACGCTATAGAAACCCGGATAACTTCTTGCAAGCCTTGAGATCTACTATATGAGCAAAATAAATGCTCAGAATCTTCCCAAATCTAACTGATACTTCTAAGATGATAGTGATGATTGATGGAATCAGATAGGGTAATGTAGCACTCCCATAAGCGTTTTCTTGCAAACAGAAGCCAAGAGAAGGATTAGTGATGATGATTATGAAAGAAGCTTGGAGAAATATCGTCAGAGAAGTGAGATTCTAAGCTCTCAAATGATGGGTGCAAAAATGGATTTTTTGGATCTCTCTCTCTCTCACTCTCTCTCTCTCTCAAACTGTTGTAACCGAATGGGTCGATGGTTATTAGAGTTTATATGAGGTTGGTTAAAGTGTGGTTAAGGTGATAACCATGGTTAAATTTCAGTTAAGTTTGGTTGTGAAAAATACAAAAGATGAGAATGAGGTTATGGTGCATACGGGTTAGGAAGGTTTTTGTAAGTGTGTGCATGGTGTATTATATGTATCATGGAGTGCTAAATACTTATGATGATAATGATAATGGTTGGATGTGAGCTGGTGCAATTAAACTTGTTGTCTAAGTTTCTTTTTCTCTTTCTTTTGTATGTGGTAAATTTTATGACATATGCATGGCTTACAAGACTTTTGTATGGCTATATGGGGTAATTGGGTGGTGACATGATACGCATGGCATGCTGCAGCAACAATGATGCCTTTGTTTTTCTTTTGGAGTGAAGTGTCATGGCTTGGACATTAACATTGGCATATTGCATGGTGGTGATTTTGGGATGACATATCTTGGAGAATATGGAACCAAACCACTCAATCTTGGTACCAAGTTGAAGCCCTCATGGCAAAGTGTAATTTCTATGTTAGAAATAAGATGAGATGAGGTCTATAACATGATGGGAAATGGTGTTGAAGGTTGTGGGTACCAAGCTGCCATGGCATGCCAAGAATCTCTAAGTTATTTCCATATTTCACCATTTGAATATCTCAACTTTGAGTGAGCATAAACTTTGATCTAGAAATCCCAAATGGAGCATTCTTTACATGGTTGGAAAGGTGGAAGATCCCTCTACAACTTTCATTTGAAAAAGATTTCCAAATGATGTTTGGAAGTCACCTAAAATTGAGGTTAAACATGAGCACAAAATTTGACCTTTAGACACTTAGAAAATTTTCTAAGTGTTGAAAATGAAAGCATGAAAATCCCTAACTTGCAGCAACCATAACTTGCTCAAAAATGATCAAATGGAGATGAATTACCTATGGTTTGAAAGCTTGAAATTCATACTACAACTTTCATGTTAGACAGAAATTGAGATATAGCTTGGATCATGGAGAAAAGTGGCTTTGAAGTTGGCTGCAAAACATGAAAACTTTCCAAAAATGGAAAGTTTCTAAAACCCTAGTTTTTCCAAAATTGGTAACTTTTCACAACTCTTGATTTTTCATGATTCCTTTGACATTTCTTGATCAAATCTCACCCATAGATCATATTTGACATGATGAAGATAAGTTTGACCTAAAAAAGTCAAGAGTTGACTTTTTCCTTGCACAGTTGACTTTGTTCCCAATTTGACTGATTCTCAATCATCTGGCTAATTGAAACTCTTTTGAATGAAATTGATGGTCCATTTTCCACTCCTTGATACTTGAGAACATATAGAATACCATGGAATCAAGTTTTTCCCAAAGAATCAGAAATAAATTGATTTTAAGTAAAACCCTAATTTGGCCCCCAAAGGTCAAGAGATGTTGATTGTTCTTCAAAACCCTAATTCCTTTGGAGAGAAGGGAGAATCCTTTAAAACAAATGTTTTAAATGATATGAGGATGTGGAGCCTTCAATATCCTTTCCCATGAGGGCTCCATACACACATATATGTAAAACCCTAATCTGAGGATCAGGAGATAGGAAAGGGTGATCCTCTTCAAACCCCTTGCCAATTTCCATCACCTAATGAAATGGTGAGTCAATCATGAGGTATTGAGGTATGACAAGTCTTTGTAACTTGAGTGCTTGAGCCTATCTCTTTCTCTTTAACTTGAATAACCTATGTTATAGAAGCCTCTGATCCCATGCCTTGGGAAGACCAATGATGCATGTATGATGCTTATGACCTAAAAGTACATGTAAGGTGGTGCATAAGCCACTTATTGATGGTATAAATAAGAGGGCAAATTTTGGGGTGTTACACACATGTAATGGACTTTGTTGTTTTTTTGCCTTATGGATTTGTTTGTTAATAGGTTGATTTTTTTGGCTTGTTGTGAATTTGTTGGTGTTATAGACTGTCCACAAGGCCATGGTGAAAGGTCCAATAGAAAATTCCAAGTATAAAGACAAATTGAACATGTAAACCTTCACTTTGACCAAAAGTAGCTGATTCTTCCCACCAATGCATCAATCACCGTCCAATTCAACCAGACGGTTGTCCACAAAACACAATGTATTACGCGGGAAAGGTTTCAACCACTTTTGATATATAAGGGTATAACACATATTTCAGGTATTAAAAACCACTCTCACTCTCCCATTACTTCTGATTCTCTCGGTGATTTGCGTGTTAGAGTGATAACCTTGTAGGAATTCGTGCTCCATCGCATTAGAAGTATTGCTCCACCACGGTGAGACATAACTCCACCACTTCATCTTCTATTCTTAGTTCCTAACAAAACAATGGCGTCGTCTATGGGAATCAACTTCTGATTCTCGCTTATTTCCACGAAAAAATTGTTTCTCCATCAAAGATCCAGATCACTAATCTCCTTTCTTGAAGTTTAAACCTCCTCCTCATACAGATTTTGTTAGAATAATATTTGGTTCTGCAAGATATCTCTAAGTTTTGATAATAAAAAAGTAGTATTTGTGTAAGATCAATTTTGGTACTCTAACGTTTGTTTTCTAAAGTATTGACAAACAGGATCTGACTCTGATAAAGAAAGCTCTGACTCTGATAAAGATCATGTGGAACGTCACTCTCAATTGATCAAAAGTCGCTTCTGTGTCAAATAAGCATGTTTGCTTCTGATCTGCTATACTTCAGAAAGATTCTAAGAAGACAATATGTTGTTGCTGCAATGTTCTCTTGGATTCTGACTCTGAATATGACTCTGATGATTATCTTCTGAAGACTAAGTGCTAAAGACTCCGAAGACAAGGTTCTGCTGAACAACGTTCTGAAGACTCTGAAGACTTAAGTGTCTGAAGACTCTGAGATAAGGTTCAGCTAAACAACATTTTGAAGACTTAAGTTTCTGATAACCAAGGGTTCTGAAGATAGAGTGTTGAAGACTCTAAGGACAAGGTTCTGTTGAACAAGTTCTGAAGATTCTAATGACTCAAGACTCTGAAGACCCAGTGATGAATTCTTCTGATCATGCTTCAACCATATCTATTCAGAAGCCTCTGATGAATAGAAGAAGATGAAACGTTTGTGAGGGAAAATAGTACATAGTACATATCAAACACGTTCTTTTCCACTACTATTCCACTACCCTGAATTGGTGGTACAAATGACAACATTTCTGTAAGATTTTCATCCCAACATAACGACATTATTTCAAGTCGCAAAAAATTTTACTGATATTCCTGATCTGCCCTTCAACGGATCTTTTTCTGGCTATATAAGGACATAATCACTCGAAGAATTGTGTGATACTGATATATACGAGAAAGAGACACAGAAATACATGAGAGAGACACATGCGTGAACAGTAAAGCACTACAATACAAAGAAAATACATTGTTCACATTGTATAGATTTTATTTGAGCTATTCATAGTGTTTATATCAGCTTGTGTAGAAGCAATTAATTGTAAACATTAAATTTGTTCAAACAGTTGTTTTTATTCCTTAAGGGACCAGTTATGTCAGAATTCTTAAGAAGAGACGGTTAGTCTGTGTATGTTAGTCACCAGCAATTGCTAGTGCAGTGTAATCAGTTTGGTTATAGTGGATTAAGTCCTTGT
This sequence comes from Lathyrus tuberosus, assembly GCA_022829125.1. Lineage (NCBI taxonomy): Eukaryota > Viridiplantae > Streptophyta > Magnoliopsida > Fabales > Fabaceae > Lathyrus > Lathyrus tuberosus. The sequence continues at coordinate 1,660,501 of JALAZF010000048.1, read as the reverse complement.
GTATAACGTGAAATCTCCTTGGCGGGTGGACTGGATTAACTTGATAGTTTTCAAGTGAACCAGGATATATCGTGCGTCTTTCTCTATTGCTAGTTTATTTGTGATCTTTGTTTGAGTTTCACAAAAAGCTTTAATTTTGAAACCCTAATTCAAACCCCCAATTTCTTGTGTTTTCTCACACCTTCAGATTCATTATTAGATTCATCGAGCATGGTCATATCCAAAATCACTCGATCTGTCGTCCAACAACAAGCTATCGTTGTGGTCGTTTAAGCTTCAAAAGCTTCATCTTTTCCTCCCTCTTTTTTTATGAAAGGTAATCCAGATTTGGTGGTATCTCCATTTGGCCATACATAGCAAGATTTCATTCCTCCCAGAGTTGTTCAATGAGTGTTTCATGCTTTCCCGTTCTTCATGCCTATACAACAACCTTGCCAAGGTTAACCATCAAATCTACATTCTTCACGAAATAATGTACATGCAAAAGAAATTCTATTAAACCTTCAGCTAGTGCTAGAAAATCTTGCAGTACATGGAGTCATCCACTCACTAAACAACATCTACAACCTAGTACACCAACAAAACTCACAATTCATGGTCGATAAGTTATTCAAGATTGAAGAGAACCTTTAATACACTCCACCAAGGAACAACATTATATAGTACATAAGCTCCTGGGGCAACCAAGCTGCTACACTAGAGCCAGTTCTCATCACTACACATATGCCACAGAGGGAGGTTCCGAAATCACTAGATCATAACCAGCACTGAGGTCATAGAACTCCTCTTCCTGATTCTAAAGGAATGATCAATATTCATACTCTTTTCGAAGTTCATTTTCCTCATTGTTCACCAACATGACATTCCTGGATAAGGGAAATACATGACACATACGCTCTAGCTCTATAGTGAAAGAAAAACCTGTTATCTATCTGCGTCTTTGATAGTAGAATCCTAAGGTCTTTGGAGAAACCTCGAAATTTTCAAAGTTAACATAAAACTGGATATCCAGACTAACTTGTTGAACATGTAGATAACATGATAGATTACTACCACACCCAAGAGGTCGAGAAGTACAAACTCTTCATAGTGACCCTCACAAGAGCCATGATGACGTGGTTCAAAACCCTTCCAGATAGGAGTATAGATTCGTGGAAGGATCTATGTAACTTTTTCACCTCCCAAAAGTGGAAACCCATAACCATGGTCATACACAACAAGGTCTCGCAGATGAAGAAGGAAAACTTGTGTGAGTACATTGATCGGTTCACGAAAGTGACAGTGATAATAGAAAGCACTAATGATGGATTAAAATATTAGATGTTCGAGAAGGGTTTGAGGCCAAATTCCATGTTCTGGGAAAAGTTGGAGCTCGAAAGAGCCTATAACTTAAGTAATTTGTTGAATATGGTATAACCCTATATCAATTACAAATAATAACTCTGATCTAAAGAAGGAGAGAGAGGTCAGTTACCAAGGAACTCTAGATATGTCTAGTCTCCCAATTATGTTTTTTTTTTCATTTTTTATAATATATACTTTTATATGACACGACATGGTTAGACATGTATCTAATTTCCTATTTAATCAATGATCTGATTTAGGTTTAAAAACCTCAATCATTATAGAATAATTTGCATACCTAACAAAAAAATACACACAATTTCGTAAGTATGTATACAAATGACATAATTTATTGAAAATTGTACTTTAGACTAGGGATGTTAACTTGCATCCGCTAGTGTGGATTCCTGTGAAATTGTAATGTTTGGAGTCTCAAAGATGGAGATTTCCCCATGGGAACGGGAATAGAGAATGAAGTCCCCCCCCCCCCCCATGGCATTTAGAGGACAGGGACGACAAACATATCCTCCGCCCCACAAAGTCGCTGCTTCGCCTAAAATAGGATAATATCTTTAATTAATATATAATTTTAAATTTCTATGTATGTTTATTTGTCATTTCATATAATTTATTTTATAAATAAGTTTAGAACATATATGCAATATGCAAAGTTAGTAAAATAGAGAGATATATAAATGATTATCTTAAATTATTTTAAGTTTGAAAATTTGGTGATCATGACTCTCATGAACATAGATTAAATATTATCAAAACAATAGATTTACCATAGAAGATTAGATTCTTAATTTTTTGTGGTTAGTTTTTTAATTTTTATGCTACTAATTCAGTTTAAAAAATTATATTGTTCCCAATAAACACTATTTCACTACTACAAAAAAACACATACAACAACGGCTAAAAAAGATATACTATCACGTATGATTGGCCGTTGTTATGTAGCGTGTGGTTGTATATGTGTTACTTATAATCACATTCATATGACCGTTGTAGAAAAGCTGAAAGCGCGCGACATATTACCACAGTTGCTTTAACTAACCGTTTTAATATATTAAAGGTCGCAGGTTCGATTCCCAGCAGCGCCTTTTTGGTGTATATATATATATATATATATATATATATATATATATATATATATATATATATATATATATATTATGGACAACGTTCACTCTACAACCATGGTCATATTTAACAACCGTCGTTAAATTATTTGCTTTTTTAAAAATATATTTCTACTTTTTGAAATTTTTCCATTTTTTAACCTGTATTTTTGTGAACCGTATCAGAACCGAAACAACAATTGTATCATAACAATAATTGTATTGTATTACATCAATTTCATATATTTGATTAAGAACCAAACATTGTATATATATATTACATCAAAAGAAAAATGACACAAAACAACATACAACACATTATATAACATCACATAGAATACTCTTGGTGTCTTGTCTCTTGGTGTCTTGAATATTCTAACACTTTAGAATACTCTGGTCACTTTAGAATACTCTAGTAACTTACGACTGGGGTGGCCATACATCCACTGTATAAGCCCACCCCACAAATACATAACCCCTCACGCATTTTGAGATGGAACCAATCTTGGCACATGGTTGGGCTGCAGCAACTGGGTAGTATCAAACAACAGACTCTCACCAATTTCTATCAAGCTTATTTCAAACAAACTCAAACAAAATAACATTTCCTCTTCCAATACTTGGAGCAAAGAACAAGAACATGATCACAATGAAACCAAACACATTTAGGAATGAATTTATAAACTTCAATCCTGTCAACCAATAAACCATCACTCTGCTAATCTTAACCAATAACAAATAGTTTGATAATGGATTCAATCTTAAAGACCAATACTATATACTTAACATCAAGGCAAGGCAGGGTCAAGATAAGATAATGTCAGCCTAATGCACATGTTTTAAATCAATGGAAGCAAGAATGATACTGCATTTATCTTGGCAAAATGAAAACAAACTAGGCATTTCTCCATGGTTCAAGCCAAAAAAATCAACAAGGTAAAGAAAAGGGTGGCAAGTGTACAAGACAAAATAAGCTAAAACATACAGTCATGTCAGTCAGAGATTTAGGTGCATTAGTCAACATGAAAGCAGGAATGACTCTAAATAGAGGCAAGACCAAATTCAAACACACATGGTATCATAATATACATAATAGTCAAGGACACATAGGGCAAGGGTAGTAACACACTTAGCATAACTCCTAACCAAATTTCTCATGTCAGTTAGATTAAGACCAGCATAGTATGGACACCAAGAGACAACTCAGGCACATAAACCTATAGCATGAGTACATGGATATCAAGGCTACGCACTCTCAAACTTCTATGCATATGATCTAGAGCAACAAGGCAATAGCAGCACTACATTCATTATGACAATACAATATCAGACCACATTCTCATGTTGTTCACACATAATAACTCAAGACTTGGCATGCTAATATGAAAAAAAGTTTTCAAGGATTTTCAGTATTAACAACATCACATAAACTCAACAAAATTCATTCACATGATCACTTGATTAGAGTGCAAGAAAAAACAAACAAATATCATGGCAGCAACATAATCATGATATAGTAAGCACAAAACTTGGAAAACAAGTGAACATGCATTTTTACATAACATTGAAGACACTTCCTTATCTTAGCACATACAAGTTCCTGATAAAGACATCTAACCCTCAAGCATGGTATCAGTGTATGGCATAATGACAATAGTCTCAAGAAGTTAGCAATTCCACACATCAATTCTACATACAAGGTCAACTTGACTCAAAACAACCAACATGGCATGACATGGTTTGTATGCATAACAGGATGTGAATTTGAGATAAGCACATGGATAGATATCAAAATAGTACCATAACAAAAGTAATCAGTAACAAACTTTTATCCTCAAAGGCAGGCTCAACAATCATGAATATAACTAACACATGAGTAGCTTACTATGAAGAGGCATAACAATGTAACCTTACACACAAGCAGCATTAGGGATGTATTTCAGGTTTCAACACTTTTGGACACACACACACACACAACTTGGATACAAAACAGGTAGCATGTCAACAGTTTGCACACACACAACTTGAATACACATCAGGTAGCATGATGGCAGCTTTAATGCACTCATGTATTTAGTGAAACTAACTATATCTCTTGCCAACAAAACACACACAGTCATTACACACTTCTGACTCATATTAACATAAAAGGGATAATTAGTTCTACAACAGTTTTACAATCACAAAACTAAAAATATCTCAAGTTAACAGCAGTGAAATAAGTTCAAAAATCTTACATGTTCTCATTCAAGCAATAAAATCCAAGCACCAACAAAACAGTCATATGCTTGTTAGCATTAGTTGCATCCAAGTGTTAGAAGTGCCAAACAATAATGGAGTTACATGAACTCAAAAATCAATCAGTGAGTAGCATAAGTGGATTTGGTTATCATTCATCATATCTCAGGCATGATACTAATGCCTGATGGTAGTGCAGGTAACCATCTTAATGTACCAGCAAAACAACTCACGCCTGCCTTACCTCATTTTGGCATACCATGGACAAGCAGTTAAGCACAAACTCAAACACATGGTTGTGACACACTATTTCTACATTATGGATAGATGGAAAGAAAACTAAAACACATTATATGGACATTTATAATAGAGATATGATGATGGTAGTAATGTACATGAGCATGAATATTGAGTGTGAAAAAGAAAGTTACCAAGTGGAATATGTCCACTGCACCCTCAACAAATATGAACTAGCTTTCTTCTTCTGAACAAGCAGCAGCCTCTAAAGCTATCCTCTTTCTCCTTCTCACTTACAAGGCTTTGAACTCATAAGTTTTTTTAGAGTGTTTGTGAAAAAGTGTTGGTGTCTTGTGAATGGAAATCAAGCTGCTATTTATAGGGGAGGGCTGAGAACTCAAAGCATGGCCAAAGTTGTACAAAGTGCCAACATTTCCCTTTTCCATCGTGTGAGATACCATGCTTGATGAACCAAAATCTCCAAATATCTCTGAACACTAATGTGGTTAGGTCTGCACAAGCTGGTGGGAAGTGATTGGTGAGAGGCTCCATGAATAAACAATACTTGTTTCCTTTGAAAAGTTTCTCTCTCCTTGCACAAGTTGGATAAACATGACATAAACATTATTTTAATGCCAACCAAGTTGCAAGTTCGTGGCAAGGCTTGGATTAACCCTAAATCCAACATTAGAACTCAGAAACATGAGGCTTTGGTGGTTAGAGAAGGTTTTGAGTCAATATGCAAAAGTTGGTTTCTTGAGTTTTAAGAAATGAAACCTCCATCTTTGAAGCATCGAAACTCCCAGCTCACTCAATGGATTGAGGAGTTCTAGTACTTTTTTGGAAAGCCCTCAATGCCCTCTTCAACTTTCATGTTCAAGGATTTTTGATTTGAGGCTTGGAACTATATGAAAAATTGAGTTGAAGTTGCGTGAAAACTAAGGTGAAAAAGCTGAAATTTCACCAAGCCCCCAAGGGTGATTTATCTTCCAAGTCTTGTAACTTAAAAACCATGCATTTTTAGAAGAGGGTCCTCTAATACACTTTGAAGATCATGGAAAGAGTTTCCATTTGAGCTTTGAGTCACTCAATTTAGATGTGTGGTTTGAAAGTTATGACTGTTTCAGTTTTTGCACAAGTAGTGAAATTTCCACATATGAAAAGTTTCATGAACCAAACTTTGCTTCCTTTGCAAGAAACTTCTTAAAACTTGATTTCTCATACCCTAACTCCTCAATGAGATAATTCATGATGGATCGAGGACTTGGATACTTCATTTTGGATCAAAATCTCTAAGGTTAGGGCCTTAGTCAAAACCCTAATTTCAACTGTGAATGCACTGGAATGATCTCTGATGATCTTGCTTATTTAATCACATCTAAGGCTCATAGATGGTCTCTAGGGATGTTTACCATCATATGGAGTCATGTCCCAGGGTTTGAGAACAACTCTTGATCAAAATCAAAGACCATGATTGTCTTGTCATAACAAAACCCTAATTGGAGGCAGGGTGAACTTGTGGCCCAAGGCACTTGGTGATGAGAACCAATCACACTTGAATTCTTGTTGAGTAAGATCTTTAGGATGTGAGTGAGCTCACATGGTTACATTTGGAGCCTTAATTGTCTTTTTGAACATGTAACTTCCTTGATTCATGAGACTTTGTCCTCTTCTTTGTGTAAGTCCTGGCTTTTCACAAAAGAAACAAAACTTGCAAAATGAAATGGTCAGTTAACAATGCATAGATGATTGAACCTAAATACAAAATGTTATGACATCTAAGGGGTAAATTTTGGGGTACAACTGTTGCCTCTATTTGAATAGCTTTACCAGATGGCACGAGGGATGGAAATCCTCGGGACATCAAGGTGAAAGGTATTCAAATATAGCAAACTAAAAATTTTGCCCTTAGATGGAATACAGATGCTAATGACAAATGACTGACATGCAAATGCTGACATGCCATGAACTTCTAGTATGAGCTGGACATTAAATGCCAGTATGAGCTGGACTTTGAATGCCAGTATGAGCCGGACAATTGACCAAAATTCACATCGTCAAAAAGGGTTGACAACAAGGAACAAAAACATATCCGAAGGTACGAAACCGGATTTTGGAACACATCATCAAAAAGTTGACGGCAAGGAAACCAAATAGGGATCACATCATCAAAAGGTTTGACGGCAAGGAAACCACATAGTAATATCATCCACGTAAAAGGATTGTCAGAATGAGGAAATTGATTCCATCGAGAAGACACATTGTCAAAGAATTTACGGTAAGAAACGAATCATCAAATATTATCCACGTCAAAGGATTAACAGAATGAAGAAATTGACTTCATCGAAGAGACACCTCGTCAACGAATTGACGGAAAGAAACGGATCATCATCCACTTCAAAGGATTGACGGAATGAAAACCAACTAACTTCATAGAAGAGGCATCTCGTCAAAGAATTGACGGATCACCAAACATCATCCACGTCAAAGGATTGACGGATTGAAGAAATGGACTTCATAGAAGAGACACCTTGTCAAAGAACTGACAGAAAGAAATGGATCACCAAACATCATCCACGTCAAAGGATTGACGGAATAAAGAAATTGACTTCATCGAACATCATCCACGTCAAAGGATTGATGGAAAGAAACAGATCACCAAACATCATCCACGTCAAAGGATTGACGGAATGAAAACCAATTGACATTGTCAAAAAAGGGTTGCGGAAAGAATACCTCGAACAGGGATCACATCAAATGGGTTGATGGAAAGCGACTGACTGAAGGTAATATCATTTGTAATTGTAGAAGTATGAATAAAACCAAGGACGGATAAGCTTCTCGTGAGAGAGATTTCCACTTATCGTTGTAAAGGTGATGATAGCAAAACAAGCTTCTCAAGGAGATAGCCACTTGTTGTTGGGTATAAATTCCAAAGAGATATTGATATTACAACACTGCTAGAGAAAGGATCATGTCTTCAATGAGGGTCTGTAAAAGATTCTTCCTACAAGACACAGTGCAAAATAAATGCACGTTCAAAGATAGGTTCAGCAACCTAATCCTGCCAGGGACCAAAGTTTGATCTAAGAACAACTAGAAAGAAACGGTCAAACAAGACTCCAACCATTGAGGAATGAGCTCAAATGGGGATTTATCTTATCCATGTAGAAAAGATAACTGAATCAACCATCATCCATGAGAATCAAACTCTGTGGGGTATTTAGAAAGGATAAGCACTTTATGCCTAGGGCTGACAACTCTATTGGAGATAACAGACAAACCCAGTCACTTAGGGAGATAAACAAAAACAGGTAAACACCATAAAAGGAAGCAGGAATGCTAAGATGTTATGCATATGAATGCTTATGCCATGCTTATGCCTATGCTGACAAAACAGACAAAAAGGGAAGTGAGACTGGAGATAAAATAAACATCTCGACAAGGATACCCAGCCAAACTCAACAGATTGGACCCTCACTAGGGATAAACTTGCAGAATCAGTAGTTCTTCAAGATTACACTTTCTCTGGTAAGAACAGCACTCCACTTAGTATAGTATCATGACTTCACTAGGATTGCCGTCATGAGCTTGATTTCTTCACTGGAGGGGAAAGATCCATTGGGAATTGTCAAGTTTAGCTGATGTAACAGCTTACTGTGGAGCTAGTAACAGATGTCACAAATGCTGAGTAGTTATGCATAACTCATTTGCCCCAGAGTACATGGTCTGTCAGAAGAAAATACCAAGAGGATTTTACAGAAGAATTGACATTCAAAAGGCTTCAATATCTTCAAACTCTTGGAGAGATTTATGAATTTCAGCATAACTGCCCCAGATTAACTGCATTTGCAACAAGGTCCTTGAACTTTGTGTTTCAGACCGATTGTTTGACGACTGGGGAACAAACTTGCCCCTGTCAACTTGGTTGATTTGTGAAAGAGATGTCATTGACCTTTTAGAGATTTGTCTAATCTTGACCTGACTGATTCTGATTGACGGGTCCATAAAAAAAAATAAGTCATTAAAAGGATTTTACAGAAGAATTGGCATACCAGATGCTTCAACACCTTCAAACTTTTGAAAAGAAATATACCTCGGTATAGCTGCCCCAATTCAACTGTATTCACAATACAACATACTCAAACTGAGGTAGAAACAACTGGAGAACAAACTTGCCCCCGTTGGTGGGTCTTTGGAGTCCTTGCTTGTCATAAGATGGCCTCAAGAAGGCTTGCTCCAATATTCTGAACTTGGAGAGTTCTGCCCCTGATTCAATAGCTCTTGGAATGGTGGAATGGCATATCCTTCCGCTTGGTTGCCCCTGACTAAGCTTCCTTTATCAAGTCAAATTCCCTAGTTGGCTGCATTTGTTGGGATTTCTTTGATATTGAATTGTTTTTACAAACAAGTATTGTTCATTAAAAATTGGCAATTTCAACGCAACATTCATGCAAGCTTTTGAAATCAAGTTTTATTGATGAAACACACACGGTGGAATGATTAAATCAAAAACAAAGTGGATCTAGTCATTTACGGAATGACAGATGAAGTGATCAACACACGCAAATAGCAAAGATCATTAGGAGTCAGGTTAATCAACCTTGTTGTAATATGCTTTCAAAACAACCTTACCTCAATTAGGTCTTTTAAGGGTTGTAACGTGGTCTGGTTCATGCTTTTTGAAACAAAAGATAAAGGCTCAAAGTTTAATTGTCCCCACCCTATCTTCGTGATGAACTCCAATCCTACTTTCAGTTAACTCAAGCTATACATTCAAGTTCCTATAGGCTAGGAATGAATTGATGATAGTTGATGATGATTCAGACACCTTGGATAGTCATTACTCCCTTGCAACATTTGGTTATCCTTATTTGCTGAGGTTTTGAGACCTCTTGTTGTCTTTTTTGAGGTTATGAGACCTCTTTTTTGTCTTTGTTGAGGTTATGTGACCTCGTCTTTCTTCACTGAGGTTATGAGACCTCATTTTGTTGAGGTTATGAGACCTCTTCTTTTTGCTTGAGGTTAGGAGACCTCTTCTTTGATTGTTGAGGTTATGAGACCTCGTCTTTTCTTCATTGAGGTTATGAGACCTCTTCTTTTGGCTGTTGTACAAGCCTTCTTGTATAAGGCAAAGTTTTGGGCTTCCCATCTTTCTTGGCTTTTGCCTTGAAAGGGACTCGGCTCATTCTTTGATTAAGGATTTCTCAACGATCCTTCCTTATTTATTGCTTGGAGGAACAACTTGTACAACATTTACTCATTTGATTTAAGGGAGCTGACTGGTGTCTTGCATGAAGCACTTGCATTCGAATGTATAACCAAGTTAAACTGAGAACTACCCACCCCAAGGTTGAGATTTAAGGGTCTTTTGTGTAAGGAAAGAAAAACTCCTACTTCTAGGCTCTAAGGGTTAACGAGGGATTATCTTCCTTATTTCTCCAGTGTTTGGGAATTGAAACAATGCCTTACATCCTCGGCAAGGTTTAATCGAAAGCATACCACAACAATTATGGATAATATTTTCACCATCCTCCCCAATCTTTGCTTAACAACAAATTTGATAAATGGAAAGAAACAAGATAAAGATATTTTTGTTGTTTTTATGAGCATAAAAGTAAATGAGTGAAACGAATGGACTTAATCAAAAGGTGCATAAACATTTTATTAATCCTGCCAATTTGAAAAACAAAAGCTTATAAGCAAATACAATTCAAATATGCAAAGAAAAAAACAACAAGAATGCTGAAACAGCCAAACGATTATAAGCATTAGGGACTTAGGCTTTCCTTTCTTGATTTGCCAAACTGAGATGGTCATTTTGACTATCAAGATCAGTCTGAGAATCATCTTCACATCCACTTTCAGTAATTTCTTCCACTTTAGAGTCTGATGAATCCTCTTGATTAGGTGAAGGATTATTGATTTGAATGCCTCGAGGCATGAATGAGAATATATTGGAGTCAAGCAGAGTCTGAAACTTGCTTCTGAGCACCTTGCAGTCTTCAGTTGAGTGTCCCTATGCCCCGGTATGGTAGACACATCGGGCGTTGGCGTCAAAGCCTGGCGGGTAGGGAAAAGGCACTGGGTCTATCTCCTTTGGCACTAGAAATTCCCCTTTGACCAACTCTGGCAAGAATTGACTATATGAAATTGGCAATGGAGTGAAATGTCTCTCTAGTTTCCTTGGCCTTTGTCGTGCCTGCTGACGCGGCTAACGGCAGTAGGACCGTTGATACTGAGGAGGTCTTTGATTTAGAGAAGAATATTGTCTCTGTAGAGAGGATGGTATCTGACGCTGAGACCCAAAAGATTGCTGACTCTGAACACTTGAGTTGCATGAACGCTGAGGCTGAAGTATCGGAGATTCCCAAGTGGAATTACTTTCTTCCTCCCATTCTTCTTGAGAACTGACAATTGATTCACTCTCACTAGCACGAATGTTTGAGATGCCTCAGATTTTTCCATTCTTGAGACCGCTCTCAATGCGTTCTCCGGCTATTACCAAGTCAGAAAAGTTTGATGTCGCAATACTAAACAGTTTTTCTCGGTATGGACCTTGCAATGTATCCACGAACCAGTCAACTAATTCCCTATCCAAAAGTGGTGGTTGGACGCGAGCTGCTATTTCTCTCCACCTCTGAGCATATCCTCTAAAGGATTCATTGTCTTCTTGAGATAAGTCTAGCAAATGCAAACTACTAGGAGTCAAGTCAAGATTGTAGTTGTATTCCTTCACAAAGGCATTGGCTAGGTCTGACCAAGATTGGATGTGACTGCTTTCTAGCTGCATGTACCGACTCAGTGATGCCCCACACAGACTGTCTTGGAAACAGTGGATCATGAGCTTGTCGTTGCGGACATGTGAAGTCATTCTTCTGCAGAACATCACCAAATGTTGTTTCAGACAGCTATCCCCTTTGTACTTCTCAAACTTTGGCGTCTTGAACTTAGGTGGTATCACAAGGTCGGGTACCCAACACATCTTCAAATCATTCAAATCAGCAGTGGCACGACTCTTAATGGCATCAAGCTTTTCTTCCAAGGCACGACATTTTTCCATAATCTCAATGTCTCGTGGGTCCTGGGTTTTCATCACAAGGATTACCTCTTGGGAATATGGCTCAGAGAATGCGAAACTACGATATTCCACAGCATCAACAGAAGAGGAATGTCCATTTCGGACAATGGCATGTTCTTGTATAACCTGATCCTCAACATGAATCTGCATATGTTGAGCAATAAAAGTCCTCTGAGTTGTGTCATCTCTCTTTGCCAAGGCTGCCATAGCTTCCACCAACTGATTTTTCAACAAGTCAAAATATGTTCTGGTCACAAACTGGTTCAGCTCTTCTGAGTTCATGATCCTTCACAAGCTACCTTAAGTCCAATGCTGGCTTTGGGAAGTCAAACAAGTTGACACACAAAGGACGGATGAGACTCGAGGCTGAGAAATGCAAATGCAATGCAAATGCAATGACATGCGCATGCAATGCTAATGCAAGCCAAATGGTTTCAAGGAGCTCAAAAGCGAGTTGCAAATGTCCTTTTTTGAAAGCTGGAGAGTTTTGCTTTAAAAACCATGATCTTTATTGATTTCTGCAAAGGAAAGAACATCTGAGTTCTTTGAAACCAAAGGGCTATCATAAATGAATAGATGTATGCACAAACGCACATATATGAATAATCACATATATACATGCAAACAGAATGAGAGCCTAGGTTTGAAGATCACGAGCATGGAGCCATGGTCTACCCACCCCAACTGGTATGTACTATGGGTTTATCAACTGTAACACAGGGTTCTAAAAGGTACCCAGAGTCAACAACCCATCTTTCGGATTTTATCGACTTCCCAATTACTTGGTAATCAATAAAATTCTCAAGAGAGTCTCGGCTGAGTATAGTATCGCGTAGCAACCATTTAGGATTACTCCTTCATAGTCATCGTACTACATCCTAAATAGGCTAAGTGGGGTAAAAGGGTAACTAAAGGTCATCAGCATCCCTGGCACCAAGGTCGAAAATGGCAACACATTCACGATTGCTCGTTCAACATATACCACCTCCAAGAGGGCCTCAACTGATTAGGACTGTCATACCCCAAATTTTGACCACTAAGATATCCCATCATTGTGTAAATCATCATCACAATATGGATGAACCGTCATGCCTCATCAGTCTCCCCAAAGATGGGTGAACATTCACTACAAACAATAATTAGGGTTTCAAGCCCTCTTTGGGCACTTAGACAAAGGATCAATCAAGAAATGACATGATTTTTAACTTGTATAACCTCTCAAACCTCCATAAAGGATCAAGAGGACTCCCTCATCATGAATCAAGCACAAGGTTGCAGCATTCTGAGTGGATCAAACCTCAAGATCGCCAGTGTCACCAAATTAGGGTTTTGGTCGACCAGGGACTCCAGATGGAAATTTTCCTCTGGGCATGAGCCAATGCTTCAAAGCATATCATAAGATACTCCAAGGGACCTTATGAACCCAATCATAAAGTCAATTTAGCCTCAGGGGATGCATTCACTAAAAATCAGGAATTAGGGTTTCTTGACCTAATTCACCCCTATGTTGACTTTTGGGACAAATCATGAGCCAAGACCTCAAGACATGGTTTGAGGGTCTCTAACACACTACATTGATCCATTTGCAACAATGGATTAATCCAAGAAGCTTAATTCACAAGTTTCAAGTTCATCAGAACCACAGTTAGGGTTTTGAGGAAAAAGTCAACTGTACCTTTGACTTTTGACCCAGGCATGCTCCCTGTAACACCCTTAATCTATACCCCCAAGCTATTAAAGTGGTAAATAAAATTTCAAAATTTCATCAGAGTATATTTAAAAATTCACGGCATAGACCGGGGGGTCACATCAATTTGAAACAAACATACAACACCTGCTCATAAAGATATGCAACAATTCAAGTAGTAATACACCCACAATTCAGAAACAGAATAAAAGCGAAAAATCCGTAACTGAAACTCATATATATATATATATATATATATATATATATATATATATATATATATAATATATATATATATATATATATATATATCATAAAAGTTTGTTTGTCATACACAAAATCATACATGTACAATCCAACAGATACATATACACAATACAAAATAATCACACTCGATCACCCCGACTACCCGGTGTCACATATCAGAGCTGACCGACAAAAGAATGAAGACCTAGCTTCACAAAAAGACCTCCAGCAACTCTAATCTGTAATGCCGCATAGAGCATTATAAAACAGTAGAAGGGTGAGAAAAACAATCATAATACAGTTGCATATAATTATATATATTAACACAGAAACGTACAAGTAAAATATTCTCACCACAAATGCACCACAATCAATTACAACACAACACAGTACACTTATCAAGTATTCCGTACCAATGCACATCAGTCATATACAATACACTCATCATCAATACAATTATACATATTCCATCTCATCAATCACATTCACAATTCCATACACAATTAATCCATGATTTATGCAAATGCACAGAGACCGACACAACGACTCTATGCATATGCCATGCGGTACCGACTTCCAATATTCCTCATCACTAGTTCACTCAGGAACTCTGTTGGAACCATCGCTCATTACTTAGTGTAACTCCCCGTCGGGCATACGATGTTCCCCGTCGCTCACACCTCACACGGGCACACGACGTTTATGGATCGCTCACACCCCACACGGGCACACGATTCGATCGCTCACACCCCACACGGGCACACGATCGTCTATAAACATCGCTCACACCACACACGGGCACAAGACGTTATAGCGGATTCCCTCTGGAACCAAACCGTCGCTCACACCCCACATGGGCACACGACATTACAAGAATGCATATCATGATGCTTGGCATACAATGACTCATGACATTTAAAATGCACACATATATGCACTCATCTCAATCAACAAAATCATGCTTTACACTCAAGCCCAAAACAATGCATTTAATTGCCATACGGCCACAATCATCATCACGACATTTAAACACATGCATCCAACATATATCACAAGCAAATCGTATGATAACCCAGCAATTACACCCAATAACCCTCTAGCGAGTATTCGCTACCGCCTTTGCTAGGCGAATGTCCAGCGAACCAACTACCAGCTAGAAAACAGACACAAAGTTCGCTAGGCGAACCCCTTGGCAAACCAAGGCAGCAACCACCAGACCCAAAAACATACAAAGTTCGCTAGGCGAACAACTCAGCGAACCTTCGCTGACCTTCGCTAACTGGTTCGCTAGGCGAACCCGCGAAAACATCACTCGATACTGCTTCGCCCCAGGTTCGCTAGGCGAACCAAGGAAAACTCATAATTTCTCACCGCTGTGTGGAAACCCAAAAGTGATATTTTTCCACCCAAAACATTTCCAAAACATCATATATCAATCAGAACTCAATACAATCATGGTAACAAGTATTCTACCACATTTACGTCGATTTCCAACCGCGAAAGTATCGATTTCTCACAAAATTCTCATTTTCAACCTAGAACTCAATGGCTATGGAAGACAAGCAAACATACAAGAAAACACATACATAATCATACACAAACATAGTATAATCGAGTTTCGCACCCTTACCCGATTAAATCGCGTGTAGAAAAGTCGGGAGATTGGTTTCTTCTTTTCTCTCTTTTTCTTCTCTTCTTCTTTATCTCTACTTTTCTTCTTCTCTTTTTCTTTCTCCTTACCCTTTTTCTCTCTTTCTATTCTATCATATTCCAAACTTAACAAAATAAACCAAAATTCCCAAAATACCCCCACACTCAATTATCTTGCAAACGCTCCCAAAACGCGATAAAATATAATCTCGATGAAAAATAACATATTTTCACATAAAAGTCAGAAATAAAATAATATAATAATAAAATAATCAAAACGACCCAATTAATTAAAAAGACCAAACTGACAAAACTGACTGGACTGACTGGGGCGTTACAACTCTCCCCCACTTAGAAATTTTCGTCCTCGAAAATATACCTGAGATGAATAACTCTGGATACGACTCCCGCATCCGACTCTCCAACTCCCAAGTCAAATTGCCCTCAGCAGCACCTCCCCACGCTACCTTCACCAGTGCAATATCCTTGCCCCACAACCGCTTCAACTTGCGATCTAAAATACTCACCGGTAAAGCCTCGGCCGTAAGGTTCTCCTTTACCTCAACCTCATCCATCGGATTCACATGCGACGGATCCGGAACATACTTCCGAAGCTGTGAAACATGGAACACATCATGAAAATTCGACAAACTCGGCGGCAACGCCACCCTATAAGCCACAGCACCCACTCTCGCCGATATCTGGTAAGGACCAATAAATCGAGAAGTAAGTTTCTTCGACTTCAATGCTCTACCAACCCCCGTTACCGGCGTAACCCTCAAAAATACATGATCGCCCTCTTGAAACTCAAGATCCTTCCGTCTCCGATCATGATAACTCTTTTGCCTACTTTGAGAAGCCTTCATTTTCTCACGGATCAACTTCACTTTTTCCGTAGTCTGTTGAACCAACTCTGGTCCAACCACCGAACTCTCGCCCGATTCATGCCAACACAACGGTGTCCGACATCTTCGTCCATATAATGCTTCAAACGGTGCCATTCCAATACTAGAATGAAAAATTTTATTATACGTGAATTCAATCAATGCAAGATAACTATCCCATGCACCACCTTGTTCCAAAACACACGCTCGTAACAAATCTTCCAAAGACTGAATCGTCCTCTCTGTCTGCCCATCCGTCTGCGGATGATAAGCCGAGCTTAATCTCAATTTAGAACCTAACGCCTTCTGTAAACTTTCCCAAAATCTCGAAGTAAACCTCGGGTCTCGATCCGAAATAATACTCAATGGAACTCCATGCAACTTCACAATCACACTGATATAAATCTCCGCCAACCTCTCCAAAGAAAAACTGATGTCAATCGGAATGAAATGAGCCGATTTAGTCAGCCTATCCACAATCACCCAAATAGCATTATGCCTTCGCTGTGTATTCGGCAACCCTGTTACAAAATCCATCGAAATGCTATCCCATTTCCATTCCGGAATATCCAACGGTTGCAACAAACCACTAGGCCTCTGATGTTTTACCTTTGATTTCTGACAAGTCAAACAAGCATACACAAACTGAGCCATATCTCTTTTCAATCCAGACCACCAGAAAACCTTTTTCAAATCTTGGTACATCTTATTCGCTCCCGGATGTATACTCAAATTACTCCGGTGTCCTTCTTCCAAAATCATCCGTTTCAAATCCGAATCGTCCGGAATACAAATTCGCCCACAGAACCTCAACACACCATTAACATCCACTTGAAAATCACCACTCGCATCTTTTCCGCCAACCAACATCAAATCCACCAATTTCACATCCAACTTCTGTTTCTCACTTACCGTCATCAGAAAATCATTAGTAACCTTCAACATACCCAGTCTCACACTATCCGACGATACTTCACATACCAAACTCAAATCTCTAAACGATTCCAAAAGTTCCCACTCCCTAACCATTAAAGCAGACATATGCAACGATTTCCGACTCAACGCATCGGCTACCACATTAGCTTTACCAGGATGGTAATTCAAGCCAAAGTCGTAGTCCTTCAAAAATTCCAACCATCTTCGTTGCCTCATATTCAATTCCTTCTGATCAAACAGATATTTTAAACTTTTATGATCACTAAAGACTTCAAACCTCGCACCAAAAAGATAATGCCTCCAAATCTTCAACACAAACACCACAGCCGCTAATTCCAAATCATGCATAGGGTAATTATTCTCATGCACTCTCAACTGCCTCGAAGCATACGCCACAACCTTACCATCTTGCATTAGCACACCACCTAGACTAATCAAAGACGCATCACAATACACCACAAACGGTTCAGTAGGATTCGGCAAAATCAAAATCGGAGCTGTTGTCAATCTTCTCTTCAGCTCATTAAAACTTTCCTCACACCGTATATCCCAAATGAACGCTTGCCCTTTACAAGTCAACTGGGTCAAAGGAAGTGCTAGTTTCGAAAAACCTTCAATGAACCTTCGATAATAACCGGCCAAACCCAAAAAGCTTCGAATTTTTGTAACAGATCTCGGAGCCTCCCATTGTAGAACTGCTTCTACTTTAGATGGATCCACAGCAATACCATTACCTAAAATTACGTGTCCAGGAAAACTCACTTCCGACAACCAAAATTCACACTTGGACAATTTGGCAAAAAGCTTCTTTTCCTTCAAAACCTGCAAAATAATACGCAAATGCTCCGCGTGCTCCTCCCGAGACTTAGAATAAATCAAAATGTCATCAATAAACACAACTACAAATCGATCCAAATGCTCGTGGAAAATACGATTCATGTACTCCATAAACACACCTGGCGCATTAGAAACCCCGAACGGCATCACAGAATATTCATAATGACCGTAACGTGTCCTAAAAGTCGTCTTCTGAATATCTTCCTCTTTCACCCTAATCTGATGATACCCCGACCTCAAGTCAATCTTACTGAACACACAAGCACCAACTAACTGATCCATCAAATCATCAATTCTTGGAAGAGGATACTTATTCTTAATCGTCACCTTATTCAACTGGCGATAATCAATACACAATCGTATACTTCCATCTTTCTTTTTCACCAATAAAACTCGAGCACCCCAAGGAGAAACGCTTGGTCTCACAAACTTCCTCTCCAATAATTCATTCAACTGCTTCTTTAACTCAACCAACTCAGATGCCGACATACGATAAGGTGCCATAGAAACAGGTCTAGTACCAGGAACTAGATCTATCGAAAACTCCACCTCTCTCTCTGGCGGCACATCTAAAATATCCTCAGGAAACACTTCAGGAAAATCACACACAACAGGGAATACCTCGAGTGAAACTTGACTATCCACAGTCAACGATGCAAACAACCCAAACAACTGAGCTTCATCCGCCAAAAGTTTCTTCAACTCTTTGGTAGATAAGAAACTCGAATCTTCATCTTCCTCAAGAGAAGGAAACCTTACTAACTTATGATAACAATTAATATGGACCCTATTGAACTGCAACCAATTCATTTCCAGAACCACATCTAAACCCTCCAACGGTAAACACACCAAATCCATCTCAAAGTATTTACCATAAATGGTCAAAGGACAACTTAAACAAACCAAGGAAGTAGTTACTGACCCCATTTCTGGAGTATCAATAACCATCTCACCATCCATCAAAGACAACACATGATTCAAACGCTTAGCGCACTCAGACGAAATAAACGAATGAGTCGCTCCAGTATCAATAATAGCAACTAAAGGCGTATTATTAATAAAACAAGTACCTCTTATCAGACGATCTGCATTTGAAGTCTGAGTCCCCGCCAATGCAAACACCTTCCTACTAGCTGGAGCTTGCTTCGGTCTCTCACACTTTGTACTAATATGACCAGGTTCACCAAAGTTGTAACACTTTACCACATTCTTCCTTTTGCACTCAGCTGCAACATGTCCTACACCTCCACAATTGGTACACTTCCCCAAATTCTTCCTACATTCAAACTGACGATGTCCCAATTCACCACACCTATAACACCTCAAAGGACTAGACATACCTCCACCACTTGATCTTCTTTCAAAAGTACCCCTTTGTTTACCCTTATCCGCTGGTGTTACATACGGACCACTACGGAACTGTTGCTTCCCTTTTCTGTCACTCACACTCTTATAGTGAGTAGAACGAGCCTTACTATCCTCTTCATAAATCCTACAACATTCCACCAAATCAGAAAACCTTCTAATCCTTTGATAACCGATTGCATGCTTAATCTCAGGACGCAATCTGCTCTCATACTTCACACACTTAGAGAACTCTGCAGTCGCTTCAGCATAATGAGGATAAAATTGCTCAAGCTCCACAAACTTAACAGTATAATCAACAACAGACATATTACCTTGTTTCAGTTCCAAGAACTCAATTTCCTTCTTTCCTTTTACATCTTCGGGAAAATACTTCCTCAGAAACTCCCGGCTAAACAATCCCCAAGTAACTTCTTCATCCCCAGCTTCCAACACCTGACGAGTACTAACCCACCAATCATCAGCTTCCTCCTGTAACATGTGAGTTCCCAGTTTCACCTTACTGTCCTCAGCACAATCCATAACTCGGAAAATCCTTTCAATCTCTTTCAACCAAATCTGTGCACCATCAGGATCGTGTCTCCCTTTAAAGACAGACGGTCTGTTCTTCTTGAACTCATCATTACCAGCAGCATTAGGTGCACCCTGCACAGCCCGAGCCATTGCTTGCATAGCAGCAGCCAAAAGTAGCATCATTCCTACCAGCCATATTCTGTTCATTTCCAAGAACAGAAACTATGGTTAAACAAACAGCTCACTCCAAACGCAACACCGACAAGGACTGACACAAACAGACACGAACTGACATGGACTGGCTCTAATACCACTTAATGTAACACCCTCTATCTATACCCCCAAGCTATTAAAGCGGTAAATAAAATTTCAAAATTTCATCAGAGTATATTTAAAAATTCACGGCATAGACCGGGGGGTCACATCAATTTGAAACAAACATACAACACCTGCTCATAAAGATATGCAACAATTCAGGTAGTAATACACCCACAATTCAGAAACAGAATAAAAGCGGAAAATCCGTAACTGAAACTCATATATATATATCATAAAAGTTTGTTTATCATACACAAAATCATACATGTACAATCCAACAGATACATATACACAATACAAAATAATCACACTCGATCACCCCGACTACCCGGTGTCACATATCAGAGCCGATCGACAAAAGAATGAAGACCTAGCTTCACAAAAAGACCTCCAGCAACTCTAATCTGCAATGCCTCATAGAGCATTATAAAACAGCATAAGGGTGAGAAAAACAATCATAATACAGTTGCATATAATTATATATATTAACACAGAAACGTACAAGTAAAATATTCTCACCACAAATGCACCACAATCAATTACAACACAGTACACTTATCAAGTATTCCGTACCAATGCACATCAGTCATATACAATACACTCATCATCAATACAATTATACATATTCCATCTCATCAATCACATTCACAATTCCATACACAATTAATCCATGATTTATGCAAATGTACAGAGACCGACACAACGACTCTATGCATATGCCATGCGGTACCGACTTCCAATATTCCTCATCACTAGTTCACTCAGGAACTCTGCTGGAACCATCGCGCGTTACTTAGTGTAACTCCCCGTCGGGCATACGATGTTCCCCGTCGCTCACATCCCACACGGGCACACGACGTTTATGGATCGCTCACACCCCACACGGGCACACGATCGTCTATAATCATCGCTCACACCCCACACGGGCACACGACGTTATAGCGGATTCCCTCTAGAACCAAACCGTCGCTCACACCCCACATGGGCACACGACATTACAAGAATGCATATCATGATGCTTGGCATACAATGACTCATGACATTTAAAATGCACACATATATGCACTCATCTCAATCAACAAAATCATGCTTTACACTCAAGCCCAAAACAATGCATTTAATTACCATACAGCCACAATCATCATCACGACATTTAAACACATGCATCCAACATATATCACAAGCAAATCGTATGATAACCCAGCAATTACACCCAATTAACCGGCAAAAGTCGACAACAATACCACACATTTTCTAATTCCCGACATAATTTAATCTGCCAACAATCTCAAAACTATCCTCATAAAGAAGAACATTTTATAAGCTTTCTAACGCATCAAACCGAACCACGGATCAAAAGTTACGCAGAAAACAAAATTACACAAATAGCCCTGATCGCTAGGCGAACCCTCTAGCGAGCATTCGCTACCGCCTTCGGTAGGCGAATGTCTAGCGAACCAACTACCAGCTAGAAAACAGACACAAAGTTCGCTAGGCGAACCCCTTGGCGAACCAAGGCAGCAACCACCAGACCCAAAAACATACAAAGTTCGCTAGGCGAACAACTCAGCGAACCTTCGCTGACCTTCGCTAACTGGTTCGCTAGGCGAACCCGCAAAAACATCACTCGTTGCTGCTTCGCCCCAGGTTCGCTAGGCGAACCAAGGAAAACTCAGAATTTCTCAGCGCTGTGTGGAAACCCCAAAATGATATTTTTCCACCCAAAACATTTCCAAAACATCATATATCAATCAGAACTCAATACAATCATGGCAATAAGTATTCTACCATATTTACGTCGATTTCCAACCGCGAAAGTATCGATTTCTCACAAAATTCTCATTTTCAACCTAGAACTCAATGGTTATGGAAGACAAGCAAACATACAAGAAAACACATACATAATCATACACAAACATAGTATAATCGAGTTTCGCACCCTTACCCGATTAAATCGCGTGTAGAAAAGTCAGGAGATTGGTTTCTTCTTTTCTCTCTTTTTCTTCTCTTCTTCTTTCTCTCTACTTTTCTTCTTCTCTTTTTCTTTCTCCTTACCATTTTTCTCTCTTTCTATTCTATCATATTCCAAACTTAACAAAATAAACCAAAATACGCCCACACTCAATTATCTCGCAAACGCTCCCAAAACGCGATAAAATATAATCTCGATGAAAAATAACATATTTTCACATAAAAGTCAGACATAAAATAATATAATAATAAAATAATCAAAACGACCCAATTAATTAAAAAGACCAAACTGACAAAACTGACTGGACTGACTGGGGCGTTACACTTCCAAACCTTGGGACATGATTCAATACACCCTATAACACCTATGAAATCAATCCATAAAGTTTGATTTAGGTCAAGGACTTGATTTCATATAGGATTGCACATTTTGGAATTCATCTGATAAAAAGTCAACTGTGCCCAAAAGTCAAAGTTTAACTTTTTGATTTTTTGATCAATTATGGTTCCCTAACCCTAAAATGATGTTAATGTGTGATTTGAATCAACATTTATCAAGAAAAATCAAGAAAAGTGGGATAACTTGTAAAAGGGGTAACCATAAAAACCTTAGAAATTTTCTAAGTTATGGAACAAAGTCGCTAGGGTACCAACTTCCAAGGATCATAACTTGTGATCCAAGCAACCATTTTGGCTGATCCAAAGATGGATTTGTAGCTCTCATGGCATACTTTAAAACTGTCGACTACACCTCATTCCAATTCCTCATGGATTTTAAGTTTTGGAGTGATCAAAATGGCTGAAAACATGAAATGTCACTTTTTCCAACACTTAGTGAAATTTCTCTAAGTCAGAATCTGTTTCACTTTTTCCAAAAAGTAGGGGGATTTTTCACTTGGATCCAAAAAGTGTCAAGACAAACTATGATCACACATATGTTGTATCATATGAGAGCTTTCCAAAATGGCCAAGAACTCCACCAAATTCCATTTGGGCTAAGAGTTATGATAGTGGCAAAATGCCTTGATGTAACTGTCATAACAAGGCAGATTTGTACATTTTACTCGATTTGAGCAATTTGTGCAAATGACAAACAAGTTTATCCATCTGAACACCTCAGGGGGGACCAAGGAGGGACAAACACTGATCCATAAGCCTCCCAAGTCTTTGGAACTAAAAATAGCATGCCAAACCTAAAAATGCCTAAAGAGGGGACAAGACTCCAATTTTGTTTTGGGGCATTCAATGGATGCACCAAGGTGGCATGAACTGAGTCTTTTCCAACTGAATGAGTCAAGGATGATCTCTGAACTAGGGAACCAAAGGCCTGTGCTCTAACCTCTTATCAATGGCTAGAGGAGACTTGAGATTCCAAAATGCTACAATTGGACAAACCTCTGCTGCAGTTGTCATTCACTATTGCTTGCAAAACAAACTTGCTCTACTATAAATAGAGCTCATTTGTGCTCAGTTTAAGTACACCAAATCCATAAAACTGATGCTTTCCTCAAAATCTCCTTCTCACTTCCAAAATTGCCTTCCAAAGCAAGTCACTATCAGGTTTTGAGTTTGAGAGAAATTCCAACCAAACCAATCACACACACACACACACCTCATAAACATCATATAGAAGTGATCCAAACACTTAAACAACATCTGGAACACTGATTTCTCAAAATCACCATCCAACTGCTCAAGCTTTTAGCAGACATGCAGTTGGGGTACCATCTTCAGTTCCAGCTTGTTTCAAACTATTCCAAGCATTCAGGCACATCACTTGGCATCTAGGGAAGCTATCCACATCATTGGAACCTAGCTGTAACACCTCCAACACAAAACACGATCACCAGCTGCAAGAGGTAAGCCTCACCTTGGGCATCTCATGATTCATGCATATTTCCTCGCACAATAATTTTGCCATATGTTCATAATCATGCATAGAATGATTCCCCTCTATTAATTGCCTTGTATGAATCATGTGTGGAATTTCTGAGCCTTCATGCAGAATCTAGGGTTCTTGAGGTTTCTCTTTGATTTCTTATTCCATGCTTAAAATAAATGAAATTAAAGACCATTGACATAATCGTGAGGTGAAAACGAGTTGATTGATATGTGGATTGCATGATTTCATCAAGTATTCAGTGAGATTGGTGAGAAAATGCAAATCTGCAGAAACAGACGGGTGGCGCGTGTTCTTGGTGTGTTCTTGGCGCCAGTTTTGAATATTTGAATATTTGAATTTTTGTGATTTTATTTAATTGATTCAAAAATTAATTTCTCTCTGGATTTTAATGATTTTGAGTTAGTTCCTTTTTTAATAATTCACAAAAATGTTAAAATATTTTATTTTGCCAACAATTCCCAAAAATGTTATTTATTTCATATATTTGATATTTTTGCAAAGAATTAATGTTTATTTGTTTTTTAACATTTGAAATATTTTTTCCTTCTTGATTTCCCAAATTTAATTGGTTTCCAATCATTTTGTGGATATAAACATGATTTTTGAAACATTAATCCTAGGTCACCACTCATTTTTCACATGTTTTCATCAATTTTTATTAATTTTTAAACAAAATTAATTCTTTTTTAACAAAATTAGGGTTTTTGACTAATTCAACCCTCATTAATCACTTCCAAACACTTTGGGCCTCTAATAGAGTGTAAGACCCAATCTCTTTTTGAAACCAAAATATTTTGGGCCTCAGTCATTGTATAAGACCCAACACATTTTTCAAAAGTCTCGGTGCGATCGCCAGTTCAAAACCTTTGGGCCTCTCCTTGAGTTGTAAGTCCCATTTTTAAAAAAAAAAACAAAACACTTTGGGCCTCTAATAGAGTGTAAGACCCAACCCTTTTGTAAATAAAAACCTTTTTGGGCCTCAGTGTATTGTATAAGTCCCGATACCGTCAAAAGGTCTGGCACGATCGTCGCCTTTTTAACAAAAACCCTTGGGCCTCTCCTTGAGTTGTAAGCCCCATCATTTGTACAAAAACACTTTGGGCCTCTAATAGAGTGTAAGACCCAACCCCATTATAAATAAAACAATTTTGGACCTCGCATATTGTATAAATCCCTCTGTACGATTTCCAAAACAACGGTGCAATCATCGTTAAAACTTGGGCCTCTCCTCGAGCTGTAAGCCCCAACCATCTTTCTAAAGCACTTTTTCCTTTGATTTTGAATTCAAATATATGTTGTTATCAAAACTTTCTTTGTTGAACAACTAACCAAACAGCATGGAAGCTCTACAACGGGTAAGTGTTTATCCGCTTTCATTTACCGCTTTCATATGTACATAACTGTATTGTGGGGCTGCTTCACTGTAAGTCTTCTTTCACATCCTTTTATATACTTGTCACATATCCACTGTGTAATACTAGTATAGTTATTTAGAGTTTTCCCGACAACTACTTCTAGAACTAGGTAAAGCCATGTTGGTCACTCTTAAATACAAACAAAACTAGATCCCCCGTAGGATTCCAGATACAGTCTTCCCTCCTCTTGGGGTTAAACAAGATGGAACAAAGAGAAAGGCAGTATTCTCGGTGAACCTTTTCTCAGACTGTCACCCTTAGAAATTGTCAAAGAAACTCTAACTCCCCATAGATGATCTTTTCTCCGTGAATGGCATCTCTTGAGTTTCTTCCAAATTCTCGAACTTTCCTGGAATGATCTCTTCTCTATGAATTGCATTTCTTGAACTTCTCTTGGTTTGGGGACCCACAGGCTTCCTAAAAGCATCCCCGCCTCCTCTTGGGCGTTATACAAGGACCCGTCGGCTTCTTCGAAGTTCTCATACCTTCTCTTGGGCTTAATACAAGGACCCTAATGACCTCTTAAAGGTATAAGACAAAACTTAGTCATCCTTTGCTAGAGAAGTCTTTCCAATGTCAAATCTCTGGCCACCTTAGGGTTGATTCTCATCCCTTAAGGCCCTTACCCTCCTTTGGGCATCCTAAAAAAGATAAAACTCTTCAACACCATTAGACTTGGACAGTCTAAAACCCTTGAGTCTCAAAGACATTCTCAAGTTCCTTTCGAACATAGGAAAAAACACCAATCACTCTGGATAAATCTCCCACAGAAACTCGGCCTCTCTCATAATGGCTCTCCCACTTGGACCTGTCTCGGGATCTCCATAATCCCCGGCAGAAGTTAGCCTCCTCTTAGGCTTTGTATAATGATCATTTCCTCAAGAAAGTCAGCCTTCTCTTGGGCTTTGTACAATGATGCTCCCCAACAGAGCTAACCTTTTCAGACTCTCTTGTTGAGTATAAAAGACTCTTTTGGTGAGTCACTTCCTTTTTAGCGTCTATCTCGGGCTTCGTACGAGACAGCAAAACACTCTCTTGTTGAGTATGAAAGACTTTTTTGGTGAGTCACTTCCTTCTTAGCCTCCCTCTCGGGCTTCGTACGAGACACTAAAACACTCTCTTGTTAAGACTCTCTTGTTGAGTCAATCTCCCTTTTAGCCTCTATCTCGGGCTTCGTACGAGACATCAAATCACTCTCTTGTTGAGTATAAAAGACTCGCTTGTTGAGTCAAACCTTTTTAGCCTCCGTCTTAGGCTTTGTATAAGATAGATAAAAGTACTCTCTTGTTGATTCAACCCTTTTAGCCTCCATCTTGGGCTTTGTACAAGACATATAAAAGCACTCTCTTGTTGAGTCAGTCACTCGTTAGTACTCTCGTGTTGAGTCAGCCCAACAGCCTCCTCTTAGGCTTTGTATAAAGAAAACCCCAGTTGAGTTAATCAACCTTTTAGCATCGACTTGTGCTTTGATCAAAAGGCACAAGTATCAATAATTCCTCTTTAGAGATGACAAGTTCTCTCTCAGTCAAACCTTTTAGCTTCAGTCTTGGGCTTTGGACAAGACACAAAACAAATCCCTTCAGCTTCATATCTTGGGCTTTGAACAAGATACGAAAACCCCTTTCAGCCTCTGTCTTAAGCTTTAAACGAGACACCAAAACATCTTCCCCCCCATAGAATAGGAGGGAACTACAATGCTCTGATTTCCCTGTCTCTTTAAACAGGAATACGTAGGCATAAGATTGAAAAATCTTAGCGAGCATACTAATCAAAAACTCAAAATCCAGTACCTCCGTCAATCAACCCAAAAGCATCAAATCTAAACACATTACCAAAAGCCTCTTGTACAGTCAAGACACTCCGTTCTTTTAAGCAAATAACTAAAAATAAACCCTTCTTTGGATAGCATCTGTAAACTAACAGTTTTGACTGTTTAACCTCAGTATGCAAGCAGGGTTAATTGGAGACATCTATTTCCCTTCCTTAATCAGCTTCACAGGATAAAAAATGAATCGAACTGTAGTACCAAAGCGATAGTGATTCGAAATCACAAAAATTG
Organism: Lathyrus tuberosus; assembly: GCA_022829125.1. NCBI lineage: Eukaryota > Viridiplantae > Streptophyta > Magnoliopsida > Fabales > Fabaceae > Lathyrus > Lathyrus tuberosus. Next base: position 1,632,696 of record JALAZF010000048.1, on the reverse strand, counting down.
CGCTACAAGGACCTATCTCACCACTCAAATAGTACCACCCTGCCAGACAGAAGATATCAAACAAACAGATATACCAATATATACAGATAATTACAAGTATAGCAAGCAAACATAAATAGGATAAATAAAACAAGGTGGGCTTAACCCTCAAATTAGTTTTTCCCCGGTGAAGTCGCCATTTATGTTGCGGTGAGAATCGGATAACAAGCTATTAATGAACTTGAATCACAAAACTTTGAAAGTCACCACCGACTTTGATTTATCCAAAGGAAAGGTTCAAGATCGAGAAAACCTAAAGGGGAAGATCTAAGGTTCGGGGTTGGTTATACTAAGGGAAGTTATTATCACCCTAAGTATCTGTATTACTCTACAGGAACGTCTTGTTTAGTTTGTGTTATGTTATGTTTGCTTGCTAAGAATCTGCTAAGGGTAAAGGTAAAGACCTAGGGGGTATGTACACTAAGTTTGCTCGCCAAGACGTCACATCTTGTGCCTACGTATCTTACTAAAGAATCAGAGCAACCGTAGTTCACCTAACTAAGGGTGAGAAACCATTGACTGTGGCCAAAGTTCCAAGGGGAATGAGTATGAGCTCATGTAGAGTTTAAGAAACTCTCTAAGTCTAAGTTGTGATTGGGGAAGTGAATACTCAAGATGATGAGTTCACATAGAGTCCAAGAACTCTAACTTAATTCTAAGTTGTAAGATTTATTGGCTATGAGGCCAAAGAGAAGGTGGTCATGACAATGAGGTCAAGGCTGGTAAGTGGTTGTGACTATGAGGTTAAAGCTGGTGTCATATGACTATGAGGTCAAGGAGGGTAGCCATAACTATGAGGTCAAGGCTGGTAAGTGGCTATGACTATGAGGTCAAAGCTAGTATCCTATGACTATGAGGTCAAGGAGGGTGGCCATGACTATGAGGTCAAGGCTGGTAAGTGGCAATGACTATGAGGTCAAAGCTGGTATCCTATGACTATGAGGTCAAGGAGGGTGGCCGTGACTATGAGGTCAAGGCTGGTAAGTGGCTATGACTATGAGGTCAAAGCTGGTATCCTATGACTATGAGGTCAAGGAGGGTGGCCATGACTATGAGGTCAAGGCTGGTATCCTATGACTATGAGGTCAAGGAGGGTGGTCATGACTATGAGGTCAAGGCTGGTAAGTGGCAATGGCTATAAGGTCAAAGCTGGTATCCTATGACTATGAGGTCAAGGAGGCTGGCCATGACTATGAGGTCAAGGCTGGTAAGTGGCTATGACTGTGAGGTCAAAGCTGGTATCCTATGACTATGAGGTCAAGGAGGGTGGCCATTACTATGAGGTCAAGGCTGGTAAGTGGCTATGACTATGAGGTCAAAGCTGGTAATCATGTGACTATGAGGTCAAAGGAAAGGTGGCCATGACTATGAGGTCAAGGCTGGTAAGTGGCTATGACTATTAGGTCAAAGTTGGTAATCCTATGACTATGAGGTCAAGGAGGTGGCCATGACTATGAGGTCAAGGCTTGAACAACATGCATTAGGCCTCATTCAATCAAGATAAACAAGACAACATGGTGAAAGAATCAAAAGCAACCAAGAGTGTTCATGAAAAACCCTAAAAAAGTCTTTTACTTCCAACATTAATAGATTCTTCAAAAATATTTGTTTTCACCAATTTCTTTTTATATTCAAAAAATATACATGTTAAGGAACATTTTGCAAAAAGAATGGACCAAAAAGAGTGAAAAATGAGCAAGTTATGATCTTTTGAAATCAAGGCATGAACCATAAAATACAGAATAAAACAAGTGATAAAAAGAAAGGAAATGGTTCTCATGAGTATTGAACCCACACCCTTCTAATTACAGCCTAAAACACTCACCAATCCACCCATTGTGTAGGTCTTAACAGGTTATGATCAAAACAACATAAATATGAAAAGGGCGCATTTTTTAGAAATTACAAACAAAGGACTGGGGCGAGGGGGATTTGAACCCCAGTCCTTGTGTTTACAGTGCGCACATCCTTACCACTGGGGTGGCCATACATCCATTGTATGAGCCCACCCCACAAATACATAAGCCCTCACGCGTTTTGAGATGGAACCAATCTTGGCACATGGTTAGGCTGCAGCAACTGGGTAGTATCAAACAACAGACTCTCACCAATTTCTATCAAGCTTATTTCAAACAAACTCAAACAAAATAACATTTCCTCTTCCAATACTTGGAGCAAAGAACAAGAACATGATCACAATGAAACCAAACACATTTAGGAATGAATTTAGAAACTTCAATCCTGTCAACCAATAAACCCTCACTCTGCTAATCTTAACCAATAACAAACAGTTTGATAATGGATCCAATCTTAAAGACCAATACTATATACTTAACATCAAGGCAAGGCAGGGTCAAGATAAGATAATGTCAGCCTAATGCACATGTTTTAAATCAATGGACACAAGAATGATACTGCATTTATCTTGGCTAAATGAAAACAAACTAGGAATTTCTCCATGGTTCAAGCCAAAAAAATCAACAAGGTAAAGAAAATGGTGGCAAGTGTACAAGACAAAATAAGTTAAAACATACAGTCATGCCAGTCAGATATTTAGGTGCATTAGTCAACATGAAAGCAGGAATGACTCTAAATAGAGGCAAGACCAAATTCAAACACACATGGTTTTCGCAACCTGCAAAAAAACAACCGGCGAGAAAACTAGAACAGAAGAGTCGCCACCGAACGTTATTTATCCCGACGCAGGGAAAGGAAACGATCGAAGAAACCTCAAGAGGGAGAAGACATGGTCATCGCAACCATAGTCCGGGTTCGGGAGTCGGTTACGCGAGGGGAAGGTATTAGCACCCCCACGCGTCCATCGTACTCGATGGGATCCACGCTTGTTGTCTAATCAAAGGGTGAGTTATCTAAAGCCTACGGCTGAACAAAAACGGAACGGGGAAAAGAAAATAAAAAAGTGACTCGGTAGGACATCGCCGTCCTAGGCCTACGTATTCCCTCGTACAATGGGAAAGTTAGAGTCAACGTAGTTCGACGGACTACGAGGGAGGTTGCTCGCCAAGATATCGCGTATTGTGCCTACGTATCCTCAATCTAACCAGAGAGAGAAAATCAGAGCAGTCGTAGTTCGACCTAACAAGATCTTAGGGTTTTTTATGAGTGACGTTAAGTTCGCGTCCGGCAGTTAGGGTCGATGCCTGTTTGCGACAAAACAGAAAATAACGTGCTCTTTTCTAAAAATGGTTTGAAACTTAACAATCCCGAAGGATGAAAAAGATTTGAATTTGTTTTTGTGTTTTTTAGACAGAAGTGGATTGAAGTTAGTTCGTAACTTGCATTGCACCGAAGTCTATGACATAGGAACGAATGCCTAGCAAATCGTTCCAAGATGGAACGTCCACCAAACACTCTCGAAAAATGAGAGGAAACCCCTCATTCCTCATTTCCCTACAAGGCTCATGCGCAATACACATTACCTTTATTAAGTGTTTTAGAATTGTTATGAGATGAGAAGAGGAGACTCAAGTCGAAATGAAAAAAAACTACAGGGGATTCTTTCCTAATGTTGTCATGCAAAAGTGGCCCTATGGTTGAGTTCAAAGGGGAAACATCTACCTAATGTTAGCATGCATGGTTGAAAGCCTAATGTCTACCCTACTCCAAGCTTAATCAAAGATTAAGTTGGACTAGGGAACCCTAAGGGAGCAAGCAAAAGCAAGGCAAAAACCAAAGCGAAAAATCAAAAACAGCGGCTACAACAGCGCTCCAGCACCTGCACAGCGGTAAATTCCAGCCAATACACCAAACAACATTTAACAGCTCACGTTTCAGCACAAAAATGGGTGTAAAAGGCTAAACAGCAGCACATATAACAGTACACATGCAAAGGGACAGCAGTGGATTCACAACTTGGCATACATTCAAATACGATTCAAACACGGCATAACGAACATGCATCAAGCATTACACATTAATCAATCAATCATGATTACAATCACACCACAAACCATGGTAAACAATTCTTGAAAACATCATGAAAGAATGCACATTATTTGTCATTTGATCAAATTAGTTCAAACATGCATTTCATGGGATTAAAAGCAAACAAGCATAGGCAACACAACTCCAGCACATAAGCAATAATCCATAATCAACATGCTCAAGAAGTGTGTGCAACGTGTTCATCGCATCAAGAAACTGACAAAATAATCATGAACATTCATCGATGAAAAACCAAGAATCGCGTGTCGGAAAATCATGTTCATACAATGGTGTGAGGTGCAACATCGTCAAAACAGTCCACAAATATGTGTCATATCAATCCATGAAGATTAAAAGTGAAACGGGATCGAAACATGCTCAAAAATGCACAAAAATCACACTCTGCACCAGTGTTAATCGATTAACCAATTACAGTTCATTTTGGTTAAATGATTAACAGCTCTCATTACGCAAATTTTACACTGGTTAATCGATTAACCAAAATGATCTGGTTTTGGTTAATCGATTAACCCTGTACCAACAGCAGAAAATTAATTTGAAAAAAATCACTTACAGCAGCAAAATCACTTATGCAATCATTTCCAATGATCAAGCAATCGACAATGCACGAAAATTAAGTTCAAACACGGTATTCAAACATCATTTAAGTCCAATAATCATCAACATGAACAATCAATTTCAAGCAAATGGACCAAATCACATGCAAAACTAAGGATCTACATTGCATAAGCTAGAATTAAGCTAAATCAAGTATAGATCTAGGAAAGACCAACCTACAAAGCTGAGAATTGCTTTGTAAGTGTTGCAAACAGAATTTGATGAATCCAAGCAAGAAATTCCAAGATCTATGAGCTCTTTCCAAGCAATAAGCTAACAATACTCCAAAATCACTTCCAATAAGCACTTCTGAAATTTCAGATCTAGATCCAAACGAAAATCACCAATGGAAAGCAAAAATGAAGTGGTAATGAGAGGCTATAGCTCAAGAATTAACAAGTTCCAATGAAGAACTTGCTAATCTCTATGGAAGAGCTTTGAGTGTGGTTGAAAATGGAGATTGAGAGTGAAAAAGTGAGAGAGAATTCTGAAAATTGAGAGTGAAAAATGATCAAGGTTATGAGAGGTTTAGAGTTGATTAGATTAAATAACCCCTAGGTTAGGAGCTAAGTTTGGGTTTGGAGTGAGGTTTAGTGGGTGGAATTGGAAGTGGAAAATGAGCTAGGAAAGGGGTTATGGAATTAGAGTGGAAAGAATTTGAATTTTGGATGGAAAATCATTCTCTCTAGATCCTTCTACTGGTGTGAAAATGAAATTGGGTGATTAAAATGTGAATCCCAAAAAATGCAGTGCTGAAAAATGAAGTATTTGGACAAATTCTGCCTTGGTTAATCGATTAACCAATTTCAGTACAAATTGTGTTAATCGATTAAGACAAGGAAAATTTTAATTTGGCGTCTTTTGGAGGGAAACTTGGATATTCGCCTGATTCCACTTGTTTTGAGCCATATTAGACCTCTGAAACTTGCTATTTGATATTAGCACTGAAACACACTTAAAATATGCTGTGAATTCCGTTACGTGCTCGGAATACTTCTGAAAATAATCTTCTGGTGCTGAATCGCTGATCAAAAAAAAGAAAAAAGACTGCCAGAGTTTCTGATTATCAAATCATCTAATGAGCAAAATAAATGCTCAAAAAGACTTTGAAAGCTATCTGCTTGGCCCTAAACACTATTGGAATTTCTTTTGAACCGGATGAGCTGCTGAAGTGCGAGAAAATACCTTGATCCCATGCCCAAAAGAACCATGTAAATGCAAAAATGACAATGCAAAAATGAGATGAAACATAAGCCAGTTAGAACAAGAACACGAGGGCAAATTTTAGGGTGCTACAGCTGCCCCTATTCAATCGCCTTGGACCTGAAGGTATAATAGCAACGACTTTCAGACCTTCAAGGTGCACGGAGATTGAATGCAAAAAGAACCTGGAAATTTGCAAATTGTGGGGAAAATGAAATAGAGTGTTTGCCAGCCGAAGGTGGCCTATGCTAGGAAGACAAAACCGACCGAAGGCGGGCTAACCGACAAAATAATACGAAGACGGCCGAAGACGAACTCGAAAAGTAAGACCGACCGAAGGCGCTCTACCTAAAAAAAGAAAATGAGAACGGCCAAAGACGAACTCGAAAAGGAAGACCGACCGAAGACGCTCTACCCAATAAAAGAAAACGAGAACGGCCGAAGACGAACTCGAAAAGGAAGACTGGCTGGAGACACTCTACCCAACAAAAGAATACGAGAACGGCCGAAGACGAACTCGAAAAGGAAGACCGACCGAAGACGCTCTACCCAACAAAAGAATACGAGAACGGCCGAAGACAAACTCGAAAAGGAAGACCGGCCGAAGACGCTCTACCCAACAAAAGAATACGAGAGCAACCGAAGTCGAACTCGAAAAGGAAGACCGACCAAAGACGCTCTACCCAACAAAAGAATACGAGAACGGCCGAAGACGAACTAGAAAAGGAAGACCGGCCGAAGATGCTCTACCCAACAAAAGAATACGAGAATGGCCGAAGACGAACTCGAAAAGGAAGACCGGCCGAAGACGCTCTACCCAACAAAAGAATACGAGAACGGCCGAAGACGAACTCGAAAAGGAAGACCGGCCGAAGACGCTCTACCCAACAAAAGAATACGAGAACGTCCGAAGACGAACTTGAAAAGGAAGACCGGCCGAAGACGCTCTACCCAACAAAAGAATACGAGAACGGCCAAAGACGAACTCGAAAAGGAAGACCGGCCGAAGACGCTCTACCCAACAAAAGAATACGAGAACGGCCGAAGACGAACTCGAAAAGGAAGACCGACCGAAGACGTTCTACCCAACAAATGAATACGAGAACGGCCGAAGACGAACTCGAAAAGCAAGACCGGCCGAAGACGCTCTACCCAACAAAAGAATACGAGAATGGCTGAAGACGAACTCGAAAAGGAAGACCGGTCGAAGTCGCTCTACCCAACAAAAGAATACGAGAACGGCCGAAGACGAACTCGAAAAGAAAGACTGACCGAAGATGCTCTACCCAACAAAACAATACGAGAACGGCCGAAGACGAACTCGAAAAGGAAGACCGACTGAAGACACTTTACCTAACAAAATAATACAAGAACGGCCGAAGATGAACTCGAAAAGGAAGACCGACCGAAGGCGCTCTACCCAACAAAGAAAAACGAGAACGGCCGAAGACGAACTCGAAAGGGAAGACCGACCAGATGTGGCCTTCGTTGGGGATAACAGGACAGCCAAGGGTAAAAGCAAGAATTTTACGACCCTCGAATTGATCTGGAATCAAAGTTGGGTAAAAGAGAAGTCTAAACAGACAACTCTGCAGGGGTGTACCAGAATGTACAACAATATGAAGGATGAATCCACTAGAGATCTCACTGGGGATAAAGTAAAACAAAATCTCTTGAGTTATGCCATTTCTGCTGAGGAAAAGTCTGGCAATAAATATCCAACCTGGCTTATGCTTCAAATGCCTATGTTTGAATTTTTCTATGGCATAATGCTCCATACGAAATGGAAATGATACGCGTTTGGGAGGATGCTGATGCGTGTTTTTTTCGCAAGTGTACGAACGCGTCAGAGTAATATAAAAGATTATCGTATCCACAGAGACCAAGTGTCAATCTATCGCTATCTATTGTTAAGGTGTGTATCTAAGGTGATTGAAAATAGTAGTTTTGAAGAGTGCACGGTAGTAAATAAAGTAATTAAAATTAATTGATAAAGACAGGTTCGAATGCCATTCACACAACCAATTGATAATCCAAGTACTTGCTAATAGAACTACTTACGGGCAATTTTTTCTACTTTGAAAAGAACTAATTTGACAGGAACTGTCGCTTTCGCGTATTCAGAACTGAGTTGTACCCCCTAATCAAACCCTCTTATTGTCACGGATAAAAAGGCGCGCAATGCGTTAGAGTAGTAAACCTATTTTTAAGAAATATAGTATCTTGACCAAGTTGAAAAGTACTTTAACCCGGATTTTCTAAAAAAAAGAGGTTCTTACGAACCAGACTTTAAACTTCTTAACGCGTCCGAAAATGGTTTTAAAATCTCTTTTCCTTTTAAATTAAAAACTCCTAATAAACTAAACAAAGCGCTTTCGCTGTTTTTGAAATGGTTTAAAAACAATTAAGTTTAGATAGGCGTTGGACGGCTTTCGATCTTACCCAACGGAATTTAAGAACAGGAAAACTTATATTGAAAGTTAAAATAGCCCTTAAGTGTTTCCACTAACAATTGTACAGATTATCGGTTCGGTTATGATCTTCACATTCTAACCTTTATAAAATTAGCCAGACATGGTAAAGTAAAAGTTCATTTTTAGATTTTTCATAAAAAAAGTATTTGAGTGCGAGTGCGGAATGTAAATGAAAGTAGTGCGAGTGCGAAAAGTAAATGAAAGTAGTGCGAGTGCGGAAAATAAACGAAAGTAATGCGAGTGCGGAAAATAAACGAAAGTAGTGCGAGTGCGGAAAATAAACGAAAGTAGTGCGAGTGTGGAAAGTAAATGAAAGTAATGCAAGTGCGGAAAGTAAATGAAATTAAAAGACAGTGCAAGAAATAAAGTTGACAAAAGGTAAAGTAATAAAAACCTGCTCCAATCGGAGTGGTTGAATAAAATGCGAACTGAAAGTAAAATGGCGGCAGGATTAACTTCCTTCCAGAGTGCTCCAAGACTTAGTCTCACAGGCTCTTACAGACTCGATCTCTCGAATGTAGTAACACCTCGATGTGAAGCGATTACCACTATTACACTGATATATGCTTATGAACAACTAAACTTGGATCATGAAAAACGAAAATCTAAAGTCCTATTTATAGGCAAGGAAACATGTGGAAAAGACAAGGATGCCCCTAGCATTTGAATTTGGGAGGGAACTCGTTTTGTTCTTGTGGCGCCCGCCACAACACCATGGCGCCCGCCATGAGTGTAAACTTGCTTGGGCAGTTGGAGATCGTGGGGAAAAACAGTTGGGAGGAGTTTGAGACATGGCCACGTCATGGAAGACCCTGTGGCGGCCGCCATAGTGGATGCCATAAGTGTAAAATGCTGATTTTCTCTATTTTAGCTCATTTCGACTTCCTTTTCGCTCCTTTTCTCGCTCGGGGCTCTGATTAGACTAAAAACCTGAAAACAAAGAAAAACATAATAATAACATAATAAAATGACATTAAAAGACTAAGAATGCATGCGAAATCGGAGTCAAAAATACGGTGAAATTCAGTGTCATCAAATTCTCCCACACTTAGACCTTTGCTTGTCCTCAAGCAAAACATTCAAAGCTCAAAGTAAGAAAACTAGTGCTGACACGTGATTCGGGCAAAAAGGGCTTCTAAGTTCAAGTCAGGATGCAGTGACAGGTACTAAGTGAACCAAGGGTATCGTAATGACACTTATCCGCAGAGGCGGACATAAACTTCATTCTTATATTAATCAACCGTACCATCCCACAATAACTAGGCCTACCTCTTCATCTCTTTTTTGGGTCCTTTTCATTCAGGCGCAATCACATTAAGCCCGTTATCCGTACATGTTTCATAGTAGAGTGACCTGTTAGTGATTCTGATCCAAAACATAGGGTTTCTGGCACATAAGACTGTGTAAACCCTTTTATTTAACCCAAATGCAGTTGTGGGGGATCGGATCGTAATCCGCCCTACCGAGTTCAGCGCCAGATACCTCTGAACCAACTAACAATGGGTGAGCTAAAATTATATTTTTTTGTGTGGCAACAATTCAACTTTTTGGGTTAAACGACCTTGTGAGGGTCATCTATCCGGAGTTTGCCTTATTCTTTATTTATTTTACTGGATCATTCACTTATGTTCATCGATCCCCTACGTAGAACATGCTTAGGCCGGAGCTGACTGCTGAAATAAACTACTTAGGACAAATTTGGAAATGATAATTAAGGCCATGGTACATGGGGTTTTGGAATGATTCCTATATTCGTGAAGTCTACGGTGCTAAAACGATACTAATGTTTCAAAAAGTTCACCTAAGTCACCACATCCTAATCCAAACCTGTCTTAAAGCCCAAAAACGTATAGAACAACAATGTTTTCTTTTTGCAAAATTTTTTTTTTTTTTGTAGGGCTAAAGAAATGGGGAAAAATGAGGGTGCACTAGGGATACACTGTACTGGTGACTCGTCAGACTCATGCATTTTCTAGAAAAAAAGACATAGACAAAAACAAGAAATAAACAACTAACTAAAAATGGAAATAGAAAGCAATAAAATCCCCTCCCACACTTAAATCGAACATTGTCCCCAATGTTTCGAAATAAGATAAGGAGAGTAACCTGTAAAACTACTGATGTGGACCACTGGTGCCCTCGTAGGTGCCTTAGGACGCCTGAAGTGGACAAAGTAACGCTCTCTCTGGGCGTCATTCCTGAAAGTCACATGCATGTCGTCAAAGTTCTGCATTCTGCACAGAGTTAGGAAGAAAGTCCTGTAAAACACAAACATTTTAAACATTAGTCCTGACAAAATATAACAAGAAATAAAACAAAATGTAGAAAGAGTAAATAAGGTAAGAAAATCATGGGTTGCCTCCCATGCAGCGCTTGTTTAACGTCGTTAGCTTGACGACTGGAACTTATACATCTCTTGTCGGGATTGGTGGATCACTTAGAGTGTGGCTGGAGTAGGTTGTTGGAATGTCTCCTCCTTCGTAGAGCTTCAGTCTTTGTCCATTGACGATGAATGGTTTACATGTCTCATTTTTTATTTCAACAGCTCCAGACCTCAGAATTTTTGATACTTTGAAGGGGCCAGTCCATCTTGAACGGAGCTTTCCTGGGAAGAGTCGTAGCCTAGAATTGAACAGGAGAACAGGGTCGCCTAAGTTGAAGTCTTTTCTTACGATTCTTTTGTCGTGCCAAGCTTTTGTTCTTTCTTTGTATATTATGGCATTCTCGTAGGCTTGCTGTCTGAGTTCTTCCAATTTGTGGATGTCAAGGATACGTTTCTCACCAGCAGTTAGGTAATCCAAATTCAAAGTTTTAATGGCCCAATAGGCCTTATGCTCTAACTCAAAAGGTAAATGACAAGATTTTCCATAGACTAGTTGGTAGGGGGTTGTTCCTATAGGGGTTTTGAAAGCGGTTCTGTAGGCCCATAAAGCCTCTTGAAGCTTTTGCGACCAATCTTTTCTGGATACAGAGACAGTTTTTTCTAAAATTTGTTTAATCTCCCTATTAGATACTTCCACTTGGCCACTAGTCTGTGGGTGATATGGTGTTGCTACTCTATGCTTAACTCCATACTTGCTTAAAAGCTTATCAAATATTCTTGATATGAAGTGAGATCCTCCATCACTTATAACTAAACGGGGTGTTCCAAATCTGGGGAATATATAATTTTTAAATAATTTAATCACTACTCTAGTGTCGTTTGTGGGTGCAGCTATCGCTTCAATCCATTTAGACACGTAGTCTACTGCAACTAAGATATACTTGTTTCCTAAAGATGGTGGGAATGGTCCCATGAAATCTACACCCCATACGTCGAAGAGTTCTACTTCTTGGATGTTTCTTAAAGGCATTTCGTCGCGTCTTGATATATTTCCTGTGCGTTGGCATCTATCACATTTGACGATGTAAGCATGGACATCACGCCACATGGTAGGCCAGAATAGGCCAGCTTGAAGAATCTTGGCGTAGGTCTTAGAGGTGCTTGCATGTCCACCATAAGGTGCAGAGTGACAATGCTGAATTATACTTTCTACCTCGTCTTCTGGAACGCAACGGCGGAAAATGCCATCTTTACCTCTCTTGAAAAGAAGTGGCTCATCCCAATAGAAATTTCTAACATCACTTACGAACTTCTTCTTCTTGTGGTAATCGAGATCAGGGGGTATGATATCAGCGGCTAGGTAATTAACAAAATCAGCGTACCAGGGCACGTTACTTACAGCTAAGGATTTTTGGAAGTGCTCATGAGGGTCTGGTTCTTTATCTTCAATGGTTTCCAACTGGGCTATCAATCTATCATAGGCAAAATCATCATTTATGGGTACTAATTCAGGATTCAGGTATTCTAGCCTAGATAGGTGATCGGCTACTACATTTTCTGTGCCTTTTTTATCTCGGATATCTAAGTCGAACTCTTGTAGCAACAAAATCCATCGAAGTAACCTGGGTTTAGCATCTTTTTTACTTAGTAGGTAACGGATGGCAGCATGATCGGTGTAAACTATAATTTTGGCTCCTACTAGATATGATCTAAATTTGTCTATAGCGAAAACTACAGCTAGGAGTTCTTTCTCGGTTGTTGCGTAATTGAGCTGGGCGGCGTCTAGGGTTCTACTGGCATAATATATTACATGTAATCTTTTATCTTTTCTCTGACCTAGAACGGCTCCTACAGCGTAATCACTGGCGTCACACATTATCTCAAACGGTTCAGACCAATCAGGGGGTTTCATAATGGGTGCTGAAATCAATGCTTGCTTCAAAAGGTTGAATGCTTCATTGCATTTTTCATCAAAGATGAATTCAGCATCTTTCATTAACAGGCCAGTTAAAGGTTTTGTTATTTTGGAGAAGTCCTTGATGAAACGGCGGTAGAATCCAGCGTGTCCAAGGAAACTTCTAACTTCCCTGATAGTCTTGGGGGGTTTTAGGTTCTCTATAACTTCTATTTTTGCTTTATCTACCTCTATACCTCTTTCGGAGATTATATGTCCTAAAACAATTCCTTCAGTCACCATGAAATGGCATTTTTCCCAATTCAGCACAAGGTTCACCTCCACACATCTTTCCAGGATTTTCTCAAGGTTGATAAGACAATTTTGGAAATCAAAACCGCAAACCGAGAAATCATCCATAAATACTTCCATGATTCCATCTAGATAATCTGCAAAGATTGACATCATGCAACGTTGGAAAGTAGCAGGGGCATTACAGAGTCCAAAAGGCATTCGTCTGTAGGCAAAAGTTCCAAAAGGGCATGTAAAGGTAGTTTTTTCTTGATCTTCTGGATGTATAGGTATTTGAAAGAATCCCGAATACCCGTCTAGATAGCAGAAGTAAGAATGTCTGGCAAGACGTTCTAACATCTGGTCTATGAACGGTAAAGGGAAATGATCCTTCCTAGTTGCTTTATTTAACTTTCTATAGTCTATGCACATACGCCAACCTCCTTCTATCCGCTTTGCTATTTGTTCACCTTTCTCATTTTGCACAACTGTGATGCCTCCCTTCTTGGGTACCACATGCACAGGGCTCACCCACTTACTGTCCGAGATCTGATATATTATACCTGCTTCAAGCAACTTCAGAACTTCCTTTTTGACAACATCACTCAGTATAGGGTTTATCCTTCTCTGGTGCTCTCTGGAAGGTTTTGAATCTACTTCGAGCGAAATCCGATGCATGCATACGGATGGACTTATACCTTTCAGATCAGAGATATTATATCCTAAGGCTGAGGGATATCTTCGTAAAACGTCCAAGAGTTGATCTGTTTCTTTTTGTCTCAAGGCAGCACTAACTATAACCGGACGATTCATTTCTTCATCAAGAAACTCATATCTCAGGTTCTTAGGTAGTTCCTTAAGTTCCAAGGCTGGTTTAATAGGGCAAGGCATAGGATCTGGGGTAAGGGATAAACATTCGTAAAGGTTATCATCGATGTAGGGTTTCTTATAATTGTCATCTTCCAAAATAAGAGTTGATGGCAGCTTAATTGTTTCAATGACTTCTTCTTGCTCTAACTCCCTAACACATTCATCAATGATATCTATCGCATAACACGCATCTCCTATCACAGGTGCCATAAGAAATTTTGAAAGTATAAATTCTATCTTCTCGTTCCCTACCTCAAAGGTTAGCTTCCCCTTTTTGACATCTATTATGGCTCCAGCAGTCGATAAGAATGGTCTACCTAGAAGAATTGGTATGTCATCATCTTCTTTAATGTCCATGACAACAAAATCAGTAGGGATAAACAGCTGACCTATCCTAACAGGGACGTCTTCAAGTATGCCTATCAGATATTTAACAGATCTATCGGCTAATTGAAGTGACATCTTGGTAGGTTGCAACTCTCCTAAATTTAACCTTTCGCAAACCGCTAAGGGCATTAAGCTCACACTAGCTCCTAAGTCTAGAAAAGCTTTTTCGATGACATGACTCCCCAAAGTACAAGGAATGGAAAAGTTTCCAGGATCTTTATCCTTTTTTGCTAATTTATTTTCGGCAATAGAATTACATTCCAAGGGTTTCGGATCATCAAGTCTACGTTTATTGGTAAGGATGTCTTTGAGAAACTTTGCGTAGGATGGTATTTGGGTAATGGCTTCTGTGAACGGGATTTCTACGTGAAGTTTTTCTATAACTTTAATGAATTTCCGATACTGATTATTGATCTGGGTTTGTTTAAGTCTTTGCGGATATGGTATTGGTGGTTTGTATGGCGGGGGTGGTATATAGGTTTTGTTTTTGGGTTCTTCTCCTTTTTCTTGACTTTCCTGGTTTACAGATTCCTCTGGTTTCTTCTTTTTATCTGGGATATTGTCATCTTCCTTAGAAGTTTTGGGATCACTCAACCTCGGGTTACAAGGTTCATCATAAGCGGTCCCACTTCGTAGGGTAATGGCATTTGCTTGTCCTTTCGGGTTTTGTTAAGGTTGTCCAGGGAATTGTCCTCCAGGTGTGGTCTGAGGGGCTTGGTTTAAAGCTACCTGCGAGATTTGGGTTTCAAGCATCTTATTGTGAGTGATTATTTGGTCAACCTTGGTTCCTAACTGGGTAATTAGTTCGTTAACATGAACGTTTTGGTTCATGAACTCCTTGTTTTGTTGGGTTTGAGCAGCGACAAAATTATCCACGATTTTCTCAAGGCTCGGTTTTGGTGGTACAGGTTGCATAGGTTGATTTGATCTTGGGGCTTGATAACTTGATTGTCTCGGAGGGGCAGTGTTTTGGATAGGGTTATTATTCTTATAGGAAAAGTTTGGGTGATTCCTCCATCCAGGGTTATAGGTATTTGAAAATGGGTTCCCTTGGGTGTAGTTCACTTGTTCAGAGTTGGTCTCGTTTAACAGACTGCATTCTGCAGATTGGTGTCCTTTCGTCCCACATATCTCACAATCTGACGAAACTGCGGCTGCAGTATTCGGGGTTGTACACATATGCTCAACTTTTAGGGCTAATGCGTCCATTTTAGCTTGCATCATGTCTATAGAGCTTAACTCATGTATTCCTCCTTGGGCTTCCTTCTTTTCCACTGTCGCTCGTTCTACTCCCCATGATTGATGGTTTTGGGCCATATCTTCGATAAGGGCACTAGCTTCAGGGTAAGGTTTGTTCATCAGTGCGCCACCTGCGGCGGCATCGATGGTCATCTTAGTGTTATAATGAAGTCCATTATAGAAGGTTTGAATGATTAACCAATTTTCTAAACCATGATGTGGGCATGCTCTTAACAGCTCTTTATATCTCTCCCAGGCTTCGAACAACGATTCTCCTTGGTTTTGGGTAAATCTAGTTATTTGGTTTCGAAGAACAGCGGTCTTACTCGGGGGAAAATATCTGGCAAGGAATACTTTTCTAAGGTCTTCCCAACTTGTTATGGAATTTGGTGGAAGGGAATCTAACCAAGATAGGGCCTTATCTCTGAGGGAAAAAGGAAATAATCTTAAGCGAATCGCCTCAGGAGGGGCTCCATTGGTTTTAAAGGTGTCTGCTAGTTGGAGAAAGTTTTTCAAATGTTGGTTTGGGTTCTCTGTAGCAAGACCTGCGAATTGTCTCTACTGTACTAACTGCAGCAGGGATGGTTTAAGTTCAAAATTGTTAGCTGGTATGGCTGGATTTACTATACTAGAACTAGGTTCCTCGTTGGATGGTTGGGCGAAATCCTTAAGAGGTCTTTGATTTTGATCTTCGGCCATAGCTTTCCTAAGTTTACGGAAATATAAACGTGTGCGAGCGTAACGTTCTGGTTCAGCTAGAGGGTCTACTAAACTTCCGGTACTACGAGTTTTTCGCATTGACCGGCGGGTAACTTCCTTAGTCTAAACGGTATAACAACAGGGTACGAAATTTGACGAAATTGGTCCCCGGCAACGGCGCCAAAAACTTGATGCGTGTTTTTTTCGCAAGTGTACGAACGCGTCAGAGTAATATAAAAGATTATCGTATCCACAGAGACCAAGTGTCAATCTATCGCTATCTATTGTTAAGGTGTGTATCTAAGGTGATTGAAAATAGTAGTTTTGAAGAGTGCACGGTAGTAAATAAAGTAATTAAAATTAATTGATAAAGACAGGTTCGAATGCAATTCACACAACCAATTGATAATCCAAGTACTTGCTAATAGAACTACTTACGGGCAATGTTTTCTACTTTGAAAAGAACTAATTTGACAGGAACTGTCGCTTTCGCGTATTCAGAACCGAGTTGTACCCCCTAATCAAACCCTCTTATTGTCACGGATAAAAAGGCGCGCATTGCGTTAGAGTAGTAAACCTATTTTTAAGAAATATAGTATCTTGACTAAGTTGAAAAGTACTTTAACCCGGATTTTCTAAAAAAAAAGAGGTTCTTACGAACCAGACTTTAAACTTCTTAACGCGTCCGAAAATGGTTTTAAAATCTCTTTTCCTTTTAAATTAAAAACTCCTAATAAACTAAACAAAGCTCTTTCGCTGTTTTTGAAATGGTTTAAAAACAATTAAGTTTAGATAGGCGTTGGACGGCTTTCGATCTTACCCAACGGAATTTAAGAACAGGAAAACTTATATTGAAAGTTAAAATAGCCCTTAAGTGTTTCCACTAACAATTGTACAGATTATCGGTTCGGTTATGATCTTCACATTCTAACCTTTATAAAATTAGCCAGACATGGTAAAGTAAAAGTTCATTTTTAGATTTTTCATAAAAAAAGTATTTGAGTGCGAGTGCGGAATGTAAATGAAAGTAGTGCGAGTGCGAAAAGTAAATGAAAGTAGTGCGAGTGCGGAAAATAAACGAAAGTAATGCGAGTGCGGAAAATAAACGAAAGTAGTGCGAGTGCGGAAAATAAACGAAAGTAGTGCGAGTGCGGAAAGTAAATGAAAGTAATGCGAGTGCGGAAAGTAAATGAAATTAAAAGACAGTGCAAGAAATAAAGTTGACAAAAGGTAAAGTAATAAAAACCTGCTCCACTCGGAGTGGTTGAATAAAATGCGAACTGAAAGTAAAATGGCGGCAGGATTAACTTCCTTCCAGAGTGCTCCAAGACTTAGTCTCACAGGCTCTTACAGACTCGATCTCTCGAATGTAGTAACACCTCGATGTGAAGCGATTACCACTATTACACTGATATATGCTTATGAACAACTAAACTTGGATCATGAAAAACGAAAATCTAAAGTCCTATTTATAGGCAAGGAAACATGTGGAAAAGACAAGGATGCCCCTAGCATTTGAATTTGGGAGGGAACTCGTTTTGTTCTTGTGGCGCCCGCCACAACACCATGGCGCCCGCCATGAGTGTAAACTTGCTTGGGCAGTTGGAGATCGTGGGGAAAAACAGTTGGGAGGAGTTTGAGACATGGCCACGTCATGGAAGACCCTGTGGCGGCCGCCATAGTGGATGCCATAAGTGTAAAATGCTGATTTTCTCTATTTTAGCTCATTTCGACTTCCTTTTCGCTCCTTTTCTCGCTCGGGGCTCTGATTAGACTAAAAACCTGAAAACAAAGAAAAACATAATAATAACATAATAAAATGACATTAAAAGACTAAGAATGCATGCGAAATCGGAGTCAAAAATACGGTGAAATTCAGTGTCATCAGATGCCATGCAAACGATGCATATGCAATGTAAAAAGAAACGCTCCGGCAAAATAAATGCTGAAAACTAAGGCAGCTCCATCGGGGATGACAAAACAAATTATCCTCTGAGTCCAAGAACTCTGCTGAGAAGGATCACATTGAACAACTCCTTTGATCAACAACTTCTGGTGGAGATGAAATCCAAAAGAAAATCCACTCTACTGGGGATTATACATAACTCTTTGAAAAAGGAAACCAGAACCTGAATTGGAAGAGTGCCAAATATCACTTGGACTTAAAACCTGTCGGGGCTGTCAACCATCGCTTATCAAACCTGCTGCAAAGACTACCACCAAACTCTGCTTGGGGAGACACATCACAAGTACTAGACCTGCTGGGGACATCATTGAACTGAACCCGCTGCTGGGGAAATGACTTCGCCCTTATCCTGCTGAAGGTTGGATCATGCTGTTGCTGGTGGAAACACGTTTCTTGACTGGTCGAGGGGAGTAGACACCAAGACTCTGTGGGGAAGACAACATCTTTGTCCCTATTCCTCCCACAAATCTCCTGCGGTAATAAAACAAAATCACCCTAGAGCAATCCACTTTGAATGCTGGTTGGGGAACAACCTTCTGTACTCTGACTGGGGAGAGTGACAGTCTAATGAGGGGGATGAAACCTCAATGCTAGGGAGGATAACTCTGCTGGGGAGAAAAATCAACGAAACCTGCCGAGGGACATCGCTGAGCTTAACCTGCTGTTGGAGGGAAGATTCTACCATGCTGGGGATTAGAGTCTGTCCTTGCTGACGGAGTTACACTTCTTGGCCTGTTGAGGAAAGTGAGTACCAGACTCTGTGAGGAAAATAAAGTCTATTCAAAGACATCCAACACATCTCCTTGGAGCAAACCACTTCTGACCGCTTGCTGGGGAATAATAAACCAACCATGACTTCGGCTGGGGACACAATCCTCTGTGCTCTTGCTGGGGAAGAATAATTTTGCTGAGGATGATGTACTTCCAGTGCTGGGGAGAGTAACTCTACTGGGGAAAAGAATTTTGTTACCCTGCAAACACACAACAACAGAACATTTCGTATGCAAAAATGGCTACCTCGATTACCATCCACAATGCCCGTCGCCTAAGCAATTTCCATTGTTTTCCATTGTGCTCCGCAAAGCTTGACATTTTCACATGTAATGTTTACCAAAATATCGGACGTTTTCACAAACAAAATAGTAAAAGTAAATACACAAATGGAAAGCTCTTTGAGTGAAATGAAAATTTTATTGATTGAGTTGGCCTGTAAATAGGCATTTACAACTGGAAGCAATTCCTGAAAAGAGGTAATTGCACAAAAGAAAATACGCATGTCGGCAATGTGGGAACAGATATCCACCATGATTCAATTCAGCTATGACTCATATGCCTTGCTTATCCATAGATGCTCTGACCTTCGAAGGGACTGACTGGACTGATTCCTTTCCTTCGAAATTCCCAAGTGTCAAAAGTGTTCACAGACCGAATGTAACACCCCAAAATTCTAAATTAATCATTTATTTATTTATTTATTTAATTTAGAAGGGATTAAGAAGTTTTTGGTAAATTGGAGAATTATGGATTAAAAGAGTATTTTTAAGTAATTTTAATAGAGTGAGTAATCATGTATTATTTGGATTATTATTATTATTAAAAATAAAAATAAGGAAAAAGGGCAAGGTGGTCCTTAAGGGAAAGGAGTAAGGGTAAGTTGGGAAATCCATAAACTGGAATACATGACTAAAGGGAAAAGAAAGCGATCATTCTAGCGGATCGTGTTTTTGTGAAGAGAATTGAAGCAGAGAGGAGAAAGAAGAAACCTAAGGGGATGAGGATTTTCGAGAATAATATTGGAGAAAGAGGAGAATTACGGTGATTACTCTAAGGTATGGGGAGTTTTCATGGTTTATTATCGTTATATAGGAATTGGTTGTGAATAGATTGGGTATTCATGAGTTTATATAATTTTGGTGTTTGATTGATGAAGATTACATTATGCATGAACGATATGATGGTATACGATGTAAATGTTGATGTAAGTGTATCGTGTAAGCATTTTTTATCAATTTTCGTTTTGGGAAAAATCGAGTTTTGGGGGTATTTCGAGTCGAAACCGCAGGAAAACACTTTTCGGGGAAATTTGGGTTTTGTCGCATCCTGACACGGGCTGTGTCACACAACACGGGCACCCGTGTCAGCCTACTGGTTGAGAAAAATAAAATCGTTTGTTGCAGAACTCCTGACACGGGCAGTGTCACAGGACACGGGCGGCCGTGTCAGCTTGCTGGTCGTGAATGAAAAATTGATTTTTTTGGAAATTGGTCCCAGGGCTTCTGACACGGGCAGTGTCACAGGACACGGGTGGCCGTGTCAGGCTGCTGACTTGCTACTTTTTTTTATGTTTTGGAATTGTGTCCCAGGTCTTCTGACACGGGCCGTGTCACAGGACACGGGCGGCCGTGTCAGACCTCTGTGTTTGCTGTATTTTATCTGTTTCGCGTTTTGGGTGCAGGTTTCCTGACACGGGCCGTGTCCCAGGACACGGGAGGCCGTGTCAGTCAGCTGTTTGTGTTGTTTTTTTGTTTTCTTGATGGTTTCATGACGTTTTCTCGTGATGATCTTTTGTCGTTGAGTGATGTTGATGTACGATGATAAAACATGACTGTATGATGAATGCTTGTTGTATATGAAATGAATGATGCGCACGTTGATGTCCGATGAATTGCGAAGTTTTAGCATCATTGTATTTCATAACATTTTATGTTGGGACTTCGGTCCATTGGTAGCTTCAATCCCACTGTGCGGATTGAAGTGATACATTGATTACGATGTGCTCCATTTGGAGGGTTGATGGCCAAGTGTCCATCCACGTTGAACCGGTACCACATGCATCCTTTGCATTTCATTATGGTTGACATTGCATATGATGATGTAGTTGTTAATGATGATATGATGTTGTTGTTAATGATGCTATGATGTTGTTGTTAATGATGCTATGATGTGTATTGTTGATTTTATCGTGATGTTGTTGTTGTTGATTATATCTTGACGTTGTTGTTGATTATATCAGGTTGTTGTTGTTAATGATACCATGTTGTTGTTGTTGATGACGCTATGTTGTTGTTGTTGATGATACTATGTTGTTGTTGTTGATGATACTATGTTGTTACAGTTGATTGTATTATGATTTGTTGTTGATTATGCTATGATGATGTTAATTGATTATGTTATGATGTTGTGGTCGATTATGCTATGAGGTTGACGTTGTCTTCCTGTTCACTTTCCATGTACTTATATTACTATAATGAATTGTGATTTCTCACCCTGCCTGCTTGGAAATGTTGCCTCTTATGTGGATAACTTGCAGATAACCAAGAGTAGATTCGCGACGATGGAGGATGTAGCCTTGAAGTGTGTCGTTACCGTTGTTTAGTTTAGAGGTGTCCTGCTCTGTGTCATGTAACATCGGGTTGGGAATTGTTGTGAACCTCGCGTTCTTTTGTTTTATGTTGAATTTTTACCTTGTTGGTGATGATGTGAATTGGATATATTTTATTATAAAGTATTTTATGGAATTGAAAATAAAAATTGATTTCCGCTGCGAAGTTGCAATTTTAATATTGATGAACGAGTAACCCATGTTACGGGACAGGACAATGATTACTAAATGATGTTTTGAATATATGTGGCACCTTTCTTGTTGTTTTTAACTCTGATAAAAATGAAATATTTTCCTAAATTGTTTGTGGGGTAGAAGGGTGTTACATTAGTGGTATCAGAGCAGGTCGGTCTGTTCGGCCAATGTTGTCTATTGTTGTTCATTCCTCTGTACGCGACAAGTGTGTGAAACACTGTCGGTACTGGTTTACTTTCTAGTCAATTGCTTGCAGGAGTTGGTTTGAAGCTAAGTGGGGGAGAAGTTATGCTTCTCGGGTATGCTTCAGTTGTATGATGTCTGTTCGGTATGCTACTGATGGCGACAGTGCAAGTGTTGTGGAAGCTTTGTTGTTTTCCGAATTCGAAGGTAACATGGATTTAAGATTTTGGTTGTTTAACAAGTTGGAGTGTCTTGGAAAAAGGATGATTATTATAAGATGAAATTTAGAACGTTGCTATATCCCAAGTTGTTGGTGAACTGTGAAGTTTTTGTTTAAGTAGCCTTGCGTAAGATGTCGATGTTGGATCACTGATTAAGTGACGGGTTGATGTAGACCTTGTTGTGGGATTATTGGTAAGTGATTGAAAAAGGTTGTAGAAGTCATTGGAGTTGTTGGAATCTTTTGAACTGCGAGTCGTAGTTGGAAATACGAAGAGTTTGGAAGTAAGAGAAAGAGGTAGAACTCATGTTCACCAATTTCGGTTTTTATTTTCACCTTTATGGAACAGCCTTCAGTAAAAGAGGCATAACTTTCTGTCCGTAACTCCGATGAAAGCGATTCTGGACTTTTCGGAAAGTTTACGAAATCCCCTACAGTTTGCATATAAATTTTGTCTTCGGCCTGTTTTGAGGAGAGGGAGAGACGCGTTTGGATAGTTGGGTCTGATGCTGATTTGTGTTTGGTGGAAGTTGTATACGAGGTTTCTTGACCAGTTCCGTTGCAAGGACGATAACTTTTTACTCGTAATTCGGATTCGAGCGATTCTTGAGGTTCTAGAATCTACATGAAAATCCCTTCATTTTGAAATATTATTTTGTGTCTGAGAGGTCTGTATTGAAGAAGACAATCGTGTTTGAAGTTGGACAATTCTTGCTGGAAATAGTAAGATGAAGTCAAGTATGAGATGTTTAGTAATAAGAAGAAGAGTATCGGAGAAGCACATGGAAGTGCGGCGCATGATAGTTGAGAATGATTAAAGTATAGAAATCTTTGAGGGATGTTAAATAGTAAAGTGGATTGTATGTTGTTGGCGAGATGTGTCGGCATGAGTCGGAAAAATTTTGGGAGCTACATCACCAACTAGATGATGAGATGGTATTTTTGAGGATGTGAGTGGAATGATGATCAAGTGTGAAATTATACAGATCATCGAAGTTGTGAGATTAAAAAGGAAGATGAAGGATTGGTTAGAGTCGTCAAAAGTTTGAACTTAGATAAATGTTTCGACTGAAGTGGGTCGATTTGGATAGTACGTGATGTGGTAACGTTTTCGGTATTAGAAGGATATTTAATGATTGTGTGTGCAACTAACTTGTATAGGAGAATGTGTACTGGATTTTGGACTTTTCGTATCATTGACGAGATGGAAAATTTAGGGAGAACGTTTGTAAGCCTTAGAGGAATGGTAGAGCAGTATGCTTAGATAACTTTGATGCACGAGGAAGGGAACGCTATTGTAGTTTGGTAATGATGATTTATGCCACCATTATGGTTGTCGGTTGTCTATTGACAAATTGAGGAATTGATCACCCTTAATCTCTTGTTGATAGTCGACGGAATCATGTTGGATGGAGTAGATGTGTCTTGCCAACTAGAATAGTAGGTGCAGTGAATTGTTTGGGGTTGAGTCAAATGCTTATGAATTGTTTGAGTTGTCGATGCGGGTTCCTATATAGGGAAATGAGGCGGACTTGAGGACGTTAGTATGAGGTTGCGAGTTGATCAGTGAGTAGTTTGGAAGCTCAGTGTGTTCTGGATAACTTGGGTTTTGGTTTATGGTGGATCGAGAATTCGACTGACATGAAACTTGAAGAACTGTAGAGATGAACCAAGTAGGAAGTAAATGGTAATGTAGGACTATGATTTGACCAAGGATGTCAGATTGAAAAGGGTAGTGGCTGGTATGCCTTAAAGTGTATATATGGAGATATGAATGGTGTTTTCCATACTTGTTTGGGTAAGTTATAACTGTGTTCGTTGTGGATATTCTGAGGTTTATAAAAAATCAGAAGGAGAGTGCGTGGAGTATTTGGGAGTTGAGTTACAAGTATTGAAAGAAGTGAAGCTATATGTTGAGCTAGCAAGGTGTGAATTATGATTCGTAAAGATAAAGTTGAGTGGTTGTGTTAATTCGGATGAGGGATTTTGGAGAATTGTGCTAGTATGAGTAGGACTTGAGGAATTAGTTGTTTGATTGGTTTGGTTAATATGCCATGGTAAGTGTAGGTTATTGAGGCTAAGTCTATGGCTATTGGGTGTTAAACTTTGTTTGGAAGATGAATTTTTCTTGTGGAGATTAATTGGACACATGTATCCTTATGTTGTGGTGAGATTGTCATGCGTTGAGATGAATTTTGATGATGTGTTAATACAAGGTGGTGAAGTTGTGGTTTATGTTGACGATAATTGAGAATTCTTGAAAGTATCTATCCTATTCGAGATTTGGAATTGGCTGCGGTTGTAGTTGTGTTGGATATTCGGAGGTATTATATACGGGTCTAAGTTCGAAGTATTCCGTAATCACAAGAGTATAGAATGCCTGTTTGGATGGAATTCCCGATGAGTTAAGTTGAAAAGTCTTTTCTTATGTCTGCTTTGATGGTCGGAAGTTGATGTAAACTTGGTAGATTAGATAATTGCGAGTACTCAGAGTGCGCAGCGAAAGCATGGATAGCGCAGTTGGTTCTTATTGGAGTAACAACGATGTTGGTGGTTTGATTTCGTTGATGTTGTGTTATGACTTTTATGTTCTTATCTTTGTTGTTGCCTCGTTGCCTATGGTGATGGTTCGAGTGCGAGTAACTAGTCCCTATGATGGGGAGTTAGGGGAGGGTTGCCTATGGCGATGGTAACAATCGTGTTGTATTTTGGTTCATAGGGAACCTGTATGTTCCTACCCTGATTATTCTCGGTGTTTTGAGTTGGTCGGCGGGTACATCGCGTGAGCATTTCATCTTGTTGTCGTTGGCATTGATAAGATGTATTGTTGTATTGCGTTATTCGTCGGAGGTGATAACGTACCTGGAGTGGTCTGCATCGAGTAAATTTTCGAGGACGAAAATTCTTAAAGTGGGGGAGAGTTGTAACACCCCAAAATTCTAAATTAATCATTTATTTATTTATTTAATTAATTTAGAAGGGATTAAGAAGTTTTTGGTAAATTGGAGAATTATGGATTAAAAGAGTATTTTTAAGTAATTTTAATAGAGTGATTAATCATGTATTATTTGGATTATTATTATTATTAAAAATAAAAATAAGGAAAAAGGGCAAGGTGGTCCTTAAGGGAAAGGAGTAAGGGTAAGTTGGGAAATCCATAAACTGGAATACATGACTAAAGGGAAAAGAAAACGATCATTCTAGCGGATCGTGTTTTTGTGAAGAGAATTGAAGCAGAGAGGAGAAAGAAGAAACCTAAGGGGATGAGGATTTTCGAGAAGAATCTTGGAGAAAGAGGAGAATTACGGTGATTACTCTAAGGTATGGGGAGTTTTCATGGTTTATTATCGTTATATAGGAATTGGTTGTGAATAGATTGGGTATTCATGAGTTTATATAATTTTGGTGTTTGATTGATGAAGATTACATTATGCATGAACGATATGATGGTATACGATGTAAATGTTGATGTAAGTGTATCGTGTAAGCATTTTTTATCAATTTTCGTTTTGGGAAAAATCGAGTTTTGGGGGTATTTCGAGTCGAAACCGCAGGAAAACACTTTTCGGGGAAATTTTGGTTTTGTCGCATCCTGACACGGGCCGTGTCACACAACACGGGCACCCGTGTCAGCCTACTGGTTGAGAAAAATAAAATCGTTTGTTGCAGAGCTCCTGACACGGGCAGTGTCACAGGACACGGGCGGCCGTGTCAGCTTGCTGGTCGTGAATGAAAAATTGATTTTTTTGGAAATTGGTCTCAGGGCTTCTGACACGGGCAGTGTCACAGGACACGGGTGGCCGTGTCAGGCTGCTGACTTGCTACTTTTTTTGATGTTTTGGAATTGTGTCCCAGGTCTTCTGACACGGGCCGTGTCACAGGACACGGGCGGCCGTGTCAGACCTCTGTGTTTGCTGTATTTTGTCTGTTTCGCGTTTTGGGTGCAGGTTTCCTGACACGGGCCGTGTCCCAGGACACAGGAGGCGGTGTCAGTCAGCTGTTTGTGTTGTTTTGTTGTTTTCTTGATGGTTTCATGACGTTTTCTCGTGATGATCTTTTGTCGTTGAGTGATGTTGATGTACGATGATAAAACATGACTGTATGATGAATGCTTGTTGTATATGAAATGAATGATGCGCACGTTGATGTCCGATGAATTGCGAAGTTTTAGCATCATTGCATTTCATAACATTTTATGTTGGGACTTCGGTCCATTGGTAGCTTCAATCCCACTGTGCGGATTGAAGTGATACGTTGATTACGATGTGCTCCATTTGGAGGGTTGATAGCCAAGTGTCCATCCACGTTGAACCGGTACCACATGCATCCTTTGCATTTCATTATGGTTGACATTGCATATGATGATGTAGTTGTTAATGATGATATGATGTTGTTGTTAATGATGCTATGATGTTGTTGTTAATGATGCTATGAGGTTGTTGTTAATGATGTTATGATGTGTATTGTTGATTTTATCGTGATGTTGTTGTTGTTGATTATATCTTGACGTTGTTGTTGATTATATCAGGTTGTTGTTGTTGATGATACCATGTTGTTGTTGTTGATGACGCTATGTTGTTGTTGTTGATGATACTATGTTGTTGTTGTTGATGATACTATGTTGTTACAGTTGATTGTATTATGATTTGTTGTTGATTATGCTATGATGATGTTAATTGATTATGTTATGATGTTGTGGTCGATTATGCTATGAGGTTGTCGTTGCCTTCCTGTTCACTTTCCATGTACTTATATTACTATAATGAATTGTGATTTCTCACCCTGCCTGCTTGGAAATGTTGCCTCTTATGTGGATAACTTGCAGATAACCAAGAGTAGATTCGCGACGATGGAGGATGTAGCCTTGAAGTGTGTCGTTACCGTTGTTTAGTTTAGAGGTGTCCTGCTCTGTGTCATGTAACATCGGGTTGGGAATTGTTGTGAACCTCGCGTTCTTTTGTTTTATGTTGAATTTTTACCTTGTTGGTGATGATGTGAATTGGATATATTTTATTATAAAGTATTTTATGGAATTGAAAATAAAAATTGATTTCCGCTGCGAAGTTGCAATTTTAATATTGATGAACGAGTAACCCATGTTACGGGACAAGACAATGATTACTAAATGATGTTTTGAATATATGTGGCACCTTTCTTGTTGTTTTTAACTCTGATAAAAATGAAATATTTTCCTAAATTGTTTGTGGGGTAGAAGGGTGTTACACCGAACGCAGACCGCAGCCTCTCGCTTTCAAATCCCTAACTTTTGCCTGGATCGCCCTTTTCGGGTTTTCAGTCCACCGGGATACCCATTTTTGCCAAAGTTGCCTTTTCAGGTTTTCAACTTTGCGGGTTTATTCTTCTTTTTTTTTTCTTTTTTTCCTTTTTATCCCTAATTTTTGCCCGAACCTTTTTCTTTTTATGGTTCGCCGGGATACCCTTTTTTTCCTGGATCTTCTTTTTATGTCCAGCGGGTCTCTTTTATGCAAAGTATTTTTTTACTACGTCTGCATTCACAGGGGACGTAAAATCTTCACCATCCATAGTTGAGAGTAATAAGGCTCCACCGGAGAAAACCTTTCTTACTACATATGGCCCTTCGTAGTTTGGAGTCCATTTGCCCCTGTGATCTGTCTGAGGAGGAACGATCCTTTTCAAAACCAACTCGCCTGTCTGAAAACACCGAGGACGCACTTTCTGATCAAAGGCTTTCTTCATCCTGCTCTGATACAACCGGCCATGTGCAATGGCTGCCAATCTCTTTTCTTTAATGAGGTTCAGTTGATCCAACCGGGAACGCACCCATTCAGCTTCATCAAGCTTCACATCTGCCAGAATTCTCAAAGAAGGAATCTCAACCTCTAATGGTAGAACAACCTCCATACCATATACCGGTGAGAAATTAGTTGCCCCGGTTGATGTACACACCAAAGTACGATAACCGTGCAAAGCATAAGGCAACATCTCATGCCAGTCTTTATACGTTACCACCATTTTCTGCACAATCTTCTTGATATTCTTATTTGCTACCTCAACAGCACCATTCATCTTCGGACGGTATAGAGAAGAATTGTGATGCTCAATCTTAAAGCTCTGACAGAGCTCCTTCATCATCTTATTGTTCAAATTTGAACCATTATCAGTAATGATTCTCTCTGGGACCCCATAACGATAGATGATGTCCTTCTTGATAAACTGGGCTACTACTTGCTTAGTGACGTTGGCATACGAGGCTGCTTCCACCCACTTCGTGAAATAATCAATGGCAACCAAAATGAAATGATGCCCATTGGAAGTATTTGGATCAATCTTTCCAATCATATCAATACCCCACATGGTAAAGGGCCGAGGAGATGACAGTACATTCAGAGGAGTAGGCGGCACGTGCACCTTATCAGCATAAATCTGGCATTTATGACATTTCCGGGCATATTTAAAATAATCAGACTCCATAGTCATCCAGTAATACCCTGCCCTCAATAGCTTTCTAGCCATAGCATGCCCATTGGCATGGGTACCGAAAGAACCTTCATGAACTTCTTCCATCAACAGGCTTGCCTCGTGTTCATCAACACAATGTAGCAAGACCATGTCGAAGTTCCTCTTGTACAGCACATCATCTTCATTCAGAAAGAAGTTTCCTGCCAACCTCCTCAAAGTTTTCTTATCCTTGGTAGATGCCCCAGCTGGGTACTCCTGACTCTTTAGAAAACTCTTGATGTCATGATACCAAGGTTTGCCATCTGATACTTCTTCAACTGCAAATACAAAAGCTGGTCTATCTAGACGCATGATTCTGATGGAGGGAGTCTCATTCCAACGATTCACCTGATACATTGAAGACAACGTTGCCAACGCATCTGCCATCTGATTTTCCAACCGGGGTATATGATGAAATTCAACCCTATCAAAGAATGGTAACAACCTTCTGGCATAGTTGTTATAAGGCACCAAATTTTCCTGACGAGTTTCCCATTATTCTTTAATCTGATTAACCACCAACGAAGAATCACCATAGACATCGAGGTTCTTGATTCTAAAATCAATCGCTTCTTCTAACCCCATGATGCATGCTTCATACTCTGCCTTATTGTTGGTGCATATGAACGCTAATCGGGCGGTGAATGGTATATGAGAACCCCTTGGAGTTGTAATGATTGCCCCGATTCCGTTACCATATGAGTTGACGGCCCCATCAAAAACCAATTTCTGGTCCTTCGTCGGGTAAAGGCTCTTCACAATCTTTCATCTTCAGAAACATAATATGCTCATCTGGAAATTCAAACTTCATTGGTTGATAATCTTCAATCGATTATCCGGCAAGGTATTCTGACAAAACACTTCCCTTAATGGCTTTTTGGGAAACATATTGAATATCGTATTCAGTCAAAACCATCTGCCAACAGGCTATTCTCCCCGAAAGTGCTTGCTTCTCAAACACGTACTTGATCGGATCCATCTTCGAAATCAACAGGGTTGTATGGTTTAGCATATACTGCGTCAAACGCTTAGCTGCCCAAGCGAGTACACAACATGTTTTTTCTAGCATAGAGTACTTTGATTCACAATCAGTGAACATTTTACTCAGGTAGTAGATGGCATGCTCTTTTCTACCTGACTCGTCGTGTTGACCGAGCACACACCCCATTGAATTCTCAAGAACCGTAAGATACATAATCAATGGCCTTCTGGCACTGGCAGTATGAGGACCGGAGGTTCCTGCAAATATTCTTTTATTTTTTCAAATGCCTTTTGACAATTTTCATTCCACCTGACCTCTTGATCTTTTCTTAACAATTTGAATATTGGTTCACACGTGGCTGTGAGATGAGAGATGAATCTAGCAATGTAATTTAATCTCCCCAAGAAACCACGAACCTCTCTTTCTATTTTCGGCTCAGGCATTTCCTGTATGGCTCTTACTTTGGCAAGATCAACCTCGATACCTCTTTCACTAACAATAAACCCCAGCAATTTTCCAGATCTTACCCCCAAGGTGCACTTGTTCGGATTCAACCTCAGCTTGAACTTCCTCAACCTTTCAAATAACTTCTGAAGATTTACCAGATTTTCTTCCTCCGTTTGTGACTTCGCAATCATATCATCAACATAGACCTCGATCTCTTTGTGAATCATACCATGAAAGAGAGTCACCATTGCCCGCATATAAGTTGCCCCAGCATTTTTCAATCCAAAGGGAATTACCTTGTAGCAAAATGTTCCCCCCGGTGATATGAACGTAGTTTTCTCCATGTACTCTGGGGCCATCTTGATTTGGTTATACCCAGAGAAGCCATCCATGAAGGAAAATACCGAATATTGACCAGTGTTGTCCACTAACACGTCAATGTGGGGGAGCGGGAAATCATCTTTCGGACTTGCTCTATTCAAATCTCTGTAGTCAACACACGTCCTGACCTTTCCATCTTTCTTAGGTACAGGCACAATATTAGAAACCCACGGAGGATAATTTGTCACAGCAAGAAACCCAACGTCCAACTGTTTCTGAACCTCTTCCTTGATTTTGACAGCCATATCCATTTTCGTTCTTCTCAGTTTCTGCTTAACTGGAGTGCAACCTTCTTTGAGCGGCAGCTGGTGTACCACAATATGAGTGTTAAGCCCGGGCATGTCTTGGTAAGACCAGGCGAAGATATCCCCATACTCTCGAAGCATTTCAATCAATCTTCCCTTGACAGTGTCTTCCAAAGCAGCCCCAATCCTTACTTCCTTTCTTGCGTCCTCGGTTCCCAGATTAACTGTCTCGATTTCCTCCTGATGAGCTAGAATGACCCTTTCCTTCTGTTTCAGCAATCTGGCCAATTATTTCGGTAAGTCATAATCTTCGCCAGTCTCTTCTTCAGCCTGATAAATAGGATTGTCGAAGTCATACCGAGCAATAGCTGAATCATTATTGGTGGCATCTGAACAAAGAAACCTGCATGATTGATGCTTTATGCCTGTTATGAATGCAACAAACAAGAAAACACATTGCCATTTTAATGTGAATTAATGCAAAAAGTAAAAACAGAAAAATAGGGATCAAAATATTTGATTGCGAAAACGTCCTTTATTGATGATAAAGTAAACACACGAAATCATCAAAGCTCTACAGACAAATATCACTACGTCTTGGGCAGAACGTAGGATTTAACACAAACAGAAAACAAAGGCAATTACTCTTGACGGGTCACTTGGATGACTTTCTCAAATGACCAATTGCATAGGCTTTGACCGGGAGTGCAGGGGCGGATCCACTCATCCATATCACAATCACTATCCCCCTCATCCTCAATGGCATTAATCCGATTAAGGAAGACACCAGCACTTGTGAACTGAACCAGGCCATAAAACTTGGGAGGCTCTTGAGCTTGTCGGGGTGGCTTATACCCCAATCCATAAGTATTCTGCTTCACCTGAACGTCAATGACTTGACCCCATTTCTAGGAACTTCCAGCTTCAACTACAGCGCGTGAATCTTTGAAAGAAGACATTGAAACTTCTGGCTGATTTACCACTTCGGGTTGATTTACCACCTCAGGCGTACTGACCACTCTTGGAGGTTCCTCGGGAATTTTCACAGCTTCAAAGGCTTGGCACAGAGTCTCATGTACCTCACCATCTACCTCCACATACTTGAAGGTTGATAAGTGACTCATCATGATGTCTTCCTCACCACAGACTGTCACAACATGGCCATCCACCATGTACTTCAGCTTTTGATGCAACGTGGATGTTACTGCCCCAACACTATGGATCCACGGCCGACCCAATAAACAACTATAGGCAGGCTGAATATCCATGATGTAGAAAGTGGCTTCAAAAATTTCAGGACCAACCTTGATCGGCAATACAATTTCTCCAAAAACAGACCTTTTAGAACCATCGAAAGCACGCACCACCAGGTCACTCGGCGTGCAAATCAGCCCACGGGTATCTAACTTCATCAGAGCCTTCTTCGGTAACACATTTAAGGATGACCCGGTGTCAACTAGCACGTGTGACATTAAGGATCCTCGGCATTCCACTGAAATATGTAGAGCGTTGTTGTGATTCCTCCCAGCTGGAGTCAGCGAAACCCAAACCATTACCAGCATTCACGTGAGCCACAACCCCTTCTAGTTGATTAACAGATATTTCTTGAGGTACATAGGTTGTGTTCAAAACCTTTAGCAATGCATTCTGGTGCGCCTCGGAGCACAACAGCAGAGATAGGATGGATATTTTGGATGGCGTCTGATGCAACTGATCAATAATTTT
This sequence comes from Lathyrus tuberosus, assembly GCA_022829125.1. Classification (NCBI taxonomy): domain Eukaryota; kingdom Viridiplantae; phylum Streptophyta; class Magnoliopsida; order Fabales; family Fabaceae; genus Lathyrus; species Lathyrus tuberosus. The sequence goes on along the minus strand of JALAZF010000048.1, from coordinate 1,600,508 downwards.
GTAATCACTTTTCCTGATTAATCTCATAAACTCTTCCACATTTTTTGAGAAATAGTTGTCAACTTGCTTTGTTGCAGAATCATTCACGACCTACTTCTGTACAGAATCGTCCATCACCTATTTCCCTTTATCCTGCTTGGAACTGCCAACCTGATTATCTAACAGAATGAAGACTCTACCACTTCTGGTGATAGCCCCTGCGTCAATAGTATTGTCAATCTCTGAGCTCACAGCCGAGGTTCCTACCAATTCTTGTTTCTTTCCATCAACAAATACCTCAGCCCCATAGTTCCACGGGACGGCTTTGGTACTATCATACGGGACTGGCCCAGGAACTGTAATAATGACCGGCACTGGTCTTGCCGGTGCTGATATAGTTATTGTTTTGAAAGGAATGGTTATAGTGGAAACATCATTCTCTTTGTTAGTAGTTTTTCTCTGCTTATCACACTTGTCAAACTGTAACTGTCCTTCATTAATCAGTCTTTGAATACACGATCTCAATAAATCACAACTGTTTGATTGAAATCCACATTCAAAACAGCCCTCGTCACAACCAAGGAACACCCCTCATTTCAGTAACCTTTCCTTCACCGCAAACAACGGAGTCTTCAACTCGTTCTCATCTAAAACCAAGTCCAAGGATTCACCGTCCTCAATAATCGTATTAACCCTTGGCCCACCGTGATCTGGCATCGGGTTCCGGTTTACATTTGGCACGTTATTGGAGAAATTGATGGCTTTGGAGTCTACCAAATCTTGGACCTTATGCTTAAAAGCTTTACAGTCCTCAATATGGTGTCCGGGCGCCCCAGAATGAAATTCACAGTGGGCATTGGTGTCGTAACCGGGAGATGGATTTCCGGTAATGGGAGCCAAAGTCCTCTTTTGAATCAATTGTAACTGTAGCAAATGTTGAAATAATTGGGAGTAAGGCAAAGGTGGAGTGTCAAAATGCCTATTTTGTTTAGGCTTGTACGGTTGTCCGCGAGGAGCCTGATTTTGCTGCTGAGGTGCTGCAAGTTGTGGAAGTGCTACAGGAATAGTTACCGAGGCCACCTGCTGATTGAAATTCTGACGATGTTTTCCCTTACCACGGTATGATGAAACAGAAATTGCATCTCCTTCTTTTTTCTTGTAGTTTACATACGGCTTCTTTCCTCCTCCATAGGAGGACCCATCACTGCCCGATATCTTTTTAGCTTTAATCCCGTTTTCCACCATCTCTCCAACTAAGATTAAATGGCCAAACTTTCCGAGCATGCAAGGTACCAGCTTTTCATAATAATGACCCTGCAGGGTAGCCATAAACATACTTATCATCTCCCGCTCTAACATGGGAGGTTGTGCCCTTGCTGCCAATTCCCGCCACCTCTGGGTGTATTCCTTGAAACTCTCATTGTTCTTCTGTGACATGCTCTGCAGTTGTGTCCTGTTAGGAGCCATATCAGTGTTATACTGATAGTGCTTAACAAAAGCCTCTACCAATTCTCTCCAATTGCGAACATGACACCTCTCTAACTGCATGTACCACTCTAAAGATGCCCCAGACAGGCTATCTTGGAAGAAATGCATCAATAACTTTTCGTCATTAGAGTATGCAACCATTTTTCTTGCATAAGCCCAGAAGTGAATCTTTGGGCAGGTAACACCATTATATTTCTCGAAAGTAGGAACCTGAAACTTGTGCGGAATTCTGACACCGGGGACCAGTCCCAAATCATCCAAATCCATACCCAAGGAATTCTGATTCACAACCACTTTCAATTGCTCTTCAATCATCTTGAATCTCTGATCGTTATCAATCTGGGGGCCAGCATCCCCACCCGGCATGGAAAATATATCATCCTGTTGGTCATCAAAGCGACGGCCATGTACTGCACAGACACTATTTCCTCCTCCCACTATAGAAGGAATCACAACATTCTCTCCTCTGCCCGGAGGGATGACAACAAAAGGGATATGAACACCTCCACCCGGAGGACCAACAGGAATACCATTACCCCCAACACCTCCGCCCGGAGGAACGACATCATTATGAAGGCCACCATGAAGGACACCGTCTTCGTCAACTCTTGCAACCAAAGGTTGGACAAGGGACCTCAGTTGTTCTTGCCCTTGAGCAACGCCTTGCATCAACTCCATAAACTGGGCCATACAAGTCTGCATCTCAATCAACTCGGCTTGCACCTGATCCGTGACTTTCTTCTGATTTCATCTGGTTGAATATCGGTGAATGTGTTGGTCAGCAATCCTGTCTGAAGAAAAGAACAAGATGAGAAAGCCAGAGACAAACACCTGTTATGCACAATGATTATGAATATGCAAATGCAAATGAACATGTTTGAATATTCGCAGGGCGATCCACCCCTTGATTCCAGTTTAATAACAAGATAGAATGGAACTTCTGCTCATATATTAAGAAACCAGAGGATAATCATTTGTCAACAATTACAGCCCAAGATACAGATAGAAGTCTAAATACGAAAATCAAGGATCCAAGCCTGGCGGTGATCCAAACACAATAAAAAAGAAAGAAAAAACTATGGCATGTCATCAAAGTCCACAAGTGACAATCCTCCCCAGCCATTATGCTCTTTTCTCCAGTCTTGTGCTTCTCTGAACAGCTTCTTTGTATCAGGATGCTTCGGTCTTTGGATCAACTCTTGAATGAGGACATCTCTTCTGTGTAGGATCCCTTTCAGGTATCGGCAGTGCAACTCCCAAGCATCTTCTTCAAAAACACCATCCATACTAGGAGCTTCACTTCTAGGCCTCTACACTTCTGCTTGAATCTTCAGCTCCTCTATAGTAGCTATGGCCTCATTGAGTTATTCTTCGACTGCTCGTTTCTGGAATGTCCCTGATAATATTTCTTCATCTTTCTTTTTTAGCTTCGTCTTCAAACTCTCTAAATACTTATCTTCTTTCTATTTGTTGGCAGTTATTGCAGTATTTCGGTAAGAGTTGAACTTGTGAATTTTTAACAAAGCCTTGGCCAAATCTTCCTTCTTAGACTTGAGAACCCTACTAACACCTTTCAGAGCTTGCCCTATCTTCTGTCTGGCTGTGACCTCATCATCTAGCTCTTTTTCTTTCTTAGCAAGAAGCTCTGTCTTCACCTTGGTAGTATACATAGCCTCACCTCGCTCATGCTTCAGCTGGCTAATTTCTTTACTCAATTCCTGATTTTCTTCTCGTAGTTTCTCTGTCTCAGCCCACAACTTATTATACCTTTCTATCTTCACTATAGTAGGTGGCTCAATCATCAGAGGGTACAAGGGTGGCTTTCTTGAGAAAGGAAGGAGCTCCTCTTCTACTCTTTTATGGATCCATTCCACATAAGGAGAAAAAGCCTTGTTGTTGAACTTCCCAAAGAAAGTCTTCCCTCTCTTAAAAACTTGTTTCCAAGCATTCACAGCTTTCCTTAGAACTTCTTGGTCTTCGGTGCCATTGAAAAACAAGGACTCTCTGATATTCTGATCCTTAGGGGGGTCTCTCAATGCATACCCAAAATGCCTAATAGTTAGGGAAGGGTTGTAATTAATTCCGCCTTTCCTCCCCACTAAAGGAACGTTCGAGAACTCTCCACAGTTAAAAATGAGCTCTATTCCCAGCAGACTATGATTAAACCAAACAATATTGTCAGCGGTCAATAAAGGTATATTTCGCTCGATGGGAATTCCCTAAGGATGTTCTTCAGAGAAGAAAGGTATATTTCGCTCGATGGGAATTCCAAAATAAATGGGAACTCTTCCAATGTTGGAGCCAAGATGTAATATGGGAAAGTAAAACAGCGTAATGGAGGATCGTAGAACTGTAAGAGTGTGTGGATGGCATCATGCTCGTACTTGGAGATGTTACGGACAAATTTCAGCAACCTCCCATACTCATCACTAAACTCAGTGCGAACCCCAGGGTCAGTCATACCAATCATCTTGTGAATCAACTTCAGAGTTGGGTCTGGGAACGTGTAAGCTACATTCTTCTTCCTCTGAGCATCCATGACGGGAAAACTTCAATAACCGGAATCAAAGGTAAGATGCAAGCCCTGAAAAATGTCAAACATGTTAGAATGCAAGGAATGATGCAAATACAAACATGGGATCAAGGTATCACTGCTCTGGACATCCACTGTGTTGTTAAATGAACAAGGACCACAAACCCAGAAACCCAAAACACCGGGGCATCGGATCACTGAGATAACCAGAAAACTAGGTAGATGACTACACACTGACGAGAAACTCAGAAAACCAGGTAGGTTAAAGGTTAAGGTCACCTGCAAACCTGCAAACACCCATCCCCTCTGACATGTGGGTTCTAGAATACTGGATTCTCAGTCTCGGATTCTCAATTTGAGAAGCAATAGTACATTCATCCCTCGGGGTACAATACTATCGCCAAACAAAGAGGTCGTCCACTGATTCCCCAAAAATAAGGTCATCCTATGCAAGTTCCCAGCTTCGGGTCCTCGGGTCAAGAAGTATAATGGATTTGCCATTTCTGGTATGCCATTACTACCTCTTGGGAGGAGTACCTCAACTGAGTCCTCGGGGAAACGGTCGCCAGAGTCGACAGCTCTCTAGATCAACACCCTGAAATGCGCAAGACACGCACGTCAGAATATCTCCCAAGATAGCCTCGTTTGGATGTGAATTTCGTGAACACCAAACATACCAAGACGGCGCGTAGGTCCCACTACTTTCCACTCTAATCCTAAGTGCATACTCAAGCCTGTGTATTGGGCTTATCTCTCAAAGAATCCCATCCCGCCAAACAGAGAAACCAGTACAACACAGCAGCAGCAGAACAACAAGATAACAGTAAAAAAATGCAATAAAATGCAGCAAAATACAGTAATATACAACAAAATAAAGCACAACAATAAACACCAAATGAAATAAAAACAAACAAGCGCTAGGATTGACTCGCATAGGGGATGGACCAGCAAGAGGTCAACCTTTCCCCAGCAGAGTCGCCAGCTGTCGCAACCTGCGAAAAAACAACCGGCGAGAAAACTAGAACAGAAGAGTCGCCACCAAACGTTATTTATGAAAACAATGATGAATGTAACATACAAAAGGTTTGATTTTCATACAAATTGTCAAAATCATTAAAGAACATTGTCCTAGGATTTGTTTGATCGGTCCTGTAAGTAAACTAATTTTTTATAAATTAGGAGATCAGCAATTGTTTGCTAATTTTCCAGGCAAACAAATTGGCACACCCAGTGGGACCTTATGCTATTGACAATTGAAAACCTTTATTTTACATTTTGTTACTCGTGCAAAACTTTCTTCGTTTCTTTGTATGAGACTAAGGAGTGGTAAAATAGCCATAAATAACGAAGAAAGACCTAGAAGAAGACGAGTAGGCAGAATGGCGAATCCAAATCCGCAAAACAATCAGAATTCTACAAATAATGAAATACCACACCCTATTCCTTCGACAGGGGGCAATACGACCTCAATATCAGTATCAGAGGCTATACCATCAACAACGGGTTCGACACCAGTGCATTCAATTCCCCAGAGTGCACCTAGTTTTTCAACTATGGGACCCCAAATGCCTCAAACGACTCCCCCTCCTTCAGGGAGTATGTACAGGACTTTTATATCTATCTTTTCCATGCCTCCACTAAATCGAGAACAGCCGTATGGAATGCCAACGTCAGTGATGGAAAGTTTACATAATGCGTCATCAGCGTTTACGGAGCCAACGATTAATAGAACTTCGCCTTTACAAGGATCCGGTTCTGGTGTAAACCACATGGGTAGGATTAGTCAACCTTTAGGAACGGGATATCAAACATATATGCCAAACATTACCAATACTTCTGCACAAGTAATTAGGCAACAGATGGATGAGAGCAATCATGATATGGTCCAGATGTTAGCCCAACAGATGCGAGTTATATTTAACCCTTTGATAAAAAACACTACACAAACAAATCAACAATTGGCAGCGCAGATGACACGCATTGCCGATTTCTTTTATGTTCCTCAACCTCTCCAAAGGGAACGTGTAATTCAGAACCCAGGGGCAACCGTCGAAGAAGAACCTACTATAAATCAACAACAACCAAATATCCCTCAGGAGGAAGTTTTAAACCAAGGAGGGGTAGTCGAACCACCAGGGATCGAAATCCCTGTTCAATAAAAACCAAGGGTGTTGTTAGTAAACCGAAACCAGAATGCTGATAATATTATACAACAAATGCGTTGTAATGATATGCCAGCAGAAAATAATTTGGCAGTCATGGTCGAAAGGATTATGGCACGAAACGGGATGAATGTAGGATTACTGAGGCCCAAACTCGAGTCGAAATAATGGGCGACTCTAAGTTAGTAATAAAGAAAATAACAAAGGAGTACAAGTGTGTAAAAGAAAATTTGATTATGTACTTTGTAATAGCCAATCGAATCTTAAAAAGATTCGATATGGTAATGATTCGACATATCCCTCGAATAGAAAACCAGGAGGCAAATGACTTAGCACAAATTGCTTCTGGTTACAAAGTATCAAAAGAAAAATTGCAAAAAGCCATTGAGGTTAGAGGAAGAGTCGTGTCGGCCAGACTATCCCCATCAGATTTGGAGACGATAAAGCTAGGATATGCTGAAGAAGAGAATTTTGAAATTTTTAACGTAGATAGTTCGACGATTGGAGACTGGAGGAAGCCCATAATAGAGTATCTACAAAATCCAGCAGGACCAGTCGAACGAAAGATAAGGTATCGAGCTTTAAGCTATGTCATTTTGGGTAACGAATTATTTAATAAAACTGCTGAAGGGATATTGCTTAAGTGCCTAAGTGAATCTGAAGCATACATAGCTTTGTCGAATGTACATAGTGGGGCATGTGGTGCGCATCAAGTAGGCCATAAAATGAAGTGGTTGTTATTCCGAAAAGGAATGTATTGGTTGACCATGTTAAAAGATTGCGTCGAATTCGCGAAAGGATGCCAAGAATGCCAGGTGCACGCAGGGATACCACACATTCCTGCAAGTGAGTTGCACTCTTAAAATGTGGGCTAAAGAGACGTTTCAGAAAAGTGTAATGATGACTCTGACATCACAAATGTCTCGTCATATGAACAGTCATCTGTTAAACTATTGACGGCGTCGAATTGTATTGGCAAAAAAATGCTTTTCTTCCTTTATCGAAAATGCATTTTCTGGGGGGCAATTTGTAAGCTGCTAAATCCGACGCCTGGATTTTGTTCAGGAAATAAGTTTAAGCATCTGTCAGGCTATTTCGACAGAAGTTTAGTCCTGAAAACAGAAGATCAGTCAAAAACCAGTGTTCAATTGGAGTAAAATAATTGGAGATTTTTCTAAGTATTGGAAATGATTCGACAATTTGGTGCGAAGGCTTTGTTCGACTAATGTTTTGAAATTCAAATTTAGGAGGGAGATTCGTTTTGAAATCAGACGCGTGGAATGCATCTAAAGGGGCGAATGCATGCAGATTACCATTTGTCGCCATTAGGAGAAATAGCTGTTGTTGACAGTTATTTCGATTGTATATAAATAGGGAGTCATAGTGTTAGATTTTCATGTGTTCAATTTGTACAAGTTACTCAAGAATACTCAAAGTAACCGTGAGAGAGAAAAGAGTAGTTACTGAGAAAATGTACGTTTGAAAAACACCAGTTTCTTTATTTACATTTCAATGAAGTCTTAAATTATTTACTTGCAATCTCTTTTACATTTCTTGCAATTTCTTTCTTGCATTTGTATTACATTGTCGCCATTTTATCTTTAAAAACAAAAGCTTTATCATTTCGTCCAAATCACATTGATTTATGAAAACAATGATGAATGTAACATACAAAAGGTTTTATTTTCATACAAATTGTCAAAATCATTAAAGCACATTGTCCTAGGATTTGTTTGATCGGTCCTGCAAGTAAAATATTTTTTTATAAATTAGGAGATCAGTGGTTATTTGCTAATTTTCCAGGAAAACACATACGTACCTGTTAGCTCATAAATTCGACGCCCACAATAAATTGGAAGTGTTGATTGGAAAGCTAAACTCTTGAAGAGGTTTAAAAGAGCTTTCGACTGGATTGTTGTGAGAGGTTTTAGTCGAAGATGCTCATAAGAGTGAGAGATACTTTTGGGACTTAGAGAATATTTATAAAAGTTGGGGGAGTCTCCTTCGACCGAGAATACTAACGACGACTGACGCTGAGAAGTTCAAATTCAAATAAAGGAGGGAGTAGTTACTTGTGTTTTGCTCCTGAAAAGACAAGTGGCGCATATCCAAGGGTCAGAAGCATGCAACGCGGTACTTGTCATGTGTTGATTGTTTTAGGAAGTTAACAACATTTAGTTTTAGTATTATAAATAGGGTTTTTAGTAATAGGATTCGGTGTGAAATTCTGGTACCAGAAGTGTGATGTTAAGTGTGATGTCACAACAACACACTCTGCAATGGACAATGTAAAACAACAAGAGAAACATATAGAATTGTTTACCCAGTTCAGTTTAACAACTTAATCTGGGGGCTACCAAGCCAGGGATGAAATTCACTACTTGTAGAATTAATTTACAGACTCAACAACCTCATTGACAATCTCCTAAACTTAATTCCTACTAATGAACTTTCTACCTAAGAGCCCACTTAGGTATGAGAACACTACTCAATCCCTACAACCTCTCAAAGATCAAACACTTTGAGAAACACCTTGATCCTGCTTCACAGCTTTGATCAAGAACAACTCAAAACAAAACTCTCTTGCTTCACAGCTCTAGAGAGGACAGATTACACTCATCAATTCACTCTTGAATAGTTAACATAATACTCGAATAAAGACAATGCTTAACCTCCAGTCAAAGCTCTCTATCTTCTATCTATTTTCTGTATCGTCTTCCGTTGGTTGATGCGCTTTAAATAGCCATCTGAATTGGGCTTGGACCTGCTACAATATCTGACCTGATTTGTTATTTAAAACTGAATCTTCAAAACAGATTTTATCCCCAAAATCTTTTTAAATCTTCAGCCTTTAAACCTCCCTACAAATCTGCACCAAATCTCTATGCAACAGAGAATATCTATCCCAAGATATCCGCATCCAATGAGACTAACAGCTCTCCCAAAATCCAGCTAAAACGCAAACCCTAACAACATCACTAAACCTGATGTTATTAAACTTCTGCAGACCTGATGTCATGACATCGCATGTGACATCAGACTTCAAAACTTCAACAACTTAAATCCTTAACATAAACCAATGTTAAGACTCAATGTTAAGACATCACCCATGTGACATCAACATTGAACAACTTTGTTTTACCAAAATTCTAGCCAATCCAAGAACCAACAATCTCCCCCTTTGGCTAATTTTGGCTAAAACAATCTCTGCAACATCAGAGACTTCAGCAGCGGATAAACATGAATATTTTACCAACCTTCGCAGCAACATTTCTTTATAACAGCTTCACAATGCTTTCAGCACACTCCAAAACTCTGCTACATGCTTCAGTACTAACTAGTAGCAACATTTCTTCAAACACTAATAAGCAGCATAGGGCAAGCTCCCCCTCAAAGCAAGAATCAGCATACCAGCAACTGTTCAACAACTCTCCCCCTCAATATCTGCATTTCAGCATCACTGTACTCCTTAGCATTTCACAATGACTAATTGCAACACCTTGACTAACTCTTGGCTAACTCTCCCCCTTTTTAGCCACAATTGGACAAACCTCAACATGTAAGTCCTACTCACTACAGTTAGTCCTAAACAGGCTCTCATTGTCAGTCTAAAGTCAGCATGCAAGACAAGACAAATCATAGAACATAAAAACATAAATAGTGCATAAGCAGGCACAATATTCAAATTACATATTAGGCACATCAAGTGCAGAAGCAAAAAAAATAAAACTAAACTACTATCTAGAAAAAGCAGCAAGGAAACTAGTCTTCATCAGAGCTGGCCTCATCTTCATCATCAGCGCTAGGACCACCTTCTTCAGAACCTGGTTCTTCAACATCATCATCACCTTGTTCCAAGGATTTGATCATCTGCTCAATTCTCAACTTTCTAGCAGTGCTAGTACTGATAACCACATCAAGATCCTTGCATGTTGCCTTTAATTCTTCAATCAACTCAGCTTTAGTCCTGGCCTTTTTAACACCAAAACTTGATGTTACAACAATGTCTGGAACATGATGTCCAGCAAACAACTTAGGATGCAAGGACAAGGCTGACTCCCTCTTGCAAGCTATATCTGAACTTGTTAAAGTTTCAGGATGTTGCTCCAAGATGATTCCACAAACAAGGGATGGGAATGCTATAGGTAACTTGATAGCATTTGTTTCAGCATGTTTCACCACTTGCTCAAAGATGTAGCTTCCAAAGTCAAACTTGATCTTCTTCCCAACAGCATAGATAAACCTACCCAATCCAACAGCTATTGTTGTCTTGTGGTTTGTTGGCACCCAGTTGGCTGCTCCAATTCTGTGAAGAATGGCATACTTGATGCTAAGTTTGCTAGCCTTCAACTTCCCTTTCAATGGCCAAACCTTTACCTGACCAGCTATAATCTCTTTGCATATTTCATTATCAGTCATCTCAAGTTCACTATACTCTTCATCATCTCTTCCCAGATACTTGTTGATAGTACTAGGAGAGAAAGTAATGCACTTTCCTCTCACATAGACTTTCATGTAATCAATGCTCTTTTTATCAGCAATTTTTCCAGAAATGTTGACAACAAATTCTTTGACAAGACCCTCATAGCACTTAGGAAATTTGGTCACAGTCTTCACCAACCCAGCCTCATTAATCAGCTCCATAATATCCTTCATCTCTAAAGCTTCTTTCCCAAGCTCCCTCTCTATGGCTAGTCTTCTCTGACATACAAATTTCCACTGCTGGCATAATGAAAGGAAATATTGTCAACTGGTACTTCAGGGACTTTGTCAGAGATTCTCTTCAAAATTGTTCTTCTGACAGGTGTGATGTCATGAGCATCATCCTCAATATCAAAGTCAGAATCAGAATCTTCCCTGATCTTCCTCTTTTTGGAGGATGTAGCAACCTTGCTCCAAGGTTTTGTAGGACCCACAACAGCAGTTTTCTTCTTGCCTTCAGAAGACTTCTTTGGAGAGGATTCAACAGCCTTTTCTCTCCTTGTCTTTAGTCTCTTAGCAATACTTGGAACAGCTTTACCAATGACTTCATCATCAGATAAATCAACCACATTGATCACATCCTCATTCTTTTCTTCACCAGGAGTAGTTTCAACAGGTGATGTTCTAACATCCCCCTTAACATTAGCTTCCTCATGCACATCATCTTCTTCCACTCTCACTTCAGAATCTTCAATAACAGACATAGCAAGTCTATGAAGATTTGTAACTGCACTTTGCATGTCACTCTTTTCCCTTTCAGAATGTTCAGCAGACATTTGCCTCAGTGGTCTAGATATACCCTTTATAGGAAGCCCTTTCTCAAAGATTTTATCGACAATCTGACCTAAGCTTTTGTCAACATCTACCCTTTCTTCAATAGTTTGAGAAGTGGATGACCTAGGTGTTGTTTTATTACTAAATAGAACACTAGTAACAAGCTTCTTTGTTTCATTATCTCTAAAGATAGTCGCAGCCCTTTTTGGAACAAGTTTAGAAGGTCTAGATTTACCTGACTCTGGGAGCATCATAGAGATGGGTTCTACATTCAACGCTTCTTCTGCAGACCCCTCTTCTGAAGAAACCCTAGCCTTATCTCGTGAAGATCTTTGAGACACAGATTTCTTTGGTGGAGAAGACCTCTAGTTTGACATGGTTCCCTTTAGGCAGTATGAGTTCAGAGACAGATGATTCTTCGTGTTGAAGGAGACGAACAGTCGGGAGATATGATCCTTGATGAAACGTGATATTGCTACAAAAGGGAATGATGGTCTAAGGTATGGCGCCTGATTTTGTGTATCCCTTAAAGACCAATCAATGAGTTTCTCCCTCCAAATTAACTTTCCTTTTAAAAATTTAAAAGGATTCACATTAAGAGTAATTAACCCTAATTGACCTTTCAGCAGACTTTCACACTTGTTGTCACAATCTGATGTTACAACATCACCAGATAAACTGTCCACTTGAGGCACCCATTGATAGCAGTTATCTCTGGATCTTATTCCCTTCATCACGACCTCATTCTGGTCATTTGTCACCACACACTCATCTTTGGTGTAGCTGACCTTATAACCATCATCACAGAGCTGATTTATGCTAATTAGATTAGCACTCAACCCTTTGACAAGAAGTACATTGTCAAGATCAGGTCCCTCATGACACTTCACTTTTCCAACACCTTGTACCACCCCTTTCTCTCCGTTTCCAAAAGTAACATCAATTGAGGAGCAAGAATTGACTTCCACCAATTGGCTTTTGAATCCAGTCATGTGCTTTGAACAACCACTGTCAAAGTACCATCCATCTTTAGTTGAGTGTCTGTCTGAAACGTGAGCCAATAGACACTTAACCTCTTCTTTAGGAACCCACTGCTTAACAACGTTGGGCTTGTTCACCTTCTGTCTGGGTTGAGGGTTAGACTTGGGATAACCATGTATCTTGAAACAAGAAAACTGCATGTGTCCAAATCTGCCACAGTAAAAACACCTAACTCTGTCTTCTCTGAAGTGGTTAAACCTTCTGCCACCTTGAGGATGATACTGTTGTGGCTGCCACCCATAATGTTGTATTCTTCTCCCATAGTTTGATTGTCTTCTATGGTAAGGATGCTGTCCTTTTGGCTGTCTTCTATGGTGATGAGGCTTCCTTCTACCATAATAATAAGGCACAACATTATTATATCCATAGCCATACATGTTTCCCTGATGTTGAGACATCTGATGGAACATGTTTTGTTTGAACCTAGAAGCCTGCATGCTCTTATGATATTGTGGAGGCATATACTGCCTAGCTCCAGAAACATGTGCCTTCCTTTGATGAGGACCATGAGCATGCCTCTTCCCAACATTTTGAGGTTGTGGATGATCAACCTGCTTAGGTTTAGGATCCTGTCTCTTTGAGTGATGTTGAGACATCTCCTTCTTGGTTCCTGAAGTGCTTGCTTCAGCAGATACCTTTTCCTCAACCACAAATCCTATGCCTGACTTATCACCAGTAACCTTTTCTCTCTGAAGAATCTTATCAAGCGTGTCTGTACCACAGTTCAGCATCCTAACAGATTTGGTCATATGATCAAGATGAGCTTTGACTAATAAGACTTCATTTTCCAAATCAGCTTTAGCAGTCTCAAGCTGAACAATCTGTTTCTTCTGTTTTTCACTTTCTTGACAGATTTCTGCACTCTTTAGACAAAGCTCTTGATAAGTGGATGCTAACTCCTCAAAAGTCAGTTCCTCATCACTTGAGTCACCATCAGAAACAACTGTTCTAGTCAAAGCTTTGACATGTTGGGCTGACTCTCCTTCACTTTCACTTTCAGAGTCTGACCAAGAAACTGTCATTCCTTTCTTCTGCTTCTTCAGGAATGTGGGACATTCTTTCTTAACATGTCCATGACCTTCACACTCAAAGCACTGAACACCCTTGTCTTGAGCAGTCTTTTCTTCATCCTTCTCCTTAGACTTGTCAGAAGCGATGTTCTTGACATTAGGCTTGAAATTCTTGTTCATTCTTTTGAACACCTAGTTGAACTGCCTTCCAACATAAAAATGGCCTGAGATAGATCCTCCTGGGATTCAGCACTATTCCCTTTCTCTTCTTGAGCATCTGAAACCAAGGCTATACTCTTTGGCTTCTTTTTAGGTTCTTCCTCATTCAACCCAAGCTCAAAAGTTTGAAGAGATCCAATGAGCTCATCAACCCTCATCTGGCTGATGTCTTGTGCTTCTTCAATGGCAGTCACCTTCATCTTGTACCTCTTAGGAAAGGACCTAAGGATTTTCCTTACAAGCTTTTCTTCTGACATCTTTTCTCCAAGAGCACTGGATGCATTAGACAGCTCAAGGATACTCATGTGGAAGTCATGGATAGTCTCATCTTCCTTCATCTTCAGACTTTCAAACTTAGATGTTAGAATCTGAAGTCTTGACATCTTAACTCTAGATGATCCTTCATGTGTAGTCTTCAAGATGTCCCAAGCTTCCTTAGCAACTTCACAGGTATTGATCAACCTGAATATATTCTTATCTACTCCATTGAAAATAGCATTTAACGCTTTGGAATTACCAAGGGCAAGCTCATCTTCTTCCTTGGTCCATTCTTCTTCAGGTTTCAGCTTTGAGGTGCCCTCTTTATCTTTCCCAGCATCATCTTTTTCAAACACAACAGGTGTTTTCCATTCTTTTATGATAGCCTTCCAAGCCATGATGTCCAAGGATTTCAAAAAGGTGATCATCCTTGGTTTCCAATAATCATAATTCGAGCCATCCAAAATAGGGGGTCTATTCACAAATCCACCAACTTCCTTGTCCATCTTTACCAGAAAGTTTCAGTCCTAGATCTCACCCAGATGCAGAGCAGGATGCCTGCTCTGATACCAATTGAAATTCTGGTACCAGATGTGTGATGTTAAGTGTGATGTCACAACAACACACTCTGCAATGGACAATGTAAAACAACAAGAGAAACACACAGAATTGTTTACCCGATTCAGTTTAACAACTTAATCTGGGGGCTACCAAGCCAGGGATGAAATTCACTACTTGTAGAATTAATTTACAGACTCAACAACCTCGTTGACAATCTCCTAAACTTAATTCCTACTAATGAACTTTCTACCTAAGAGCCCACTTAGGTATGAGAACACTACTCAATCCCTACAACCTCTCAAAGATCAAACACATTAAGAAATACCTTGATCCTGCTTCACAGCTTTGATCAAGAACAACTCAAAACAAAACTCTCTTGCTTCACAGCTCTAGAGAGGACAGATTACACTCACCAATTCACTCTTGAATAGTTAACACAATACTCGAATAAAGACAATGCTTAACCTCCAGTCAAAGCTCTCTATCTTCTATCTATTTTCTGTATCGTCTTCCGTTGGTTGATGCGCTTTAAATAGCCATCTGAATTGGGCTTGGACATGCTACAATATCTGACCTGATTTGTTATTTAAAACTGAATCTTCAAAACAGATTTTATCCCCAAAATCTTTTTAAATCTTCAGCCTTTAAACCTCCCTACAAATCTGCACCAAATCTCTATGCAACAGAGAATATCTATCCCAAGATATCCGCATCCAATGAGACTAACAGCTCTCCCAAAATCCAGCTAAAATGCAAACCCTAACAACATCACTAAACCTGATGTTATTAAACTTCTGCAGACCTGATGTCATGACATCACATGTGACATCAGACTTCAAAACTTCAACAACTTAAATCCTTAACATAAACCAATGTTAAGACTCAATGTTAAGACATCACCCATGTGACATCAACATTGAACAACTTTGTTTTACCAAAATTCTAGCCAATCCAAGAACCAACACGGTGTGTTGTGTTCACTTTGTAAAAGTTACTCCAAAGTTACTCAAAGTATCTGTATGTAGAGAAAAGAGTCTTGTGAGAATGTACGTGATGTAAACACCATTTATTTTTTTAATGCAATTTACTTCAATCGTTCATTAAGAACTTGTCCTTTATTTTAACGCAAGTTATGTTTCTGCACTTTGTCTTATTTTCATATTTTCGACTTTTACTGCACACCTTCGGCCCTTTCTTTTACATTTTCAGCCTTTTAACTTAACACTTTAAAACGTTGTTCAGATTACATTTTCAACAAACCTTTCTTCGTGTTTACTGTCGAAGTACTAGTTCTTTAGAATTTACTTTAGGTTAGTGGTTAGCACATGTCCTAGGATCAATCTGATCGATCTTGTGACTCACCAAAGTTAGATTTGGAAGATCAGCTGTTGTTTACTAATTTTCACAGTAAAAAAATTGGCACGCTCAGGGGGACAGTTCTAACTCTATAAAGATCTTTACAAATTTTGAAAATCTGTACATATCAATCTTTTCCTTCTTAAAATACTTTGTTGCATGTTATTGAGAAGTGGTAAGGTAGCCACTATAAATGAAGAGAGACCAAGGAGAAGATACACAAGAAAAATGGCGACAGACACTAGTCAGCCAAATAATCCAAACCCTCAAGGGAGTGGTTCTAATCCTCAACCAAGTAATTCGAATGCCTAGCCTAGTAACACTAACCCTCAAAATGTGTCTAGGAACGATGTGGTACCACCCCCAGTCCCTTCGACAGGAGAGCCAATACCACCTCCTGTTATGTCTGAACCAATTCCATCAGTGGCAGGTTCAGGGTCAACATATACAAGATCTTACACTATGTAGCACCCTAAATTTTGACCAGGGTTTTTCTCACTCTTTTTTGGATTTTTCTGCTAGGGGGGTGTCATTTGAACGTCAATAGGCGTTGGGGTTGCATTAGCACTTGTTGGCCCATTCTTGGGTAAGAGGTTTATACAAGGGTTTTTTATTTAGGATCTAAATTTTATTTTTTTAAGTTTAATTTTACTTTGCTCATTTATTTTAAAATAAAGTTTTCTTTTAAAAAAAAATAAATCATTGATTATAAGATATTATTGGGGGGTTTCATCTTAGAATTTATTATTTTTTTTTAGGTTGTTATTTTAGAATTTTGGGTTTTTTTAATTAGAAAATAATTAGGTTTTATTTTAGTATTAAGTAGGAGATATTTTATTAGTATCCTTTTATTTTATTAAATCTATATGTGTTGGGCTTTCTATTTTTTTTATTTAATTAGGACTTTATTTTAATTAAGATTTAGATATATGTTATTAGTTATTAGGGATAATTATTTTTGGTTAATTAAGGTTTAGGAGTGATTAAGTTTGGATTTTATTTAATAATATAGTTACCAATTATTATTTATTTTTGTTTTATCATTAAGATTTTGTTTGGGGGTGATATTATTTTCATTTTGTACGGTATTGGTCAGCTTATTTATTAAATTTTATTTTTATTATTTTATTTTGTGGTCAATCAGGTTGACCAATAGTTCACCGTCTTCCCCAAGCCCAAACCCTAATTTTGCACAGGGGAAATCCAATCAAATCAGGAATTTTTTCTTTTCACAATCAGAAATCAACTTATAAACGAATTAATTTCATTAATTTTTAAATCAAAATACACACGAATCAAATCAAAAACACAAAAATTACATCAAAACTTTCTTAAAACAAATCTAAATCTAATTGAATCTAAACCTAATTTGTACCTATAAAAACTAAAAGAAAACTCAGATTTGAAAAAAAAGAAAACCCTAGGCGATCCATCGTTGTTGCTGCGCATTCCTCCATACCCATCACTCAAAGCTCAATAGCATAGAGGACTAGGGTTCATCACCAGAGCCCTAAATCCCCTGAGCAAAGCCTCTTTTAAGCCTGCAAACAAAAGCAAAGGAAAGGATTAGAGGAAGAAATTTAAGAATAACACAAAGGAATAGAGGGATCGGAATAGCATAATAAAGTCACAGCCAGGGAGGTAATCACGTAGCTTTTTATCCCTTGTTGTTGTGTTCGTTGCGGTTTGATTGGGATTGGGGTTTAATTTGGGGTTTGGTTTATTCTGGGTTTAGATTAGGGTTAGGGTTCATATAGATAGGGTTAGGGTTCATGTAGATAGAGTTAGGGTTCGTCTGGGTAGGGTTAGGGTTCTTCACTGAACCCTTAGGGTTCTTGGGGGTTCTTGAGGTTCTGGGTTTGGGGTGAAGGTTAGGGTTAGGGTTCGTCAATTTGGGGTTAGGGTTCTTAGGTTTTAGGTTAGGGTTCTTGATGCTTGAATTTTTCGGTTGAATCCTCAACCGGATTCTAGAAATAGAGGGTGGTTTGGGTTGGTGCGCGGTGGCCGGAGGGCTCGCCGGCGGGGGGGTGTTTAGAGAGAGGGGAGAGCGAAGAACGAGAGTTAGTGAGAGAAAGAGAACTGAAGAGAGAGAGTGGGAGAAGAGAAATGAAGATTGGCTGAAGGAAAGTGGGATTCTATATCCCTCTGGCCTACCCACGGATGAATGCCAAGTGGCGCTCCTATCATCCAAAGGATCGGCTGACTTTACAGTCCGCCTTGGAATCCAGTACGCGCGTTCCCACCATGAGCCTGCGCTTACTTTTGATCCTGGCCACCCACTCACTATACTGTGGATCAATGGTTGATTATAGCTGCAGGGAAACCCGTTCGATCTCAATCCAACGTCCAGGAGAGAGTCAAAGTCAAACTCTCTCCACCATGGACTCTTGTTTTTCTTTTTCTCTCTGAATTGGGTTCAAATTATTGGGCTTTTCGCCTTAATGACTATTAGCGCCCCCAGAAGTCCAGTTGCTTTTTCTTCAACAGAAAAACGCACCTCCTATTTGGTTATTCATTTATTTAAATTATTGACATAATTTAATTAGTAATTAGAAGTTTTTTTAATTAGGATTTATAAGTAATAGGGTTCTAGGGTTTTTAATAATTAAATTAATGACTTAATTTAATTATTTTAATTAGGATAAATAGTTAATTAGGATTTAAGGGTAGGGTTTAGGATTATTATTATTAGGGTTTATATTGAGGATGTTTAGGATTAATCTTGGGTTTGGTTTTAAATTTATATTTTGTATAACTTGTTTTATAAAAAATAATAATGAGGATATTTTTAGGGAATTTCGTTCTCAGGGTTTGTGGGAAATTTGGAATTTTATTAAAATTTGTTTTGGGGGTTATTAAAAAACTAGTATTGGTAGATGTTTAATTTGGAATATGTGGGTTTTGGGATAAAAAAAATGAATTAAAATGAATTTAATTGTGGGGATTAAGTTCTTTTTTTTTATTTACTTGAAATAACTTAGGGGTTAATTTGCTATATTTTTAGCCTAAAGGGCATTGTGAATTTTGTTGAATTCTATGGAGTTTTGTTTTTTTTTTTTTTAACTTAAGGGATAAAAGGATTTTCTTTACTTCTTGGGATAATGCTCTTGATCCGAGAGCCTAAATAAGGGATGGGATAAGGGATAAAGCTCTTAGGTTCCAAGAGTTAAAACATAGGCCAAAGGGATTTAGGGATAGAACTCTTGATATTCGAGAGTATAAATAAATGGATTAGGGATAGAACTCTTGATATCCGAGAGTATAAATAAATGGATTAGGGATATAACTCTCCGTCCGAGAGTATAAATAATGGATAAGGGATAGAACTCTCCGTCCGAGAGTATAAATAATGGACAAGGGATAGAACTCTCCATCTGAGAGTATAAACAATGGATAAGGGATAGAACTCTTCCTCCGAGAGTATAAATAATGGATAAGGGATAGAACTCTCCATCCGAGAGTATAAATAATGGGAAAGGGATAGAACTCTCCATCCGAGAGTATAAATAATGGATAAGGGATAGAACTCTCCATCCAAGAGTATAAATAATAGATAAGGGATAGAACTCTCCATCTGAGAGTATAAATAATGGACAAGGGATAGAACTCTCCATCCGAGAGTATAAACAATGGATAAGGGATAGAACTCTCCGTCCGAGAGTATAAATAATGGATAAGGGATAGAACTCCTTATCTAGGAGTATAAATACAAGATTTAAGGGATATAACTCCTTATCTAGGAGTATAAACAATAGGTTAAGGGATAAAACTCTTTATCCAAGAGTATAAATAGTGGATTCGGTTTAGGATTAGGAATGAGAATGGGATTAGGGGATAGGAATAGGGGAGGTGAACTACGGTTACTCTGATCCTTCAAAATTGAAGGTACGTAGGCATAGGGTTGTAAACCCTAGCGAGTACAATAATAAAAAACTTAGGATTCTTTTGTAAATAAATCATTTAGACAAACAAACAAGCATGCCCTAAAATCTAAGGAGGATCCCATTAAGTACAATGGAGGTGAGGGGTGCCTAACACCTTCCCCTCACTTAACTGACTCTCGAACCTTAGGAATCTCTACCCTTAGGATTAGGATTTTAGGTTTATCATTTATTTTCCTTAAAAAATATGATGGCGACTCGAAAAATTTTAGCCGGCCGCGACAGCTGGCGACTCTGCTGGGGATGGGGTAACCTAAAGAGAGTCCCTCCTAACCTTAGGTTTTAGGGTCCTTGTTTGTTTCGGGTGTTTATTGTTTTTATTCTTTATTTTTTTTATTATTATGATTTATTTTATGTTTTAATTTGTTTTTATTTATTATATTATATTTTGTCATCATGCATTGGATTGGGGCAAATGATGTGTGAAGCTAAAGCCCAAGCTTGGAGTACAACCCTAGATTAGGACGTGGAACGGAAATGTTTTTTTGGGGGGGGGATGCGACATCCCCAACAATTCATTGATGCCACACTCAAAATAGATCCTTCCAAAGGTGTCCTCATGAAAGGGCTAGCCCCTAACGTAGAGGATGATTTGGATATGGTCCGAGACTCTGAGAACTTTTAGCCTACCCCTTACCAACTCATGGAGACCCTACGTATTCAACCCTCAAGGGTTGTTACTAGGGTCCTACCCAGATGAGACTTATCCCAAAGGATTACCATAGGAAGGCTTGCTCCTTCTCATGGTAAAACAAGGGTATAGTCTGTACCTTATAGGGTCGTTATGCTGTCCGAACTTTATATCCTACATGTGAGGGGATTAGGTAGACAAAACATAGATCCAACCTATTCTGGGGAGCCTACCTTTACTAGGGCATGCTTGCATATTACCTTACCCTAATCAAAGTACATAAAATTTGCATTCATCATCCTCATAAATTCTTTTTGGATTATCATGTCACAGGAATCTTAAATATTTTCAAAAAAAGGGTTAAAGTCAAAGACAATGGAATTCGGGAAAAAGAAAACTATCACGATCAAAGTAAGAACGTCTGACATAGGGAGCTTAAAAGCTTATGTTAGGGGGTTGCCTCAGGAAAGGAGAAAGCCCCTAATTCGTAAGTATGGGGATATATTAGATCTGATCACTACTCCTATTCAAGAAAGGGTCTAACTGCCTTGCCTCAGTTTTACGACACAGAGTTAAGGTGTTTCCAGTTTCAAGACTTTCAAATAGCCCCCACTCTAGAAGAAGTTCGTAGGATGCTGGGTCTCCCCAAGAACAACATAGGTTCATTCAAGGCTTTAGGGTATCGCCCTACCCTCAAAGAAATGGCAAGTGGTTTTCATATCCGTAAGGAAAACTTGCAAGCTAACTTAAAGGTTCAAGAAGATTTTCATGGGTTCTCTAAAGGGTTCTTGGAGAAGAAAGCCAATCATTTTGCTGCTTGCAAAAATTGGGCAGCCATGGACGCTATCATGGTACTCCTCATCTTTGGGTTAGTTCTATTCCCAAGCGCGAAGAACTTTGTAGACGTCGCTGCCATTAATTTATTCTTGGATGTGACCATTGGAGAAGAAGATCCTACACCAGCCCTCCTCGTAGATATATACTTTACCCTTCACCAAAAATTTGAAAGAAGGGGAGGAGCTATGTTGTGTTGCCCTCAGTTACTGTACAAATGGCTGTGTTCTCATCTAGTAAGGGATCTAAAGGATATGAAAAAAATGAAAGCCTATGATTGGTTTCAATATTTGGTATCTCTTGGTGATAAAGACATCTTGTGGTTCCCTCAAATACTCCTTCGAGATGACGTGGTCCTAAGCTGTGGGGATTTCCCTAATATACCCTTGATAGGATCGAGAGGGTGCATAAGTTACAATCCAGTCTTATCAATGAGGCAATTGGGGCATCCATTGGCCTACAAGCCAGAGGATAGGTTGTTAGAAGGCTTCGTCCTACAAAATGTAGCTGGAAATCATCCCGATGTTATAAAAATAGCTCAAGCTTAGAAGTTAAGTATCAAAGGGAAGGGCAATCTTAAAAGACCAAGAGAAGAATCTAGGGTACCATATCTGCAATGGATGAAAGAAAGGGTGAGTATAGTGAAGTTACCTTTTACTTTAGATCGTCCTGTTAATCCAAGGGTTCCCCCAACTGCCGCAATCTCCATAGAGGAAAGTGAAAGACTCAAAGAGACTGTTGCACAATTACAAAAAGAAAAAAAAGAGTGGGAAGGTAAATATTACCAAGCCGCTGGAGAAAGTAGTCAGTTAAGAAGGAGTCTCAATGAAGTTATGGAGCAATCAAAGATCAATAAAGGGATAGCTCAGATGGAGGAAGAGAAGAAGGAACAAGCTTACGCCGACCTTCAAGCTGTGAGTTCACGCCTCAAAGACCACAAGGAGCAACTAGATAGAGCCTGGCGTCAAAGGGACGAGTGGAGGGACATTTGGATGACATCGACGCAAAGAGAGTTCAAGGAGGGATATGATAGGCGTATCCACAACCTTGAAGCTGAAGTCCAAAGCTTATCTAGCGCTCTTCTCGAGAGCAAAAGGCAAGCCCTAGATGCAACTGTGCGCTTGAGATCAGCCAAAGAACTTCTTGCCCTACAGCCAGAAGGATGGTTAGAAACTCAAGAGGAGAACCAGGAGCTTAGAAGGCTATATGGGGAGCTTCAGGATTCCTACGAAGATCTAAGAGCATGGGGCATTTATGTTGAAGAACATAACCAACAGCTAGAGCAAACTACTAAGGAGGATTTAGAGATCATGGCAAAGTTACAAGATGACGAGGCATATTATCGAGAAAGGTATCAGAAGTTGGTCTTACTATCCAACGATCTCATCCACGAGATCCCTCGAAGTTTAAAGGAGGCTGAGTACATGGCTGATATCTTCAAGTCGGTCAAAGAGATTGCCGATTTTCTTGCACTTTATCGTGAGATGGTAGAGGAGTTTGGGGCTAGGATTAGGAGGAGGGTTTAGCTTTTCTATGTAATGACTTCTTACGTTTGGTTTTTTGTTATGAATAATTTAAGGGTTTATCCCTAGTTTGGTTTTCCTTATGTAATAAATGGGGCTTTGACCCTAGTACTTTCTTTTCCTTAATAAAAGTATTTTTTTTCCATTATCCTTGGCTTTAATCTTAATAAACGAAAGTTTAAGATTCCTGAAACAAAAATAATTTCTGCATACTCATACATTCATGCATGCATAACATAATTCAAAATAAAAAAAACATCAAACGGAAATCATTTTTCAATATCTTCTCTCAAAATCATCGTAACAATCTGACATCTCGACCCAACACCCGTGCTCACCAAAAGAAGACTATGGAACAAATGGAATTGAACCATGCTGCTCTAAAAGGAGATGTGGATATTGTCAAGGGAAATGTGGAGGAAATGAAGGACAAAATCGACCAACTGACTCGAGCTATTCAGAATATGATAGCAAGAGACACTGAGGCTAGTAACCGTAGGAGTGTCCCCACCCCTCCTCCCCAGTATGAAGATAGTAATCCTCTTTTGGGATTTGCAGCTGACTTGGAACGCGAAGCATTAGAGGCTAGTAAAGGGAAGACTAACACTCAACCTCCTGTAGGGTCTGTTCCTCCACGCGAGCACAATGGAGAATCACGACCTATACAGATACCTGTCACTCGTGAGGTCTCTGATGACTGGCACCTCTAATATGGAGAGGAAGACTCAAGGCAAGTAGTTCGTGAAACCAAACTAGCTGCCATGGAAGGAAGAAAGGAGGATGAAAAGTATAAGATAATTGAGGAACGGTTAAGGGTTGTGGAAGGATCCAAGATCTTTGGGATTGATGCCTTGGAAATGTGTTTGGTACCCGACGTGGCCGTGCCTCCTAAGTTTAAGGCACCTAACTTCGAGATGTATAAAGGGGTTAGTTATCCCAAAAATCACATCCGGATGTTTTCTCGAAAGATGGGGGCACACGCTAAGAATGAAAAGCTGATGATGCATGTTTTCCAAGACAGCCTTAGTGGGGCATCCTTGGACTGGTACATGCAGCTGGAAAGGACCTACATCAAGAATTGGGAGGATTTGGCAAGTGCCTTCATAAGGCAGTACCAATATAATGTAGACATGGCCCCTAATCGCATGCAATTGCAAAACATGTCTCAGAAAGGGAATGAATCTTTTAAGGAGTATGCCCAGAGATGGAGGGAGCTAGCCTCTCGTGTGCAACCTCCATTACGTGAAAGCGAGCTAGTAGATACATTCATGGGAACTCTGCAAGGATTATACTATGAAAAGATGATTGGATCTGTCTCAACAGGATTTGCGAATTTAGTTATCATTGGGGAAAGGATCGAGAATGGATTAAAAAGCGGAAAGATTGGAACACCATCTTCCAATCAACATAACAACAAAAGGTACTCCGGAAACAGTTAGAAGAAGGAGGCCAATGCCATTTCTGCTGATAGGTATACTCAAGTACCTTATAACCCTTACGTGGCGGCCACGGCCTCTGTTCAAGCGTCTCCTACGCTCCAGATCCAACAGCCAAGGGCGCCACCCCCTCAAAATCAACAACAACAGAAGTACCCCCGAAGGGAACAAAGGAGGCAATGGAAGGACTTTGACCCTATACCCACTACATATACTCAGATCCTGCCAATGTTAATCCAAAAGGGATTGGTAGAAATCAAGTCGTTAGGGCCCCCTCCTACGCCTCCTCCTCGAGGGTATGTCGCTAATGCTAGATGTGATTACCATGCTGGATCGCCAGGGCATACGACTGAAAAGTGTTTAGCCCTCAAGTTTAGGGTGCAAGATTTGCTGGATTAGAAGGTCATTAAATTCAGTTATGACACTCAAAATGTAGGAGATAACCCTTTCCCAGGGCACGCTGTACCAACTGTTAACTCCATTGAGGGACTGGGAGAGAATGTCCTAATTAGAAGGGTAGAACAAGTAAAGACCCCTATGACAAAAGTGAGGGAAGTATTAATTGGGTACGAGGAGTTTGAAAGGCTGCATGGTGACTGTGAGGATTACGCGGTTGATCCCAATAGTTGTAAGAAGATGAAGGAGGTCCTCCAACAACTAATGGACCAAGGGATAGTACAGATTGGGTACTTAAGGAATATGAATAAGGTGGCTGCCTTAGACTCCCAGGGGCAAGTACCTTCTGAGATTCCATACCAAAAAAGAGGAGTCACGACTCCTATTCAAATACCAGTTCCAAGGTCTGCACAAGTGCCTATCCAAATACCAGTTTCAAGGCCTATACAGGTTCCTATTCAGATATCAATTCAGGTGCCTGCACGAACACCAATTCAAATACCTATCCCTGCTCCAGTCAAAGCTCTGGTGCCTGCAACGTCAGAAGGTCCTATCACGTTTCATGTACCAACGTCATTTCCCTATGAAAGCACCAAGACTGTGCCTTGGAAATATGACATCATTGCGTCAGTGGGAGGAAAGACTATAATGTCGTCACCAGCAGTTACTAACATAGCTGGTATTGGAGGAATGACACGTAGTGGAAGGGTATACTCGTCAGAACAACCCAAGAAGGACATCCCCGAAAGCTCAAAGGGGAAGGAGACCACAAGTACAGGTGAGGGACCGTCCAAGAAGGGCATATCTCACGAAGACGCCGAGGAGTTTTTAAGAATCATAAAGAAAAGTGATTATAGGGTGGTGGACCAACTAAATCAAATGTCGTCCAAGATCTCTATTCTATCCTTGTTGTTATGCTCAGAGGCACATAGGGAATCCCTGCTGAAAGTCCTAAATGAAGCCCATGTCACCAAAGACATATCAGTAATTCAGTTCGACGAGGTAGTCGCTAATATCGCCGCCAGCACCTGCCTGGGTTTCAGTAGTGCGGAATTACCTCTCGAGGGACAAGCGCATAATAAGGCCTTGCATATATCAGTCAAATGTCAGGACACTATTCTCTCAAGGGTGCTAGTAGATACAGGGTCTACTCTAAATGTCATGCCTAAGGATACCCTTATGAAATTAACCTCTGTAAGGACCTTTATGAAGACCAGTTCCCTGGTTGTTAGGGCTTTCGACAGTTCGAAAAGAATGGTAATTGGGGAAGTAGATATACCTACAGTGGTGGGATCTCATACCTTCATGATCACTTTCCAAGTCATGGACATTAATTCCTCCTACACTTGTCTTCTAGGACGACCATGGATTCATGTTGCGGGCGCAGTTACTTCCACACTTCATCAGAAGCTGAAGTTCATATCTGGGGATAATTTAATAATTGTTGATGGGGAGGAAGACATGTTCGTCAGCCATCTCTCGTCATTCAGATACATAGAAGTGGATGGGGAAACATTTGAAATACCGTTCCAAGCTTTGGAGGTTGTGACGGTCAGTCGTAAGCAAGTCGTTCGGCAGGAGGAAAGGCCGAAAAGGATCACAGACTTGATTCAGAATGGGGATACTAGGGGTTGGGGCAAATTGATAGAGATACATGAAAAGAAGGACCAATTCGGGCTGGGTTACAAACCGGATAATAAAGGGGTTCTGAAGCCTCGTCGGATGACATTTCCTCCTCTTGAAGAAACTTTCCATAAGGCCGGATTCAGAGATGAAGATCAGGTGACTGCAATTGAAGAGAAAAATAGAGGGATACCGGATTGGGTGCGCCATTGCACATCATATACAGTTCTCAACAATTGGGGGGCCATCGAGATTCCTGAGATGATTTCTATTTCAAAGTAATTTACTTTTCTAAAATAAATAATAAGTCCTTTGCTATGCCCAAGGCAAATGGACAAGCTTTGTAGGGCCACCTTTTGTTTCTTTGAAATTATTTAATAATAAAATCGCATTTTGTTTTCAATCAAGATCTTTTTTCTTTCTTAGTTATTCTTTTTTCAAATGGCAATACACTTTCTTTTCAGTACTTTCATTTGCACCAATTCAAAAAATAATAAGCATAAAAAATCTCCCATATGCAGATTTAAAAATGAACCTATTGAAAATGACACCACTATAATTCCTTACAACTTCGAGTTCCCGATTAACCAAGCGGAAGAGGGTGATGAGGACGATTGTGAGCTCCCTGAAGAGCTAGCCAGAATGTTAAAGCAGGAGGACAAGGTGATACAACCTCATCAGGAACCAGTGGATGTGATCAATCTGGGAACTAAAGAGGACAAAAAGGAGGTTAAAGTCGGTGCTTCTTTAAACAAGGACGTCAAGGGGAAGTTGATCAAGTTACTACAAGAGTATGTGGATGTGTTCGCTTGGTCTTACCAAGATATGCCCGGTTTGGACACGGATATTGTTGAACATAAGCTACCGCTTAAACCCGAATGTCCACCGGTCAAACAAAAGTTAAGGTGGACTAGACCAGATATGACTCTCAAAATCAAGGAAGAGATTAAAAAGCAGTTTGACGCAGGGTTCTTAGCCGCAGTGAAGTATCCATAATGGGTAGCCAACATTGTGCCCGTGCCAAAAAAGGATGGAAAAGTCAGAATATGCGTAGACTATCGAGATCTCAACAGAGCAAGTCCTAAAAATGACTGCTCAATTCTCAGTCTTCTCATTCATGGATGGATTCTCCGGGTATAATCAAATCAAGATGGCTCTCTCCGACATGGAAAAGACTACTTTTATTACTCCATGGGGAACCTTCTGTTACAAGGTAATGCCCTTCGGGTTAAAGAACGTTGGGGCAACTTATCAAAGGGCAATGGTAACTCTCTTTCACGACATGATGCATAAGGAAATAGAGGTTTACATCTATGATATGATTTCTAAATCACAAACTGAGGAAAAGCACGTAGTCAATTTACAGAAGTTGTTTGAACGGCTAAGGAAGTTCAAGCTACGACTAAATCCTGCAAAGTGTACTTTTGGGGTCAGATCTGGGAAGTTGTTGGGGTTCATAGTCAGTCAAAGAGGTATAGAAGTTGATCCTGACAAAGTGAAGGCCATCCAAGAAATGCCAGCACCGAGGACTGAAAAAGAAGTGCGTGGGTTCCTGGAGAGATTAAATTATATTGCTAGGTTTATCTCCCACCTCACTGCTACTTCTGAACCAATCTTCAAGCTGTTGAGGAAAGGTCAAAGCCTCGAGTGGGGTGAAAATTGTCAAAAGGCCTTCGATCGAATCAAGGAATACTTACAAGAGCCACCCATATTGGTACCACCTGTACCTGGAAGACCACTCATAATGTACCTAACGGTGCTTGATAATTCGATGGGCTGTGTACTTGGACAACAAGAAGATACAAGAAGAAAAGAGCATGCAATCTATTAATTGAGTAAGAAATTCACGGATTGTGAATCCAGATACTCACTCTTGGAGAAGACCTGTTGTGCTCTTGTATGGGCCGCCCGACGATTAAGACAATACATGGTGTGCCATACTACTTTCTTAATATCCAGAATGGACCCCGTCAAGTATATATTCGAGAAGCCTACAGTGACTGGGAGAGTGGCTCGGTGGCAGATGTTGCTGACTGAATATGACATCCAATATGTTACCCAAAAGGCCATAAAAGGGAGCGTGTTAGCCGATCATCTCGCTCACCATCCAGTGGATGACTATCAACCTATGCAATTTGACTTCCCCAACGAGGATGTGATGGCTGTAAGAGATGATGATATCCCGAATTCCTACGAAGGACCTGAACCCGGATCTCGGTGGAAGCTTATATTCGATGGTGCCTCAAACGCAGAAGGACATGGAGTGGGGGCTGTTATAACTTCTCCGACAGGATTCCACATACCTTTTACTGCGAGAATATGCTTCACATGTACCAACAATATAGCGGAATACGAGGCGTGTATCTTGGGAATTAACGAAGCAATTAACCTCGGAATCAAAATCTTAGAAGTATATGGAGATTTGGCTCTTGTCATCAATCAAGTCAAAGGAGAGTGTAGAACACTTAATGCCAAGCTGACTCGATATCGATATTGTGTCTAGAAAAGGATAGGGTACTTTGATGAGATCACCTTCCATCACATCCCCAGAGATGAGAATCAACTGGCAGACGCTTTGGCGACTTTGACGTCCATGTTCAAAGTCAAATGGTATAACGAAGCACCGGCTATAAGGATTAATCGCCTAGATGAACCATCGTATTATGCAGCAGTGGAGGCCGAAGTAGATAATAAACCGTGGTTTTACGATATCAAACAGTTCCTCCAGAAACAAGAATATCCTACAAATGCCTCAAGTGGGGATAAGAAAACACTTAGAAGACTGGCTGCCCAATTTTTCCTTGATGGAGAGGTATTGTATAAAAGGAATCATGACATGGTGTTACTCCGGTGTTTAGATGGACATGAACAGGACATGCTCATCAGAGAAATACACGAAGGATCCTTCGGAACTCATGCAAATGGGCATACTATGGCTAAGAAGATTCTCCGAGCAGGGTACTACTGGCTGACTATGGAGTCCAACTGCTTTAAATATGTCAAGAAGTGCCACAAGTGTCAAATCTACGCGGATAAAATTCATGTGCCACCAACTCCCCTTAATGTATTAACTGCTCCATGGCCTTTCTCTATGTGGGGGATAGACATAATAGGGATGATTGAGCCAAAGGCATCAAATAGACACCAGTTCATTCTGGTAGCTATCGACTACTTCACCAAATGGGTAGAAGCTGCTTCTTACACCAATGTGACAAGACAAGTAATTGCACGATTCATCAAGAAAGAGATCATTTGTCTCTATGGGGTTCCTAACAAGATCATCACGGATAATGGGCTCAATCTAAACAACAAAGTAATGGACGAGCTATGCGAGAGTTTCAAAATCGATCATCATAACTCATCGTTGTATCGCCCGAAGATGAATGGTGCGTTAGAAGCAGCCAATAAGAACATTAAGAAGATTATTCAGAAAATGGTGAAGACCTACAAGGATTGGCACGAAATGCTCCCTTTCGCACTACATGGCTACAGAACCTCAGTATGTACTTCGACAGGAGCTACGCCTTTTTCCTTGGTATACGGAACAGAAGCTGTACTCCCTATTGAAGTAGAAATTCCTTCACTTAGGGTCATAATGGAGACTAAGTTGGAAGAAGCGGAGTGGGTACAAAGTAGACTTGATCAACTGAACCTCATAGAGGAGAAGCGCATGGTCGCTGTATGTCATGGTCAGTTATATCAGCGGAGACTCAAGAAGGCATTCGACAAGAAAGTTCATCCTCGCCTATTCGAAGAAGGAAACCTGGTATTAAGGAAAGTGCTACCCATCTATAAAGATCCTAGTGGCAAATGGGCCCCAAACTATGAAGGACCGTATGTTGTAAAGAGCGCCTTCTCTGGTGGAGCTTTAATGTTGACTACTATGGATGGAGCGGATTTACCCCGACCGATAAATTCTGATTCAGTCAAAAAATACTATGCCTAGAAAAAGAGGATAAAAGCCCGCTAAGTCGAAAACCCAAAAGGGCGACTTAGGCAAAAATTGGGGACTTAAATAAAAAAATGATACCCGACAAGTCGAAAACCCTAAAGGGCGGCTAATTGAAAAAATGGTATATTATCCTGATGGACTAAGACTCAAAAAGAACGGTCCAGGAAAAATCAAGGATATCCAAAAGGCATAGGACTGATAGCACTTACGATCACACAACGAGGATTCAGAAAGGAATGATTAATCCAATCGTCATCTTCAGAAGCGAAGTGTCATGGCCTCGGAGACTTAGGGATATTAGCTGGTGTTGAATTCAATAGGGACATAGATAGATTTGTTTTTCGTATTGCCATTTTTCATCTTATAAATTTGTGGTAATTCCTCCTTATGAGGATTATTTTCCTTATGTACTATTGCCTGTTTATGGGCCATTTTTCAACAAATAAAATTTTCTTTTCTTTCTAATTACTCCGCTTGATTACAAAATGTCGATTAATTATAGAGTAATGCATTGAAACATTGGGCAAAATTAAAAGCTTTTAAAAAAAAGGAAAGGTATTTTACTTCGATTTGGAGACAGTACAGGGATCATATTTCTCCCAAGTTAAATCCAGGGTCTACATGTTAACAGTCACAATTCAATTATTATGGAAGTTTCTTCAAAGGAATAATACACATCTCCAGATAGCAAGAGCATATGACTTGTTACGCTCATCAAAGGAGTCAGGGGTTCAGGCGTTGGGAAGTTGGAATGTTACAAGAGATACTGGTTTCCGTAAAAGAATACATGCATTGTATATCATAAAAGAGGCGTTAGCCCAAATAATGCATCATGCATAAAAGCATACATACTCTTAAACATACATACATGGCATAGGGCTACATTTTCTCTCAGGGATGTCAGGGTTTAACCGGATATTTCCCTATGGGTTTATTACCAGGGATTTTAGGGTTTTAGTTTAGCATTTAGGGGGGTTTTGCGGTCAAAATTAAGGTCCTTCTTATATTTAATCATCTCCTCTTCAAAAGAGAAAGACATGTCGACTTCCTCTTTCTGATTCGAAGACGATTAAATAGGGGCAGCAGTAGTACCCTAAATTTTGACCAGGGTTTTTCTCACTCTTTTTTGGATTTTTCTGCTAGGGGGGTGTCATTTGAACGTCAATAGGCGTTGGGGTTGCATTAGCACTTGTTGGCCCATTCTTGGGTAAGAGGTTTATATAAGGGTTTTTTATTTAGGATCTAAATTTTATTTTTTTAAGTTTAATTTTAATTTGCTCATTTATTTTAAAATAAAGTTTTCTTTTAAAAGAAATTAAATCATTGATTATAAGATATTATTGGGGGGGTTTCATCTTAGAATTTATTATTTTTTTAGGTTGTTATTTTAGAATTTTGGGTTTTTTTAATTAAAAAATAATTAGGTTTTATTTTAGTATTAAGTAGGAGATATTTTATTAGTATCCTTTTATTTTATAAAATCTATATGTGCTGGGCTTTCTATTTTTTTATTTAATTAGGACTTTATTTTAATTAAGATTTAGATATATGTTATTAGTTATTAGGGATAATTATTTTTGGTTAATTAAGATTTAGGAGTGATTAAGTTTGGATTTTATTTAATAATATAGTTACCAATTATTATTTATTTTTGTTTTATCATTAAGATTTTGTTTGGGGTGATATTATTTTCATTTTGTACGCTATTGGTCAGCAGGGCCGTCACAAAATTTTGGAGGCCTTGTGTAGGTTTGTCATGGTTTAACTACGGAAAAATAAATATGGGCCCTATTTTGTTATGTTTAAATCATAAAAAATATTTTGTGAGACCCTTTTTAGCCACGATATAATCCTGGAAAATTTTGGGCCCTGTGCGGTAGCCCGTCTTGCACGCCCTCAAAGACGGCCCTGTTAGTCAGCTTATTTATTAAATTTTATTTTTATTATTTTATTTTTATTATTTTATTTTGTGGTCAATCAGGTTGACCAATAGTTCACCGTCTTCCCCAAGCCCAAACCCTAATTTTGCACAGGGGAAATCCAATTAAATCAGAATTTTTTTCTTTTCACAATCAGAAATCAACTTATAAACGAATCAATTTCATTAATTTTTGAATCAAAATACACACGAATCAAATCAAAAACACAAAAATTACATCAAAACTTTCTTAAAACAAATCTAAATCTAATTGAATCTAAACCTAATTTGTACCTATAAAAACTAAAAGAAAATTCAGATTTGAAAAAAAAAAGAAAACCCTAGGCGATCCATCGTTGCTGCTGCACATTCCTCCACACCCATCACTCAAAGCTCAATAGCATAGAGGACTAGTGTTCATCACCAGAACCCTAAATCCCCTGAGCAAAGCCTCTTTAAAGCCTGCAGACAAAAGCAAAGGAAAGGATTAGAGGAAGAAATTTAAGAATAACACAAAGGAATAGAGGGATCGGAATAGCATAATAAAGTCACGGCCAGGGAGGTAATCACATAGCTTTTTATCCCTTGTTGTTGTGTTCGTTGCGGTTTGATTGGGAGTGGGGTTTAATTTGGGGTTTGGTTTGTTCTGGGTTTAGATTAGGGTTAGGGTTCATATAGTAGGGTTAGGGTTCATGTATATAGAGTTAGGGTTCGTCTGGGTAGGATTAGGGTTCTTGGGGGTTCTTGAGGTTATGGGTTTGGGGTGAAGGTTAGGGTTAGGGTTCGTCAATTGGGGTTAGGGTTCTTAGGTTTTAGGTTAGGGTTCTTGATGCTTGAATTTTCCGGTTGAATCCTCAACCGGATTCTGGAAATAGAGAGTGGTTTGGGTGGTGCGCGGTGGCCGGAGGGCTCGCCGGCGGGGGGTTGTTTAGAGAGAGGGGAGAGCGAAGAACGAGAGTTAGTGAGAGAAAGAGAACTGAAGAGAGAGAGTGGGAGAAGAGAAATGAAGGTTGGCTGAAGGAAAGTGG
Organism: Lathyrus tuberosus; assembly: GCA_022829125.1. Classification (NCBI taxonomy): domain Eukaryota; kingdom Viridiplantae; phylum Streptophyta; class Magnoliopsida; order Fabales; family Fabaceae; genus Lathyrus; species Lathyrus tuberosus. The sequence goes on along the minus strand of JALAZF010000048.1, from coordinate 1,567,363 downwards.
GATTTTATATCCCTCTGGCCTACCTGTAATACCCCAAAATTTGCCCTCTCTTTCCTTCATATCTTTGAGCATGAGTTTTCATTTGTATTGCATTACATTCAAGCATAGAAAAAACAAAGCATCAAGCATTTAGCATTGCATCTTGCATAAGGGCATGTGATTAGGTGGTTCTCTAAGGTGTTGATCATCCAAAGAAGAAGACCAAGTGTTTCTCTCAAACTTCAAGGACCTCTTACATCATGTATCATCTCCATTTGATCTCACAAGTCATGGGAAGAGGAGAATTCATCAAGAAGATTGGACAGTGCATGATCTCCTATACAAGGCAGTCAAAAGTTGGGATCTGCCCCCCAAATGAGCAAGCTCTTTGATTCTTTATCATCTCCAAGTGGCACATGTCATCATTGGTAGACATGATACACAACATATTCAGAGGAATTTGAATTTGGAGGATGTGCTATTTCCTCCTAACCAGAGGGCACCAAAATTAGGTTTTGCTATAGAATCAGTTTATTTCTGATTTTTTGGACAAGACTTGATCCCATGGTATTCCTCATGTCCTCAAGTGTCTAGGAATGGAGGATTGTCCATCAAACTGGTTCAAAAGGGTTTCAATTGATCAGAAGATTGAAAATCATGAGAATTGGGAATAAAGTCAACTGTGTAGTGAAAAAGTCAACTCCTGACTTTCTGAGGTCAACATCATGATTTTCAAGTCAAATATGATCCACGGACAAGATTTGATCAAGAAATGTTCAAGGATTTATGAAAAATCAAGAATGTGGAAAAGTTGCCATTTTTGGAAATGTAGGTTTTTAGGAAGTTGCCATTTTGGGAAAGTTTTAGCATGAATTCAGCCATCTTCCAAGCCAATTTCCATCAGGATACGAGCTTCATTTCAATTTTCCTCAAACATGAAAGTTGTAAAGTTTGTTCCAAGCTTTCCAACCATGTAAAGTTTGTCTCATTTGGATTATTTTTGAGAGAGTTATGGTGTCCTAAAGTTGGAATCTTCAAGTTGTAAAATGTGAAAACTTAGAATTTTTTCTAAGTTATTCTTGGACAGTTTTGTGCACTCATGTTCATGCTCAATTTTGATCAACTTCCATGTCTTGAATTGAGAAAACTTTAACATGAAAGTTGTAGTTTGAAGTCTTCTATTCAAAATGGGCACAAGAACCTTGGCATTTGAGTTGTTATTGAGTGAGTTATGCTTCCTCAAAGTGTGACATTTTCACCTTGTCAAGTTCAAAACTTAGATTTTTTTCTAAGTCATTTGTGGCAGATTTAGGGACACATTTCCATGGCCAATTTTCACAAAGATCCAAGCCTCATTTCCACTTGTTTTCAACACCAAAGATGTTCCATGATGTGTGGGTTTTCCTATGGAATTCAATTGGTACAATTTGGATTAGAACTCATGGAAATATCATGGCATGAAGTGAGCTGCCCAATTTTGTTATAAAGCATGGCATGGTGCATTTCTTGGCATGATTGTGAACATTTTTGCAGCATGTTATTCCTCATTTGTGCACCACGCGTGACTTCACCAAAACCTTCCCAAAATGACCAAACAACATACCATATCCTTACATGCATACCATGCACATTTTTGCCATTTTGGTGAAAGGAAAAATCAGTACAATATGACAGCTCCCTCCTCTCACGTGCCTGATCTCTCTTCACATCTTTCTCACACTCATTTCCACTAAAAAAATCACTATCAACACCCTCAAAAAAATCACTACCCGTACCTCACTCTCTTGGTTGCTTTTGGGTGAGTTTTCAAACAAAACTTCCCACTCCATTTTCAGGCCCAAAACCACTTTCCAACCCATGATATTTAAGCAACACAAACCCTAAGACAGAGTGGCTGCTCATTGTGAAAAAACCTAAAGTTCACTCTCTCTCAAAAAAAATTTCAAGATTCGGATTTTACTCACAAGAGGCTCTTTCTCCCCATTCTTGCTTCCATCATCATCTTAGAAGTCCCAAAAGGCTAGAAGGAGGGTGGTTTTGAAGCTTTGGAGCAAAGGTAGAAAGTATCAAGAGCTCCACTTTTGGTAACCTTTCTTCAACTCTTTTCTCTCATGTCTTACGTGTTTTGAGATTTTTATTTGCATATTTGGAATCTTGAGTTGATGCATAAGATGTTTGTGTGGTTGTTGTTTTGATTTATGAAAGTTGTGCACCATGACTCTTTTCTTTACGGCTATTTTTGAGTATGTTAGAGGCTTTAATCATGAAAACTAAGTTGATTTTTGGATTCTACGCGAAAAACTGAGGGGGGGGTGTCTTTGTTTTTCGGTTTGGGGCCGGACCCGCCGCCGCCGGCGGTGGCCGGCGGAGCCCTGCATTTCCATGCACCGGTACTGTTCACGTAGTGTTTTGCATGGTTATTTGGAGAGGATGATGTGGTGGCAAGTTCTGATTGGATTTGTATTGTTTTTCGTCCTATATGACTTAAGTAAAAGCTGACCAATTGATATTTATTTTCACATGTTTGATTAAAGTGCTACATTTCTTTGTTTCATTTAAAAAATCTGATGATATACTCTCTTCCATGGGCCTACATGAACTCATTTTCGCACCCTACCTGAATTAGGCCCAGCGCATACGTATGTGATTCATGCACCCCTCCATTTTAAGTCAATTTTTATTTTCGTTACCTTTTTTAATTATTTAAAATACTTTATTTTATCAAAAAATTCTAAAAAAAATCATGTGCGTATTTTAAGGTCTTATTTAATTTTCTATGAATTTTATTTTTATTTTACATTTATTTTCGTAATTATTTCTGTTTTTCTCTTCCAAAGTGTCTTCCATGTTTACCCTTGAGATTAGTGCTTATGTTTGATGACTTTGCCATGCCTTCTTGAGCTGATTTTTTTGCCATGTCTTGACACTTAAATGAGGAATGTTTTAATGTCATGTTTCTGCCTTGGTGATCACCTTTGACTGTTATTCATGTGATTTTTGATGCTCCTCGATTCATACACGATTATGTGCATATCTTGACTTGTGAAGCACTTTTGAACATGTTCTTCAGCTAGTTCTGTTCCAATCTGTTTGTACATGTTAATTGGATGTTTAAAATTGCCTTTGATTATTTTTTGGGAATTTATTGGACCACTTTGATATTTTTGGTTGATTTTTAATTGTGGTTTGAATTTGGTTGGAGCATGCTTGGACACTTGACCTAGTTTGAGTGCATTTGTCTACTTGTGATTGATTGATGCTTGAAGTGATTATATGGTGTGATCCTATTCTGTTTGAGCTTGTTTATAGCTTTGGAATCATCTTCATTGATTCATTTTCCAATTTGATCTTGATTTTCTAAGTTGGTGTTGTTCCGACTTGAATTTTGTGGTATGTTTGACATAATCTTGTGCAATGCTCCTTTGTATGAAACAACCAATGCATGAGGCCTTTTGTTTGACTTGTATGACATGCTAGAGGTTCTGACCCTCTTGGTTTAAGGTGCTTTATGTGACATGTTTTCACTCTTTGCTTCACATGTCCTTTGGTTTGCTTGCATGAATGATAAGTGGATGTCTTGTCTAATTTTGATGCATGTTTGGAATGTGTTGTTTAATGATTCATCTTGTGTGACTTGAGTTTGATCTTGGAATGTTGTTGATGCATATGCTACTGCCCTCTTGAGTTCATTACTTGGTCTTTACTTCACATGATCATTTTGGTTTGATTTGTATGATGCATATCATTATCAAATGTTTTGTGGTTTCTTTGGCTCATAATACATCATAATGTGGAACATTCTTGCATGTTTGGATTAGATAATCATGATATGAATTGAATTCTGACTTGGTTTCACTTTCATCTTACTTTATCCATTTCATCTTTGTGTAGAGTTCATTGATGCTTAATTATGCTTCTTATGCAAGTTTACTTGCATCTTTTCTCGTGTACCTTCACTTGTATACTTGATATGTGCTTGTATGATCTTTGAAGCATATTTATTGTTATGATTTGGATATGATGATTATGATGTGTTTGCTGCCCCATCACTTTCCTCCCTCTTCTTCTTCTCTTTTCTTCTCTTTCACTCTTTATCATCCCTTGGATCTCAAGACTTGTTCAAGTCTTGGATTCTTTTCCCCTTAGAGCTACCTAGTCCAACTTAATTTTTGATTAAGCTTGGAGTAGGATTAGCATTAGGTTTTAAGTTATTGTATCTCCCAAACCTCACTAACCATAGGACATCCATGCATGATAACATTAGGACCCTTTAGTCTCCCTTTAGAGTTTCCTTTGCGTTTTCTCTTCTCATCTTCAAACAAAAGTAAAAAATACTTAATAAAGGCAAAACAACCATTGTATTTAGGCCTTTCATGCAAGAACAAGATAGTGAGGGATCTTCTCCCATTTTCTTGGAATATTTAGCGTGCGTCCCATCTCGGGTCGTTATGCGAGGCATTCGATCTTACATGAGGGACTTAAATACAATGCGCGTTACAAAACACAAAACAATCAAAACACTTCTTTCTAAAAAACTTCAAACAAATAATAACGTCTTTCCTTCGGGAATTATTTTCTCATCTCACTCACTCTTAGCGTACGAACGTGCTCCTACTCGTTCTCTTACAAGATGGTAACGCACTCGGACCAGCGAGCCTGCAACACCTGAGCTAGAACGTAAGCCGTTCTCTAAAAAACATAAACAACTTTTCCCTAGTTAGGGGAACTACGTCGCTCTGATTCTCATGCTCCCGATGAGATACGTAGGCAGTGGGGTAGGGCCCATGCGAGCACTTCTTTTATTTTCCCTACATTTGTTTCTTGCTCTCCCTCTCTCATTTCTTCTTCCTTTTTCCCGTTCCTTTTTCCTTTTCCAGCAGCAGCGGAGTTCCAGTTGACGACACCCTTTGATCGAGACAAGCAAGCGTGGATCCCATCGGGTATGATGGACGCAAGGAGGTGCTAATACCTTCCTCTCGCGTAACCGACTCCCGAACCCAGTTCTCTTGGTCGCAAGACCATGCTCTTTCCTTTCTCTTCAGGTTTATGCGGTGTTTCCTTTCCCTCTCTTGGGATAAATACACATTGCTGGCGACTCTGTTTCGGTGCCACTTTCGCGTTTGTACTTGGATGAAAATCCCGGGAGCGACACTACCCACGGATGAATGCCAAGTGGCGCTCCTATCATCCAAAGGATCAGCTGACTTTACAGTCAGCCTTGGAATCCAGTACGCGCGTTCCCACCATGAGCCTGCGCTGACTTTTGATCCTGGCCACCCACTCACTATACTGTGGATCAATGGTTGATTATAGCTGCAGGGAAACCCGTCTGATCTCAATCCAACGTCTAGGAGAGAGTCAAAGTCAGACTCTCTCCACCATGGACTCTTGTTTTTCTTTTTCTCTCTGAATTGGGTTCAAATTATTGGGCTTTTCCCCTTAATGACTATTAGCACCCCCAGAAGCCCAGTTGCTTTTTCTTCAACAGAAAAACGTACCCCCTGTTTAGTTATTCATTTATTTAAATTATTGACATAATTTAATTAGTAATTGGAAGTTTTTTTTAATTAGGATTTATATGGAATAGGGTTCTAGGGTTTTTAATAATTAAATTAATGACTTAATTTAATTATTTTAATTAGGATAAATAGTTAATTAGGATTTAAGGGTATGGTTTAGGATTATTATTATTAGGGTTTATATTGAGGATGTTTAGGATTAATATTGGGTTTGGGTTTTAAATTTATATTTTGTATAACTTGTTTTATAAAAAATAATAATGAGGATATTTTTAGGGAATTTCGTTCTCAGGGTTTGGGGGAAATTTGGAATTTTATTAAAATTTGTTTTGGGGGTTATTAAAAAACTAGTATTGGTAGATGTTTAATTTGGAAAATGTGGGTTTTGGGATAAAAAAAATGAATTAAAATGAATTTAATTGTAGAGATTAAGTTCTTTTTTTTTTTATTTACTTGAAATAACTTAGGGGTTAATTTTGCTATATTTTTAGCCTAAAGGGCATTGTGAATTTTGTTGAATTCTATGGAGTTTTGTTTTTTTATTTTAAACTTAAGGGATAAAAGGATTTTATTTACAACTTGGGATAATGCTCTTGGTCCGAGAGCCTAAATAAGGGATGGGATAAGGGATAAAGCTCTTAGGCTCCAAGAGTTAAAACATAGGCCAAAGGGATTTAGGGATAGAACTCTTGATATCCAAGAGTATAAATAAATGGATTAGGGATAGAACTCTTGATATCCGAGAGTATAAATAAATGGATTAGGGATAGAACTCTTGATATCCGAGAGTATAAATAAATGGATTAGGGATAGAACTCTCCGTCCGAGAGTATAAATAATGGATAAGGGATAGAACTCTCCGTCCGAGAGTATAAATAATGGACAAGGGATAGAACTCTCCATCCGAGAGTATAAACAATGGATAAGGGATAGAACTCTTCCTCCGAGAGTTTAAATAATGGATAAGGGATAGAACTCTCCGTCTGAGAGTATAAATAATGGGCAAGGGATAGAACTCTCCATCCGAGAGTATAAATAATGGATAAGGGATAGAACTCTCCATCCGAGAGTATAAATAATAGATAAGGGATAGAACTCTCCATCCGAGAGTATAAATAATGGATAAGGGATAGAACTCTCCATCCGAGAGTATAAACAATGGATAAGGGATAGAACTCTCCGTTCGAGAGTATAAATAATGGATAAGGGATAGAACTCCTTATCTAGGAGTATAAATACTAGATTTAAGGGATAGAACTCCTTATCTAGGAGTATAAACAATAGGTTAAGGGATAAAACTCTTTATCCAAGAGTATAAATAGTGGATTGGGTTTAGGATTAGGAATGAGAATGGGATTAGGGGATAGGAATAGGGGAGGTGAACTACGGTTACTATGATCCTTCAAAATTGAAGGTACGTAGGCATAGTGTTGTAAATCCTAGCGAGTACAATAATAAAAAACTTAGGATTCTTTTGTAAATAAATCATTTAGACAAACAAACAAGCATACCCTAAAATCTAAGGAGGATCCCATTGAGTACAATGGAGGTGAGGGGTGCCTAACACCTTCCCCTCACTTAACTGACTCCCGAACCTTAGGAATCTCTACCCTTAGGATTAGGATTTTAGGTTTATCATTTATTTTCCTTAAAAAATTTGATGGCGACTCAAAAAATTTTAGCCGGCCGCGACACACTCAACCCATTTTGGAGTACATTGGGCCACAAGGATCTAATCCCCAAACTCCACCAGGAGGAACTTCGACGTTTAGGCATTTTCCCCCTCCAGGGTTTTCACAACCTTTGCCAAGGAATCCACCTTATGGAATGCCAACGTCAATAATGCAAAGCCTCAAAAATGCCCCCCAAGTATTCTCAGACAATGTAATGTATTCGCCATTACAAGGACCGGGATCTGGGATAAATGTGGGTCGAAACAGCCAAAGTGTAGGCGTGGGGTATTCCACTCAAGGTCCTAGTTTAACCAATACCTCTATAGCATGTTTAAGACAGCAAATGGATGAGAGTAACCTACAAATGGTACAAACCTTATCCAAAACTATGGGGGATATTTTCCATCCTTTGATCCAAAACACTACCCAAACCAATCAATAATTAGCAGCGCAATTGGCACGCATGCTAGAGTTTATGGGTGTACCAACCCCCGTGCGAGGTGCGACTATTGTGGAGAACATCCCACGGTGGAACCTAGGGACTATACCTGAGGCGAATCTAGAAAACCAAGAGATAGTCAAACCACCTAGGAACCAAATGCCAATTCCTATAGAAAAGGAGCAAGGGGTAGTTATAGTAAACAGAAATCAAGATGCTGACCATGTTGTACAACAGGTTCGACGTAACAACATAGCAGCAGATAATAACCTAGCAGACATGGTCGAAAGAATAATGGCTCGAAATGGGGTAGATTTTGGCTTTACTAGGCCAAACTATACATCATTGATAGTAGATTACATTCTCCAAGCAGAACTACCTCCTAGGACGAAGGTCCCAAAGTTTACTAAATTCTCAGGAGATACTACAAAATCTACTGTCGAACACGTAGCCCGATATATGATTGAGGTCGAAGAGATTGTAAATGACGAAAGTCTTAGGGTAAAGTATTTTCCAAGTTACAACCCTACCCCCTAACTCAGTCTGTAATTGGACCCAGTTAGAACGTTTATTCCATGAACAATTCTATATGGGACAAACTAAGATTAGTTTGAAGGAATTGGCTAGCATAAAACGAAATTTTACTGAGCCAATAGACAATTACCTAAATAGGTTTCAATTACTTAAGGCCAGGTGCTTTACACAAGTGCCAGAGCATGAATTGGTCGAAATGGCCGCTGGTGGCCTTGATTACTCTATTAGAAAGAAGTTGGATACTCAGTATCTGAGAGATATAGCCCAACTGGCTGATAGGGTTCGACAGTTAGAACGTCTGAAAGACGAAAAGGCTAAGTTCAATAAAGGTAAAAAGGTATCCTATGTTGAATATAATGAGGATGTCGAAGGTTTATACGACGAAACATTATATTTTGACGAGAGTGAGGTAGACGTTGCTGAGTTAAAGCAAGGTCCTCTGTATGCTTGTAAAATGTTAGGTCCTTCGAACAGAAAAAATTATGTCGAATCTGAGAAGAATGATAAGTTTCCAAAGAAAACATACACTTTTGATATCACTAAATGTGAAGAAATTTTTGATTTGTTAGTAAAAGATGGGCAAATTATAGTGCCTCTTGGCGCTAAAATGCCACCTTTAGAACAAAGGAAAAAGACAGGATTTTGTAAGTACCATAATTTTCTGGGTCATAAAACTTCTCAGTATTTTCTTTTCAGGGATCTGGTACAAAATGCTATTCAGGAGGGCAGGCTGAAATTCGGGGAGAATAGCAAAGGTCAAATGAAAATTAACTCCGACCCATTGCAAACAGCGGAGGCTCATTATGCTAAGCTAGAGGTACATATGGTTGAGGTTACTGATGACTTCGACTGTTCAGTCAACATGGTGGAAATTACTAAAGATTTCGCCAACGATGCTGTGTTAGCCAAGGTTACTGAAGACCTTGACATTAATGTTGTGGAGAAACTCATGAGCGAGGCCACTGATGGCTTCGACAAAGCCACTAGGGGCTTAAATGAAGGGATCACTAAGGGTTCCAACATGATGCTGGTTACCAAAGAAACTGCTGAGAGTTTCGTTAAGATGGATAAGGCTGCTGAAGGCCTTGATGTAGACTTCTGCAATCTAAATCTTAGTGCTAATGTCGACATGGACATAAATATGGTCGAGATTACACAACATAAGACCATGGAGATTGATGAAGCAAGCTGCCAAGAGGAGCGTAACAAAGTGGCGTATCCAAAACAGGATGAGATTATCATTGAATTCCTTCACCGCTGCCAAAAGAAGGGATCAGGTGTCATGTTATGCCCCAGGTGCAGTGCAATCTTCGACCAGAAAGCTGCTCATAATCTTGAGGGGGTTAGGAAGGCTAAAGAAAGAAGGGAGCAAAGAATGTCTCAAGGTCAAAGGAGTTTCGATCCTAGAAGGTTTTCGTCAAAACAAGTGGGTGGAAAGACACAATTCCCAGGGGCCAGGCCAAACACCTTCAAACTAACAAGTAATGCGCCAGTCGGTAGCTGGATGAAACCTGTCGAAGGAAAGAAAAAAGGTCAGGAAAAATGGCAGAAATTTGACGTGAATAAAGGCTCTTCAATAGAGTATCGAAAAGAGTTTCAGACTTCCAATAGGTCGGCTTATGTCTCTGAAAAACTATAAAGGGAAGAATCTGATGTCGCGATCTCAATGAAGGAGAGAGCAACGTAGAAGGAAGGCTCTCAGGGAGGCTCAGTCAAAGGACCAAGGAGAATCCAGTGCTAATGTCCCTACTGATAATCTTGCAGGGAATCAAGTAAAGATTGCTGAAAGAATGCCTGTGGGGCGAAAGTTGTTTTCCTCTCAAGTGGACAAACATGAATTTCACCAAGAAGGTCCTGTCATTTCGACCCAGAGCCACCTGATAAGGTTTGGGGTGTAGAGCAAGGCCAGAGGCTTGACGCCATCTATGACGATGAGCCTTTGGGATTCGAAAAAGATCCGCTGGCAAATAACATTAAGATGCTTGTGCAGGATCCGTTTGAAGAAATCGACCTGAGTGAATGGGAAACTAGTAGGCCAACATATGTCAGCGCTAATCTGGACCCACAACTTAAGGTCGAAGTTACCCAGTTGTTGCAGGAGTTTAAAGACTATTTCGCCGGGACTACGATGAGATGCCTGGTTTGAGTAGAGAGTTGGTCGAACACACGTTGCCAATCAAGCCTGGGAAGAAGCCAGTCAAACAGAATCCAAGACGGTTTGCCCCAGAAATTCTCTCGAAGATAAAGGAGGAGGTCGAAAGACTCCTTCGATGCAAATTCATTCATACTGCCAGGTATGTCAAATGGTTGGATAACATTGTGCCTGTTATTAAAAAGAATAGTTCCTTAAGAGTTTGCATAGACTTTAGAGATTTAAATTCTGCAACTCCTAAGGATGAGTATTCTATGCCTGTGGCAGAAATGCTAGTCGATTTCGCCGCAGGACATGAGTATCTTAGTATGTTAGATGGGTACTCTGGTTATAACCAACTATTAATTGCTGAAGATGATGTCCCCAAAACAGCTTTTCGTTGTCCTGGAGCCTTAGGCACCTACGAGTGGGTAGTAATGCCTTTTGGCCTCAAAAATGTTTGGGCAACGTATCAGCGAGCAATGAATTCAATCTTCCATGACTATATAGAGACTTTCATGCAAATATATATCGATGATATTGTGATTAAGTCCGTTTCAGGGAAGAATCATTTGGACCATCTTCGACAGTCCTTTGAACGGATGAGAAGACATGGTCTCAAAATGAATCCTCTTAAATGTGCGTTTTGTGTGCAGGCAGTGGATTTTTTAGGCTTTGTGGTCCACAAAATGGGGATCGAGATCAACCAGAATAAGACCAAAGCCATCATGGAGGCGAAAGCGCCATCAACAAAAAAGGAGTTGCAATCACTGCTGGGCAAGATTAATTTCTTGAGAAGATTCATATCAAACCTAAGCGGAAAAACGTAGGCCTTTTCACCATTACTTCGATCCAACAAAGATGGGTTTGACTGGGGGCAAGATCAGCAGGACGCCTTTGACAAGATCAAGGAATACCTGAGTCATCCTCCAATTCTTTCACCGCCTTGTAGGAATAAGAGTATGAGATTGTACATAGCTGTGTCAGATAAAACCTTAGGGAGCATGTTGGCTCAAGAGGATGAGAATGGCATCAAAAGGGCCATTTATTACCTTAGTAGAGTTTTAAATGATGCAGAAACTAGGTATAGCATGATCGAAAAATTATGCTTATGCTTGTATTTTTCTTGTACAAAATTGAAGCAATATATAAAGCCAGTTGATGTGTATGTTTCGTCTCATTTTGATGTTATTAAACATATGTTGTCCAAACCTATCTTGCATAGCCGAATTGGTAAATGGGCATTAGCCTTGATGGAGTATTCTTTAACATATAAGCCTCTAAAGGCAGTTAAAGGACAAGTGGTAGCAGACTTTATAGTCGACCACTCCATAAACGAAAGCACTTTGAATTACGTCGAATTGGAGCCTTGGAAGTTATACTTCGATGGTTCCAGCCACAAATATGGCACAGGCATAGGTGTACTAATTATTTCTCCTGATAAAATTCCAACAAAATTCAAGTACAGGGTCGAAGGACTTTGTTCCAACAACGAGGCTGAGTATGAAGCCTTAATAGCTGGACTTGAAATTTTGTTAGAATTGGGGGCAACTCGAGTCGAAATAATGGGAGACTCAGATTTGGACATAAAACAAATTACAAAGGAGTACAAATGTGTTAAGGAAAATCTTATCATGTACTTCGTAATAGCCAACAGACTACTAAAGAAATTCGAAGTGGTGAGCATTCGACACATACCTCGACTAGAGAATCAAGTGGCCAACGACTTGGCTCAGATTGCTTCCGGGTATAAGGTTTCGAAGGAAAATCTACAAGAGGCAATCGAAGCTAAAGGTAAAATCGTATCTGTTGGACTATGCCCATCAGATCTAGAAGTGAAGAAGTTTGGATACGCTGATGAAGAAAATTTTGAGATTTTTGCAATAGACGGCTTGACAGACAAAGATTGGAGGAAGCCTATAGTCGAATACTTGCATAATCCAACAGCGTCCACAGAGCGAAAGGTCAGGTATCAAGTTTTAAGTTATGTCCTTCTAGGTAATGAGTTATTTAAAAAGACCCCTGAGGGAGTCTTACTTAAATGCCTTAGTGAATCAGAGGCGTATCTTACCCTTTCGACTGTTCATAGTGGGGAATGTAGGGCACATCAAGTAGGCCATAAGATGAAGTGGCTATTGTTTCGACAAGGCATGTATTGGCCTACTATGCTAAAAGATTGCATTGAATTTCCTAAGGGTTGTCAGGAATGTCAAGTTCATGCTGGCATACAGCATATCCCTGCAAGTGAGCTGCATTCCATAGTCAAACCATGACTTTTTAGAGGTTGGGATTTAGATTTAATCGGAGAGATTCGACCTGCATCCCCCAAGAATCAAAGATACATTTTGGTAGGAATTGACTACTTTACAAAGTGGATCGAAGTGATACCATTGCCAAATATAGATCAAGAAGATGTGATCGAATTCATTCAAAAATATATCATTTATAGGTTTGGAATCCCAGAAACGATCACGACAGATCAAGGATCAGTCTTTATTGGTCGAAATATGCAGGAGTATGCTAGAGAGATTGGTTTCAAACTCTTAACCTTTACACCTTATTATGCTCAGGCTAATGGTCAGGTCGAAGCGGCTAATAAAGTGGTGATTGGGTTGATCAAAAAACATGTGGGGAAAAGGCCCATGAATTGGCATAAAACCTTGGATCAGATCCTGTGGGCATGTCGAACTTCTCCCAAAGAGGCAACTAACACTACTCCATTTCAACTAACCTTTGGTCATGAAGCAGTTTTACCTGTTGAGATCTATCTCCAGTCGATAAGGATTCAGAGACATCATGAAATTCCTTCTGAGCGTTATTGGAATATGATGTTAGATGAGTTGGTAGATTTGGACGAAGAAAGACTTAAAGCTTTAGAACTTTTGATGAGACAAAAGAAAAGAGTAGAAAAGTCTTACAATAAAAAGGTTAAGGGTAAGACTTTTTCGCCTGAAGATTTAGTTTGGAAGGTAATCCTGCCTATGGATCGAAAGGTTAGAGCTTTGGGTAAATGGTCCCCGAAATGGGAAGGTCTGTTTCAAATTACGCAAGTATTTTCTAATGGAGCCTATGAAGTGGAAGAACTAAATGAGGATAAAAGAATCTTGAAAGTAAATGGCAAGTATTTAAAAAAATATAAACCAACACTTCAAGAAGTTAAAATTGCTATAGAGTAATTCAACGTAAAAAGGGCAAAGCCAACAATGGTATTCATGAATGCCAAAATGGCTTAAGATTCATTACAAATAAAAGCCTCAAATGGCTATGGAGCATTATACAAAAAAGGAAAAAATTACAAAGAAATTAACAAGCTAAAAGGGGAGATTCTCCTTCATCTTCAAGTACTTCGACTTCTAGAGATCAAGACGCCTTTCACACAAGGCCTTGTCAGATTTTAAATGTGCAACCTCCTTCTCCAGTTGTTGAGCTTTCTCAGCAAAAGTTATGGCATTTTCAAGCTCTTTCGATAAGCCAGAGTCATCAAAGGCAGACAATTCAGCGTTACGCTTTTTGGCCTTTGAGGTATTGGCTCGAAGTTTCTTGATCTTTCGCTCCCAGGAAGCAATACTTTCTTCATTGGAGGTGATTTCCTGCTTGTTCTTTTCTTTGGTTTCCTCCAATTCTGCTACCTTATTCTCAGAATCAGTGGCAGCAGTCCAAGCGGCAACCTCACTTCCAACTTTGGTTAAAATTGCATTTTCGATTTGGGGCAGGCGTTTCAGGTCACCATAGACTTGGTCAATCATAGTGCCAAACTTTAAAATGACGTTGGCAGATTCTGGAGAAACGGCATGGATGTCGACTTGTTGGAGGAGATTTTTCAGAGAGATATGAGTGACATCATCCATCTGTAAGAGTGTGAAAAGGTCACCTTAAAGATCTTATTCTTGATCTTCAGAAGGATATTGTCTTCAGCTTTGCTTGAAGGCTGGTCCCCAGAGGCATTCGAAGCACTAGGAGTTTTGTCAGATGAACTTCCTCGACGGCCAAGAAGGATCTTTATGTATTGTCGAGGGTTGCTAGTCTTCAAGGCATCCAGTTCCTTTTCAGAAAGTCCTGCTCCATACATAGTTGAGGTTGCCTTGCCCTTAGTCGCAGTAGTAGTTGCTGGGGTAGTGGTAGCTTCGATATGGGTTGGCTCATTGATAGGTTCTTTGTTAGCCTTCTCCTCTTTACCTTTATCCTCTTCTTCTTCATCTTCGTCCATTTTGTCATCAGCATTTTCATCACTATGGCCATCAAGTTCAGACTGGTGCATTGTCTCATCATCATCTTCTTCCATCTCCTCCTCTCCTTCTGGGTTAGCACTGGCAGCCCCGGCAGGTTCGTCTATTGGGGATCCCTCTTCATCGACCAAGGTTGTATCTTCATCCATGGCAGCGGCTCTTGGATTCTCTGTTTTGGGATTTTGCTGATCATTGTTGTCCTCATGGTCTGAGCCATCTGTTTGAGACTGCTGGGTAGTGGTCTTTGCTGGCGAAGGGGGGCTGTTTCAAAGCCAGGTTTATTAATTTCACCTGGTGAACTCATTCCAGAGCCCAAGTCAGAAGTGGGATGGTATGTGGGCTCACCTTGGCTATTCATGAGAGTGAATAGAGAAGGAGGATTATCCACCGGCGGCTTTGAGCCACTTGCATCAACCTAAATCAAATCGAAGCGAATTAGAACAAAAGGAAACAAGGTAGATAAATTGACTCTTTAAAGAATAATATGACAAGCTACCTTGACACCTTCAGCATCAGGGCTAGAGTTATTGCTTTCAGCATGATCTGCGGTTGGTTTAGAGGCAGCTCCAGAAGAGGCTTCTGCAACTCTACTCGTAGTGGTGGTCTTTTTGGGGACTTTAACTGTTTTAGGCTCAGATTGGCCACTGACAGCATCTGTTTCTTGGCTTGGTTTCTTCCTCTTTTTGAGCTTCAAGTCTTTAGGAGGAGATTGGTCCTCATCCTCCGAATTAATGATAATTTGGGCAGTGCCCCTCTTTGATTTCCTTTGAGGTGTCGGAGGTGGTTTGCGATAAGCCTGAAATAATGGGAAGCATTAGGGGGAGAAAGAATAATCAACGTAAGGAAAAGGTGTGTGATGTACCTTGCTGCCTTCACCTTTGGCTTCGACCAAATGTTGAGGGGTGTTCTTTTTGGGCACAGCTGCAAAATAAATCAAGTTACCACAAGTCAGTAATGATAAAGTTCGAATAAAAGAACATAAAATCGAAGAATCCAAACCTTCATGTATTTCGTATTTGATGCGAACATCTTCGATACTGACATGTAGGTGTCCTTTGAAACTGTCTAGCATATGCTTAGTCGGAACCACCCGCTGAGCCTTGGGTTTCGACTGCTGATGAAGGATTTTTATAGAATCCCCACAGATGAACCAATCTGGAAATGGAGGGGCAAGAGCCACTCCAAAATCAGCAGATGGCAGTCGAGGAGTCTTTGGGGGAAATAATGTGAAAGCCGCTTCATAGCGTTTCTCATGAGGAACGTATGAAGTGAGTTTCAAACTCTCCATTTTCTTTAAAAATTTCTCCTTCAGCGTAACTGCGGCTTCACGGACGGTTCGACTAATATCATCTGGTCGATAAACAGTTTCAAAGTACTTCTGGAAGGCTTGAATCTCTTTAACATGAGTAGATGTACCTTTCATGATCTTCTCCTGCACATCAACAAAAGCTTGGTCAATCAACTGAGCGAAGCTAGAGACATCAAGGAATTCTGCAGCATAATGCTTCGACCACCAGTCGTGGAACTCTTGGGTGCAGAGATGAAAAGGTTCAAAATAGACAGGAGTTAGGAGCGATCGATGAGCATGTCGAGCAAGGTGCGTCGAACTCTATATGGCATCGTAGATAGTGTTGGGAAGGATAACATGGACCTTCTTCTCGTAGAGACACTTGGGTAGAGTCTGGACCAAAGCAAATTGTCGAGAGACAAGATTTGGTTGATAGGCCATCAGAGATGTTTGGCCCTTTAGCAGGTTGAGTTGATGAACGATAAGTTGAGGGATCAGGAATGCCTCCCAGACACACTGCGATTCTTCTTCATATTTCTTGAACGAGGGAGTAAAGGGCCTGGTAAACCATTCAGGACCATATTTTCTTTCAGCAAAGAGCACCATCCTTGGTGTGAATTCATAGCGCTTGGCAAACAATTTGACGAAGCCAGAGAAGGATGCCCTAAGTGTTTGCCCTTCTTCGTTTGGGGTTAGCTGCACGAGTCGAATCCATTCGACTCGTCTCTCTTTAATTTTTGCAGCCTCTTCGTCCACAGACCCTTTGTTAGGGAGGCTGGCTTCAAAAGTGGCATTAAGCCAAAGCTGGAGTAGCCAAAAGGGTCATGATAGTAGGAGGTTCCCGTTGCTCTCTTGGTCTTTCAGACGACCAGCACCTTCACTTAAAGACTCGTACAGACTGGCCAATATCATTTCGCTTAGGCAGATGCCTCGATTAAGGTGCAATTGATTGGCTAGGGTTAGATATTTTCTTGCCACTTGCAAAGATTTGGTGCAGAATACGCAGCGAGAAAGCCACATAGCCAGAAATTCTATGTGCTCTTTGTCTTCGACTGTGTCAGTTTGCTTGTCGTGGTAATGGTTTATGAAATGAGTGTAAGTGTGTTTGGTGGTTGTGAATCCTATAGTGTCTAGAGCATCTATTTCAGGGTCGTAAACTAACCCATGAGGTCTTAGCCCTGGGATAACGGCTATGTCGAGGAGAGTGGGTGCCATCATCCCACAAGGGAGATGGAAAGTATAATGGGTACTATCCCAAAAATACAAAGATGATGCAAGTAAGGTCAGACAGTAAGCAGGACCTATCTTTGACATCATGATCAAGTCGTAGATTCCTAAACTCTTCCAAGTTTCTGCTTTGACTTTCTCTAACTTGGTCAGCCAGTTCAAATAGAGGTCAGAGTCCTTGAAATACAGGGTTTCTCTAAATAGCCTAGACCCATCATTCAAATACTTCAAATCTACGTTCTTTAGGGCTACATTGTCACGGGGTTCAGATGTTACCCTAACTTTGTCTTTCTGCCCTAAAGGTTTGGTTTTACGATATGATGGAAAGAAATCACTAATGGCTGTATAATTTGTATCTAAAGAAGACAAAGGACCAGATAAAGCTAGCGGTTTCCCAGAAACAGTAACGGGAATCAATACCTGAGTCTCGTAGATATGTTTTTTTTCTTCTTTGAGAGGCTCAGGGATGAATTGCTGGTTCTTTACAACTTTGGGTTCATTCAATGTAGCGAATGGAGGAAGTAGTGGCGTGCTCTTTGGCCCTCTGAACTTCTGGCTTTTCTTTGGGTCTTGAGTGGTAGCAGTTGAAGATGCCAATGTTGAAAATTTGAAGAAAATGGGTTCGCTGAAGGTAAAGGGTTGAAAGTTTTGGAAGAGAGGGGAAAGTGCGTAGTGAATACTTGGGAGTTGGGAAAAATAAAAATAGTTTCTGGAGAAACTATTTATAAAGTGGTTTGGAGACACTAAAAGGTCAATAATCATCATTAAGGAGCTAAAGCTAGTGGGACACGTGTCCTCCCAGGAGCCAAAGTAGGGGCGGCGACAGTGCTACCTATGTCCACGATCTCCTAGACCCTAGGAGAGGTTATGATGGTTGGGTTTTGATGTGATTTCCGAGGAGACGCTTTAGTCATAATCATAATTGGCTGTGACGTCATAAATTTGATTGAAAAGAAACTAAATAGTTTCTAGAGACGTGGTTTAGTCGGTCTTGATGGACACTTTTGCATGGTCGAATGATGGCGTCGAATGGACACTATCAAAAAATGACCTTTCCTCCATTATTGTCGAAAAAGGAATTTTTCGGGGGCAATTTGTTAGCTCATAAATTCGACGCCCACATTAAATTGGAAGTGTTGATTGGAAAGCTAAACTCTTGAAGAGGTTTAAAAGAGCTTTCGTCTGGATTGTTGTGAGAGGTTTTAGTCGAAGATGCTCATAAGAGTGAGAGATACTTTTGGGACTTAGAGAATATTTCTAAAAGTTGGGGGAGTCTCATTCGACCGAGAATACTAACGACGACTGACGCTGAGAAGTTCAAATTCAAATAAAGGAGGGAGTAGTTACTTGTGTTTTGCTCCTGAAAAGACAAGTGGCGCATATCCAAGGGTCAGAAGCATGCAACGCGACACTTGTCATGTGTTGATTGTTTTAGGAAGTTAACAGCAGTTAGTTTTAGTATTATAAATAGGGGTTCTAGCAATAGGATTCGGTGTGTTGTGTTCACTTTGTACAAGTTACTCCAAAGTTACTCAAAGTATCCGTGTGTAGAGAAAAGAGTCTTGTGAGAATGTACGTGATATAAACACCATTTATCTTTTCAATGCAATTTACTTCAATCGTTCATTAAGAACTTGTCCTTTATTTTAACGCAAGTTATGTTTCTGCACTTTGTCTTATTTTCATATTTTTGACTTTTACTGCACACCTTCGACCCTTTCTTTTACATTTTCAGCCTTTTAACTTAACACTTTAAAACGTTGTTCAAATTACATTTTCAACAAACCTTTCTTCCTGTTCACTGTCGAAGTGCTAGTTCTTTAGAATTTACTTTAGGTTAGTGGTTAGCACATGTCCTAGGATCAATCTGATCGATCCTGTGAGTCACCAAAGTTAGATTTGGAAGACAACGGTTGTTTACCAATTTTCACGGTAAACAATACCTTGAACAATTTGAGGACCTGCTTCTATGGCTACAGCCGGACTGCTGAGACATTTTAATGGAAAGATTTGATGGAAACTTTATGGAAAAGAATGACAAAAAAGGTATACGGTGAAACTTTATGGAAGGATTTTCTAAGACACGTTCCTATTTCATCTGGTTCATGAAGCTATGAAAAAAAGTACAAGGTGAATGAAGTTAACACAATGGCTTCATACTTCTTGTATTTTTCTTCATAGCTACACAAACCATATGTAACATAGCGAAAGTATACTTCTTGTATTTGTTAAGGTGGTGATGATGGATCTGAAAAATGAGAACATTCAAGAAAAAAATTAGAACCCATTTTTAACAAGACAAGTAAACAAAATCGAAGCATAAGTGTAATGAACGAACCTCAAGTTAGCGATTAGTGAAGACGAATCTGAAGACGTATTTGAAGGTTGAAGTATGTTTAGAGTTAGGTTATGAGAGAGAAGAGTGAAATATTTTAGGGTTTTCTTTTTAGAGAAACGGCTGTTATGTAGTGAACGATAGATACGTTTGCTTATATACTAAAAAATATCACTTTTCATCATGGTTAGAAATTACAACCATCATGCAATTTTCACATTTTACAATGGTTGTTTAGTAACACCGTGGTTAAATATCTTGGTTAAATAATTTTCAATTTTCTATTTTTTTAAAAGTCCTATAACAACGGTTGGTTTATTAACCGTTGTAAAATCATTTACAATTTAATTTTTAAATAATGGACTTAAGTGACACACGATTAATGTAGTCTAAAAAATTGAAAATGTGTATTTGCTGGGGATCGAAGCTTGCTACAAATCATATATTACTACAGTGTTATTAGACAACCGTAGTAATAAATCCTGCTACTCACTGATGTGTGGACATTGTAACACCCCCTTTCTATACCCCCAAATAATCACATAATCATTTAGGCACATATTAAAAATTTCGTCAGAGTATAGTTATAAACATGGTATAAAAGAGGCATGTCACATTATACATAAAATTAAAACATTCAACACCTGCTCAACAATTGATATGCAATAGTGGGGTAACTTTGCAACAGAGGAACTTAGTCCTTACACCCACATCTCAATATTTAGAATAAAAGCGGAAAATCTAAACATTGAATGATATATAACATATATATATACATCATCAAGTATTATCCACCAACATAATTCATGTGTACATAAACATTCATCAACAAGATACATGTACAATGTATCACAAAAGAATCATATAAATCCTAGCTACCCGGTGCTACATATCAGAGCCGACCGACCAAAAGAATGAAGACACGCTTGACAAAAAGACCACCAGCATACCTACTCTGCAATGCCTCATAGAGCATCATAAAACAGCAGAAGGGTGAGAAATATTATCATAATGCATATAATTATATATCTTAGCATAAAAATACACATATTCCACATTCTCACCACAATTCATCACAATTCACCCCTATACATTACAATGTATATATATATATATATACAAATCCAAGCATTTCATCATGCATACTTTCACAATTCTTATCATTCCACATAAACATACATATTCATGTTTATTCATCAATGCACCATATAGAGATGATAAATGCAAATCATAGAGACCGACTCACGACTCTATGCAAATGTAATGCGGTACCGACTCAATCATCTCAAGTTCACTCAGGAACTTATTGGAATCATCGCTCGTTACTTAATGTAACTCCCCGTCGGGCATACGATGTTCCCCGTCGCTCACACCCCACACGGGCACACGACGTTTCTGGATCGCTCACACCCCACACGGGCACACGACCTGATCGCTCACACCCCACATGGGCACACGATCGTCTATAATCATCGCTCACACCCCACATGGGCACACGACGTTATAGCGGATTCCCTCTGGAACCAATTCGTCGCTCACACCTCACATGGGCACACGACGTTTATGGATCGCTCACACCCCACATGGGCACACGATCACAAGATGCATATCATGATGCTTGACACTCAAGAACTCATGACAATCAAATGCATCTTCACAAATCAACAATATGATTATCACATCATCATATTCATACATTGAAAATAATTCGAACAATGCATTCATCTCATACTATCACATACAATCTATATACATTCACACCAATGCAATATTGTATGATTCACATCCAAACACACATTCAAAACGGTAAAAGTCGCTAAATAACACTATTCCTGACTCTCCGACATAATTAAATCAGCTAACAATCTCAAAACCCTCCTCATAAAAAAGAACATTTTATAAGCTTCCTAATGCATCAAACCACGCCTCAAACCGAACCACAGATCAAAAGTTATGCAGAAAACAAAATTACACAAACAGCACTCTTCACTGGGCGAACCCTCTCGCGAGCATTCGCTAGCACCTTCGCTAGGCGAATGTTCCAGCGAACTAACTACTAGCTAAAAACAGACACAAAGTTCGCTAGGCGAACCCCTTAGCGAACCAAGGCAGCAACCACCCCCATCAAAAACACCCAAACTTTGATAGGCGAACCCCCTAGCGAACCTTCGCTCACACCTTCGCTAGGCGAACACCCGTAGCGAACCTTCGCTACTCTTCGCTGAATGGTTCGCTAAGCAAACCTGCGAAAACTCAGAATCTTTCAGCGCTGTGAAAACCCAAAATCCATATTTTTTAACCCAAAACATTTTCAAAACAACATATATCAACCAGAACCTATTCTAATCATGGCAACAAACATTCTACCACGTTTACGTCGATTTTCAACCGCGAAAACATCGATTTCCCAACATCGACCTAGAATAGAAAACTATGAAAACACAACAAACAATCCAATACACACATACATAATCATACATAATGATATACATTGATAAGATAATAAGATTTCACACCCTTACCCGATTAAATCGATTCCTAAAAGTTGATTTCTTGATTTTCCTTCTCTTTTCTCCTCTTCCTCTTTCTTTCTCTCCTTTTTCTCTCTATTTCCTTTTCTATCTCTTTCTCTCCTATTTCCTCTCTTATCTCTTTTTCTTTTCTATTTCTTATTTTCTTTTCTTACTACACAAATTCAAATTAATTCATTTTCTCACACAATTATATTTCCACTAAATTTTCTAACTTAACATTAATTGAGAAATGTCTAAAATACCCTCCATTCTAATTTTCCCGAAAACTCTCGAAAACGGTAAAATAACATAACATGTCAACATAGCATATTAACACATCAATTTCACAGATAAAAATAATTTATCACTCAATTTAAATAAAAGACTCAACAAAATGGGAAATAATCGAAATCGGGGCGTTACAGACATTGCGCGAACATTATACCCTATTACAACGGTGTAAATGAATCCATTGTAAACCTGGCGTTGTTGTTTGCGTCTTTTGTAGTAGTGCAAGAAAAAAAATTACTGCAGGAAATTTCGGAGATGCATCTCCTGAATCTGGAGAAATTTAAAACGTTGAAAAATTTCGGAAATGCATCTCCAGAATTTCCTGCAGAAAATTAAATGTTGAAAAATTTCGGAGATGCATCTTCAGAATTTTCTACAACTCAGAAGTTGCATCAATGGTGTAATGTACCACATGCAAGTTCAAAAAATATTATTTTGGTCATCATTTTCAACCAACAAACAACTAATACACTATAAATAAACTATTTTAAATGTGATTTCTACTCATTTCTAACCTTAATCATTAATTTCTACTTATTTACATAAAAACTCAAACGTTTATCGAAAACTCAACAATTTAAAGAAATTGATGTTTTTGATGAAGTTTGATGCTGTTACATATGAATAATGATGTTCCCTTGAGTTCCCTTAAGTCTTGTGTTATGAAATTTGACTTGGTGTAGAAAAGAAAATTGAGAGAGGTTGAGTTTGAGAAAACTGTGAAGTGGAAAAGGAGAAGAATTTAACGTTACTTAATCTCTAAAATATTTTGAAAATACATTAAAATATTTTAATATAATCTGACATTCTGATGCGTCAAAAAAAATATTTTTAAAGATTAAAAATATTTGTGAAAATTTACTGTGGTCCAGAAAAAATATATTGGATGTGTTAAAAAAATTCATTTTTTTAGGGAAGTTCAAGATTGATTTATTCTAGGATTTTCTATGGAATGATCTATTGTTGCTATAACTTTTGGATTTTCTATGGAATGATCTAAGCTTTAACTTTTGGATCTACCACACATTTAAATATAAGACAGAAAAACCTTTCACATAGTCAAAACACCAATACATGGAATGAATCGTGACAACTGACAAATGGCTAGGCCTTTTCAACCGAATCACATGTGGTGCTACATGGTGATTGAAAATGACGTGCATAATTCTATATTCATACTCCTACATCTAAATAAACTGTACAGATTAAATTACACTCGAATTTTATCACAAAAAACAAAATGGATTTCACACTATTTTTCAGGTCACGGTACCTTAGTTTTCTTTACTATATCGTACTCCCTCTGTCTCAAATTATAAATTATTTTGTCAAAAAAAATTTGTCCTAAATTATAAGTTATTTTATATTTCCAATACAATATGAATGACATCTCCCTTAATATACCCTCAAATATTTATTATTATTTATTCTTTTAAGTCTTTTAATTTTTCTCTCCTATATAATTATGAGGGGCAATACTATAAAATTATACATAATTTATCTTTCCTATAAAAATAATTAAGTTTCTTAATTTGTATGAAAAGCCCAAAACGTCTTATAATTTAGGACGAAGGGAGTATTATAAATAACGAGTTTATAATACAGTACTTATCATCAGAAGATTTTTTTCTTTATCATTACTAGCATCCAAACGGACACTCTCGTATCCGTTTGTCCGTTTTTTTTTAAAATACACCCGCGTCAAAATATAAAATAAAAATGAAAACGGAATAAAAAAAATCAAATCTTCCTAAAAAATATATCATCATGGGAGTTAATATCTGCACATAAAAATAGGGTGTCAATAATAACTAATTTATAATTTCTATAAACAGTTTTTATTGATGTGGTGTTTTAGTAATATATAAGTGATTAAAAAATAATTTTAAAAGAAAAAAAATAGGTCAGTCCATTTTCTTATATCCATTTTATATATAGTTATAGATAAAAGTTTATTATACATAATAAATTACATATGAATCCAATATATTAGAATTTAATTTTAATACTTTATAATATAAAACTTAAATGCTGCATATAAGACATTTAAATACAATTATAATCCGATAAAGAAGGCGTGCACATGCACTCTTTGAATTTTTGAAAAATGCAATTACTAACTCAATTGAAAATTGCAACTACCTTTGAATATTAAATATTAAATTCTGAATAGTTAGTCTTTTGACGTGACAATGTTTTAGATTTGTATCTTTTAATATGGTTTTTCCACTACATTTTTTTTATAGCATGCTCTTTTAGATGTAAATATTAATATAACTTTTTGTAATTTTAAAATTTTACATGCAAACTCGTCTTACTCTCATTTATTTTGACTCAGACCAATGACGGATATTACTAAAGATTTTAGGGGAAGTCGTAAGTATCAATTAGAGGTACGGGAATGAGGAAAAAATTCCTCAAAAATGTATATAAAAAATAGAAAGTGTCATTGAGTCAGAAAGTGCCATAAAGCTTGTGCTGGTGTAGTATATAAAAAAATTCATATTATTGAGGGGTGTTGTGGTCTGCCTCGACTTCTACTAAGATCTGCCATTGAGTCAGACCAAAGTTTTAGCTTAGTATTTCACACAATGTATGTCTCGTCTGTTCAATTGTAATTCATTGTGTCGAAGTGTCGAATCAAGGATGTGTCGAAACAGTTGTTTCACACATATTTGATTTAGATTTGATTCGATATAGTTCCAAAATAAGTATTTTGGTCTTTTATAGTTTTGGGCTTTGACTTGAAGAACAAGTAAACCTAAATCTATAAATAGGGAGTAACCATTATTTTTGTAAATAATTACAACACATTGTAATTCACGGTTTGCAGTTGCAAGTGAATAGAAAGAGAAAAATCCCACAGTTTGTGGGTAACAACCTTCTTCTCCAAATTCTCTTAGAATCCTAATTTCCTTTCTTTCTCTATTTTCTTCTTTTCTTTGGTATTGTTGCGCTAAGAACCCTTCTTGTTTATCAAGATAGGGTCGGAATTCCCATAGGTTTTAGGTTAATTCCAACATCTGGTATCAGAGCTCCGGTTGCGATTAAAGGAAGGAAAATCGTGATGGCAATGAATCATCCGAACGGGCACTTTCCGGCGAGTCTTCTGATTCTCAAGAAAGATAATTATGAGAATTGGTGCAAGCAGATGAAGGTGGTTTTCTGTTATCAAGATCTTTGGGATCTTGTGAAGGAAGGAGTAACACCGCTTGCGGAGAACACGACGGATCAAGAAAAGGCTGCACACAAAGAGTTGAAGAAGAAAGATTATAAAGCTCTCTTTATAATCCATATGTGTGTCGATCCAGATAACTTTGAAAAAGTTAGTGATGTAGAGTCAGCGAAGGAAGCGTGGGAGATTCTTGAAAAGTCGTTTGGAGGCGCAGAGAAGGTGAAAGATGTGAGGTTACAAACTCACAAGAGAACCTATGAGTTGTTTCAGATGGAAGACAATGAAAGTATAACAGATTTCTTCACCAGAGTTATAAAGCTGGTGAATCAAATCAAGGTGTGTGGAGAGGTGTTGACATCAAGATCAGTTGTTGCAAAAATCTTGAGGTCATTGGCTCTAAAGTTCGACCACGTGGTAGTAGCCATAGAAGAGTCGAAAGACTTATCAGTAGTGACGAAGGAAGAGCTTCAAGGGACACTTGAGTCTCATGAACAAAGGATGGCTGAAAGAGCTGCAGGAAAGTCGAAGAGCGATATGGCTTTGCAGACGCAATCAGAAAAAGAAAGGAAAGGCAAAGGAAGCGGGAATGGCAACAAAGGTAGAGGAGGAAACTGGTTGAATCAGAGAAAACCCTAGAATCAAGGCAACCAAAGAGGTGGTGCTGCAGGTAAAGGAAGAGGTGGTGGTCGAAAATCTGACAAAAGTCACATTCAGTGTTTCAATTGTCAGAAGTATGGCCACTAATTTAGTGACTGTCCAAAAAAGAAGAAAAATCAAGAAACTGATGCAAAGCTGGCGAAATATGAAGAAGAAGAGACGTTGCTGATGGTCACAACAAGAGATGAAGAAAGATTCCAAGATCAGTGGTACTTGGACTCAGGATGCTCATCACACATGACTGGAAGGAAATATTGGTTTGTTAACATGAAGCCCTCGTCGAAGAACACGGTGAAGTTTGCAAGCGACAACACTCTAGCAGCTGAAGGTGTTGGTGATGTTCTGATTATGAGGAAAGATGGCAAGAGGTCAACAATTTCCAATGTGTTGTACATACCAGGCATGAAGAGTAATTTACTTAGTATAGGGCAGCTGGTCGAAAAGAACTACAAGGTAGTTGTCGAAGACAAGATGATGAGAGTCCTCGACGCAGGTGGTAGGTTGATCTTGAAGGCTCAAATGTCCCATAATAGGACCTTCAAGATTGAACTCAATGTGATGGAGCACAAGTGCCTAGCAACTACAGCCAGCAGAGATGAGTGGTTATGGCATTTTCGACTAGGCCACCTCAACTTCAATGACATCAGAGAGCTAAAGAGAAGAAATATGGTTTCAGGATTACCAAAAATCGACATTCCAAGTGAAGTCTGTGAAGAGTGTGTTTAGTCAAAACAACACAAGAATAACTTCAGCAAAGATGCAGGAAGAAAGTCGAAGGCAATTCTGGAAGTCATATACTCTGATGTATGTGGTCCAATCCAGGTGGATTCGATTGGTGGCAACAGATACTTTGTCACGTTCATAGATGATTACAGTCGAAAGTTGTGGACTTACCTCATCAAGAAGAAAAGTGATGTGATCGAGGTATTTGCCAGATTCAAATCTATGGTCGAAAGAAAGAGTGGTCGAAAATTGAAAATTCTGAGGACTGATGGTGGTGGAGAGTATGTTTCGAAAGAGTTCGATGCATTATGTGAAAAAGAAAAGATTATGCATGAGGTGGTGCCACCCTACACTCCAAAGCAAAATGGAATTGCAGAACAAAAGAACAGAACCATCATGAATATGGTGAGAAGTATGTTGAATGAAAAGCATTTACCCAAAAAATTATGGGGAGAAGCGGTTTCGACAGCAACATATATTTTGAACAGATGTCCAACGAAGAAGCTTGAAGGAATCACACCAGAAGAATGTTGGTCTGATGTCAAGCCTAGCCTCAGTCACTTGAAGGTGTTTGGATCTATAGCACATAGACATGTGCCAAATCAGTTGAGAAGGAAGCTTGATGACAAGTCGAATCAGATGATCTTGATAGGATATCATTTGACTGGAGGTTACAAACTGTTCGACCCAGTGAATAAGCAGGTAGTGATCAGCAGGGACGTGATCATAGATGAGCTTAAAGAATGGGATTGGACCGAGAATGTCAAGAAGGATTCACTAAGAATATCTTGTGAAGAACCAGCCAATGAAGTCGAAATAGCAGTTCCACAGGAACCAATCATAGATGAAGCAGGTCTAAGCAGACCTCGACAAACAAGACACATGCCTGCAGGGTTGCAAGAATGTGTAGTTACATCAGATGATCTGGTTGATGAAGAGGGTGAGCTGGTACATTATGCTTTCTACGCAGATGTCGAACCAGTCAATGCAGATGAGGCATTGAAGGATTCAAAGAGGGTGAAAGCAATGAATGAGGAGTTAGAGTCCATCGAAGTCAACAATACCTGGTCACTTGTTGAATTGCCTCAAGGCAAGAAGGCAATTGATGTGAAGTGGGTTTACAAGGTGAAGGTGAATCCTAGAGGAGAAGTAACTCGACACAAGGCGAGACTTGTGGCGAAAGGATTTCTACAGAAGGAAGGAATCGACTTTGATGAAGTGTTCGCACCTGTTGCTAGGATCAAAATAATCAGGTTAGTTGTTGGTCTAGAAAATATGAACAATTGGCACACATGTCAGATGGACGTGAAGTGTGCATTCCTTAATGGCCCCTTAGATGATAAAGTCTATGCCGCACAACCAGCTGGGTATGTGAAACTAGGCGAAGAAGGAAAGGTGTACAGGCTACATAAAGCCCTGTATGGACTTAAGCAAGCTCCAAGAGCTTGGAATAAGAAAATCGACAGCTTCTTAAGGGAGAAGGAATTTGTGAAGTGTACGACTAAGCATGGAGTGTATGTAAGGAGAAGAAATAATGAATTGCTTATACTATGCCTCTATGTCGATGATTTGTTGATAACAGGGAGTTGCAAGAAGGAGATCGAAGATTTCAAACATGACCTAAGTGAGGAGTTTGAAATGTCAGACTTGGGAAATCTCTCATATTTCCTTGGCATCGAATTCTAAAGGACTATTAGAGGTTTGATGATGCACCAAAGAAGATATGCATCAAGAGATTTGAGATGCATGATTGCAACCCAACTTCGACTCCAGCTGAGACCAGACTGCAACTGTCGAAGGATTCAGATGAAGATGATGTCGACCCAACCCAATACAGAAGACTTATTGGGTCACTTAGATACCTTTGTCACACAAGGTCTGACTTAGCATACAGTGTGGGTATGGTAAGTAGATTCATGCAGAAGCCAAAGGTATCACACCTAGCAGCAACGAAGAGGATACTGAGGTATCTGAAAGGAACTCTCGACTATGACATTTTGTTTCCTGCAACTGATGAAGGGAAAGAATGCAAATTAGTGGGATACACCGACTCTAGCTGGTGTAGTGATGTTGAGGATAGAAAATCCACAGCTGGATATGTGCTTATGTTAGGTGGTGCACCAGTTGCTTGGAGTTCGAGAAAGGAGCCAGTAGTGGCATTGTCATCATGCGAAATAGAATATATAGTTGCTTCTCTTTGTGCATGTCAAGTAACCTGGATGGTGAACTTGGTCGAAGAGATTACAGGGAAGAGTCATGGAGAAATTACCATGAAAATCGACAGCATGTCAGCTATCAACTTGGCGAAGAATCCAATAGCACACGGTCGAAGCAAACACATCGAAATGAGGTTCCATTATCTTTGAGAGCAGGTAACAGAAGGGAAGATGAACTTAGAACACTGCAGAACTGAGAATCAGATTGCAGATATCATGACGAAGGGAGTGCAGGTCAAAGTTTTCAAAAGACTAAGAGCCATGATGAATGTAGACATCTTAGACACAATGAATTAGGTGGTGTCTTAAATTATAATTCCTTGTGTCGAAGTGTCGAAGCAAGGGTGTGTCGAAACAGTTGTTTCACACAGATTTGATTTAGATTTGATTTGATATAGTTCCAAGATAGGTATTTTGGGCTTTTATAGTTTTGGGCTTTGACTTGAAGAACAAGTAAACCTAAATCTATAAATATGGAGTAACCCTTATTTTTGTAAATAATCACAACACATTGTAATTCACGGTTTGCAGTTGCAAGTGAATAGAAAGAGAAAAATCCCACAGTTTGTGGGTAACAACCTTCTTCTCCAAATTCTCTTAGAATCCTAATTTCCTTTCTTTCTCTATTTTCTTCTTTTCTTTGGTATTGCTGCACTAAGAACCCTTCTTGTTTATCAAGATAGAGTCGGAATTCCCATAGATTTTGGGTAAATTCCAACACCGCCCTACACCATTTTTTTGCGGGAGAGACATGCTCATTTACCATTAATAGAACATTCCCAATAATAAAGTTTAAAGTCAAAAGAAATTAGATATACTTAAGATGATGACACAATACAGTAATTTACCACTAAGGTAATCCTAAAAAACTAATGCAGTTACAAATGAGATATCTAGAATCACTAATGTGATTCCATGATCCGAACTATGTGAAACATACTTAAGTTAAATAGGTGTCATCACTTATCTCAAAATACGTCATAAGTACAAAGTCACATTTATTTAATAATAATTTAAAAAACGTTGCATTGAAAATAACAATTACATTACAATAATTATAAAAACGTGAATTTGTGACAAAATGTAGAGAGAAAACAATATCTCTTATTAATTGTGACAAAATTATAGACTAAATGTTATGTCTTTGTGATGGAAAATATCTTCACCAAATTTCCATAAAAAAGTGATTACTTTTGGTTTGGTTTGGGACTATACAACATAATATATTTTGTTCTATGGTAGTTATGGTGGAGTGATGTATATATGTATAGTCTCTAACTAACTATAACCATCATAAATAACTTTAACTACCTAATTGTTTGGCTATTAAGTTAGCTATCATACTTCTAACTAACTTGTGAATACATGAGAATTAGCTATGTACTAAATATTATTTATATGGTGTGATATCCCCCACATGTTTGGAGGATAGATTTCAATCATCCTCAACTTGATAAAAGAAGATGAAATGGATGAGAAAAAAAGGATTTTGTGAAGAAGTCTACAAATTGATCATTGGAGGAGACAGGAAGAAGCTTAAACACATTAGCCTGCAATTTCTCACGAATAATGTGACACTAAATCTCAAGATGTTTTGTTCTTTTATGAAAGACAAGATTGGATGCAATATGAATATCACTAACATTGTCACATTATAGGACATGTGGTTTCTAGCAAAAAGCTTAGAGATCTTGATGAGATAAACTAGTCATTGCATTTCATATTTTGTTGCATCAAATACTCGATATTCAACCTTAATATAAGATCTTGAAATAGTTAATTGATTATTTGTGCACCGTGAAATTAGTGACTTGCCAATGAAGAAACATTGGCCTGAAATGGATCTCCGCGTCTCTGCACAACCTACCCAATCAACATCAAAGAAACTAATTATTTGTAGTGGTGAATCTCTTGGAAAGAAGATGCCTTAAGAAAGGCATCCTTTGAGCTATCTTAGTATTCTAGTGGCAACTTTATAACGGTTGATGGTGGGATTTGTGTGGAATTGACTTGATTGGTGTATTATGAAGGTAATGTCATGTCTTGTGGTGGTGAGGAAGAGAAGTCTTCTAATGAGGCGCCTATATGCAGGGATATCTGTAAATGGAGGGCTCGTGTCATTCATCAATTTGTTGGTATGGTCTGCATGAATTATGACAGGTTTTGATCCAAGTAATCATGTATATGAGATTAAGTCTAGGAAGTTTTCAAACAAATTCTCACATGAAAATGCCTTTGATCCAAACAACAAGTTATTTTTTCCTTCTAAATACACCAACAACATGTCAATCAAATCGCATGAAAACACTTCCTAGTCTCTTTTCAAAGTAAGTGAGGCTAACATAATCTAATAGTACGAGAGCATACATTATTATAGCGGACATAAGTAACACATAACCATTCATTGTTGTCATCCATACATCTCCAAAAAAATAACTTCTGAAAAATATATGATTGGAGTTTTCTTTTGACCAACACCTTCTGAATATGCCAAAGAGTTAAGAGCTAAATACCACACCAACTTAAATTATCCTACATCAGAATCGTGATATTAAAAAGTCCCAAAGTAAAAAGAGAAAATTTGAATTAAACAAATTTATTACAAATAAACTCTATAGACACCAAAGAATGTTTCTGGGACATCATAGATAACAACTGATAAGTTTTTATTTCGTCCAAGAACCATAAATAGCTAAAGTAGGAAATAAAGAATCTTGAATCAGTTGTGCTAATCTCCGATACGGTTGCACAAGAGTGGACCGACAAGGTTAGCACTCCAACTCCTAAGTCAATTCAAGATTTAAGATGATAGCAGTGAAAAGCAGAGATCAGGAAGTGTACCTTGCTTTTCGCGTAAGATGACTTTTATACCTTGGGTCATGTGGAGTGAATTAAGTTAATTTAGGCCTTAGCCATTTGGGATTTTGGTTGTCCTTGAACAGTTGTCCTCAAGACTTGTTGGGCGCTTAAGGAGCTAGGAAAGTATTTAGCGATCGTGGTCGGCCTCCAAGGATGTTGTCTGATCCGAACTAGAAGTGTAAAATTTGGAGTCAATTGAAAAAGTAATTGAGAACAAGCTTATTAAATGCATTTCTTTCATTGAAAAGTTTTGCTATTTGCTCCAAACAGTAACCTGAGAGTACATGCTAGGGGATGATTCCCCTACTAAAGGCACTAAAGTGTTTTCAACTCTTCGTTCTTCCTGATGGGATATCTGTCTTGCTCCCCTTGGATCTTTATCTTGTATTTAATTTGGAATGTTTATTGTCAATTTACTTCTTTATAAAAAGGTAAATTTTTGTCAAAAGTTTCTTTTTGCCTTTCTTGTTGTTCTTTGCTTACCTCTTCTTTTTGGGTTTAACTATCGGTTATCTTGCTCCACCATTTTGACCTTCTATCATTTCTCACTGATATCTCACTTATCACTCTTTTCCCTGTACAAGTATGCCATTGTTAATGTTCCGTACATAATCATGGTTGACCCAGAGAATGTGCCCGTGAACGATGCTCTTGAGCTCACCAGCATAGAGTCTTCATTGTTTGCGGGAGTGGATAATCGTGAATTTGTGGAACTTCTATACGGTAGGAATTTTCCTATCCCTGCCTCAGATATGTTAGGAGACTCTATGATGGATCTAGACTCCTTCAATGATGATGGTGATTCACACATAAGTAACATTGTCTCCTGCGCTGCTTCCTTGGCTCGTTCTGAGTATGATTAGGGTCTTGTTTGGTCTGACATATTGAAACGAAAAAACGAGTTGACCCATTTAGTAACTTAGGGAAATATCTTATTACCAAGGTCTTATTATTGCTAATCTATCTGATTTACTTTATAATGCATATGCAGGATTCAACCATTCAGAGGATCCTATAGTGACAAATAACACGAACAATTACTCTTAGGTGAGCCCTAAGTATCCGAGAACACTTTCCCTTATACATTGGAAGATTTTGTGGAGGCGGATCCATTTGAGGTGAGATCATCTGTAGATTGGAACATCTCAGTGATTCTTGCGGATAAATGGATATGCAGCAAGTTTGAAGGGTGTTCCATCCCTTTTTATGATTGCATCTTCCATAAGTTGGGTGTCTGACTTTCGTTAAGTGCATTTGAAAAAAATATTGGATCATTTTTGCATCCATCTCTCGTAGCTTCATCTGTTCGTTTGGGGCTTCGTGGGGGGTTTTCAGTACTATTATGAGTATCAAGGAGACATGGGTTTGGCCTTTAAGAACCTCTTTTTCCACCTTTTTTAGGTTAAACCTGTCTAAAAGGGGGACGAGGTTTATGGACTCGTCTAACTTCTTTGTGCCAAAAATCAAGGCTTATGTGTTTATACAAAGAGCTAGAAAAAATTCAAGACTGGTTATTTCTTTGACAATCCCATTTCCCTTGCTCATGCTTAATTTTGCATGTTCTAACCCCTTCCGCAGAGCCGACCATGTGTATAGGCCGGAGGAGACGATTCGGGTTCCCAAATCATTTCTTAGAGAAGGCTAAATCTTACCCTGTTTTGTATGATGTTCTAACGCTAAGATACATTGTCAGGATATCGCTACGGCGAGATCAGATGAGGAGAGGAAAAAACTCATTGGTATCTACATTATTCCTTATTGATTTATGGTATGTGAGCTTGTACTACCTCTTATTTGTTTATTTTTCTTTTCTTTTACCAATTGCACTCAAAAGGAATGACACCTCCGCCACTAGTGGTGTGCCTACGCAAGACGTTAATACCTCCTTAATTACGTCGACACCTTTAGATGGCTGGAACAAAAAGAACCATGAAAGGGCTACCTCAGCTACAGCTAAAATGGATTGGGGTAAGGCAGTCATCCAAGGGAGTCCTACTAAAAATTTAAAGCAGGAGGGTTCTACTCTTAATACCCACTTGTCGGGAAGTGCAAGGATTATGCTCATGTCCGCCAACTCTCCAAAATCGAAAAGTCTAGCTTGTTGGTGGAGTCGGCCTTCTAGCTGTTGTGGCAATTTTGCTTATGACCCAATTTACGGTCGGTCACGATGAACTTATGGTCTCAAGCGCTTCTTCTCAAGAGGTCGAGGCTTTGAAGGCTCATTATACTATTACTAAGGCAAAAGTTGTTAGCTTTTAAAAGGATTATTTCAGGCTACACAATTTTATGGATCAAATGTCTCTTTTCTTGGAGGAAGTGAACTTGCATGGATTTTCTAGGACTTTTCTCGGTCGTATAGCAAAACTTGAAGGCGTGCTCAAATAGGAGAAGTGGGGTTCTCGTCACACAAATTGAAGGCTTCATCTTTTAGTGCTCAGGCAGTCTTGACAAAGTTTAAGGAAAATAGGTTCGACCAATTTAAGGAGTTTGAGGCTCTCCGAAAAGAGCGGGCCGGTGTAACTAAACAACCACTAGATCTCTCCAATGGTGGTCTAAAAGAATGTGTCTTCCACAATGTTGTGTGTCAGTTCAACAACCACTGGATCTCTCCAATGGTGGTCTGAAAGAAGCTGTCTTCCACAATGTTGTGTGTCAGTTGGAGTCCCTTGTGCCTGAGCTTTGGGCTTTCCATGGTTCCTTCAAATTTGTTTTATAATGACTTGTTTTAATTTGACCATTTTAGTGCATTGTTGTTCATTATATTGTTTATTTATTGTATTTATATTTTGTTGTATTTAGCATCCACTATTTCAGTGTGTTATCTGTGTTTCCCGCGGTAGGGCATGGGCTCGACGAGACGTGGTCATGTATTTGCACTTGCATTATACTCTTCCATCCCAAAATCTTCTACTTGATTCAGTCCACCTTAGTATACTAAAAATAAAGTTGTAAAGGATTAGCTTGTATAAGAAGGCCTAATTAGATAAGGAGATCCGACTCACTATAGAATTAATTGCAAGCGCTTCATCCTCTAACCAAAACTCGACCATATTAACTCCACCCAACAAACTTTTGCATAAATAAAACTTTAATCTCGAAATGAGTTTTAAAAGGACCAAATTTGCCCTAATAACTCTTATGTTCGCTTAACTGTTCTCATAGACTATTAAAGTATCATATGCGAATTGTAAATGCAAAACTCGAACTTGAGAACCCAATTCTTTTCCTATAATGCACCCCTTATACAAACCAACATCAATAATTTCATTTAACAAAACATCTAATCCTCTAACTTCTATCAAGAAAAACATGGAGATAAATGCCTTCTTGACGCAAACTCATTCCCAAAACAAACTCATTTGTAGGACTACAATTGACTAAAATTAAAGTTGTTGCAAAACAGATGTATTTTATGTTCTTTCATTTAATCGAGAACCCCATTTTAGACATAATAATGTCCAAATACTTCCATTAAACTGAATCATGTACCTTTTTAAAACCTACTTTAAACATAATCAATCCCCCATTTTTTGGCGTCATCAACCACCTTATTTACCACAAGAATGCCATCCATATTTTGTTGTCCCTTTACAAAAGTCCATTGAGACTCTACAATCACCTTGCCAATTATTAATTTTAATCTATTCATTAAATAAATTCCAACACTTTATACATGTACCCCACAATGATATTGGTATAAAATTAGCCACTCGTTATGGACTAATCACTTTAGTGAGATATGTTAAAATTCAAGTGTAAGTGGTTGAGTCTTACGTCTACTATAAAGGGAGAGAATGTTGGATTTATAAGAGAAAGGGTAAATATGTGGTGTAAAGGTCTTTTATGGTCTTATCTGTTGTAACTCCTGCATTTCTCGATCTTCCCAGTAAATGATATCAAAGTCTAGTTCATTTTCTTTCATCCACAACATTTCTTATTGCCTTCTCATTGGTTAGAGTCACACCTTCTTGACTTTTGCATCACCACCACAATACTTCTTAAACATATCCTAAGCTTATTTTGAATATATTGTTTTTTAGATTTCATTAAATACCTTTGTATTAACACATTGGTGAATATAAAACAAAAGTATTTTGATCTTTTTTTTTATTCTTTGAAGGTTGCACAATGACATTCTCTTGAATTTTCAACCAAAAATTGAAGACCTTCATTCAATTATCCTTCTAGTTTTTCTTAATTTTGCACTAAGATTTTGGGTGGAGATGTGTCATCTTTCTCTCTCATGGTTATGAAACATTGATCCCATTGTTGCTCTCAACTTTTCCAACCTCCCAACAAGTGGTATCAGATGTTGGTTTGACTGGGTGGGGAGCAAAAGTTGAATATAGTGATCCTTTTATAGATGTGGGAACTCACACTTGCGAATACGTGTTAAAATTCAAGTATAATTGATTAATTCTCACAACTATAAAAACTGAAATGACGAATATATAAGATAAAGATATATAAAATAGAAAAACACATACATCTATTATCTTACAACTGTGTTTAAATATTACTAAAATATACTATCTCCGGTCCTTTTTATAAGGAACATTTCACTTTTTTAAATTCATTAAATAATTAATGTATTATTTAATGAATTAAAAAATGTAAAATGTTCTTTATAAAAAGGACCGGAGGAAGTAATTGATAGTCTCTATTTATTTATTTATTTTTACCATGTTAATACATACAAATTAAAGTCATAATAAGTCACATATCACTTTAAAGAATTCAATATAATTTCCTTGACTCAATTCAATATAATTTCTTATTTTCATATTATTACAAATTTTTATTTTTGACAATTATTGATTTTTATTTTTATTAAACATTTATAACTTTATTTTTGTTCAATAATCTTCAGAGTTCTTAGAACTTAGAACCAGAGAAAAGAAAGGAAGAAAATAGAATTGCATTAACAAATGCAACATCCAACTTCAAACCCTAATTCCGGTTCCATTCCCAATCCTCACAATGCAAACACCGCATCCAAATTTCCACCACCGCCACCTCCATCCACGGCGACGACAACCGCCGCCGGCAAGGCCTCCATGCTCCCACGCTCCGGCGGAAATGGTGGGTCCCTCCACCGGAGAGCTCACTCAGAGGTCAGTTTCCGGTTGCCTGACGACATGATGGACTTGTCTCCGTCCGATCCGTTTACCGGCGGATCGTCGACGGCGAGCCTAGATGAGATCGGATCCGAGGATGACCTGTTCTCGACGTACATTGACATGGATAAGCTCGGAGGTTCAAACGATTTGGGAGAAGCTGGAGCAGATCCGGGAAGGAATGATGAGGCGGAGAAGAACCAAGGGAGGTCGAGGCATAGGCATAGTAGTTCGGTGGATGGTTCTTCGTCGTTTGGGGAGATTATGGATGGGAAGAAGGCTATGCCTCCTGATAAGTTAGCTGAGCTTTGGTCTATTGATCCCAAGCGTGCAAAAAGGTTCGAATTTTTTATCTCGAAATGCATAATTTCTTCAACTATGAGTTTTTATCTCTGTTGAGTTTTGTTTTGTTGATTTTGAAGTTCCAAATTGAATTTTTTTATTAGTTTATGAAATAAAAAGTATAATGAAATTGAGGCTTGTAATTGTGCTTGGGGATTCAATTTTTCAGTTATGCTGTTTTGTTGATTTTTGCTTAGATTTAGTTTGTTTTCATGTTCATCACGATTATTTAACTGGGATCTATGATGCATAGGTACGGGTACGTACCCGGTGCGAGTACCGGTACCGGTACGGAATACGATATTTTAAAAAAAATCAAGGTACGGGTACGTTAATACGAAATAAGAATTTTCTATAAAATGTACAAGTAGAAAACTAAATTGTTAGATTTATAACAAAACACCATTATAAAAAATTGAAAAAACTAAAAATAATGTTAAGATATAATAAAAAAATATTAAAACATATAAATATACTATATTGATATTTCAGAAAACCACTAATTTCATTCAAAATCGAATAATGAAAAAAATGAAGCACCACGAGTATGGTACAAGTACCCGGTACCGGTACTTCATCATTTTAGAAGTACCCATGCTTCAGAGACTGGGATGATTTGGTGATAGTGTGAAAGTTGACCCTTTTGTGATTCTAGATTGTGGCACAAGCAACTTTGTAAGTTCTAGCAGTAACGAGTGTTGTCGAAAACTGTGTACCTGTCTTGGGAGTGCTGAGGTGATGTGTAATTGTAATTAGGGGTGTTCAAATCCAAACCGATCCAAAAAAACCGAAATCCGCAAAAAACCGAAAATCATTGGATGTGTTTGGATGCCATTTTGTAAAAACCGTCGGTTCGGATTGATTTTTAAAAACCGATCCAAACCGAACCGCATGTATATATTTTTAAACTTATTTATTTTTTATTAGTATAATATGTTGTGTTAATTTATTATTAGATGATAATTTTTTTTATAAAATACTATTTATTAGTTTGATTTAATCTATAAATTTTTATTATTTCGTTTGTTTCAATCATAACCGATCATTATAATTTTGTAATATTAACTTTTAATATAGAATATGTTATATATTATATCAAATTAATTATTTATTAGTGTTTTTGTAATATTAATAAAAATATAGTAATTTGTAATTTAGATATCCAAAAAACCAATCCAAATCAAACCACGAGAAATTGGATCGGATCGGATTTTTTAAATCAATCATCCAAAACCGAACCAAACCACAAGTAAATTTATCTTTGGATTGGATGATATTTTACTTCAAAACCGATCCAAACCGAACCGCGAACACCCCTAATTGTAATGAACATGTCAATTGATGACTTGTAATTTATGATTAGACTAGAGTTAGAGACCTTTCAGAATTTTTTTTAGTGCAAGCCTTTTGAATTTTGAGCTATGAACATATAACTATGAAGCCCAAATACTTCAAAAATGGAAAACTAGTAGTGTCTGACACATAAACAATATTGATATGAGTCTGATACTTACCATGCAAACACATACATATTTGTTAACATATCTTGGTTTGCATTTTTTTAATTTCTAGTAGCTGTGTCGTATCATATGTATTGTACTATATGTCTGAGTTTATTAGATTTAAAATATTAGGAGGTGGGAAATGTGAGAAAGGGTTTGTGCAAGAGATACTGCTCTTTAGTTTAATCTAATTTTCAATTTTATTAATTGTTATGGATTTGTTTTATTCATTATTCTCACATTTCTGTTGTTATGAATAGAATACTTGCGAATCGACAATCTGCTGCTCGTTCAAAAGAGAGAAAGGCCCGCTATATACATGAACTAGAGCGCAAAGTTCAGACCCTACAGACTGAAGCTACAACTCTTTCTGCCCAACTGACATTATACCAGGTTTGTATTGACATTTATCTAAAACTACATCACTTTTAGAAGTCCCACTTTGCATAGTTACTCTGTTTTGCTTATTGGATTTCTCAGTGTAGCTTAGTGAAATAAAGTCGACTGCATTGTTCACCACTTTCTTTGAACCATAGATGTATCCTTGTTGCAATTATAGCTAAATACAAAATATTAATTTTGTATTCATTCTCTTTGTATTTCTCTAAGAAATTCCTCATATATAAAATGTTCTATGGTTGTTTCCAGTTATAACATAATGTTGCATTGTTTGTGAATGCTTCACTTTGGTTGTTTCCAGTTTTTACTCATACTTAATTTATTGCTAAATTAACTCAATGACTTCTTGATTTTTTTTTATTTCTGTATAGAGAGACACAACAGGTCTGAGTAATGAAAATACAGAGCTTAAGATCCGTCTGCAAGCCATGGAGCAACAAGCACATCTCCGTGATGGTAAAATTTATCACATTCTTACAATATGTTCAAAATTTTCATTGCTTTGCAATTTTTTCTGCCTCAAAAACTTTTGAAGTGTGTTATTAAAGTCGATTAACTAAACTTGAATCTGTTTGTGTTTTTCTGCAGCTCTTAATGATGCATTGAAGAAAGAAGTTGAGAGACTGAAAGTTGCTACCGGAGATATAAGGAGCCACACTGAATCTTTCAATCTTGGTATGCAACAGATGCCATTTACAGAATCAAACTACCTTCCCATTTCACCACAATCAGGTCATCCTGGTCACCGTAACATCCAGTTACCACTATTTGGTCACTCCCCATCTAGCATGGCAACTCATCAACTGCAACAAGCAAATTCTCATTCTTTTTCAGAATTATTGCAAAGTGATCAGATTGGTCGTTTTCAAGGACTTGATATTAGCAGCAAAGGAACAACCGTTGTTAAGTCTGAAGACCCTTCTCTTTCTGCAAGTGAGAGTAGCACTACATTTTGAATTTGATATTACCTGCTTGACCTGCTAACTTATCCTTGCCATTCATTGTTCGTTGCGTTGACCTCCAGTCAACTTATGTACTTTGTGAAGTATTATTCCATTCAGATTGAGGATTAAATTAATTATTTGTTCTTTGGGTGCTCACCGGAAAGGGGAAGCTCGACTAGGGATTTACTTGAAGATCACATAATCATGTTTCAGCATGTGTTTCTGGGTACTAGAATATTGGGAATGGAAAAGTCATTCTCACTGTATCATTGTATTTTGGGGTGTATGGATTCCCCTTTGTTCATTTGTATCATCATTTACTTGTAGCGCATGTAAACTGTGATTTATTATTTTATTTCACCTCATTGACACTCCATGAAATCGATTTCTTATATAATGTATAAGTAGTAAGTTTTAGATTTATTCTTAGTTGTTGCACAATCCAATTATTTGTATACCTGTTATATTAAACTGTTGAGACTTGAACTTTATGAATAGTTAGCAACTTAGCATGTCTTATGTGTTTGGAAGTCTTTATTTTAAAGTGTATTAGGCTTTATCTTATGAGAAAACACTTATTAATGTTTGGATTCGTTTTGGAAAAATAAATTATAATATACTCATCATTTTTTGCTACTTTGAGAGAATTTTCTAGAATAGCTTATGAATAATTGATTGATTATTGAAAGTATGTGTTAAAATAAATTTTTTAAAAAAACTTTTCATTAAAGTTTTAAATGAAAATTTGGTTTTAACTGTTATTTTTAAAATGTTACTTTAGTTATTTGATTATTTTATTGAGATTTTTTTTAGATATTAAAATTTAAAAAAAAAGTTATTTAACTATAAAGTTATAGGATGTCAAAATTAATCTTTTAATTTAAAAATAAAAAAATTTATTTTATAATTTTATTATATTTATGGATCCAAGCTGAAGAATAGATCTGAAAACTACTTAAAAGTTATATACGTGGTTTTAACTTTAAAACTAGAGTAACAATTAATTTACTAATAAATTAATAAATATTATCTTAAACCATTAAAATGAAATTCATTTTAAAAATTAGAAATATAGATATTTTTGCTAAAGCGGCAGTTATTCGATAAAATAATGTTCAAACTCTAAGGCGTTGAGTATATGAGTCATCATATCACTTATAAAATGTTCAACACACTTTTCTAAATAAAGTGAGACTTATAAAACACACTTGTACCACAATAATCTCCTATTTAAGTTTGAGTTCATTCAAGTGTTAGTCCATCCACTTATTTTCTCTCCCTCGAGCGGAAGCTTTTTCGTCAACATACACGTATACTATTATTGACATTCTTACCACGTCATAGAAACTTAAACGGGATCTCCTGAAAGGTGAATAAATTCTCCTTCAACAACCCTTCTTTTGGGTTCAGAGTATCCAATAGATGTGAATATTGGTTTGGAGTCTAAAAGAAGTGGTCTCGAGTCCAACCTTTTCGCAATTTATCCCTACATCTGTCTGGCTCCAAACTAGGGGGTCGTGAAGGTAAGGGTTATCTCTTTAGGAGTGTTGAACTATGTGCTTTCAGGTATAATTAAGAAGTGATCAAAACTCATAGATAAGCAATATCTGTTTAGCCATGATGTCTCCATGATTTTGATGATGATAATACTTGTAATAGTAACAACACTTGAAGTGATTTTGATAGAGTAAAGGCAACTAGCACAAGCGATCAAAGATGCACAAAGTGGTTGAACAAGCTATTCCTCCGAATCAAGCTAAAGAATTAAGATTTATGATCACTAATGATATCTTTATAACTCTCTGATGATGGTGACTGACTTGAAGATATTTCAAGCCTCATCCACAAGAAGATTCAAGTGAAGTGCTTATATGATTGGTATATCCAACAAAAGCACTTGAAGCTTCAAAGTATGAAAGAGATGAAGTGTGAAATCTCGTCAAATCGTGCCCGTCCGAGTGATTAGTGTATTATAAAAATATAAGAGCATTTTTGTAAGTAGTATGGCTAAATTACAAACATGCTTAAAAGTATTTTTGAAGCTCTCTCTTTTTAAATAAAATCACCAAAAATATATTAGGATAATACCTAGTTGATTTGGAAACTGTCAAATTGATTAAGACAAGTTTTTTGAATTGTCTAATCGATTTGAACAAATACCTAATCGATTAGATGAGGGTGAATCAAGTTCGTAATCGATTATGATAGTGTCTTAATGAATGATAACGACTCTGTTAAAACCTTCCAATTTAGGCGGCAATAATTTATTATTGTAAGTACCTACTCAATTAGCTAATAAATTATGTCATTTATTTTGCCCATGAGTTTTTTTTCTTCTAAAATTAATCATTTCTTGGCAAATAAATAAAGGGCTTCCCCTTAATTTTAAAACATCCTGAAAAATGTGAATATCTCATTTTCCCTTTTTCTCTCAATCTCTCTAAATAGTTTCTTTTTCTCTCACATTTTTAGCCATAGTGCTTTGAGAGTATTTTTGAGTTTAGTGAGAAAATTGTTCTGGATTAGGGCTTTATCGTAAATTTACCAAGAGTTCTTAA
This sequence comes from Lathyrus tuberosus, assembly GCA_022829125.1. Classification (NCBI taxonomy): domain Eukaryota; kingdom Viridiplantae; phylum Streptophyta; class Magnoliopsida; order Fabales; family Fabaceae; genus Lathyrus; species Lathyrus tuberosus. The sequence goes on along the minus strand of JALAZF010000048.1, from coordinate 1,524,716 downwards.
TCCTCTTGAGTAAATCAGTTTTTTCATTGTTTTGGTTTGTATCTAAACTTGTATAAAAGCTCTTTGGGGGTATTAATATAAGTCTTTGTTTGGTTTGTGAGCTCATCCATTGAAGAAAAACTCTCTTTTGGTTTCGTGAAAAATAATTAGAGAAAAATCTTCGCTATGGTTTTTGAACTTGTAATATCTCATATTCCCTTAAATGCTTAATTGGGTGTCAGTTGAGATCAACTGAGTTCTTATGTACTCTACCTTTTGTCAGTTAGAACAATTGGAACTCCTATGTACTCTAAATGTTATCAGTTGGTACCAATAGAGTAATCAGTGCAAGAGAGGACATTTTGGTAACATCAATAATAGGTCAATTGGTGTTAGATGACAAAATATCAAATGAAGATATTTTATATCATTATATAATATTATATTATACATGTATTATATTTAAGAGTGGATAAGAAGAAAAAGAAGAAAGGAATAAAGATAGTAAGAAAAGAGGAAAATAGAAAGAGAAGAAAAAAGGGAAATAAGAGAGGAATAACTCATGGGATAAAAAAGGAAGATTCATGGATTCATCATCTCTGAAATTCTGGTATGCAAATTTCAGATGTCATGAGAGATGTCGAGACATTGATCTCTGCTTTACTAAACAAGGACAGAACAAGAACATTCTGATATCTCAAAGTTATAACAGTATTATGACATATGTTTCAACAACTGTCAACGCATACATTTTAGAGCATAAGAACAGACTGAATTATACATAGCAGAATGATAAATAACACCAAGATATGATGACCCAGTTCGGCGTACAATAACACCTACATCTGGGGGCTACCAAGCCAGGAATGAAATTCACTATCACTAGTATTAATTCTAAGTATACAACCTCCGATAACTTCTCACTTAATTCCCTACCTAGAACTCCATCTAGATAAGAGAAACTCATTTGAATTCCTAAATCACCTCAGTGATATCCAACAATCACAACCTCCGGTGACTGTATCAAACTGTTCAATTGAAAGACAACTCTTTCAACACAATATTCAGTCAATACTCTTGACTAACACTAATACTTGAATTTGCTTAAAAGTTTCATCCAAGAACAATATATAATTCATTACCTACAGGTTTTTGAATATGAAAAACTATGTCTACCACAATGTATTAAACCGATATAAAGGGTGACTTACAATACAAGAGAAACACACGACTCTCAAAACCCTAAACCCTTATTTTTGCTTTACAAAAGTCTTAACAGGGACTAGTGATTTGCCCTAGGACTTGGTCTTCCTTTTATAATCTTCAGTTATCCATGGGCTTCGAAATCTCTGTCCAATCATTTCTTGATCCATGTTTTGATTGCGCCTTAAATCTTGGAATAGATCTACAACAAAATTGCGGTACCAGACCAAGATGTCGAGTCCTCAAGATAGGACATCTTGTCCGACATATTGTTCTTTACATATTTCTTCATGTTAGGACATCTTGTTCAACACAATGTTTTACCAAAATTTAGTCAAATCTCAGAGCCTTCAATCTCCATCATTAATTCATCTCCGTCTTCAACAAGGTGAGTTCCATTAGATAATGTAGTCTGGGGGGAGCATGAGAACATTGGTGGGTTAGGTTTTTTTTGTTGTTGAAATTGGATTGATGTTGTTTCCATGTTGTAGTTGTTGAATTGAATGCTTAATGATGATATAACATGTTTAATTGAATGTTTGGGTGCTATATGATCATGTAGGTTGAGGATTTTATCCTTGGTTGCCTTAAATTTGTGTTCTGCAGATTCTGAGTTTCGCTTGAGTTGCCAGGCGAGCTCGAGGTGAGCTATTTCTGATAGTGTCGTTGGGCGAGCTTTGGCGAGCTTGAGGCGAGCTATTTTCTGATAGCGTCGTCAGGCGAGTCTCGGCGAACAGAAGCGGCCTACCTCGATACCTGCTCGTCGGGCGACTATGCTGCAATTTCGCCACTGCCTGAGCCTCGCCTGGGGTTTTCCGGGCGAACCAAAAGCAAACCAGCCTCGCTAGCTGCTCGTTGGGCGACCATGACAAGGTGCAAATTTTTGTTTCTTATTTTCCTTATAAATTGAGAACCGTAAATCATATTGGGGCACTGTCGGAAGCGTTGGAAAGTTATTCCAATACTTTACGTGACAGAAAGTAGAAATATGGATATATGTTACTGATTGATAAAATAGTAATGGATTGAAGTGAATGTTGAATAATATGTGAACGAGTGAAGATGAACAACGTGAGAATTGGTTTGATATTTGGTGAGGAAACCTAAGCTTATAACTAGGTAAATGGATTAAAAGATAATTTGGTTACAAGTATGATTTAGATAACACTAGAAGGTGGCATTCATGCAATATGATACATATGTAAGTGTCATGGATGAATGGTTACCATAGTTGTGAGTGAGACGCATTATATGGAACATGTGATGTTTTATGTGATTAAGGTGAATGTGATCGCCTTGTAATTTTCGAATACAATCACGTTGTGTTTCTAATTATTACGTAGTCGAAAATAACCCCCTTGAGTGTGTTGTCCTAAGTCATGATACTTATATAAAGTACGATTGGGATGTACGCACCGATACCTGAATGACCTGGGCTTAGTCCCAAAAGAGGTGAATTAATTCCATGCGTATGTCAAGGTATACTTATGACCTGGACTTGAGTCCCAAAGACGGTGGATCTCATGGTGGGTGAAAATCCCATATGGGTAAAAGGCTTGAAATGGGTTAAGAGTCCCATAGTAAACGACGATTCTTAAGGTTGAGGAGTCCCTTAGAATCCTAAGTCCATGCGTATGTCAAAGTATGATACAAGGATCTGTGACCCGTGTCGATAACTCTAGACGTAGACTTGGTCGGGGAAAGATGTCTTGGTATGGTTTCCATACTAGTGATTGTTTGAGTTAATGAATTCAAGAGACATGTTTCCATACATTGCGAGTTTTGTGAACTCAAGTCTCATCCTTTTTGCCCCTTGACTTGAGTTAGAATTCAATTAGAACCTTGTAGAGCCGAGTGAACCCATGTAGGATAGAGGAACTCACTGAGATTATTATCTCACCCCATTATTGTTGTTATTTTTCAGGTGTTGTTTGCAGGTTTAGTTTACAAGAAGAGTTGTGCATCGATGTTTCAAGGGAATCTTATATTGTGATTATTTTCCGCTATGTATTGTGCACAATGAAGGATATTGTACTTAGATCTTAGATTCTTATTTTGGCACTTTCCATATCTTGTACCATATGTTGTTTCTTTTATGTTTGTAAAATGGTCAAGTATGTAAATTATGCCAATAGGCACTTATGATTGTGTCACTATCAAATAATAACACTTGTATGATATTATTCTAGATGTATATTATATGGGTCATTACAGAACTCAACCTGGCTAAAAGCTACACCGGTTCGAGATTAGCCTGGTATAAAATCTCACTCGATTTTTTAGTTCAGCTTGTATAAAAACTTAGTAGGTTTGATATCATCCCAATAAAAATATCGATTTAGTTCGCGGTCAGTCCATATAAAACCTTGGTTTGCTTCGAAGGATAGCCAAATCAAAAATCCAACTTGGTTTTAGATCAGCCTGTGCAAAATCTTAGTTTGGCTTAGAGACTACTAGCTTGAAGCTCTGTTCGTTGTTTGGCATGAATACTAACCGCTTTATCCCTTAGTTCATTGTTTGGTTGAAAGTTAGTCTAAAGCTTCATTTTACTTGTGTAAGGAGGTTCATTGGCCTAACCTTCTATAAGCTGTCAAGCATTATTAAATACTCTCAGGATCAGTTCTTAGAGGGAGAAGTATGTCACTTCTTTAAGATCGATCCACTATAAATCTCAAGTGTTATCTGTCTTCCATTAACTCTTTTATTTTTTTCCGCGTATTCCAAATTCTTATTAAAATACTTTAAAACTCTGTTTTGAAAGATAATTTTGTTTTACGGTATCGTTTTTCAAACCTCCACAATTCACCCCCCCCCCCCTTATGTATGGAGTCACATGTTCAACACGTGAGACGATCAAGAAGTGATGATCTTTGAAATGATTTCAACTATCAATATAGAATTCAAACACATTCTCCTATTGATGAAGCAAAAACAACCCTTACCCCTACTATGCTCTAGTAGAAGTAGGTGTTAAGTTGAGATGTTGAAGAATAAATTTAAAGTTGGAACTCCACCATGATACTCACACCAATATTAGAACACATTCACAAAAGTCCAGGATACCATGTGTTGTTGAGAGGGAGTGGTTCTCAAGTGATTCAATACCTCCACTTCAAAGTTGTTGAATGAAAGCCTAAATTTCATTTTGAAAAACAAACACACATGGATGGGCACTGAACATCCATCAAAAGAGCTACACAACCTTTTTTGCGCTCGATATGAGAAACGAACCAATCAGATGATGGCCCACGTCATAATGGGTACCATATAAACTTTGAACACTATTGAAAACGACGTCAGCAAGTAAAATCAAGTTCTTATTGGTCCTTTCAAACCATTTATGCCTCACTGCTAACTAAAAGGAAATGTCTGTCATAAGTTCTGGAAGGACATCGTAAATCAATATGCTCTATAACTTCCTTGTCTCTGGGTTCTCGGTCATTAAAAGACCCAAAAGATTATTCGCTAATGAGACGATCCAAGGTCACCCATCCAACTTCACTTACGAGATTATCTGCAATTCCATAAAACTTGGGATTCATATTTCACTACCACATTCAATATAACCCATTTATAATTAGAAATATCACTAAGGACTATACAACTGGAAAGAAGGAGAATATCTCCTAAAGGAGAAAACCATGTATTTCTAAGTCTACCACCCATGTGAGATATGAGGCGTAACTTATATCATTGACGCTGGATATGTTTATAATGTTTGCAAGTTCATATCCTAAATTGGCCATTTCTAAAAAGAAAGAATAAGAAGCAACAATAGTAAACAAGAAGGAGAAAATGGTACCTAAAAAAACTAGACATGCGAAGGTAAAACTATAATAAAAAAAATCGCTCAAAACGCAAGATACCAAATAAGTTGCAAAATCTGAAGAGGAAAACAAATTGACATATCAAGATGCCACCAAAGCTATGGGAGGGAAGATGAGAGAGAGAGAGAGAGAGGGGGGGGGAGAGAGAGAGAGGGAGAGAGAGAGAGAGAGAGAGAGAGAGAGAGAGAGAGAGAGAGAGAGGGGGAGAGAGAACAAAAAGTGAAACATAACTTGAAAAGAGAAATTTCATTTATATAGTGGAGCGGGGTGGACAAGTCAACAACCTAGAACGAAGGGAGGTAGGCATACGAGAATCAACTGACGAGTTAACCTCGAGACTACAAAGACACTTGAGTGCACTTCTGCACCCTAAAATTTAACGTCACACCCTACCCTAGGGATCTAGGGCCACATGTCAGAACGATCTTGCGAAACATTTTAGTGATAAGACTTGCCTTTAATTGGCTTGTTCCCAAGGTCACTAGCTTCCACTTTCCAAGCTTTCCACTTCTGCAAGGTAGGAGTCTATCACGAGGACCATGATCGAATGAGAGGGGGGACCACCCGATACACTAAAATGTCTCTCCATGTTTGTGCAATGACAAACCTTGAAGGAAACTATTTCGGGCCGACCATATGCCCAAGGACAGAAAAGTTTAATCATGATGAGGCATAGTCCAAGAACATGCTACCAAGACATTAAGGAATCAGGGTACTCACAACCATGTAACTTGCACTTCGATCCTCACCCACAGACAATTTCCCACTGTTAAATATAATCAGATGACCCCCGATGTAACGCCTTAGATAACACAGGGATAATTTTAACCACCCACGCTATATAAATCCAAACACGTGTCATTTCAAGTATTCACTCATTCACACTTCCAAATTACTTTCTCACTCATTCATTGACTGGGGTGTTGGAGCGCTAACCTTGCAGGTCTACCCCCGTTTCGCTGTACCAAAAGCTCACTCCATCGCAACATAACTCTATTTCATTTAGTCTCCACCTATTAAAGGTTCTTGTACGAAACAATGTGTGTTGGTCTTAAAGTATGTTTAGATTAGTGGTATAAGATGGTATGCAATGGAATTGAGTGGCAAATAATGAGATTCCATTGTTTGAATTTGTAAATAATGGATGAAGTACAATGGAATATGATATAATCTCATATTCCATCTAAGCCTTCAAGATTCCTTCCATTCTATTTTAGTTGTATGCAATGTAATGAACTAATTTGTTTTGTTCTGTCCTCTCAAATTATAAAAATTACACGAACAATATAATGGAATCTATGTTTCATTCTGCTCCGTTCTGTTCTATTTTATCAATCTGTTCTATTTGTGTGTCATATAAATATTACGAATATATTTTGTATAAAAAATTAAGTTGATTAAAAACATAAAAGCTTAAAGATAGTACAAAAATAGTATAAAATAATATTGCACATATAATCAATCACAATCCTTATATTAGTTATGTCATATCAATGTTTTAAATATAAAATCGTGATTTGACGAGATACTGTGTAACACCCCCAATCTATACCCCCGAATAAATAAAGCGGTAAAAGAAAATTCAAAATTTCATCAGAGTATATTTAAATTATCATGGCATAGACTGGGAGAATCACATTATATTGAAACCAATCATACAACACCTGCTCATAAAGATATGCAACAGTGGGGTAGCAATCAACAGAGGAACTCAGTTCCTTACACCCACATTTCAGATTTTAGAATAAAAGCGGAAAATCTAAAACTGAATAACATATATATATATATATATACCACTTGAAAAGTTGTCATACATCAAGTTATACATGCACAAGTCAAAAGATATATATACACAGTACACAATAATCACAAACGGCCTCCTTAACTACCCGGTGTCACATATCAGAGCCGACCGACAAAAGAATGGAGTCCTAAGCTTCACAAAAAGACCTCCAGCAACTCTAATCTGCAATGCCTCATAGAGCATTATAAAACAGCAGAAGGGTGAGAAAAACAATCATAATATAATTGCATACAATTATATATAACACAAGAATACATATATATACAGTTCTCACCACAACTCACACCATAATTCAAACACAAGACAACACAATGTATAATTCATATTTCCATCACCAAGGTATACCAACCATGCTCAATACAAGTATCACCAACACATATCCATATATCCATTTATCCACAGTTCCACACGTAAACAGACATTAATGATTTATGCAAATGCAAGAGACCGACACCACGACTCTATGCATATACACATGCGGTACCGACTTCCAATGTTTCTCATCACTAGTTCACTCAGGAACTCTGCTGGAATCATCGCTCGTTACATCACTGTAACTCCCCGTCGGGCATACGATGTCCCCCGTCGCTCATACCCCACACAGGCACACGACGTTTATGGATCGCTCACACCCCACATGGGCACACGACCCGATCGCTCACACCCTACATGGGCACACGATCGTCTATAACCATCGCTTTCGGTCCTCTTATTTTTAAGGCTATTCATACCTCTTATTTTTAAGGCTCACGATGTTATAACAGATTCCCTCTGGAATCAAACCGTCACTCAGGACGTCCCCACAATGCATATCATGATGCTTGACATACAATGACTCATGACATTTAATATGCACACATAAATGCATTCTTCTACATCAACAAAATCACACTTTGCACTTCTGCCCAAAACAATGCATTTAATTACCATACAGCCACAAATCATCACGACACCATTAAAACACATGCATTTACATCATTCAACAGCACCTTGCATATTACCCATCAATTACGCACAATTATAACGACAAAAGTCGACAAACCGACACTATTCCAAACTCCCGACATAATTAAATCGGCTAACAATTTCCAAACCATCATAATAAGAAGGTACAACTCAATAGCTTTCCAACGATACCAAGAATGTAAAAATCGGACAAACGGAACCCAAGTTACGAAAGAAAAACGAAAACGATATTTTGAAAAGTCCCATTTTACCATTCTCCTGGCCATACGCGTATTGCCCTGAGCCATACGCGTATGGGCAGAGACTCATTTTTCCCAAAATTCACGTGTAAAAGTCCATACGCGTAATGCCCAACATCATACGCGTATGCCCTAAACTGTTACGCGTACCATACGCAAATGGGCAGATGGCCGAGAAAATTGAAGATCCATACGCGTATTGGCCCATGCCTCGCCCATGTTACGCGTAATGCCAATGTCCATACGCGTATGAACATGCCCCATACGCGTATGACCTGGAAAAACCATAAAAATTTATGCAGAACAAGTTCTGCGTTTTCTCACCCAAAAATCCTCCAATTTCTCACCTACACCCAGAAAATTACCAATACAATGCATAACAACATGTATCTATCATGTAACAACAATAATGAACACTAAAAACACGAGTTCCAACACATTAAATCGATTTCTAATCAATTTATCATAATATGGGTTTTTACTAAATTTGTCCATTTCAATCCAATAACAACCACAAACATACATGCATAATCATACACAAGTATACAATAACTGAGTTTCGCACCCTTACCCGATTAAATCGATTCTAGAAGTTGTTTTCTTTGATTTTCCAAGATTTTCTCACTTTTCTTCTCTTCTCCTATTTTCTTCCCTTTTTCCTTCTTCTCTTTTTCTTTCTCTCTATTTTTCTCTCTTTCTATTTTCTATTTTTTCTACTTAATGAAAAATATCATGAAATGACCAAAATACCCCCACACTCAATTATCTCGCAAACGTTCCCGAAACCCGATAAAATCTCACAACATTGAAAAATAACATATTTTCAGATAAAAGTCGAAAATAAAATAAAATAATAATAAAATAATCAAACGACTCGATTAAATAAAAACTGACAAAACTGGGGCGTTACAACTCTCCCCCACTTAGAAATTTTCGTCCTCGAAAATATACCTGAGACGAACAACTCTGGATACGACTCCCGCATCCGACTCTCCAACTCCCAAGTCAAATTGCCCTCAGCAGCGCCTCCCCACGCCACTTTCACAAGCGCAATATCCTTGCCTCTCAACCGCTTCACCTCGCGATCCAAAATCCTAACTGGTAACGCCTCAACCGTAAGGTTCTCCCTTACCTCAACCTCATCCATCGGAATCACATGCGACGGATCCAGAACATACTTCCAAAGCTGTGAAACATGGAACACATCGTGCAAATTCGACAGATTCGGCGGCAACGCCACCCTATAAGCCACAGCACCCACTCTCGCAGATATCTGGTAAGGACCAATAAACCGAGAAGTAAGTTTCTTCGATTTCAATGCACGACCCACACCCGTTACCGGTGTAACTCTCAAAAATACATGATCGCCCTATTGAAACTCAAGATCCTTCCGTCTCCGATCATGATAACTCTTTTGCCTACTCTGAGAAGCCTTCATTTTCTCTCGAATAAGCTTCACTTTTTCCGTAGTCTGTTGCACCAACTCTGGTCCAACCACCGTACTCTCACCAGATTCGTGCCAACACAACGGTGTTCGACACCTTCGTCCATACAATGCTTCAAACAGTGCCATTCCAATACTAGAATGAAAACTGTTATTATACGTGAATTCAATTAATGCAAGATAACTATCCCACGCACCACCTTGTTCAAGAACACAAGCTCTCAACAAATCTTCCAACGACTGAATCGTCCTCTCCGTCTGACCATCCGTTTGCGGATGATAAGCCGAACTCAATCTCAATTTAGAACCCAAAGCCTTCTGTAAACTTTCCCAAAATCTCGAGGTAAACCTAGGATCTCGATCCGAAACAATACTCAATGAAACCCCATGCAACTTCACAATCACACTGATGTAAATCTCAGCTAACCGCTCCAAAGAAAAACTGATGTCAATTGGAATGAAATGAGCCGATTTAGTCAGCCTATCAACAATCACCCAAATAGCATTATGCCCTCGCTGAGTATTCGGTAACCCTGTTACAAAATCCATGGAAATGCTATCCCACTTCCACTCAGGAATATCCAACGGTTGCAACAAACCACTAGGCCTCAGATGTTCTACCTTCGATTTCTGACAAGTCAAACATGCATAAACAAACTGAGCCACATCTCTCTTCAATCCAGACCACCAGAAAATCTTCTTCAAATCCTGATACATCTTATTCGCTCCCGGATGTATGCTCAAATTACTCCGGTGTCCTTCTTCCAAAATCATCTTTTTCAACTCCGCATCATCAGGAATACAAATTCTACCTCGGAATCTCAAAACACCATTAACATCCACTTGAAAATCACTATTCGCATCTTTACCTCCAACCAACATCAAATCCACAAATTTCACATCCAGCTTTTGTTTCTCACTAACCGTCATCAGAAAATCATTAGTAATCGTTAGCATTCCAAGCCTCACGCTATCCGACGACACTTCACAAACCAAACTCAAATCTCTAAAAGCTTCCAAAAGCTCCCACTCTTTAACCATTAGAGCGGACATATGTAACGATTTCCGGCTCAATGCATCGGCTACCACATTAGCTTTACCAGGATGGTAATTCAAGCCAAAGTCGTAGTCCTTCAAGAATTCCAACCATCTCCGCTGCCTCATATTTAGCTCTTTCTGATCAAACAAATATTTCAAACTTTTATGATCACTAAAGACTTCAAACCTTGCACTGTAGAGATAATGCCTCCAAATCTTCAACACAAAAACCACAGCCGCTAATTCAAGATCATGAGTAGGATAATTCTTCTCATGCACTCTCAACTGCCTCGAAGCATAAGCCACGACCTTACCTTCCTGCATCAGAACATCACCTAGACCAATCAAAGAAGCATCACAATAAACCACGAATGGTTCATTAGGATTCGGTAAAATCAAAATCGGAGCTGTCGTCAATCTTCTCTTCAGCTCATTAAAACTTTCCTCGCACCGAATATCCCAAATGAACGCTTGCCCTTTACAAGTCAACTGGGTCAAAGGAAGTGCTAGCTTAGAAAAACCTTCAATAAACCTTCGATAATAACCAGCCAAACCCAAAAAGCTTCAATTTTCAGTAACAGATCTCGGAGCCTCCCATTGTAGAACTGCTTCTACTTTAGATGGATCCACATATATGCCATTACCTGAAATTACGTGCCCAAGAAAACTCACCTCCGACAACCAGAATTCACACTTGGACAATTTGGCAAAAAGCTTCCTTTCTTTCAAAACCTGCAAAACAATACGCAAATGTTCCGCGTGCTCTTCCCGAGACTTAGAATAAATCAAAATGTCATCAATAAGCACAACGACAAATCGATCCAAATGCTCGTGAAAAATACGATTCATGTACTCCATGAACACACCTGACGCATTAGAAACCCCGAACGGCATCACAGAATATTCATAATGACCGTAACGTGTCCTAAAAGCCGTCTTCTGAATATCTTCCTCTTTCACCCTTATCTGATGATACCCCGGCCTCAAATCAATCTTACTAAACACACACGCACCAACCAACTGATCCATCAGATCATCAATCCTTGGAAGAGGATACTTATTCTTAATCGTCACCTTATTCAACTGGCGATAATCAATGCACAACCGCATACTGCCATCCTTCTTTTTCACCAATAAAACTAGAGCACCCCAAGGAGAAACACTAGGTCTTACAAACCTCTTTTCCAACAACTCATTTAACTGCTTCTTTAACTCAACCAACTCAGATGCCGACATACGATAAGGTGCCATAGAAACAGGTCTAGTACCCGGAACTAGATCTATAGAAAACTCCACCTCTCTCTCTGGCGGCAAATCTGAAATATCCTCAGGAAACACTTACGGAAATTCACACACAACAGGAAACACATCAAGTGAAACTTGACTATCCACAGTCAGAGATGCAAACAAACCAAACAACTGAGCGTCATCCGCCAAAAGTCTCTTCAACTCTTTGGTAGATAAGAAACTCGAGTCTTCGTCTTCCTCAAGAGAAGGAAACCTTACCAGCTTATGATAACAATCAATATGAACCCTGTTGAATTGCAACCAATTCATTCCCAAAACCACATCTAAACCTTCTAACAGTAAGCACACCAAATCTAACTCAAAGTCTTTACCATAAATGGTCAAAGGACAACTCAAACAAACCAAAGAAGTAGTTACTGACCCCATTGCTGGAGTATCAATAACCATCTTACCATCCATCAAAGACAATACAAGATTCAAACGCTTCGCGCACTCAGACGAAATAAATGAATGAGTCGCTCCAGTATTAATAATAGCAACTAAGGCGTACTATTAATAAAACAAGTACCTCTGATCAGACGATCTGCACTTGAAGTCTGAGTACCCGCCAAAGAAAATACCTTCCCACTAGCTGGAGATGGCTTCGGTTTCTGACACTTCGTACTAATATGACCAGGTTCACCACAATTGAAACATTTCACCACATTTTTCCTGGCACAATCAGCAGCAACATGTCCTACACTTCCACAATTAGTACACTTCCTCATATCCTTCCTGCACTCAAACTGACGATGCCCCAACTCACCACATCTATAACACCTCAGAGGACCAGACATTCCTCCTCCACCCGACCTTCGATCAAAAGTACCCCTTTGTTTACCTTTATCAGCTGGTGTCACATACGGACCACCCCGGAACTGTTGCTTCTCTTTCCTCTCGCTCACACTCTTATAGTGAGTAAAACGAGCCTTACTGTCCTCTTCATAAATCCTACAACAATCCACCAAATCAGAAAACCTCTGAATCCTTTGATAACCAATCGCCTACTTTATCTCAGGACGCAATCCGTTCTCAAACTTAACACACTTGGAAAATTCCGCAGTCGCTTCGGCATAATGAGGATAAAACTGCACAAGTTCCACAAACTTAGCAGTATAGTCAACAACAGACATATTACCTTGTTTCAGTTCCAAGAACTCAATTTCCTTTTTTCCTCTTACATCTTCAGGAAAATACCTCCTCAAGAACTCCTGGCTAAAAACTTCCCAAGTAATTTCTTCCTCCTCTGCAGCTTCCAACACATGACGTGTACCTACCCACCAATCATCAGCTTCTTCTAGTAACATGTGAGTACCCAGTCTCACCTTCTGATCTTCAGCACAATCCATCACTCAAAAAATCCTTTCAATCTTTTTCAGCCAAATCTGTGCACCATCAGGATCATATCTTCCCTTGAAGACAGGCGGTTTGTTCTTCCTGAACTCATCATTACCTGCAGCATTAGGTGCACCCTGCACAACACGAGCCATAGCTTGCATAGCAGCAGCCAAAGCAGCATCATTCCTACCAGCCATATTCTGTTCATTTCCAATAACAGAAACTATGGTTAAACAAACAACTCACTCCACACACCACACAGACCAAGACTGACACAAACTGACATAGACTATGCTCTGATACCACTTAATGTAACACCCCTAATCTATACCCCCAACTAAATAACGCAGTAAAAGAAAATTCAAAATTTCATCAGAGTATATTTCAATTATCATGGCATAGACGGGGGAAATCACATTATATTGAAACCAATCATACAACACCTGCTCATAAAGATATGCAACAGTGGGGTAGCAATCAACAGAGGAACTCAGTTCCTTACACCCACATTTCAGATTTTAGAATAAAAGCGGAAAATCTAAAACTGAATAACATATATATATATATATATATATATATATATATATATATATATATACCACTTGAAAAGTTGTCATACATCAAGTTATACATGCACAAGTCAAAAGATATATATACACAGTACACAATAATCACAAACGGCCTCCCTAACTACCCGGTGTCACATATCAGAGCCGACCGACAAAAGAATGAAGTCCTAAGCTTCACAAAAAGACCTCCAGCAACTCTAATCTACAATGCCTCATAGAGCATTATAAAACAGCAGAAGGGTGAGAAAAAAATCATAATATAATTGCATACAATTATATATAACACAAGAATACACATATATACAGTTCTCACCACAACTCACACCATAATTCAAACACAAGACAACACAATGTATAATTCATATTTCCATCACCAAGGTATACCAACCATGCTCAATACAAGTATCACCAACACATATCCATATATCCATTTATCCACAGTTCCACACGTAAACAGACATTAATGATTTATGCAAATGCAAGAGACCGACACCACGACTCTATGCATATGCACATGCGGTACCGACTTCCAATGTTTCTCATCACTAGTTCACTCAGGAACTCTGCTGGAATCATCGCTCGTTACATCACTGTAACTCCCCGTTGATGCCACATAACAACAAACCTTATGGAATCCATGAACGGCGTCTTCAAAGGAATTAGAAACCTTTCAATCACCGTATTGGTGAGATCAACCTATTATAGGTTGGCATCACTTTTCGTAACAAGAGGCGAAATATGGAGTGCAGTGTTAATGGCGGCTCAATTATTCAGTGAAAGCATAATGAAAGTGATGAAAGAGGAAACTATCAAAGCCAACATATATGCAGTTACAGTCTTTGACCGTCATATGCAAACTTTCAGTGTACAGGAAAAAATGGACCATAATGAGGGGAGGCCAAATTTATCCTATGCTGTCAAACTAAACATATGTTGGTGTGACTGTGGCAAGTACCAAGCTTTCCGTGTACCTTGCTCACATGTCATTGTGGTATGTGCACATGCTCGTCAGGATGCTTATAGCCATCTATCTGATGTTTACAAGGTCATTAACGTTATGAATGTCTACAACGAAGGCTTCGCAGTGCTACCAATGGAGGAATATTGACCTCCATACGAAGGGGGCATAGTTTGGCACAATGATGAGATGCGAATAAGGAAAAAAGGACGCCCAAACAGCACGCGTATAAGAACATAGATGGATACGGATGATAAAATGATAAGATTATGCAGTATATGTCGTCAGTCCGGACAAAATCGAAAAAATTGTCCCAATGTCAGAGCAACCTCTGCATCATAATTTAGTTTCTCCTTTCAATTGTTGTAACCTTATATTTTCATATATTAATGAGTTTTTGTTACAACAATGTTAACAACAAACAACACATACAACAGATAACGGAACAGAAAAAAAAAACATTTCTAACTAATCACAATAATCAAACTGATGTCATTCGGTTCAAACATCACTTCCCTCGCATCCTTTTCAGTCTTAACGCGAGCCCACGCAAGCGATCACGTCTCTCGATACTTTGAATTTTCCCCCTTCATAAATGTCTCATTTTAACCACTGATTCAACTCCCTCTTTAGTTGGCTAAAACTTTGAATGTTCCAAAACAGCATGTCCATGAGAGGCTTCTCTCTCGAATAGATGACTTTCCCATAGCGGCGACGATACATGTTATCAGTAATACAAAGATATGAGATGAGCTGTGGAAATAAATGATCAGAACACCTCTATTTATAGAAAAAATTACACAATGCACTATGTCTCAAAATGAATTGGCGACACCATTGTATTTTTAACACCCTGTCACCAATTGGATTGACAACACCATATGGTGTCTCCAATCCAATTGGCGACACCTCTTAAACCCAACGAGCAGTCGCCAATTGAGTTGGTGTCAGCACTCTGTCACGCCTCTAAAGTGGCGTATTTTAGGAAATAGTTTGAAAACTGGATTATTTTGAGATTTTTTTTTGAAAAAATGGGGTATTTAGGTAAAAAAATCTAACTATTAAATGATCTTGCTTTAATGGAACAATAGTCTTAGTTGTTAACACAATAGTTTTTATTTTATTTTAGGCAAAACTACTGTCTAGGTCCTTTAAGGTATTTTAAAATATCAAGTTAGTCACTTAAGTTTTTTTTTGTAACAGTTTGGTCCTTTTTTAAAAATCTTTGTTACAATAAATTACAAACTGATATACCATTTGAACTGGTTTTTTGCGCTGATCATGAATATGTAATTAGTTTTGCGTTTGATTGTGTATTTTGGTCGGATCAATGATTTTTCATTATGTATTTCGTCCATTTTTACCTGATTCTCATGAACCATAACTTGTTTGATAAATTTGATTGCATATATGTGATCAGCGCGAAAACCAGTTCAAATGGTATGAGTTTGCAATTTATTGTCACAGAGATTTTTAAAAAGGGACCAAAGCGTTACAAAAAATACTTAAGGGACTAATTTGATGTTTTAAAATAACTTAAAGGACTAAAACAGTAGTTTTGCCATTATTGTATTATAAAAGAAAGAGTAATGGTATTTAGTAAGAAATAGTTTGAATAAGAAATGTAAGAATGCTAACGTGCCATTATTTTATAGGATAATTTATTATAAATTTAATTTCCTTTTTAATAGGTGTTCTGGACTGGGCCCAATGAAGGCATAACTTATCTAGTCACACAAGGAGCGCTCACGCGTCTCCCCTACGGTCTCCACGTGCCCCTCACGTGGGGACATGTCATCAAGTAAAATACCTGCATCCGAAAGAACATGTCACCCACCTTCCGAAGATCACGGGGCAGTTGACCCATGGCGAAGACCACGTGCTGGTCTTCCCTACGCCACGTAGACCCTGGCAGTTATTCGTATTGGGCCTAGCGATCCAACCCAATGTAAAGTAACTGTTGGCCCAGCGCTGGGGGCACATTATAAATACCCTCTTTCACTATAGGGTCAGGTATTCTATTCTCACACCTTTTTCCGTACTTTCCTCTCTCTTGCTGAAACTGGCTTTAGCATCGAAGTGCCTTGCAGGTACACCCCCTCCTCTTCCCCACCACCAGAGGATTAAGAGCTCACGACGTATTGCTGGCTGCTGGTCTCTTTCTGATCCAGTAAGATCAGTGGCGCCGTCTGTGGGAAACTCTTGCTTCCCCGTTCTCTCTTCCTCAGAAATCCAAGAACCAAAGCATCCATCAACTTCCATCGATCATGGCCAGCCCACGCACTGACAACAATGTCCATGAAGCCGCTTTCACCACTTTCACCAACGTCGGCGATCCCGATCCCAACGTGACCGTTCATGTCGAGGAAGGCGATGCTAGGTACGGGCGCACTGCCTCTCCCTCCCCCGACGATGCGACCTTCAACACTTCGACAACCCGACTGTCTTTCATCCAATCATTGTGTCACCCAACGCCAACCCGGCCATGGTGGCTCTGTTCACGGCAATCAATAAGACAAACCTGATGATCTTCCAATAGAACGAGCAGATCAGGATACTGGAAAAGGAACGACAATCGCATTCTCCCACGTGGAGACATCGTCGCCCAGTTTCTCACAGCCCGTCCCGCGACGACGAGAAACCCGTCCTTCCCCTCCCCTGCAGAGGATACAACATGACGAGTCCCGGAGTCCCTCTCCGCGACAAACTGGACGTCATCTGCGACTGGAAATACCTCAGCCCGTGGCCACCCAAAAGCGTGACCATTCTCCTCCCCGGAAAGAGCGACGCTCCCTGGCTCCTAAGAGAAACAAAGTTGACAGATACGTGGAGAAACCGAAGAGTCGGTCAAGGAGTTCTCCCCGTCGCGACAGGAGTCCTCGGTACGACCTGTCCCCTCACAATCACCCATCAGGAGCAACGAAGAGGACCCCCATGGTCCTCTGTCCAAGGCCATCATTGAAACTCGCCTGCCCATCAGGATGGAGAAGCCCCCGACCCTGGCTACCTATGATGGTACGACCGACCCGGACGACCACATTGAAAACATCGATGCGATGCTCGACTACAGAAACGTCCGGGGAGCCATCAAGTGCAGGCTCTTCCCAACGACCCTGAGGAAGGGTGCGCTGACATGGTATAAAAGCCTCGAGCCCGAATCCATCACCTCCTGGAAAGAGCTGAAGAGGCAATTCTCCAAGCACTTCACCGCTTCCCGGCGACACCCGAAAACGAAGGCTTCCCTGGAAGCCAACATCCAGAGAAAAGAAGAATCTCTCTGGGACTACATAGAGAGATTTAACTGGGAGGTTGTCTAAGTATCTACCTCAGACAACATGAAGAGATATTAGATTGAGCGAGGACTGCGACCTCGCAGTGACTTCGCCAAGGCGGTTGGCATCGAAAGGCCTAACACGTTAGATGCACTTCTTCACAAGGCCCAAGCCTACATCCAGTACGAGGAGAAGGAGGCCGCCAACTTCGCCCGCGACTCGCAAAACCAGTAGAGTGCTATAAACTCTAGGCACGGAGACGCCACTGATCTCCAACGTGACAGGGAGAAAAGAATGGAAGATCGACCCCGAGACTCCCGAGAGCAAAGGGGGTCAGCAGGCCGCTTCACTGAGTACACGCTACTCACAGCTCCCCGCAAGTGCATTCTTGTCGAGTGCATCAACTCGGAGTTCCAAAGAGGTGGTGTCCGCTTCCCGAAGCCGACACCCCCTAAGCCCAATGCCGACAAGTCCAAGTACTGTCGGTTCCATATGAGTCATGGACACGTCATGGAATATTGCATCCACCTTAAGGATGCCATCGAAATCCTAATCTAGGAAGGGCACCTGAAGCAATATACCAGGAGGAACGAAGCTCCTTGACAGGAGGCTCGCGAGGCGAAGAAGGTCGAGGAGGTAACACCATCCTCCGACGACACTGGGCTGCAATTCGCTCTATGTGTCTCTCGACCAGAGGACTTCTACCTCCCCTACGAGGACGACGCGCCCATGTCTGCTCGTAGCCCATGGGAGAGCTTCCCCTCCGCCATGGTCATATCTGGCGAATGGTTCAACAAGCTCTCTGTGGGGTCGGTGAAGTGAAAGTTTGACGATCTGATAGAGGCGAGCTCAGCACAGAAAGCCACCTTTGACAAAGTCCAGGGGATATCAAACCCCATCACTTCCTACCTCGAAGAGCTACCGGGTGGCGCCCCCAATTCCAGCATCCCTCTCCTGATCACAGCACAGATGGCGAACTTCAATGTACGTCACATCCTCGTCGACCATGGAAGCTCAGTGGACATAATGTATGCCTATCTATTCACCACCATCCAGCTCGACAAGATGCATCTGACCCCGTACATCGCCTCCGACTTGCAGGGCTTCAACGACACCACCACAAGGCTGTGGGGCTACGTCGAGCTAGTGGTCACCTTCGAGAATGATGAGACTGTCCGGCAGGCCAAGGTTTGTTTCTTGGTGATAGAGTGCCCATCTCTATACCAGTGCATTCTGGGAAGGCCAACCTTGTCCGAGCTAACAGTGGTGTCATCTACAATCCACCTGAAGATGAAGTACTACACGGCCAGAGGTCGCGTCGTCACATTCCAGGGAGATATTGAGGCTGCCAGAAGATGTTTTGAGGCAACCACCAAGGGAATGATCTCGATTAACATCAAGCCTAAAACCACAGGCAAGCCAGCCTAGGCCAAGGAGCAGAAGCCATTACTGCGTGTCAACGCGGTCGGCCTCGACATTCGCTTCCCCAGCAAGCAGGAGCAAAACGAAGTAGCAAATCACGCCCCTCCAGTAGATGGTGGAAATATGTAGCTTTTTCATCCTGTGTGCCCCATTCCAGATGGTGACTTTGAGCTCATCACGCTCGGCGACGATCCAAACAGGAGCGTAAAGATCGACATAGGACTCCCCGATTTGGCGAGGAAGCAGCTAAAGGTCTGCCTCAGGGAGAATACTGACTTATTCACGTGCAGTGCTGCAGAGATGCTCAGGCTTGACCCCAACATGGCCTGCCACCAGCTCACCATAGATCCATCCGTTAGGGTTGTAGTACAACATATGCGTAGGCAGTCTCTTGAGAAAGCGGAGGCTGCTGAAAAAGCTGTAAAAACCTTTTAGAGGAAAATTATATTTCGGAAGCCCAGTACACAACCTGGATGTCCAACGTTGTATTGGTTAAAAATTCTAATGGAAAATGGAAAATGTGTGTTTATTATACCGATCTTAACCGGGCATGTCCCAAAAATGCATATCCATTGACTAACAACGACGAACTTGTTGACAATTCTGCAGGTTTTAAATTACTATTGTTCATGGACGCGTACTCAGGGTACAATCATATCCCTATGGCAAAGGCCGACAAGCAATACACGACTTTCATGACCGAGTCGAGCAATTATTACTACAACGTAATTCCCTTTGGTCTGAAAAACGTCGGCACGACTTACCTGCGAATGATAAACAAAGTCTTCCGGTGAGAAATTGGAGACATGCTTGAGGTCTACATGGATGAAATGATCGTGAGATCACGAGAAAAAATTGACCATACCGCCCATCTCTGAAGGGTCTTCGATGCAGCGAGGAGATGCAGAATGATATTCAACCCGGAGAAGTACACCTTCGATGTCCGAGCAGGCAAATTCCTTGGCTTCTACCTGACAGAACATAGAAACGAGGAGAACCCTGACAAGTGCAAAGCATTCTCTGAGTTCACAATGCCGAACTCGAAGAAATCAATCCAATCCCTAAACAGGATGCTCGCCTCATTGTCCCGCTTCGTGGCCAAGTATGCCCAACACACACTCTGTTTTTCAAGCTCTTGTGCAAAGAGGCCACGTTCGAGTGGACCGAGGAGTGCGAGCAAGCCCTCCTCTAACTCAAACAAGTCCTCTCGCAGCCCCTGGTCCTCTCCCAGATAGAGAGCGGGGAGACTTTATATTTATACCTCGTTGTCGCAATCGAGGCCATCAGCGCGACTTTTATGCGCGAAAACCCCGAGGGACAGAAACCAATATACTTCTCCAGCAAAGCTCTCCAAGGGCCCGAACTCAGGTACCAGCTGATCGAGAAGGTCGCTCTGGCCCTCATCAACGCGATCAGAAGGCAGCAACACTACTTTTTGGCCCACACGATCGTGGTAACGACGGACCAACCCGTGAAGCAGATGCTCGGCCGTCCCGATATGGCGGGTAGGATGCTTAAGTGGTTGTTCGAACTCTCTGAGTTCGATGTCAAGTACGAGATCAGGAAGCCCTGAAGGCTCAGGTGCTAGCCGACTTCGTCGCAGAAATGGCCGCCCCGATCTACTCGACCGACGGATCTGTAAGTGGACAATCTATGTCGATGGGGCATCCTGCTCGACAGGAAGTGGAACGGGCATCATTCTCGAGAATGAAGAAGGCATCTTAGTCGAGGTCTCTCTCTCCCTATCCTTCCCGACATCAAACAACCAGGCCGAGTACAAGGCCTTCCTCACCGGACTGCGCCTGGCCGAGGACCTCGGTGCGAAAGAGGTAAAGATATTTATCGACTCCCAGCTCGTCGCCTCTCAGGTGCGGGGAGAGTACCAGGCCAAAAACGACAACCTCGTTGAATACTTGACCCTGGTGAAAGATGGGATGAAAAATTCGATTTTGCATAAGTGAAACACGTTCCACGCGAACACAATACCAGGGCAGACATCCTGTCGAAGCAGGCAAGCACGAAGAAGAAAGGCGGAAATAAGTCTGTCATCCAAGAGGTACTCTCTCGACCAAGTATTGAGAAACCCACCCTGATCATTTATGTAAACGCCATCAGTGATAGCAACTATTGGCTGACCCCGGTATACACGTACCTCAGCACGGGGGAACTGCCCGACGACTCTGAGAAGGCTAGCGTGGTCAGACGCCGAGCTTGCTCGTACGTCTTGATCGAGGACAAATTGTGCCGACGGGAATTCTTCATTCTCCTCCTCAAATGAGTCGAGGAGTCCAAGATTCCTAACATACTCCACGAGATCCACGAAGGGATCAACGTGCAGCACCTCGGAGGACGATCCCTCGCCCGTAAGGCTATGTGGGCGGGATACTATTGGCCCACCATGCAACGGGACGCTAAGGTGCATGTCAAGAAGTGTGACTGGTGCCAACGACATGGGGACATGCAATTGGCCCCACCCAACGAGCTCAAAATGCTCTCGTCTCCGTGGCCTTTCGCCTGGTGAGGGATGGACATCCTCGGACCCTTCACCATAGGGTTGTACCAGAACAAATATCTGATAGTCGGCGTCGACTACTTTATAAAGTGGATAGAGGCTGAGGCCCTCGCCAAAATCACGACACACAACATACTCTATTTCTACAAAAGGAACATACTTACCCGGTTCGGCGTACCCCAAGCAATCGTCACCGACAATGGGACACAATGCACCAACAAGAACTTCCAAGACTTTGTTACCAAGCTGGGCACAAAGTAACACTTCACATATGTCGAGCACCCGCAAACGAACGGGCAAGCCGAAGTCGCGAACAGAGTGATCCTGCGAGGCCTGAAACGAAGACTAAGCGACGCTAAAAAGAGGTGGGTCGAGAAGCTACACAGCGTCCTCTGGGCCTATAGGACGACCCCACACTCGACCACTGGGGAGATTCCGTTCCGACTAACTTACGGAACCGAGGCAGTAATCCCGGTGGAAATAAGGGAACCCTCTAGGAGGACCGAATCTACCCTCGACGAGGAGACAAACGATGAGGACCTAAGGGAGGAGCTCGACTTGGTTGAAGAAATCCGGTCAGGGGCATCCCTCGGCGAAGCCTCGCTCAAGCAAAAAATAACTTTGCGACATAACAACCAAGTCATCAAACGTGAATTCCAGGTAGGAAGCCTAGTCCTACGAAGGAACCAAAAAGACTCGTGCGAGGGCAAACTCGTCCCGAACTGGGAGGGCTCCTATCGCATCCACGCGAGAACAGAAAACAGGGCCTACTGCCTCAAAAACCTACACGGGGAGGAACTTGCTCGACCATGGAACGCTGAAAAGCTTAAACAGTATTACAGCTAAACAATGCCCGCGACGTACTTGGTTTGACCGCGACGAAGTGTATCCCGACCACAAGAGCGCACTAGGGTACAAGCGTGACTCATAAACTCGAAACAAAAAGAAAAGAGCTCATTCTTGTGTGTGCGAGCAAACTCTTGATCCAACGAGGACACCTCAACCGAGCTCCACCATTGTCGTACCAATTAGGCAAAATGCCCAGTTCGCGATGGGAAGTTCACGCCGCGAAGCAAAGACCACGATCGAACTCTTAGCTTCATCGTTGGTCGGAGCCCGACTTCGACCACTTGACCAGTTCTCTGCACTGAAGATGACCAACTAAGTCGAGCAAAGACCCTAATCACTTAATGAAAATAGTCAAGCGCAATATTGCCTATTCATGAGGAAATTAAGTACTCGACATACAACAACACACACAAATATAAACACAATAAACAAAAAGAAACAATGCATTAAAGCGGACCAAGCCCATTATTCAAACATTATAACCACGCCGCGTAGGTCAGGCGATATCAAAACCCATGGCACGCAGGCCGGGGCAAAGTCATATTACAAATTAAGGCATGCAGGCCGGAAAAAATATAATCAAATGTGGTGCGCAGGCCAAATAGCTAAAGAATTAAATAGCAATTTCCTCCTCGTGCCGGTTCCCTCCGTCACTCTGGTCAGCACCACTGTTGGACACATCGGGAGCAACGACTTGGCCGTCGAC
Organism: Lathyrus tuberosus; assembly: GCA_022829125.1. Classification (NCBI taxonomy): domain Eukaryota; kingdom Viridiplantae; phylum Streptophyta; class Magnoliopsida; order Fabales; family Fabaceae; genus Lathyrus; species Lathyrus tuberosus. The sequence goes on along the minus strand of JALAZF010000048.1, from coordinate 1,501,303 downwards.
CACCCGATAAAACGAACTAATCCCATCGGTCACGAACTGGAGCTCGGGTTGACAATTTGAAGTTGATCCCATTGGTCACGAACTGGAGCCCGGGCTTGACAATCCAGAGTTGGTCCCTTTCCTCCTCAACCTTCCTCAACCGCCCCTGCATCTCGTTCATATCTTTGAGAAGGAGCACCTGGGCCTTATACTTCGACTGTTAGTCGAGAAGGTCAGTCTTCGCCTTGTCCCTCTCTGCCTCAAGGATCGTATTCTTCTCCCGCAACTTTTTTAGCTCATATGAGGGGCTAGTTTCATCATTAAGGACCAGGGTCGTCTCAAAAACCTTATAATGGTCGCCATATCCTCGCACAGGACTTTCCTTCTGCTCACCTTGTCCACCCCCATAATTGCTTTGGACTCTGCCGCGGGTACGATCAGAGATTTATCCCCGCTGAAGAGCTTTCGATGGAGGTGGCAGGGAGGCAACATGAATCTTTCCCCGACAACACCCTCCAGGAGGTCGACGAGACCAGACTCCTCGAGACGTTTCTTCTTGGCCGGAGGATCCTGAGGGATCGGGGACTGACTCCCCCGAGGAGAAGAAGAACCCCCGGACTGCTAGTCAGCATGAGCCATCAGTTGGGCTTTGGTAATGCGACCCTTGGTGGCCTTCTTAGTGCCTTTGGTCGCCATAAGCTTCATCACGCGTTTCTGAATGCTCGACATCTGGCCTGCAATAGAAAAAAAAATAAAATAAGTTAAGATAGCGAAGAAAAAGAAGCAGGCACGCGAGGGAAGAAAACACCCACTACCTAAGAACCTCAATGCTTCCTCGTCAGGCCCGCACTCGAAGAGGGCCTTAGTGTTGATTAGCCGAGACTCGCGACGAACCTCCCCGCGCTCGTCAAGAATAAAACTCCCGTCCTTGTTGACATACTTAGCAGGAGTGAAACTGGAGACGAACTCGACTATCTTCCCATAAGCAAGCCGATCCTCGGTGTTCAAAGCGTTGGGCTTCACGATGTATCTGTCCGTACCCTTGTTGAAGTGGTCCTCCTCCCACTCAAGAATGAACTTCACCTCTAAAGCCTCGACTTATTGCCCGTGCTCCTCCTCGATCACAAGGTCGTATAAGGAGTCAACGGCCACATGCGACACAGGCTTCACAACGAAGTATCTGTCCTTAAAGGTACAGATAGAATCCTGGTACGCCCTGAACAACTTCCTCGGCTGCTTCAGGGATACCGAACTATGTCGGCCTTGGAAGGATTGCTGTTGTAGGTGAAAGGTGCGGAAGAACAAGGGGAGCGTGGCACCAACACAAAGATATTGACACACGAGCTCGAAAGTTCGCACAAATGCAATCGTGTTGGGATGAAGCTGTGAAGGCGCCATATGTAACCACTGAAACACCCCTTTTTTGTAGTCACTAAAGAGCAGACGAAGCCCTGCATCTCGGAATGTGAACTCGTACATCGGGAACCGCATCCCTTTGAACGACGATCATGTCCGGTGCTTATCTCTGGGCTTGTTGAATATCCAATTCAGGGAGGCATCCTCGGCGAGATTCTCGACGGTCGCGAAGGCGTCCGAGCCGTCGAGGGCAAAACGCGATGCGGTGTGAGAGGTTCTTGCCCGACCCAATCTAAAGGCGTACGAGTTTGCTTAACCTCGACTTGCTCGACGGCCACGTCGGGATTGACTTCCTCATCGATCATAATGACACCCTCGGGCTTTGCAAAAATTTTACCTGAAAAGCAGTAGAAAATGGTGAATTCGACATCTAAGATCAAATCCACCCTTCCACCACAAATCAAGTGAAAGGGCAAAGAGAGGGGCGAGGAGTTGCTCAACAAACTTCCCCAACCAAAACCCTCGCTGAGGAAAACTCATATACACGAGGAGACCCTCCTCGACGGAGAGCAATGAACCTCTCTCCTCGGGAGAATGGCTCCTCAGCGCGTGAAACCCATCCAGTCTAACATGGGAAGCCTCCTCGACAAGAGACTTCCTTGCGGTGTTCACACGTTCAGGGGGAAAAGGGCTCCCCGAGACCTTCATCGTAGATCCCCGAGGCCTTCACCAGAAACCCTACGAAGTTTCTCGGAATCCTCATGAACTCCCCAAAATCTTCATCGGAAACTTCATGGTTCTGCCAGAAACTTCATAGTTCCGCCGGAAACTTCGTCAGTTCGCCGGAAACCTTATAGACTCAACGAAAATATCACCAGAAAATTCGTAGAATATGGAAAAAGGGCCGAGGACTTACTAGAATGAAGAAGATTCTGGACGGTGGAGAAAGACTGACGACAGATGTACTTTGGAGAGCAGAGAGAACTTTGAGAGATTTGTGGAAAATTTCTTAGTAGAATAGAGGGGAGCGTGCAAATGAAGCGGACTTCCCCCTATTTATAAACCCTAACACGGGAAGCGAGGCATCCCCTAGGCACTCAAATACCCCTACTCATAGCCGTCCTAGGCATTTATTGCTCTTGACACGTGGCCCTAGAAGACACCACATGTGTCATTTCAAATCCCTCTCCTGCTCGAGATCAGACGCGTCTGTTCCCTTCCGCTTCCATCACATCATCGACCACAATGCCCGACCCCTACGCTGCCAGGAACGTTTCCCCTAGAGAAGCAGAAAAAGAGCCGTGACTATGTGCGACGGGCAGGCCTCCCCGCGAGCACCTGTATCCGCGATGAACGCTTGGTCGATCTGTCGCCGGCCCTCTGTCGAGCGCAACAAGCGGCTCATAACCACCCGCAATTTTTCCGCGAGCTCAGCAAGTCAGACTCACGCGACGTTCCACCAGGCAAACCCCTGAGCTCCTCCTCGACGCAAGATTTGACTCTTAAGTCATTACTCCTACTTCGGAGCAACGACTTGGGGGGATCCTATTCTGGACTGGGCCAGAGGCTGCCACACTGTCGGGCACGATGTTAAAGCGGTCAAGTGTGAGAGCAAGAGTTGTCTCTGCAAGTTATCTTTATGTTTTGATGATAACAATGAGTATTTGTGAAAGAACTATTTTATGTTCTAATGTTTGTTTCTATGCAGATCATATTTATTTAATATATTAGATCAAACAAACATGGGCAAAGATGTGCGTAAAAGATTACATGCGAGTTACTATGTGTAACACAAGTTGCAAGAAGCAAGTTTGCTTCTGTATCTGGAAACAAGAAGAAAGATCCAAGGATGCCGATATTGCTGTTGCAATGCTCTCGTGGATGTTGTTCTGAAAGTGGTTATGATTCTGAAGATAGCGAAGCTTCAAAAGATATAATCTTTAGAAGAACCGAAGTGCTGAAGATTCTAATGACTTGAAGTTCTGAAGGTTGAAGGCTCTGAAGACCAAGTGCAGAAAGATTCTGAAGACTTATGAGTTCTAAAGATTATGGTTCTAAAGGTCAAGTGTTGAAGACTCTGAAGACCAAGTTCTGAAGACTCTGAGAAATAATTTGTGATTGATGTTCCTCCTCTTACGAGTAACATTGCTAACAGCCTAGTAGATGTGTTTTATAATCAACAGTGGACTAGATACTCCACCATGTTGGAGAAACCCATTTACGTAAATCTAGTTAAGGACTTCTAGAAGCATGCATACCTTGATCATGAAAGAGGGAGTATCACCTCTTATGTTTTTGAAGTCCCCATCTCCACTACTCCCTTCTCAATCACTCTCGCAACTGGATGTGAAAATGTTGGAATCTCTGTTGATTTTGACATGAATAAGTTCTTTGTTGCTAATAGATTTGCTCTTCTTCATGACCTGTCATCGGGATATAAACCTCTCAATCCTGAAAATCTCCTACCCATTCCCAAAGCCTGGTACAAGCTCGTGTTGTCCAACTTCCTTCCCAGAGGAGAAAACCATGTCATATTACGATATCATGATCATGAATTCATTTATTTTCTAATGAATGATATTCAGATAAACCTACCACACACAATCTTCAACTATCTCTGGAAATCCATCTCTGAGTCCAGAAATCGCACAAATTCTTACATTCCTTATGGAAGAGTTTTGTCAAAGATTTTCTTCAGAGACGGAATATTGAATATATTCAAAGAAACAATAGCAGAGGATGGTCCTGAAAACTCTCTAGATGACTGCTTGTTGAAGACAAACTGTGAAGTCTTTAGTGATTAGAAAAACAAGACTTATCTCTGCTTAACAGTATCTGCTTTATGCATGTCCTTCTTGTGTTTGTCTAAATTGTATATGTTCTGGTCGTTGTACTCATGTAGGTTTGCCCGTAATTTATTTAGGTCTGATCAATAGTTAAATTTGTATCCGTGAATCCTTCTTAATTAATGAAGTATTTTCCTTTTCTGTTAGATGGCCCATATTCTCAAGAATGCTCATTTCTCACGTTCATCACTGCTTAAAGTTGAATTTAAATAATTCAAGAATCTGATATACATTAAGAGAAATTTGGATTTATTTAAATAAGTCACGTATACATTTTTACATGTATCTATTGAAAGACATATGAAAGATTTTGAGTGGCTCAAGAAACCGTCATCATTAAAATTGCCTGTTACATTTGCCACTCATAGGAGAGCAGTTATCACCCACGATCGATTGATATTCCCCCATTAAGAGATTAACTGCTCCTTTTCTTTTCCCGTGTATCTATGTCTCTTAGCATACCCTAGGCAATCATAACTTACCTAGGAAATAGTAAATGCAAATCTTTTTAATCGATTTAGTCGCTACTCTCATTTAATTTCCTCCACTCCCATTCATTTATAAATGGTAGGAATTCCCCTTTCACTTTATTCCATTCTCAACCTAAACTATCATCTTCCTAAATCCTTATTTAAACTGCAACTATGTCTGCTCCAACTTTTACTAGAAACATAGAAACTCTAGAAGTCATCTCTGAAAAATGACCAAACCTAGCTCGACTCAAACATGATGGTCTAGAAATTGTAAAAGGCATGCAGATCCAATCTTGGCATGGTTACTACTCATTGCTAAACGGTCCTGTCTATCCGGCTCTTGTTAAGGAATTCTAGAAATATGCCAAGATTAGTAATGACGGCAATACCATCTGGTCAGAAGTTTATCGCCTCCCAATTGCTATATCTATTTCCTCAATAGAGAAGATCATAAAATGTGTCTCTTCTGGAGTCACTATTGATGACTATCAATCTAACTTGGGCATGGTGGAGAGATGCAAGATTTTGTTTGATTATTTGGTTCCTTATGAACCAAACAACCCTGAGAAGCTTCTTCCTTCTCCTAGAACATGGTTCAGATTCTCTCTAACCAACCTTCGTCCTCGTGCAACTGCAAGAAGCACTTTGTCCCATGATGACAGAGTCTTTGTCTTCCTCCTGACGCATCACTTTAGGATCGACCTTCCCAAAACCATCTCCAACCACTTGAAACACTCTATTAAAGTTTCAAGAACTCAGATGCATTCATACGTTCCTTACGGAAGGATACTATCTGAGATAATGCTGAAAGAAAGGTTATGGGGATTGTTAAGCAGACTTGGACCAGAACCTTCAGTGATTGAAACAAGATGTGCTAGAGCAGACAATGTTGAAGACCTTGATGATTAAAGTCTTAACTATAGGTGTCTTACTAGTCTTTGCCATGTTCTGTTGTTTAGATCTAAGTTTTGGTGTTGATGTTTCTACTTTATTCTCTACTTGCTGTTTCTCAATCAATCAATCAATGGAATTTCCTTAGTTCTATTCTCGAATGGCTTACATGTATTATTATTACTAATTCTGATAGATTGTTCATTGTCATATTGATCACATTTAAAATGCTGAAACCCTCTGACTTTTTGATGATGTCAAAAAGGGAGAGAAATAGAAATATGATTTTGATAGAAATAGAAATATAATTTTGATAGAATGCAAAACTCAAACAAGTAAATCAATGATATAAAATGTGTTTACCACTAACGATTGTTTAATGTTTTAACCGAAGAACTCTGAACAAGTTCACTAGGCATTCTTAGAACAGGTTAAATTAAAAGAACTCTGTTAAAGTTCTTATGAACCGTTGTTCATATAATCGAAGTTGTACACTTCGTGAATATATGTTCAGAATCAGGTTGACCCAGTATTGTTCAGAAGTTGAGAACTTTCTGAAAGTCAAATTTATCGTGATTCTTGTTTCATATTGTTCAGAAGTTGTAAGTTGTCTAAAAATATGATATTCAGAACATAAGAATCTGAAAGCAGTCAAAACAAAGCCTACATTCAGAGATGCTTTTCAGAAGAACTGAGCAAATCAGAAGTTGAAGACTATCTGAAGAACTGGATAGAAGATCCAAGAAGAGGAAGTTCTGATAAACCAAGAATTCAACTCAGTATAAAATGAATTGGTATCAGACTCAACTTACAACGACATCAGATTCAGAATCAAGCTTTGATTGACCACAAAATACCTTCATTGTTATCATGTCTACAAGGGTATCAAGACTTCAAATCAAGCTTTGATTGATCACAAAATATCTATCAATGAGATCAAGAATCAAGCTTTGATGAACCACTGAGTTGTGACAGTAACAAGGCTCTGAGATGAAGGCATGTGTTCAAGTCAAACTCTGAAAAATCAAGATCGTAATTGATGATCAGAACCGGTATGACCAAATCAAGAATTTGAAAATCATCATGTCTGAAACCCAGGGGGAGTTTCTTACGTCAAAAGACAAGTTCAATTCTGATATATAGTGTGGCTAAGTTATTAGAAGAGAATTATTATATCTCAATGCTAAAATGATTCTGCTGAAAAGTAGAAATTGCTTCAGAAGACTCTGAAGATTATGACCTCTGATACGACGTCCAAGGAACTAAGTTCTAAAGATCTGAAGACATAGGTTCTAATGAATAAGTCCAGATGCTGAAGACTTTTTGTCTCCTTAAGACAAGTAGGGAAGTTTTTCTTCTCTATTCTATGGTCTGACAACTCAAAATTGTTAGTTTGTGAGTCTTTGGATCATATAAGATTCTAGATGATCAAAGATAAAATTTTGGGGTTAACACATTCAGGGGGAGCTGTTGTTCCAGACTCTGAATATGTTTAGTTTTGGTGATTACCTTGTATAAAATGTTCTATCAAAATACATGGTTTTGTCATCATCAAAAAGGGGGAGATTGTGAGAGCAAGAGTTGTCTCTGCAAGTCATCTCTATGTTTTGATGATAACAATGAGTATTTGTGAAAGAACTATTTTATGTTCTAATGTTTGTTTCTGTGCAGATCATATTTATTTAATATATTAGATCAAACAAACATGTGCAAAGATGTGCGTAAAAGATTACATGCGAGTTACTATGTGTAACACAAGTCGCAAGAAGCAAGTTTGCTTCTGTATCTGGAAACAAGAAGAAAGATCCAAGGATGCCGATATTTCTGTTGCAATGCTCTTGTGGATGTTGTTCTGAAAGTGGTTATGATTCTGAAGATAGCGAAGCTTCTAAAGATATAATCTTTAGAAGAACCGAAGTGCTGAAGATTCTAATGACTTGAACTTTTGAAGGCTGAAGGCTCTGAAGACTAAGTGCAGAAAGATTCTGAAGACTTATGAGTTATAAAAATTATGGTTCTAAAGATCAAGTGCTGAAGACTCTGAAGACCAAGTTCTGAAGACTTGAAGCATTGAAGATAACGGGTTTCAAAACAAGTGCTGAAGCTCTGAAGACAGATTCCTAATGGACAAGTTCTAAAGACTTAAGACTTGAAGATTCTGAAGACCCAGTTATAAAGTCTCTACTCATGCTTCAATTAATTACCATCAGAAGCCTCTGAAGATTTGAAGACAAATGTTACTGTTAACAATGACTGTACACCGTACTAAAAAGATCTATCCCATCACTTCTTCTAATGTAAAAAAAATATATGGCAGTACAACTTTCATCATTGCATAACGACTCTTTTCAAACAACCAACAACTCTTCAACGACTATATTTTACTTGGCTATTTAAAGGAAAGGAGTATGCGCTTCTGAAGGTGTCGATGTGATGATAGTCGCAACGATCAGTTATCGTTGTTACACTTAACATATAAAGCTATCACCATTAACACACGACCATTGTTGTTGAAGCTCAAAGATCATCATTCAACACAAAAACAATCAATTGGAACAAAAGTTGTTGATGAACAAGACATTATTGCAAATCAGTCAAGTCATCAACCAACTACATCATCTCTGAAGATCAAAGATCAGTAGCAAGGGAGTTGTTGCTCAAAGCTTGCTCAACGAAGAAGATGAAGAATTCTCAAGATGTTAGTCAACTGTCAAATCATGTACATCTTGCTAGAATCATGTAGTTTGCAAGGAGTTGTTGCTCACATCTTGCTAGAACACTTTGTGTTCATTTGTACTTAAACTTAGGAGTTATCTGCTTGTTAAGAAGCATCAATGTAATCTCCAGAACAACTAATTCTATGTGAATTAGGATTCCTCAAGTGATCAGTGTGATCAGAGACTTGAGAAGACAATGACTTGGTGTCATTGTGGAAATCCTGAAATATGGTCAATGATAGTCATATCTCAAAGAGGACCAATTGTGGGTCAGACTCTTGTGAGATCACTGATGGAACTCATTGAAAATCCTGGAAGAATGGTCAGTAAACGTTATATTCGTTAACTCGGATCACTGAACGTTTAGTTGTGAAATCCTGGTAGTAGGTCTTGCGAGATTGGAACCTATTGGTCAATGTTCGTTATATCCATTAACTTGGATCCCTGAACGGTTCATTATGGTTTAGTCACAGCTGAGGTTATGCAGGTTGTTAGTCACCGGCGTTAGCCCGTGCATCTGTAATCGGTGTTTGATTATAGTGGATTAAGTCCTTGTGTTCAAGGCGAAATTACCTTGGAAGGGTGGACTGGACTAGCTTGAGAATGGCTCAAGTGAACCAGGGTATGTCGTGTGTTCTTTACTCTTATTTATGCTTTGTTTTATTGTTTATGTTTCTGTATCAATTATCAGAACCTTGTATAGCCAGTCAGAACCTTGCAACTCAACTCTGATGAGCTTCCGCATTGCAAGTCTGATTAATGCATCGCTTATTCAGATTCTCCCTGTTGCTTATGCTTCATGCATCGCACAGTCTAAATGACGCATCGCAAGTCAGAGTCTCTCAATGCAACTCTGATATTCTCTTAGCGCATTAAGATAAGAGTCAAGAAGTTGTTAAGAGTTAAAACACAATTCAAACCCCCCTTTCTTGTGTCTTTCTTGTACCTTCATCAAGCGGCAAGCAACAAAAAGATTTGGAAGTATTTTTCCGGGAATTTATCGTGTCCACAGAGATAGGTGTTATTGAACTGCCGTTCGACAATTTAAATGTTATAGAGTTTTGGTTTAAATTGGGTTTAAATTAAATGCGAGAAATAAAACTTATGAAAATAAAAAGAATTCATTCGTCAACATTATCACGTATTGCTCACAACAAAGGTTATGTCTAACGCAAAGTTGAGAGAACAACCGCATTGCCTCATCGATGATGTCTCACGCAACTCGACCATACGGAAGCATTAAGTTCCGATACCCAAGTGAATATTAAGCCTAAATCTATCTCTAGAATATAGAACCTAATAGACGTTCATCCTAAATCCGGATTCAAAGAGGATATGTCTAGCGCAACTCAAAACCAAATAAAGAAAGCAATCATCAACATTAATTTGTAAAATGAGTTTTATACAACACCATGAGCAATAAATATAAATATAATCAAGGTAAACTTACATACAAACTCACAACAAATGGAAACTACAAAGGGAAGAGAGAAGAGGAATCAAAATCTCTCGCGGTGTCAATCACGATCCAAGAATCATCCACCCCCAATCGTCGAGTTGCAACCTCCACTGATATTTTTCTAAGCTCTATACTATCAAAAAAAGAAGTTTTGATGAATTGGGAACAAATACCCTAAAACATAACCTAAAAAATGACTGAAAATGAACTTATAGTGATTACAAAATCCTTCAAGTTCGCAAAGCAAACTTTTATTCGCAAAGCGAACTCCAAAAATTGGCACTTAAGTGCCTCAGAATAGCTAAACCGCCTCTGCAATTCTCCAGAAGTTCACAATTCGAACTTTTATTCGCAAAGCGAATATTCGCTAGAAAGTTCACAAAGCGAACTTTGGTCCCTTTTTCCACAGCCATAATTCTGGGAGCATTCGCTGGGAAGTTCGCAAAGCGAACTTGACAGCAAACCAGCCCTTATTTTGACCACAACTTATGAACTGTAACTCGGATTGACGCATGGTCGGAAGCGCTGGAAATCTTATTTAATGCTCTATACAACAATGGCAAAATATCTTTGCTTGAATACCTACAAAAATGAGAGAAAATCAATTAAACTCAATGATATTTACATGATACGCAAAATATACTCTATAACGTAAACTAAACGTAATTACAAACAAAAACGGGGTTTATTCGTACGATATTAACAAAAAGTATCAATAAATGCAACAAAACTGTTATACAAAAATAGGTACAATTTGCACTTATCACACGACCCAACTCATCCCTCGTCAGGGAGGGCCCAATGAAGACCCAACTCATCTAGTCACACGGGGAGCGCTCACGCGTCTCCCCCACGTTTTCCACGTGCCCTTCACGCGGGGACACGTCATCAGGAAACTACCCGCATCTGAAAGAACAGGTCACCCACCTTCCAAAGATCACGAGGCAGTTGACCCAAGGCGAAGACCGCGTGCTGGTCTTCCCTACGCCACGTAGACCCTGACAGTTAATCGTATTGGGTCTAAGGATCCAGCCCAATGCAAAGTAACCGTTGACCCAACGCTGGGGGCATATTATAAATACTCTCTTTTACTAGAGGGTTAGATATTCTATTCTCACACTTTTTCTGTACTTGTTGGAATTCAACCATAACCTATGGTAATTCCTTTATTAATCTTGATCTCAAGATTGTTCACAAAACTACAAACACGCAATTGCAATGATAGAGATGAAGAACAAACAACAAGAAAGAAACGAGAGAAGAGAAATATTTGGAGAAAAATGTTACCCACGAACTGTGGAATTTCTGATTATTATTGATCACTTGCAAATCTGCAACTGTGAATACAAGCACTGTGATTCTTCACTACTTGTTATAATTCTCGTATTTACAAAATACAAGGGATACTCCCTATTTATAGACTTAGGTTTACTTGATCTCTAAGCAAAAACTCAAAACTATAAAAGCCCAAAATATCTATTTTGGAACTAAATCAAATCTAATCTAAATCATATCTAAATCAAATCTAAAACAAATCTGTGTGAAATAACTGTTTCGACATACACCCTTCGACACTTCGACTTAGACATTTCGACACTTCCTTGCTTCGACACTTCGACACAAGGAATTACAATTTAAAACACCACCTAATTCATTGTGTCTAAGCTGTCTACATTCATCATGACTCTTAGTCTTCTGAAGGCTTCGACCTGCACTCCCTTCATCATGATATCTACAATCTGATTCTCAGTTCTGCAGTGTTTCAAGTTCATCTTCCCTTCTGCTACCTGCTCTCGAAGATAATGGAACCTCATTTCGATGTGCTTGCTTCGACCGTGAGCTATTGGATTCTTCGCCAAGTTGATAGCTGACATGCTGTCGATCTTTATGGTAATTGCTCTATGACTCTTCCCTGTAATCTCTTCGACCAAGTTCACCATCCAAGTTGCTTGACATGCACAAAGAGAAGCAGCTATGTATTCTGCTTCGCATGATGACAATGCCACTACTGGCTCCTTTCTCGAACTCCAAGCAACGGGTGCACCACCTAACATAAACACATATCCAGCTGTGAATTTCCTATCCTCAACATCACTGCACCAGCTGGAGTCGGTGTATCCCACTAACTTGCATTCTTTCCCTTCATCAGCTGCAGGAAACAAAATATCGTAGTCGAGAGTCCCTTTCAGATACCTTAGTATCCTTTTCGTCGCTGTTAGGTGTGATACCTTTGGTTTCTGCATGAATCTACTTACCATACCCACACTGTATGCTGTCAGGCCTTATGTGACAAAGGTATCAAAGTGACCCAATAAGTCTTCTGTATTGGGTTAGGTCGACGTCATCTTCATCTGAATCCTTCGACAGTTGCAGTCTGATCTCAGCTGGAGTCAAAGTTGGGTTGCAATCTTGCATCTCAAATCTCTAGAGCATTTCGCCTGCATATCTTCTTTGGTGCATCATCAAACCTCTACTAGTCTTGTAGAATTCGATGCCAAGGAAATATGAGAGATTTCCCAAGTCTGACATTTCAAACTCCTCACTCAGGTCATGTTTGAAATCTTCAATCTCCTTTTTGCAACTCCCTGTTATCAACAAATCATCGACATAGAGACATAGTACAAGCAATTCATTATTGCTTCTCCTTACATACACTTCATGCTCAGTCGTACACTTCACAAATTCCTTCTCCCTTAAGAAGTTGTCGATTTTCTTATTCCAAGCTCTTGGAGCTTGCTTAAGTCCGTATAGGGCTTTATGCAGCCTATACACCTTTCCTTCTTGGCCTCGTTTCACATACCCAGCTGGTTGTGCGACATAGACTTCTTTATCTAAGGGGCCATTAAGGAATGCACACTTCACGTCCATCTGACATGTGTGCCAATTGTTCATACTTGCTAGAGCTACAACCAACCTGATTGTTTCGATCCAAGCAACAGGTGCGGACACTTCATCAAAGTCGATTCCTTCCTTCTGTAGAAATCTTTTCGCCACAAGTCTCGTCTTGTGTCGAATTACTTTTCCTCTAGGATTCACCTTCACCTGGTACACCCATTTCACATCAATTGCCTTCTTGCCTTGAGGCAATTCGACAAGTGACCAGGTGTTGTTGACTTCGATGGACTCTAACTCTTCATTCATTGCTTTCACCCACTTCAAATCTTTCAATGCCTCAGCTGCATTGACTGGTTCGACATCTGCGTAGAAAGCATAATGTACCAACTCACCCTCTTCATTCACCGCATCATCTGATGTAATTTCACATTCTTGCAACCTTGTAGACATGTGTCTTGTTCGTCGAGGTCTGCTTGGGCCTGCTTCATCTATGACTGGCTCCTGTCGAACTTCTCTTTCGACTTCAATGGCTGGTTCTTCACAAGAGATTCTCACTGAATCCTTCTTGGCATTCACAGTCCAATCCCATTCTTTAAGCTCATCTATGATCACGTCCCTATTGATCACTACCTTCTTATTCACTGGGTCGAACAACTTGTAACCTCCAGTCGAATGATATCCTATTAAGATCATCTGATTCAACTTGTCATCAAGTTTCCTTCTCAACTGATATGGCACATGTCTATGTGCTATAGATCCAAACACCTTCAAGTGACTGAGGCTAGGCTTGACATCAGACCAACATTCTTCTTCGTCGAACATCTGTTCAAAATATATGTTGTTGTCGAAACTGCTTCTCCCCAGAATTCTTTGGGTAAATGCTTTCCATTCAACATACTTCTCACCATGTTCATGATGGTTCTGTTCTTTCATTCTGCAACTCCATTTTGCTGTGGAGTATAGGGTGGCACCACCTCATGCACAATCCCTTCCTTTTCACATAATGCATTGAACTCTTTCGACACATACTCTCCACCACCATCAGTCCTCAGAATTTTCAGCTTTCGACCACTCTGCCTTTCGACCATAGATTTGAATCTGGCAAATACCTCGATCACATCACTTTTTTTCTTGATGAGGTAAGTCCACAACTTTCGACTGTAATCATCTATGAACGTGACAAAGTACCTGTTTCCACCAATCGAATCCACCTGGATTGGACCACATACATCAGAGTATATGACTTCCAGAATTGCCTTCGACTTCCTTCCTACATCCTTGCTGAAGTTATTCTTGTGTTGTTTCGACTGAACACACTCTTCACAGACTTCACTTGGAATGTCGATTTCTGGTAATCCTGAAACCATATTTCTTCTCTTTAGTTCTCTGATGTCATTGAAGTTGAGATGGCCTAGTCGAAAATGCCATAACCACGCATCTGTATTGGCTGTTGTTGCTAGACACTTGTGCTTCATCACCTTTAGTTCAATCTTGAAGGTCCTATTCTGAGACATTGAAGCCTTCAAGATCAACCTACCACCTGCGTCGAGAACTCTCATCATATTGTCTTCGACAACTACCTTGTAGTTCTTTTCGACAAGCTGCCCTATACTGAGCAAATTACTCTTCATGCCTGGTATGTACAACACATTGGAAATTATTGACTTTTTGTCATCTTTCCTCATAATCAGAACATCACCAACACCTTCAGCTGCTAGAGTGTTGTCATTTGCAAACTTCACCGTGTTCTTCGACGAGAGCTTCATGTTGACAAACCAATATTTCCTTCCAGTCATGTGTGATGAGCATCCTGAGTCCAAGTACCACTGATCTTGGAATCTTTCGTCATCTCTTGTTGTGACCATCAGCAACGCCTCTTCTTCTTCATGTTTCGCCAGCTTTGCATCAGTTTCTTGATTTTTCTTCTTTTCTGGACAATCACTAACATAGTGACCATACTTCTGACAATTGAAACATTGAATATGACTTTTGTTCGGCTTTCGACCACCACCTCTTCCTCTACCTGCAACACCACCTCTTTGGTTGCCTTGGTTCCAGGGTTTCTTCTGAGTCGAATTGTTGTAGCCTCCTCTATCTTTGTTTCCATTCACGTTTCCTTTGCCTTTCCTTTCTTTTTCTGACTGCGCCTGCAAAGCCATATCACTTTTTGACTTGCCTGCAGCTCTTTCAGCCATCCTTTGTTCATGAGACGCAAGCGTCCCTTGAAGCTCTTCCTTCGTCAATACTGACAAGTCTTTCGACTCTTCTATGGAAACTACCACGTGGTCGAACTTTGGAGCCAATGACCTCAAGATCTTTGCAACAACTGGTCTTGATGTCAACACCTCTCCACATACTTTGATTTGATTCACCAGCTTTGTAACTCTGGTGAAGAAATTTGTTATACTTTCGTTGTCTTCCATCTGAAGCAACTCATAGGTTCTCTTGTGAGTTTGTAACCTCACCTCTTTCACATTCTCTGCGCCTCCAAACGACTTTTCAAGAATCTCCCATGCTTCCTTCGCTGACTCTGCATCACTAACTTTTTCAAAGTTATCTGGATCAACACACTGATGGATTATAAAGAGGGCTTTATAATCTTTCTTCTTCAATTCTTTGTGTGCAGTTTTTTCTTGATCCGTCGCGTTCTCCCCAAGCGCTGTTACTCCTTCCTTCACAAGATCACAAAGATCTTGATAACAGAAAACCACCTTGATCTGCTTGCACCAATTCTCATAATTATCTTTCTTGAGAATTGGTAGGGTCGCCGAAAAGTGCCCATTTGAATGATTCATAGCCATCACGATTTTTCTTCCTTGAATCGCAAC
This sequence comes from Lathyrus tuberosus, assembly GCA_022829125.1. Classification (NCBI taxonomy): domain Eukaryota; kingdom Viridiplantae; phylum Streptophyta; class Magnoliopsida; order Fabales; family Fabaceae; genus Lathyrus; species Lathyrus tuberosus. Next base: position 1,485,919 of record JALAZF010000048.1, on the reverse strand, counting down.
CGGAGCTCTAGATACCAGATGTTGGAATTCAACCACAACCTATGGTAATTCCTCTATTAATCTTGATCTCAAGATTGTTCACAAACCCACAAACACGCAATGGCAATGATAGAGATGAAGAACAAACAACAAGAAAGAAACGAGAGAAGAAAAATATTTGGAGAAAAATGTTACCCACGAACTGTGGGATTTCTGATTATTATTGATCACTTGCAAATCTGCAACTGTGGATACAAGCACTGTGATCCTTCACTACTTGTTATAATTCTCGTTATTACAAAATACAAGGGATACTCCCTATTTATAGACTTAGGTTTACTTGATCTCCAAGCAAAAGTCCAAAATATATATTTTGGAACTAAATCAAATCTAAAACAAATCTGTGTGAAACAACTGTTTCGACACACACCCTTCGACACTTCCTTGCTTCGACACTTCGACACAAAGAATTACAATTTAATAGTATTTGCCTTCTCTTTTACTGAAACTGACTTTAGCATCAAAATAACTTGCAGCTCGCTGCTGATCCCTTTCTAATATGATAAGATCAATAGAAATCATGAGACAATAGTGATAATAAATGGTTGAGATTTATTCTTGCCTTTGTTATTTTCACTTTTTCTTAAGCATTTTCCTAAAAGAAATTATTGAACTTATTTATATATTCCCTTTTATACTTTGTTGAATAAACAAAATATTTTTGTTTCATCTCAGTTTGCAAAGTCTGAGATCTTCCTTGTCGTATAACATCGAAGTCACCACTGTAATTCAAGTACCCCGCTGGTTTGTATTGTGAGTTTTTCATTTCTTCTTCACCATCCATCCTCTTTCTACTCTATTTCTTATGGCTTCATTATCCATTTTTGTTTATTTTATTTTTCAAAAAATCTCCATTTTTTTTGTCGTGAAATGCATCTGAGGCTGCCACACAGTGATGCGCGCCGGCCAGCCGCCGCACTGCCGCGATCGCGCCGCTATTGGCTGCGATTAACCGCCTAGTTATGTAGGAGATCAGAACTAGATATTATTACCCATTATGTTTTCCTCTCAAATGCTCCTTCCTTTGTGTTATTGAGTTTTTCAACAGAACTTTATTGAAGTTCAATTGTTCAAATTAGGGTTTCGGATTCTGGAAAAGGCTTTTGGGATGGCAGCAATTTATAGTCTTTACATCATCAATAAGTCTGGCGGATTGATCTACTATAAGGTTTCATTGCTTGCTACTCTGGGTTTTAAATTATTTTTATTTTATTTCCTGAAATATATATTATTGTGCTCAAATTTTGTTAATATATGAAGGATGGCAGCGCCATGGCATTTTTTGGCGACACCATATAGCAGATATTTTGCTTTCCCCCCCGTGGTCAGCCGTCCGCTACCGATAACACTATACGTGTCGGACACCGGACACGGTTTCAGCCAAAAGTGTCGATGCAACATAGGTTTCTTAGTAATAGTATATATGAGTGGTGTTAAGTTCTGTGCCTCTTAGAGATTTCAGTATATTTAAGAAATTTGCTGAATCAGCATATAAATATGATATAATGATAGGACACCAAGGTCCAACACTTTTGATGACCCAATAGTTAGACCCAATTCACACAAGCACAATTTCTAGAGATTGTAGAAGTAGAGGGAATAAGAGTTAGTCAGTACCCTCCCTGATTTTAAGATAGTTAGTTAGGAGAGTGTTCTCTCGGGCTAGAATACGAGTCTCTGACTCTGGGTTATCACTTGCATTCTGTTAGTTTCAACCATTGTAAAAGCTTTGAGCTGGGTTAACACATTTTGCTTTCTTAAATTTTTGGGTTCAATCATATGACTTCCCTGGGGAAAGATGAAAATAATGATAATCTTCTTATATTGACAGACTTATAGAAATTTTTTATTTGTATTGTCAAAGTTGAAGAAAAACGTGAAAACTCTAATAAAGAGAATTAAAGGAGACCTTGATTAATAATAGCCTTTTGACAAATCAGAATGGTATCATGTAATCCATAGACGTTAACTAGAACCAATCCCATCTATGCAAAAAAGCTTTTGCTGTTGTTGCACTGTTGAATTAGAACATTCTTTTTTAATTGAAATTATGATTTATAATTTCTTAAACTTTTTATTTTTAGGATTATGGGTCAGCTGGACGAATGGATACCAATGATACCTTACGAGTTGCTAGCTTATGGCATTCAATGCATGCCATCTCTCAGCAGTTATCACCCGTGTCAGGCTGTTCGGGAATTGAACTACTCCAAGCTGACACATTTGATCTTCATTGCTTCCAATCCCTAACAGGTATTATTTTAAATTGAATAACTCATTTTCAAATTCACATGGTGAATATAACATCAAGAATGAAGATCAGACATCATCATGTGCATATTGATGATTGAAATATTATATACCTGACAAGAACATTTGAATTTTACCCACACCGGTATGTATGTAGCTCTGTGAATAACCCTTCCTCTAGCTTCTCTATTCAACTTAACTATTGGGCTTAGGCCCAAACCTAGGGTCTAATCAGATGATGAACGTGATAGTTTAGATATTTCTAGGTGTTTGGCTGCTGTACAAGTTGCAGTTCAAATTATACTGTTGTGTTGCCATCTTAATTGGCCCTTTGTTTAGATTTTAATATCAAAGGGAAATTAAAGCACTATATAATAATTTCCCATCCATACCTTTGTTTAGATTTTAGATTTTGATAGAACATATAATAATTCATTTTTCTCTCCAACAGGGACAAAGTTTTTTGCAGTATGTGAGCCTGGCACTCAACAAATAGAAAGTTTATTGAAATTTGTATACGAATTGTATACGGACTATGTTTTGAAGAACCCCTTCTATGAGATAGAGATGCCTATTCGATGTGAGCTGTTTGATATCATCCTAACTCAGTCAGTACAAAAGGATCGTGTTGCGCTGCTGGGTCAATAAATTGCTGGCCACGGCCGATTTTCTTTATGACTGTCTTGTAAGAGTTGCTACTCTGTTTTATTGTATCTGGTCTATGTATTTGCTTACAGATAAACTTTTTAAGATTCAAATATATGAGATGAGATTCATCATTTCCTACCATGTTTTCCCCATACAAATGAGGTATGTGTCTATATGTAGACCACTACCTACTTGGCCATATTTTCTTAACCTATATGCAATTTGTTATAGATATGATGCTAATGGGACATATTAAAGCATAGAATTAGTTTGGTTGTGCAATTACAAGTTTGTAAGGTGATTGGTTTTATTGTTGTTCATAATAGTGATTTTTTTTTAAAGCTCGGTATCCGGCTCTGTATGGACTAGCTTTACACAGAAACTGTTAGCATCAAGTGAGATCCGAACCTGCGATCATGAGAGGTTCACACTCTTAGGTCCAAGCCTACACCAACCGGCCAACCCCTGGGGTTAAGCTAGTTAGTAAATGAACCCAAAGTTTATTAGGTATGTGATTTGAGTTCCAAACATCCTCACCAAGAATAGAAATATTAGTGGCTCTAGCATAATGAATACCACAACTTCCCTGATTTCTAAGAGTAAATGTTTACCAATTCACCCATTGGCTAGACTTGCTACCCCAAATGAACAGTCTCACATTTCTGTCAGTCTGATGACAAATACTTGTTTACAGCCACATATTCTGCATAGAATAAACTGGCATACAAGTGATGATAGACTTGACAAGGATCACTTTGCCAGCTCTATTAAAAAGCTCACTCTTCCAACCCGCACACCGATCATTGACTTCATCAAGAATGTAGGAAATTTCTTGCTTTCTTATGAGGCCAGACAACAAATAGGACCTCATTGTTCTCTCCTATTTAATGTTTTATACGGGAAAAAAATCACTGAAATTAAAATAATAGACAAATGAAAAACTAACAAAATGACTGCAATTTCATATATGAATGCTATTCCAAGGTGGCTCAAGTTGGTCTGGGGGCTTAGGGCTAACTTATCCAAGAAGTTCTAACTGGATATCACCGCGGATCTTGATGTTGTGCTGCAATTTCTTGTAATTCTGGTTGTCACTAAGTAGTGTAGTGTTTGTATCATCTATTATGTTGCTTGGCATACTTCTATTGTGTTTTCCGATTCCATCATTGAGGTTTAAAGGTGTTTTGGAATTATTTTCCTATATTGTTTAAAATTGTTTTGATTGATAGAGGAAATTGTGCAGTTCTTACTTCCGGTTTCTCCAAACTTGTGTTGTTGTTGTTGTTGCTCATTGTAGCTTGTAATTGTTTGTTTTTATACTGGAGCTGCAGTCTGCATATTACTTGGTTTGTAATTTTTTAATGGAAATCTATGGTAATTGCCATATGAATGAGTCCATAGAAAGCCACTAAAGCAGGACCTTCTTCTTGTGTCAATTATGGCTAGTTATGAGCAAGGCAACAAGTTTTGGATTTCTATTCTGTGTCCTATCTCTATTTGTTGCCACATCCTTTCGAAATATAGTTACTTGTATATCTTACTAAGAAAGCATTGTGTGGCAATTGCAAGTTTGTGGATTTGTTCTCTTGATTTGTTGGCTATTGCAGTTGAGCATGGAGCACTTACAATTGAGTGCATGAAGATGGATTTACAAGTTCTTACTGTTATTGGTACACCAATTAACTACACTAGTTGGGTTCTTGTTGGATTTGCCTCAGGATTTGTTGCATACCGTTACTATTGTGGTTGTAGATCATATTGCAAAACAAGTGTTTTTGGGATGTGCTTCACTTTGTTTTGTTTTCCAGCATTTTGTGGCTTGATTTTAGCTTCCTTTTATGATAGTTTAGCATGATGCTTCTAGCATGATGCTTCTAGCATGAATGGTGAAGCTTTGATGTTTTGCTTCTGTCTTGAGTAGTTGTTTGCTCTTGATGGTTAAGATTTGTGCCTTAATTGGCTTTGTGTATGTTCCTTTCTCGAAGTGGTTAAGCCATCAGTTATGGCTTTTGCTTGATGGTTTAAGCTCTTGCCTTTATGGCTTTGAGTTTAGTCGATGTTTTTTCGACATCTTTCATTGTATCCTTCTTTGATTTGATATTTCTTTTGTATTACTCATTTTTAGTCATTAGTTGGTAGTAAGCACCGTCTAAAATAAATAAAGATGTAATTACCTCATTAAAAGGTTTATTTCTCCCATTGTAATAGCAGTATCACAAAGAATTTCTTTAGCTTTCTCTCTTGTTTTTCATGGATGTCATGTTTCGTAACAATTAGTTTTATTGGGGGGTGAATGTGGATGACTTGCAAGACATGGACTTGCCTTTCAAGTACTTGGGTCTCCTAGTTTGTGTGAATTGCAGAAGGCACGTACTTGGAAGTCAATGCTAGTTCTCTAATTGAAGCTTGACTAATAGCATAATACCTATTTTTAGAGAGAGAGTCTGGGGGTTTTGCTTGCTGGCTCGCGGGGCTTATAGTCGGTTCTGTTCTAATTTTAGGTATTCCCTTTCATTAGCTACGCTCAGGTTTCACTAACTTCGCGTCGGATTCACTTCAGTTAAATCTTGTTAAAGCAAACCAACGGTTGGTTGAACCTTAGGACGGTAGCGAAAGGAACCTTATAGCTAACCGGGTAAATTCAAACTCACTACATACTCCATGGAATTGAGAACCCGGCGTAATTGGTTTTCTCCAGTGGCTCTTTTTCCTATATTCTTTCAGATGGCCCTGCTACGTCTTACAGAACAGGCCTGACTCCCGTGACAAACTTGATTAGAAGAAATTAAGAATATTCTTGAGTGGAGAATATTCTTAATTTAATTATGCTCAGAGACCAACTTGTTTAGGTGGCAAAGAGACCTCTTTGTTTGACAATTTCCTCTATTTCTTGTCTTCTGTCAAGTGTCAACCTATCATGAGCAGAGGAAGTCTATGTTAGGATTGTAAGTTTGAAAATGCTTTCCAGAACTCATGTATTATATTTCTATGACAACAAATTGTATGACCCCATGCCTTGGCTGTCAAGTTACATGAGTACTAATCAAGTGGAATATTACCCAAATACTAATTTCCACATTATCTAATTGACAAAAAGATAAGTTAACAAGCAATAATTATTCTTTTCACACGCGTGGGAATACCATAGTGCCACCATACACAACTTATCTATGCAACAGAAGCATTAGACTATCATTCAAGCACTTTAATTATATGAAAGAATCTCATAACTAATAAGCTTGCTGTTGGAATCTTGTCTACGTGTCAAATTAGTGAAAATAACACATATTATGATCCTTTACATGTTGAAAAAGTTGAGCATATATGATGCAAATGCTGTTGCTCCTGCTTTTGATTGCACAGATAGATAGATACTCTTTCACGTGTAAAGATAATACTATACTATTTCCTTAATAATGACCTTATCCTACACTAGTCTCAAATGCTATAATGAGTACAATTTTAAATTAAGAATTTGTATTCCAAACATTGATACAATTTTGCATTTGCCAATCAGGATTGTCGAGTTAAACGTCTAGACGGATAAACGCATGTTTCACCTTTGAACATTGACACAATCTCGCATGTGCTAATCGAGATTGTTGAGTTAAACATTTACACAGATAGACACACGTTTCACCTTTGAATTTTCAATTCGTTTACAAAAAATATTGGTCTAAAAATTTAATGAAGAAAGATGGTTGGTTGGGGTATGCATGTGCAGAGTTCTGGACTAAGATTTTTGGTTAAGAATCCCAACAAGAACCAGTGCATATGCACTTTGATTTGACACTTGTTTTATGCCTTTAACGAAAAAACCCCACCATGTTATAGTCACTAAATGATGCTTATAAATAGAGAACTCTTAATTGCATTCAACATCACATCAAAACAAAATAAACTATACATTGCCCTGTCTAACAAAGAAAATCATTCAATGTCATCTACTTTGCTAGCTATTATGTTTTTTCTGTTCATTGAAAAGCATTTTCATGGGGTCACTGCCAACTATGGTGGTTGGCAGAATGGTCATGCCACTTTCTACGGCGGCGGTGATGCTGCCGCCACAATGGGTGAGTTTTAAATCTTTTGAAATATCAATTTAATTATTCGGAGAATTGACTTAATGATTGTGTTTATTATTTATGAAACACAGATACCAGAAATACGACACCGATACTGACACGTTGATATCGAAAATAATTTTTAAAATATTAAAATGTTATCACAAGTGTTGGCATCGGTTTTAGATGTCAATACTGACACAAAGATGATTTTTTCAGAGGTGTCGGTATTAAGAAAATATATTATAGTTTTGTTTGATGCATGTGTGTAGGAGGTGCATGTGGTTATGGAAATTTGTACAATCAAGGATATGGAACTAACACAGCAGCACTAAGCACAGCTTTGTTCAACAATGGTTTGAGCTGTGGGGGATGTTATGAAATGAAGTGTGTTGGTGAGTCAAGATGGTGCAAGGCTAGCACCATTTTTGTTACTGCCACAAATTTTTGTCCACCAAATAGTAATGGTGGTTGGTGTAATCCTCCTCTGCAACACTTTGATATGGCAGAACCAGCATTTCTACAAATTGCTCAATATAAAGCTGGAATTGTGCCTATAGCTTTTAGAAGGTATGTGAAAGCCATCAATTTGGTAATGTTTTCTAGCTTCTATATAAATATGTTTATCCATTGTATCATATTATAAAAATAAGAACTTATTCATCGAATAATCAAATATATTAAATTTATGCAATATTATTATATTCTCTTGAGTATGAGTTTTTATTTGTGTTTGGATGAGGTAATTTAATTCTTTTTAAAGAATTTAAAATTTTAAACAATTTAAATAATTCAATTGAAATTCATTTATTTTTGAATTATTTTGTTTTGATAGAATATTATGATGATTCGTTGTAAAATTTTTTATAAATTTTGAAATTTTTAGATCAAATTTAAAATTTTGAATAATAAGAACCAATTTACGATTTTTAAAAATTTAAAAGAATCCCTTTATAAAACTTGAAAATTATTGAGATCAATTTGTTTTTTGTTTTTGAAAAATTTTAGGATCAATTTACAAAATTTAGAAATTATGGAGACCAATTCGTAAAATTTTAAAAAAATATATTTAATTTGACATTTACATTTTATAGATAAGGAGATAAATTTTAAAATTTTTAATTTCATGTGTCATTTTAAAATCATTTAATTTAACTTGCACAAAATATTTTTATAAATTTATATTATTTTAATAATTATTTTTATTTTTTATTCAAATAATAAATTTTATCTAATTTATTTTTAAAAAATTTAAACAATTACATTTTTATTTAAAATATCTCATTCAAATATATATTTTGATACCCCGACTCAAATGAATTATTCTCTATAATTGCATTCAAAGTATACTTGATTTATTCAATAAAAAAGTAATTTAATTATATTTGTTAACTATAAATCAATTCATCATTACTAGTCTCAATTCTACAAACTCACTAAGTTTTTTTCTTCTTATTATTTGTTGATGATGGAAGAGTGTCATGTATAAAAAAGGGAGGAATAAGGTTCACAATCAATGGCCACTCTTACTTTAACTTGGTTTTGATCACCAACGTCGCGGGTGCAGGAGATGCCCATGCAGTGTCAATCAAAGGGTCCAAAACTAAGTGGCAACCAATGTCAAGAAATTGGGGCCAAAATTGGCAGAGCAACTCCTATCTCAATGGCCAAAGCCTCTCTTTTAAAGTCACCACCGGTGACGGTAGAACCGTGACAAGCTACAACGTGGCATCAGCTAATTGGCAATTTGGTCAGACCGTCCAAGGGGGTCAGTTTTAGATTTTGCAAGATGTGGGGTAGGTTAGTGTTAAAGTTTGTAAGTACTATTAATTAGAGCTAAGTATATGCTATTATGTTATGTGGTATTATTTTTGTTTTTCTAATATTCCTTTTGAAATTCTCACAAATATTAATGTTGTAAAAAATAAATATTAATTATTATTAAATTATTTCTAATTAATAGTATAAGAAAAATAAACTATAAAAGAGTGAATAATGAATATATAAAACATCAAATCCAAGTTATTGAATTTTTTACCCAAATACCCTTATTTTTCAGCAAAATTCCTAAAATATTCTAGTTTTTAGAATAATTCCCAAACTACCCCACTTAGGGTTTAAAATTGCACAAGGGCGCCAGTCCTATTGACGACCATTCTTTAGGGCAACAAGGTTGTCGCCAATTGAACTGGAGACTGCTCATCAAGTCACCAATTCAATTGGCGACCTAGTGCAAGGGACATAACTGTTCTGGACTGGAACAATGGATAGACATGACCCAATCCGCTTCTGCTCCAGAGCAGCCCTAATTGCCTAAGTCGAATCCACGAAGGGGAGAAAGTTACATTTCTGCCCTCCAACCGGGCAAGGAACACATCGCTCCTCCCCGGAGTTACTGCCCGTCACGCACGGCTTCACTGCTCCCCGAACAGTTAAGGGCAGGTGCCCGAAACCACGCTTATGCCCGACATGACGGCTAGTTTCGGGCACCCCTGCCCGACATAATGACTAGTTTGGGCAGTTACCTATTCTTCGGGAAAACGGTTATTTCGCCCCGAAAATTGGACCGTTGGCCACGCGCTGGGGGCTCTATATAAACCCTCTCGCTTGAGAGGGTCAGGTATCCAATATTCACCCTAAGAACTCATACTTTGTACTTGCCCCTTTTCTCTGACCCTTTCTTACTTGAGCGTCGGAGTACCTTGCAGGTACACCCCCTCCTCTCCATACGACCAGCATCCCTGACGCACTTGGTGGCCCACTTCTACAGGATCTGATCTAGCCTTCACGATCAGTGGCGCAGTCTGTGGGAAACATTGTTCTCCCCATCTTTCTTTCCTCGTAAACCGAAGATCAAAACAATTCTCAAAGATCATCACGATCATGGCCTCCCAAGATCGCACCAAGGATGCTCTCCAAACCACCATCCTCCCCGTCAACAAATCTGACATTGACGACCATTCATCTCTCCTCCGAGATACCCGTTTCCTCAGGGACGGAGCCACTGCTTCTCCTTCCCCTACCCCTGCTGATCACAACAACGATCAGCCTTCACTTGACGTACAGCCCGTTCCTGTTCCGCCCAATGCCGACCCGGTCGTGGCGGCCCTCCTGGAGGTGATCAATAAAACCAACACCCTGATCCTGCAGCAAAACGAGAGGATCGGGGCGTTAGAAGAGTCCAGCCGTCCAAGATCTCCTCCTCCACGGAGGAACCAGCGACGATCAAGGATCCCGCAGCCTCGGAGAGACATCGACCAAAGACTACGCCAAGAGCCTGATTCTCGCACAGCCCAGAAGCGCGACCAGATCTCCTCGCGTAACCAGCATGCTCACGACCACAAGAGGACTCGAAGGAACGAGCAATCTCCCCCGGTCAAGTCTAAAGGTCGGGCCCGCTCACCTTCTCCTCGAAGGAACCGCTCGCCTTCTCCGCGAAGGAACCACTCCCCTTCTCCCCGGAGGAACCGCCGCCGCGAGCATCCCTTTCGGTCCCCATCATACACCAGTTCTAGCAGCGACGAGCCTCGCGGCCCGTTGTCCCAGGAGATCTTGGCTACCCGTCTCCCAAAAGGCTTGGAGAAACCCCCGTCACTGGGCACGTACGACGGAACCACTGACCCCGACGAGCACATAGAGAACATTGATGCGCTGTTAGACTACCGCGACATACGAGGTGCCATCAAATGTCGACTGTTCCCGACCACACTCCGAAAGGGAGCGATGACATGGTACAAGCAACTGCCCGAGGAGTCCATTACCTCGTGGAGACAACTGGGCAGGATGTTCTCATGGCACTTCACAGCATCTCGCCGCCACCCCAAAACTGAGGCCTCCCTTGGGGCCATAATCCAAGGAAAAGACGAACCTCTTTGTGCATATATCGAGAGGTTCAACAAGGAAGATGTACATGTCCCTACAACGGACGAAATGAAGAAGTTTCTGCTCGAGCAAGGGCTCCGCCCAGGCTCCGAGTTTTCTAAAGCCATTGGCATCGCACCACCGAGGAACTTAAACGCCCTCCTCCTCAAAGCCCAATCACACATTCAGTACGAAGAGAAGGTTGTGGCCAGCAACGTCCGAGCAACACGCTATCAGGAGAATGCTCGAGCATCCAAAGGAGAGGAAGCTTCGACATCTCGTCGGGGCGAACGGAGGCACGAGGACCGTCCTCGTGACTCCCGTGACAACAAGGGGCCCTCCGGGCGGTTCCATGACTACACCCCCCTGACCGTCTCCAGGGAAAAGATATTGTCCGAATGTGCCAATTCGGAGTTCAAGCAGGCAGGGGTCCGGTTCCCCAAGCAACTGCCAAACAGACCAAACGTGGACAAATTAAAATACTGTCATTTCCACAAGAGTCACGACCACACTATATGGGACTGCATCCATCTGAAGGATGCCATTGAGATACTGATCAGGGACGGCCACCTGAAACAGTTCGCGAAGAAGAAGGACACTCCTCGGCAGGACGCCCAGGAGTCCTAGAAGATAGAGGAGGAGGTACCCTCCTCGGAAGACGCCAATATACAGGTCGCTATGTCCATATCGCGACCAGAGGACTTCTACGTCTTGGACGAGCTCAGCGCCCCTGCTTATTTCGCGGCCCACAGCCCGTGGGAGACATTTCCCTCCGCCATGGTCATCTCTGGCGGGGGTTTCAACAAAGTCATTGTGGGCTCCGTGAAATAAAAGTTTGAGCACCTGATCAACACAAGCTCCAACAAGGTGACCACGCTTGATCATGCCCAGAAGGGCTCCGTCCCCATCTCCTTCTACCGGGAGGAGCTCCTCGGGGGTTCCCCGAACTCAAGCATACCTTTGCTCGTCAAAGCCCGAATGACGAACTTAGATGTTCGCAGAATACTCGTCGACCAGGGCAGCTCGGTCGACATCATGTACTCCCAGCTGTTTTCAACACTTCAGCTGAACGAATCGCACCTTACCCCTTATGTAGGGTCCGATTTACAGGGATTCAACGGGTCAGTGACCAAGCCGTGGGGATACGTCGAACTGATCGTGACCTTCGGATCAGCTGAGACGGCCAGATCCATCAAGGTGCAATTTCTGGTAATCGACTGCCCGTCGCTTTACCAGTGCATTTTCGGAAGGCCAACTCTGGCCGAGTTGGTAGCGGTACCCTCAACAGTCCACCTGAAGATGAAGTATTACACTTCAAAGGGAATGGTCGCCACCCTCCACTGCGACATCGAAGCTGCACAACGGTGTTTTGAGGCAACTACAAAGGGGCTCAACGTCATTGCGTCCAAGCCGAAAGCGTCGGGCAAGCCAGCATTGCCAAGCAGCTCCGAGGAACCCAAGCCTCTGCCCCAGGTCGACTCCATCGACCTCGACAGTCATTTCCCCGAAGAAGACCAACCGGAGGAACGAGTAGCTTCTGCCAACCCGTCTACATCGTCCAGCAGCAGCTCCCATCCGATGCGCCCTATCCCGGATGGCAACTTTGAGATCGTTCTGTTTGGCGAAGACCCCCAACGGGGAGTGAAGATTGGAGCAGACCTGCCCGACATTACGAGGAAGCAGCTCAAAGCATGCCTCTGGGAGAATGCCGACCTCTTCGCATGGAGTGCCGCTGAAATTCCCGGTGTAACACCTCAAAATTTGCTCTCTTACTTTTAGCACTAACTGGCTTATGTTTAATTTCATTCTTGCATCATCATCTTTGCATATCATTGGTTCTTAGCATGGGATCAAGGTATCTAACCTCATTCACCAGAAGAAGATGTTCTCAGGGTTTCAAACAACAGGTTCTTGTGTATTGTCCAAGGGGCTAAGAGGAGAGATGGTTCTTGACATCATCATTACTTGGGTCACAAAGGAGCCTTGAGCCCCAGAGCATCCCAATTGGTCCTTCACCTCATCATATGATCAAGCTTGACAGGAAATTCCAATGGAGTCACACTCTCCTAGCATGATGGTTCAAATTAGGGTTTTTTGAGATTCCTGAGTTTAACACCACAATGGGCATGTTCTTTGAGTTTTTATCATCATCAAATGGCACATCTCATCATTGTCTGACAGGATACACATCATACTTAGAGGAATTTGGATTTGGAGGATGTGCTGATTCCTCCTAGACTGAAGGCATCAAAACTGAGGTTCGCCATAAAATCAGTTTATTTTTGATATTTTAGGCAAGACTTGATTCCATGGTATTCCTCATGTCCCTAAGTGTCTAGGAGTGGAGGATTGTCCATCAATTTGGTTTAGAAGGATTTCAATTGATCGGAAGATTGAAAATCAGGAGAATTGGGAATAAAGTTAACTGTGCAGTGAAAAAGTCAACTCCTGACTTTTTGAGGTCAACATTTTGATTTTTAAGTCAAATATGATCCATGGAAGAGATTTGGTCAAGAAGTGTTCAAGGATTCATGAAAAATCAAGAATGTGGAAAAGTTACCAAAATTGGAAAAATTGTGTTTTTAGAAACTTACTATTTTTAGTACGTTTTTAATCACTTTCTATGCTATTTTTCACCATGTTCAAGGCCTCATTTCAAAATATTTTCCACATGAAAATTGTAGTTTGAAGTTTTCCCTTCAAAATGGGCACAAGAACCATGGTGTTTGAGTTATTATTGGATGAGTTATGGTGCACTAAAGTTGGACATTTTTACTTTACCTAGTTCAAAAACTTAGAAATTTTTCTAAGTTGCTTTGGGCAGTTTTGAGAACCAACATTCATGGGCATTTTACACTATGATGCAAGCTCCATTTGGAAATCTTTTTCACATGAAGGTTTTAGAGCATTCTTCAAGCTTTCCAACCATTAAAAGAATGTCTCATTTGGATCAATATTGAGAGAGATATGGTTTCTTAAAGTTCAAGGTTCCAAGTTGTAAAATTTGAAAACTTAGAATTTTTTTTCTATATTATTCTTAGACAGCTTTGTGCACATACCTTCAACCTGATTTTTCTCATTGGTTTAGGCTTCAAAATGAGTTATGTTGGACATGGCATTTATTCACTTTGCTTCCTAGTTTCATTAGACACCAAGCTTTCATCAAATGGTCTATTCCACCTCAAGTTAGAGCCATTCAAAGAAGACTTTATGAATAAGGTCCATGCATGGTTATGGCATATTTTCATGCGCCATTTCTTTAGCTTCTTGTAGCAACTCCTTATGCCATTTCCCATACATACAAAATCACTCAAAACAACATTCCATACATTGCCAAATATAGCCAAACAAAGTCATAATGCCATGCACACCATATATCACTTTTTTTGCCAAAACTTGGAAAAGGAAAAAACACTAAAACACTCTAATTTCTTTCTCCTTCTCACGTGCTCTCATACACCCTATACAACCACTATGCTCACACTCATTTTCCACTCCAAAAAAATCACTCAACTACACCCTTCCATTGGTACAACCCGTGCCACTTTTTTTTCACTCTTTCTTGGCAAAATTCCAACTAAACCATTTCACATTGCTTAGGCCCAAAAAGCAACTTCTAACCCATCCTATTTAAGAAGCACAAACCCTAGAAACTGAGGGGGCTGCATTTGGTGAGTTCAGATCAGAAAATACACACACTCTCTCATTCTTCTCCTTTTCGAATCTGGATTCTACTGCAATTTCTCTTCATTCTATTGCTTGGTCCATACTCTTTGAAGCTTAATGAAGGATTCTAACCGGTTTTCTGAAGCTCTCATTGTGTTTGAAGAGCCAACGAAGCTTCTCCGTTAGGTAATCTTACTTTCTTCAAATCTCTCATATTAAGTGTGTTATGAGCATATTGTGAGTTCTTCTGAAGTCTTACCTCAGGATAGGCAATGCTTGAGTGTTTGTTTAGATATTTTGATGAGTTTCAATCTTGAATACATTAACTTTAGCACTTGATTACATGAGTTTTTTGGTTGTTTTTGGAATCTATTTGCATATTTGAAACCTCCTTGATGTGTGCTACGATGTAGTGTATTGGTTGTTTTGATTTTAAGATACGGATCCATGGGTGTTGTTACTTTAAGTTGATTTTTCATGGCTTTAGAGGCATTGAAACTTGGAGATGATTGTATTTTTGGAATCTACGCGAAAAACTGAGGGGGGGGGGGTGTCTCTATTTTCCTATTTTCGGCTGGACCAACCGCGCCGGCGGTGGCCGGCCGGACCGACGCAATGGCCGGCGGGTACTGCGTTTCTTCGTGCATGGTTACTGTTCACGCATGAATGTTTTATGTTGCATGGCACTTGGAAGGGATGACGCTGATGTGGCGGAATTTGAGTGGACTTTTTTTTTTTTTTTTTTTGTCTTTTGTGACTTAAGTAGAGAATGACCAATTGGTGTTTTGTTTTCACATAGCATTTGTTACAACTTATTCCATACATTTCTTTTCATGAAATAAAATTCTGATCACATGCAATGTTTCTCATTGGGCCTGCGAATATATTCTGTTCACACCCCCAGTACCGGCCCAAATCGTGGCCTTCCCCTTTTCCCTTACTAATGCACGCTCCATTTAAATCTTTTTTTTTTCCTTATTTTATGTTTTTTTTTTTTTTTATTATTTTCGTTTTTTTTTAACTATTAAAAATACTTTATTTTATAAAAAAATTCCAAAAAAAATCATGTACGTTCTTTAATGTCTTATTTATTTTTTCATGAATTTTATTTTATTTTTAATTTTCTTTTAATATTTTATTTTGTTTTAATTTGAAGATGTGTTTCCAATGATACCATTTCTCAAGGGTTAGGAACTTTTGTGACTTTTGTTCACCTTTTGAGACCAATATCTTGGTCACTCTTAGACATTGATATGAGGTTGTTTTGATCCTAGTTTAATGATGGTTTGAGTTACTTTAAGTGACTTGCCATTCAACTTTTGTGGACCCTCGATCTTTGCTCGGTTATGTGCATATCTTGACTTGTGGAGCACTTTTGAACATGCTATTGAGCTAGTTCTGTTCCAATATTTTGATACTTGTTAATTGGATGTTTAAACTTGCCTTTGATTATTTTTTGGGAATTTATTGGACAATTTTTCTATTTTTTATTGATGTCTACTTGTGGTTTGAGTTTGTTTGAAACATGCTTGGATACTTGATCTAGTTTGAATACTTTTGATTACTCGCGATTAATTGATGCTTGAAGTGATTATATGGTGTGATCCTATTATGTTTGAGCTTGTTTATGGCTTTAGAGTCATCCTCATTGATCCATTTTCCTATTTGATTTTGATTTTCTAAGTTGATGTTGTTTTGACTTGAATTTAATGGCATGTTTGACTTAATCTTGTGAAATGTTTCCTTGTTTGATACAACCAATGCATGAGGCCTTTTGTTTAACTTGAATGACATGTTATAGGTTCTGACCCTTTTGGTTTAAGTTTCTTTATGTGACATGTCCTCACTTTTTGCTTCACATGTTCTTTTGTTTGCTTGCATGAGTGATAAGTGGATGTTTTTGTCTAATTTTGATGCATGTTTGGAATGTGTTGCTTAATGATTCATCTTGTGTGACTTGAGTTTGATCTTGGTATGTTGTTGATGCACATGCTACTGCCCTCTTGAGTTCATTACTTGGTTTTCACTTCATATGTTCATTATGGTTTGATTTGTATGATGCATATCATTATCAGTTGTTTTGTTGCTTCTTTGGCTCATAATGCATCATGTTGTGGAGCATTCTTATGTGTTTGAATTGATTGATTATGAGATGTCTTAAGTTCTGACTTGGATTCATGTTCATCTTACTTTATCCATTTCATCTTTGTGTGAAGTCCATAGATGCTTAATTATATTTCTTATGCAAGTTTACTTGCATCCTTTCTTGTGTGCTTTCACTCGCATAATTGAGATGTTCT
The DNA here is from genome assembly GCA_022829125.1 of Lathyrus tuberosus. NCBI lineage: Eukaryota > Viridiplantae > Streptophyta > Magnoliopsida > Fabales > Fabaceae > Lathyrus > Lathyrus tuberosus. The sequence goes on along the minus strand of JALAZF010000048.1, from coordinate 1,469,091 downwards.
TGTATGATATTTGTAGCATGTTTAATGTTATGATTTAGATATGATGATTATGATGTGCTTGGTGCCCCATCTCTTTTCTCATTCTTCTCTTTCTTCTTCATCTCTTTCACTCTTTCTTTCTCATTGAATCTCAAGACTTGTTTAAGTCTTGGATTCCTTTCCCCTTAGAGCTACCTAGTCCAACTTAATTTCCGATTAAGCTTGGAGTAGGATTAGCATTAGGTCTTAGGTAGTTGTTTCTCTCCTAAACCTCACTAACCCTAGGATCTCCTTTGCATGTTAGCTTTAGGTTAGAGTTTCCATTGAGTCCTCTCTCTTCTCATCTCATAACTTCTTTAAAAACACTTAACAAAATATAACGCATATTGCGCTCGAGCCTTAAGTGTAGGAAATGAAGAACGAGGGGTCTCCCCTCCTCTTCTAGAGTGTTTAGCATACGTCCCATTTGGGGGCGACCATGCGATTCACTCGTTCCCGCATGGTAGACTTTAGTGCAATGTAAGTTATGAACTAACTTCAATCCACTTCTGTCTAAAAAACACAAAAAACAAATTCAAATCTTTTTATCCTTCGGGATTGTTTGGTTCCAGACCATTTTCAGAAAAGAGCACGTTACTTTCCGTCTAAGTCGCAAACAGGCATCGACCCTAACTGCCGGACACGAACTTAACGTTGCTCATAAAAAACACTAACCGACCCGTGGGTCGAACTACGACTGCTCTGATTTCCTCTTTCTCGTCCGATTGAGGATACGTAGGCACAAGACGGCGATGTCTTGGCGAGCAACCTTCCCCCCTGGTTCGTGTCCGAACTACGTTGACTCTGACTTTCCCATTGCATGAGGGAATACGTAGGCGTAGGACGAGCGAGGTCCTATCGAGTCACTTCTTTTCCTTTTCTTCTTTGTTTCTTTGTTCTTTTCCGTTCCCGTTTCTTCTCCTTTCCAGTGGCAGTGGAGCTCCAGACGACGACACCCTTTGATCGAGATAACCAGCGTGGATCCTATCGAGTACGATGGACGTGTTGGGTGCTAACACCTTCCCTTCGCGTAACCGACTCCCTTACCCGTTTCTCTTGGTCGCGATACCATGCTTTTTCCCTTCCCTCAGGTTTACGCAATGTTTCCTTTCCCTCTCTTGGGATAAATACACATTGCTGGCGACTCTATTTTTCGCGCTACTTTCGCGTTTGTACCATGAATGCAATTCCTCAGGAGCAACAGTTGGCGACTCTGTTGGGGACTGGTTGACCTCTTGCTGGTCCATCCCCTTTTGCGAGTCAATCCTAGCGCTTGTTTGTTTATTTTCATTGGGTGTTTACTGTTGTGCTTTATTTTGTTGTATATTACTGTATTACTATTTTACTATATTTACCGTATTTATTGCATTGCATTTCATTATTATGTTATACTGTTCTGCTGCTGGATTTTCTGTTTGTAGGGTGGATTGGATTCATGAGAGAAAAGCCCAATACCCAGGCTTAAGCATACACCTATGATTAGTGTGGAAAGTAGTGCGACTTGTTTGGCATTTGGCCAGACTCAGTATGCATGAAAACTCCACATCCAGACGAGGTTTTCTTGGTAATATTCTATCCTGCGCATTTGGGGCAGACGATGGAATGTGACCTGGAAAACTGTCGACTCTGGCGACCGTCTCCCGAGGACTCAGCAACGCCTCTCCTCCCGACATGTGATAATGGCAGACCAGAAATGGCAAACCCGTTACACTTGTCGATCCGAGGACCCAATGCTGGGAACTTACTATAGGATGACCTTATTTTTTAGGGGAGTCGGTTGAGGCCTCCTCGATTGATGATGATGCCAAACCAGAAATGGTGAATGTATCATCATTTCTCGACCTGAGAGCCCGTGATATTGAGGATCCTCGGTTTTTTAGAACCCACATGTGAGAGGGGATGGGTGTTTGCAGGTTTGCAGGTAATCGAAACTTTTAACCTACCCGATTTTCTGGATTTCTCATCAGTGTATTGTTATCATCCTGATATTCTGGCAGTTTGAGTGGGCCGTTACTCTGGATTTCTGGGTTTCTGATAGTCGGGGTTTTATTCAGTCAGCAGAACAACAACAGTTTTGAGCATCATGGATACCTTGATCCCATGTCTGCATTTGCATCATCATTTTGCATTCTAACATGTTTGTTCATTTATAGGGTTGCATCCTAACTTTGATTCCGATTGTCCGAAGACTGTCCATGATGAATACTAGCACTGGAGAGAGAAAGAATATCATCCCGTACAAGTTCCCGGAGCTTCATTTAGATGTTGTGCACAAGATCTCGGCTATAGCAAAACCCGGGGTATTGGAAGACTTTAGAGGAGAATATGGGAGGATTCTGAGTTTCGCCCGAGATGTTACCAACTATGAGTTCAGGGCTCTTCACACTCTTGCGCAGTTCTACGACCCTCACCTACAGTTTTCTGTTTGCGGATTATCTTTTAGCTCCGACATTGGAAGAGTATGCTCTTATTTTGGATGTTTCAGTCAAAGAAGAAGCTCCCTTCTATCCTTCTAAGGAATTTCCCGATCTGGAAAAGGTTTCTGCTGCTTTACGTTTGGATCAGTCTTTGTTGAAGAGAAATGTTGCTAGTAAAGGAGGTTATAAAGGCTTTCACACGAAGTTTTTGATCGAGCAGGCTGCTACTTGTGCTAAGGCTAAGTGTTGGCCGGTGTTCAATGTCATTCTGGCTATGTGTGTTTATGGAACGACGTTGTTCCCTAATGTGAAGGATTTTGTAGACGTGCACGCCGTCCGGATATTCACCATGAAGAATCCGGTACCTACCTTGCTTGGGGATCTGTATTATTCGATGCACTATAAGAATGAGAAGAGGAGAGGATGACCTCTTTACTTTTGTGCTCCAATTTTATGCAAGTGGTTTGCTGATCGCCTTCCCAAATCTGGGGCATTCGTAGACACCAAGGAAACGTTGGATTGGTCAAAAAGATTGATGGGATTAAGGGCTGAGATTTGGATCAATCGTGATTTGCTGGGCCATGAGATACTAATTAGTTGTAGAGGTTACCCAAATGTACCTTTAATAGGAAGAAAAGGGGGAATTAATTACAACCTTATTCTTGCTATTAGGCAATTTGGGTATGCTTTGAAAGAGCCGTCGAAGGGCCAAGATGTTCAAGACTCTTTATTTGTGAGTGAAGAAGCCAATCTGGAAATGCTAAAAGAAGCTGCAAATGCTTGGAGAGATTGCCACAAGAAAGGAAAGACTTCTTTTGGAAAGTGTAACAACAAAGCCTTCCCTGCATATGAGGACTGGATTCAGAGGAGAGTAGAGAGTGTACTTCTACCGTTTTGCAGATAACCTCCATCTTACCCCCTGCTGATTGAATCTCCGACCACAATTGAGATAGAGAAGTATAACAAACTGTGGGCTGAGAAGGAGAAGCTTCGAGAGGAGAACGGTGAGCTGCAAAGAGAAATCTACCAGTTGAAACATGAGCGAGGTGAGGCTGTTCATGTCGCCAAATTAAAGACGGAGCTTCTTGCTAAGAAAGAAAAAGAGCTGGCCGATGAAATCACAGCGAGACAGAAGGTAGGACAAGCCTTAAAAGGTGTTAGCAGGGTTCTAAAGTCAAAGAAGGAATACTTGGCCAAAGCTTCCCTAAAAATTCACAGGTTCAATGCTAATCGAAACACTGCAATAACTGCCAACAAGCAGAAGGAGGATAAGTATTTGGAGCAGATTGAGAGTCTGAAGTTGAAGCTCAGGAAGAAAGACGAGGAGATCTTATCAGGGACGTTCCAAAGACACGCAGTCGAGGAACGACTCAATGAAGCCATAGCAACCATAGAAGAGTTGAAGATACGAGCGGAGGTGAAGAGGTCTAGGGGAGAAAGCTCTAGCTCAGGCAGTGGTCCTCAAAGGGTGCAAGATCATGATGGTTGAAGAGAACTTGCGCATTGATGATACTCTGTAGTTTGGTTTCCTTTGTATTTTGGGTCACCACCAGGATTGTTGGCTGGGATCTTTGCTTCTTTTGTTTCAGACTTATTATGTTATTTTTGGGTTGTAATCTCTGACAGTGACTTTTTCTCTGATTTATATATGAGCAGCAGTTTCATCCTATCTTATCTTTAAACTGGAATCAAGGGGTGGATCGCCCTGCAAATATTCAAGCATGTTCATTTGCATTTGCATAATCATAATCATTTTTGCATAGCAGGTTTATCTCTGGTTTTCTTATGTTCTCATTTCTCCAGACAGGATTGCCGACCAACGTATTCATCACTATTCTACTCGACTCAACCAGAAGAGAGTAATGGAGCAAATGCAAGCAGAGATGGCCGCTATGCAGGCACGCATTGACCAATTCATGGAGATGATGCAAGGAGTTGCACAGGGGCAACAAGAGCTCAGAACCCTGGTGCAACCTCTTGTGGCAAGAGTAGACGAGAACGGTGTACTACATGGCGGTCATGTTATTCCTCCTGGCGGAGGTGGTAATGGAAATGTTGTTCATAATGGAGCTCAAGATAGAGTGCCAATTCCTTCTTTGGTAGGAGGAGGAAGCACTATTCGTGCAGTTCATGGCCATCACTATGATGACCAGCAAGGCGATGTTTTCTCTGTGCGAAGCATGGATGCTGGTGTCCCTGTTGTTAATGATGAAAGGATCTGGCTGATTGAAGAGCAGTTGAAGGGGGTTGTGGATCAAAATACTCTGGGCATGGACTTGGATGATCTGGGGCTGGTTCCAGGCATCATTATCCCACACAAGTTTCAGACTCCTACTTTTGAAAAGTACAACGGTATGACTTGCCCAAGGACTCACGTGAGGGCGTACGCAAGTAAAATGGCTGCTCATGCAAAGAATGAGAAGTTGATGATGCATTGCTTTCAGGATAGCCTATCTGGGGCATCCCTGGAATGGTATATGCAGCTAGAGAGGAAAGACGTTCGTAGTTGGAGAGAGCTGGCAGGGGCTTTTATCAAACACTATCAATACAACACCGACATGGCTCCCAATCGTACACAGCTACAGAGCATGTCCCAGAAAAGCAGTGAAACCTTTAAAGAGTATGCGTAGAGATGGCGCGAGTTGGCGGCGAGGGTGCAGCTGCCAATGTTGGAAACATAAATGTTGAAAATGTTCATGGACACCTTGCCCAAACATTATTATGAGAAACTGTTGCCTTACGCGCTAGGCAAGTTCACAGATTTGATCATGTTAGGTGAGATGGTAGAAAGTGGGATTAAAGCTGGGAAGGTCTCGGGCAGTGATGAATCATCTTCTGGTCAAGGGAAGAAGCCATACGTGAACTATAAAAAGAAGGAGGAAACTAATTCTGTATCATCCTATCGGGGAAAAGGGAAGCAACAACAAAATTATAATCAGTAGGTGGCCTCAGTGATTATTCCTGTAGAACTTCCACCTCAAGCAGCGCCTCAACAACAGAACCGAGTTCAATGCCAGTATCAAGCCAGACAGAGAACAACTGATAGACACTTTGATACTCCACCTCTACCATATTCGCAATTGTTTCAGCATTTGCTTCAGTTGAAGTTAGTTGAAAAGAGAACTTTGGCTCCTCCTGTTGGTACTCCGCCTCCCGGGTACAATCCTATCTCCCATTGTGATTTTCATTCTAGGGCACCTGGGCATCATCTTGAGGACTGTAAAGCTTTTAAGCATAAAGTCCAGGACTTGGTAGATTCAAAGGTTATTAGTTTCGCTAATGATGGACCTAATGTTGTGCAGAACCCGATGCCTAACCATGGTGGGCCAGGGGTTAATGATGTGATAGAAAAGTGTGAGTCTCTGAACCTGGTTATGAATGTGAATGAGTTGAAGACACCGTTGAAGGTAGTAAAGGACAGGCTGCTAAAAGGTGGGGTATATCCTGGCTGTGATGAAAATTGTCCAGAGTGCATGGTACAGATTAATGGTTGTGGTCTATTGAAGTCTGGTATTCAGGGTTTGATTGATGAAGGATGTTTGCAATTCGACCGTTGTGATCAGCAAAAAGAAGTTGTTAATGATGATGTTGCTACTATTATTATTCCTTTCAAGATAGTTGTAATATCAGGGCCAGCGAGACCAGCGCCGGTTGTTATTTCAGGTCCTAAACCCATTCCGTATGAAAGTACCAAAGCTATCCCTTGGAATTATGGCGCTGATGTTTTTGTTAATGGGCATAAGCATGAACTGGTGGAAACTTCGGCAGCAAATTCCAGCCCTGAAAGTAAAGTTGAAACTGATGCTATTACAAGGAGTGGTAGGGTCCTTATCCCTGCTGATGGTCAACCCAGTGGTTCTAAACAAGAGAAGGGAAAGAAGATCATGGATGATACCATGCAGACACCGGTAGTGAGTGATTCTACAGTAAAGCCAGTTGACAACTCTTTTTCAGAGAATGTGGAAGAGTTTATGAGGCTTATCAGGAAAAGCGACTACAAGATTGTTGATCAACTACACCAAACACCGTCAAAGATCTCCATCCTATCTCTGTTGTTATGTTCAGAAGCTCACAGAAATGCATTTTTGAAAGTTTTGAACGCTGCTTATGTTCCTCAAGAAATATCTGTCAATCAGTTAGAAGGGGTTGTAGCACATGTGAATGCTGGTAATGGTTTGGGTTTCATAGATATTGACTTGACTCCGGCTGGGAGAAACCATAACAGCGCCTTGCATATTTCTGTCGAGTGCCGTGGTTCATTGATGTCTCATGTACTTGTGGATACTGGGTCATCTTTGAATGTTCTTCCCAAGAAAGCATTGATGAAGATGGATACCTGTGGGTTGATATGCACACCAAGTGATTTGGTGGTGCGTGCTTTTGATGGGTCTAAAAGGTCTGTTTTTGGAGAGATTGTGCTACCTATTAAAGTAGGTCCAGAGTTCTTTGATGCTACTTTTTACATCATGGATATCTAGCCGGCCTACAGTTGTTTATTGGGACGCCCATGGATTCACAGTGCCGGAGTTGTGACATCTACGCTACACCAGAAGCTGAAATATATGGTGTATGGTCACGTGATAACAGTTTGTGGGGAGGAAGACATTATGATAAGCCAGTTGTCTACCTTCAAGTATGTAGAAGTTGATGATGAGATACACGAGACTTTGTGCCAAGGATTCGAGACAGTAAAGATTTCTGATGAACCTCCTAAAGGTGTTATCCAGTCTGAAGTGGTAGAGCAGCCTGCAGTGGTGATTCAGCCTGAGGTCTCAATGTCTTCATTCAAAGATGCCAGGGCCATGGTTGAAGTTGGAAGTTCACAAAGGTGGGGCCAAGTTGTTGAAGTTCAGGAGAAGAGGAACACTTATGGGATAGGGTACAAACCACCTAGGCGTCAGGAAGAGCCTCTGAAGTTCTATGGTCCAGTTCATTTTACCAGCGCAGGTGTGTTCTTCGATAGGATCAATGCTATTGACGAAGAAGGGGACAGTGACTGCGACATGGATAGTTGGATTTGCCCCTGTACACTGGGTCAAAGCCTCTGCAATTGGTCATCAGAGAAAGTCATCCAAGTGACCGGATTAGAGTAATTGCTTTTGTTTTCCTGCTATGTTAATCCTATATTCTGCCAAAGACGTAGTGATTCTTGTTTGTAGGGCTTTAACTTTTTGCGTGTTTATTCCATCATTAGTAAAGGACGTTTCCACATTCAAATATTTTTGATGCCTGTTTTTCTATTTTTATTTTTGTGCATAAAAATCACATAAAAATGGCAATGTGTTTCTATTTGTTGCATACATAATAAACATAAATCATCAATCATGCAGGTTTACTTGTTCAGATTCCACCACTCATGATTTAGCTATGGCTCGATATGACTTCGACAATCCCATTTATCAGGCTGAAGAAGAGACTGTCGAAGATTGTGAACTACCCGAGGAATTGGCCAGACTGTTGAGACAAGAGGAGAAGGTCATTCTTCCTCATCAGGAGGAGATTGAGGTTGTTAATCTGGGAACCGAGAACGCAAGAAAAGAGGTGAGGATAGGGGCCGCTCTGGAAGACACCGTAAAGGGAAGATTGATTGAAATGCTTCGAGAGTATGTGGATATCTTCGCCTGGTCTTACCAAGACATGCCTGGGCTCGATACTGACATCGTGGTACACCGGCTACCCCTCAAAGAAGGATGTGCTCCGGTTAAGCAGAAGCTGAGAAGGATGAAACCGGAAATGTCTGTCAAAATTAAAGAAGAGGTTCAGAAACAGTTGGACGCCGGATTTCTCGCTGTGACGAATTATCCTCCATGGGTTGTTAACATTGTGCCTGTGCCTAAGAAAGATGGAAAGGTCAGGATGTGTGTTAACTATAGAGATTTGAATAGAGCAAGCCCGAAGGACGATTTCCCGCTTCCTCACATTGATGTGTTAGTTGACAACACTGCTCAATATTCTGTGTTTTCCTTCATGGATGGTTTCTCTGGGTATAACCAAATCAAAATGGCCCCAGAGGACATGGAGAAGACGACATTCATAACACCGTGGGGAACATTCTGTTATAAAGTGACGCCCTTTGGATTGAAAAATGCAGGGGCAACTTATCAGCGGGCAATGGTGACTCTTTTTCATGATATGATTCACAAAGAGATTGAGGTCTATGTTGATGACATGATTGCAAAGTCACAAACTGAGGAAGAGCATCTGGTGAATCTTCAGAAACTGTTTGAAAGGTTAAGAAAGTTCAAACTGAGGTTGAATCCGAACAAGTGCACCTTTGGGGTGAGATCTGGAAAACTACTGGGGTTCATTGTCAGCGAAAAAGGTATTGAGGTTGATCCTGCGAAAGTAAAAGCCATACAAGAAATGCCTGAGTCGAGAACAGAAAAAGAGGTTCGTGGTTTCCTAGGGATTTTGAACTACATTGCCAGGTTCATCTCTCATCTCACAGCCACGTGTGAACCAATTTTCAAATTGTTAAGAAAAGATCAAGCGGTCAGGTGGAACGAGAATTGTCAAAAGGTGTTCGAGAGAATAAAGGAATATTTGCAGGAACCTCCGGTCCTTATGCCGCCAGTACCAGGAAGGCCATTGATTATGTATCTTACGGTTCTTGAGAATTCAATGGGGTGTGTGCTCGGTCAACACGACGAGTCAGGTAGAAAAGAGCATGCTATCTACTACCTGAGTAAAAAGTTTACTGATTGTGAGTCGAGGTACTCAATTCTGGAGAAAACATGTTGTGCACTCGCTTGGATAGCTAAGCGTTTGAGGCAGTATATGTTAAACCACACAACCCTTTTGATTTCGAAGATGGATCTGATCAAGTATGTGTTTGAGAAGCAGGCGCTTTCTGGTAGAATAACCCGTTGGCAGATGGTTCTAACAGAATACGATATTCAGTATGTTTCCCAAAAGGCCATTAAGGGAAGTGTTTTGTCAGAATATCTTGCTGAACAACCAATCGAGGATTATCAACCGATGAAGTTTGAATTTCCCGATGAACATATTATGTATCTGAAAATGAAAGATTGTGAAGAACCTTTACCTGATGAAGGACCTGAAATTGGATCTCAATGGAAGTTAGTCTTTGATGGAGCTGTTAACTTATATGGTAACGGAATCGGGGCAATCATTACAACTCCAAAGGGTTCTCATATACCTTTTACTGCCCGGTTAGCGTTCGTATGCACCAACAACGAGGTGGAGTATGAAGCATGCATCATGGGGTTAGAAGAAGCGATTGATTTGAGAATAAAAAACCTCGATGTTTATGGTGATTCCGCGTTGGTAGTTAATCAGATCACAGGTGAATGGGAAACTCGTCAAGCCAATCTTGTGCCTTATAACAACTATGCCAGAAGGTTGTTACCTTTCTTTGACAGAATTGACTTCCATCATATACCTCGGTTGGAGAATCAGATGGTCGACGCGTTGGCGGCATTGTCTTCGATGTATAAGGTGAATCGTTGGAATGAAACTCCTTCGATCAGAATCATGCGTCTAGATAGACCAGCTTTTGTGTTTGCAGTTGATGGGGTGTCAGATGGTAAACCTTGGTATCATGACATTAAGGTTTTTCTGAAGAGTCAAGAGTATCCAGAGGGTGCATCTTCCAAAGACAAGAAAACTCTGAGGAGGTTGGCAGGAAATTTCTTTCTGAACAAAGATGATGTGTTGTACAAGAGAAACTTTGACATGATCTTGCTACGTTGTGTTGATGAACACGAGGCAAACCTATTAATGGAGGAAGTTCATGAAGGATCTTTCGGTACCCATGCCAATGGGCATGCTATGGCCAGAAAACTGTTGAGAGCGGGGTATTATTGGATGACTATGGAGTCTGACTGCTTTAAATACGCCCGGAAATGTCACAAATGCCAGATTTATGCAGATAAGGTGCATGTGTCGCCTACTCCTTTGAATGTGTTGTCATCACCTTGGCCCTTTGCCATGTGGGGCATTGATATGATCGGAAAGATTGAACCTACTGCTTCCAATGGGCATCGTTTCATTTTGGTTGCCATCGATTACTTCACGAAGTGGGTAGAAGCAGCCTCATTTGCCAACGTCACCAGACAAGTGGTAGCCAGATTTATCAAGAAGGACATCATCTGCCGTTATGGAGTCCCGGAGAGAATCATTACTGATAATGGTTCAAATTTGAATAACAAGATGATGAAGGAACTATGTCAGAGCTTTAAAATCGAACATCACAATTCTTCTCCCTATCGTCCGAAGATGAATGGGGCTGTTGAAGCAGCAAATAAGAACATCAAGAAAATTGTGCAGAAAATGGTAGTGACCTATAAAGACTGGTATGAGATGTTGCCTTACGCTTTGCACGGTTATCGTACTTCGGTACGCACATCAACTGAGGCAACTCCTTTCTCACTGGTGTATGGTATGGAAGCAGTTCTACCATTAGAAGTTGAGATTCCTTCTTTGAGAATTCTGACAGACGTGAAGCTTGATGAAGTTGAATGGGTGCGTTCTCGGTTGAATGAGCTGAACCTTATTGAAGAGAAGAGATTGGCAGCCATTGCACATGGTCGGTTGTATCAGAGCAGGATGAAGAAAGCCTTTGATCAGAAAGTGCGTCCTCGGTGTTTTCAGGCTGGTGAATTGGTTTTGAAAAGGATCCTTCCTCCTCAAACAGATCACAGGGGCAAGTGGACTCCAAACTACGAAGGGTCATATGTAGTAAGACGTGTTTTCTCTGGTGGAGCCTTATTACTCTCAACTATGGATGGCAAAGATTTTACGTCCCTTGTGAACGCAGACGTAGTCAAAAAATACTTTGCATAAAAGAGACCCGCTGGACACAAAAAGAAAGTCCAGGCAAAAAAGGGGCATCCCGGCGAACCATAAAAAGAAAAGGTTCGGGCAAAAATTAGGGATAAAAAGAAAAGAATAAACCCGCAAGGTTGAAAACCTGAAAAGGCAACTTTGGCAAAAATGGGTATCCCGGTGGATTGAAAACCCAAAAAGGGCGATCCAGACAAAAGTTAGGGATTTTAAAAGTAAAGGCTATGATCTGCGTTCGATCTGTGAACACTTTTGATATACGGAAATTTTGAAGGAAAGGAATCAGTCCAGTCAGTCTTTTCGAAGGCCAAAGCATCTGCGGATAGCGAGGCATATTGGGTCATAACTGAATTGAATCATGGTGGATGTCTGTTCCCCACATTGTCGACATGTGTATTTTCTTTTATTTCTTTTGTGCAATCACCTCTTTTCAGAAATTGCTTCCAAATGTAAATGCCTATTTACAGGCCAATTCATTCAATAAAATTTGCATTTCACTAAAAAAGCTTTCCATTTGTGTTTTTGCTTTTACTGTTTTGTTTTGAAAAACGTCCGATATTTTGATAAAACATTGCATGCGAAAATGTTAGGCTTTGCGAAGCATATCAGAAAATAGTGGAAATTGCTTAGCCAACGGTCGTTGTAATGGTAGTAGGAGTAGCCTTTTTGCATATAGAACTTTTTGTTGATTTTGTTTGCAGGATAACAGGTTTGTTCTTCCCCAGTAGAGCTACTCTCCTCGACATTGAAAAGTTCATCCTCCTTAGCAGGTTGTTGTTTTCCCAACCAGAGTGTTGAGAATTATATTCCTCAGCAGAGTACAGAAGATTAATTCCCCAGCTAAAGTTGTATTATAATCATTAATTTCTCAGCAAACAATCAGAAGTTGACGCTGATGCATCCTCAGCAGGAGGCTTGTGGAATATTTTCTTTGGTTAAAGATGTCATTTTCCCCACAGGGTCTGAGCACTCAGCTAGTCAAGAAATGTTTTTCTCACCAGCAATGGTATGAGTTAATCCCCTCAAATGGGTAAGCTTGATGTTATCCTCTAGCAGAGTGGATGTCGTCATCTACCGTTCCCCAAGCAGATTTGCTGGTATCGGCTGATATTCCCCAACAGGGTAAAGGTAAGAGCATCTCCCAGCAGTAGGTTGAGTATATCCCCAGCAGGTTTTAAGTCCAATTGTTATTGGCATTCTTTCAGATCCCGGTGGAAGTCGGTTGGTAATCCCCAGCGGAGAGAGTTTCTCTTTGGGTTTCACTTTCAATTTTCATTGTCATCCCCAACAGAGTGGGTTTTCTCTCGGAGTTTTCATCTCCAGCAGAGTTGGTGATCAGTTTCTTTCCCAGCAGAGCGAAATCTTTCTCAGTAGGGTCTCTTATTTTAGAGGACAATTTAGTTTGTCATCCCCGGTGGATTTGCCTTCGTCTTTAGCATTTATTTTGCTGAGGCGTTCCTTTTGCATTGCATAAGCATTTTCCATAGCATCCTCCCAGACGCGTAGCATTCCACTTCGTATGGAGCATTACGCCATAGAAAGATTCAAACATATGCATTCGAAGCATAGGCCAGGTTTGGTATCCTTTACCGTTTCCTTTCCCTAGCAGAAAGTAACATGATTCAGGAGATTTTGTTCAAACATCACACCGCAACCAGTGGATTCGTCCTCCTTGTCGGTCCTCCTTACGCTCCCCCCGCAGAGTTGCATGTTTAGATTTCTCTCTTCCCCAGCGGATTCATCTTTGTAGATCTTTTGATTCTACTTATTTCGGGTTTGAAAGTCCATCTTTTCAAGTTCGCCTTCGGCCGTCCTCGTTATCCCAACTATTAGTTGGTACCCTTCTTTTATCCCAACTATTGGTTGGTATCTTTTCTTGGTTATCCCAACTATTGGTTGGTACCCTTCTTTTATCCCAATTATTGGTTGGTATCTTTTCTTGGTTATCCCAACTATTGGTTGGTACCCTTCTTTTATCCCAACTTTTGGTTGGTATCTTTTCTTGGTTATCCCAACTATTGGTTGGTACCCTTCTTTTATCCCAACTTTTGGTTGGTATCTTTTCTTGGTTATCCCAACTATTGGTTGGTACCCTTCTTTTATCCCAACTTTTGGTTGGTATCTTTTCTTGGTTATCCCAACTATTGGTTGATACTGTGACGCCCCCAAACTATACCCCCAATTAACATGCAATTAAAGCACTAAAAGAAAATTCGAAATTTCGTCAGAGTACATTTGAATTCGCGGCATAGAAAGGGAGGAATCACATCAACTGTAACAAAACATAGCATACAACACCTGCCCATAATGATATGTAACTGTGGGGTAGCAATCATACAGAGGAAACTTTGTTCCTTACACCCACTTTTCAAAAATTAGAATTAAAGCGGAAAATCTAAAATCTGAACAACATATATACATATATACATATAAACATGTCTATCATACATCCAGTTATACATATACAACCACAATATATCAACGGATATGCAAAATAATCGCAAACGGCCACCCTAGCTACCCGGAGTCACATATCAGAGCCGACCGACAAAAGAATGAAGACGCAAAGCTTCACAAAAAGAATACCTCCAACAACTCTAATCTGCAACGCCTCATAGAGCGTTATAAAACAGCAGAAGGGTGAGAAAAACAACCATAATATAATTGAATAAAATTATATATATAAACACAAAAATGTACAAGTAACACATTCTCACCACAACCACATATAACATAATACCGCACAATTCACAAGCATCGAATACCATTACACACACACATATACCATACAATCATCAATCACATTCACAAATTCACACACAATTAATTCATGATTTATGCAATGCACATAGACCGACACAACGACTCTATGCACATGCCATGCGGTACCGACTTCCAATGTCACATGTCTCATCAGTTCACTCAGGAACTATTGAAACCATCGCTCGTTACTGAGAATCTCAAGTAACTCCCCGTCGGGCCTACGATGTTCACCCGTCGCTTTAGGTCCTCAGGCATCGCCTCATATTTTCGAGGCACACGACGTTATGGATTGCTTTAAGTCCTATCCAAGGCACACAATCGTCTATAACCACCGCTTTAAGTCCTCAGGCATCGCCTCATATTTTCGAGGCACACGATGTTATAGCAGATTCCCTCTGGAGCCAAACCGTCACTCAGGACGTTTCCACAATGCATATCATGATGCTTGGCATACAATGACTCATGACATTCACATTGCATACATATATACATCCACAATCATGCATATATCATCAAATACCACACTTAGCATTTCTTGCCTTTCGGCCACAATTCATCACAACATCATCTAAACACATACGTTTACAACATACAACAACACCTTGCACAATACACATCGATTACGTACAAGTATAACGACAAAAGTCGACAACCGACACTATTCCCAACTTTTCGACATAGTTTAATCGGCTAACAATTTCAAAATCATCATAACAAGAAAGTACAGCTCAATAGCTACGCAACGATACCAAGAATGTAAAAATTGGATAAACGGAACAAAAGTTACGAACGAAAACGAAAAACGATATTTTGAAAAGTCACATTTTGCAAAAGTCCTGCCCATACGCGTACCACCATGAGCCATACGCGTATGAGCAGAGATCTCATTTTTCCAAAGTTCACGTTGAAATATCCGTACGCGTAATGCCCAAGCCCGTACGCGTAATGACCTACAAAGCTACGCGTATCATACGCAAATGGACAGATGGCCGAGAAAACAAGCAGCCCATACACGTATTGCCCTCATGGCTCGCCACCATACGCGTAATGCCAAGGTTCATACGCGTATGAACATGCCCCATACGCGTATGACCTGGAAATCTCAGAAAAATTCTGCAGAACAATGTTCTGCGTTTTCCACCCAATTTCAACCAATTTTTCACCTAAAACTCAGAAAATCACCAAATAGAAGTGTAATAATATCTCACAAACATGTATAGACAATCAATAACATAGTCCACAAGAATTTAGACACATTTATTTCCATTTCTAATCAATTTTTACCAAATAGGGTTTACACTAAATTTTCTCCAATTCAATCCAAAACAACAACAAACACACATACATAATCATATACAATCATACAATAATCGAGTTTCGCACCCTTACCCGATTTAATCGACTCTAGAACTTGATCTTGATGATTTTTCCACTCTTTCTCCAATTTTCTCTCTTCTCCTCTTTTCTTCCCTTTTTCCTTCTTTCTTCTTTCTTTCTCTGTATTTTTCTTTCTTACTAACTTAGTAAAAATATCTATGAAATGTCCAAAATACCCCCACACTCAAATATCCCGCAAATGTTTCCAAAACGCGATAAAATATAATCACGACGAAAAATAACATATTTTCACATAAAAGTCAAAAATAAAATAAAATAATCCAAAAAGACTCAATAAAATAAAATTGGCAAAACGGGGCGTTACAATTCTCCCCCACTTAGAAATTTTCGTCCTCGAAAATCTTACCTGATACAAACAACTCTGGATACGACTCCCGCATCCTACTCTCCAACTCCCACGTCAAATTTCCCTCAGCAGCGCCTCCCCACGCCACTTTCACAAGTGCAATCTCTTTGCCCCTCAACCGCTTCACCTCGCGATCTAAAATACTAACCGGTAAAGTCTCGACCGTAAGGTTATCTCTTACCTCAACCTCGTCCATTGGAATAACATGTGAAGGGTCCGGAACATACTTCCGAAGCTGTGAAACATGAAAAACATCATGCAAATTTGACAGATTCGGCGGTAACGCCACACGATACGCCACAGCACCAACTCTCGCAGATATCTGGTAAGGACCAATAAATCGAGAAGTAAGCTTCTTAGATTTCAAAGCACGACCAACGCCCGTTACCGGCGTAACTCTCAGAAATACGTGATCACCCTCTTGAAACTCAAGATCCTTCTGTCTCCGATCATGATAACTCTTTTGTCTATCCTGAGAAGCCTTCATTTTCTCACGAATAAACTTTACCTTTTCCGTCGTTTGTTGCACCAAATCCGGTCCAACCACCGAACTTTCACCCGTTTCGTGCCAACACAACGGCGTTCAACATCTTCGTCCATATAAGGCCTCAAAAGGTGCCATTCCAATACTAGAATGGAAACTATTATTATACGTGAACTCAACCAATGCAAGATAACCGTCCCACGCACCACCTTGTTCCAAAACACACGCTCTCAACAAATCCTCCAACGACTGAATAGTTCTTTCGGTCTGACCATCAGTCTGCGGATGATAAGCCGAACTCAACCTCAACCTAGAACCCAAAGCCTTCTGTAAACTTTCCCAAAATCTCGATGTAAACCTAGGATCTCGATCCGAAACAATACTCAATGGAATCCCATGCAATTTCACAACCACACTGATATAGATCTCAGCTAACCGTTCCAAAGAAAAACTGATGTCAATCGGAATAAAATGCGCCGATTTAGTCAGCCTATCCACAATCACCCAAATAGCATTATGATTTCTTTGCGTATTCGACAATCCCGTTATAAAATCCATCGAAATGCTATCCCACTTCCACTCAGGAATATCCAACGGTTGCAACAAACCACTAGGCCTCAAATGTTCCACTTTCGATTTCTGACAAGTCAAACATGCATACACAAACTGAGCCACATCTCTTTTCAAACCAGACCACCAGAAAATCTTCTTCAAATCTTGGTACATCTTATTCGCACCCGGATGAATACTTAAATTACTCCGGTGTCCTTCCTCCAAAATCATTCTTTTCAACTCCGTATCATCAGGAATACAAATACGACCACGGAATCTCAAAACACCAAAATTATCAACCTTGAAATCCACATTCTCATTCCTCATCAAATCAACGAATTTCAAATCCAGCTTTTGTTTCTCACTAACCGACAACAAAAATTCATTAGCAACCTTCAATATTCCAAGCCTTACACTAACCGAAGTCACTTCACATACCAAACTCAAGTCTCTAAACGACTCCAAAAGTTCCCACTCTTTCACCATCATTGCGGACATATGCAACGATTTTCGGCTCAATGCATCGGCTACCACATTAGCTTTACCAGGATGGTAATTCAAGCCAAAGTCGTAGTCTTTCAAGAATTCCAACCATCTCCGCTGCCTCATGTTCAACTCTTTCTGATCAAATAAATATTTCAAGCTTTTATGATCACTAAAGACTTCGAACCTCGCACCATAGAGATAGTGCCTCCAAATCTTCAACACAAAAACTACAGCCGCTAACTCAAGATCATGAGTAGGATAGTTTTTCTCATGAACTCTTAATTGCCTTGAAGCATAAGCTACAACTTTACCTTCCTGCATCAAAACACCACCCAAACCAATTAAAGAAGCATCACAATACACAACAAATGGTTCATTAGGATTAGGTAAAATCAGAATAGGAGCTGTCGTCAATCTTCTCTTCAGCTCACAAAAACTCTCTTCACATTGAATATCCCAAACGAATGCTTTGCCCTTACAAGTCAACTGCGTCAAAGGAAGAGCTAGCTTAGAAAACCCTTCAATGAACCTCCGGTAATAACCTGCCAAACCCAAAAAGCTTCGAATCTCGGTAACGGATCTAGGAGCCTCCCATTGTAGAACTGCTTCTACTTTAGATGGATCCACAGCAATACCATTACCTGAAATTACGTGCCCAAGAAAACTCACTTCAGACAACCAGAATTCACACTTGGACAATTTGGCAAAAAGCTTCCTTTCCTTCAAAACCTGCAAAACAATACACAAATGCTCTGCATGTTCTTCCCGAGACTTAGAATAGATTAAAATATCATCAATAAACACCACCACAAAACGATCCAAATGCTCGTGGAAAATTCGATTCATGTATTCCATAAACACACCAGGCGCATTAGAAACCCCGAACGGCATCACTGAATATTCATAATGACCGTAACGTGTTCTAAAGGCCGTCTTCTGAATATCCTCTTCTTTCACTCTTATCTGATGGTACCCCCGATCTCAAATCGATCTTACTAAATACACAAGCACCAACCAACTGATCCATCAGATCATCAATCCTTGGAAGCGGATACTTATTCTTAATCGTCACTTTATTCAACTGGCGATAATCAATACATAATCGCATACTCCCATCTTTCTTTTTCACTAACAAAACTGGAGCACCCCAAGGAGAAACACTTGGCCTCACGAACCTCTTTTCCAACAACTCACTTAACTGCTTTTTCAACTCCACCAATTCAGATGCCGACATTCTATAAGGTGCCATAGAAACAGGTCTAGTACCAGGAACTAGATCAATAGAAAATTCAACTTCTCTTTCTGGCAGTACATCCGAAATATCATCAGGAAACACCTCAGGAAATTCGCACACAACAGGAAACACTTCCAATGAAACTTGACTATCCACAGTCAAAGATGCAAATAATCCAAACAACTGAGCTTCATCCGCCAAAAGTTTCTTCAACTCTTTGGTAGATAAGAAACTCGAGTCTTCGTCTTCCTCAAGAGAAGGAAACCTTACAAGCTTATGATAACAATCAATGTGCACCCGATTAAATTGCAACCAGTTCATTCCCAACACCACATCTAAACCTTCCAATGGTAAACACACCAAATCCATCACAAAGTCTTTGCCATAAATGGCCAAAGGACAACTCAAACTCACCAAAGAAGTAGTTACTGACCCCATCGCTGGAGTATCAATAACCATCTCACCATCCATCAAAGACAACCCAAGATTCAAACGTTCCGCGCACTCAGATGAAATAAACGAATGAGTCGCTCCAGTATCAATAATAGCAATTAAAGGCGTATTATTAATAAAGCAAATACCTCTTATCAGATGATCTGCACTTGAGGTCTGAGTTCCTGCCAATGAAAACACTTTGCCACTAGTCTGAGCTTTCTTCTGATTCGGACACTTCGAGCTAATGTGACCAGGTTCCCACAATTGTAACACCTCACCACATTCTTCCTTTTACAATCAGCTAAAACATGTCCGATACCACCACAATTAGAACACTTATCCACTTTCTTCCTACATTCCATCTGGCGATGACCCAATTCACCACACTTAAAACACCTAGGAGCATTAGACATACCTCCTCCACTTGACCTACGATCAAAATTACCCCTTTGTTTACCTTTATCAGCCGGTGACACATACGGACCACCACAGAACTGTTGCTTCCCTTTTCTGTCACTTACACTTTTATAATGAGCAGAACGAGCCTTACTGTCCTCATCATAAATCCTACAGCATTCAACCAAATCAGCAAACCTTCAAATCCTCTGATAACCAATCGCCTGCTTTATTTCAGCACGCAAGCCACTTTCATACTTCACACACTTTGAAAATTCAGCAGTCGCTTCCACATAATGAGGATAAAACTGCACAAGTTCCATAAACTTAGCAGTATAGTCAATAACCGACATATTACCTTGTTTTAGCTCTAAAAACTCAATCTCCTTCTTTCCTCGGACATCCTCGGAAAAATACTTCCTTAGAAACTCTCGGCTAAACACCTCCCAAGTAATCTCTTCTTCTTCCTCCTCAGCTTCCAACACCTGACGAGTACTGATCCACCAGTCGTCAGCCTCTTCGTGTAACATATGAGTGCCCAGCCTCACCTTAACATCATCGTCATCACAATCCATTACCCTGAAAATCCTCTCAATCTCTTTCAACCACAACTGCGCATCATCCGGATCATGTTTCCCTTTAAAGACCGGCGGCTTATTCTTTCTAAACTCATCATTTCCTGCAGCATTCGGTGCACCCTGTACAGCTCTTGCCATCGCTTCCATCGCAGCAGCCAAAGCAGCATCATTACGACCAGCCATATTCTGTTCGTCTAAAATAGAAACTATGGTTAAACAACAACTCGTCCAACACAACTCGCCCAATATGCCAGACACAACAGACACAACAGACACCACAAACACAACTGACACGGACGTAGCTCTGATACCACTTAATGTAACGCCCCCAAACTATACCCCCAATTAACATGCAATTAAAGCACTAAAAGAAAATTCGAAATTTCGTCAGAGTACATTTGAATTCGTGGCATAGAAAGGGAGGAATCACATCAATTGTAACAAAACATAGCATACAACACCTGCCCATAATGATATGCAACTGTGGGGTAGCAATCATACAGAGGAAACTTTGTTCCTTACACCCACTTTTCAGAAATTAGAATTAAAGCGGAAAATCTAAAATCTGAACAACATATATACATATATACATATAAACATGTCTATCATACATCCAGTTATACATATACAACCACAATATATCATCGGATATGCAAAATAATCGTAAACGGCCACCCTAGCTACCCGGAGTCACATATCAGAGCCGACCGACAAAAGAATGAAGACGCAAAGCTTCACAAAAAGAATACCTCCAACAACTCTAATCTGCAACGCCTCATAGAGCGTTATAAAACAGCAGAAGGGTGAGAAAAACAACCATAATATAATTGAATAAAATTATATATATAAACACAAAAATGTACAAGTAACACATTCTCACCACAACCACATATAACATAATACCGCACAATTCACAAGCATCGAATACCATTACACACACATATACCATACAATCATCAATCACATTCACAAATTCACACACAATTAATTCATGATTTATGCAATGCACATAGACCGACACAACGACTCTATGCACATGCCATGCGGTACCGACTTCCAATGTCACATGTCTCATCAGTTCACTCAGGAACTATTGGAACCATCGCTCGTTACTGAGAATCTCAAGTAACTCCCCGTCGGGCCTACGATGTTCACCCGTCGCTTTAGGTCCTCAGGCATCGCCTCATATTTTCGAGGCACACGACGTTATGGATTGCTTTAAGTCCTATCCAAGGCACACAATCGTCTATAACCACCGCTTTAAGTCCTCAGGCATCGCCTCATATTTTCGAGGCACACGATGTTATAGCAGATTCCCTCTGGAACCAAACCGTCACTCAGGACGTTTCCACAATGCATATCATGATGCTTGGCATACAATGACTCATGACATTCACATTGCATACATATATACATCCACAATCATGCATATATCATCAAATACCACACTTAGCATTTCTTGCCTTTCGGTCACAATTCATCACAACATCATCTAAACACATACGTTTACAACATACAACAACACCTTGCACAATACACATTGATTACGTACAAGTATAACGAAAAAAGTCGACAACCGACACTATTCCCAACTTTTCGACATAATTTAATCGGCTAACAATTTCAAAATCATCATAACAAGAAAGTACAGCTCAATAGCTACGCAACGATACCAAGAATGTAAAAATCGGATAAACGGAACAAAAGTTACGAACGAAAACGAAAAACGATATTTTGAAAAGTCACATTTTGTAAAAGTCCTGCCCATACGCGTACCACCATGAGCCATACGCGTATGAGCAGAGATCTCATTTTTCCAAAGTTCACGTTGAAATGTCCGTACGCGTAATGCCCAAGCTCGTACGCGTAATGACCTACAAAGCTACGCGTATCATACGCAAATGGACAGATGGCCGAGAAAACAAGCAGCCCATACGCGTATTGCCCTCATGGCTCGCCACCATACGCGTAATGCCAAGGTTCATACGCGTATGAACATGCCCCATACGCGTATGACCTGGAAATCTCAGAAAAATTCTGCAGAACAATGTTCTGCGTTTTCCACCCAATTTCAACCAATTTTTCACCTAAAACTCAGAAAATCACCAAATAGAAGTGTAATAATATCTCACAAACATGTATAGACAATCAATAACATAGTCCACAAGAATTTAGACACATTTATTTCCATTTCTAATCAATTTTTACCAAATAGGGTTTACACTAAATTTTCTCCAATTCAATCCAAAACAACAACAAACACATATACATAATCATATACAATCATACAATAATCGAGTTTCGCACCCTTACCCGATTTAATCGACTCTAGAACTTGATCTTGATGATTTTTCCACTCTTTCTCCAATTTTCTCTCTTCTCCTCTTTTCTTCCCTTTTTCCTTCTTTCTTCTTTCTTTCTCTCTATTTTTCTTTCTTACTAACTTAGTAAAAATATCTATGAAATGTCCAAAATACCCCCACACTCAAATATCCCGCAAATGTTTCCAAAACGCGATAAAATATAATCACGACGAAAAATAACATATTTTCACATAAAAGTCGAAAATAAAATAAAATAATAATAAAATAATCCAAAAAGACTCAATAAAATAAAATTGGCAAAACGGGGCGTTACAGATACCCTTCTTTTATCCCAACTTTTGGTTGGTGTCTTTTCTTGGTTATCCCAACTATTGGTTAGTACCCTTCTTTTATCCCAACTATTGGTTGGTATCTTTTCTTGGTTATCCCAACTATTGGTTGGTACGCTTCGTTATCCCAACTATTGGTTGGTATCTTTTCTTAGTTATCCCAACTATTGGTTGGTACCTTTCTTTTATCCCAACTATTGGTTGGTATATTTTCTTGGTTATCCCAACTATTGGTTGATACCCTTCTTTTATCCCAACTATTGGTTGGTATCTTTTCTTGGTTATCCCAACTATTGGTTGGTACCCTTCTTTTATCCCAACTATTGGTTGGTATCTACTGTGTCTAAGTCCACTTTCGGTTGGCAAACACTTACCTTTGATCCCCACAAGTTGCAAATTTCCAGGTTCTTTTGGTATTCAATCTCCATGTATCCCGATTGTCTGAAAGTCGTTGCTTCCATACCCTCGGGTCCAAGAAGTTTGAATATGGGCAGCTGTAACACCTCAAAATTTGATCTCTTACTTTTAGCACTAACTGGCTTATGTTTCATTTCATTCTTGCATCATCATCTTTGCATATCATTGGTTCTTAGCATGGGATCAAGGTATCTAACCTCATTCACCAGAAGAAGATGTTCTCAGGGTTTCAAACAACAGGTTCTTGTGTATTTTCCAAGGGACTAAGAGGAGAGATGGTTCTTGACATCATCATTACTTGGGTCACAAAGGAGCCTTGAGCCCCAGAGCATCCCAATTGGTCCTTCACCTCATCATATGGTCAAGCTTGACAGGAAATTCCAAGGGAGTCACACTCTCCTAGCATGATGGTTTAATTTAGGGTTTTTTGAGATTCCTGAGTTTAACACCACAATGGGCATGTTCTTTGAGTTTTTATCATCATCAAATGGGACATCTCATCATTGTCTGACAGGATACACATCATACTCAGAGGAATTTGGATTTGGAGGATGTGCTGATTCCTCCTAGACTGAAGGCATCAAAACTGGGGTTCGCCATAAAATCAGTTTATTTCTGATATTTTAGGTAAGACTTGATTCCATGGTATTCCTCATGTCCCTAAGTGTCTAGGAGTGGAGGATTGTCCATCAATTTGGTTTAGAAGGATTTCAATTGATCGGAAGATTGAAAATCAGGAGAATTGGGAATAAAGTCAACTGTGTAGTGAAAAAGTCAACTCCTGACTTTTTGAGGTCAACATTTTGATTTTTAAGTCAAATATGATACATGGAAGATATTTGGTCAAGAAGTGTTTAAGAATTCATGAAAAATCAAGAATGTGGAAAAGTTACCAAAATTGGAAAAATTGTGTTTTTAGAAACTTACTATTTTTAGTAAGTTTTTAATCACTTTCTATGCTATTTTTCACCATGTTCAATGCCTCATTTCAAAATCTTTTCCACATGAAAATTGTAGTTTGAAGTTTTCCCTTCAAAATGGGCACAAGAACCATGGTGTTTGAGTTATTATTGGATGAGTTATGGTGCACTAAAGTTGGACATTTTTACTTTACCAAGTTCAAAAACTTAGAAATTTTTCTAAGTTACTTTGGGCAGTTTTGAGAACCAACATTCATGGGAATTTTACACTATGATGCAAGCTCTATTTGGAAATCTTTTTCACATGAAGTTTTTAGAGCATTCTTCAAGCTTTCCAACCATTAAAAGAATGTCTCATTTGGATCAATATTGAGAGAGATATGGTTTCTTAAAGTTCAAGGTTCCAAGTTGTAAAATTTGAAAACTTAGAATTTTTTTTCT
Organism: Lathyrus tuberosus; assembly: GCA_022829125.1. Taxonomy (NCBI): domain Eukaryota; kingdom Viridiplantae; phylum Streptophyta; class Magnoliopsida; order Fabales; family Fabaceae; genus Lathyrus; species Lathyrus tuberosus. The sequence goes on along the minus strand of JALAZF010000048.1, from coordinate 1,444,748 downwards.
ATATGATTCTTAGACAGCTTTGTGCACATACCTTCAACCTAATTTTTCTCATTTGTTTAGGCTTCAAAATGAGTTATGTTGGACATGGCATTTATTCACTTTGCTTCCTAGTTTCATTAGACACCAAGCTTTCATCAAATGGTCTATTCCACCTCAAGTTAGAGCCATTCAAAGAAGACTTTATGAATAAAGTCCATGCATGGTTATGGCATATTTTCATGTGCCATTTCTTTTGCTTCTTGTAGCAACTCCTTATGCCCTTTTCCCATACGTACAAAATCACTCAAAACAACATTCCATACATTGCCAAATATATCCAAACAAAGTCATAATGCCATGCACACCATATATCACTTTTTTTCCAAAACTTGGAAAAGGAAAAAACACTAAAATACTCTAATTTCTTTCTCCTTCTCACGTGCTCTCATACACCCTATACAACCACTATGCTCACACTCATTTTCCACTCCAAAAAAATCACTCAACTACACCCCTCAATTGGTATAACCCGTGCCAGTTTTTTTTCACTCTTTCTTGGCAAAATTCCAACTGAACCATTTCACATTGCTTAGGGCCAAAAAGCAACTTCTAACCCATCCTATTTAAGAAGCACAAACCCTAGAAACTGAGGGGGCTGCATTTGGTGAGTTCAGATCAGAAAATACACACACTCTCTCATTCTTCTCCTTTTTGAATCTGGATTCTACTGCAATTTCTCTTCATTCTATTGCTTGGTCCATACTCTTTGAAGCTTAAAGAAGGATTTTAACCGGTTTTCTGAAGCTCTCATCGTGTTTGAAGAGCCAACGGAGCTTCTCCGTTAGGTAATCTTACTTTCTTCGAATCTCTCATATTAAGTGTGTTATGAGCATATTGTGAGTTCTTCTGAAGTCCTACCTCAGGGCAGGCAATGCTTGAGTGTTTGTTTAGCTATTTTGATGAGTTTCAATCTTGAATACATTAACTTTAGCCCTTGATTACATGAGTTTTTTTTGCTTGTTTTTGGAATCTATTTGCATATTTGAAACCTCCTTGATGTGTGCTACGATGTAGTGTAGTGGTTGTTTTGATTTGAAGATACGGATCCATGGGTGTTGTTACTTTAAGTTGATTTTTCATGGCTTTAGAGGCATTAAAACTTGGAGATGATTGCATTTTTGGAATCTACGCGAAAAACTGAGGGGGGGGGGGGGGTGTCTCTATTTTCCTATTTTCGGCCGGACCAGCCGCGCCGGCGGTGGCCGGCCGGACCGGCGCAATGACCGGCGGGTACTGCGTTTCTTCGTGCATGGTTACTGTTCATGCATGAATGTTTTATGTTGCATGGCACTTGGAAGGGATGACGCTGACGTGGCGGAATTTGAGTGGACTTTTTTTTTGTTTTTTGTCTTTTGTGACTTAAGTAGAGAATGACCAATTGATGTTTTGTTTTCACATAGCATTTGTTACAACTTATTCCATACATTTCTTTTCATGAAATAAAATTCTGATCACATGCAATGTTTCTCATTGGGCCTGCGATAATATTCTGTTCACACCCCCAGTACCGGCCCAAATCGTGGCCTTCCCCTTTTCCATTACTAATGCACCCTCCATTTAAATATTTTTTTCCTTATTTTATTTTTTCTTTTTTTTATTTTCGTTCTTTTTTTAATTATTAAAAATACTTTCTTTTATAAAAAAAATCCAAAAAAAATTATGTACGTTCTTTAATGTCTTATTTATTTTTTCATGAATTTTATTTTATTTTTAATTTTCTTTTAATATTTTATTTTGTTTTAATTTGAAGATGTGTTTCCAATGATACCCTTTCTCAAGGGTTAGGAACTTTTGTGACTTTTGTTCACCTTTTGAGACCAATTTCTTGGCCACTCTTAGACATTGATATGAGGTTGTTTTGATCCTGGTTTAATGATGGTTTGAGTTACTTTAAGTGACTTGCCATTCAACTTTTGTGGACCCTCGATCTTTGCTCGGTTATGTGCATAACTTGACTTGTGGAGCACTTTTCAACATCCTATTGAGCTAGTTCTGTTCCAATATTTTGACACTTGTTAATTGGATGTTTATACTTGCCTTTGATTATTTTTTGGGAATTTATTGGACAATTTTTATATTTTTGATTGATGTCTACTTGTGGTTTGAGTTTGTTTGAAACATGCTTGGATACTTGATCTAGTTTGAATGCTTTTGATTACTCGCGATTGATTGATGCTTGAAGTGATTATATGGTGTGATCCTATTCTGTTTGAGCTTGTTTATGGGTTTAGAGTCATCCTCATTGATCCATTTTCCTATTTGATTATGATTTTCTAAGTTGATGTTGTTTTGACTTGAATTCAATGGCATGTTTGACTTAATCTTGTGAAATGTTTCCTTGTTTGATACAACCAATGCATGAGGCCTTTTGTTTGACTTGAATGACATGTTATAGGTTCTGACCCTTTTGGTTTAAGTTGCTTTATGTGACATGTCCTCACTTTTTGTTTCACATGTTCTTTTGTTTGCTTGCATGAGTGATAAGTGGATGTTTTTGTCTAATTTTGATGCATGTTTGGAATGTGTTGCTTAATGATTCATCTTGTGTGACTTGAGTTTGATCTTGGTATGTTGTTGATGCACATGCTACTGCCCTCTTGAGTTCATTACTTGGTTTTCACTTCATATGTTCATTATGGTTTGATTTGTATGATGCATATCATTATCAGTTGTTTTGTTGCTTCTTTGGCTCATAATGCATCATGTTGTGGAGCATTCTTATGTGTTTGAATTGATTGATTATGAGGTGTCTTAAGTTCTGACTTGGATTCATGTTCATCTTACTTTATCCATTTCATCTTTGTGTGAAGTTCATAGATGCTTAATTGTATTTCTTATGCAAGTTTACTTGCATCCTTTCTTGTGTGCTTTCACTCGCATAATTGAGATGTTATTGTATGATATTTATAGCATGTTTAATGTTATGATTTAGATATGATGATTATGATGTGCTTGCTGCCCCATCTCTTTTCTCATTCTTCTCTTTCTTCTTCATCTCTTTCACTCTTTTTTTCCCATTGAATCTCCATACCGGTTTAAGTCTTGGATTCCTTTCCCCTTAGAGCTACCTAGTCCAAATTAATTTTCGATTAAGCTTAGAGTAGGATTAGCATTAGGTCTTAGGTAGTTGTTTCTCTCCTAAACCTCACTAACCCTAGGATCTCCTTTGCATGTTAGCTTTAGGTTAGAGTTTCCATTGAGTCCTCTCTCTTCTCATCTCATAACTTCTTTAAAAACACTTAACAAAATATAACGCATATTGCGCTCGAGCCTTAAGTGTAGGAAATGAAGAACGAGGGGTCTCCCCTCCTCTTCTAGAGTGTTTGGCATACGTCCCATTTGGGGGCGACCATGCGATTCACTCGTTCCCGCATGGTAGACTTTAGTGCAATGTAAGTTACGAACTAACTTCAATCCACTTCTGTCTAAAAAACACAAAAAACAAATTCAAATATTTTTATCCTTCGGGATTGTTTGGTTCCAGACCATTTTCAGAAAATAGCACGTTACTTTCCATCTAAGTCGCAAACAGGCATCGGCCCTAACTGCCGGACGTGAACTTAACGTCGCTCATAAAAAACACTAACCGACCCGTGGGTCGAACTACGACTGCTCTGATTTCCTCTTTCTCATCCGATTGAGGATACGTAGGCACAAGACGGCGATGTCTTGGCGAGCAACCTTCCCCCCTGGTTCGTGTCTGAACTACGTTGACTCTGACTTTCCCATTGCACGAGGGAATACGTAGGCGTAGGACGAGCGAGGTCCTATCGAGTCACTTCTTTTCCTTTTCTTCTTCGTTTTTTTGTTCTTTTCCGTTCCCGTTTCTTCTCCTTTCCAGTGGCAGTGGAGCTCCAGATGACGACACCCTTTGATCGAGACAACCAGCGTGGATCCTATCGAGTACGATGGACGTGTTGGGTGCTAACCGTTCCCTTCGTGTAACCGACTCCCTTACCCGTTTCTCTTGGTCGCGAGACCATGCTCTTTCCCTTCCCTCAGGTTTACGCAATGTTTCCTTTCCCTCTCTTGGGATAAATACACATTGCTGGCGACTCTGTTTTCCGCGCCACTTTCGCGTTTGTACCATGGATGCAAATCCTCGGGAGCGACAGCCGGCTTAGATCCGTCCGTCGCCTGCCACCAGCTGACAATCGACCCGACCGTCAAGGTCGTAGCACAACGTAGGAGAAAGCAGTCTCCGGAGAAAATAGAGGCTGCTAAAAAAGCTGTAAAGGACCTCCTCGAGGCCAAATTTATTTCGGAGGCCAAGTACACCACTTGGTTGTCCAACGTTGTACTAGTTAAAAAATCTAATGGAAAATGGTGCATGTGCATTGATTACACCGATCTCAATAAGGCATGCCTGAAGGATGCCTACCCCTCCCCAATATTGATAAACTCGTTGATAATTCTGCTGGTTTTAAACTTTTATCGTTCATGGACGCCTACTCGGGCTATAATCAATTTCCGATGGCAATGTCCGACAAAAAATATACGGCCTTTATGACCGAATCAGGCAACTATTACTACAATGTAATGCCCTTCGGCCTGAAGAACGCCGGAGCAACGTACCAATGAATGATGAACAAAGTATTCCGGGGAGAAATAGGTGACATGCTCGAAGTCTACATGGACGACATGATCGTAAAATCCCATGAGGAAACCGATCGTACTGCCCATTTGAGGAAGGTCTTCGAACAGGCTAGGAAATACAAAATGCGTTTTAATCCGGAGAAGTGCACGTTCCATGTCCAGGCAGGCAAATTCCTCGGCTTCTACTTGACCGAACGAGGAATCGAAGCCAATCCCGACAAATGCCAGGCATTCTCCGAGTTTCCTACGCCCAGGTCCAAAAAATCCATCCAGCTCCTCAACGAGATGCTCGCGTCACTATCTCGTTTCATGGCCAGGTCCGCCCAACACGCCCTACCATTTTTCAAACTCCTCCGCAAGGAGGCAGCATTCGAATGGACCGAGGAGTGTGACAAGGCCCTTCTCCATCTGAAACGAGCGCTCTCAGAGCCGCCGGTCCTCTCTCGGCCGGACAATGGTGAAACGTTGTACCTGTACCTGGCCGTAGCAACCGAAGCAGTGAGCGCCGCTCTCATCCGTGAGACACCTGACGGGCAGAAATCCATATATTTCACGAGCAAAGCGCTACAAGGACCAGAGTTAAGATACCAACAGATAGAGAAGGTGGCACTGGCCCTCATCAACACAGCCGGAAGATTAAGACACTACTTCCTGGCTCACACGATCTTGATTCGAACAGATCAACCTATAAAGCAGCTGCTCGGACGACCAGATATGGCCGGCCGAATGCTCAAATGGTCGTTAGAACTGTCCAAATTTGACATCCAATACGAAAGCAGAAAAGCCCTCAAGGCCCCAGCTCTGACCATTTTCGTTGACGGTGCCTCAAGCTCGGCAGGGAGCGGCGCAGGCATCATACTGGAAAGCGACGAAGGAATCATCGTTGAAGTATCACTCACCCTGTCCTTCCCAACCTCCAACAACTAGGCTGAGTACGAGGCCTTCCTCGCTGGGCTACGCCTTGCCGAGGACCTGTGCGCAGAAGAAGTCGTCATTTGCACGGATTCACAACTCGTGGCCCTCCAGGTCCGGGGAGAATATCAAGCCAAAAATGACAACCTGGCCGAATACTTGGCCCTAGTCAAGAAGGAGATGGCGAAGTTCACAACAGTGGAAGTGAAACACGTTCCCCGCGAACATAACGTGTGAGCAGACGTGCTATCTAAATTAGCCAGCACAAAGAAGAAAGGCGGAAACAAATCCGTCATACAGGAAGTACTTCCTCGACCCAGCATCGAGAAGACCTCCCCGACCCTCGACGTGCAGGTAATCAGCGACAACAACTGCTGGATGACCCCAGTCTACAACTATCTCACCAAAGACGAACTTCCGTCCGACCCAAAGGAGGCCAGCATAGTCAGGCGAAGAGCCTGCTCTTATGTCTTGATCGAAGATAAACTCTACAGGCGGGGATTCTTCATTCCGCTGCTTAAATGCGTCGAGGAGGAAATGGTCGCACACATCTTATGCGAAATCCACGAGGGAATCAATGCCCAACATCTCGGCGGAAGGTCCCTTGCTCGAAAGGCCCTCCGAGCAGGATACTACTGGCCGACCATGCAACACGACGCGAAAGAACACGTGAAGAAATGCGATAAATGCCAACGGCACGAGGACATGCACCTGGCTCTGCCTAACGAGCTCAAGGATATGTCCTCCCCTTGGTCATTCGCCTGGTGGGGCCTAGACATCCTAGGACCCTTCGTGGTAGGATCAAGTCAGAACAAATACCTAATAGTGAGCGTAGATGCAGCGAGCGGTTTTGGACGCGGTTCTTAAGCGCTGGTCGCTCTCTGCGGTTGAGTTTACTACAGGTCGATTCATTTTTTATCCTATTGTGAGCTGATGAAGGAAGGGAAATAGATGTCTCCAATTAACCCTGCTTTGCATACTGAGTTTAAACAGCGGTCTGTTAGGTTACGAATGCTATCAATGTCGGGGGGCCCTTATACTGGTTATTTGTATTTTCGCCAATACGGTTTTCTCTTTCTCTTTCTAGGACTTTCTGGCGGGGAACGAGGATTAGGATGTTAGGACTGATGCTTTTTGATAGATACATTAGAGTATGGGATTTTGGGTTTTTGTTTAGTGAGCTCGCGAAGATTTTTCTTTCAATCTTATGCCTACGTATTCCCGTTTACTGAAACAGGGAAATCAGAGCGTTCGTAGTTCCTCCTATTCTATGGGAGGAAATGGTTGTTTTGGTGTCTTGTTCAAAGCCCAAGACGTGAAGCGAAAGGTGATTTGTATCTTGTTTAAAGCCCAAGATGTGAAGCTGAAGGTCCTGCCTTTAGAGAGAATTTGTCATCTCTAAAGAGGGGTTTGTCTGTTACGACTGTTGGGTGACTGACTGTAAAGGAGGATTACTTTAACCGGGATTTGTGAATCCGGCAATGCCATAATTTCCTTTATAGGGGATTTTAACCTGAAGGAGAATACTTTAACTCAGTGTAGAGTAATGCCATCTTTCCTTAGGAAATTTTCATGCTAAAAGAGGGACAGTGGCGTGGATATAGATGATCCAGAGGCTTGCCGCTTACAGCGATTAGATGGGGGAAGGAGTTGTTGATGTTTGTGTACTGTGGACGAGGCACAACTTTAATGCTAAAAGGTTAATTGGATTAACCAGTGGTTTTCTTATATAAAGCCTAAAAGGAGGCTATTAGGTGTCTCGTACAAAGCCCGAGATAGAGGCTAAAAAGTTTTTGACTTGACGATAAAGTCTTTTGGTATCTCGTATAAAACCCGAGATGAAGGCTATTTGACTCAACAAGAGAGTTTTTTTGTATCTCGTACGAAGCCCGAGATGGAGGCTGTTGTTTGTTTGGCTCAATAAGAACCTTTTTGTATCTCGTATAAAGCCCGAGATGGAGGCGAAAGGGGTAATTGACTCAACGAGAGAGTCTCTTATGTGTCTCGTACAAAGCCCGAGAGAGAGGCTAAACGTTGTTTGACTCCGCTGGGGAGAATCATTGTATAAAGCCCAAGAGAAGGCTAACTTCACTGGAGAAGGATCATTATACAAAGCCTAAGAGGAGGCTATGGTGACTGTTCAGTTAAGTGACAGGTCCAGTATACTGATTTTGAAAGAGAAAATCAGTTCTTATATGAGCAACACTGTACTCAAGGATTTGATTCGAGGATCCGGGTTATTCCTGTTCTTTAAGGAAATGGGAAATCCGAAGGGTATTGAGACTGTCTGAGTCTACGGGTTTTCTTCCTATTTAACGAAGGGGTCACTTGAGAATGTCTTTGAGACTCAAGGAGATTAGACTGTCCAAGTCTAGAGTTTCATCTTTTGTACTATGCTTTGAGAAACAGTAGTAGACTCTTTGAAAGGACTGTTCTATGCAGATGACTAATTTCTGTTCCTATACCTCTAGGAGGTCGTCGGGACAATTTGTACGAAGCCCAAGAGGAGGCTGGAAACTTTTAAGAAGCCGATCGGTCCTTGTACGATGCCCAAGAGGAGGTTATCATTCCCGAAGGAAGAGATCATTATACGAAGCCTAAGAGGAGGCTGTGAATACTTCTAAGAAGCCGTAGGGTCCTTGTACTAAGCCCAAGAGGAGGCGGGGTTGCTTTTAGGAAGCCTGTGGGTCCTTGTACGATGCCCAAGAGGAGGCCGATGCTTTTAAGAAGCCCGTGGGTCCCCAAACCCCGAGAAATTCAAGGCAAGCTATTCACAAGGAATAGATCAAGTCAGGAAAGTTCGAGAATTTGGAAGAAACTCAAAGATGCCATTCACGGAGAATACATTCATCTCTGGGAGTAGAGTTTCTTGACAATTCCTAATGAGGACAGCCGAAGAGAAGACTGTATCTGGTGATCCTATTGGGGATCTTGTTGTCTATTTCTACGAATAAACGAAACGGCGTCACCTAGTTCTAGACGTAGTTGCCGGGGAAACTCTAAATATCTATACTATTATTACACAGTTGATATGAGTTTATGAAAGAAGACTTACAGTGAAACAGCCCCACAATACAGTTATATGTATATGAAAGCGGTAAATGAAAGCAATAACCACTTACTCGGTTGTAGAGCTTCCATGCTGTTTGGTTAGTTGTTCAACAAAGAAAGATTGAAAACAACAATATATTCAAAATCAAAGGAGAAAGTGCTTTGAAAAGGAGAGATTTGGGGCTTACAGCTCAAGGAGAGGCCGAGGGTTTTATCAGTGAGCGTATTGTTTGAATTTGTACAGAGGGACTTATACAAGTGACTGTGGCCCAAAATGTTTTCTGTACAAAGGGGTTGGGTCTTACACTCTAATAGAGGCCCAAAAAGTCTTAAAGAAAAAAGAGTGGGGCTTATAACACGAGGGTAGGCCCAGTTTGACTTTTCGTTTAAAAATGGCGATCGCGCCGAGCTTTTCTTTTAACGCGGAGGGACTTATACAATATCTGAGGCCCAAAGTGATTTTGGTTAAAAGGGGGTTGGGTCTTACACTCTATTAGAGGCCCAAAAAGTTTTAAATGGGTCTTATAGCTCAAGGAGAGGCCCAATTGACTTTTGAATAGGCGATGACCGCGCCGTTGGTTTTTTGACGGTATCGGGACTTATACAATACTGAGGCCCAAAAATGGTTTGGTCAAAAAAGGATTGGGTCTTACACTCTATTAGAGGCCCAAAGTGTTTTGAAAATGATTTACGAGGGTTGAATTAATCCAAAAACCCTAATTTGTTTTCAAAAATGTATTTAATTGAATAAAAATTCAATTAAAATGATCAAAATTGTTTAACATATGGAAAACAAATTGTGATCTTGGATTAATGCTTCAAAAATTAAGTATTGACCTACAAAATAATTAGAAAGCATTAAAAGTTGCAAAATCAATGTGGAAAAAATATTTAAAATGTCAAAAACAATTAAAATATTAATTCTTTGCAAAAATATCAATTATATGAAATATATAATATTTTTGGGATTTTTTGATAAAATAAAATATTTTAACATTTTTGTGAATTATTAAAAAAAGAATCAACTCAAAATCATTAAAACTCAGAGATAAATTAATTTTTGAATCAATTAAACAAAAATCACAAAATTCAAATATTCAAATTTCTGAAAATGGCGCCAAGAACACACCAAGAACACGCGCGTGTTCTGAGTTTCCCAGATTTGCGTTTTCCATCCAATCTCACTGAATACTTAACCATATCATGCAATCCACATACCAAGCTTTGAATGGGGCACAATGGCCTTGTGGTTTAGGAGTTATGGTCCTCCAAAGTTGGTGCATTAGTGGCACTTTTTCATGACTTAGAAAATTTTCTAAGTTTTATGGTTACCCCTTTTACAAGTTATTCAACTTTTCTTGATTTTTCTTGATGAATGATGATTCAAATCATACATTAACATCATTTTAGGGTTAAAAATCCATTTTGGTGAAAAATCTCAAAAAGTCAAAGTTGACTTTTGTGCACAGTTGACTTTTTATCAGATGAATTCCAAACTGTGCAATTCTTCAGGAAATCATGTCCTTGACCTAAATCAAACTTGATGTACATGTTCCATGGGTGTCATAGGGTATATTGATGCATGTCATAGGGTTTGGGAGCATGTCCTGGTCAAAAGTCAAAGTTACAATTGACTTTTCCCTTAAAACCCTAATTGTGGTGCAGATGAAATTGAGACTTGTTGCTCAAGCTTCTTGGATTAATCCATTGTTCCAAATGGATCAATATAATTCATTAGAGACCCTCAAACCCTCTCTTGAGGTCTTGGCTCATGATTTGTCCCAAAAGTCAACTTAGGGGTGAATTAGGTCAAGAAACCCTAATTCTTGATTTTTGATGAATGCATCCCCTGAGGCAAAATTGAGTTGATGATTGGGTCCATGAGGTTCCATGGAGTATATTAGGTTATGTTTTGGATCATTGGCTTGTGCCTAGATGAAAAATTTCCATCTGGAGGCCCTGGTCGACCAAAACCCTAATTTGGTGACACTGTCGATCTTGAGACTTGATCCACCTAGAAGGGAGTAGCCTTGTGCTTAATCCTTGAAGTGGGAGTCCTTTTGATCCATTGTGGATGTTTGAGAGGTTAGACATGTTGAAGATCATGTCATTCCTTGATTGATCCTTTGTCTAAGCACTCAGAGAGGGCTTGAAACCCTAATTTTGATTGTAGTGGATGCTCACCCATCTTTGGGGAGACTGATGAAGTATGATGGTTCCTCCATATTGTGATGATGATTTTCACAATGATGGGAAATCTTAGTGGTCAAAATTTGGGGTATGACATATGCCCCTATTTAATCTTCTTGGACCCGAAGGTGTGAATGACGTTGGAATTCGTGCATTTAGGGTGCAAGAGGATTAAATATCAGAATACCCGAAATTTTGATGGCGGTTATGAATGGCGTATCACATTCATCTTCTTTTGCTAAGCAATGATGCTTAGAAAAGGTAAACTTCCCCTCGATCTTGGTCTTCAGCCAAGGAACTGGTCTCAGTTTCTAAAATAAACTTCCCCTCGATCCTGGTTTCCCACCAAGGAACTGGTCTTAGTTTCTGAAGCAAACTTCCCCTCGATCCTGGTTTCCTACCAAGGAACTGGTCTTAGTTTCTTTTGTCAATAAACTTTATTGACAAGGGACGCTATTCGTAGCGGCTTTCCTTCAAACTTCTCGCCGAATTTTCCTGGGGAGATGCCGTTTGAGTGGAAAAGGTTTTGATGTCAGACTTGCTGGGGAACCCAGTCGTCTGAGTTGTAGAGGTGTACAAACTTCTCTGTTTGGAGACGCCATTTGTTGACTCTACTCGGGGAATGCGAGTCCCTTGAGAGACTGCTTTCGTTCGGGGTCTTTACATCATACTTTTCTCGGAGATCTTCTCGGAGAAATGTCATATGATGTGATCCAATTTTGAGGTGCCGATGACCTTTTCATCAGTGGGTTTTTCGGAGAAAAACTGTCGTACTGCCAAATCTCCGATTTAGGAGGTTTTCTCTGTGGATTTTCCTTAATCCGGGAAAACAAGGATATCATCTTCAATGGCGAAGAGTGATACTGACTGAAAGTTCCTCTGGTTTTTCAGAGGTTCAAGTTATCAAAGTGGTCGAGGACCCAACTTCAATCCAGAAATAAAACTGGAGGAGAGAGAATGTTCAGACGCAACGTTTCCTGACGAGGCAAGAACTGACGACTCGATTGAGAGAACTTCTATCACTAGGGGACAGAACCGACTAGAGTGATAGTGATGCAATATGAAATGTGAATGCAAATCAATAATGCTTGATGTGTGTATATTTATGCTGACAAAACCGACGCGACATACAAACTGACAGGTGAACACGACTGGATACTCGGCCAACGCGGGGCGAAGAAGTACCGTTGGTTTAGAATAGCAATTCCACCTTGCTTAGGAGAGATAGTCCCTGTTGGGAGCTATGTTGGTCGGGCTTAGGAGATAATAACTCGGCCGAGGCCTGTCAGACGAAACAAGGTCTCTGACACAGTTGATCATTTATTCAGGCGTACTGGGTTAGAAGGAGTACTTTGATTCTGCACTTTGAAGTTCGCTTACTTCTGGAGAAGCGACCGATGTTCTTCTGATGTTCAACAGTCAAAAGAAATTGTCGTCTTTATTAAAAAGCAGAAAAAGTTTTAACAAGTAAATTCATTTTTATTTTATTTCAAGAATCGTTAATCATATTAAAATGTCGTTCTGTAAAGCTAAAACAAATAAGAATTACAAACAAAAGTACAAAGGCTCAAATTTTATTGATAAAATGGAGATCAGCCAAACGCGTGATTCCAAAGAGTATATACAAAGTTTGAAAATGGTAATTTACAGGGAAAAGGGCTACGTTGAAACATAACGACCACTATCCTTCTACCAACTTTGAATTCGGGACATCCTGAGCTTCTGTCGAAGATGACCTTGACTGGAGTTTTCTTCCGATGGATGGTGTAACTGTTGCTGCTGAGGGACTTGCCTCTATTGAACATAGTTACTTGCCATTATCCCTAATTTTTTCCTGGATTGTACTGTGACGTTTCCAATCCATCGGGATGATTTTTTTCTTTTGTCTCTAACTTTTGCCTGGACCGCCCTTTCAGGTTCTCAATCCACCGAGACGTTTTTTTTTTTTTAGTTTAGGCGAAGTATTTCTTGACTACATCAACATTCGTGGGTAGGAAAATTCCTCTCCGTCCATGGTTGCAAGTCTCAAGGCGCCGCCTGAGAAAGCTTTCGTGACCACATAGGGGCCATCATAATTCGGAGTCCATTTACCTCGCGAATCAGTGAGAAATGATTGTATCTTTTTGAGCACAGGGTCTCCTTTTCTGAAAACACGAGGTCGGACCTTTTTGTCAAACGCCCTCTTCATTCTCTGTTGATACAACTGACCGTGGCATAGTGCCGTGATTCTCTTTTCTTCGATCAGATTCAGTTCGTCGTGTCGACTTTGACACCATTCAGCTTCGGTGAGCTTAGCTTCCATCAATACTCGGATTGACGGGATCTCTACTTCTATGGGGAGCACTGCTTCCATACCATATACTAGAGAGAAAGGGGTTGCCCCTGTTGAAGTACGGACAAATTTGTGATAACCGTGAAGAGCAAAGGGTAGCATCTCGTGCCAATCTTTGTAGGTTACAACCATCTTCTGAACAATCCTCTTGATGTTCTTGTTAGCCGTTTCTACCGCTCCGTTCATCTTGGGTCGGTAGGGAGATGAGTTATGATATTTGATCTTAAACTCTGCGCACAACTCCTTCATCATCTTATTGTTCAAGTTAGATCCATTATCAGTTATGATCTCGCTTGGAACACCATAACGGCAGATGATATTGTTTTTGATAAATCGGACCACCACTTGTCGGGTTACATTAGCGTACGACGCTGCTTCGACCCACTTGGTGAAATAGTCAATGGCTACCAGGATAAACTGATGTTCGTTTGAAGCCTTGGGTTCGATCAAGCCAATCATGTCGATTCCCCATATGGAAAAAGGCCACGGGGAAGAAAGAACTTTGAGATGTGATGGCGGTACATGAATTTTGTCGGAGTATGTCTGACACTTATGACACCTCCTAATGTACTCGTAGCAGTCGGATTCCATGGTCAACCAATAGTACCCTGCTCTTAGAATTTTTCTCGCCATTGTGTGTCCGTTGGCATGAGTGCCAAATGACCCTTCATGAATTTCTTTCATCGGCATTTCTGCTTCTGGTCTGTCGACGCATCGGAGCAAGACCATGTCAAAATTTCTTTTATAGAGAGTGTCACCGCTCAGGAAGAAGTTTTCGGCCAATCTTCTGAGGGTTTTTCTGTCTTTTCTGAGTGCCCCAGATGGGTACTCCTATTTCTGAAGGAAGCATTTGATATTGTGATACCAAGGTTTGTCGTCTATGACTACTTCAATCGTGAAGATGTAAGCGGGCCGTTCAAGGCGCATTATGTCGATCTTAGGTAGGTTATTCCATTGACCTATACTAATCATGGAAGAGATAGTGGCTAAAGCGTCAGCCATGTGATTCTCCTCTCGAGGGATGTGATGAAACTCAACTCTGCTGAAGAAAGGTAGCAACCTTCTTGCATAGTCTTTGTAAGGAATCAGTCCTGATTGGTATATGTTCCAATCTCCTTTTATCTGATTAATAACCAAGGCTGAATCGCCGTATACGTCCAAGTTCTTGATCCTTAAATCAATTGCTTCTTCGAGACCCATGATACAAGCTTCGTATTCGGCCTCGTTGTTCGTACATTTGAACGTAAGTCTGGCAGTGAAAGGAATGTGGGTACCCTGAGGGGTAACAATGATTGCCCCAATTCCATTTCCGTAATGATTAACTGCTCCGTCAAAGATAAGTCCCCATTGGGAACCTGGTTCTGGCCCTTCACTGGGTAACGGTTCATCGCAATCTTTCATTTTTAGATACATGACATCTTCGTCTGGGAAGTCAAACCCGATTGGTTCTTGATCGTCAATTGGTTGATGAGCCAAATGATCGGCTAAAACACTCCCCTTAACGGCTTTCTGAGCGTGGTACTCTATGTCATGTTCTGATAATAACATCTGCCAACGGGCAATTCTTCCCCTGAGAGCAGGCTTTTCGAAGACATACTTGATTGGATCCATTTCGGAAACCAACCAAGTAGTGTGATGAATCATGTATTGCCGAAGACGTTTGGCTGCCCAAGCCAAAGCGCATCAAGTTTTCTCAAGCATCGTGTACCGAGTCTCGCAGTCGGTGAATTTCTTGCTCAGATAGTAAATGGCAGACTCCTTCCGTTTGGTTTCGTCTTGTTGGCCAAGTACACATCCCATTGAGTCCTCTAGGACTGTGAGGTAGATGATCAGTGGTCTTCCTTCCACTGGCGGTGATAGAATCGGCGGATTCAACAGGTATTCCTTAATACTGTCGAAGGCGGTTTGGCAATCTTCTAACCAAACGCAATCCTGGTTCTTTTTGAGTAATTTGAAAATCGGCGCACACGTGGCGGTCATAAGGAATATGAATCTAGAGATGTAGTTCAAACGTCCCAAGAACCCTCTGGCTTGTTTTTCAGTTTTCGGAGAAGGCATTTCTCGAATGGCCTTGACCTTGTCAGGATCAACCTCAATTCCTTTCTGGCTGACGATGAACCCTAAGAGTTTCCCTGAACGGACACCGAAGGTGCACTCATTGGGATTCAAGCGGAGTTTGTACTTCTTCAAACGCTCGAATAGTTTCGACAGGTGGGTCACATGCTCCTCTTATGTCTTAGATTTTGCAATCATGTCATCCACATATACCTTTATTTCCTTGTGTATCATGTCATGAAAAAGAGTAGTCATGGCCCTTTGATAGGTTGCCCCGGTGTTCTTCAAACCGAACGACATCACCTTGTAACAAAAGGTACCCCATGGGGTAATGAACGAAGTTTTCTCCATGTCTTTCGGCGCCATTTTGATCTGGTTATAGCCCGAGAATCCATCCATGAAGGAGAAAATTTCAAACTTTGTTGTGCTGTCTACCAGCATGTCAATGTGTGGTAAAGGAAAGTCGTCCTTTGGACTTGCCTTGTTCAGATCCCTGTAATCAACACACATTCTGACCTTTCCATCCTTTTTGGGAACGGGTACGATGTTGGCTAACCATTGAGGATATTCAAATGTAGCGAGGAAACCTGCGTCGATCTGTTTCTGTACCTCCTCTTTGATTTTGATGGCCATGTCCGGGTGAGTCCGTCTCAACCTTTGCTTTACTGGCGGATATTCCGATCTTAACGGTAAGTGATGCTCCACGATGTTGGTATCCAACCCTGGCATATCCTGATAGGACCAAGCGAATACATCGGGAAATTCTCTGAGAAGCTTTATCAAACTCTCTCTGGCAGTTGGACTGAGCAGTGCCCCAATCCTGATTTCTTTTCTCTCTTTTTCCGAACCCAAGTTGACCGTTTCTAACGGCTCTTTGTGAGGTTCAATGGACCTTTCCTCTTGTCTGAGTAGTCGGGAGATCTCTTCTGGAATTTCGTTGTCAACTTCTTCTTCAACCCCAAATATCGGGAACTCAAAGTCGGGAGAAGGCATCAGATCGTATGGTTCAACTGGGTTTAAAACAAGCAATTTGCATGACGTGATGATTCGTGTTTAGAAGAGATAGAGAAAATGCGAGTGTGTGCAGTGTTTTATTTTACTGCTTGTTTTTATTTGAATTGTTTTTTAGGATTACCATTTTCTGAAAAAGCAAAAAGAGAAAACAGTAATTAATACGGAAATTACAGAACGACGTTATTTTATTAATGCACAAGTCGATTCTTGAAACTACAGCCCTATAAAACAAAACTTTGTCGCTTTGGGCTAAGCGAAAAGGGAAAATTTACAGAAAGCGAGCCCTATCAAAACATCCGTTTCACCTGGGCAGGGTGAAAGGTTAAAAGACGGCAATTACTTTGACTGACGAACGACCTTCGGAGAATCGACAGCAACCCATTGGTGGCAAACTCCTCGGTGAATCACAAAGTCTGGTACCTTCCTTGATTTGTCCTCCGAAATGGCGCTGATTTCTGGTGGAGCGGGATCATTGGAATCTGTCTCCCAGGCAGAATTGTCGTAGGAGGATTCCTCTGTTGTATTATGCAGAGTAGTTGTGCTCTCAGCTGTATCTCCCCATCCAGTAGGCTGGATGTCTTTGAGCCTGATACGAGAGCTTTCGGGAGCAGTGTACTTGACCATGAAGTCGTATTTTCCACTTGGTTCTCCCAAGGTGTCCCAAACTTCTTTGGAACTGGAGGAGTCATTTCTCTCGATGATGTTGACCTCGGGAAAAGCATAGTTGATGAATTCAAATCCTGCAAACGTTGTGAATTCATCTTCATGTTGAGTAGTTTCTGAATGACCTGAGTGTTGATCCCATGACATGGTGGGGACACAGGTATTCTGTTCAATGATGGTTAGCTGATTTTCATTGTTCGGCTGACTTTCTTGCCCCAAATCTCCTGGATAAGGTTGCCACATTGGCAGACCATCCATTGGGCCATAGTAATTGTGGTCAAAGTTGTCTTTCATCAGAGTGTCTTCCTCTAATGAATTTGGCGGAGCACGGCATCCTTTTGGATCACAATCTCCATATATCATTTCGACGTCTGACCGTGGTATAAATCTCGGACTCTGTGCGGGATAGCAAAATGGCATAGGCACCTCTTCCTGAGACATATAACCGTCCTCGTTAAGGTAAGACTTCTATTCTTCATCTGTGTCAGAGGGATCTTCCTCATTGATAGCATGTACTGCCTGAGACACTGGGTAAAGAAAACCTCCACTGTGGACGAAATTTTGAAGGGGATGAAGACTTTCATCGTTGGCAGCTATCTAGGTACAGGTTGCAGAAAAACCAAGACCCTTCTTTGTTGTATTGCCAGTAGGAATGACAAGCTGTCCCCATCCTATTGTATCGGTACTCTCGACCGCTTTAATAGCATCATTATATGAGGAAATCGAGGTTCCTCCTCTGAACTGATTGTTCTTGCTCACCGACAGTGCTTGGAACTGAGTTCCAATAACCTCCTTGGGTTCTATACCAGCAGATGATGACAAGTTACTCACAAGCAAGGCTTGTTCCCCACAAACCGTGACAAGTTGATCGTTCTGAACGAACTTTAGCTTTTGGTGGAGGGTCGAAGTGACTGCTCCAGCCTGATGTATCCAAGGTCTTCCTAATAAATAATTGTACGTTGCCCGGATGTCCATGACCTGGAAAGTGACTTGGAAAGTGTGAGGACCGATAGTTATGGGAAGATCAACTTCGCCAATAACCGTTTTTCTGGATCCGTCGAACGCTTTGACGACGACCTCGTTGATTCTCCTCGGAGGGCCTTTGAATGATAATTGCATCAAAGTGGACTTTGGCATAACATTCAGGGCTGACCCTGTGTCTACCAGTACGCTGGCCAAAGCATCGTCCTGGCAGTTAACTGTGATATTGAGCGCCATGTTATGACGACGACCCTCTTCAGGTAATTCCTCATCACTAAATCCCAAATTGTTGCAGGAAGTGATGTTAGAGACAATGCTATCGAACTGTCTAATTGTTACATCCTGTTCCACAAAGGCTTGCTCCAAGACTTTCTGTAGAGCCTCCCTGTGGGCTTCTGAACTGAGTAACAGTGATAATACCAAGATCTTTGAAGGAGTCTGTAACAGCTAATCCACAATGTTATATTCACTCCTTTGGATGAGCTTCAGCATCTCATCATTATTTTTCAAAAGGTAGGGATTACTGGATTGACCGACTGATGGGTCAGGAGCTTCTGTCTGAAGTTCCTTTTCTTTGTTAAGTTCCCCAACCCCTCGGTTGAAGATTCTACCACTCCGTGTTACACGACTGATGTCTGCAATATTCACGACGGAGGGTAATGGAATTTCCTTTCCATTTTCAACTGTCGTTGCACCGTATTTGTAAGGGATAGCCTTAGTTGATGCATACGGTGTTGGTCCCGGTAAATAGACGACTATAGGAGCCTTTTGGTTTTTCTGACCATCATAAGTAATCTCGATCCGTTCCCAGCTGGGAACTTTAGATTCGTCAAGTAGAGGGATAATGGCAAAAACATCCCTGGTCCTATGATGGCCAGAGATCGTGACAACATCCTCAACTTGCTCGGCAAGGTAATTCGGCGTCCAGTTGATGGGTCCAGAACCCGGGTATGGACGAATCTCTCCATGATCCACCTGACCCTGAAGAGCTGCTCTCACAAAGTAACACCCTTGGTTACTTTCCGAATAAACGCCGCAACGGTCATAATTGTGTGGTGGCACCTGGCCACGCCCACTTTGAATACAATGTAACCTCACTAGGTTAGCTTCCACAGATCGAACATCCTGACTCTGACGCCGAGTGGGGTTTCTATTACTGATACTAATCTGCTGAGCATCTTCATCCATATAAATTGGCATCCACCAGTGATTTAACAAGTGCTGAAGTGCCTCTTGGACAAGGGTACAACCTCGATCGTTTTCGCAACCTGCTTTACAGCTTTGATAGTCACGTGATATTAAGAATCCGAGTCGGACCTGCTTAGCATGTAACTCTACCAGGTTGGTATTCATCACACGAATATCAAAGATCTAAACCATATTGATCTGATAGGGATTCCTATCATGGTAGTCTTGGATCCATCCAAGATCCATCTGACGTTGGAGGGCCTCCTGTATGAAAGAGCATCCCTGTTTGTTTACCGAGCAAGTCAGATAAGAACTGTAATCGTGCCGCGGCAGATTATGATACTGGCTTTGCCTTGAGTGCATCGCCACCAAGTTGACATTCATTGCATGGATATCGTGGTTCTGAATGACGTTAGAATTCGTGTAAACCATGTTGACTCCACGAACTCAGTGCTCTTGGATCCATCTGAGATCCATTTGCTCCTGTAGAGCTGCTTGCACTACAGAACATCCCTGGTTGTCTTTAGAGCAGATATCACATTGATGATAGTTATGAGGTGGCACATGGCCATATCCACTCTGTCTACAATGCATCTTGACCAGATTGGTTTTCAACAAGAGTACATCGTGAATTTGATAGACATTGTTAGTCTCTTTCTCAATCAAGTTGACTGCAGCCTTCTCGTGTTGAGGCAGCGGGTTTGTGAGAACATTAGGATTTGTATCCTTGAAGGATAAGACCCTGCTCCTAACAAGCTTTTGCACGTCGGACTTGAAATTGAGACAATTCTCGATGTTATGCCCTGATCCTCCTTGATGATAAGGGCATGTCTGATCCACCTTAAACCAAAAAGGCGGATTTTCTGGTACTGTAAGAGGAGATTTAGTCTGTATGTACCCCTTAGCCAGTAGTAATGGAAACAACTCTGCGTACGTTACGGGTATAGGATCAAATCCTGGTGGCCGTGTTGTACAGTTGTTGTTATATGGAGGACGAGCCTGCTGGAGAGGCTGTTGTGTCCTTTGTTGATCAGGTTGGCTCTGCGCAACCTGGGGTTGATACGTAGGAATAGACGCAGGGTTGATAGCAGGAGTCACAGCTGCTACCGGTTGATAACGTCGTCTTTGCTTTCCGAGAGAGATATTCCCAATATCTTTCTCTTTTTTCTTAGGGAGAGCACTACCGTATTTTTTAGTACCGCTCGTCGATCTAGTGTCTTTTACCAAATGTCCTTCTCGGACGGCTTCCTCAAGACGTACGCCCATGCCAACCATCTCGGTGAAATCACTGGGCGCACTGGCAACCATTCGGTCATAGTAAAATGAGCTTAAGGTATTTAAGAAGATCTTTGTCATCTCTTTTTCCTCAAGAGATGGACAAATTTGAGCTGCAATCTCACGCCACCTTTGAGCGTACACCTTAAAGGTTTCCTTGTCCTTTTGTGACATTGATCTGAGTTGATCTCTGTCGGGTGCCATGTCCAAATTGTATTTGTATTGTTGGACGAAGGCAGTGCCAAGATCTCTGAATGTACTGATCGTAGTACGGTTTAAACCCATGTACCATTTGAGTGCAGCACCGGTTAAACTATCCTGAAAGTAGTGAATCTGTAGGTCCTGATTCTCCGTCTGAGCTGACATCTGCCGAGCGCACATCACCAGATAGCTTAGAGGGCAAGAGTTACCCTTGTATTTTTCAAAGTCGGACACTTGAAATTTGTGCGGGACTTTCACATTTGGGACCAAGCGGAGATCTGCGGCGTCCTTTCCAAATAGGTCCTGACCGCGAATGGCTTGCAGCTCCTTCTGCATTTCCAAGAACTGCTCCTGGAATTCCTCCATTCTGTCAAACATAGTTTCCTTCTTACCAGAAGGTGTCTGTGGAATCTGTCCTTCCGGGACAGTGTGCACCACAGGAGGTGGTACCGTGACTACGGTAGTGAGTCTTGGCGTTTCCCGAAGTTTGTAACCTTCAGGAGTCTTCAGTATGCCCCTGGCATATTCGCTTTCCCGAAGTTTGTAACCTTCAGGCCCAGCGGCTTCTGTTATGATTCCCTAATCTTCAGTGATCGGCGGAACATATCCTTCCGGGATATAGTTAACAGGCAAGCCCCAAGGACGATCTTTTGGCATTTGATACCTAGGATCATACTTTTCTACTATGGGCGTTGAGGTGATCTCTGAGATCACAGTTCTTTGTAGCTGAGCTTCTGCCATGGCTTGCATGTCGTTACGAAGCTTTCTCATATCCTCTCTCAAAGCGTCGATCTCTTCCTTCAACTCTCTGTTTTCTTCCTCAAGATCATCCATCTTTTTCTGACGATTGGCCCGAGTATTGTACGAATGAGACAGTTTGACTCTAGAACCGAGACACAAATGTGAGATTCGTAGGTAAGAAGAATTCGCGATGTGAGAATGATGAATGCAATGATTAAATTAATTATTTTTTGGTTTAATCAAAATAAACTTCGACAATTAGATTGCAAATATCAAATAGTGGGGAAACCCCTTTTTATTGAAATTCAAAGGATTGCAGAAATGGAAATACAGTAGATTACAAAGTGCAGAAACAGAAACCTAAGCTAATGGGTCCCGAGTCCTCTCTGAAGAGAAATCGGGTGCTGATTCTGGTATCTTCCTTTTCTTTGTCCGGGGCTCTTGGGCCGTTGTCGGGTTGTTATTCCTTTGCCAGGTGAAAGGAGCGAGCAAATTCCTTTGGTCATCTTAATTATCCACAGCATGTTGCTCCAAAATTTCAATCAGAGCATCCTTTTCTTTTAGTAATTGCTGTATTTTGATGCACTCTACATTGAGGGTGCGGTACTTGTTCTTCCAAGACCTTCTCTCCTTTTGAACTTTGTTGAGAGTAACCTGAAGCTTTTCAGTCTCAGTCATGAAGTACATGACAGATTCCCTCAGCAGAAGAATCCCGTAACGAGGGTAAGGCATCTTTAGCTTGAGTTCTAGTTTGTACCCAATGGAGATAAGGCTCTGCCGAGACACAGTCTGGTTTTCCCAGAGACTCTCGTCCTTTCTTATGAACATGCTTCCAAGCGTGCACTATTTCCATCTTTAGTGCTTTGTCGTTTTCTCCTTCCTTGAAGAAAAGACCTTCCAGATGAACACCCCGTGGGACGTGTCTCATCGGGTATCCAAATTGACGATGAACGTGAACTGGATGATAGTTGATTCCTCCCTTAGTTCCTATAAGGGGTACGTTAGGGAAGTTTCCACAACGGTCAATGATTCTGATTCCATCATAAATCCTATTATACCAATCTATATCAGAGTTGGTAAGGGACATGATCTTCTGCGACCAACGTAAGGCACTCTTACAATCCCAAAAAGCAGCAGACTTGGGCAAGTGAGAGATAAACCATTTGTAAAGCAGAGGTACACAGCATGTGATTTCCCCTCCGCTGTACAAATTTCCCAAGTGAACAGAATGATACGCATCTGCGAGCAAAGTCGGCACAGGGTTTCCAATGAGGAAAACCTTAATGGAGTTAATATCGAAGAAGTTATTGATGTTGGGAAATAAAAATAACCCGTAGGTGAGCAAGACAAAGACGCTTTCAAAAGCAGTCACATTTCCTATACTGGAAAAATATAGGGCTTTCTTTGTCAAGAACTGGGCTGGCAAACCTTGGATGCCACCCTTAGCGGCCATGTGAGTCCTGACCTCAGACTCGTCCAAATGAATTGCTCTTGCAATGATCTGATTATTTGGAATTTCTTCCAGTCCAGAAAATGGAGCTCGATCAGTAATGTGTAGATCAATCAGATGAGAATACTCCTCCAGCGTTGGTGCTAACTGGTAATCCGGGAATGTGAAACAGTGATAAACTGGATCATAAAACTGAATGAGTGCATCCATGATTCCCTCAATCACATGGACTCTTAACAGTGGTAGCAAACCTCCGTGCTTGGCTCTGAAAGCCTCTGGGTTAGTAATCATTTTTGCTAACCTTCTCAAATCCTCTAGTTTTGGAACCTTGAAGGTATAACTATGAGTTCTCCGTCTACCGAAATCCATTAGTGCAATCCTTTTCTCTGATATTTACAATCACAGTCTTAGTTTAATTTGAAAAACAGAGAGACTAGAAGAGAAATTTTTTTTTGAATGTTTTAATGTTTTTTAAATGAATGCATGAATGCAGCACACAAAAACATAGAAAAAACATGGGGTCAAAGGGTCGTTGTCACGAAGTCAAGGCTCTACCCATCCCCAAAGGTTTATACTAAGGTGATTTTTGTACCTGTACTCATTATCATCAGCTCCTCCCAGGAAAGCAAAACAACAAGCGGATCGCCAGCGAGTTGTAGAGCGATCTTAGAGTAAGTGCCATTCACCGAGAATAGATCACCAGCCTCAAATGAGGGTAGTATCGCGTAACAACTATTCCCGATAGTTTCTGCACTACGAAAGGGTTTGGCTCCTCAGCTTCTCAGACTTAACAATCGGCCCATTATCTAGGTGAGAGAATGGGTTGCATTGGTCAGCCTCCACTGAGGTTGATGGTCGACCTCATCGCCATCACTTATCTTAAGTGTATACTCAATCTTTCCACATGCGGCATCACACGCAATCCCATTAGCAGAAAAATAAACACGTATAGCAATTAGGAAAAGCAGTATATATATTTGTCCTAATCATCCTAGACCTTTAAAGCTATGAATCCTAAGTTCCTGACAGAAAATGGGTTCCCCGGCGGAAGCCCCAATCTGTGGTATTCACACAAGAGGTGAAAAGGAAAAAAAGAGAGACGGGCCCCACGGTGGGCGCCATTTTTCTGTGAAAAATGGGGACGACCGTGCCTAGATCTAACTTTGAACGGCTCCACGGTGGGCGCCATTTTTCTGTAGCGAGCAGTTTTGGACGCGGTTCTTAAGCGTTGGTCGCTCTCTGCGGTTGAGTTTACTACAGGTCGATTCATTTTTTATCCTATTGTGAGCTGATGAAGGAAGGGAAATAGATGTCTCCAATTAACCCTGCTTTGTATACTGAGTTTAAACAGCGGTCTGTTAGGTTACGAATGCTATCAATGTGGGGGGGGGGCCTTGTACTGGTTATTTGTATTTTTGCCAATACGGTTTTCTCTTTCTCTTTCTAGGACTTTCTGGCGGGGAACGAGGATTAGGATGTTAGGACTGATGCTTTTTGATAGATACATGAGAGTATGGGATTTTGGGTTTTTGTTTAGTGTGCTCGCTAAGATTTTTCTTTCAATTTTATGCCTACGTATTCCCGTTTACCGAAACAGGGAAATCAGAGCGTTCGTAGTTCCTCCTATTCTATGGGAGGAAATGGTTGTTTTGGTGTCTTGTTCAAAGCCCAAGACGTGAAGCGAAAGGTGATTTGTATCTTGTTTAAAGCCCAAGATGTGAAGCTGAAGGTCCTGACTTTAGAGAGAATTTGTTATCTCTAAAGAGGGGTTTGTCTGTTACGACTGTTGGGTGACTGACTGTAAAGGAGGATTACTTTAACCGGGATTTGTGAATCCGACAATGCCATAATTTCCTTTATAGGGGATTTTAACCTGAAGGAGAAGACTTTAACTCAGTGTAGAGTAATGCCATCTTTCCTTAGGAATTTTTCATGCTAAAAGAGGGACAGTGGCGTGGATATAGATGATCCAGAGGCTTGCCGCTTACAGCGATTAGATGGGGGAAGGAGTTGTTGATGTTTGTGTACTGTGGACGAGGCACAGCTTTGATGCTAAAAGGTTAATTGGATTAACCAGTGGTTTTCTTATATAAAGCCTAAGAGGAGGCTATTAGGTGTCTCGTACAAAGCCCGAGATAGAGGCTAAAAAGTTTTTGACTTGACGATGAAGTCTTTTGGTATCTCGTATAAAACCCGAGATGGAGGTTATTTGACTCAACAAGAGTTTTTTTGTATCTCGTACGAAGCCCGAGATGGAGGTTGTTGTTTGTTTGGCTCAATAAGAACCTTTTTGTATCTCGTATAAAGCCCGAGATAGAGGCGAAAGTGGTAATTGACTCAACGAGGGAGTCTCTTATGTGTCTCGTACAAAGCCCGAGAGAGAGGCTAAATGTTGTTTGACTCCGCTGGGGAGAATCATTGTATAAAGCCCAAGAGAAGGCTAACTTCACTGGAGAAGGATCATTATACAAAGCCTAAGAGGAGGCTATGGTGACTGTTCAGTTAAGTGACAGGTCCAGTATACTGATTTTGAAAGAGAAAATCAGTTCTTATATGAGCAACATTGTACTCAAGGATTTGATTCGAGGATCCGGATTATTCCTGTTCTTTAAGGAAATGGGAAATCCAAAGGGTATTGAGACTGTCCGAGTCTACGGGTTTTCTTCCTATTTAACGAAGGGGTCACTTGAGAATGTCTTTGAGACTCAAGGAGATTAGACTGTCCAAGTCTAGAGTTTCATCTTTTGTACTATGCTTTGAGAAACAGTAGTAGACTCTTTGAAAGGACTGTTCTATACAGATGACTAATTTCTGTTCCTATACCTCTAGGAGGTCGTCGGGACAATTTGTACGAAGCCTAAGAGGAGGCTGGAAACTTTTAAGAAGTCGATCGGTCCTTGTACGATGCCCAAGAGGAGGCTATCATTCCCGGAGGAAGAGATCATTATACGAAGCCTAAGAGGAGGCTGTGAATACTTCTAAGAAGTCGTAGGGTCCTTGTACTAAGCCCAAGAGGAGGCGGGGTTGCTTTTAGGAAGCCTGTGGGTCCTTGTACGATGCCCAAGAGGAGACCGATGCTTTTAAGAAGCCCGTGGGTCCCCAAACCCCGAGAAATTCAAGGCAAGCTATTCACAAGGAATAGATCAAGTCAGGAAAGTTCAAGAATTTGGAAGAAACTCAAAGATGCCATTGTCGCTCCCGGGATTTTCATCCTAGTACAAACGCGAAAGTGGCACCGAACAGAGTCGCCAGCAATGTGTATTTATCCCAAGAGAGGGAAAGGAAACACTGCATAAACCTGAAGGAAGGAAAAAGCATGGTCTTGCGACCAAGAGAACTGGATTCGGGAGTCGGTTACGCGAGAGGAAGGTATTAGCACCCCCACGCGTCCATCGTACCCGATGGGATCCACGCTTGCTTGCTTCAATCAAAGGGTGATAGAAAAGGATATTGGAAAAGGAACTGAAAGAAATAAAGGAGAAAGAATGGAAAAGGAACGAGAAACAAATGTAGGGAAAATAAAAGAAGTGCTCGCATGGGCCCTACCCCACTGCCTACGTATCTCATCGGGAACATGAGAATCAGAGCGACGTAGTTCCCCTAACTAGGGAAAGATTGTTTGTGTTTTTTTAAGGAACGGCTAACGTTCTAGCTCAGGTGTTGCAGGCTCGCTGGTTCGAGTGCGTTACCATCTTGCAAGAGAACGAGTAGGAGCACGTTCGTACGTTGAGAATGAGTGAGGTGAGAAAAGAATTCCCGAAGGAAAGACGTTATTGTTTGTTTTTGTCTTTTAGAAGGTTTTTCATTTATTTGCGTATGACAGTGTATCTGAGTCTTAATCATTGGAATATGTACATTCTCACATTCCAAGATGGAATGAGCAAGAAGACACACTAAGAGCGAAGAAGACCCCCACACTTAGTTCCAATTGTCAAGGTTCAGCCACACTAGCATACTTGTGTTTATTAAGTGTTTTGTTGATTATGAAATGAAGAGGTGTTTTTTATTATTTGCACCTTCGACAAGTATTGCATTTAAGTCCCTCATACAAGATCAAATGTTTAACACATTGACCCAAGATGGGCTATATGCTATACATTTTAAGATTATAAGAGAAGACCCCTTATAATCTTTTCTTTATATGAAAAGCCTAAATGCAATAAATGCCTACCTTTATTAGATGTTTTGAGTTTTCTTTAAGATGAGAAGAGAGACTCAAGAGAGGAGAAAGGTGAAATCTATGTGGACTAAGACTCAATCCTAATTGAAGATTAAAGGGAGTGATCCTAATGGTTTGTGAGGTTTCAACCTAAAGTCTAAAGAAAGAATGAATTAAACAATTCACTTCTAAAGTAGAAGATGAATTGTAATTCAAAAGGGAAAGTGATGAGTTATTAAGAAAAAATCACATAAGTGCTTAACAAAACACAAAATTGAATTGTAAAAGAGATGAGAGGATAGAAGTTTGAATGTGGATTCCTTATCCACACTCAATTGCAACTTACCAAAGCCCCTACATGGTTAGTAAACATGTATAAGAAGTATAAGGAATAAAAGAACATTTAATGCACCATAAAACTCAAAAGAATTAGATGAGAAATCACATCCTAATGTCACAACCAGAATGTACATCATATGGAAAACAAATGATTACTATCATGCAAGTCCAAGTGGATAGGCAACACACATCATCCATGACATTAGAACATGTTACCATAATAAAAGGGAGATGAAAGATGAAAGGAAATGGAAGAAACATGCCTAAATGGAACATGTAATTCAAGGATCAGAATTGAAATGAAATAAACAATGATTCACAAACATCTCACAAGTATTTATGAAGCACATCAAGACATTTAAGAAGTAATAGAAGAAGTAGAATTGAAATGGAAGTTCAAAAGAAAACACAAGTACAAACACAACATGTTAAAGGTGCACAAGGTTCAAATAAAAGTCAACATGCAAGGATGACATATAATATGTACCAATGAACTATAATGTCAAGTGAATAGTTCACCAAAGTATGCAAATGATCATGCAAGTATACACAAAAGAAATCATGTACGCATGCACCAAAGATTACAATGATATGACATGTTATAATGCTTCAAATGAAATGTCTTAAACAAAAATCAAATGAGTTCATGAAAATTATGAAAACATGGTATTGAAGCTCACAAATCAGAGATGAATCACATATCAAAGTAGCATGCAAGAAACCAAGGCAAAATGATGTCAAACAATGCACTTAGGTCAAGTATACACATCATACAAAGTAGCACAAAAATGAACACTAAACATGCCATAAACTGACTTAAAAAAAATCAAATAAAAATCACTTAACATACCTCAAGATGATACTGACTCAATTCAAAAAGAAGAGCATCAAAACAATTTTTAATGATCAAGAAAAAAATTAAACAAAATCATGTACCACATTAAGAATGCACACAAAAGAAAATCAAAGAAAATCATGGAACAGGGGAAAAAATGTCATAAAATCAAGAAATAAAATCATGAAAAATTTTCTAAATGTTTTAAGAAGGCTCATGAATTTTTGTGGAATTTTATAATGCCATTTGGTATTTTTAAAAATTAAAAAGCAAACGTGTAGAAAAAATGAAAATAAAAAATGAAATGCAATATGAATGGGGGTGCATGCATAGTAATTAATCAGTTCAAATTAAATGGGCTTGAAAACATGGGAGGTGTGGATATAAATCTGACTAAGTCCATTACACGCGCAATCCACCATAACTACCATGCTCTTCAGTCAACACAAGTCAAAGCAAGGATTTCCGTTGGATCCAGTCAAGTCAATAACCAAGTCAAAGTAAACAACATCAACGCGCACATGTGAATGAGCACACACACTATCATGTACCATGCCACACAATGCTTAAAATCAAAATCAGAAAATCACACGTGACATGCACATGAACTTTAATGTGCTGTCATCACCCAAACCACACGATCAAGGAAAATGGATGGACGAGATTAAAACGTGCATAAACCCTAGCTCTAACAGTCACCGGCCGGAGATGACCTCCGGTCACCTTCTCCGTTCACACCGCCACCGTCTGCAACTTTGATTTTTCCAGAATTCCACAAAAGATATACCAAAATGAAGCTGAGCTCACATACGTCATGAATATGCAATTAATTTTCATAGATCATGCACGCATAACACAA
Source organism: Lathyrus tuberosus (assembly GCA_022829125.1). NCBI lineage: Eukaryota > Viridiplantae > Streptophyta > Magnoliopsida > Fabales > Fabaceae > Lathyrus > Lathyrus tuberosus. Next base: position 1,415,868 of record JALAZF010000048.1, on the reverse strand, counting down.
ACCGAGCCAAAACAATTTGCCCTAACATCACACCTAAACTCCTAAAGAGCCTATCAACTAGCCAGAACTCACGCATAGCTTCTAATAAGCTCTAAACACATAAAACGAGTTTAAATCATACTGATATAAAGCATTAAGATTGAGTGAATTAAAACCTGAAAGTGTGGCAACTTGATGTGTTGAGAAAACCAGAGAAAAGCTTGAGGTATTGAGCTTCTAGATCTTCAACCTTAGCAAAATAAATGCTACTTGATGTGGAGATCTTGAGAACAAAAACAGAATTCCAAACTGTGATGATGTTATGCTTGGACAATGGAGTTTTCTCTTGAATGTTCTTACTCAGAATGGATGAAGATGATTGAGAAAGGAAGAAAAATCGTGCAGAATCAGAGAGAGATAATGGAGAGAATGTGAGAGTGTTTGAGAGAAAGAGTGAGAATGAAGTTGAAATGAGATTTATGAGTGAAATTTTGCTTTATAGTGGTCATTAACCATGGTTTAGTGGGTCAGTTAAGTGAGTCAACATGGTTAAACTGAGTGCACCCTAACTAACTGAGTCAAGTTAGTTAGGGGCGAGTCATTGAGGGTTGTGGTGTGGTGTGGAAATGCCCATGGCAATTATGGTGGAAGGGAGAAAATGAGAGTGAAGCTTCAGCAAGCAAACTTGTAGTGTAAGCTTATTCATTCCCTTTTTATGCATGGTACAGCATGTATGCATGCGTGTGTAATAGCATGTTTGGCTTAAAGAAGAAAGAGATGTGGAAAGGTATGTGTGTGAATGTTACACAATAAAACACCATTTCATTTTCTGATTTTATATGACAGTTTGGAATCAATGCAACAGTGGATGTTTGATGGTAAATATCTCTCATGTTAATGCATGATTTAATGAGGTTTTGGTGTCAAATGAAAGAGGAACTATCGTGGAATAATAGTGATGTTGAAAACAAGTCAAATGGAAGTGTGTAAGATGGTGAAAAATAGCTCCAAACATCAAGACACAAATCTGGCTTCATGAGCGTGTGACTTGAGGCATGGCAAGGCAACATGGCGCCTGGGTTTCAGTCACGATCACCATGACTTTGGACCATCATAACCCCCAATCCAATGATCAGATGAAAAATTTATAAACACCAACTTTGAAGATCTCACATAGAGGAACAACTTTGATGTTGAAAGATTTTCCATTTGAGGTCTCTAACCATGAGTAATTGATCCATACATTTTTCCCACCAACTGTTTGAGAAAATGATGTGCGCGTGACATGGAAATCCTTGGTCATGACCTGGTTTTGCCCAAGTTTCCTCCAACTTGGATCCATCATATCTCCCTCAATTTTTATCCAATGGAGATGTTCTACACATGGATTTGAAGCTTAAAGCAAGACCTTTTGTTGTGGCAGAGTGGAATTTTCATTTGGTGCTTCAATTTTAAATGGCCTTGGTTCAAACTCTGATGCAAAAATGGCCAAAACTTGCTATTTTTAGTAACCCTTCTTCATCCAAAAATGGCAACTTTCCACCTCTTGATTTTTTCATGATTCCTTTGGAGTTTCTTGGTAAAATTTTGCACATTGGTCACATATAACATGAATTTTATGAATTTGGCCACAAAAAGTCAAGAGTTGACTTTTTCCTCTGATTATTTGACTTGGCCCCAATTTCCCTGATTTTTTATCTTTCTTTCAATTGAACCACTTCTAAAACCAATTGAGAGGTGATTTTCCACATACATACACTTAAGAACATATAGAATACCATGACATCAAGTTTTGTCCAAAAATCAAAGATATCCTGATTTTATTAGAAACCCTAATTTTGACCTCCTCTGGTTATGAGGGAAATGTGCAGTCTTTAATTTCAAATTCCTCAGAGTATGTTGTGTATCCTTTTAAAGGATGATGGGATGTGCCATTTGAGGATGATTTTGGATCAATGAGCTATCTCTTTTGAGGGTTTTCCTTCAGTTTTTTTGAACCTCTTGCCTGATGAAAGATGTAGGGCTTCAATCTCCTATTGGGTCTCACCTTCTTGAGGTTGTGGATGATCAATTGAGATGGTATGAGACATGAGAGACTCTTGGCTTGCCTTGAGGCAACTTGATTGACCTTTTTGTGCTTTGAATGATCCCTTGATTGTCCATCTTTCCCCCGATCACTTGCCCTGATGGTAAGAGGGATGCTATGCTCTATTTTTCTATGTTAAATGCAATGCAATGCTAATGATATGATAGATGATAATGCTATGCTAAGATGACAAAAAGGGAGAGCAAATTTTGGGGTATTACAGCCATTCACGGAGAATACATTCATCTCTGGGAGTAGAGTTTCTTGACAATTCCTAATGAGGACAGCCGAAGAGAATACTGTATCTGGTGATCCTATTGGGGATCTAGTTGTCTATTTCTACGAATAAACGAAACGACGTCACCTAGTTCTAGACGTAGTTGCCGGGGAAACTCTAAATATCTATACTATTATTACACAGTTGATATGAGTTTATGAAAGAAGACTTACAGCGAAACAGCCCCACAATACAGTTATATGTATATGAAAGCGGCAAATAAAAGCAATAACCACTTACTCGGTTGTAGAGCTTCCATGCTGTTTGGTTAGTTGTTCAACAAAGAAAGATTGAAAACAACAATATATTCAAAATCAAAGGAGAAAGTGCTTTGAAAAGGAGAGATTTGGGGCTTACAGCTCAAGGAGAGGCCCAGGGTTTTATTAGTGAGCGCACTGTTTGAATTTGTACAGAGGGACTTATACAAGTGACTGTGGCCCAAAATGTTTTCTGTACAAAGGGGTTGGGTCTTACACTCTAATAGAGGCCCAAAAAGTCTTAAAGAAAAAAGAGTGGGGCTTATAAAACGAGGGTAGGCCCAATTTGACTTTTCGTTTAAAAATGGCGATCGCGCCGAGCTTTTCTTTTAACGCGGGGGGACTTATACAATATCTGAGGCCCAAAGTGATTTTGGTTAAAAGGGGGTTGGGTCTTACACTCTATTAGAGGCCCAAAAATTTTTAAATGGGTCTTATAGCTCAAGGAGAGGCCCAATTGATTTTTGAATAGGCGATGATCGCGCCGTTTGTTTTTTGACGGTATCGGGACTTATACAACACTGAGGCCCAAAAATGGTTTGGTCAAAAAAGGATTGGGTCTTACACTCTATTAGAGGCCCAAAGTGTTTTGAAAATGATTTACGAGGGTTGAATTAATCCAAAAACCCTAATTTGTTTTCAAAAATGTATTTAATTGAATAAAAATTCAATTAAAATGATCAAAATTGTTTAACATATGGAAAACAAATTGTGATCTTGGATTAATGCTTCAAAAATTAAGTATTGACCTACAAAATAATTAGAAAGCATTAAAAGTTGGAAAATCAATGTGGAAAAAATATTTAAAATGTCAAAAACAATTAAAATATTAATTCTTTGCAAAAATATCAATTATATGAAATAAATAATATTTTTGGGATTTTTTGATAAAATAAAATATTTTAACATTTTTGTGAATTATTAAAAAAAGAATCAACTCAAAATCATTACAACTCAGAGAGAAATTAATTTTTGAATCAATTAAACAAAAATCACAAAATTCAAATATTCAAATTTCTGAAAATGGCGCCAAGAACACACCAAGAACACGCGCGTGTTCTGAGTTTCCCAGATTTGCGTTTTCCATCCAATCTCACTGAATACTTAACCATATCATGCAATCCACATACCAATCAACTCGTTTCAACCTCACGATCATGTTTACAACACTTAATTTCATTTAAATTAAACATAAAACATGAAATCACGAAGAAACCTCAAGAACCCTAATTTCTGCATGAAGGCTATGATTTTTGATACACGATTCAAACAAAGCAATTAATTGAGGGAAAACATTCCATGCATGATTATGAACATATGGCCAAATTATTGTGCAGCAAAAATTGCATGGATCATAGAGTTAGAAGAGCTCATGCTTACCACTTGCAGCTGGTGATCCTGATTTGTGTAGGAGGTGTTACAGTTGTGTTGTGATGATCTGAACAGCTTCCCTAGGTGCTATGGAGTGTGTTTGAATGCTTGGACTTGATGGAAATTGGCTGGATCACTTCATGGCATCTCAACTACACTTTGGTTAAAACCTTGAGCAATTGACTGGTGATTCTGAGAAATCAATGTTCCAGTTGTTGTTTAAGTGTTTGATCAGCTCATATGTGATGTATATGAGGTGTGTGAGTGATTGGTTTGAGTGGAATTGCCCTCTAGCTCAAAACCCGATAGTTACCTTGCTAAGAAAGGCATTTTTGCCAAGAGAAAGAGATTTTGAGAAAGGCAAGTGTTGTAGGCCTTTGGTGTCCTTAAACTGAACACAATTGAGCTCTATTTATAGTAGAGCAAGTTTGTTTTGCAAGGAATAGTGAATGGCAACTGCTAAGTAGGTTTGGCCAATGTTGGCAAATGAAAATCCAAGTCTCCTCTAGACATTGACTAGAGGTTAGGGCACAGAGCTTTGGTTCCCTTGGTCTTGGATAAGTCTTGACTGATTTCAGATGAGAATGGCTCAGTCCATGCCACCTTGATGCTTCCATTGAATGCTTCAATCCACATTTGGAGTTTTGTCCCTATTTTGGCCATTCTAGGTTCAACATGCTATTTCTTGTTCCATGGACTTTGGAGGCTTGGCTCAGTGATTGTCCCCTTTAGATTCAATCCTCAGATGTGTCCAAGTGGATAGGAGCATTTGAATTTGGCTGATTTTGGCAAATCGAGCAAAATTGCAAATTCTGCCTTGCCTTTGACAGATTTCAGCAAGGCAACTTGCCAATGTCATATCTCTTGGTGTAAGTTGAATTTGGTAATGTTCTTGACCATTTTGGAAAGCCCTTACATGATACAATAACTGCTTGAACATGTTTGGTTTTGATCTCTTTTGAATCCAAGTGAAAAATCCCCCTACATTTGGCAAAAAGTAAGGCAAAATCTGACTTAGTGAAATTTTCACCAAGTGTTGGAACAAAGTGTTTTCTCTTGATTTTGATCACTCCATAACTCAAAATCCATGAGGAATTTGGACATAGGTCAGTATGAAGCTTTTGTAGAGGGCAATGTGATCTACAAATCAAGCTTTGAATGGGGCACAATGGCCTTGTGGTTTAGGAGTTATGGTCCTCCAAAGTTGGTGCATTAGTGGCAATTTTTCATGACTTAGAAAAATTTCTAAGTTTTATGGTTACCCCTTTTACAAGTTATTCAACTTTTCTTGATTTTTCTTGATGAATGATGATTTAAATCATACATTAACATCATTTTAGGGTTAAAAATCCATTTTGGTGAAAAATTTCAAAAAGTCAAAGTTGACTTTTGTGCACAGTTGACTTTTTATCAGATGAATTCCAAACTGTGCAATTCTTCAGGAAATCATGTCCTTGACCTAAATCAAACTTGATGGACATGTTACATGGGTGTCATAGGGTATATTGATGCATGTCATAGGGTTTGGGAGCATGTCCTGGTCAAAAGTCAAAGTTACAGTTGACTTTTCCCTTAAAACCCTAATTGTGGTGCAGATGAAATTGAAACTTGTTGCTCAAGCTTCTTGGATTAATACATTGTTCCAAATGGATCAATATAATTCATTAGAGACCCTCAAACCCTCTCTTGAGGTCTTGGCTCATGATTTGTCCCAAAAGTCAACTTAGGGGTGAATTAGGTCAAGAAACCCTAATTCCTGATTTTTGATGAATGCATCCCCTGAGGCAAAATTGACTTGATGATTGGGTCCATGAGGTTCCATGGAGTATATTAGGTTATGTTTTGGATCATTGGCTTGTGCCTAGATGAAAAATTTCCATCTAGAGGCCCTGGTCGACCAAAACCCTAATTTGGTGACACTGTCGATCTTGAGACTTGATCCACCTAGAAGGGAGCAGCCTTGTGCTTAATCCTTGAAGTGTGAGTCGTTTTGATCCATTATGGATGTTTGATAGGTTAGACAAGTTGAAGATCATGTCATTCCTTAATTGATCCTTTGTCTAAGCACTCAGAGAGGGCTTGAAACCCTAATTTTGATTGTAGTGGATGCTCACCCAACTTTGGGGAGACTGATGAAGTATGATGGTTCCTCCATATTGTGATGATGATTTTCACAATGATGGGAAATCTTAGTGGTCAAAATTTGGGGTATGATAGTAGACTATTTCACAAAATGGATAGAAGCGGAAGCTCTAGCCAAAATAACTGCCCTCAACATCCTGCGTTTCTACAAACGAAACATCCTTGTACGCTTCGGTATCCCCCAAGCGATAGTAACAGACAATGGGACGCAATTCACAGACAGGAAGTTCCAAGACTTCGTCGCCCAACTGGGCACGAAGCAGCACTTCGCATCCGTAGAGCACCCTCAAACAAACGGGCAGGCTGAAGCAGCCAACCGAGTCATCCTTCGAGGCCTCAAGCGAAGGATGGATGAAACAAAGAAGGCATGGGTCGAGGAACTACACAGCGTACTATGGGCATACTGCACAACTCCACACTCAACGACCAGGGAACACCTTTCCGTCTAGCATACGGGACCGAGGCTGTAATTCCCGTCGAAGTTCACGTGCCCTCTAGGCGGACAGAGTCGCCCCTAGATGAGGAGATGAACAACGAGTCATTGAGAGAAGAACTCGACCTCGTCGAGGAAATCCGAACCGGGGCAGCCCTCCGCGAAGCCTCACTAAAATAAAAAATTACCATCAGGCACAACGCCAAGGTGATACGACGAGAGTTCGACGTGGGAAGCCTTGTTCTAAGAAGAAACCACAAAGACTCTCGCGAAGGCAAACTAGCAGCCAACTGGGAAGAACCCTACCGCGTCTAAGCAAAAACGGAAAATGGGGCCTACTACCTAGAACATCTCACCGGGGAAGAACTTGCTCGACCATGGAACGCCAAAAAGCTAAAACAATACTATAGTCAAGGCCCTGATTCTCGGTTCAACCATCACAACGACAGACATCTACTACTGACCACTATGCACGCCTAGGTACAAGCGTCGCATACGAATAAAGCAGAACCCCGCTCAGTAACGAGCCGGGTAACCGCTCGACAGCGGTCCTCGATCGAGCACCGCCGTCGTCAAAGTACCATGACAGGCAGAACCCCAGCTCGCGATGGGACGTTCACGCCGCGAACTCAGGCCTCAAACACGACCTGAGCTCCGCACCCCCGCCAGGATATTCCCCGACCGTTCGACCAGTTCCCCTCACTGCCGAACACATCTACATCGAGCAATCCCCCTAAATTATTCACATAAGTCAAATACTCCCAATCACGGGAAGACACACATTCACAACGAGCATGAGTATAACACTTAGCAAAAAATAAAGGCAAGTAAAGTCATGCGGATAATAGAATCAAACATGTAATAATTTAACATAATATGTGGCCGCAAGGGCCACGATTGTACTGAGTTACATAAAACGGGGGCCATGCCCCCCAATAATAATAAATTACAACAGTCACTCGGCACGCAGGTCGGACAAGTTACAACATCAAAAGCACAAACTCCTCACTCGTCCATGTGCTCGGCTGGCTTAGACTGAGGTCCCTGGTCCTCTACAGGATGATCCTCGGGGTTCCCTTCAAGGAGAGCGTCAGGAATGACAATCCGGCCATCCTCAACATATGCCAGATAGTGAGTACCCTCAACAGAAAAGTCGAGCTCAGGGTTCACCACCCGCAGCTGAGCCACGGCGTTTCTAAAGGACTCCTCCGCAACAGCAATGTCGTCATCCTCGACCATTAGCATACGGTCAACCAGCTCGGATCTCGTCTTCAACTCCTTCACATCTTCCGGCTCATCGTCACCCGGGGCATTGGCCGCCCTCAATTACTGGACCAGCTCCTCGGAAGCTTTCTTCTCTGCCGCTAGCATGGAATTCTCCTTCTTCAACCGAGCTACCTCCTCCTCAGCCTTCTTCCGAGCATCGTCGGCAACCTGGGCTTCTTCTCTGAGGGACGCCATGGTAGCCCGAGCAGCATTGAGTTCAGCCTCGGTTGCAGAGTCCCCTTCAGCATAAACGGCTGCCATCTCCAGCATCCTAACCAAAGCTGAAGCGTCCTGAGCCACCAACGCCCTCTTGCTCAGGCGGTCCATGTTTTCCAAGTGAAGAGACTCCGCCCGAGGCACGATCAAAGAGTTCCCCTCGAAGAATTTCCTGTCATGGATGCAAGGAGGAAGCTCAAACTTCCCCTTCTCTGATGCCCGAGTGAGGTCCACAGCATCATTAAACTTTGGCCGCTTGGATCGACCGGTCAAAGGAAGAAGAGACCCCCGGGAAGCAGGAGTAGGAGAAGAAAAGGTCCCCGCAGCAGACTGCACTGGAAGAGGAGCACGAGCACCAGCAAACCGAGACTTCGGAGGAGCTGCTCCGGCCTTGTTCCTCGCGAGAGCATTCCTCACAACCCGGTCATGAGCCTAAGGCATCTCACCTGCACAAACAAAATACGAGCACGTTAGATATGAGGAAAAGAAATAACGCAAACAAATCTAAATAACTAAGACTACCAAGCAGCTTCTCGGCATCCTCGGGAGTCTTGCACTCCAGCAGTGCCTTAATATTGATAAATCGACGCTCAACCCTCTGACTCCCGTCTTCCTCGAAGACTGGATTACCCTTGCTCGTCCAGCACTCAGCAAGCCGGAAGGAGTTGACCCACTTCACCAGCACCTCGTATGTCGCGGCGTCCTGCCCGCGTAGCTCGCTCGGTTGAAGAACATAGTCATTGGGCTTCTTGACGAAATGATCGAGCGCCCAATGGATGGGGAACGTATAGATTCTCCACCCAATAAACTTCCCATCCTCGTCGCGCAGGTCGTTCCCATCCTCATCCACCTCAATCTCCCAGACGTATGTACTATCCTGGGCAGCTTCGGACAGGGGCTCAACAACATAATAACGCTCCTTGAACGTCCGTATTGACTCCGAGAAGGGCTTAAACAACTTGTGGGGCTGCTTCAAAGAGACCCAACCGTACTTCCTCCCCGATAGCTGCCTTTGGAGATGGAAGACAGTGAAGAACAGAGGGAGAGTAACCCCTATGGAGAGATGCTCGCATACCAGCTCGAACGCCCGGATAAAGGCCAACGAATTACGATGCAGTTGAGTGGGGGCCAATTTCAAATGCACGAACACTGACTGCTGAAAATCTGTGAACGGCAACCTCAGGCCCAGCTCCTTAAAGGCGTATTCATACATCGTGAAACGGTCTCCGAAGCTCGTGCAGACCCGCTCATCCACGGAAGGGAGGTACACCTTCCACTCTCCCTCTGATCCAACCTCCGTAAAAGCGTCCCCCGAATACCTCGCAAAAGAAGACATATGCTCAGCGGGTTCGGCCACCTCCCACTCCTCGGCGGAGTCCACAGCGACGCCCTCGTCCATGTCGTCCATCTCCTCTTCTTCCCCAACATCGCTGGGGGAACTCGAAGTCGTCGAGCTACTATTATCCGAAGAGCCTATTTCTTCCTCAGACATATCTAAGACAATCTCTTTATCCGGCCCTATCGCCATGTCGATCACCTAAAAAGCAGAGAAGAAAGTGAATTCGACAACACATCAAATCCACCCTTCCACCGCTAAGTCAAGTGAAAGGGCGCGCAAAGGGCTGAGGAGAACGTCCCCGGCCTAAGCCCTAACATCAAAGGAAAAGATGAAACCTCCCCGCGAGGAGACACTCGAAACGAATCATCCCCGAGCGAAGAGCTTCCCCGCACTCATACCCAGTTTCCGTTTGAAGCTTCACCGGAAATCGCAAAGCTTCACCAGAATCTGGGAGTGTTCTGCCGAAAAACTCATCACCCACTCAGAAGATGAACGAACGCGGCGGTCACACATGTATAGCTGTCACAACGACGCCACGAACCACCGTCCTCACTAAAGCATACTAACACACCGGCGACATGTCAGAAGTGGAAAAATGGCACAACCACCGCCCACCACCAACAATCACCGAAAATCCACCTATTTCGTCCTCTAAACCTGGCCCTAACCACATGCAATCTACCATTGACAACAAAAAGGAGTAAAATAAGTAAAGGATCAGAAAACTCACTTGATGTAAGAAGATGAAAGTGGCTGCTCGAAGCTTGGAACTGTGGTCAGAGTAAGAAGACGGTGGCAACGGGCAGGAATGCTGAAGGAAACAAAGAGAAATCAGAGCAAAAAGTTCCAAATGGAACGAATTTCCCCTTTTTATACAAAGGGGCACGTGCGAACACGCGCTCGTAGGCCATGATGGCTATCAACTATCCATCATTGCCTAGTAACTGCTACACGGAGCTCTAGGCACACGTGGCGACCCAACGTTTCCAATTCTGTCTGACCATTAGTCTCCCCGGGCACTGGGCAACAAGGTCACGACCACGGATTTCACGGACACCGGGGGCCACGAGCACATTGAGACAATCCTCCTCGTCTTCAAACGACGACTCCATGCTAGCTCCCCGGAGCAACGAGCTGTGCTTAAGTCATCACTCCCATGCTCGGGAGCAACGACTTGGGGGCTCCTGTTTTGGACTGGACCAATGGCTAGACATGGCCTAATCCGCTTTTGCTCCAGAGCGGCCCAAATTGCCTAAGTCCAATCCACGAAAGGGAGAAAGTTACCTTTCTGCCCTCCAACCGGGCAAGGAACACATCACTCCTCCCCGGAGTTACTGCCCGTCACGGACGGCTTCACTGCTCCCCGAACAGTTAAGGGCAGGTGCCCGAAACCACGCTTATGCCCGACATGGCAGCTAGTTTCGGGCACCCCTGCCCGACATAACGGCTAGTTTGGGCAGTTACCTATTCTTCAGGAAAACGGTTATTTCGCCCCGAAAATAGGACCGTTGGCCACGCGCTGGGGGATCTATATAAACCCTCTTGCTTGAGAGGGTCAGGTATCCAATATTCACCCTAAGAACTCATACTTTGTACTTGCCCCTTTTCTCTGACCCTTTCTTACTTGAGCGTCGGAGAACCTTGCAGGTACACCCCCTCCTCTCCATACGACCAGCATCCCTGACGCACTTGGTGGCCCACTTCTACAGGATCTGATCCAGCCTTCATGATCAATAACCCTGTCACCAATTGATGTGGAGACAGGGTGTGTTTTGTAACTTTTTTTCCATAGTGAAATATTACATTAATTTTACATTAGTTCAAATATTACATTAATTTTTTTTGCACGATGAAATAAAATTTTCATTAATTTAATAAAATATTACATTAATTAATGTTGGTGACCAGGTGCATCCAACCGGCCACCGGTTTCACATCCCCTAGGCACCCTCACTCGTTGTACTCGGCCCCCTCGTTCCTCTTGCTGTTGATTCATGCCCGGTGTTTGAGGTGTTTGAGGATGTCTTGCATTCCCGTGAAGTCTTGGGGACTGAAACTGAGCGCACGACCCATGCCAGGGTAGTTTGGATGTGATGAAGGCGTGATTGGTGTGCGGCCTGGACGATTGAAGAGGGACATTGGTCTGAAGGATTAATTGGTGAAAGGTTGAAATGGTAGTGGTGTTTGAAAGCCATAAGGCTATTGATATGGTTGATTATGTTGGCTAGGGTATGATGTTTGGGCATTAGGGCTATGGAAAGATGTTTGCCCAATTTGGCTATGGTATGATGTACCCTCGTTTTGGTTGTATCTTAGTGTTGTGTTGGGGGCATAGCCATATTGAGTCCCTTGATAGTAATTATTTTGTTGAAGATGGTATGAGGGGCGCTCTTGGTATTGTGGTTAGGTGTATGGCATGTTTGGATGGTTAATGGGTTGGTAATTTTGTTGGGTAGGGGGTTGTGAGTAACATGGCCTTGGAGATGGGTTAGACGTTGAGGCTTCTTGTGTGTAGGTGGTCTGGCGTGGGTCGTATAAATACCTGTCTTTAGAGACAAACCCAGTTGCAATCGATCTGTACCAAGCCATATAATTATTTATTGGTATAGATGGAGTTGGCATCACCGGCTCACATAAGACATAGTGGTTGCGGTTCATCCATTTACGACGCTCAGTTTTTGCAAAATCCTTCCAGTCGTCAAAGTCCCATTGATCATTAACTCTTTTTAGATGCCATTTACTGATGTCAACAAGCGGATCTGGGATGTTTTGATGCATTCCAAATTGCAGTTTGACACGGTAACTGTTGTGCATCTCCACAGTTGTGAATCTAATGATCGGGACACATGCAGTCCAAATGGCAACATCTTCCTCGCTGACTTGATGTAGGTCTTCCATGCCTAGATATGGACGTCATATGAACTGAAGAATAGAAAAATATTAGATAGTAAAATATCTGATATAAAAGAAGAGAAAATGTTTAGGAGGACTTACATTTGCGGGTGTTAGGTGATCCAAAAGATTGCGGTATTGAATAATACAATGTGTCGGACATCTATTGTAACTCATACCCTTAGCCGACCATCTAAAAAAAAGAAGTTTAAGTTGAAAATCTTAGACACAATAATTTTTAAGGATGAAAAAAATATTAAGTTATTAACTTACTTTTGTGTATATGGGAAGGAAAAGTCATTGTGGTTGACGGGCGCTAGGGATGGCAATTAGACCAGCCCCAAGCTTGGAGCAAACATGACTTCCCTCGCATATTTGTCAGTCTTCACACGAACCCATCCATGCAGCCGATCAAGTTTATCGATACTTCAGATTTTCTCCCCTTCACCAATGTCTCCCTTCAACCACCGATTCAGCTCCCTCTTAAGTTGATTAAAACTTTGTATGTTCCAAAACAACATGTGATCGGTGGCTTCTCTCGCGAAAAGACGACTTTTCCCCATCGACAACGATACATTTTATGAGTAGAACAAAGTTGTGAGATGAGATGTGGAAGTAACTGAGCTGAACACCTCTATTTATAGGAAAAAAATTCAGTTTCTAGGGAGTCTCCACATCAATTGGCGACTCTCTTATGTCCCTTGCACTAGGTCGCCAATTGAATTGGCGACTTGATGAGCAGTCTCCAGTTCAATTGGCGACAGCCTTGCTGCCCTAAAGAAGGGTCGCCAATAGGATTGGCGCCCTTGTGTAATCTCATACCCTAAGTGGCGTAGTTTGGGAATTATTCTGAAACCTAGGGTATTTTGGGAATTTTGCTGAAAAATAGGGGTATTTGGGTAAAAAATTCCAGGTTATTTGTAATTATTTTTTATTTGAATAATAATATAATTTATTATATTATAACAACAACAAAAAAATCTAAATAACTTTTTTATTGTATTAATTATTTATAATTTACAAAATTGAATATTTAAAGAGATAGACAAATCTTGGATGGTGTATTGGTGACTAATGAGATGATTGTCCTTGCAAAAAGAAATAATAGAAAATATTTGTTATTCAAGGTCTACTCCGCACAAGCATACGTGTGCGTAGACTGGGAATTCTTAATAAAGGTGTTGACTGCGATGAATTTCTTTGAGAAGTGATTGCAATGGATTAGAGGAGGTCTACTTAGTTGCTATTTGTCTGTCATCATCGTGAATGGTGGAACTATGGAAGACTTCAAGGCTTCAAGTGGACTTAGATAATGAGATCCCTTGTCTCCTTTCTTGTTTTCACTAGTGGCAGAAGGGTTGGCTTTACTAGTGAGGAAGGCGAATAACAGGTACATTCTGAATGGGTTTAAACTAAATGAGGTAGAATATGTTAGTTTGATTCAGTTTGTAGATGATACCATAATTGTAAGAGATGAATCGTGGACTGACCTATGGTGCATTAAGTCTATATTAAGAGGATTTGAATTGATATCGGGGTTGAAAATTAATTTCTGGAAGAGTTGTCTATATGGTGTGGGGATCGAGGAAAATTTCATGACTGCAGCTGCTTAATTCCTGGCCTATAAATCTAGAAGGACCCCGTTCAAATTTCTTAGTCTGACTGTTGAAGGGAATCATATACGTGTCGAATCTTGGAAACCCGTCATTGCTTATTTTAGTTCAAGGCTCTCAACGTGGAATAGGGGGGAGGGTAACTCTTATGAATGTTGTGTTAACTAATCTACCAGTTCACCATCTCTCGTTCTTCAAGGCTCTAGCCAAAATTGTCAATGAATTGATTACCATTCAGAGGTGTTTCTTGTGGTCTGGCTCAGTTGATAATTCAAGTATGGCATGGATTAGCTGGAACTCACTGTGCAAGCCAAAGGAGTTTGGATGCATCGTGATCAAGGAGGTTTGAGTGTTTAATATAGCTTTGATAACAAAATGGCTTTGGAGACGCATTCAAGAACCAAACGCATGCTGGAAGGGGATACTCAAAAGTAGGTATGGAAGCATATAAAATAGGATTTTGTTAAAGAATGTGCCAAGGGTTGCAAGGCTTGAATCGCTTTGGTGGAGGGATTTGATGGAGATAGGAGATGTGGGAGAAGATGTAGGATTCATTAGGAAACTTTCTTGTAAAGTGGGTGATGGTTCTCTTGTGTCGTTTTGGAATGCTTGCTAGTTAGGCCTGACCCCGTTGAAGATTTTCTTACATGTCCTTTATGAAGCCTCTGAAATGAAAGTGGGGGATATCAAGGACTTGGGAGAGTGGATTGAAGATGCTTGGCAGTGGAACTTGGGCTTCAGTGAGAGGACTATTAGTAGGGGGCTGTTGGATGATCTAAAGGAGCTAAAGGTTCTGTTACATGACAATAGGCCTGGCACGGGTATAGTTGGCAAGTTTGTGTGGAAAAGTGGGACTCATCATTCATTTATAGTAAAATCATGCTATGATATTCTATTGCAAGATGGTGGCTTTGTTGAGTTGGAGATTATTTCCAAGACCGCTTTGAATATTCTGTGGGAAACAAAGATCCCTTTGAAAGCCAAGATTTTTGGTTAGAGATTGATATTTGGATAGGCTTCCTACTAGGCTCAATCTGGTGGTCAAGAGAGTAATCTCTAACGCTCATGACAAGGTTTGTGTGTTCTGTTTTTTCGTTGTTGAAGATGTTAATCATGTATTCTGCTCTTGTCCAAGAATTCGTTTGGTCTGGAGGCTGATTTCTGACTGAGTCGAGATAGAATGGGTTGAGAATGAAAATTGTTGTGATCATATGATGGATTGGTTCATGAAGATGGAATCAAAATAATTGAAGACTTCAGCTTGCTTCATTTGGATTACTGTCTGCTGGACCATTTGGTGGACAAGGAAACATATTATTTACAATGATGTTACTGGAAATCCAGTTGATATAGTACGTAGGATAATCCATAATTTTTGGTGGTGTTTGGATTTTTGGCTCCCTTATTAGGAGTAAGTGTAGTTATTATGATTGGTTTAAAAATCCAACTGATTTTTTGTAGGAGGACTGTGTTATAGCTTTCTGATCTTATTAGTAGGAGTAATATATTTTGTAACTTGAAGATGGGTTTGAGTACCCCTTAATACTCCCTATGGATATATTTCTGCTTATAAAAAAAAGTCATAAGTAAAAGATTAGTGCATATATCAAATGTGCTACTACAATTGGAGAGAAGGAGTTTCAAACCCATGTTATTGTTAACACATATTTATATTTATATAATTAGAAAGTTTTGGGTTTATTTTGGTTTAGGTTTAGAATTAAATTAATATAACAATTATATGAATATAAATGTGTGTTAATACTAATTATGGTTAAACTTACTACAACGCGGTTAGCTGGCACATCGTCTTTTCCTTATCACTCAAGTAAGGTTGGAGATTCAAATTTTCCTAAATTTATAACTTATATTTAAGTAATCTAATAAATTTTTTACATATAAGTGAAACAATTTTTTACTTCAAAAGTAAATAATTTAAATTTTATAGTAATTTAATTTTAGGTTATTTTAATTTTTTGTTTGTTTTTAATATAGTAATTTATATTATTATTAAAATAAAAAATAAAAATAAGTTAAACCAAGAAAATGCTAATTTATATAAATAAAAAAAATAGAATTGTTCTAGCAAAAAATGGTTAGATCACAAAAAGTGTTAGTTTCCTCTTTTAGGGCAAAGGAAACTACGTTGTCTATACTGTGTGAGTATCTTTGGGGATTTGAGAGCTATATAGGTGTTGTATACTGTCTCAAGATGAATTTGTCTTGCTTAACCCTCATGTGGGAGTCCCTTTTATAGCCTTCTTACATCTTCATTTAAGTTATGCCATTAAGAGAAGCCTTCTGGCCTTCTGACATTGCATGGCCATCATTACCGTAACTCTTCATCATGAATACATGCTTTGAAGACATGGTAACATTTGCATTGATGTGTCGCCGTCGTTACAACTGTTGGAGTGACACTTGTTGAGTTCATGACCAGTGTTAGTGTCGGGTTGATGGGGTATAGTACCCAGCTTTGTAAGAACTCGGCGGATGGGAGTCGGGCTCCTTGACCGGCCCGAGTTGTGTATGCTGCTTGTCTAACTCTCTACATTGTACGATCTTTCCTGCTGCCATAGTCTAGTCCGTGTTTACTCTTATCCGACTACACAACTCGACATCAAATATATTTGACATGTACATAAGCCCCCCGAGTACTATATTCGTTTATAAGGGCGCAGTACTCGACACTAACATGAGCTCGGATATATTTGCTAGGTGTCGAGCCCTAAGTCGACTTTTCTTCTTAGGTCCTTACGTGTCAAAAATTTCTTGGAGGGTCGCGTCTTTTCAATTCCCCCAATATAATGATGACTATTAAAGGCTACTCCCTAGCTACTCTTGGGTGTCGAGTCTTTTATTAGAATCCTCCTCTCTCCATCTTCTCATTTCTACATCCAAATCGTCTTCCTTCTTTATCAACCAGAACGCTTCCCAATCTCCAAGGCTTCTTTACTCGCAGGTATCCTTCCACTACTTCTGATTTTTATTTTATTCTTCAATTTTGTTTTTAGAAAATATGGTAGTCTTTAGTAAACGAGACGGCGAGTGTAGTATTAGCGAAGTCCGTATGAATGCCATGGAGAGGAAGGAGTTGTGGGAACAATGCATGTGGGAAATAGAGAGTGCTTTAGGGCCAGAGGAGTATAGACGAGTCATGAACGAAATTTATGGCGATGTTCTTACTTCTGGGAATAATTTTGATTATGGCTCATCTTCCTCAGGTTTTGTAGAGGTTTCAATGATGACTGTTGCTCCTTTTGATCTTGAGGTCATGAACCATAAGAATAGTACATTTAATGACGTAGAAATCGTGAAACTCCGGTCCATAAGGAAAATATCTTCAATTGGGTCCGAGGATGATGTTGTCCTGGAATCGTGTATTCCCAAAGAGTGTGTTTGTATACTCCACCCCAAAGGCGTTAAAGAAGACTTTTTCTACTTCTATGTCGGGGTTCTGGAAGACTTTAATATACAAATACCTTTTTCTAATTTGGAAGCGGATATGTTGAAAGCTGTGAACATAGCTCCCTCTCAACTTCGTCCCAACAGTTGGGGTTTCATAAAGTCTTTCGAACAGATTTGTGAGGTCTTAGATATCACCCCTACAATTGGTCTATTTTTCTCTTTCTTTGAAGTGAAAGGTGTCAGTAATTGCAGTTGGATACAAATAAGTGGGATTCTCGGGCGGAGTTTCCTCCATGCATATACTTCTAATTATAAAAATTATAAAAATCATTTCCTAAGAGTAAAGAGTGGGCCGAGGTGTCCACAAGTGTTATACTCTCTAGATAGCCAACCTCGCTTTCCCTTTTATTGGGCCCAAAATCCATTGTCGATCACTGGTTTCAATTGTGAGAAACTGAGTGAATTGGAAACTCAATCTTTGTTTGTTCTTGATTTCTTCCATATGATGAAGGTTAAGGAGTTGTTACCTTTAAGTGACAAGCAACTACTCGCCTTCCTGGGTAATTGCTTGCTTATTATTTGTCCACATTTTTAATTATTCTCGTTCTAATGTTTACGACTTTTTCTGCAGATACCATGACTAAATTGTTAGTAGCTGAACAGAAGAAATTAATGTTGGAGGCTCGTGCTGCTCGTAGAGGATCCAGAGGGGTTGCCTCTTTCAAGTCGGATATGGGCGGGTTGGAAATTCGACAACCAAAACGAACCCGGGGTGGTGCTAAGGCGACCCCAAGTAAGAATGAACCTCAGCCTTCTGCTCCTCCAACCCAGGAAGAAACTTCGCAAGGTGCTCCCAAGAGGTTAAAAACCCTCATGACTAATGAAGTTTGTCAGGCCGACATGGATATCAATTCTATTATGCGAGTTCCTGGAGAGAACGTTACGTCCGGGGAGTTTAAATTCTGGTCCAACAACTTTGACGGGCTTAGGTTTCTGTACGACCACCTTAACGCCACTGAGGACGTTAACAAAGTGAAATCTATTGGTCGGCAGAAGATTGCACAAAATATAAGCTCCTACCTTATGCGTTGTGCTGTTCTTGCCAGGGGTCTATTTGAATTTAGTGATGATTCTTAGGCGGAGAAACTTAAGCTGAAAGAAGAGGTTACCCGGCTACAAGAAGCCCTCAAGGTTCAATCAGAAAAGCTTTCTGGTTTAGAGAAAAGCATGGCTGACGAGAAGAAGAGCAAAGAGACTCTTGAATCGGAACATAAGTCGGCTTTGTCCAAGGTTGCTGAGGAGCTGAGGCAAGTCAAAGTCTCTCACTAAGAGCTTTTAGTTTCCAATACCGAGCTCACTGAGTCTCTTAAGAAGGCTCAGATTGAAGTTCTCTCTGCTGGTGAGGAGGCCTTTGACAGGAAAAATGAGCAAGTTTGGTGCCTCCATCCTGGGCTGGATCTGTCTGAAGTTAACTACTTCAAGGTGGTGCAGGATGGCCGCCTTATGGATCTGGACGAGCTTGAAAAGAATAATCCGGAGAAGACTCTTGCCCCTGTCAATGGCGGGAATGAGACCTCAGATAATGCTGGCGCTAATGGCACCTCAGTTGTTGAATGATTTTAAAATCCTTCTTGTATTAGTTAGTCATCCTTCTGGATGCATTTTTAATGTATTTTGGCGAGAGAGTGTGGTGTTGCCCCCTTATGCTTATGAATTTTTAGCCTTCGGGCTTTGTAATGTACAATTTTTTGCCCTTCTGAGGCTTTTGTTTATGTCATTTCTGTTTATCGTGTTTATTTCTTTGCAAAATAATCCCGTACATATATCCAACCCCTCGGGCACTAAGTTAGATGAACTTAAGGTGTCCGATTATAGATTGTCGGGTATTTTTTTACTTTGCTTGTGCTTGATTTCCACGACTTTTCAGATAGCTTACCTTGAAGTTAATTATTAAGGAGCCTTTAGTTATCTTGTGTGTATAGTCTTCACACTTTTGGGAGTCCTGGACTCTTGTAGGCTTAGGCGCCAATTACGGTATGTACTAGGGCGTCCTTTCAACAGATATTTGCTCATTTCTTATTGGCAGTTTGCCATGTATGGCTTTTTTACTTACAAGCCCCAAGTATCTTTTGACGTGTTTTGGGCTTAGATGTTTCATCATCTTTATATTAGATTGTACGGCTTGTATGCACGGAGCTAGCAGACATGTTTGTTCAACCCGTGTATGCGGAGCGTTTGTGGGTGACCTATGTACGTGAAGTAAGTCAACACGTTTATAGGAGTTTAATCAACCCGTTCATGGGCGACCTATGTACGCGGAGTAAGCCGACACATTTATAGGAGTTTAATCAACCCGTTTATGGGCGACCAATGTACGCGGAGCAAGTCAACACGTTTATAGGAGTTTAATCAACCCGTTCATGGGTGACCTATGTACGTAGAGTAAGTCGACACGTTTATAGGAGTTTAATCAACCCATTTATGGGTGACCTATGTACGCGGAGCAAGTCGACACGTTTATAGGAGTTTAATCAACCCATTCATGGGCGACCTATGTACGCGGAGCAAGTCGACACGTTTATAGGAGTTTAATCAACCCGTTTATGGGCGACCTATGTACGCGGAGCAAGTCGACACGTTTATAGGAGTTTAATCAACCCGTTTATGGGCGACCTATGTACGCGAAGCAAGTCGACACGTTTATAGGAGTTTAATCAACCCGTTTATGGGCGACCTATGTACGCGGAGCAAGTCGACACGTTTATAGGAGTTTTCCGAGTTGTAACTCATCAACTCCAGTTGAATACCTATAAACAAGACATAATAATTTTTTAAGTCTAGGTGTCTCGTTAAAAACCCTTGCCCTTGCAAGGGAAAAGAGTGCAACCCGGATCCTTTATTCATTATTGAATTACATAAGATTTAGCTGAAATACAGCCTAAGATTGGATACATTCCATGTCCTAGGTATTTCAATTCCTTCTAACGTTTCCAGCTTGTATGCTCCATTGTTTAGCTTTCGAATAACCCTGAATGAGCTTTCCCAATTGGGGGCGAGCTTTCTCTTGTTTTTTGGGTCTGTGATTTTTTTCAAGACCAGGTCACCTTCTTGGAACTCCCTCTGCCGGACTTTCAGGTTGTACCTTCTTGCCAACCTCTGTTTTACAGCAGCTTCTCTGATCCGCGCTGTCTCTCTGACTTCGTCTATCTGGTCAGCCAAGATATTCAAATTCTCCATGTTGGTGATTTCATCAAAGTGTTCACGCCTCCAAGTCGGAGTGTTGATTTCAACCGGTATCATTGCATCAGCTCTATATACCATCCTGAAGGGTATTTCTTGAGTGGTAGAATGTGGTGTTGTGTGGTATGACCACAAGATCTCTGGCAAGTACTCGGCCTACATTCCTTTTACTTCCTCCAGCTTCTTTTTTATTCCGCCTAGGATAACCTTGTTGGCGGCTTCTGCTTGGCCATTATTTTGTAGGTGTTCTACTGATGTGAACCTATTTTGTATTCCATAATCTTTGCAAAAGTCTACAACTGAAGTGCTTGCAAATTGAGCTCCATTGTCCGAGACTATGACTCCTGGAAAACCAAACTGACATATGATGTTCCTCCAATAAAATTTGCGAACTTTCTCGGCAGAGATCCGAGCAACAACCTTGGCTTCCACCCATTTTGTAAAATAATCAATTGCAACAATTAGGAACTTGAGTTATCCTGAAGCAACTGGAAATGGTCCTAGGATGTCTGATCCCTACTGATAGAACGACCATGGGGATGTAATCAGATGGAATGACTCGGCTGGTAAATGTTTAAATGGAGCGAATACTTGGCACTTTTCACACTTGCTAACGTACTCGATGCAATCTCGTATCATATGTGGCCAGTAGTACCCGGCTCTTAGGATCTTTTTGGATAGTGCTCTCCCACCGATGTTGTAACACCCTTTTCTACCCCACAATTATCGCAATGGAATAAACATAAAATCATAGTAAAAACAAAATCACCTCAAAGGGTGCACATTTCTCAATAAATTCAAATCAACAAAAGTTACTCCGTAAACAACAGGTTTTCCTCAAAATAACTCAAAAATGCCTCAAAGGGCAGTAGAACCACCATAACCTCAAAAATCCCACAAAAGGGTTTATTACAATAAACCATAGTCATCAAATAATCAATAAAATAATAACCAAATAAAACTCAACATGGTTCGACTCAACGACCTAACCCGATGTTACACTATCAGAGCAAGACCCTCTGCATCGACCAAAATGCAAATAACTTCAAAAGTCCTCAAAAGCATCCACGGCTAATCCTGATCACCTGCATGTTACCCACGTGGAGGCAACATTTAAACAGGCATGGTGAGTAAAACAATTCATTATAATCAATATAAAATAAGATATGCATAAAAATGGCGTCATCATCATATGCAACATCATCAGAGTCATCACAAGGCAAACATCAAAACACGTCATCATAAATCACAACAAATGCCACATAAATGCAATGCACAACAGGACTTATACATGTGGTACCAATCGTCACAATCGATGGACACTTAGGCCATCACCCTCCAAAGATCCCCGCCAAATAGGATCGGTTCCACACATGAACCGGAGCACGTTATAAACCACTTCACATCCGCACAATGGGATAGAAACCACAATAGACCGAAGTCTAATATCATCATCACTGGACCGAAGTCCTAACATCATCACTAGAATATGCTATGAATGCATGATACATAACACCAATAATCATCATCATCAAAAATATCATTATGTGCATCATCATTCACCAAAACATCATGCTCATCATGTCATCATATATTCATCAAAACACACAAATCATTATCTCATAATCATCAGTAACATCACAGTAAACCATCAGAAAGATCACAACATCAAACATCAGAACATCACAAAAATTATAAACAAAATTTCGCGAACAGCAGGGTTCGCTACTGAGTTCGCAGTGCGAACGTGCTCGCTGGAACCTTCACTTTGCAAAGCTGGCAGCGAAGCCCCAATCCCATACAAAAACCAGAGAGTTCCCCAGTCTGCCTCTCCGCGCTCCTCTATTCGCTGTGCGAAGCCCTTCGCTGGGACATTCGTTGTGTGAGCCCCCAAAATCACATCTCAGAAGTCATCCCAATATCATCACACAATCTATCGCGCATTCGCTGCGCTGCTTGCTTTGCGAGCCTGGGCGAACATTCGCCTTGCGAATGATTCATTCACTTTACGAACTAGTGATTCCTGCAATCGCTGCTATGCACCAGTAGCATCCCAGCCCCGAAACCTTTACGATTCCAACCTCAATTCACCCCAAAACAGTCCCGAAACATCAAGGCAATCAAAAGCATAAAACCTACGACTATTAGGTCGATTAATTCCACTATCCTAACTCAAAATGACCTAAACCTTCACAAACTCTCAAGGTTCCCATAAACCCCATAAATCCCTTTCTCATACAAGATCCCACATATCATCACAGAAGGTTTAGCCTCGAAGGCTTATTTTTACCCGAATTAATTCAACCCTTAATAATCCATCATCGATCCTCAGAAATACCTCTAAATCATCAATAACTCATAAACCCTGCAAAACCCCCCCAAAAACCTCAAGATCCATTTTAAACACATCACTCGTATATTGAAAACAATGAAAGACAATACTCCCCATACCTTAGATTGTCGATCCGGAGCTTTCTCTACTGATTCTTCATAAACCTTCTCGAATCCTCACCTTTTTCCTTTTTCCTCAGAGCTCTGCACTTTTCTCCTTATTTTCACGTTCCAACTAAATGAATCCTATTCCTTCCCAATTCCTTTTTGTTAAATCCTTGGGCTCTCAAAAATGGGCTTTCCCCGTAATACCCTCACAAATCCTCCTCAAAAGTCCATCTTACCCTTAATTCCTCTAATATTATTTAAATTAATAATAATACTAATATATTCATACTATATACTATTATTTAATTAAATAACCGAAACTCCACCAAAATACCGACATCGACACAAACCACCAAACATTCACCGAAAATTCACAAATATTATATTTAAATAAATATTCTAATAAATTTAGGGTGTTACAGCTCTTCCCCACTTACAGAATTTTCGCCCTCGAAATTTACCTCAAGTAACAGAGTCGGATACGACTCCCTCATCTGATCTTCGCATTCCCAAGTCCAACTTTCGCCAGCTGGTCCGCCCCACAACACCTTCACCAAAGTTATGTCTTTACCCCGCAGTTGCTTCATTTCTCGACCGTCAATCCGCACAGGTAAAGCTTCCACTGTCAGATTATCCCTCACTTGTACATCATCGATCTGAATCACATGTGACGGATCTGGAATGTACTTCCTCAACTGAGATACATGGAACACATCATGCAAATTCGCAAGTGACGGCGGTAAAGCAATTTGATAGACTACCTCTCATATCCTCTGCGAGATTTGATACGGACCAACAAAACGTGGAGTGAGCTTCCTAGACTTCAAAGCTCGACCCACGCCAGTCACTGGCGTCACCCTCAAAAACATGTGATCTCCCTCTTGGAATTCAAGTGTCTTCCTCCTCTTATCATGATAGCTCTTCTGGCGACTCTGCGACGCTCTCATCCTTTCTTGGATCATCTTAATCTTCTCGGTCATCTCTTACACAATCTCAGGTCCGAGTACAGCATTCTCGCCCGATTCATACCAACACAATAGAGTCCTACATCTTCTCCCATACAAAGCTTCATAGGGTGTCATCCTAATACTAGCATGAAAACTATTATTGTACGTGAACTCAATCAACGGCAAATGGCTATCCCAAGATCCTCCATGATCCAACACACAAGTCCTCAGCAAATCCTCTAAAGATTGGATAGTCCTTTCTGTTTGACCGTCCGTCTACGGATGATAGGCAGAACTCATCCTCAACTTAGCACCCAAAGCCTTTTGCAAGCTCTTCTAGAACCTCGATGTAAATCTTGGATCTCTATCTGACACAATACTCGAAGGTATCCCTTGAAACTTCACAATCTCCTTAATGTACATCTCGGCTAACTTCTGCATAGAATGATTAATCTTCATCGGCAAGAAATGAGCCGATTTAGTCAATTTATCCACGATCACCCAAATTGAATCATTTCCCTTAGTAGTCTTCGGCAATCCCACCAAAAAATCCATAGAAATACTATCCCATTTCAATTCTGGAATCCTCAACGGCTACATCATACCTAAAGGCTTCTGATGCTCAATCTTTGACTTCTGACAAGTCAAACACGCATAAACAAACTCCGCAACATCCTTCTTTATACCAGACCACCAAAACAACTTTTTCAAATCTTGATACATCTTCGTAGCACCGGGATGAATACTCAACCTACTTCGATGTCCTTCCTCAAGAATGCTCTTCTTAACATCTGGGACATCTGGAACACACACCCTGTCTCTGAACATCATCACACCATTCTCGTCAATTCGGAATTCCCCTCTGTTACCTTGGTTGATCAAAGTCAATTGGTCAACTAACTTTAAGTCAGATTGTTGTCCCACTCTGATCTCTTCCAGAATGCCACTAGTCAACTTCAACATTCCCAACTTCACACTGTCAGGAGTCTCTTCACACACCAAACTCAAATCTCGGAATTGCTCAATTAATTCCAATTCTTTCACCATAAGCATCGACATATGCAATGACTTTCTGCTCAATGCATCGGCCACTACATTTGCTTTGCCCAGATGATAACTCAAATCAAAATCGAAATCCTTCAACAGCTCTAACCACCTTCTCTGCCTCATATTCAATTCTTTCTGATCAAATAAGTACTTCAGACTTTTATGATCACTGAACACTTCAAACTTAGAGCCAAACAGATAATGTCTCCAAATTTTCAACACAAACACCACAGCAACCAATTCTAAGTCATGGGTAGGATAATTCCTCTCATGAACTCGCAATTGTCTCGAAGCATAGGCAACAACTTGTCCATTCTGCATCAATACTCCACCAAGACCCATCTTCGACGCATCGCAATACACCACAAAAGATTCACTCGGATTTGGCAAAACCAATACTGGAGCGGTCGTCAACCTCTTCTTCAATTCCACAAAACTCTCTTCTCAAGTCACATCCCACACAAACGATTGACCCTTTCGAGTCAACTGAGTCAAAGGTAATGCCAACTTAGAAAAGTCTTCGATAAACTTGCGGTAATAACCTACCAATCCCAGAAAACTTCGTATCTCAGTAGCAGACTTTGGAGTCTCCCACTGCAACACCACATCAATCTTGGAAGGATCTACAGCAATTCCACCACTCGAAATCACATGGCCAAGGAAACTCACTTCCTTCAACCAAAACTCACACTTCGCCAACTTTGCATACAACTTCTTTTCCTTCAGTACTTGCAACACAGTTCTCAAATGCTCAGCATGTTCTTCTTCAGACTTAGAATATATTAGGATGTCATCGATGAAAACCACCACAAACTGATCTAGATACTCATGAAAGATCTGATTCATATACTCCATGAACACACCAGGTGTATTGGACACACCAAAAGGCATCACAGTGTATTCATAGTGACCATACCTCTTTCAAAAAGCTGTCTTCGGAATGTCATCAGGCTTAACACGAATCTGATGATAACCAGACCTCAAATCAATCTTGCTAAACACACAGGCACCTACTAACTGATCCATCAAGTCGTCGATTCTCGGAAGTGGATACTTATTCTTGATAGTCACTTTATTCAACTGTCGATAATCAACACACAACCTCATACTTCTGTCTTTCTTCTTCACTAACAACACAGGAGCACCCCACGGAGAAACACTTGGTTGAACAAACCTCTTCTCAAGTAATTCTTCCAGTTGTTTCTTCAATTCACTTAACTCAGAAGCTGACATCCGATAAGGAGCCATCGACACTAGACTTGTACCTGAATTAAGTCCACCGCAAACTCTACTTCCCGTTCTGGAGGCAAATCACTGATGTCATCTGGAAACAACTCTGGAAACTCATAAACAACAGGCAACTCCACACTCGCAGCTTCACGATCAATCTGCAACGACGCAAACATTGCAAACACCAAGGCTTCGTCTTCCATAAGCTCGCCTACTTGCTTAGCAGACAGGAACATCAATTCTCCACTATCACCAAACTCAGGAAACTCCACAGTCTTAGTATACCAATTTATATGAACATGGTTAAACTCCAACCAGTTTATTCCAAGGATTACATCGATTTGGTGCAAGGGTAAGCACACCAAATCCATCACAGAACTCTTCCCAAAAATCGTCAAAGGACATCTCAAACACACAAAAGTAGTAGTAACAGAACCATTAGCAGAAGTCTCTATTAGCATACTACCATTCATATTAGACAACTTCAAACCCAATCTATTAGCACATTCAAGCGAAACAAAAGAATGAGTAGCACCAGTATCAATCATAGCAACCAACTCAATATCATTAATAAAACAAGTACCTCGAATCAGGTTGTCCTTCTCTGACACTTCTGCACCACTCAAAGCAAACACTCTGCCACTGGTCTGAGCAGCAGTAGCCGTCTTCTTTAGTTTCTGACACTTGGTATTGATGTGACCCTTCTCACCATAATTGAAACAAGTTGGACCATCATCCTTGCAATCATTAGCTCTATGACCCTTCTTACCACACTTGTAGCACCTCAACACATTATTAGTACAAACATCAGCACGGTGACCTTGCTCGCCACACCTGTAACACTTCCTAGAAGTGGGAGCTGCTCCCCCACTTGTCTTTTTCCCATCTGAAGCCTTCTGCTTCCCTTTGTCAGCTGAAGTCGCATAAGGTTTCCCCCTATACTGCCCTTTCTTCTCACTCAACTGCTTGTAGTGAGCAGATCGAGCTCGGCTATCCTCATCGTAGATTATGCTCTTATCCACCAACTCAGCATACCTGCGGATCTGTTGATACCCAATACCTTGCTTAATCTTTGGTCTCAGCCCATTCTCGAACTTGAGGCACTTGGACATCTCAGCATCAACACGGTTGTAGTGAGGACAGAACTTCACTAGCTTCTCGAACTTCGCAGCATACTCTACAACACTCATGTCTCCTTGCTTCAGCTCAAGGAATTCCACCTCTCTCTTACCACGAGCATCCTCTGGATAATACTTTCCCAGAAATTCCTGCTTAAACACAGCCCAGGTTATCACAGTGCCAACATCTTCCAGTCTCTGACGGGTGTTATCCCACCAATCCTCAGCCTCCTCTGACAGCATATGAGTTCCAAACTGAACTTGTTGCGCGTCAGTACATCCCATCCCTCGGAAGATCTTCTCGATCGCCTTCAACCACTTATGTGCAATTGCTGGATCATGAGTACCCTCAAACTCCGGCGGATTGTTCCTCTTGAACTCCCCCAAAGCACGAAACTCATCTGGAACTTCACCATTCGGATTGAGTTGCGCCACCACATTAGCAACTGATTCCAAAGCATCGACAATAGCACGATCATTTCTTCTATCCATCCTGCACACCACCAACAAGGTTAGAAGAAATAAAACATTGATAGTGTATACACACTTGTCGACCGACAGGGGACTGACATCACGTAAAAACCTGGTCGGACGGATCGACCAGCTCTGATACCACTAATGTAACACCCTTTTCTACCCCACAATTATCGCAGCGGAATAAACATAAAATCATAGTAAAAACAGAATCACCTCAAAGGGTGCACATTTCTCAATAAATTCAAATCAATAAAAGTTACTCCATAAACAACGGGTTTTCCTCAAAATAACTCAAAAATGCCTCAAAGGGCAGCAGAACCACCATAACCACAAAAATCCCACAAAAGGGTTTATTACAATAAACCATAGTCATCAAATAATCAATAAAATAATAACCAAATAAAACTCAACATGGTTCGACTCAACGATCCAACCCGATGTTACACTATCAGAGCAAGACCCTCTACATCGACCAAAATGCAAATAACTTCAAAAGACCTCAAAAGCATCAACGGCTAATCCTGATCACCTGCACGTTACCCACGTGGAGGCAACATTCAAACAGGCAGGGTGAGTAAAACAATTAATTATAATCAATATAAAATAAGATATGCATAAAAATGACGTCATCATCATATACAACATCATCAGAGTCATCACAAGGCAAACATCAAAACACGTCATCATAAATCACAACAAATGCCACATAAATGCAATGCACAACAGGACTCATGCATGTGGTACCAACCGTCACAATCGATGGACACTTAGGCCATCACCCTCCAAAGATCCCCGTCAAATAGGATCGGTTCCACACAAGAACCGGAGCACGTCATAAACCACTTCACATCCGCACAATGGGATGGAAGCCACAATAGACCGAAGTCTAATATCATCATCATTGGACCGAAGTCCTAACATCTTCACCAGACTATGCTATGAATGCATGATACACAACACCAATAATCATCATCATCAAAAATATCATTATGTGCATCATCATTCACCAAAACATCATGTTCATCATGTCAACATATATTCATCAAAACATCACAAATCATCATATCTTAATCATCAGTAACATCACAGTAAACCATCAGAAAGATCACAACATCAAACATTAGAACATCACAGAAATCATAAACAAAATTTCGCGAACAGCAGGGTTCGCTACTGAGTTCGTTGTGCAAACCTGCTCGCTGGAACCTTCACTTTGCGAAGCTAGCAACGAAGCCCTAATCCCATACAAAAACCAGAGAGCTCCCCAGTCTGTCTCTCCTCGCTCCTCTATTCGCTGTGTGAAGCCCTTCGCTGGGACATTCGCTGTGCGAGCCCCCAAAATCACATCTTAGAATTCATCCCAGTATCATCACACAATCTATCGCGCATTCGCTGCGCTGCTCGCTTTGCGAGCCTGGGCAAATATTCGCCTTGCGAATGATTCATTCGCTTTGCGAACTAGCGATTCTTGCAATCGCTGCTACGCACCAGTAGCATCCCAGCCCCAAAACCTTTACGATTCCAACCTCAATTCACCCCCAAAACACTCCAAAAACAGTCCCGAAACATCAAGGCAATCAAAAGCATAAAACCTACGACTATTAGGTCGGTTAATTCCACTATCCTAACTCAAAATCACCTAAACCTTCATAAACTTTCAAGGTTCCCATAAACCCCATAAATCCCTTTCTCATACAAGATCCCACATATCATCAAAGAAGGTTTAGCCTCGAAGGCTTATTTTTACCCGAATCAATTCAACCCTTAATAATCCATCATCGATCCTCCGAAATACCTCTAAATCATCAATAACTCATAAACCCTTCAAAAACCCCAAAAACCTCAAGATCCATTTTAAACACATCACTCCTATATTGAAAACAATGAAAGGCAATACTCCGCAGACCTTAGATTGTCGATTCGGAGCTTTCTCTACTTATTCTTCAGAAACCTTCTCGAATCCTCGCCTTTTTCCTTTTTCCTCAGAGCTCTGCACTTTTCTCCTTATATTCACGTTCCAACTAAATGAATCCTATTCCTTCCCAATTCCTTTTTGTTAAATCCTTGGGCTCTCAAAAATGGGCTTTCCCCATAATACCCTCACTAATCCTCCTCAAAAGTCCATCTTACCCTTAATTCCTCTAATATTATTTAAATTAATAATAATACTAATATATTCATATTATATACTATTATTTAATTAAATAACCGAAACTCCACCAAAATACCGACATCGACACAAACCACCAAACATTCACCGAAAATTCACAAATATTATATTTAAAAAAATTAAATAAATATTCTAATAAATTTGGGGTGTTACATATGTGGCTACCATAAGCTCCTTCATGGACCTTTTTAATTACTAGCTCCATCTCAGACTCTGACACACATCTAAGCATAGGCGTTGACCTGCCCATCTTGTACAGCGTGTCCGAGATTATGATATACCGGTAAGTTATCCTTTTAATCTTCCGGGCTTCATTGACGTCTTCGAGTAATACTTCCTGGGTCAAGTAACTGATAATGGGTCTCATTCACCCTTGGACATTCTCTATGGTTAATACTTCTTCTGATTGAATATAGGGTGCTTTGAGAACTTCTTGAATCGCGATCTTATTCTTTCCTGAATTCTTTGAGCTGGCTAGCCGGGCTAGGAGGTCGGCCCGAACATTATCTTCTCTTGAGATGTGGACGACTTCAAATTCTGAGAACGCTTTGGATATTCCTAAAGCTTTCTGAAGGTACTTTATCAGGGTGGAATCCTTTGTCTGGTACTCGTTCTTCATTTGTCCGACCACTGGCTGGGAGTCAGTTTTTACCAACAAGTGTATTACTCTGACTTCTATTTCTAATTTCATTCCGACAATCAAGGCTTCGTACTCTGTCTGGTTGTTACTAACCGGAAAATTGAAACATAAAGAGTATTATAATGTTAGATCTCCGGGTCCTTCCAAAATGATTCCGGCTCCGCTTCCCTTGATATTTGAAGATCCATCTACATAAATGATCCATCTATTTGAGATTTCTTCTCCAGGCGGTGCACTTAATCCAACCACAAAATTGGCCAGTGTCTGTGACTTAATACTGGTCCTAGGTACAAAGTTGATGTCATATTCGGAGAGCTCTATTGCCCAATTGACCATCCGTCCTGCTATATCGGGCTTTCTCAGTATTTGTTTGATTGGGTAATTTATCTTTATTGTGATGGGGTGACCTTGAAAATAATGTCTCAGCTTTCGGGTTGTGATGACTACTTCCAGCGCTAAACGTTCAATCTTCTGGTACCATAGCTCCGCTCCTTTTAGAACTTTGCTGATAAAGTATACGGGTCGCTCTCTATCTTCTCCATCTTGTACTAAAACTGAGCTCAGGGCTTTATCCATGACCAACAAGTCGGGTTGTATTTGGATCGGTTTATCCGAGATCCACCCGCAAACCGGCCCAATAGAACCTGACCAATGGACCGACCGAAATCTACTCGGTCCGGGAATGGATAATTTTTTTTATCCGATACCGAAAATGGATACTATATTGGATACTTTTGTCGGATACCCGAAGTAACGGTCCAGTTTCGGTCCAAAAAAATTACCCATTACTGTTTCGGTCCGGTCCTGGATTACCCGATTACTATTTTGGTCCGGTTCTCGGGATAGCAAATATCTGGACCGGACCGAAAACAGTCATACCGACAAGTATAAGACTAGAGGCGTATTTTCTTTGGGCCTTACTAGGATAGGAGGCGAGGATAGGAAATGCTTTACTTCTTGAAAAGCTTCTTCACATGCCTCTGTCCATTCAAACTCCTTAAATTTCCTTATGGCTGCAAAGAAATGTATTGACTTGTCTCCTGCACATGATAAAAATCACGACAATGCAGCTAACGTCCCTGTCAGCTGTTAGACCTCCTTTTTCATGGTTGGACTTCTCATATCTATTATAGCCTGGCATTTGTCCAGGTTTGCTTCTATTCTCCGGTTGGTGAGCATGAATTCGAGGAACTTCCCGGCTTGCACTCCAAAGGTACACTTGTCTGGGTTCAGTCTCATGTTGTAGCTTCTAATAGATGCGAAGGTTTCAGTTAGATACTTCACATGTGAGCGGTTTTCACTTGTCTTGATCACCATGTCATCTACATAGACCTCCAGATTCCTATCTATCTGAGTAGCGAACACCTTATCCATTAGCCTCTGGTAAGTAGCCCCAACATTTTTGAGTCCGAAGGGCATGACCTCATAATAATAATTGCTCTGATGGGTCATGAAAGCAGTTTATGGTGCGTCTATTGGATTCATGTGGATCTGGTTATACCTGGAGTATGCATACATGAAACTGAGCAGACAGAAACCTAATGTAGCATCTATCAGTCGGTCAGTGTTTGGCAGTGGATGTATTTATGACATGCTTTGTTGAGGTCCGTAAAGTCCACACACATTCGCCATTTTCTGGATTTCTTTTTTACCATCACTACGTTGGATAACCAGGTCGGATACTTGATATCCTTGATGAACCCGACCTGTAACAACTTCTTGACTTCTTCTGCAATTGCCTTCCTTTTTTCATCCCCACCATTTCTTTTCCTTTGGGAAACTGGATTGATGTCTTGATCGATTGCTAAGTGATGGCACATGAAATTGGGATCTATCCCTGGCATGTCTGAAGGCTTCCATGCGAAAAGGTCAACGTTGTCCTTTAGCGTGTTGACGATTAATTTCTCCTCTTCAGGGGAAAAGTTGACTCTGATGTGTGTAACATGGGATGATAGATGCCCAATCTAGACTTGCTTTATTTCTTTGTTGGGCACTATGTTGTCTTCAACTGAATCATCATGTGGGTCTTTGTCGACTAGGTGGACTTTGAGGGAATTCTTGGGATCTGCTTCTCCTGTGGGTTCCTTTCTTTTTAACTTCAAGCTATCCTTATAACACTTTCTCGCCATCCCCTGGTCGCCTTTGACAATTCCAACCCCGCCATCTCCGAGTGGGAATTTCATTGTCAGATATAGAGTTGAAAGTGAAGCTTCCAGGGCGTTGAATGATGGCCGACCTATAATGATGTTATAGGGTGAAGCAACATTGACTATCAAGTACCTCACTCAGATAGTCTTCGCATTAGCCGTGTTACCAAAGGTAGTCGACAATGCTAGATGTCCGAGCACCTGAACCTGTTCTCCCAAGAATCCTACTAGACTTCCTTTGAATGGTAATAACTCGGTCGCATCAAGCCCCATTCCTCTGAATGCATCCCAATACAATACGTAGGCTGAGCTTTCAGGGTCTATCAGTACCCTTTTCATGCTCCAATCACTTATTTTTACTTTGATAACCATAGATGTTACAACATCTAAGTTGCCTTCAGGTTTCTCTGGGGATCTCTGGTCGATATGCATAATTGCTCTAGCATATCTCTTTGTGGCTGAACTTGTCTCTCCACCACCAGTAAACCCCCCAGAAATGGTTTTTAGGGTGTGTCGAGCTGCCTTTGTCTCGTGACCCTCTTCGGCATCTGAACTCTTCTTCCGGGATGACTTTTCTGGTCCCTGGTCATCTCGGCGAGGACTTCTTTTATTAATTTTTGGTCGAGAATCCTTTACGTATGCCAAAAGGTGTCCCCTCTGGATTAGAGCTTCAATTTCCTTTTTTAGCTGCTGACAGTCCTCTGTATGATGTCCTCGTACACGGTGGTAATTACACCAAGCCTCAGGTTGCCTTCCCATGATTACGTTGGCTCTTTTTGGATGATGAGGCTCCGATAACAGATTCATATGGTCGACCTCTTTAAGGATATCTCCCCTACTTATATTTAGTGGGGTGAGGTCTTTGTCCGGCTTGTATAGTTGTCTGTAGGGTCTGGGAGCATGTCGCTCGCGCGCAGCTCCCCGAGGATGCTCATTTCTCCTGTTTGACACCTCATCCTTGCTCTTTGTCTTTTCATTGCTCTCCCAGGCTCTTTTCTCTTAGTTACTTTCTTCTCCTTTGATGTAACATTCAACCCAGATAGTGGTCTCGTCCATGCTGATAGCCGGCTTCTGAGCCAACGACTCATAGAATTTACCGGCTCGTAATCCATGCTGAAAAGCCCCCACAAAAAGCTCCTGATTTGGATGAGATACTTTGAGGGTTTTCTCATTGAATCGAGCCAGGTACTCACGTAGCAATTTTGCCTGGTTCTGTCGAACACTGAACAATGCGGTCATGGACACCTTCCGGCGTTTACTTGCCGAGAAGTGTTGTACTAACTTATTAGTTAAGTCCTGGTAGCTTATGATGAAGAGCCGAGGAAGGCTCATGTACAATCTTAAATCTACATCCTTAAAAGCTCCGGCCATGAGTTTGCACTTCAGTGAGTCCGAAGGGGCAACTATGGCCATCTGATTGTTGATGGTGATGACATGCTCTTGAGGATATGTCTTCCCATCATAAGAGGTTAATGATGGTGCTTTGAAGTTTTCTGGGACGTGGTCGTCCCAAATCTCTTGAGAGAGAGGTTGAGGTTTGAGAACCTTCTCCTCACTATCACCGTCAGCTTGACTTTGCTGTTGCAGAACTTGTATGCTGTCTTGCAGCGTCTCATTCTGTTGTCGCATGGTCTCCATCATAGCTAGTAGTTGAGCCATGTCTGGAGGATCTCCTTCAAAAGACATGTCATTAGTGTGAGGTGTGGCCTGGGAAAGTTTGACCTAGGCCCCACGGTGGGTACCAAATGTTCTAGCCAAAAATGGTTAGATCACCAAAAGTGTTAGTTTCCTCTTTTAGGGCAAAGGAAATTACGCTGTCTATACTGTGTGAGTATCTTTGGGGATTTGAGAGCTATACATGTGTTGTATATTGTCTCAAGATGGATGTGTCTTGCTTAGCCCTCATGTGGGAGCCCCTTTTATAGCTTCTTCCATCTTCATTTAAGTTATGCCATTAAGAGAAGCCTCTTGGACTTCTGACGTTGCATGGCCATCATTACCATAACTCTTCATCATGAATGCATGCTTTGAAGACATGGTAACATTTGCATTGATGCGTCGCTGCCGTTACAACTGTTGGAGTGCATTTGTTGAGTTCCTGACTGGCGTCAGTGCTGGGTTGATGGGGTATAGTACCCAGCTTTGTAAGAACTCGACGGATGGGAGTCGGGCTCCTTGACCGGCCCGGGTTGTGTATGCTGCTTGTCTAGCTCTCTACATTGTACGATCTTTCCTGCTGCCATAGTCTAGTCCGGGCTTACTCTTATCCGACTAAACAACTAGACATCAAATATATTTGGCATGTACAAGAATGACTTGTTAGTAGGCCATTGCATGTAGCTAATGAATTCTTCATGAGTATCTAACAGCTCAAATGGAGCATGTGATTCTTGCATTCTCAGTTTCAACTTGTTTAGTGAATCAATAATAGATAACATACTCATGTGGTATGCCTGAATGACATCCCAAACATATGAAAATCAAGCTCTCATAGCATGATCCATGTTATCAAAGTTTGTTGCTCCATATTGAGGCTCAATGAGTGCAACAGGGGGCTCGGGTGGTGGTGGTGGTGGTGTAGGCATCCCCCATCTCTCTTTGTATGTGACCTATACCATATTGTGCAATAAAAATATCATTAAGTTTAGACATCTGTCGGATATGATGGTTATCTGGAATGTTTACACTATAGTGTTTGCATAATCCCATGAGCAATCTAAGGAAGCCAATGGTGTGTCTTTTTTATGAATCTATAATCTCCCAAATTTTTTTGGAGATTACCCTTGTTATGTTTATTTACTTTATGATGTACCAGATCAGTTGTGAATTCTTCAAGGTTGCAAAGATGTGTGACTAACAGGAGTAACATTGTGAAGAAGGAAGGTCACCCGGATTCGAGCTTGAATGTCCAGGTTAGATCTCTTGAAATAGATAGGAAATTCATCTCGTCCAAACTGATAGGTCTATTCTGCTATATAGATGTTAGCAAGTATCTCATCATAATCTAAATTTCCTTTTGCTAGCTGCACTGCAAAGGGATTAAACCATCTAGGGGTGTCACATAATGGTCTTCTATGTAAGCATGTATGTCATCTCTATCAAATGGGACTCGTTGGCCCCGTACCAAAGAACCTTTCGCTAGTGGTGCTTCCTATGTGGGTTTCGCGCTCGCCTAAAATTCCCTTACTATGTTAAGGTTGACTATTTCATTTTGTGTTGTTATAACACCCAAACTCTATGCTTTTATCTCTTGCACCACATCGGAGTATTCTCCTGGATCCTCAAACTCATTAGTTTTCTCTTGTATTAGATTTCAGCCTTCCAACTCAATATAGAATTTCTCATGGTTATAGCTTTTGATTTATGTTCATCATATGGTATGGCAGATTAACTTAGGTTTAGCCTCACTTTTCATCATATATTTTAATTAGTTATTATGCATTTAACACAAGTAAGTAATCCATAGTATGTTTCATAATCCACACATGTTAACTCATACACACATATTGCAACATGATACATGAAATACACATAATAGTTCATCATAATTAGGACATTTGGAACAAATGATCCTCACTAATATCCAACCAATAACATTTGGCATTCATATAACTTTTCCTCATAAGTTTTTCACTTAACTTTTTACATAAACCTTAGGCGGAGCTTTCACGCAACCGACTTCGGCCTAAACTATTCCACTTACACGCCACATAGTAAGCGTATTTTCGATCATCCTATGGTGGGTATTACCTGGATAAATGGTGAAATTTTAGTGGGATAAGAACATAGAAGTTCCATTATAATAAATCTATTTGTGTTAACTTTCAAATGCATTCGACCTTGCATCAATCGGAGCTATCATTCCCATTTAATGGTGGAAATAATGAACGAGGTATTTAACCAAATTCAATCTCATCATATTATACATGATAGTTTATCATCACTATACTATCAACCATTGGCATAAAAATCATGTTTATACTTTACCATCTACTAAAGCATTGAAAGATCTTTCCAACGCAACTGATTGCGCCTTATTCCGAGT
Organism: Lathyrus tuberosus; assembly: GCA_022829125.1. Classification (NCBI taxonomy): domain Eukaryota; kingdom Viridiplantae; phylum Streptophyta; class Magnoliopsida; order Fabales; family Fabaceae; genus Lathyrus; species Lathyrus tuberosus. The sequence goes on along the minus strand of JALAZF010000048.1, from coordinate 1,379,089 downwards.
TATAGAACTCAAGTTATGATGAAAACAGGGTTTTGAACATAATTTGCCTTTCTGATTCGAATAAAGTGTAAACTGTTATTCGAATCAAATCAGTCAGAGGTTACCCAAAAGTGATTGATTCCAATCAAATCCGCAGTGTAAATCTTCTGATCCGAATCAAATCAGTCTGAATTGCTTTTCTGCAAAATGTATGCTTCCTGATTCAAATCAAACCCTAAAATTTCACGATTTTCACTTATTCTTCATGATTTCCCAAGCTGAAGACACAGTAACTCACCCTATCGAACCTTAACACCAATTAACATCTTAGGAGGAACAAAACACAACAAAATCACACATACAAGGCAACAATAAATGAACCCACAAGCTTTCATCAAGTTTTTTCATTTCTTAACGTCTCAACACAAAAACACACCATCATATCTTTAATTTCATGCGTCAAGTAGGATTCACACACAAAACCCCGATCCTCTTTCTCGTTAAAATACTCCCAAAAGCTAAATTTAACTAGGAATTCACCTTAATGATGATGGTGATGAAAGTTATGAGATGATTCTTGATGAACCAATCTCTTGATTCCATTTCCAAGTTGTTCTTCTTCTTTCTCTTCCTTGTCTTTTCTTTTCTCATTCTCTTCTCTTCTCTTATTTATTAACTTTCAAGTAAAATGAAGAATATGAGAGTTTATAGAAGTTTTGTAGAAAACTTCATTGTCTTCTAGTGTCAATCCATGCACAAAGATCATTATACCCTTGCCATTTTCTCAAAATCTAAAAAATGGCACTCTTTCTAATTTACCAAATTGTCATTTATTTTACCAACTAGTAATAATCAATTGAATAGAGTGAGAATTAATCTTTTATGAGTTCACTCATTACTCTATTTTTTCCAACTGATAGCAGCTGACAACTAATTGGCACTTTAGAGGATATGAGATATTATATTCTCCCCCCTTGAATTGAAATTTGTCCCTGAATTTCTTTCAATTAAAGAAAGGAACGCTTATTGCATCACCGACTTAGGTTAACACTTGACTTTTCTTGGGTTCAATTCTCTGACATACTCAATCTCCCAACTTCTACTCTCTGGAAATCTTCATTCTTTCATGTCTCCTCAATTTTCTTGATTTAATCATGTTCTTATTTCCAATCCTTGATTAACTTATAACCTTACATTTACCTCTTCTGATATGCCATCCTGATCTATTTGGTCACTGATTTACCCGGAGTCTGCGACTCACTCTTCCTGTCACTGAGTTAACCAAACTCCATAATCACTTCACCTTATCTTGATTGGATAGTCTACACTCTCAAATCTTTGTGACATTAACCATTGATTCCTTACCTACAAGCAATATTGATGAATCTTCTCTTATAAATCCTTCAACAATTGTGACAAGCTTTATAATCCACATGTTAATATCCTTATCAACTTCACTTGACCTGATATTGCGTACTAGATGCACACATTTGGTGTCTCACTTTGTCTACACGACTCCAATAAGACATCGTTCACTTGGTGCGGGAGTTCTTTACTTCCAATCCTAGGAACAAACACCTGTCTAATTCTCTATGAATCTTACCAAGCTCTTCCATTTATCATTTTCCACTGGGCTACTCTGATTCAAAAGCGTGGAACACGTGAGATTCAAGTGCACTACTGGTTAGCTTACAACTTCCATAGAAAGTTACGTCTATCTTCCAGAGCACTTACCACTCAAAGCAGTGCTAGAACCTTACTGACATCCACCGGTAGAAAGACTTTCTCGCTGACACACAAGGTTGAGAATAAGACAAACACCAACTAACAAAATAGTACCATTAAGGAACTTCGGGGCATCAATAAGACAATGCTTCTATGGGATTTTAACTCATCAAGAATGCAAATGTGGCTTTCTAGAAGTATTCACATAGTCATACAATTTGGTCACACATCTTGAGATTACATCGCACTTCCTAACCATAACTATTCACTTCGATTATCTTGCTCTATCTCATGGAAATTCTAGCTCATGTTCTTTCACATATACAATTCGAGTTACATGCTTAACTTTAGGAATACCTCATTCCCACTCTCGCCTAGAAGGATAGCTCGTGAATCCTCCTGATGGGGTATGGTAGCATTGTATACAACTAGTATCACTCTCATGGGGGTCTACCTCTAAGGCCATGTATCTGAGTGAATTATCCAGATGTCATGCCATGACTCTCCATCTATCTTATTAACATGTTAGCAAAATACTAAAATGGTCTCTTCAAGACCACTACTTGGTGATTCTCGTCTAGCTTCACTCCTCATGGATCTCATTAGTCATAAGAGTGATACACCCAAGACTTACTCACCCTGAAAATAATTCATACAGGTTTCCTCCCAAGCATTCCACTTCCTTGATATCTCTACAAGTGATCGATTATTCAATACACCTTTAAGAATTCTAATTTTAAATATATAAATCTGACTTGCAACTCCTTTCTCAACCCGCACATCTACGATGGCACCCAAAATGAGATTCATGATTTACTTAATTCCAACAATGTGTGAACGTCATGCTCTATGATCAAACAATCCAAACACTACTTAGGAAGATAAACAACAACACGATTTAAAACAAGTCAATCCTACTTTTGTCAACCAAATAATATGTACTTAAGATGAACCTTGGCATTTCTACATACTTACTGACTTGGATTCCCTTATGAACTTAACATCCACTAAATGCTTCATCACACAGAGGCTACAAATGTTAATGACTCATAACTGACAACTCTTGCCTCCTAATTGTGAGTTCATGTGATGTAGCTCGTTTCACGATCCACACTTAATTTCATACCCAAGCCTAGATCACCCTCGGTTGCTTGCCACAAACTTGGACTCTAGGGACACAAAACTCATCTGTACAAATAAAAGAGTGTGATATTCCACAACACCAGATAATCAAGCATACATACTTGTAACTAAGACACTACTAACACATGCCTCCCTTGCATGAAGATATAACTCACTCTACCTCACCTTGCACTTGAGAAATATTCAGATTTGGACAATCATCAACTACATACCCCTGTCTTTGCATTAATTACATCTTTATGATCCTATTATGCATTTTTCCAAAATACATCTTATCACAACAGTTGTATTGCAAGGTTGACATTGTTCCCGCACTCATCATTTGCTTCCCTTTCTATGGTAATCCTCTTAACTTCAAATATTGAATAATTCTACCATAATTCATTTGGATATGATTTCTTGCTCTCTCTTGACATGAACCTCTTTCAATTATTCCTTGGGGAACTTAACATTTCCATAACAGTCTCGTACTAACATTGAATCTTTGTTGAACTACCCCGAACCCGATCTCCCTTCTAAGAATTGGTACAATTGGTCTATCTTTTACCCTCATCTGGTGTATAAGCGACTTGTTTGGAGTAAGCAGTCATGCCCTCAAAACTTTCCACATACTTCTCCCCTACCATATACTCGTGACAAAGTTGATAAATCTCAATGCCTCTGTAGCCTCTAAATTACTGAAAAATAATATCTCTGGAATATTTCCTTGAAATACTTCCACTCCTTTGAGGTACTCTGAGTGTTCATACAAGCCGAGGCACTGATATAACACCTCGCTTATGAACTTCATGGTATATGAACGAAAAACTATCATTTTTCTTCCTCGCTGCATGGAATTACTTTCCATACTTGTTTCATACCAGTGGGTCACTCTTATACTACTAAAAGTTCAGACTCCTTCCAAATTCAGGTGGATTAATCTGGTATAATATACATCTAGCAAATACATTATACGTAATATTAATTGGTACTGATACAACACAAGTGCCCATTGGCATTGTTATATATACATGTCCAAAAAGACAATATACAACTATGGCACATGATATACAAGAGTGCCTAATTAAAATCTAATATCTATGAACAATATTCACATTGCACATAGTCCACAACAAAAGATCACGATAATGAAAGTCTTTGAAACATCATTAGAGAACTTCTTCTTGCCTTTAACCTACAAATAAACACCTGGAAAAACAACAATGATAGTGGGGGTGAGATAATAATCATCGTGATTGCACTCATCAATCACTAGGTGATCACATTCACCAATTCTCATATTATCACAAAATGTTCCGTACAAAGCCTATTGATTCATAACTTAAGCAACCACTTATTTGCAATACACACTAAGGTACCTTCGTGTCCAAGCATCACCTAATTCATTTTCACAACCTAATTTATCTGTCTAGTTCATTCACCTAGTTACAAACCTAGATTTAGCCTCAATTTTCATCATAGGTTTTAATTAATTATTATGCATTCAACACAAGTAAGCAATCCATAGTATGTTTCATAATACACATATGTTAACTCACACACACACACACACACATCGCAACATGATACATAAAATACACGTAATAGTTCATCACCAATTAGGACATTCGGAACAAATGTTCCTCACCAATATCCAACCTATAATATTTGTCATTCATATAAGTTTTCCTCATAACTTCTTCACTTAACTTGTTACATAAACCTTAGGCGAAGCTTTCACGCAACCTACTTTGACCTAAACTATTCCACCTACACGCCACATAGTAATCGTACGTCCGATTATCCTATGGTGGGAATTACTCGCACCAAATGGGGAAATTTGATTGGGATAATAACATAGAAGTTCCACTATATTTCTAACTCTTTGTGTCAACTTTCAAACGCATCTGACCTCGCATCAATCGGAGCTACCATTTCTATTTTATAGTGGAAACTAGTAACAAACCCGTGCCTACGCACGGGATACGTTTTTTTGGTGGGATATGGTTTTGGACGCGCATTTGTTTGTGGACTGTAATAAAAATAGGAAGTTGAAAAAAATAAGAATAGTAGTAAATTTAAATTGAAATAGTAATACATGTAGAAGATGGAATATAAACAACAATATTATGAATAATATGATTAAAAATAAAAATTATTAAAACTTGTATTAGATAAATCAGTCATTTTAGTTTTTTTTACAAATGAGTCAATCATGTTATAAGAGAAAAGAGATAATATAATTTTAAAATATCTACTCAATCTTATTTAATAAACTCCCTTAATCTTTTTCACATATTTATAATAAATGATTGATAAATTTCTATTATTCAATATTTGAATCAGTAGTAAAGTTGTTTCCGTTTATAACAATAGTATTTTTTCTGTATATAAAAATATTTGAATCAGCAATGTACTTTTTTCGTATATAAATTTTTTTTTTGACATTGTTTATAAAATATTCGAATAAATAGTAAAGTTGTTCCAATATATAAAAATATTTAAATCAACAATTTTTTTCCGAGTATATAAATATTATTTTTGGTTTGACAATATTTATAAAATTATTTGAATCAATAGTAAAGTTGTTCTCATTTATAACAATAACATTGCTTAATAAAATTATAATAAGTATAATATTGCCAATTATAATAAGTATAAAACTTTATAAGATTTGTAAATAGCATATAAATGTAAGGTTCAGTAAGCATGTCATAGTTGTGAATTGTTATAAGAAAAAAGTTATGCTCCATAACTTGAAAACCATAATGGTTACAAGATATCAAATAAAAGAGAAGAGAATCACAATATATTATTAAGATAAAAATTGACCTTTCATGTTAACAATTGCTGAGACCATACATGATAATTTTCTTTTGAAAAACTTACATAATCATTATAATTTTCTAAAATATATTTTTGTTTTAAACATTTTTTCCTCTTTAAAAAAGCATTATAGAAAATTGACCCATATTCAAAAGAAATGCAAACTTTTAAATTATATCCACAACCTACTAAACTATAATTTTAAGTCAAGAACAATGATGTGAAGGATAACCTATTTCTGCCTTAAATTTGTAATAATCCATGCCCAATAACTTCGATTTTGCAATCATAGAGAGCATCTACTACCTAATGCATAAAAGTTACCTTGGTAAAAATTAACGACAAAAAGTTATGATGTAGTTTTAGTAGGGAAAAAAGAAAGAAAGAATGCTTGTATAGGGTCATTTTTCAAAAATTGGAGTACTTTTTCCATATCGTGGTCGTCCATAGCTCTACCAATCAAAGCATGTCGATTTCTTTGGATAAGAAATATGACTACATGCATAGTAATTAAGCATAATATTAAACAAAAACAGATACCAAATGGTTGGGAGCATTTTCTGTCTATGGGATCATACATGGCATTTCTGCTATAATGCAATGCCACCAATGACGCCCCAGCAATAGCAAGGTCTGTTACTACAACACCATCCTACATTATTTGAAATTATTAAGAACAAATACAAAGAAAGAATTTGAATCTGAATCCATTACTAAAGGAGTTTACAAACTAAAAACTAAAAAAAGCCAACAAAATCTCGTCGCACACCATCCTCTACAACTACTACCTACCAACCTCATTGTCTCGTGATTTTTATCTCCATCTCTCTTCATCATCTCCCCATTTACTGTCCATCTTTTCTCTCCCCTTAATCATTTTTGCTGCTATAAAGGGTGCAACATTGTTGAGAATACAAGCTCACCTCTGTCATTATTGTAACAATTGTAGGATCATGTCCATGCCAAATATAGTCTCTTAATTTCATTCCCTCTACAGAGGGTGCAAGACTGTTAAGAATCCAAGCTTACCTCTTTCATTCCCTCTTCAGCCTTTATTTTCAAATTCTCACCTATCAATTCACATTACAATATGAGTCAATGTTCATTTGCAATGAAATATAAATAAGAAAACCAAAATAAAGTTGAGGTTAGAAAATAGAACCTTGAATTTGAGAATTTTAAATGTGTAATGAAGCATGTTTGACGATACCTACACCATTTTCAACCTTTTTCTCTTTTGTCAAAGGCCTAGTGTTTGTTTCATGGCTAAAGCAGTGTCTGTTGGTTTAAGGTGGACCCTATGAATTGTCAACTACAGTAATCAATAGGACCCGATGCCCGCTTGTCTGTAATAATAAATATCTTTACAATTCTAGTTAAAAACAAAAGGAAAACATAGGTGCTGAGATTTTTCCAATCTCGATTTTGATTTACTACTTGACTGGCCTAATGAAAAAGACATATTGACATAAATATAGATTTATGTATATGCATTAGTATTCTAAGAATATCATAAATTTAAGGGGACACATTTGAGGGCACACTGTATATTTAAGGCCACTTTCTGTTTTCTTCAAGATGTGTCTTCTACTCTTGTTATTATTAAAGTATATTGCATGTCACTTTATAGATAATACTTCATCCCTGATAGAAATAGTCAACCTTATTGAGCTTAAATTAGATCAAACATTATCAAGAGTATTTTCCATTATGTTTTCTGAGGAAGTAAAACGCAATGTAACACAAACACATCACCTCCACCAACAGATAATACTTCATCCCTGATAGAAATAGTCACCTTTATTAAGCTTAAATTAGATCAAACATTATCAAGAGTATTTTCCATTATGTTTTCTGAGGAAGTAAAACGCAATGTAACACAAACACATCACCTCCACCAACAGCACGACCCAAAAGCATATTATCATCCAAATAGATCTGATAATATAATCCTCTCATCGATTCACTACAATTCAAAAGAGCATTTAGTGTGTGATTTGCCAATAAAGACACTTTAACAATTTCATCAAAGTGGTGTATCATATATATACCTTCCTGGAACCCTCCTAGGAGTTTGAGATTTGAAGTCTGCCATGACCATGATGAGCTCCCAAAGATAGCAACAAAAACCACCACCAAAGTTTATATCATATCATGAATCAATTCCCAACAGTATACCAATTAAGTCTAAATGAAAATCAAAATGAGCATATTAGCTAAATTGTCGTCAAACAACAGTCTGGCCTTATGAATTACAATGATTAAACTATCATATGACTCAAACAAATAGATTAGATTTATGACTTACCAACATGTAAACCACCGTAAATAAAAATTAGGTCAACAACAATAGCAACTACATCCCTGCAACGCGTAAGCAACTCAGCGGAGGCATCTCCACCAGACGCATTAACATTGTATTTACCCATTATTGGACTGGTAACAACAGATTTGTATCACACCAAACACCAACAACAGTGTCCACAAAATTAGAGTATGCATAAAGACCAAATTAGCTTGATATAACTGAGCTATTTGAAACTATGGGTCATGCAACAACGATAACAGAAACTACGCGCTCCATAAATTTCATGGTTTGGCATCTTAGAAAAGAATCAGATGCAAAGATCTTCTATTTATCAAACACATACCGCAATAATTAATTGATGATACCTTTCTAATGATGTAACTTCTTCCTCAAACTGAGTGTGAGTGTGAGTGCACTCTAAACCTAGCCATGTTTTAAATGATGTTAAAACTAGGAGTGTGACTTAGCATTTTTGTATATTAGGCGGTATCCACCAAAGTTTAGATGTGCATTAAATCATTTTAGCCTTAGGATGCATACAAATGGTTTTGAAAATGATTGGAAATATCTAGGCATGTTTCATACATCAAAAACTATGTTTTATGTGTGAACACTCTATCACAGGTTGGCCTATACGATTTTAGGCTGACCTATAGAAATTATTGCTTCAGTATAGGTTGGCGTATACGATTCCAGGGTGGCGTATAAAAGTCGTTGCTTCAGTATAGGCTGGCACATATAATTTCAGGTCGGCCTGTACTCTGGTATAGGTCGGCTCATAGAATTTCAGGTCGGCATGTACGCTGCAGCCTGCAGTATTAAAGCCTGTAGGCTTTATCTATGTGGTGACTTATATGCTGATTGCACAGGTCGGCCAATATGACTTCAGGTCGGCCTGTACGTTGCTATAGTCTGACCTATAACCTTCCAAAACTTAAAATTTTGTTTTGCATTATATTTTTCTTGCATCCTTTTTGCCTAATTCTACATACACATATATATACTCATACATGCACCTTTTTCTAACAAGGTTTTCTAGAGAGTAAAAACCTAAACGAAACTAGATTACAAAGTTGCCTATCATCTTCATCCCTTTTTCTATGCATACACATAATTGAACTACACATAATAATTTTTTGATTGGGTGACCACCTAGATTATGGTTGATAACGTCCAATTAGGTTAGGTGTAACTGAGAATATTGGGTTGGGAACTTTGTGTGTTTCAAATAAGAAAACCAATGTGGGGTTTTCCTTTAAGATCGGTGTGATTTAAAGGTTTTGGACATGATCACATCAACACAGATTCGACCGAGTGGAGGCCTTGGGACAAGGTGGTTTCCTTGCAAGGGAGTGGCGCAAGACAATGAATTGTGTTCGTGAATCTTGGGTTTCAACAAGTTGCGTGCTCGGGATGATTGGAGGATTATAGTCACATTGTTGGTCACTTGATCAAGCTTTGATCAAGGGTTTGGAGGTGCAAGAATCAACACAAATCATAGGGATTTTGGGGTTTGAGTTCTTCATCTCTTGTATAAACATTTTTTCAAAGTTAAGGTTAATTGCAAGTATCTCAATTTGATTTCGGATTAAGGTCAGACGTACCCATAACGAGGCCGATTGGGGAACTGTCTAAACAAATCTTTGTGTCTCTTTATCGCTTTAATTTTCTTTAATTGTTGTTCCTGCAAATTATCAATTTCGTTGTTATTTCAATTAATTCGATTGGAAATTGTTTTCAACTTTATTTTAAATTGTTGTTGCTGATATAATCACAATTACTTTGATTGTGATTGGCTTCTTACATCAACAAAATAAATCGAATTTCCAAACATCATCAATCGCACACAAAGTGTTCGATAAATTGTTTGTGTGTATTTTTATCGCTTTGTGTTTATTGGAAATAAGCATTACGAATAGCTTTGCATTTGATTAATTTGTGACTTGATAATTGTTGAACGATTTGTATTCATTATCATTCCAAAAGGTTTACGTTACGCATATAGCTTTTCGATAGTAGGTTCAGTTAGATGATTCGATCCGGGTCATTTTTCTGCTGCACCATCTTTTGAAAATTGATTTTTGCCAAAAGTTTTTGGTTGTAAAATTTGTGATCTATTCCCCCTCTAGATCGAAACCTATCGTCTAACACTGAGTAGTCATCTCCTTGCCTGCATCTAAAGGCATTGATGAACCCGATTTGAATTCACTATCTTGAAGCTGATTTCTTATCTCCTTATCCTGCAATTATTTTTTTCAAATGAAAAAAACCATGATGATTGTAGATATAATAAAACAAAATTGTTGTTATCATCTCTCTCTCTCTCTCTCTCTCTCTCTCTCTCTCTCTCTCTCTCACACACACACACACACACACCCTCTATTTCTCAAATACTACATTGAGTGATGCAACATGTTGAAATTGCAAAAAAAAAAGGTAAAATACCATTTGAAGTAATTAAAGAAATAGTTAGGAGGTAGATAATATACGAATTTGACATCAATGATCTCACCATTTTTCCAGCACATTGTTTATATAAAGCAATCTCTTTTTGATATAATGGTTCATTGACATTGATTTGCAAGCCTAAAAGATATGAATCAAGCTTATAAGACATTAAAATATAGGATTAATAGTCATTTTGCCCCCTGCCATATAGACGTTTTTCGAAAAATTCCACTATAAAAAAAACTTGCAAAAAATACCCTAACATTTGAAGATTCTCTCAATTTTGACTTTCATCACGCCCGGTCAGCAAAAATGCTGACGTGTCAGTTCTTTTTTTTTAATGATGTGGAAGGCCAAGTGGCTTTTTACTTTTACTTTTGAATTATTTTAATGCCACCTTGGCATTTCGTTTTTTATTTATTTTTTGTTTATTTTAAAAAATATGTCACATGTTCAAAATTTGTTAGAGGTGGGAATTGAACCCATCCTCTTTCTTTCATAGGTTCACCTTCTTACCACTAAGCCAATCCACTTCTTTCGTTATTACATGCTTTTAAAATGTATATATTATATGTTTAGTATTTTTTTCTATTAATATAAACTAAATTATTTTAACATTAGAATTTAGTATTTAGTTTAATGGTTTCTAATAATACTAATAGTTTAATATTGCTATTCAATTTAGTTTTTATTTACTAATACATTAGAATTTATTTATTCAATTTAGTTTAATACTAATAGTTTCTATTAATAGTTTAATAGTTTTTAATAATACTAATAAACTAATTTAATTTTTGCTACAGTAATTTAATTGAATATTGTTTAGTTTTATTTGAATATTTTGAGTTTTGCTTAAAACATTATTAAACTAATATTATTACTAGTATATTAATTTGGTATGTTAATTTAGTATATTAATTTAGTAATAAAATGTTAATTTAGTATATTAATTTAGTATATTAATTTAGTATGTTAGTTTAATAATGTTTTAAGTAAATTAACATACTAAATTAACATTTTATTACTATATTAACATTTTATTACTAAATTAATATACTAAATTAACATACCAAATTAATATACTAGTAATAATATTAGTTTAATAATGTTTTAAGTAAAACCCAAAATATTCAAATAAAACTAAAAATATTCAATTAAATTACTGTAGCAAAAATTAAATTAGTTTATTAGTATTATTAAAAACTATTAAACTATTAATAGAAACTATTAGTATTAAACTAAATTGAATAAATAAATTCTAACGTATTAGTAAATAATAACTAAATTGAATAGCAATATTAAACTATTAGTATTATTAGAAACTATTAAACTAAATACTAAATTCTAATGTTAAAATAATTTAGTTTATATTAATAGAAAAAAATACTAAACATATAATATATACATTTTAAAAGCATGTAATAACAAAAGAAGTGGATTGGCTTAGTTGTAAGAAGGGGAACCTATGAAAGAAAGGGGATGAGTTCAATTCTCACCTCAAACAAATTTTTAACATGTGACATATTTTTTAAAATAAACCAAAAATTAAAAAAAAAAACGAAATGCCAAGGTAGCATTAAAATAATTCAAAAATAAAATTAAAAAGCCACTTGGCCTTCCACATCACTAAAAAAAACCTGACACGTCAGCATTTTTGCTGACCGGGCGTGATGAAGGTCAAAATTGAGAGAATATTCAAATATTAGGGTATTTTTTGCAAATTTTTTTTATAGGGGGTTTTTTCGAAAGTGCCTATATGGCAGGGGGCAAAATGACTATTAACCCTAAAATATAACAACATTTAATAGATATCTAAGGTGAATATTTTGAACAAACAACAAAAATCATGTATGTTATTTTTCTTATTTATCAGTAGTTTGAACCTTGCCTAAGTTCAATATCTTTACCTCTCCACTTTATTCATACTCAATAAATGTTGGTTATAAGTCTAGCTCATCATCTGTATATATACACTTTGAGTCTCTCTTCCATTAATTCATAGCTCCTGAAAATTAAACAATCATATAGAAATTTGAAGCACAAATGTCAATTCATAAACATCAATAAACATCATGCTTCAAGTAATCACCACTAATGTCTTTCTTTGTTAAGTGTGTTTTAATAACCGAACTGAATTGGATGGTTGAAACTACTGAACCTCTGGCCTTTACCATAGTTCAATTATTTTAGCAGTTGATCATGGTTTTGTCCCGGTTCAAACAGTTTAAGGTGATTGAACTATAGTTTAAAGTGATTGAACCATGATCTATAGGTTTCGCCGGTTTGACGTGTTCGATTTTTAAAACATTCAAAACAATCAGTAAGATTGTTGTAACATATTCATGTTTGTGAAATCTTAGAAACATTAATTCTAAATCCTAAATTGCAATGGACATTGTTTTGAATCTAAAAAACTAAAATTTACAGTTATACCTCTTGAACATCGAAACATTATGATAAATTGAACCATAAAGTTTTGGATCATTCTTTACAATTGGTGCATTTTCAATCTCTGGTCTTGTCTGCAGTAAGCATAATACCTGAGCAATAACCATCTGACTACTTCAAAGCATACAACCCCAATTAATATGACTTGTTTACTTCGAATCTTTAATTGCATCAAAGCCTATAAAGTGTGTATAATAAAACTTTTTAGTATGCTATCTATAATCCAAGCAACACATTAAAAGGTAGTATGCATTTAACAAACCTTTATGGTATTTCCAGCTTCAAATCTATGGTATATTTGATGCATAAAAAGAGGAAAAGCTTAAATTCCCACTTTGTATATTTTAGAATACGCAAAATCCTAACTAAAAGAAATTAGAACATCAATTGTAACCAAAAAGTTAACTATGTTAAAAATAATAACATAAACTGTATAAAGTAATTATCCTAGAGGATCAACCCAATGTTACATGTGCGGAACCTCATTGGCTAATCCAAACATTAAGTTGTATCTTTTACTCCTCTACATGAGGATCTATCTAACATTCGTGCTCTTCTATCAGATCGATCAAGGCATTAGTTGCTTGTTCAATCGCAATCGCACGCTTCACCACAGTGGTACAATCGACATCTCTACTTGCAAAAGTAGCATACATCATAATAAATCTTGCACGTTGAATCAGTGTAGTCAATAGCAGATCGCAGAAAATAGTATTTTATTTAAATTCCACTACAGTATAACACCGTTATAGCTGATATATATCATGCTGATTAGTGAAGGTGTTATAAACATGTAGGAAACTTACCATTATCTTGACGCATCGGCTTTACGATAGCAACACAATTTTTAACGCTTTCAACTTCAACATGTGCTGCATTTATAACATGTTAAGGCTCTTTAACAACATTGTCTATGCTGAAAGACTTATCACTAATCTATTAGTCAAGAAAGAGAAGTATAATAAATTTACCAATTAGTAATGCAAATGGTTAATAATAAACAAATTCATATCATATGAAGTGGAAATTATAATGCGTAAGATAAATGAGTCACGGGGATATCGTTATCAATGGTTTTAAAATTTTTACAACCGAACATTTCAGACCACGTCTTATGACTTCCTGTATCAATAATCAAATTGAACTACTAATTAAATTGAACCATTAAAACAAAAATGCCATTAAACCGAAAAATATCAAAATGATTAAATGGTAAAACAAACAAAACATTGAACTGTAGAAACCATTAAAACGATTTCAAACAAAAAAGCATCGACAAAAAAAATTGTAACTTTAAAACTGTTCTGGACTGGATGGACTGGACCAATGGCTAGACATTGCCCAATCCTCTTCTGCTCCAGAGCGGCCCAAATCGCCTAAGTCCAATCCACAAAGGGGCAAAAGTTACCTTTCTGCCCCTCCAACCGGGCAGGGACTGCATCGTTCCTCCCCGGAAACGATGCCCGTTATGCACGGCTTAACCACTCCCCGAATAGTTGAGGGCATGTGCCCGAAACTACGCCTGTGCCCGACATAACGACTAGTTTCGGGTACCCTACCCGACATAACGACTAGTTTGGGTAGTTACCTATTCTTCGGGAAAACGGTTATTTCGCCCCGAAAATAGGACCGTTGGCCACGCGCTGGGGGCTCTATATAAACCCTCTTGCTTGAGAGGGTCAGGTATCCAATATTCACCCTACGAACTAACACTTTGCACTTGCCCTTTTCTATGACTCTTTCTTACTTGAGCGTCGGAGTGCCTTGTTGATAATTCTGCCGGTTTTAAACTTTTATCGTTCATGGACGCCTACTCAAGCTATAATCAAATTCCAATGGCAATGGCCGATAAAAAATACACGGCCTTCATGACCGAATCGGGCAACTATTACTACAACGTAATGCCCTTCGGCCTGAAGAACGTCGGAGCAACCTACCAAAGAATGATGAACAAGGTCTTCCGGGGAGAAATAGGCGACATGCTAGAAGTCTACATGGACGACATGATCGTGAAATCCCTCGAGGAAACCGATCATACTGCCCATTTGAGAAAGGTCTTCGAACAAGCCAGAAAATACAAAATGCATTTTAACCTGGAGAAGTGCACGTTCGATGTCCGAGCAGGCAAGTTCCTTGGCTTCTACTTAACTGAACGAGGAATCGAGGCCAATCCCGATAAGTGCCGAGCATTCTCCGAGTTTCCTACGCCCAAGTCCAAGAAGTCCATCTAGTCCCTCAAAGGGATGCTCGCGTCACTATCTCGTCTCGTGGCCAAGTCTGCCCAGCACGCCCTACCATTCTTCAAACTCCTCTGCAAGGAGTCAGCATTCGAATGGACCGAAGAGTGTGACAAGGCCCTTCTTCATCTGAAACGGGCACTCTCAGAGCCGCCAGTCCTCTCTCTCCCGGACAATGGCGAAATGTTGTATCTGTACCTCGTCGTAGCAACCGAAGCAGTGAGCACCGCTCTCATCCGTGAGACACCTGACGGGTAGAAGCCCATATATTTCACGAGCAAAGCACTGCAAGGACCAGAGTTAAGATACCAACAGATAGAGAAAGTGGCTCTGGCCCTCATCAACGCAGCCGAAAGATTAAGACACTACTTCCTGGCTCACACGATCGTGGTTCGAACAGATCAACCCATAAAACAGCTACTGGAACGACCAGACATGGCCGGTCGAATGCTCAAATGGTCGCTTGAACTATCCAAATTTGACATCCGGTATGAAGGCAGGAAAGCTCTCAAAGCCCAGGCTCTGGCCGACTTCGTTGCAGAAATGACATTCGCAGACTCCCCCGCGAGCGAAGCACGTAAATGGACTATTTTTGTGGATGGTGCCTCAAGCTCAGCAGGGAGCGGTGCGGGCATCACACTGGAAAGCAATGAAGGAATCATCGTCGAAGTATCACTCACCCTATCCTTCCCAACCTCGAACAACCAGGCTGAGTACGAGGCCTTCCTCGCTGGGCTACGCCTAGCCGAGGACCTGGGCGCAGAAGAAGTCGTCATCTGCACAGATTCACAACTCGTGGCCCTCCAGGTCCGAGGAGAATATCAAGCCAAAAACGACAACCTGACCGAATACTTAGCCCTGGTCAAGAAGGAAATGGCGAAGTTCGCAACAGTGGAAGTGAAACATGTTCCCCGCGAACATAATGTGCGAGCAGACGTGTTATCCAAACTAGCCAGCACAAAGAAGAAAGGCGGAAACAAATCCATTATACAAGAAGTACTTCCTCGACCCAGTATCGAGAAGGCCTCCCTGACCCTCGACGTGCAGGTGATCGGCGACAACAACTGCTGGATGACCCCTGTTTACAACTATCTCACCAAAGACGAACTTCCGTCATACCCAAAAGAGGCCAGCACAGTTAGGCGAAGAGCCTGCTCTTATGTCTTGGTCGAAGATAAACTCTACAGGCGGGGATTCTCCATTCCGCTGCTCAAGTGTGTCGAGGAAGAAATGGTCGCACACATCCTGCGCGAAATCCACGAGGGAATCAACGCCCAACATCTCGGCAGAAGGTCACTTGCCCGAAAGGACCTCCGAGCAGGATATTACTAGCCGACCATGCATCACGACGCGAAAGAACACGTGAAGAAATGCGATAAATGCCAACGGCATGGGGACATGCACCTGGCTCCACCTAACGAGCTAAAAGCAATGTCCTCCCCGTGGCCATTTGTCTGGTGGGGCCTGGACATCCTAGAACCCTTCGTAGTAGGATCGAATCAGAACAAATACCTAATAGTGGGCGTAGACTACTTCACAAAATGGATAGAAGCGGAGGCTCTAGCCAAAATAACCGCCCTCAACATACTGCGTTTCTACAAACGAAACATCCTTACACGTTTCGGCATTCCCCAAGCAATAGTGACGGACAATGGGACACAATTCACGGACAGGAAGTTTCAGGACTTCGTCGCCCAACTGGGCACGAAGCAGCACTTCGCATCCGTTGAGCACCCCCAAACAAACGGGCAGGCTGAAGCAGCTAACCGAGTCATCCTTCGAGGCCTCAAACAAAGGCTGGACAAAATAAAGAAGGATTGGGTCGGGGAACTGTACAGTGTATTGTGGGCATACCGTACAACCCCACACTCTACAACCGGGGAAACACCCTTCCGTCTAGCATACGGGACCGAGGCTGTAATTCCCGTTGAAGTTCACGTACCCTCTAGGCAGACAGAGTCGCCCCTAGACGAGGGGATGAACGACGAATCATTAAGAGAAGAACTCGACCTCGTCGAGGAAATCCGAACCGGGACATCCCTCCGCGAAGCCTCACTAAAACAAAAAATTACCATCAGGAAAAATGCCAAGGTGATACGACGAGAGTTCAACATGGGAAGCCTTGTTCTAAGAAGAAACCACAAAGACTCTCGCGAAGACAAACTGGCAGCCAACTGGGAAGGACCCTATCGCGTCCAAGCAAAAACGGAAAATGGGGCCTACTACCTAGAACATCTCAACGGGGAAGAACTTGCTCGACCATGGAACGCCGAAAAGCTAAAACAATATTATAGCTAAGGCCCTAATTCTCGGTTCGACCCGTCAAGACGACGAACGTCAGCTACCGACCACTATGCACGCTTAGGTACAAGCGTCGCCTACCAACAAAGCAGAACCCCGCTCAGTAACGAGCCGAGTAACTGCTTGACGGTGGTCCTCGATCGAGCATCGCCGTCGTCAAAGTACCATGACTGGCAGAACCCCAGCTCGCGATGGGACGTTCACGCCGTGAACTCAGGCCTCAAACGCGACCTGAGCTCTGCATCCCCGCCAGGACTTTCCCCTGTCATTCGATTAGTACCCCTCACTGCTCAACACATCTACAACGAGCAATCCCCCTAAAAGTTTGCATAAGTCAAATACTCCCTATCACGGGCAGACACACATTCACAACGAGCATGAGTACAACACTTAGCAAAAAATAAAAGCAAGTAAAACCATGCAAATAACCAAATCGAACATATAATTTAAACATAAATAAGTGTCCACTAGGACCACGGCTGTACTGGATTACATAAAATGGGGGCCATGCCCCCCAAATAGATTACAACAATTACTCGGTACGCAGGCCGGACAAGTTACAACAAAAAACAGACAAACCCCTCATACGTCCATCTGATCGGAAGGCTCGGGCTGAGGCCTCTGGCTCTCTGCGGGCTCGTCCTCGGCATTTCCTTCAAGAAGGGCGTCGGGCATAACGATCCGGCCATCCTCAACATGCGCCAAATAATGAGTACCCTCGACGAAAAAGTCAAGCTCGGGGTTCACCACCCGCAGTTGAGCCACGACATTTCTGAAGGATTCGTCCGCGACGGCAATACTGTCATCCTCGGCCATTAGCATATGAGCGACCAGCTCGGATCTCGTCTTTAATTCCTTCACATCTTCCGGCTCATCTTCACCCGGGGCGTTGACCGCCCTCAACTGCTGGACCAGCTCCTCGGAAGCTTTCTTCTCCACCGCCAGCATGGAATTATCCTTCTTCAACCGAGCTACCTCCACCTCAGCCTTCTTCCGAGCTTCGTCTGCACCCTTGACTTCTTCTTTGAGGGATGCCATAGTAGCCCGGGCAGCATTAAGTTCGGACTCAGTTGCAGGCTCCCCTTCAGCATAAATGGCTACCATCTCCAGCATCCTAACCAAAGCTGAAGCATCTTGAGCCACCAACGCCCTCTTGCTCGGGCGGTCCATGCTTTCCAAACGAAGAGACTCAGCCCGAGGCACGACCAAGGAGTTTCCCTCAAAGAATCTTCTATCAAGGATGCAAGGAAGAAGCTCGAACTTCCCTTTCTCTGGTACCCGAGTGAGATCCACAGCGTCAGTAACCCTTGGCCGCTTGGATCGTCTGGTCAAAAAGGGGAGACCCCCGGGGAGCCGGAGTAGGAGAAGAGGTCCCCGCAGTTGACTGAACCGGAATGGGAGCATGCGCACCAGCGAATCGAGACTTAAGGGGAACCGCTCCGGCCTTGTTCCTCGCAAGAGCATTCTTCACAACCCTCTCATGGGCCTGAGGCATCTCACCTGCACAAACAAAAGTTGAACATGTTAGACACGAGGAAAGAAATAATACGAGCAAATCTAAAATAACTAAGACTACCAAGCAACTTCTCAACTTCCTCAGGGGTCTTGCACTCCAAGAGTGCCTTAGTGTTAATAAACCGGTATTCGACCCTCTAACTACCGTCCTCCTCGAAGATCGGGTTGCCCTTGTTCGTCCAGCATTCTGTGAGCAGGAAGGAGTTGACATACTTCACCAACGCCTCATACGCCACGGCATCATGCCCGTGTAGCTCGTGCGGTTGGAGAACGTAGTCACTGGGTTTCTTGATGAAATGGTCAGGCGCCCAATGAATAGGGAAATTATAAATCCTCTGCCCAATAAATTTCCCCGCCTCGTCGCGCAGGTCGTTCTCATCCTTATCAACCTCAATCTCCCAGACATATGTACTATCCTGGGCAGCTTCGGACACGGGCTTGACAACATAGTACCGCTCCTTAAACGTCCATATCAACTCCAAAAATGGTTTGAATAATTTGTGAGGCTGCTTCAAAGAGACCCAACCATACTGCCTCCCCAACAGCTGCCTTTGAAGATGGAAGACGGTGAAGAATAGAGGAAGAGTAGCCCCTATGGTGAGATGCTCGCACACCAGCTCGAACGCCTGGGGCCAACTTCAAGTGCACGAACACCGACTGCTGAAAATCGGTGAACAGCAACCTTAGACCCAGCTCCTTAAATGCGTACTCATACATTGCAAAATGGTCCCCATAGTTCATGCAGACCATGTCGTCCTCAGAGGGAAAGTGCACCTTCCACTCCCCCTCTGGCCCAACCTCCGTGAAGACATCCCCTAAGTACGTTGCAAAGGTAGACACGTGCTCAGCAGATTCGACCACCTCTCATTCGTCCGCGGAACCCTCGACGACATCCTCGTCCATAACTTCCAACTCTTCTTCCTCCCTGACCTCACTGGGGGAACTCGAGGTCGTCGAACTACTACTATTCAAGGAACGCGTTTCTTCCTCGGACGAATCCAAGACAATCTTTCCATCGGGCCCCGTCGCCATGTCGATCACCTGAAAAGCAAAGAAGAATGTGGATTCGACAATAAATCAAATCCACCCGTCCACCACTAGTCAAGTGAAAGGGCGCGCAAAGGGCTGAGGACAACATCCCCGGCCTAAGCCCTAACATCAAAAGAAAAACTGAAGCCTCTCCGCGAGGAGACGCACAAAACGAATCCTTCCCAAGCGAGGAGTTTCCCCGCACTCATACCCAGTTTCTGTTTGAAGCTTCACCGGAAACCGCAAAGCTTCACCGGAATCTGGGAGTATTCGGCCAAAAAATTCATCACCCACTCAGAAGATGAACAATCACGACGGTTACACAAGCATCGCCGTCGCAACGACACCGTGAACCGCCCTCCTCACCAAAACATACTAACACATCCGACGACATGTCAGAAGTGGAAAAATGGCACGACCACCGTCCACCACCAACAATCACCGGAAACTAATCTATTTCATCCTCTAACCTAGCCTTAACCGCATGCAATCTACCATTGACCACCCAAAAAGAGTTAAAACAAGCTCAAAATCGGAAACTTACTTGATTTGAGAAAACTAAAGTGGTTGCTCGAAGCTTGGAGCGGTGGTCGGAGTAGCAGACGGCGGTGACGGGCAGGAATGGTGAAGGAGACGAAGAGAAATCAGAGCGAAAAAGTCCAAAATGAGACAGATTTTCCCCTTTTATACAGAGGGGCATGTGCAGTAGACGCGCTCGTAGGTCATGATGGCTATCAACTAGCCATCATTGCCTAGTAACTGCTACACGGATCTCTAGGCACACGTGGTGTCCCAACGTTTCCAATTCTGACTAACCGTTAGTCTCCCCGTACACCGGGAAACACGGTCACGGTCATGAATGCCACGGACACCAGAGGTCACGAACACCACCAGTCACGGGCGGCTCTCCTCGTCATCAAACGACGACCTCACCCTAGCTCCCCGGAGGAACGAGCTGTCCTTAAGTCATCACTCCCATGCTCGGGAGCAACGACTTGGGGGGCTCATGTTCTGGACTAGACCAATGGCTAGACATGGCCCAATCCACTTCTGCTCCAGAGTGGCCCAAATCGCCTAAGTCCAATCCACAAAGGGGGACAAAAGTTACCTTTCTGCCCCTCTAATCGGGCAGAGACTGCATCATTCCTCCCTGGAAACGATGCCCGTTACGCACGGCTTACCCACTCCCCGAATAGTTGAGGGCATGTGCCCGAAACTACGTCTGTGCCCGACATAACGGCTAGTTTCGGGCACCCTGCCCGACATAACGGCTAGTTTGGGTAGTTACCTATTCTTCGGGAAAACAGTTATTTCGCCCCGAAAATAGGACCGTTGGCCACGCACTGGGGGCTCTATATAAACCCTCTCGCTTGAGAGGGTCAGGTATCCAATATTCACCCTACGAACTAACACTTTGTACTTGCCCCTTTTCTCTGACTCTTTCTTACTTGAGCGTCGAAGTGCCTTGCAGGTACACCCCCTCATCCTCTCTATACGACCAGCACCTCAGACGTACTTGGTGGCCCACTTCTACAGGATCTGATCCAGCCTTCACTGTCGCTCCTAGGATTTTCATCCAGGTACAAACGCAAGAGTGGCGCGGAAAACAGAGTCGCCAGCCGTGTAAATTTATCCCAATAGAGGGAAAGGGAACAGCGCATAAACCTGAGAAAGAGGGAAAGGAATGGTCATCGCAACCATAATCTGGGTTCGGGAGTCGGTTACGCGAGGGGAAGGTGCTAGCACCCCACGCGTCCATCGTACTCGATGGGATCCACGCTTGTTGTCCATTCTAAGGGTGAGTTATCCTATCATCTATGGCTGTACTGACACGAGGAAGGGGAAAATAAAGACAGACTCGGTAGGACGTCGACGTCCTAAGCCTACGTACTCCCTTTGTGCAATGGGAAATTCAGAGTCAACGTAGTTCGGACCAAGTTCTTTTTGTGTTTTTTATGAGCAACGTTAAGTTCGCGTCCGGCAGTTAGGGTCGATGCCTGTTTGCGACTCAGACGGAAAGTAACGTGCCCTTTTTGAAAATAGACTTTAGTTTGACAATCCCGAAGGACAAAAAGGTTTGAAGTTTGTTTGTATTTTTTAGGACATAAGTGGCTTGAGTTAGTTTATAACTTGCATTGCACCAAAGCCTAGGGCACAGGGGCGAATACTTAGCACATCATCCCAAGACAGGGCGCTCGTTAAGCACCCTAGAAAGATGAGAGGAAGCCCCTCATTTCTCATTCCCCAAGCTTAAGGCTCGTGCGCAATACACTTTATCTTTATTAAGTGTTTTAAAGAAGTTTTGAGATGAGAAGAGAGAAGACACAAAGGAAACTCTAAAGGGAAACTAAGAGTCCTAATGTTATCATGCATGGGTGACCTACGGTTAGTGAGGTTTGACGACAACCTAAGCCTAAAGAAAAGAAAAGATGAGAGACAGAAAGAGTAAGAGTGGACATGGATAACTATCCACACCCTTAAACAAACTTACCTTAGCCTCTGCATAAAAGGTTAGTACAAAACATACATACGTAAAAGAAATGAGATAAATTAAATCCAAGCAATGACATATGATAATAATCTAAACATGAATCAAAGAAACAAACCCCCAAGCAATGGCACAAGTGCCTCTTCAAACAGGTAACCAGACATGATCAGAGATATGCATACAAGAAGACTTCAAATAAAAGCAACCAAACAATTAGCAAAACATCTTCTAAAATCACCAAATTAATTGTCAACATATCCCAACCAGAAACAAACAACATATCAAAAACTCATTCCAAAATTCAAGATATAAGTCACTCAAACAATTATGCAGAGTCAAATGAGAAATATGGTTCAATATGCAAAAAAGGAGGACTGAAATGCAATATGAAAAATGTTTTAAAAATGAGAGAAAAATATTTTAATGCATTTCAATGTGTTGGTGAATGAATGCAAAAGGAATGAAATCAAAATGTTTTATGGATGCAGAGAAATAAAATAAACAAGTTTAGGTATGCATGATATGAATAATTCAAAAAGAAAATAAGCAAACAATTATTTCAGATGCTAAAAATAAAATAAAAATAAAAAATAAAATTTGAGAAAATTTTATAAAATGATAAATATGATGCATGAATTTTTTGGTAATTTTTAAATGCATATAACTATTTTTAAAAAATTAAAATGAAAATGTAATAGTTAAATAAAAATAAAATAGAAATAAAATGAATGGGGGTGTGTTTAGTAATTCAAACACGTTGAATATTGCAATGGGCTAGGAGGTGGTGTGTGAATAGCAAGGCCCAAGCTAAAATCCAGTCAGCAAAAATAAATAAAAAAACAAAAAGGAAGTGTATGTGAGACCTGGTCAAATGGTTGACCTCACACTTACCCTTTGATTGATCCTGCACTCCAAAAAAAGTCAAACAATTCAAGGTAAATAAAATCAATGGCCATGATCAACCAACACACGGTAACAATGATACATACGCAAGCACGCAACCACTCAGCACACCATACATCTCCCACGTGCCTGGCACATGGTTTCATTAATTTGTTGGCACAATGATGGCCATACGATTCATCAGACGCACACGGTTAAGTCAACAAAAGAAAAAGTAATCAAAATGAGGGAAATTGATTGGGTGCACACGGTAACAACCCTGGGGTAATAAACATGTAATCAATAAATAAAAATCAGAAAAAAAAATAAACGTGGCATCATATGGACCGTGCGATGAAACAGATCAACAGCTGGGAGTCATCTTCTACCTCCAAACCCTAGCCTGGCCGGAGCACCACACCAGCCGCCGGAGCCCTAGCTCCGGCCGCCACCCACGACCACCTGCAATGAAAAATAACCCAGAAAACGCAAACCAATACACTTTCTTGACCAGAATTTCGTCAGGATCTCAAATATCACATCAAAAATCATAAACAATGCAAGAGTAGTGAGATTCAAATGAAAAAAGGTTAGGGTTCAAAACTTAGAATTCACGCAACAGTCAATATACACGTCCAATTTCAAAAGTAAATACATCAGAATGATCCATGGATGCCACACAACATTATTCGTGTTTAAAAAGAGAGTTTTATGATCATGAAAAAAACACCAACCTGAGATCACGCCTCCTATATCCTTGCTCTTAGCTTCAAGTGATGGTTGGTTTGTGTTCCAGGGATCCCAAGGATGAAGTTTGTGGAAGAAATTTTGGAAAAGCTCTTCTTGCTTGAGAGATATGAATGATCCAAGTTTTAGGGTTCAAGCTTCTTTTCTCCTCCCAAATCACGTGTTCTTTCTTCCAACCCTAGCATGAGTGAGTTTAAATAGGCTATGTTAAACCACTGATGATCAATTAGGCCTTGGTAATTATTTTTTTAAAGAGTTTTGGATGATTTTAGAAAATTGCATTATGTGAGATACACCCTCCTCCATGCATGGATATCCAAATATTTCATGATGGATCACTTAATTTCCAATTGCTAATTACACCTGAATTGATTTGGGCCTTGAGATGCCTTGGTTCATGAGTTTTAGATAATTTGGCAATTTTGCATAATGGAGAATAAGTGAAGAATAAACCATGGATCCACTTGATTCAAAGGCCAAAAATGCTCCTTGGGGATTGTACTTTGAGGTTAGGATATGCCTTGAAGCAATGGAATCAATTATAGGTCACTATGTCCCAAAATGCAAAAGTTGTGAAAATGGAACCCTAAAAACCACTTTGCCTTCTTTTGGCCATAACTTGAGTTTCACAAATGACATGGAGACCCACTAGTACTTGTTAGAAAGAGGAGAAAAAGATATTAAACTTTCATGTTTGAGGAAAATTCATTTGAAGCTTTATTGATGGTGAAAAGTCAAGTTGAATGTAGTGTAAGGACTTCCCCAAAAAGGAAACTTTCAAATTATAGGTCATTTTCATATTTAGTAACTTTTGTACCAACCCTTGATTATTGATAAATGGCATGAAAATTGACCCCTGAAGACCATATGAGGATGTGAGACCTTGAAAACCTTGAAGAGAACCTCAAAATTCCATAGTTGACTTCCCTCTCACAGTTGACTTTTCTCCTGATTCTCCTGATTCCCAATCCATTGGCCAATTGAACTTCTCCTGAACCAAACTGATGGACAAACTTCCATTCCTAGATACTTAGGGACCCAAGGAATACCATGGAATCAAGTCTTGCCCAAAAAATCAGAAATAAACTGACTTTATAGCAAACCCTAATTTAGGTATCCTCAGTCTAGGAGGAAATAACACAGTCTCCAAATCCAAATTCCTCTGAATATGATGTGTATCCTCTCCAACAAATATAAGATATGCCATTTGGTGATGATAAAAACCCAAGGAGCTTGCCCATTGGAGCAATAAACCCAAGAATCTCAAAACCCTAATTTCTGCACTGGTTAGGGGAAAGTGATCCACTTGAACTCTCTTGCTTGACCCTTTGAAGAACATCTTCTCCTCTTGAACTTGCCTCAGGCACCTTGACCCCATGCTAAGAACCAATGATATGCACACACGATAATGCAAAAATGAAATGAAACATAAGCTAGTTAGTACTAAAGTAAGGAGGGCAAATTTTGGGGTGCAACATTCACGATCAGGTTCAATTTGCTAGTTTCAGTCAAAAAGGAAAGTTTTGGACCAAATTTGCCCCCATTTTGGGGATGTGTCAAAATTAGAGGGAATGACATAAATGATATTTTTACAACATGTTATTTTCTTATATTATAGATTACTCTCTCTCCATAATCTCTATCCCTTCTATTTTTCTAAATATAAATAAAAAAATTGAAGCATTTTTTAATGAAATGAAGAGAAATACACAAAAATATTTAATTTTCAAAACACAAAATTTAGTCTCAACAGAAAACATAACTATTTTATGGTTATTAAAAAATTATTCATAAATATTAAAAATAATTCATAGTTATAAAATTAACAAATTATTTTATAAAATTGTTCAAACAACTAACAAGTCATTATCAACACAATACCTATTTTATTTTTAATTAATTATTGTCTTTATTTGAGAGACAAAATTCTTGTTTTCAAATGTCAATTTATTTTTCTTTCTCCATCTCACAGGTTTCTAAAATGTCTTTTTTTTATACCTTATCAAATTAGATAATACTCAATAGTAGTGTAGAAAACTAACTTTTCATCTCTTGGGTCACTATCAGAATAATATCTATCTTATTTTAATTAACAATTACATAGATAAAAACTTTATTTCCAAATGTCAAAATTTTCTTTATTCTCTCTTCTTTCTTTCTCCATCTCATAGGTTTCTATTTTGTTTTTGTATGGATATTTAATACAATTGAGTTTATATGATCATTTTTGTTGTGATATAATTCAATTTTTGTAGCCCAAGTCCAAAGTTAATTAGGGTTTAGGGTTTGTCACTTAGTATACAAGTTAGTTGTATATAAATAGACATATTTAGTGATTCAATTTGTATAATCATAATTCAATAATATCAATCCTTATCTTCATTCTCTCTCGTTCTTTCTCTCCTCACTAAAAGTGTCTCACGCACTAACGACTTGATATCTAGAGCTCCGACTAGTTTCTTGATAGTGTTTTAAAAAATCACACGTCGATGATCGTGTTTCTGAGATCATGAGTTTTTAATCGCGTTTGCTGCAAAGATGAATGACACCAGCAACATTTCAAATTCTCTTCAAATTCTTGGCAGTAAGAATTGGATCTGATGGGGAAAAAATATGCAATCTCTGTTTGGCTTTCATGAAACCATTGAAGTGGTTACTAATGGCGTCCCTGAGCTTGCTGAGAATGAAACTAATGCTTAGAGAGTTGCAAACAAGGAGGCTAAGAAGAAATATTGCAAAGCTACGTACTGCATTCAATCAGCGGTAAATTTGGCGAATTTCGACAAGATCTCTCAAGATGAGTAGGCGAATGGGGCATGGGATATTCTTGTCAATTACTATGAAGGAGGTGAGAAATTAAAAGTTGTCAAATTGAAGACTTTGCGATGACAATATGAATTGATGTAGATTGGAGAAGACGAAAAGATTGCAGGTTATGTGTCGAAGATGCAGAATCTCGTCCATCTCATGAAGGGTTGTGGTGAAACCCTAACTGATAAGATGATAGTTGAGAAGGTAATGCATACGTTTACCTCTCACTTTGATCATGTTATCGTAGCTATTCAAGAATCTAACAATCTTGAACCTCTAAAACTGGAAGATTTGGCTGGTTCGTTGGAGGCACGTGAGATTAGGATCATCGGAAGGAAAAGGGTTCAATATTTGATACAAGCACTGCAGGCTCAGGCATGGAAGAAGCATAGTGGTTCCAAAAAATTCAAATGCAAAAAAGACAAGACTCAGAACAAGAAGTCTTGGTCGAACCCTCAAAAGCATAAGGTCGATGATAGGGCTTATGAATCCTCGAAAAGAGGAGAAAGAAACTTCTATTAGAAAGACAAATAAGAGAAAAAAGGTGTGCAATGCTATAATTGCGAAAAACGGGGTCAATTGGCCAAGAATTTTTGGTACAGGAAAGATAGGGTAGCGACAAAAGGCAAGGAGGAAGGAGCGAACCTTGCACGCTAAGATTCAGATGATTCTGAAATTATGGTGGTTATGGCTGCACTTGTAGAAGACTATGTCAACTTCAAGATCTGGTTCCTCGACTCAGGCTGCTCGAATCACATGACTAGTCGAAAAGTGTGGTTAAGAGATTTTGAATTGTTGAAGAAGAGCAAGGTCAAACTTGCTGATAATAACTCATTACAAGCAAAAGGTACTGGTGACATAATTATTCAAAAGAGCAATGGAGGAAAACCTATGATCAAATATGTACTTTATGTAACTAGAATAAAATGCAATCTGCTAAGTGTTGGACAACTGGTCGAAAAAAGGTTTCTCAGTGATTATGAAAATGGGCCTTGGAACAGTTCGACACTCATACTAATTTGGTCTTGAAATCTCCTTTGTCGAAGAATAGGACATTCAAGATCTTGATCAGTTCGACTGAAGTACAATGTCTAAAAATTGTTGTCGACCACAAGCATAGTTGGCTGTGGCATTTGAGGTTTGGACATTTTAACTTTCGATCATTCAATCAGATGATTACTCAAGATATGGTAATTGGTATACCAAGTCTTGAGATGCCCGACAAACTCTGTGAAGGTTGCTTAGCCGGAAAGAAATTCAAAAAGTCTTTCGTTTCAACTATGCCAATGAGATCCTCTTGCATACTAGAAGTATTACATTTAGATGTATGTGGCCCGTTTATGGATTATACCATTGGTGGAAACAAGTATTTTGTCTCATTTGTCGACGAGTATAGTTGAAAGCTTTGGATCTATATGATCAAGTGAAAGGATGAAGTATTTACAATCTTTAAGAGATTCAAGATGCTTGTGAAAAACCTAAGTGAAAAGAAGATCAAGGTTCTACGAACAAATGAAAGTGGCGAATACACGTCCAAGATGTTTGAAGAATTATGTGTAGAACATGGTGTAACACCTCAAAATTTTCCCTCTTATTTATTCCCAATAAGTGGCTTATGCTTCACACCTCATTTGCATTTAGACCATAACTAATCATTCATTTGCATTAGGTTCCTGAGGCGTGGGATCAAGGTTTCTTATCTTCTATGTGACTTGGTTGATATTCATCAATTGAAGATGGTGGTTAGGGTTCATGGCAAAGGCCTCTTGACATGAGATCCAGTTGTGGATTTATATTGTGGTCAGGACATAATTATTCTCTCAGTTACTTATTGTTCATGGCGTATAATACAAGTGAATGAGGTGAGATATTGAAGTTGACTGGAGTTGGGAATTCATTGAGTATTTGAGTTTTGATCTGGATGTGAATTTTGATTGATCAAGGTTTAAGCATGTAAAGTTTGGAAACGAGATTTATGTGGATTACTTAGAATTCAAGATACAAGTCCATTAAGTCATATCCATATCCATATCTATTTCATTACCCGTATACACTTCATTCAATTAACCATTTATTAAAATTAAGTCAAAATCCATTTTGAAATCAAATATCCAATTAAACCATTTCATATCCATATAACCATTTATCCATTTCTCAAAATATATCCAAAATCCAAATCATGCCAAAATTCAAGATATCCTTTTTTGATTCATATCCTATTATCAAGTCAATTTTAAAGCCTAGACCAATTATCCATAGACCATTTCCATTCAAGTCAATGTCCTTTTTTAATCTAACAATTCATTCATTCTTCAAATGATCCAAACCCAAAGTTAGTCAAAAAAGAGAAACCTCAAAAAGAAGTTCAACTTATTTGTCTCTCAGCAACAGTTGCAAATCCAGATGAGTTGGCTGGTTGGATTGGTCAGATTCATAGTGGAACAGAATTGGTAACATCGTTGAAACGCCCAGTTCCTCTAACTTGGCATTTCTCTTTGAAGAATTCCTTATTACCACTTCTTGATGAGAAAGGAACACATATGAACAGGAAGCTATCACTCAATTATTTATAACTTCAAGCTGCAGGAGCTAAATCTTACAAGGATGACTGGTCTAGAAAAATGAATTCCCGGAAACGTGGAACTCGTACAAGCTGTGAAAATGATGATAGTGTTGTACCCCAAATTTTACCCCTTAGATGTCATAACATCTTGCATATCATATAGGTCAATCACATTGCATAACTAACCATTTTATCAGTTTTTGTTCGTTTTGTTTCATTGGTGAATCAGGTTTTATTTCAAGAGGCTTCCAGGGCTGATCAATCAAGGTTTTGGGTAGATCGCTAACAAATCAAATTCTCATACTCCTAAGAGATATCCTCTCCTCAATAATCTAATGTGATTTGTTTTCATCACAAGTTGTTCCTCAAAGACCAGGCAAGGTCGTCAGGTCAAGGGTCTGTGTGGTGTGGTTTGAGATTCAGTGGAAGTTTGACCTAATCTTGGTCAAACAAGTGGTTTGTATCAGTATCAGGTTATCAAGCTATGGCAGAGAGTCTGAATTAGGGTTTTGGTCCTCATCAAGTCATTTGTTTCATAAGTGTGCACTCAAGGCATGAAGATTAGGGTTTCTCACCCTTTGTGTTTATGATTGACAAGTTTGTTCATGCTAAGTTCATTTGAGATAAGCATGTCAAGAGTACGTGCAGTTACGTTTCAGTGCAGTTGAGTGTGGCCTGATCTTGGGTAAGAAAGAAGAGAGTCTCAAGTTGGATTTGTCATGGATCAGTGCTTTATATATGAAGATCATCAGAATTGGGTTTTCGTGTCAATTCAAGTCGTTTGGGCCATCAAAGGTTAAAGTCGTTGAGTTGTGTGCAAGTGTTTGGTCATGTAGTTCAGGATTTGTGGCAGTCAAGTGCAATGGTCAAGGTTTAAGTGTGGTTCCAATGTGAATGCGTATTACAAAACTTATGTTCACTTTCCTCACCCTTTTTCTAAGTCATTTTGTTCTTATTAAACCAATTACCCATTTCATTCATCCATTATCGAATTCTATTCCATAAACCATTTTTCATATCCAAACTCACAATAATCCATTTTCTTTGTTTCATATCCATCACAATCCATAAAGCTCATTTTTTATCATCCACCTTTTTATTTTATTTTATTTATCCAAATAATTTAATATCCCATTTCCATTTTTATTTCATTTGTACAAAGGTCCATGATTATCAAAGCCCATGATTGTACAAAATATCATATCAATTCCAAGAGGTACCATTACCAAGTCCCTCATGTACATATGTTACAAGAAATAGGGAGAAAGTTTCTACGAGCTAACAAGTGCCCAATTTTTACCATTCAAGCTATTCCAAAATTATCATTCTAAGTTTCAAGTCATTTCAAGTTTATTCTGTTCAAATTTAAGTCCAAGTTACACAGCCCATTACATTCTTTTACACCAAAATATAAAGAAAAAAAGAAAGGGAAAATGTGAAGGCATGCGCATATTGCACCTCTGCTAACAAGCTACAGCCTTGCAACTTGCTTCCTACAACAAGTCTTGCATCATCCCTGCACACAGACCTGCTCTGCTCAACTGTACGAAGCTTACATCATACCCTGCTACATCAGCCAACAAGCACTGTTATCATACGCAAGCCATTTTTACAATTTGCTCTATGTTGCATTGCTCCAGACTTGTTTCCACAACCTGTACCATAAGACTTCAAAACATGCTACCTTTACACAATTTTCCTGCCATAATTATGCACTATGCGCCATGCTTTACTCCAAAACCAAACTGACTTGGCTCGCCTGCTACACTATGCTTCAAAGCCAAAACAAAAACTTCAGACACTGCATCATTGACACACAGCTATAAACCTACAACTGGAAAGCAACAAGCAACAGCGACGTTTGCATTGAGAGAGAGAGGACGAAAGGTTAAGAGGAAGAGTTCAGTTTTTTTCGAAAGAGGGAGAAAAATAAGGAACCCTTTTCTTTGAACCCAACTCAAAACAATTTCAATAAAAAAAAAACCAATCACAAAAAACCTCAATCCCTCCATAAAACCAAACTCAGAACCTTCATAACTTCACACGCAAATCTTGCATTTTTTCCACCAATCTTCTTTACACCAACCTTCCATCTTCATCAACATCAACAACAAACCACCCTGAATCGCTTTTCTCTATGCCCTCATCAACCGGACCCAACCTTCTTCATCCCTAAAACCCCATAGCAACTTTCCAAAACCCTCTTTCTCCTCTTCATCCACACAAAACTTCTTCATCTACAAACAACTACAAATCAGAAACCCAGAAATGAACCAGAAAGCAGAGGGAGATGGAAAGAGTGTTTTGAATCGAAACTTCTGAAACATTTCCAAACAAAAATCCAAGACTAAACAAACCTGAGGTCGAAGCGATTGAAAACTATGAACAAAGCGGTTGAAGACGAGAATCGCACGAAACAAAGGTTGAAACGAGACATCGTTGTGTTCTTCTGAACTTATCGAAACCCTGTTCTTCATGTTTTTTTTCAAATATTGATTTTGTTTAACATAAAGGGGATCGGTTGTTGTAGCGCGATGATGATCTAAATCTGAGCGTATTTTCGTTTTCTTTCTTTAAATTGAAAAGTCGATGATGATTGCTCTTTTCCCAATTCCACTGAGTTTTTCTTCTTTCAGTTTGTTTAAGTTTTGACCTATGATGTTGAACACTGAGAATGAGCTATTTGATAGTGAGTCACACAAATTCACTTTTGGTTTCTTGTGAGTCGTTTGGCTGGCGGATTAGGGGCTAGAAGGCCCGCCACGTTTTCTTGCTATTCTCACATATCCTTTTTTTAATTGTACCCTGTCTGGTGTTGAGAATGGGCCTGGTTAAGCCCATTCTTTGATTACATTTTCACACACCCACCTGATTCCAGCATACCACCCTTTTTGTTCATCAATTTTCTTTTCTTGTGAATTGATGATGGGCCTTTCGGTCTATATGATTCTCACACTCAGATGCAGCTTGCACCACCTTCTTTATTTTTTATTTATTTTTTATTTTATGTATCATTTTGTTTGATTATTTTAATGAAAACAAATTTTGTTATTTAATCTGCTTAAGATTTCCTTAAGAGTTTTCATTTCTTTTTTTGATTACCTTTATGGTTTCATTTTCTATTCCATTTTCTTTATTTTGGGCCAATGATATATAAAAATCATGACTTGGTGGTTTATTTCAAATCACTAAATATCTTGATTTATATGAGGCCATTTTATTTTTATTTTTATTGGTCAATGAAAGTCAAATATCAAGATTATCGATTTACCGATTTAAATCTTGATTAAGACGAGACCAATTTTATTTTTCATTTCAATTCTATTTTCTTTATTTTGGCCAATGACATTACACAAATCTTGACTTTGACTATATCAAATCAATTAAGTCTTGATAAATATGAGGCCACTTTTTAATTTATTTTTATTGGTCGATGAAAGTCAAAAACCTAAGATTATCGATTTATCGACTTAAATCTTGATTAAGACGAGACCAACTTTATTTTCATTTCGATTCCATTTTCTTTACTTTGGGTCGATGATATAACAAACTTCATAGTTTGGTTGATCTCATTAAAACGATAAAACTTTGATCAATATGAGACCACATTCTTTTTATTTCAGTTTCATTTACTATTTAGTCGATGAGAGTCAAGAATCATTGATTATCGATTTCTCGATTAAATCATGATTAAGACGAGACTATTTCTATTTCATTTCAATTTTTAATTTCTTTGAGTACTAACTCTTCATTTCCCCCTTTGGTGGGACCTGTACATATTTTCTGATAAAGTCTTGTGGACAACTATTCTGTTACGATTGTGGTTGCCTGTTGCATTTGACATTTCTCAATACCATTCCAAAGTAAAGTTCTCCTCAGTTGACTCATAAGTCAATAAACCAAATCATCCCACCTTGGCCTCATAAGAGCCTTTCCGTCTTCTTGGCCTCATAAGAGCCATTGAATCATAACTTAGCAATAGGTTAGAGTTTTGAACTCTATGTGATTCTCATCATCGTGAGAACTCACTTTTCCCCTATAACATAGATTTAGAGAGTTATCGTGAACTCTAAAATGAGCACACGCTCATTTCCCCTTGGAACTTTGGCCATAGTCAATGGTTCCTCTTTCACCCTTAGTTAGGTGAACTACGGTTGCTCTGATTCTTTAGTCAGATACGTAGGCACAAGATGCGACGTCTTGGCGAGCAAACTTAGCGTACATACCTAGGTCTTTACCTTACCTTTAGCATAGATATCCTTAGCAAGTAAACATAATATAACACAAACTAAACAAGAGGTTCCTGTAGAGTACTACAGATACTTAGGGTGTTAATACCTTCCCTTAGTATAACCAACCCCCGAACCTTAGATCTCCCCCCTTTAGGTTTTCTCGATCTTGAACCTTTCCTTTGGATAAATCAAAGTCGGTTGTGAATTCAAAGAAATGTGATGCAAGTTAATTAATAGCTTGTTATCCGATTCTCACCGCAACAGATAGCATGTTGGAACTTCGCCCTCTCTCAAAGAACGACATAAATTCGATTCGTCGATCACAAGTTTCTCAAATAATCGATACTTTATTGCACCTTCAGTCTAGGGATATGCCTCAAGCTTTTTGGTTTATTTTTAAGGGTGAAATTTACAGCAGCAAAAAGAAAAAGGTACATGGCAGCAGAAGCTTAACATAATTCATGATAGAAACTTGACAGAATTTCTAACAAATGAGAGCAAAAAAAACTCATAACAGAAAATCAACTGATATAACAGAACTTTTTCACTAACAGTTAATGGCTAACAACTTTCTAACAGTTTTTCACTTCTAACATAAATCTCTAACAGCTCATGAGAATCACAGAAAAACCAAGAAAATAACTCTCATTAACCTAACTGCTAACGGAAGAAGACTGCAACATTCCTCAAACAGAAGAACGAACCAAAAATCTTCCATAATTCATATCTCTTCAATTCTTCCACCAGTTTTCATCACCATGACCTTCAACCATTTTCTTCAATCATCTTTTTTCCTCTGCAAAATTAACCTTCAATCGATATCATCAAACCCAATCAAATTCAAGAACCTGCAATGATTCTTCAAACGCTGCAAGAACTCCATCATCGTCATCATCGTCAATAATCTTCAACCTTTATCATCTGCCAAACCTGCAAATCAAAGAACCGACGATTACAACAAAGATTCGAGCTTCTATAATTTTTCACCAGAACACTTCAAATCCAATCATCAAATCACAAAGCGAGTCGCGATTCACAACACGCGCAAGAAAGTAGAAGAAGAAGATGAAACAGAAAAAGTACAGCGAAGATTGCAATCCAAAACTGAGCAACGCACGCATACCTGAACAAGAGGCTGAAAATCTCTAATTTTCTTAACGATTTCCTTATAGGTAACGATGATGAACGTCGTTGCTTCTTCACTTTCTTTCTCGGTTGTGTGATCTGTATGTGTACGTTAAGCTGGGAGGGATTTGCGTTGCGGATTTAATTGAAGGATGAGTCGCGGATTCGATTGGGGAAGATGAGGGTACGAGGTTTTCCGGCGGCGGAGTCGTGATGAAGGAGATAGGAAAACGGAGAAGGTTATGGAAGAATGTGGTGGGCGAGAATGATAACGAGTTGATGGCCGCGATGTGAATGAAGACGGAGAATCATGGGAGGTTACGGCGGAAAATGAGAGAGGCAGGGTTTAGTTCTAGGTTAAATTTGATCTAAACATAGTAGACTGGGTCTTGGCTGATAATATGGGCCTCTTCCCCATGGAAATTCTTTTCGCACCATCCGTTTCAGTTCTGCACCCCCCATGGCTGTAAAGGAAGTTTCCTGCCTATTGCAAAGCCCAGCGCCTGGCTCTTCTCACCATGATAAACACTGTCACACCCCCAGTTCTATTGTAGTTAGTTTTGAATTATAATTAGGAAATAGCTTGTTAGTTTAGAAATTAATCTTAGACATTTTGTTCAGATATTTGCTTAGAATTTAATGTTTGCTTTAGAATTAAGTTGTTGGTAATTTGATAATTGTCTTTGGATTTTAGCTTCTTAGGAATTAATCTTGGAATCAACTATATATTAGAATTTAATCTTGATTGAATGGGATTTTAGTCTTAGGATTAGATTTAGGTTTATATCTTGGTAATTAGTTTTGACTAATTGCTTTTGCTTAATCGCACTAATCGATTTTTAGCTTAATTGCATTAATTGTTTTTGACTTAATTGTTCACTAATTGATTTTTTTGGCTTAATGGCTTTGTTAATCTAGTTGTTGGTCAATTGTTTTTTTAAACTAGATTAATTCTAGTTGATTTTAGAATTAGAATTAGAGTTTTTAGGAATTAACGATTACTTTTGGATAATTAGAAGTAACGCATAATTTTAGAATTTTAGAATTAGTTTAGAAGTTAATCTTGACCTTAATTGCCATCTTAATTTGGATTAACATTGACTTGTAACTTTGTTTAGTAATTGACTAACGGTAGAATTGATTTTAGTTTTATTTCGATTAAGTGGAATTGAATTTCGATAATTGTTTTCGGACGATTATTTTTTGGTTTAATCATATCCTAAGTGATTTTTGCTTATTAGTTCACTAATGATCTTTGCTTAATCATTTCCTAATTGTTTTAGCTTACTAGCTCACCAATTGTTTTTGGCTTAATTGTCCACTAATTGTCCATTAACTGTCCTTTAGAATTAGAAACTAATTTTGAAATAATTGACATTGACTTAATTCTAACATTGACTATACTTAGACTTTAATGCTAACTTCGATTAATCTTCATGGTAGTTTCATTTGTTAACTTTGTTAATAGTCCTTAATATTTGTGGCATAGATTTTGATTAATTGTTGTTTACATTTTAGTATTAATTTCACTTACTTTTTGTTGACAATTACATTTGAATTTGGGTTGCTAACCTTGGCTATTTTGTTGATTACTTCTACTAATTGTTGAGTTTGTCTTTGTAGTGATTCACCTTTGATTTGCTAAGTTGTTTAAAGGTAGGAAGTGTTGCTACATACATAGCTGATGTGCACAAAGTGTGCTATAAAATGTTGCTACTCTGTCCGGTGGCATATACACCTATTCTGTTCTGGAAATGGTAGCTGTTATAGGCTGTTTTTGCTTGTTGTTGGTTTTTATAGCTATGCAGGTGCTGGAGCGCTGTTGTTGTTGCTGTTTATGGTTTATTGCCTTGTTTTATTATTTTTATTCATGAAGGGTGAAGAGCATTTGGTTCCATGTCTTTCACGGGTCTGTTCCGCTTTCTGACACTTTTGCGCATTTATGCTAGATTACTAGAAGTTTTCCGGTTTGCTTATACTTTGCTTGCGTTGCTACGAATTGCTATATGTTTGGTATTACTTCTCTTCTCTTTTACTAATTCCACATTTTTTCTTTTTGATGCCATGAGAAGTAGGATTGGGAGTTCGTGCCACTTGACCGACAATTCTGGAAGTCCTCAAAGGAGACTCTGTTTGTGATTGTTTACTTTTGTGCCAAAGACCTCAAAGAGGCGTCCCATTCCCCATTTCTCCGAAAAGTCCTCAAAGAAGGCATTAGGGGGAATGAGAGTCCGCAATCGACTCCCGCCATTTCTAGTCCCAAGTCGTTCATAGCTCGCATTTCATGTTGATGCTTTGAACATTGCTTACTCTTGTTATCGAGTCGGTCAAGTGGAAAAGGGTTTTGCAATCAAACCCCACACCTTGTCTATAGCTCGCATTGACCGATATTGATGCTTATGTGATTTGATTCACATCTTCCCCTTCCTTACTCTGCTCTCCATGGTTCTCGATACCATTGGGTGAGTACCCCTATTTCCCACAACTAGCTTGTTTGCCTCGGTTGATATGACCCCTTGGCTAAAGCTCCCCCTTTTCTTACCTTGATTGTGTGACATTATTGTTGACTGACACTGTTTACTCTTTTGTTTGCTTTTAGTTCCTTTTGTTTATGGATTGAGTTACATAATGTTTACTTGTCTATTCACATGATCCCCTTAGGATTCCTAGCTCCACTTAATTTTTGATTAAGTTGGAGGTAGGAGAGACATTAGGTTACCCATCCATGTATGCTAACACTAGGATTGAGTCCCCCATTAGATTTTCTATTCAAACCTTGAGTCATATCTTCTCTCTATCAAAGAAAAGCTAAAACACTTAATGAATAAAGATGTGATTTGTGTGCCATGAGCCTTAAGTACATAGTATGCTTTGTCGCGCGAGGCGTGTGACTCGTTACGCAAAGTGTTCACTATGTCATAGACTTTAACACTTTGCATATCGCAAACAAAACAACCAACATACTTTCTTCTAAAAGACAAAAACAAACAATTACGTTCTCTTCTCATCTCCCTCACTCCATTCATAAAGGACTCATCATTTCCGTTCTACTGCAAACAGGTAAACGTGTAAGACTATCACGACGAGCGGCAACACCTAAACTGCTAGAACGCGAACGTTGACGTATTCCACCTAAAAGACACAAACAAACCGACCCTGTTAGGTTGAACTACGACTGCTCTGACTTTCTCCTTCGCGTTAGATTGAGGATACGTAGGCACAAGACGGTGATGTCTTGGCGAGCAACCTTCCCCCACAAATCCCGTAGTCCTCCGAACTACGTTGACTCCGACTTTCCCGCTCCTGAGGGAATACGTAGGCCTAGGACGACGATGTCCTATCGAGTCACCTCTTTTGTTTTTCTTTCCCATTTTCCTCTTTCATTTTCCTGTTAGCAGTTGAGCTTCAGATAACCTACACCCTTTGATCGATAACAACAAGCGTGGATCCCATCGAGTACGATGGACGCGAGGGGGTGCCAATACCTTCCTCTCGAGTAACCGACTCCCAAACCCAGACGATGGTTGCGATGACCATTCCTTTCCCTTTTTTGAGGTTTTCTTTGATCATTTCCTTTCCCTGCGTCAGGATAAATAACGTTCGGTGGCGACTCTTCTGTTCTTTTCCATCGGTTGATTTTCGCATATGCGATAGCTGGCGACTCTGCTGGGGACAGATTGACCTCTTGCTCGTCCATCCCCTAAGCGAGTCAATCCTAACGCTTGTGTGCTTTCGGTTATTGGGTGTTTATCTTTATACTTTACATGCTTTATTTACTGTTTTATTGCATGATTATCTGCTTTATCGCACTTTACTTATAGCATTCATCATTATTGCCATATATGTATACTGGATTGCTGTACTGGTGTTTTCTGTTTGGCGGGCAGGGTGTTCCGAGTGATAAGCCCAGTACCCAGGCTCGAGTGTATACCTAGGCTTTAGTGTGGGCTTTTGTTGGTACGCGTGGCGTGTGACACGTGTTGCTGGCCTAATCTCACAAACCAGATGAGATCTTTCCAAGGATGCTTGGTCATTACATGCGTATGTGGTGGCTAGGTGGTCTGAAGAGGATTGTCGATACCTGGTGACCATTTCCCGAGGACTCAGCATATGCACTCCTTCAGGGAGCGATAATGGCATACCAGATATGGCAAACCCATTACGTATCCTGCCGAGGACCCAAAAATGAGAACTTGCTATAGGATGACCTTATTTTTGGGGGAATCAGTGGAGGACCTATTTGTTTGGCGATAGTGAAATTCTGGTATCAGACGTGTGATGTTAAGGTGCGATGTCACAACAACACACTCTGCACTATGGACAGCAATAACAGTAAAATAACACCAAGAATTGTTGACCCAGTTCGGTTACAACCAACCTACTCTGAGGACTACCAAGCCAGGGATGGAATTCACTACTTGTAGATATAATTTACAGACTCAACAACCCGTTGACAATCTCCTAAACTTATACTCTACTAAAGACTTCCTACCTAAGAAACCACTTAGGTATGAGAACACCACTCAATCCCTTACAAACACTCAAAGAGACCAATTTGAGTAACCTTGATCTTACTTCACAGCTTCGATCAAGCAACCACTCTCTATTACTTCACAGCTTCTAGAGAGGACAGAATACGACACAGCAATTCACCCTAGAATTCTGGTTACACAACTCGTACAAAATACTCAAGACACTCAGCCTATGCTCTTGATCTTCTCTCTGTATTTCTGTCGCTTTTTCCATTGGTCTTGTGCGCTTTATATAACTCCTTGAATTGGTCTTGGACTTGCTACAATATCTCCCAGATTTGTTATTTAAAACTGAATATTTAAAACAGATTTTCTCCTAAAATCTTTTTAAATCTTCAACCTTTTAAATCTCCTACAAATCTGCAACAGATCTCCTATGCAACAGCAAATATCTATCCCAAGATATTCGCATCCAATGAGACAACTTGCTCTCCACAATTCCAGCTAATACGCAACCCTAACAACATCACAGCCTGCTATTGTTAATTATGCAGGTCTGATGTTACAACATCACCTATGTGACATCAGACATCCAACTTCAGCTATTAATTACTTAACACAACCCAGTGTTAAGACTTCAATGTTGCAACATCAGCATCTTGACATCAACATTGAACATACTTTGTTTTACCAAAATTCCAGCCAATCCAAGAACTAACAATCTCCCCCTTTTGCTAATTTTGGCTAAAACAATCTCTGCACTCTGCATCTTCAGAGACTTCAGCAGCGGAAAAACTTCAAAAATTTGAAACTCCATCAGCAGCAGTTTGACAATACTCTTAGTCTTCATCACTTGATCTGCTGCAGCACCATCTTCATTATTGACAATAGCCAATTGGTGCTCCCCCTCAAAAATATGAAAATATGAACCAGCATCACAGCTGTTCAGTGGCTCACAATGTGCAGCACTTTTCTCCCCCTTGATGTCTGCTTGGCTGCACTCTTCAAATGCCTTCACTAGCTCAGTCAAAACTCCCCCTCAATAACTACATCAAGACCTTTTTACTTTTAGCAGCATTTGGCAGTAACAATCTTTGATACTCTTCTTGACTCTCTTGGCTATTTTCTCCCCCTTTTAGCCACAATTAGGCAAACTTCAGTTAGAAGCCCTATTAACTATAGTCAGTACACCCTAGCTCTCATTGTTAGCCTCACAGTTAGCAACCAGGCAAAACAAATCATAGAAGGAAACTAAAGACATAAACAGGTGCCTATAACAGCACAGTATTCAAGTTACAAAACCAAGCACATTAAATGCTGACAAAAACAACAACATTGCAAACTAAAACTACTAGAAGCAAAAGTAAATAAGCTAGTCTTCTTCTGAACTTGCTTCATCTGCACTATCTTGTCCTTCATCTTCAGAGTCAGCATGATCATCTTGTTCCAAACTTTGGATCATCTTCTCAATCTTTTCTTTTCTAGTCAGACTGGTATTAATCACAACATCCAAGTCTTTGCGGGTTGCCTTCAGCTCTGCTAGCAATTCAGCCTTGGAAGTTTTCTTCTTGATACCTGCATTTGATGTTGACACAATTTCTGATGCAAGGATAATGGAGACTTCCTCTTGCATGCTTTATCTGCACAAGTCAATATTCCTGGTTGTTGGCTCAGAATGACTCCACTAATAAGAGAAGGAAATGCTATGGGCATTTTAATAGCATTTGTTGTTACATGTTTTACAGTCTGATCAAATATGTATGTGTCATAGTCAAACTTTTTCTGTGTACCAACAACATAGATAAGTCTTCCTAATCCCACAGCTAGGGTGGTTTTATGATTCGTGGGCACCCAGTTTGCAGCTCCAATCCTGTGTAGTATAGCATACTTCACACTCAGTTTGCTAGTTGGTAGCTTTTCTTTTAATGGCCATACTCTAACCTGTCCAGCAGTAATTACTTTGCACACTTCATTATCTGTATCCTCCAGTTCTGGATACTCTGTATCCTCTCTTCCTAAGTAGCTGTTGACAATCTTAGGAGAGAACTCAACACATTTTCCTCTGACAAAAACCTTCATATAATCTGGACTGCTCTGGTCAGAGATATTCATAGGAAGATTTACTACGAATTCCTTTACCAGACCATCATAGCACCCTGAAAATCCACACACAGTTTTCATTAACCCAGCTGATTTAATTCCATCCATTACTTCTTTAATCTCCATGGCTTCTTTGCCAATCTCTCTCTCAAGAGCAATTCTCCTTTGACAAATAAACTTCCACATATAGGCATTGCTTGCACGATGGAAGGAGATGTTATCCACAGGCACATCTGGGACTTTGTCTGCAATCTTTTTTGCGATAGATTTTTTGACATGAGTGATGTTCTGAACATCATCATGCTCAGACTCAGATTGTTCCACAATCTTCCTCTTTCTTGGAGTCACTTCGACCTTGCTCCAAGCTTTAGTTGGCCCAACAACAATCTTTTTCTTCTTATCATCTGAAGCCTTCTTTGGATAAGATTCGCCCTGCTTTTCCTTCCTTGTTCTTAGTCTCTTAGCCAGACCAGGCACTGCTCTTCCAATGACTTCATCATCAGATAAGTCATCAACATTAATCACATCAGTGCTCTTTTCTCCTCCAGGTGTCATCTCAGCATCCCTACTAGGCGATGTTCTGACATCCCCTTCAACATGAGTATCATCTGCTTCAGTATTAACTTCAACTTCCTTCTCAGCATCTTCGATTACTGAGACAGCTAATCTGTGAAGATTTGTATCAGTAGATTGCATGTCACTCTTTTCTCTTGTACCCTGATCAACAGCCATTTGTCTCAGGGGTCTAGATATACCCTTAATAGAAAGTCCTTTCTCAAAAATATTGTCCACGATCTGACCCATGCACTTATCAACATCTACCATTTCCTCAGCAGTTTGTGGACACGGGTTGGTAGTTCTAGGTTTGTCTCCAAATAACACACTAGTAACAACTTTCTTTGTTTCAGGATTCTTAAAGACAGTAGCAGGTCTCTTGGGAGTAAGTTTAGTGGGTCTCGTAGTACCTGATTCAGGAAGAATGGTGGAGAGGGGCTCAATGTCCATAGGATCGAATGTTGAACCTTCGTCAGTGGAAACCCTAGCTCTTCCTTTTGTGGAACTCTGACACTCAGATTTCTTGGATGAAGACGCCATGACTCCTTTCAGTGAGGGTTGATTCTTGAAGACGAGGAAGTTAATTCGTTGAGAGAACAGGGATTTGAAGAAGCGTGATGTTGCAACACCGGAAAAGGGGGGTCTGGGGCAAGGAGCTTGATTTGGAGTGTCAATGACTTTTTCCCTCCATAAATCCTTTCCTTTTACACAATTCTCATCAGGACTCATTAACTCTGAGTGACCTTTCAGCATCCTGATGTCATAGTCTGATGTTCTAACATCAACATGAACATCATTAGATGAATTTCCTTCAAGAGAAATCCACTGATAGCAGTTGTCTTTGGTTCTAGCACCCTTCATAACAACCAGATTATGCTCATCAGAAACCACACACTCATGCTTAGTGTAGTTTACCTTGTAACCTTCATCACACAACTGGCTTATGCTGATCAAATTTGCATTTAAACCACTGACAAACAGAACATTGTCAAGTTCAGGTCTACCATCACCTTGCACCTTCCCAACTCCTGCAACAACACCTGTTTCTCCATTGCCAAATATAACCTCATGAGAGGGACAATGACTGACTTCAGCAAACATGGATCTACATCCAGTCATGTGTTTGGAACATTCACTGTCAAAATACCATGTTCCTTCTTTACACTCTCTATCAGCCATGTGAGCCAGTAAGCACTTCACCTTCTCCTTATGTACCCATTGTTTAACAACTTTGGGCCTGTACTCTCTCCATCTGTTTTGAGGTTAAGGGTATCCATGCAGCTTGTAGCAAGAGTACTGCATATGTCCAAACTTTCCACAATAATAGCATCTCACCCTTTCATCTCTGAATCTTCTGCTATGATGAGATTGCTTAGACTGTCATCCATAATGTGGTCTCCTCCTACCATAACTACCCTGCCATCTATTATGCTGGTATCTTCTCCCATAAGAATGCTGAGAATGTTGTTTCCTGGATTGTCTCCCATAATGGTGTGGTTTTCTTCTTCCATGAGGAACAGCATTGGTGTATCCATATCCATAACCATACCAGTTGTCCTGATGTTGAGACACCTGATGAGACATGTGTTATTTGAACTGAGCAGCTTGCATGCTCTCGTGGTATTGTGGGGGAATATACTGACTAGCTCCTTGTGGCTGCTTTCTCTTCTGATAGGGACCAGTCTTCTTCTCAATCTTCTTAGGTTGTGAAACATCAGCCTTCTTAGGGGTAGGATCCTGCTTCTTTGGCTGATGTTGAGATGAAAGTAGTGACACTTCCTTCTTTGATCCTGAAGTGCTTTCTTCTGAAGTTCCCTTATCCTCAGTCACATAACCTATCTCAGCTTTGTCTCCAGCAGCTTTTTCTGACTGAAGGATCTTGTCAAGTGTGTCTGTACCACAGCTCAGCATCCTAACAGACTTGGTCATTTGATCAAGGTGGGCTCTAACTAGCACCACTTCATTTTC
The DNA here is from genome assembly GCA_022829125.1 of Lathyrus tuberosus. Taxonomy (NCBI): domain Eukaryota; kingdom Viridiplantae; phylum Streptophyta; class Magnoliopsida; order Fabales; family Fabaceae; genus Lathyrus; species Lathyrus tuberosus. The sequence continues at coordinate 1,335,208 of JALAZF010000048.1, read as the reverse complement.
CAGATCAGTCTTTTCATTCTCTAGCTGAGCATTCGGTTGCTTGTGGCAGCACTTTTTAAACACAACTCTTGATAGGTAGATGCTAACTCCTCATAAGTTACTTCTCCATCACTAGAACCATCATCAGAAACAACAGCTCCTGTTAGGGCTCTAACATGCTTTGCTGACTCACCTTCACTTTCACTATCTGAGTCAGACCAGGAAACTGTCATGCCCTTCTTCTGCTTTTTCAAGAAGGTGAGACATTCTTTCTTGACATGCCCATACCCTTCACACTCAAAGCACTGAACTCCTTTATCTTGGGTAGTTTTCTCTTCATCTTTCTTGCTGGTGTCAGAAGTCATGTTCTTGACATTAGGCCTAGAGTTATTGTTCATTCTCTTGAACACTTTGGTAAACTGTCTTCCCAACATAACTATGGCCTGAGATAGATCCTCCTGAGATTCAGAACTCTTTCCTTTTTCTTCTGCATCATTTGACACCAAGGCTATACTTTTTGGCTTCTTTTCTGGTTCTTCCTAATTCAACCCAAGCTCAAAAGTTTGAAGAGATCCAATGAGCTCATCAACTCTCATCTTGCTGATGTCTTGTGATTCTTCAATGGCAGTTACCTTCATCTTATACTTCTTAGGTAGGGACCTAAGGATCTTCCTAACAAGCTTTTCATCTGACATCTTCTCACCAAGAGCACTGGATGCATTAGCCAGCTCCAGAACATTCATGTGGAAGTCATGAATAGTCTCATCATCCTTCATCTTCAGGCTTTCAAATTTTGATGTTAAAATCTGAAGTCTTGACATCTTGACTCTAGATGTTCCTTCATGAGTAGCCTGCAAGATATCCCACGCTTCCTTAGCAACTTCACAGGTATTGATTAACCTGAAGATATTCTTATCCACTCCATTGAAGATGGCATTTAGAGCCTTGGAATTTCCAAGGGCAAGCTCGTCTTTCTCCTTGGTCCACTCTTCTTCAGGCTTAGGCTTAGAGGTGCCTTCTTTATCTTTGTCGGCATCATCTTTCTCACACATGACAGGTGCTTTCCATTCTTTAATAAAAGCCTTCCAAGCCCTGTTGTCCAAGGATTTTAAGAAGGTGGTCATCCTTGGCTTCCAATAATCATAATTGGATCCATCCAAAATAGGAGGCCTGTTGACGAATCCTCCAACTTCTTTGTCCATCTTTACACCAGAAAGTAACTTCCCTAGATCTCACCCAGAGACAGACAGGATGCCTGCTCTGATACCAATTGAAATTCTGGTATCAGGCGTGTGATGTTAAGGTGCGATGTCACAACAACACACTCTGCACTATGGACAGCAATAACAGTAAAATAACACCAAGAATTGTTGACCCAGTTCGGTTACAACCAACCTACTATGGGGGCTACCAAGCCAGGGATGAAATTCACTACTTGTAGATATAATTTACAGACTCAACAACCCGTTGACAATCTCCTAAACTTATACTCTACTAAAGACTTCCTACCTAAGAAACCACTTAGGTATGAGAACACCACTCAATCCCTTACAAACACTCAAAGAGACCACTTTGAGTAACCTTGATCTTACTTCACAGCTTCGATCAAGCAACCACTCTCTATTACTTCACAACTTCTAGAGAGGACAGAATACGACACAACAATTCACCCTAGAATTCTGGTTACACAACTCGTACAAAATACTCAAGACACTCAGCCTATGCTCTTGATCTTCTCTCTGTATTTCTGTCGCTTTTTCCTTTGGTCTTGTGCGCTTTATATAGCTCCTTGAATTGGTCTTGGACTTGCTACAATATCTCCCAGATTTGTTATTTAAAACTGAATATTTAAAACAGATTTTCTCCTAAAATCTTTTTAAATCTTCAACCTTTTAAATCTCCTACAAATCTGCAACAGATCTCCTATGCAGCAGCAAATATCTATCCCAAGATATTCGCATCCAATGAGACAGCTTGCTCTCCACAATTCCAGCTAATACGCAACCCTAACAACATCACAGCCTGCTGTTGTTAATTCTGCCGGTCTGATGTTACAACATCACCTATGTGACATCAGACATCCAACTTCAGCTATTAATTACTTAACACAGCCCAGTGTTAAGACTTCAATGTTGCAACATCAGCATCTTGACATCAACATTGAACATACTTTGTTTTACCAAAATTCCAGCCAATCCAAGAACTAACAGATAGTATTGTACCCATCAGGATGAATGTACTATTGCTTCTCAAATCGAGAATCTAAAACTGACAATCCCGCATTTTAGTACCCACATGTGAGAATGGGCGGGTGTTTACAGGTTTGCAGGTAACCGTAACCTTCAACCTACCCGGTATTCTGGTTTTCTTATCAGTGTGGACTTATCAGCCTGACATTATGGTATTATGATTATTCGGATATTCTGGTATTCCGATTATCTTGACACCCTGATTATTTTGGTGTTCTGATTATCCCGGTATTCCGATTATACTGGCATATTGGTATTCTGGCATTCTGATTATCAGATATTCTGTTATTCCGATATTCTGTTTAGAGCAGATCAATGAACTTATTCAGTTATCAGCACAACACAATTATCCAGAATTTGTGGAAGCCTTGATCCCATGTCTCTGCATCCATATCATCATAACATGTTTGCATACCTGTTCTTGTATTTCTAAGGATCTTAACTTTGAGACTCGTTGTTGTTCATTTCCATCAATTTCTTGTGGTTCTTACGTGAAAGACTTGAATCAAAGCATAATGATTCCTTGGAAATATTTGAACATGGCATTTGTATAGCATCTGCATACTCATTTGCATAACAGGTGTTTGAGGCTGGTTATTCTCATCCTGATCTGGTTCTCTTCAGAATTTCAGACTTAACTTTTCAAAGCAGCTGGAAGTTGACCATGGATCAAGTTTAAGCAGAGTTGAGGGAAATGCGAGGCCAAATGGGGCAGTTCATGGGGGACATGCAAACTTTATCTCAGGGTCAGAAAATGCTGAGGGAATAAGCCCAACTGCCACCAGGTTATGATGGGGCATCTGGTCGGTCAATCGAAGATTGCAGAGCTCTGAAACACCAGGTGCAAGATCAGATCGACGCTGGGGTCATTACATTCACTGCTGATGGTTCGCACATCAACTGAAACCTCCCGAGTGAGCACTCAGATTGCGAGTATGTCGTTAAGAGCAATAAGTCCAGATGGAGCTAGGCCTCCTCAATAATGGCAATCTTTAGCTTCTTTACTGTACTTTCATTTGCATTTTTCATTGTTCGTTAACACTTTGTATACATGTAAGACTTGTTTGTACTGAATGGTAGTTTTAATGCAATAAATATGCTTTTCTCGAAGTAATTCATTATTATTCATTCATATGATATTTCTGTACATTGCAATACCAATTTACGTGCCTAAACTCTTAGAGGGAGGATGACGAATTGAAAATGCAAACTTTCTGGTCGTATGCTTTTGGGAACAAAACATTGCTGATGATGCACATACATTGTTTCAACTCCCCAAACACCGGAGATATAAGGGAGATAAACCATCGTTAACCCCGTTAAGTCTAGAAGTAGGAGTTTATTTTGAAAAAAAAACCTAACACTTCACCCAGGGGCAGGGTAGTTGTCAGTTGATTTGACCAAGCATTCAAATTTCAAAAGGAGTGTGCATCTAAGGATCCATTACCTTTTTTTCTCATCAGGAGCCCAAGGAGCATGAAACCACAATGGTTATCCCTCATCGTAAGGAGTGAAGCAGTCACAATCCTCTCAACGAAGTCAAGACAAGCCAGTGTCACATGATTTGTTCAAAAGAAAAAGAAAAAGAAAGTCCGCTAAGTCAAAAGTTTGAAAACAAATGACTTAGGCAAAAGTTAGGGCATCCCGCTGGACGTCAAAATCGAAAAGGATTAAAAAGAATCAGTCCAGGCAAAATCAGGGAAACAAAAAAAAAGAAGAACAAATTAAAAAAAAGGCGAAAAGGCTTACAAAAGGGAAAACCCTCGAGCAAAAACACGTCGTGTGACTACAAGCACCAAAGACGAAATGAGCGATTGCCACTCCGAAAGCATTAGGGGCTCCTTGACCATCGATGATGACATGTAATAACCTTTTGGAAGGTGAGCACTTGTGTCAAATGAACTGAACGTAGGACTGAAGGACATCAAGGAGAATGGGTGGGTACAAACAAAATTTCGAGCCATAAATCCTTCTTTCTCGAACCGTGAACCAGGCCACGTTACAACCCTCAAAAGTCCTAATTGATGCAAGGTTATTCCGAAGGCATACTTCTGATAAGACAGTGTTCCTGACTCCCATGAGTGTTGGTATTGCATGTGCATAATGTCTTTTATTCAAAAAAACCAGTGTCGCATTTTTACTAGTGATTCATTCACAAGGTTTAGCGATATCTTTTCAATAAAAACTTCAAGATTAACATGTATGTTGTATTAGAATCATCATTCTCAGAATAAACATCTTCTACTTGCATACATTGTACTTGACACCAGTGAAGCTTGCATAATGAGCATCAGTCGAGAAGTCTAGCTCTGCAAATCATATTGAAGGGTATGTAAGACTCCGTCAGGCAACAGTTTTCTCAGCAAGTTGCGCTCAGTTGTGCCAATCCGGGCCAGCCACGTCGAGAAATCTCTCTAAAGTTCAGCCGATTTGGGGAAATCATGTTGAGATTCAGCAAATTTCTCTTTCTACCTCTCCAATGGACGGTTAATCAAAAACACCTCTTTAAAGTTCAGTATACTGGGGTAGAATATTTCAAGTCGTTACGAATCCTCTCGAGGCAGATTCCCTCATAGTTCAGCCAATCTGGGGCAGTTACGTCGAGATCTGATAAATCTCTCCAAGAGTTTGAAGACCCTGGGGCATTTTAAATGCCATGTTTTCTGTAAAATCCTCTTGAGACTATTTCTCCCAGTAGACCATGTGGTCTGAGAATGAGTGGAGAGTTCGCTTATGATATTTGGCATGCAATTGATCAACAGAAGCGTGAAACGCCAATAGTTCCCAGTATGGGGCTTCACTTCCTCGGCGACGCGCTAGAGGATATCCCCCAGTGAGAATCCTGAGGTTTGGTTTCCCCCAGCCAAAGTTGGATTTGTCTTTTCTCCAGCAAAAGTTCAAGCCCCAGACAAGGTAAGGATGATTTCTTGTCCTCTAAGCAAGTGGGCATCCCCCAGTAGAGTCCTTCTCTCCAATATTAAAGATCTAGCATCCTCATCAGAGCAATGAGAGTTTCTCTCTCCCTAGCAAGAGTACTGAGAATTATTTCCCCAGTCAGAATGGTTTGTTGCTCCCTAGCTAGTATACAAAGGTTGACTGTCCCAAACAGGATAATGTTGCATCTCCCACAGGATACCAGTTTGATGTCTCTCCTTGATAGAGATCTAAGTTCCCCACCGAGTCTCGGTGCCTACTTTCCTCATTAGGTCAGGAAGTGTAATCTCTCTAGCAACGGTGTGCTCTTATCCCCAGCAAAGTAAGAAAGTTTATTTCCCTAACAATATGTCAAGTTCAATGATGTTCCCCGGACGGTTTGGTATTATTGACTGCGATCCCGAAACAGAGTTTGGTGTTCATCCTCTCAACAGTTTAACCAACGGTGGCTGACGTCCCCCGGCAGATTCCAAGTCCAATGGTTATTGGCACTTTTCCATATCAGATCTTTGGGTCCCATCTTCAGCAGTTGTCATTAGTGATTCTCGGTGTAAGGGAAGTCATCTTGGGTTATCTTCAACAAGGGTTACTTGTAATCCCCAGCAGAGGATTCTCTTTGCATCTTGCATATAGTAATCATCATTACATTGCATTCTCAAAATGCGTAGCATTTCCATTTGATATGGAGCATTAGGCCACTGAGAAATTCAAACATATGCATTCGAAGCATAAGCCCGTTTTGACATTATCTTTATTAGATGTTTCCCAGCAGAGAATGGCATTTCAGGAAATTCAATCTTACTCCATCCCCGGTGAATTTGCAGATGAGTTTGCTCATCATGCATGTACCCCCTTGCAGAGTTGTCTGTTTAGGCTTCTCTTTTCCCGTGCGGAATCATCTTCTCTTCCTTTCAGGTCGTAAGTCCGTTGATTTTGCTTCCTGTATATCTCCGATTTATCCCAACTATTGGTTGGTACTTTTCTTTCATCCCAACTTTTGGTTGACACCTTTTTGTTATCCCAACTATTGGTTGGTATCCTCTTTTATCCCAACTATTGGTTGGTATCCTATTTGTTATCCCAACTATTGGTTGGTATCGTGTTTGTTATCCCAACTATTGGTTGGTATCCTTTGTTGTGAGCACGCCTTTGACCGGCATCCTCGTTATCCCAATTATTGGTTGGTATACTCTTTGTTATCCCAACTATTGGTTGGTACCCCCTTTGTTATCCCAACTATTGGTTGGTACCCTCTTTGTTATCCTAACTATTGGTTGGTACACCCTTTGCTTTATCCCAACTATTGGTTGGTACCCTTTGTTATCCTAACTATTGGTTGGTATACTCTTTGTTATCCCAACTATTGGTTGGTACCCCCCTTTGTTATCCCAACTATTGGTTGGTACCCTATTTGAATCCCAACTATTGGTTGGTACCCTTTGTTATCCCAACTATTGGTTGGTACCTTTCGTTATCCTAATTATTGGTTGGTCTCTGTTGTCCCAACTATTGGTCTCTGTTGTCCCAACTCTTGGTCTCTGTTGTCCCAACTCTTGGTTGGTATTTTTGTGCTTGAGTTCACTTTGGTCGGCATTCTCGTTCATCCTAACTTTTGGTTAGTATCTTCTATCCCAACTCTTGGTTGGTATCCTTTGTTGAGTTCGCCTTTGGTCGGCATTCTCGTTCATCCTAACTTTTGGTTAGTATCTTCTATCCTAACTATTGGTTGGTATCCTTTGTTGAGTTCGCCTTCGGTCGGCGTTCTCGGTTATCCTAACTCTTGGTTAGTATTTTTTATCCCAATTCTTGGTTGGTATCTGCTATCGTAAGTACGACTTTGGTCAACATTCCTATTTATCCTAACTATTGGTTAGTATTTTCTATCCCAACTATTGGTTTGTACCATACTCTTTATCCCAACTTTTGGTTGGTAATCTTTGTTTGGTATCCCTCATCCCAACTCTTGGTTGGTAATCCTTGTTTTCATCCCAACTCTTGGTTGGTATCATCCATTGTGAGTCCGCCTTTGGTCGGCGTCCTCGTTATCCTAACTCTTGGTTAGTGTCTTCTTTCCCAACTCTTGGTTGGTAATCTTTGTTTGGTGTCTGTCATCCTAACTTTTGGTTAGTATCCTTCACCTCATCCTAACTTTTGGTTAGTATCCTCTATTTCATCCTAACTTTTGGTTAGTATCCTCTATTTTGTTTCATCTCTCGATTAGTATCTCCTTTCCCAACTCTTGGTTGGAACCTTTCGTTGTAAGCTCGCCTTCGGTCGGCGTTCTCATTATCCTAACTCTTGGTTAGTATCTTTCATCCTAAGTGTTGATTGGCGTCCTCGCCATCCTAACTATTAGTTAGTTTTGAGTTCCCCTTCGGTCTATGTTTCGTATGTTCGTTATCCTAACTCTTGGTTAGTACCCGTTACCCTAATCTCTCGGTGAGTATCTTTTATCCTAACTTTTAGTTAGTATTCTTTGTTGTGAGTTCGCCTTCGGTCGGCGTCTTTGTTATCCTGACTCTTGGTTAATACACTTCATCCCGACTTTTGGTTGGTATCTTTCGTTATGGGTTCGCGCTCGGTCGGCGTTCCGGTTGTCCTACTTCTTGATTAATGTTCCCTTATCCTAACTTTTGGTTAGTACCCTTCATTTCATTCTAACTTTTGGTTAGTATCCTTCCTTTATCATAACTTTTGGTTAGTACCTTCTTATCCTAACTCTTAGTTAGTATCTGTTATCCAGTCTCTTAGTTAGTTTCCTTCATCCCAACTCTTGGTTGGTAATCTCTTGGTCAGTATCTTGTATCTCGGTTGGTTACCCCTATTCCGACTCTTGGTTGATGTATTCTCTTTCCCAACTATTGGTGGACGATCTCCGATTTTATCTCAACTTTTGGTTGATACTCTTTGTGAGCTCGCCTTCGGTCGGCGGCCCCGTTATACTAATTGTCGATTAGTGTCCTGTATCCCAACTATTGGTTGGTACTTTGTCTTTTACCCTAGATCGTGGTAGATATCACGTCCTTTATTCCAACTCTTGGTCTGTGTCCCTTGTAAGTGTCCTTTTCATTCCAACTCTTGGTTGACATCCTTTGTTAATTCATCTATCACCTTTTGATATCTCAACTTTTGGTTGGCACCCACTACCTTTGAGTCCACCTTTGGCTAGCAAACATTTTCTTCAATATATCCCCACAGAGTGCAAATTTCCGGGTTCTTTTGTATTCAATCACCTTCTACCTTGAACGTCTGAAAGCCATTGCTATCATCCCTTCAGGTTAAAGCCGATTGAATAGGGGCAGCTGTAACACCTCAAAATTTACCCTCTTATTTATTCCCAATAAGTGGCTTATGCTTCACACCTCATTTGCATTTAGGTCATAATTAATCATTCATTTGCATTGGGTTCCAGAGGCGTGGGATCAAAGTTTCTTATCTTCTATGCGACTTGGTTGATATTCATCAATTGAAGATGGTGGTTAGGGTTCATGGCAAAGGCCTCTTGACATGAGATCCAGTTGTGAATTTATATTGTGGTCATGACAGAATTATTCTCTCAGTTGCTTATTGTTCATGGCGTATAATACAAGTGAATGAGGGAGGATATTGAAGTTGATTGGAGTTGGGAATTCATTGAGTATTTGAGTTTTGATCTAGATGTGAATTTTGATTGATCAAGGTTTAAGCATGTAAAGTTTGGAAACGAGATTCATGTGCATTACTTAGAATTCAAGATATAAGTCCATTAAGTCATATCCATATCCATATCCATTTCATTACCCGTATACACTTCATTCAATTAACCATTTATTAAAATTAAATCAAAATCCATTTTGAAGTCAAATATACAATTAAACCATTTCATATCCATATAACCATTTATCCATTTCTCAAAATATATCCAAAATCCAAATCATGCCAAAATTCAAGATATCCTTTTTTGATCCATATCCTATTATCAAGTCTATTTTAAAGCATAGACCAATTATCCATAGACCATTTCCATTCAAGTCAATGTCCTTTTTTAATCTAACAATTCATTCATTCTTCAAATGATCCAAACCCAAAGTTAGTCAAAAAAGAGAAACCTCAAAAAGAAGTTCAACTTATTTGTCTCTCAGCAACAGTTGCAAATCCAGATGAGTTGGCTGGTTGGATTGGTCAGATTCATAGTGGAACAGAATTGGTAACATCGTTGAAACGCCCAGTTCCTCTAACTTGGCATTTCTCTTTGAAGAATTCCTTATTACCACTTCTTGATGAGAAAGGAACACAGATGAACAAGAAGCTATCACTCAATTATTTATAACTTCAAGCTGCAAGAGCAAAATCTTACAAGGATGACTGGTCTAGAAAAATGAATTTCCGGAAACGTGGAACTCGCACAAGCTATGAAAATGATGATAGCATGTTGGAACTTCGCCCTCTCTTAAAGAACGGCATAAATGCGATTCGTCGATCACAAGTTACTCAAATAATCGATACTTTATTGCACCTTCAGTCTAGGGATATGCCTCAAGCTGTTTGGTTTATTTTTAAGGGTGAAATTCACAGCAGTAAAAAGAAAAAGGTACATAGCAGCAGAAGCTTAACATAATTCATGGTAGAAACTTAACAAATGAGAGCAAAAAAAACTCATAACAGAAAATCAACTGATATAACAGAACTTTTTCACTAACAGTTAACGGCTAACAACTTTCTAACAGTTTTTCACTTCTAACATCAATCTCTAACAGCTCATGAGAATCACAGAAAAAACCAAGAAAAGAACTCTCCCTAACCTAACTGCTAACGGAAGAAAACTGCAACATTCCTCAAACAGAAGAGCAAACCAAAAATCTTCCACAATTCATCTCTCTTTAATTCTTCCACCAGTTTTCATCACCATGACCTTTAACCATTTTCTTCAATCATCTTTTTTCCTCTACAAAATCAACCTTCAATCGATATCGTCAAACCCAATCAAATTCAAGAACCTGCAATGATTCTTCAAACGCTGCAAGAACTCCATCATCGTCATCATCGTCAATAATCTTCAACATTTATCATCTGCCAAACCTGCAAATCAAAGAACCGACGATTACAACAGAGATTCGAGCTTCTACAAATTTTCACCAGAACACTTCAAATCCATTCATCAAATCACAAAGCGAGTCGCGATTCACAACACGCGCAAGAAACTAGAAGAAGAAGATGAAACAGAAAAAGTACAGCGAAGATTGCAATCCAAAACTGAGCAACACACGCATACCTGAACAAGAGGCTGAAAATCTCTAGTTTTCTCAACGATTTCCTTCTAGGTAACGGTGATGAACTTCGTCGCTTCTTCACTTTCTTTCTCAGTTGTGTGATCTGTATGTGTACGTTAAGCTGAGAGGGATTTGCGTTGCGGATTTGATTGAAGGATGAGTCACGGATTCGATTGGGGAAGATGAGGGTACGAGGTTTTCCGGCGGCGGAGTCGTGATGAAAGAGATAACAAAACGGAGAAGGTTATGGAAGAATGTGGTGGGCGAGAACGATAACGAGTTGATGGTCGCGATGTGAATGAAGACGGAGAATCATGGGAGGTTACGGCGGAAAATGAGAGAGGCAGGGTTTAGTTCTAGATTAAATTTGATTTAAACATAGTAGACTGGGTCTTGGCTGATAAATTAGGCCTCTTCCCCATGGAAATTCTTTTCGCACCATCCGTTTCAGTTCTGCACCCCCCATGGCTGCAAAGGAAGTTTCCTAAGTCTATTGCAAAGCCCAGCGCCTGACTCTTCTCACCATGGTAAACACTGTCACACCCCCAGTTTTATTGTAGTTAATTTTGAATTGTAATTAGGAAATAGCTTGTTAGTTTAGAAATTAATCTTAGACATTTTGTTCAGATATTTGCTTAGAATTTAATGTTTGCTTTAGAATTTAGTTGTTGGTAATTTGATAATTGACTTTAGATTTTAGCTTCTTAGGAATTAATCTTGGAATCAACTAGATATTAGAATTTAATCTTGATTGAATGGGATTTTAGTCTTAGGATTAGATTTAGGTTTATATATTGGTAATTAGTTTTGACTAATTGTTTTTGCTTAATCGCACTAATCGATTTTTAGCTTAATTGCATTAATTGTTTTTGAGTTAATTGTTCACTAATTGATTTTTTTGGCTTAATGACTTTGTTAGTCGAGTTGTTGATCAATTGTTTTTTTAAACTAGATTAATTCTAGTTGATTTTAGAATTAGAATTAGAGTTTTTAGGAATTAACGATTACTTTTGGATAATTAGAAGTAGCGCATAATTTTAGAATTTTAGAATTAGTTGAGAAGTTAATCTTGACCTTAATTGCCATTTTAATTTGGATTAACATTGACTTGTAACTTTGTTTGGTAATTGACTAACGGTAGAAATGATTTTAGTTTTAATTCGATTAAGTGGAATTGAATTTCGATAATTGTTTTCAGACGATTATTTTTTGGTTTAATCATATCCTAAGTGATTTTTGCTTATTAGTTCACTAATGATCTTTGCTTAATCATTTCCTAATTGTTTTAGCTTACTAGCTCACTAATTGTTTTTGGCTTAATTGTCCATTAATTGTCCTTTAGAATTAGAAACTAATTTTGAACTAATTGACATTGACTTAATTCTAACATTGACTATACTTAGACTTTAATGCTAACTTCGATTAATCTTCATGGTAGTTTCATTTGTTAACTTTGTTAATAGTCCTAAATACTTGTGGCATAGATTTTGACTAATTGTTGTTTATGTTTTAGTATTAATTTCACTTACTTTTTCTTGACAATTACATTTGAATTTGGGTTGCTAACCTTGGTTATTTTGTTGATTACTTTGACTAATTGTTGAGTTTGTCTTTGTAGTGATTCACCTTTGATTTGCTAAGTTGTTTAAAGGTAGGAAGTGCTGCTACATACATAGCTGCTGTGCACAAAGTGTGTTGTAAAATGTTGCTACTCTGTCCGGTCGCATATACACTTATTATGTTCTGGAAATGGTAGCTGTTATATGTTGTTTTTGCTTGTTGCTGATTTTTATAGCTATGCAGGTGCTGGAGCGCTGTTGTTGCTGCTGTTTATGGTTTATTGCCTTGTTTTATTGTTTTTATTCATGAAGGGTGAAGAGCATTTGGTTCCACGTCTTTCACGGATTCGTTCCGCTTTCTGACACTTTTGCTCATTTATGCTAGATTACTAGAAGTTTTCCGGTTTGCTTATACTTTGCTTGCGTTGCTACGAATTGCTATCTGTTCGGTATTACTTCTCTTCTCTTTTACTAATTCCACATTTTTTCTTTTTGATGCCATAAGTAGGATTGGGAGTCCGTGCCACTTGGCCGACAATTCTGGAAGTCCTTAAAGGAGGCTCTGTTTGTGATTGTTTACTTTTGTGCCAAAGACCTCAAAGAGGCATCCCATTCCCCATTTCCCCGAAAAGTCCTCAAAAAAGGCATTAGGCGGAATGAGAGTCCACAATCGACTCCCGCAATTTCTAGTCCCAAGTCGTTCATAGCTCGCATTTCATGTTGATGCTTTGAACATAACTTACTCTTGTTATCGAGTCGGTCAAGTGGAAAAGGGTTTTGCAATCAAACCCCACACCTTGTCTATAGCTCGCATTGACCGATGCTGTTGCTTATGTGATCTGATTCACATCTTCCTCTTCCTTACTCTGCTCTCCATGGTTCTCGATACCATTGGGTGAGTACCCCTATTTCCCACAGCTAGCTTGTTTGCCTCGGTTGATATGACCCATTGGCTAAAGCTCCCCCTTTTCTTACCTTGATTGTGTGACATTATTGTTGACTGACACTGTTTACTCTTTTGTTTGCTTTTAGTTCCTTTTGTTTATGGATTGAGTTACATAATCTTTACTTGTCTATTCACATGATCCCCTTAGGATTCCTAGCTCCACTTAATTTTTGTTTAAGTCGGAGGTAGGAGAGACATTAGGTTACCCAAGGCAAGATTAGTAGCTCGAGGGTTTCTTTAGAGAGCATGACTCGAATACTCTGAAGTATATGAACCAGTAGCAAGAATGGAGATTGTTTGATTGGTGGTAGCCTTGGCATGTAAGCAACGCTGGTCGATATTTCACTTATATTTGAAATCAACATTTTTGAATGGTCCCTTAGACGAAGAAGTCTATGTCACATAACCTCACGGGTTTATGATACAGGAGGAAGCAAAGAAAACTTATAAGTTGCATAAAGTGCTTTATGGCCTTAAAAAGACCCCTATGGCATGGAACAAGAAGATTGACTTATACTTAGTTGAATTGGGATTCGCCAAATACTAGTTTGATTATGGTGTCTATGTTCAGCTTGTGGCATATGACATAACAACCATCTGGTTATATGTTGATTACTTGTTTGTAATTGGAAATGACTTGAAGAACTTGTCGAAGTTTAAAGAGCTGATGAAGAAAGAATTTGAAATGTCGGATCTGGGAAAGTTGTTGTACTTCTTAGGCATGAAATTTCAAATGTTGAAGCAAGGCATGTTGCTACATCAAAGAAAGTATGTCAAAGAGATTCTCAAGAGATTTAGGATGAAAGACTTGAATCCTGAATCCTCGTCTGTCAAACCAAATTTGAAACCGGAGAAACATGGATAGAAGGACAAGGTCGACACTACTTTGTTCAAATAAATTGTAGGATCTTTGAGATATGTGTGCAACAGTTGACCTGATATAGGTTTCTCAATCAGATTAGTAAGCAAATAGATGAGTGAACCAAGGGTGTCCCATATGAAGGCTGCAAGAAGAATCCCGAGATACTTAAAATGATCGATAAACTACAGAATTCTATTACGACGGGACTCTGAAAGTAAAGAAGCTATGGTTACTTGTTATTCAAATGCTAATTGATGTAGAGATAAGGAAGATTGAAAAAGTACAACTGGTTATTTTTTTTCAAGTATTTGGTGCCCCAATCTCATGCTGCTCGAGAAAGAAACCTGTGGTGGCATTGTCATCGTGTGAGGCTGAATATATAGTATGATCCTATGTTGTGTGTCAAGCAATCTTGATCAGATTTGTGTTGGAAGAGATTGAGGTCGAAGTGAAGAAACCTTTAGTGCTGAAGATCGATAACAAGTCATCCATAAATCTTGAGAAGAATCCAGTTTTGCATAGAAGGAGTAAACACATCAAAACCAGATTTCACTTCTTAAGGGAAAAGGTAAATCGAGGTGAACTTGAATTAAGACATTGCTCAAGTGAAACACAATTGACCGACATTTTCATCAAAGGATTGAAGATCGACAAATTACTGAATTTGAGAAAGAAATTAGGAATAGTCTAGATCGACTACAATTAGCGTATGTTCGACAACTTGGATTATAAGGGGGTATGTTGTGATATAATCCAAGTTGTGTAGCCCAAGCCCAAAGTTAATTAGGGTTTAAAATTTATTACTTAGTATACAAGTTAGTTGTATATAAATAGACATATTTTGTAATTCAGTTTGTATAATCATAAATCAATAATATCATTCCTCATTCTCGTTATTTCATTCTTTATCTCATCACTAAAAGTGTCTCACACACAAACAATTTTCATTTTACAATTTTGTAACTCATTTCAAATTTACATGTATAACTAAATATATTTTATATCGTATCAAATTGGATAAAATTTCATAATCGTGCAGACAATTTTATCTCATAGATCATTATTAGCACAATACTATTTTATTTTTAATTAACATTAATTGAATTTATAAAATCATTGCTATTTTATTTAATAATTAATATGTATATGTATATATTTATAGCAGCAGTAGTGGTATTGGTATATAAAAACTAAACTTAAAATTTGGATTAATTTGTTATTAATACGGTTCCCATTCCCTACACATAATCTATAAAAAGAAGTTTAGTAAAAAAATAAATAAAAAAACTAAATTTTTACTCTCAAATTACTACATACTTTAAGTTTAAGTTATTTTAATACTTTATATATATTTTTTCATTTTCCCTCATATTATTTATAAAAAAACAAATTTATAAAATTACTCATAATTCAAACTTATCATATAAAATTGACAAAATAAACTATAATTTATAATAATGAAGTAGGTGTACTAACTAAGTAGAGGAAATAACATCCTTATCATAATGAATGAAGTATTCAAAATGTTTGACATTTCTATACATTTCTTGTTGACCTTCTATACCTATGCATTATTAGGAGTTGATTTTAATGATTTGACAAGTGAGCTCACATGAATTAATAACATACAAATGAGTCATTAGTTAAGAATTTCTTTAAACAATTTATTATTTTTGCAAAATAAATTATAATATTTATTTTGACAAAATAAAAATCCATATACCATCTTATCAATTGAGTTGTCACATTAACTTTATTTTACTTATCATATCATCAATATTCTATCTTAAACATAAATAATTTCAAAAATAAAAAATTAATATCGGAAATTAAAAAATAGAGATAAAAAACCTATTTTTGTTTAATAGCAATTTTTTATATTATAATTATTATTTTTATTGTAAAAAATCAGAAAACAGGAGGCACCGTTTGTCTTGCGAGTACAATACAAACAAGAAAAAGCCCTAGTTTCCATTTTCATCATCCATAATCTGCCACCTTTATTTATTTTATTTGCACTTTGCCCCCTAATTTTTATCATTTTACCATTTTCACCACCACCTACTTCAAAAAGACAAAAACCAGCTTCGCCTCGTTCCCTTTCAAGTTTCGTATTCTCCATTCACGCGCCACCGCAGTTTCCACCTTCACACCGAACCATCTCTCTATCTTTTCATATTACCTTTTCCTTTTCTACCCCCGGCTCCGATTCCGGGGTGTGGTCCCCATTTTCGGTTGAAAACCTTCTTATTTTTCTTCCTTTGCTGCTACGAGTCGTTGTCGTCATGGGCGATCTTCATGTAAACGGTGTCGTTTTCGGGGAGGATCGCCCTTACTCCTCGTCACCGCCTTCTCCGCCGCTTCCTGTTTTGAATCTCGATCCTTCGTTTGTTACGGATGAGGGTTGGTCGGCGGCTGAGGAAACCACGGCTGAGATTCTCCGCCGGATTCAACCTAATCTCGCTGCTGACCGGAGGAGGAGAGAGGTTGTTGATTATGTTCAGAGACTAATCCGTTTCGGTGCTCGCTGCGAGGTGATGTTGCTCGTTCTTCCACTTTTAGGTTAATTTAATTCCTCTGGTTTCTGGTTTCTGTTTATTGATTTGTTTGATATTCGCTTAGTTTCGTTTAAGCTTTTAGATGATGCCAGCTACTTTTTCTTATTTTCGTTAATTCTTCTGGTTTCTGTTTTTTTGTTTGCCGATTTGTTTGATAGTTAGTGTGACATTTGTGAACAACTTCACCGTTTGGAATGCATGTGTTGCGTGTTGTTTTCAATGGATATATTCATTGTGTTTTAGTTTGATAACTAAGATTAGGTCAGCTGAAATAAAATAAGGTGTGTTTAGTAGTGTGATTTGTATGGCCGAGGAGGAAATCACGGTGGAACGGTTGGAGATTCAATGAGGGGATTAGTTCTTTGAAGGCGTTTTTCCTCGTATCCATCTTGTTTTTCATATCTGTATGGTGGACTTGGTATAAAACCCTAAACCATCACTCGCAACCGTCGAATACATCAATATTTATTAAGTTATTAATTATTAATACATCTAAGAGTCGTGAGGAGTGTAACATAGTTCCCGTTAATTCTTCATGTAATTTTTAGCTAGATATGTGAACATGAATGTTGGATGGGAGATGGTAGGAGCCTGATGAAATGAATGTAGAAAGCTTGATTTTGAAGTAAGTTTTTGAGAATTGGGAAGGTAACAGAAGATTGAGGATTTCTCTTTACTTGGAAGAGAGAAAGCAGTGATTAAATGGTTGCTCTGTCAGTGTTAACCCCTTGTGGAATACGACAAAATTGCTAAAGCGGTTGCAAAATGTTTAGAGAAAGCTTGATTTTGAAGTGAGAGTTTTTCAGAATTGGGAAGGTAAAGGAAGATGGAGTGTTTCTCTTTTAAGTGGGAGAGAGAAATCAATGATTAAATCGTTTATCGTTTAGTGTTTACTCATTATGGAAAACGAAAAAGTTACAAAAGCAATTGATAAATGTTCGGAGAAAGCTTGATTTTGAAGTGGGAGTTTTTGAGAATTGGGAATGTAACGGAATATGCAATGTTTCTCTTTAAGTGGGAGAGAGAAAGCAGTGATTAAAAGAGTTGCTCTGTTAGTGTTCACACCTTGTGGAAAACGACAAAATTGAAAAAAGGCATTGCCAAATGTTTTGTGAAATATTATCGCAGGACAAGTCTTTTTGTTTAGTTAAATTGAAGTGGAATTTGAATGAATTAAACACAGTATTTTCCACTCCCTTTCTATGTTTTTTTATTTTTTTATTTTTTATTTTTTATTTTATTTTTAAGTTCACATTATATTGAGAAGATTAAATTGACGCCCCATCACTTCATTTTTATTTATGATATTTTATATTTTACAATATGTAATTTAATAGAATTTAATCAGATATAAAAAATTATTGGTAGCAAGCATAGTTATCAGTATAGCATAACATATGAATCCAAACACACAAACTATGTAGGCCCCCATATACCAAACACTTAGTAGGGAATGCGACACATACCCATGCCACATACTGAAGAATATTGTAAACATGGTAACTATGTTTTGAATAATTGCCCACATTAAAAGGCTCCCTTGTTTTCTAGGGTTGATGAGATCATCAGCTTGTACTTATATTAATTGCTTTTTAAATATTTTATTGCGAAATCAATAGTCAATGAAATTTCGGACAACTTAGGTTGGGTACTATTGAGATCCCACATTGATTCGATATATGATCAAATAGTCTTTATAATGCTTGATCTACCCTCAACTCTTGTGCCAACTTTTGGTGTTGAGTTAGACTAAGTTCAAATTCAGAGAGGATTTTAGAGCCTATTATAGATTTTTTACTGGGCCACCTGTATCTACCATGTTCTAGATGTTTCGTTCTAGGCGTGAGGTGGTACTGTAATTGGGCCACATGCATTTGTCTACCTAGATGCTTATTTGTATGTGTAACAGAGTGTGCTAAGATCACACATCGACTAGATATATGAACAAAATAGTCTTTATAAAGCTTGGACAATCACCTCCTCTTAAGCTAACTCTTAGGTTTAGTTACATGTAAGCCCAAATTCTATGAGGCACCATAGCAACTGCTACTCTTGAATCAATGTGTACCCGTTGACAATACAAGTGTTTCCTACTTCTGTTTCAAAATGCATGTTGTTTAAGGCTTTTGCACAAGGTTATAGCGACATTAATGGCATTAGTAGAAGAAAATTACATTATTTGACTAAATGACCCTCTTTTAAAATAGTCAAAATATTAACATTCCCTTAATGCTCCCTAGCATTCCATTTAATGGGGATATTAAGAGATAGGAATAAAATTTGGAAAAATTAGTTGATGAGTTTTTTATATTTAAAGAGATCAATAAAATCAAACAAAAGTGTTCAGCAAAAAAACAAATATTTTGGAATGTAGTATGGTTTCCACTTTTGCCAAATGTAGGTTTAATGTATTCTCAACCTATTGTTATCAATGCTAGGAGTGAAAGGTATTGGACTGGTGTGGTTATGCCGGGTGGTGCATCAGCATCACTAGTTGGTGCTACTTAGTGGTATCGGTTGCATAGACAATGCATATGGAAAGGAAGGGTGAATTGTTCTATGGGTATTGTATAAATATCAATTCTGGTGCTATGTTGTATTAGGTCTATAAATTTGAGGTTCTGGACACTTATTGTTCTTGTACATACATTTTTTTGTGAGTTGCACTCGGGCCCATGGCCCTTTTTGTGCCTTGGCTCCCATATATATAATATATCAATAATAGTTTTGCCTTTAAAAAAAATGGTTTGATGTATTTACATCATTCACGGGGTGCTGTTTTCTGACCTTTAGTTCTAACTTCTAAGAATTATCATTTGCAACATGTAATTTTAAAATTTACTTCAGGCAATAGATGCCAGACAGCATGCCCTACTGTAGAAAGGAATTAACATTATAAAAAGAATAAAATAGTGAAATGTATATTGTTTCACATTAAGTTTCCTCTTGTGATTAGGACTTACTACATTGACACCTTTCTTGTTTGTGAAATAAATCCAGCATCCTTTACTTTATGAGCTGCTTTTGCACCCTAACACCCTTTGTTTGAAGAACCACACACACCTTCATGGGTGGACCTTATACAAAACCCCCTTGAAAGTGACAATGAAAAGGAAGTAAGGAATTTCACAAACAAGGTTGTATGTGTAATCTATTGTAATTATAATGTCTTGTTTCCCCTCTAAGGTAATCAAGGTTGTTGATATGCCTTAATGGTCCTATAGTTCTTCAAGGTTACAGCATGAAGAGTGGTAATAGTGGGCTATATCAGAACTTTTAGGTTTATTGACTCTCACAAACTAATTTAGGAATTGGAGACAACTTGAAAAAGCATCACTGAAAGCTGCTGTTTCTTTGCTTATCTGTGCTTCTGTCTTTTATCTTTGATATCTATTCTGGTTTGAGTCACTGAGTTGTTGGTGTTTTCTGTTTGTAATAACTACTACTAGAGGATATTTGGAATAAAATCATTTTGAATTGTTTTGATCAATAAAAGAAGATCTATCTTTGGAAGTTGTTTTATTGGTAATATTTGTTTCAGAAAGTTATATTATAGCAATTGACTTTGATTCAGAAAGTTTATTAGCTTGTACCTCTCCAAAGGGAACCATCATAGCATGTTGTTAGGACTGAATTGCTGACCCTAGTGCCTTGCGGTGTCCGCCTTTTAGTACTCTGGTTTTTCTGTTGCATATTGTGGTTTCTTGTTTCTATATTAACCCTTTTGAATTGAATGTATATATTTTAGCCATAACAATTGAGACAGGTTTTTATGCCCACCTAAACAATGCCTTATATCTTAATTATTGAATATTTCTTGGAAAGTGTTTATTCAATTTAGTGCAGCTGATTGATACGGAAATTTAATGAATAAATTTTCATGACTCTTGGTACTGCTGTTAGGATTATTTTTAAGGTGGTATAATATAACCAATTTTACATTTTCTCTATTTCAGGTCTTTCCATATGGGTCAGTTCCATTAAAAACATATCTTCCGGATGGAGATATTGATCTGACAGCACTTAGTTGTCAAAACATTGAGGATGGCTTGGTATCTGATGTTCATTCTGTTCTTCGGGGAGAGGAAAACAATGAAGCTGCTGAATATGAAGTAAAGGATGTTCGATTCATTGATGCAGAGGTTCTTTCCATACCTTTCCTTGATACCTTGTATGAAACAGAATACAACTTAGTTTGTGAAACATTTGTTGCCCATAAATTATAAATCACCAGCTATGAGCCTGAAAATGTTGAACCTGCCCTTCAATATTTACTTTTATTTGGGGGGTGGGGGGAGGACGAAAGCATTTATTTTTTCACTCTCTTTTCAGATAACTGTCTCTTCTATTACCATCTTTTCCTATTTTCTAAAGCAGGCTGTGTTAAAGAGTGTTTCATCTGTGGTTTGGGAATGGATCCGCTTATATAAAATTTCACATAACTTTGTTAAGTGAACTTATTTAGCCCATCTCATTAAGCTTTGCAAATTTTGATATGAAGCCTATATATCTAATGTTTATCAAAATTGAGACAGACCCAATATTTTCACGAGAGCATGCATTTCCTCATGCTGTATGCTTATTGAATTGCAGAAATATCTTTTCCATCCCCACCTTGTTGCTATGGGTAGGTAGTGAGATTTGTTTTGGTGCTTAGCTTCACCTAAAATCTGGAGCAGTTTTCATAAATTCTTGTTGATTTTAAATCTAACTTCACTTGTGCAGACTTTTCTAAACTGACGTGTTAGACTGAATCTGAATGCCAGTTTATTGCTGAATTAACTTGACTTTTATATTTCTTATACATGAAAATATTGAAACATTGCATTTACTGAAAATGCTAAATGTGTGTTTTTGGCGGGTTGTTTTCACAGCAGTTTCCCTTTTTGATTTTATCCATTGATTCATATATTGGAGGTTCTTTTCTGCAGGTTAAGCTTGTAAAATGTCTTGTACAGAATATTGTTGTAGACATCTCTTTCAATCAGTTAGGAGGACTCAGTACACTATGTTTTCTTGAGAAGGTATTATTGAAGTGGCCTCTTAAGACCGCCGATTATATTTTGTAACAAACTGTTTCAAATTTACTTTTCTCTATCTTTACTTACACTTCCGAATGGTGATCCATCTTTTTAATATTTTCTTCACTTATATGATTCTAATACTTTTGAAAAAAATGTTATGCATTTTTTTTTGTGGCGCATTATACTGTTTCCATTGTATCTGCTGTTAACTGAATTCTGTATTTGTATCTTGTAGGTTGACCGTCTTGTAGCCAAGGATCATATCTTCAAACGTAGTATTATCCTGATAAAAGCTTGGTGCTACTACGAGAGTCGTATTCTTGGTGCCCACCACGGGCTGATCTCTACATATGCTTTGGAAACACTGGTTCTGTATATTTTCCATCGATTTCATGTGACCTTAGATGGTCCTCTCGCAGTAAGTTCTGCATTGAATTTACATGAATAATACTTTTTAAGGAAAAAGAAAGAAAAATCTGAATCACATGATACTGGTGATGCATCCTTTCAATTAGCATTTTATGCACCCTGCCCTTTTCCAGGTTCTCTACAGATTTTTGGACTACTTCAGCAAATTTGATTGGGACAATTATTGTGTAAGTTTGAAGGGACCGGTTGGCAAATCTTCTTTGTCAGATGTAGTAGGTATGCAAGATATATTTGGTATCATCAAGTAGCTTTAGCTCGCTTTTTTGATTCTCTGCTGTTGTGTGAAGCTGAGGCACAGGAAAATGGAGAGAATACTCTGCTGACTGAAGAATTCATTAGAAGCTGCGTGGAATCATTCTCGGTACCTCCACGGGGACTTGATGTAAATTTGCGTGCATTTCCCCGTAAACATCTTAACATCATTGATCCATTGAAGGAAAACAACAACCTCGGCCGTAGTGTCAATAAAGGTATGAAGTGTTTTTCCTTTTAGTCTGAGCGACTGTTGATTTGTGCTTTTAATTTTGTGGCTATTAAAAACTGGATCAGATTGGAATGAAAAGATGTATTATTATTATTATTGAATGAGCATTAAGAACTTACAAATTCCTAGATATTCCAGAAAGTTAGACTCTCCGAATTATAATTTCACCAATTGCCTAACTCTCCATCTGACCCTAATTTCTATTTACAAGCCGTGGAATGAGAGAGAATGAAAGATATATAAGGTAAAACCGCATGTTGGAGCTACACCACAAATGTTTTCATTATATAGGCTAAGCAACAAATCAATATACTATCTATGCATTAATTACAATAGAATATGCTATTCCTAAATTTACAAAATATACTATCTAAATTAAATATCAACACTCCCCTTTGAGCTGGAGTATATAAATCTAATGCACCGAACTTACAATAACAATCAAGTCTTACTCCACTAAGTGGGATCGGATACAAGCATTAAATTCTGTTATAATGTTCTATCCAAGACCATGTTTATATTCATTTCGTTAATCTCGAGATCTTTTTTAATAGTTTCTCTTATAGTTTTTCTAGGTTTTTCTCTATTTCTAGTTGTTTGACTCATCTATATTTGATTTATTCTCCTTACAGCAGAATCTACTGATCTTTCTCTCTACATGCCAAAGCCACCTAAGTCTATTTTCCACCATCTTTTCTACTATAGATATTACCCCAACACATTCTAATATTGTCACATCTAATCTTATCTCATATAGTCTTAACATACATTCAATGCAATAACCTCATCTCTAGCAGAATCTACTCAATGCAATATCCTCACCTCTAGCAGAATCTACGGATCTTTCTCTCTACATGCCAAAGCCACCTAAGTCTATTTTCCACCATCTTTCTACTATAGATGTTACCCCAACACACTCTAATATTGTCACATCTAATCTTATCTCGTATAGTCTTAACATACATTCAATGCAATATCCTCATCTCTGCTACACTTACTTTTAAGGGTGGGAATAAGTTGCGCCGAGTTAGGTTTTGTCAAGCCTGAGTGTGGTCTGCTAAAAAGTTCAAAGCCTAAGCCTGACTTATAGCCTATCATAAGTTTATTTTTAGGTCTGAGTCTGACCTTTTCGGAGGTCTAGTTGGCCTATTAGCCTGCTTAAAAGCCTATTTCATTTGAACATTTGTAGATAAGCAATTCGACTAGTGGTTAAATGGACTAACAAATTAAAAGATTAATGTGACACAATGCTTGTTTGTATTGACTTATTAAAGTTCACTTAGTAGCATAAGTTTTGTGATAATATTTTTTATGAAATAACATATGAAAACAACTTATGACATTGTTCATAAGGTTTTTTCAACTTATTTTAATAAGTTCTTCAAGATAACTAAATTTTATTTTTGTATTTTAATTATAAGTACAAAATACAATATAATAATAAGAATAAATGTGTTAATATTTATTTAAATAGGCCGGCCTGATAGCTTCAAAGATTTTTCTTATAGCTCGTGGCCTAGTCTTTTTAATTAAATAGGCTTATAAAAAAGCCTAGGCCTTTTCTATTTAAAAAAAGTATGGCTTGTCCTGGGCATGTGCAGGCTAGGCCGTAGGTCCCTGTTAGTTAGTCTGACCTATTCCCACCCCTACTTTATTCTCATGTTGATTCCTAATCGCTCAACATTTTGTCGCGTACAACATCTCTTGTCCAATCAAGTTTCCCCTTCAACTTGAACGGTACTTTTGTGTCATATAAAACTCATGAGTCCCTCATCCATTTCAATCACCTAGCTTGAACTTCCATGGTTTACATCCCTTTTTATTTCTCCATCGTTTTGTATTATGAACCAAAGATATTTAAACTACGAGACTTGTGGGATGATATGTTATCTAACTTTCACCTCTAGGTTAGGAACACTTATATTTTTGTTGAATTTACATTTCATATACTTTGTCTATCTTCTGCCTAGTCTAAAACCATGCATTTCTAAGGCTCGTCTCCAAGTCTCCAACCTATCATTTAAATCCTTCTTCGACTCTCCAAGTAGGACTATATTATATGCAAAAAGCATGCATCTCAGTGCTAGTTTTTTGATATGTTTTGTGATTACATCCAAAATTAAAGTAAAAAGGTAAGGTTAGGGTTGAACCTTGGGTCAATTTAATTGTAATGGGAATTTCGTCTGTCTTGCCACCCTGTGTCCGCACACTAGTCGATGTCCCTTCATACATATATTGAATAGCTCAAATTTAGGCAATCCTAACCCCTTTCTTCTCTAGGGTTTTCTACAAAATCTCTCTAGGTACTATCACACGCCTTTTCCAAGTCAATGAAAATTATGTGCAAGTTTTGTAGATCCATCCAATACTGCTCCATCACATGTCATAGTAGATAGATCGTTTTCATAGTTGATCTCCCATGCATAAAATCAAATGCACTGAGCTTGCTACATATATAACTGATTCTAGGATCTCAGGAATTTTATAAAAACATATGTTAACTGATCATTAGAATTGACAAAGCTTGTAACAATGTCGCTTGATTCGATCTTCTCCCTAACTAAATGATGATGTATCTCGATATGCGTGCTCCTCACAAAAAACTAGATTTGAGGCAATGTGAAATGCAAATCGATTATCATTGATTAATGTCATTGATCCTGCCTCTTCAAATTGAAGCTCTTTCCCTTTGAGCAATTTTTTCAACCAAATGAGCTCGCTTGTTAATAATGCCATGGACATGTATTCTGCCTCCGTGTTGGATTTTGCAACTTCATTTTGTTTCTTACTCTTTCAAACTATCAAGTTTCTTCCAACAAGTACACTATACTCATAAGTGAATTTCCCATCAATGGGTAAGCTTGCTCAATTAGCATTGGTGTAACCAGGTATTTTAATATTTCCTCTATCTACATAAATGAGATCTTTTTCAGAAGCACTTTTGATGTCTTTCAAAATCCGAATTATAACATCCATCTCTTCTTGGTAAGAAGAATTTGAAAATATTTGGACGAATGACAATGAGATAGTTCAATTTTTTAACTAATCAACTATACTTCCCCAAATCTAATAATAGCTCCCTTGGTGCTTGCTCAATTAGCATTGGTGTAATCAGGTATTTTAATATTTCCTCTATCTACATAAATGAGATCTTTTTCAGAAGCACTTTTGATGTCTTTCAAAATCCGAATTATCACATCCATCTCTTCTTGGTAAGAAGAATTTGAAAATATTTGGACGAATGACAATGAGATAGTTCAATTTTTTAACTAATCAACTATACTTCCCCAAATCTAATAATAGCTCCCTTGGTGAGGGAGACGTCCAACATTTAAATCCATAGGAGTGTCAACTGACTAGACCTGTTTCTTCATGAATATTCATCACATATTTTCTTTGTGAAATTACCAAACCATCATTGGATAGGACTAACTCTATTTGAAAAATAGCTTAGTTTACTGAGGTCTTTAGTCTAAGACTGCTAGAAAAATATAAATGTTGTTCCCTGCTGATCACCACCAATTTTGACAATATCATATACATAAATAATAAGATAAATGCACCATTGGATTAAATAATGATATAACATAGAACACTGTTGCACTACTTTGATGAATCTATCAAACCAAGCTCGATGACTCTGCTGAAGACCATAAAAGGATTTGTATAGCCAACAAATCTTGGTGGATGATTTCTCTTGAGCAATGAGCAACAAACCCTGGTGGCTGCTTTATATGCACTTCCTTTTCAAGATCACCATGCAAAAGGCATTTTAATGTCAAGTTGATGGAGAGGCCAATGTCGAATGGCTGCAATGGGGGAGTCTAAGATATGCCATTTTGGCTACAAATGGAAGTATCACTTTAATCCAACCTAAAAATTTGAGTATACCCCTCTCTTGGCCACCAAGTGAGTTTTAAATTGATCAATCTCACCATCTGGACAAACTAATCAACAACATATTACTAAGGACTTTTTCAGGGGGTAGAGGAACCAATTCCCAAGTACTACTGCTTTGGAAAGCACATATCTCGTCAATCATTGCTTGCCTCCACTCAGGGTGGGATAATGCTTCACATGGAGATTCATGAATAGAAATAGAAGACTAAGTAGACAAGCAAGTATAATGCAAAGGAGAAAGATGATGATAACAAAGTTATATAATTAGTGGATGAGAGATCCATGGTCCGGATCCGGTAAAGGTTGATATGGCTGGATTTGGCTGGAAAATGATCGGAATGAGTGCTAGAATAGGTGACAACAGTAGAGGAAGGGGTAAATTAGAGTTGAAACACAAAAGACGAGTCCACAAGCAAGTATGATGTATCTCAATACTTTATTGAATTGAAACTGATAAAATAAGAGGACACGAGAGGCATATGGTAAAAACCGTTTTCAGCTACACCGCGGAGGGCTATCTACCAGGAATGGCTCCCTAGAATGTATTATGAGCCCGTTTCTTTTGGCTTTTTTTGAAAATGATTTTTATAGTGTAACATATTTTAGTGTAAAAAAATTTTACAAAGAAACTTTTCATAAAAGTTTCAAATGAAAATTTTGTTTGAGTAGTTGTTCTTAAAATATTATTTTATGTATTTTATC